>CM055196.1:16027508-17342508 GCA_029224185.1 Karalla daura
TGCGCCGCACACACACGCACGCACACACACACACAGCGCTACAGGGGGCGACACCTGCTGCGGTTTTGCTGTTTAGTTTTGGCTCAGTTCAATTCAAAAGACTTCGTTTGTCCCCGGGCAACGATTCGGGGCATATTGAGCAGTTTTGCATCAACTCAAGATTAACAGACTTAATATATATACATATTTATGTCACTGGCAGGATACACGCTAGATGCAAACACACTTTTGATGCACGAAAGTGAAACAAACAGTGATTATGAAACAGATGAAACTGTGAGTTCTCGTAAGGTCGTATGTATCAATGTTCAGGTCATACAAGCCATAGTATGACTAACACAAATACATAAAGGTGTACTATTATTTCTCTCTAACCATGTCCCCTCTTACAAAAAATGTCCAATGAAGGTACAATTTCTTTTATAATTTGACCTTGTCCCATTACTGTGTTTACTGTGTATTCCGTCACTTATTTATTATTTAGCGTTTTCTTTTCACTTACTTTTTTATTGTTGTCTCTCTTTATAATCAGAAATGATTATAAAATTTTATGTATGACCTGCATATATTGCAACTGACAATAAAGCTAAAATAAAAGTGTGACATTCACATTTTGTAGTTTTGTTTTGGCGCTCGCTTTTTCTATTCTTTTTCTTGTCTGGCTTTAATTTCAGACGTGACAGCTTGAGGGAGACAGATGGGAGGAAGGCAACATGACACGCAGCACAGACCGGGATTCGAACCTGCGTTTCCCGCTCCACCCCCCACGTCACGCGTCACTTCGCCGCGGGCGCATTTGATTTAGACAGCGCACAAGGACGCAGACCCAGCTCCTATTTCTCCCTGTCTCTCTCTCTCTCTCTCAGCAGAACAAACCGCCGCCGCCGTGTGCTAACCTAATCCTGGCCCCCGGGGCTCTGAAGGGCCCCAGGCAGAAGTCCTCAGTCAGCCCTCCTCTTTATTCCGTCTGATTGTGCTGCCTCTCCCTCTCCCTCACATACACACATAGGACAACCTGACGAGGACGTCTGTGAAGACCGACCGTCTGATCCTCACAGCGCCGGGGAAAGGAGCAGACAGACGCCGGCCTCGATGTCTTCAGTGTCGGTGTCCTCTCAGGTACGTACTCGCTGTCGCCTCCCGGGAAACTTTTCGGGTTCGGTTTGTGGAGCTCGACGTTCCGGTTACAGTCCCCGGGGCTCCAGTAACGCTTCCCGATGCGCGTTCTTCCAAATCCCGTTTGCAGAACCGCCGTTTTACAATTTCGTCGAGATGTATCCACCGTTGTGTGGGGTACACAACTACGCGTTTTTGTGTGTGAATTTACATACGGCTCTGTACTTTTCGGCTCTACTTAAACGTTCGGGGGCGTGTGAATTTCAATGAAATCGGAACTTTCGCCCCGCGGCTTGGCTGCGTTTCTTGACATCTTTCAGCATCAAATGCGCCATGTTGGGTGGTAGAAACCCACGTGACCCGGTGTTTAAAATAAAGGTTATTGTTACTCGATTTAAATTGATGGATACTTTGTATCCCGAATTGATGAAAACATCGTTCATTCTGGAAAAAACCTGGTCAAAACGTACGAGTCCATCGCTCCTGTCTGCTTGTTATCAAAGTCGCGTTAAATGTTCGGATTTTTAAATGGAGTTTGGTCGGTGGCGATGCTCCAACGCAACGAGAGCAGAGCATATCTGGAGCAGGTTTCTCACACACTGAAACTCTGCAGGTCTCTGAGTCAGCTCCAGTTTAGTGCAAAGTCTGTCTCACTCTCTCGCTCTCTTACACACACACACACACACACACACACACACACACACACACAGTTCCAGGACGCTGGCTGATGGTGCCTTTAAAGACGCTCTGGAGTGTCGTACATGTTTGTAGTTTAGTCCAAATGTAATGATGAGAGTGTGTGAACTGTTCTACCTTGCACACTGGGCCGCCTCCTGTGACTTACCTGCTGACTCCGGTGCAATTGCGCCTGGGGCAGAGACTGATGAAACCCAGCCGGTCACCTTCCATGCTCCAAAGCATCTTCACAACTCACAACCGGGGGGGTGGGAGGGACATTAATTCAGAGGGGGCCCCAGGTTTCAATCAGCCAGGTTGCCCCAGGACAACTGCAGGAGTAACAAATACTACACCGCTCGTAAACACACTGCATTATCCTCTGCTTTGTGCAGATAAAGTATCAGTGGTAACAGTACAGGCAAAGTGTATCTGGGCCTCGCTGATATTCCTGTTCTATATGATATGATATTCCAGCTCTCTTAGGTTCTCTTCAAGAATAGAATAGCTTTATTATTAGTCCAACCACTGGGGCAGAGGCCAGGTTCTGCCTCTGTAATCGGTCAAAACACCACACTTCGACAGGCTTTGCCCAGGTGTGATCTGACCTGTTGTTGCTACCTGTGACAGGAGGGGCGGAGCATGTCCAGGATGTCTGTGAGCCGCTCGCCCGTGTCCCCAATGAGCGCCCAGGGTATCCCGTCACCCGCCCAGCTCACCAAGGCCAACGCACCGGTCCACATCGACGTAGGGGGCCACATGTACACCAGCAGCCTGGCCACGCTCACCAAGTACCCAGAGTCCAGGTAAGACCTGCCTCTCCACAGATCCCCAGGTGAAACAACAATAGTAGAAAGTTCTGCTCAGGTCTGGTATCTGTTGTGGATGACGTGACAGATTTCACCTAATCATTCTCCATATGTGTGCAGGATCAGTCGCCTGTTTAATGGCACGGAGCCCATCGTCCTGGACAGCCTGAAGCAGCACTACTTCATCGACAGAGACGGAGACATCTTCCGCTACATCCTCAGCTTCCTGCGCACCTGCCGGCTGCTCCTGCCCGAGGACTTCCAGGTAAGTCTCTGAGCTAAGCTGAGCTGAACTCTGACCAACCCCTGAAACACACACACACACACACACAGTGGAGGCACACATCTGTGATCAGTATTAGCATCCGTTAGCTGCTCTGTGTGCACTGATGCATGATGAATGGAGCTTACGCTCTGATTCACCAAAATAAAAGCTCTGGCCTGAGGTCTGAACCCTCTGACAGAAACGTGACAGTTGCTGATCCTGATGTTGGCTAGTACAAGTACTACTAATAATACCGCTAATTATGCTGTGAATAACACCAGACTCCCGTGGTAGGCGATAGTATCAATGCACTGTCTCTGTGCTCGCAGTGCCGATTTCTGACTGGCAGTGAAGGCAGCACGGAGACTCTTTGAACTGCAGCACACTCCACTGTGTGTTTTACTAAATGTGTGTGTGTGTGCGTACGTACGTGTGTGTGTGAGAGAGAGAGCTCGGGATGACTACAAAGCCCTGCAGACACAACTCCTCTTTATAAAACACATCTAACCCGCGCTGCAGCGGAGGAGGAGGAGGGGTGAGGAGGAGGCTTTGATACAGTGTGAAGCCTCAGGCCAACAGCAGCCGCAGCAGCATGAGGGCGAAGCACACGATCCTCCTCCTCCTCCTCCTCCTCCTCCTCTTCCTCCTCTTTAACATGAAACCTGGTGTGTTGTCACTCTTATGGCTGACCTCTGACCTCATAGCTTGTGTGTGGTTTTACTGTTAGTCATATGTCAGATGTAGCGCTTGTTGTCATGGTTACACATCATATTTGAGACTTTCCCAGGACATTTCCACCCGCTACAGGGTGATAGACAAGTTGTCACGCCACAGTAATTTTCTTTTGTTGTACCTGACATTTTGTAGTTACAGAGATTGTTCTCATGATTTTTTTTTTTTTTGGTCTTGTGAACCCAGAATTCTGGTTTTAAAAATGTGCAGTCTGTTAGCTCTATCATATCTAAGAAATAATATCTTACATGCTTAGAAATACTGAAACTGAAAATACTGAGATCATGCATGTGCAAACACTGTAAATGGTCTGAGAGAGTAGAGAATAGAAGAGAGAAGTAATGCCCACAGCAAAGTGGGAAAGATGTTGAATGGATTTTACTTTTCTTTTTTTTTTTTTTATTACCCACCTTACCAGTGCCAAGGTCATCCACTGATCAGGTCACCAGTCTATCACACTAGACACTATTCACCCTCGTATTCACTCCTAGGGACTATTTAGAGCAGTGTTCCTCAATCCCAGTCCGGAGCAGGAAACACCCAAAGCGTGCAGGACACTGGTACTAGTGGACCAGGACTGAGGAACATGGATTTAGAGTCCCTAATTGAGTTGAATGCATGTGATTGGACAGTGAGAAGTCCCACTCAGGGACTGGGAGATGACGTAAAGGATCATGGATCTATGAACCTGCTCTGTCCCCCTCAGGACTTCCCCACCCTGTACGAGGAGGCCCGCTACTACCAGCTGACCCCGATGGTGCGGGAGCTGGAGCGCTGGCAGGCGGAGCGGGAGGCGCGGCGGACGGCGCCCTGCGAGTGTCTGGTGGTGCGAGTGACGCCCGACCTCGGGGAGAGGATCGCGCTGAGCGGGGAGAAGGTGCTGATCGAGGAGATCTTCCCCGAGACCGGAGACGTCATGTGCAACTCCGTCAACGCCGGCTGGAACCAGGACCCGACCCACGTCATCAGATTCCCGCTCAACGGGTACTGCAGACTCAACTCTGTGCAGGTGAGTCCGTCCATCTATCCGTCCGCCAGCCTCTTCCTCTCAGGTTGTAGATGAACACTCACACAGCTGCTCGGTCCCTCTCTCGGCCTCTAGGTGCTGGAGCGCCTCTTCCAGAAAGGCTTCAGCATGAAGGCGTCGTGCGGCGGCGGGGTGGACTCCTCGCAGTTCAGCGAGTACGTTCTGTGTCGCGACCTGCGGCACAGCCGCTCCATCTGCAGCACCCCGATACGGATCAAACAGGAACCTCTGGACTAATAAAAAAAAAAAAAAAAAAAAAGACTTTCCTCTCAGTGATGACTCGCATCTGGATCCTGCAGAAGAACTCGGATGACCTTTGACCTCGCAGGTCTAAAGACTCAGTCTGGAACTTGCTGGTGTAAATGTTGGGAAGCCGCATAATTTAATTCTTTTTATAACGTTTCCACTTTGAAAAATGTAAATTTTAACGTATTGGTCGCTTCCTTCGTGTCTATTTTTCATGTTTGCAGATGTGTTGATAAGTCAGGATTTTTAAACTCTCATCAACTTCAAACCTGCTTCTTTATCATTTTCTTTATTTAATTTTTTTGCAAAGGTACAAACAACTGTAAAATTGCATTGCCTGAAATGTGTCAGGGTTGAATAGAGAATGTAGGAAATATAAATAGTCACAAAATTGTGTCCTTCAACAGATGATGATGAGGCTCCAGCACACACACGGCTGCAGTTAGCGACTGTACAAACCAAATGTACGACAAAGGAGGGGGAAAAAACACTTAAAGCGTTAAATACCTTTCAGTTACACTTTCCAGAAACTCAACGTAAAAACTGTCAAACTGCATATGTTTGACCTCGCCGGTGAGGTCACGTGTTCAACAGCACAAGCTGGATCCAATGACTCAGAGCTAAGAGTTAAATCAAACAGCTGGGAGGAGGAAGAGGAGGGTGCAGGAAGGTTGTGGGATCTAAAGCTTTGTATGTGTGTGTGGTAGCTTCATTAACATAGCCTGAGAGTGTGTGTGTCGCTGTGCAGGAGAACCAGCTCCCTGTACGAGCGCTGACAAACAACCTGCAGTTCAACCTTCAGCTGGATCCTCCTGTTCCTCGCTGGCCACTCACATCTGTGCTACAGGTCACACTATGTCTTAGCATGAAGACTGGAAACTAAGATTAGCGTGGCTCTGGAAACAGAGCTCGCCTCGACATGATGACTGCAAACAGCTCAGCTGAGCTCTGAAAACAGCTTAGCTGGGAGACTAGTAACAGTTAGCTTAGCATCAAGGCTGGAGACAGCTAGTTTAGCACGACAACTGCAAACTGCTAGCTCGACTCAAGTCTGGAGACAGCTAGCTGGGCTTAGCACTACTAGCAGACTACTAGCTCAGCTAATGTGTGGAGACAGCTAGCATGATGACAGGAAACCGCTAGCTCGGCTAACATCTGGAGACAGCTAGCTTGGCTTAGCATGAGGACAGGAGACTGCTAGCTCGGCTAATGTCTGGAGACAGCTAGCTCGGCCAATTGCTAGAGACCAATAGCTTAGCTTAGCATGACGACTGTAAACTGCTAACTCGACCTTAGCTTAGCATGACCGTCGACTAATGAGCTCAGCTAAAGTCTAGAGACCAGTAGCTTAGCGTGGCGACTGCAAACTGCTAGCTTAGCTTAAGTCTGGAGACAGCTAGCTTTGTTTAGTAGGACGACTGGAGGCTGCTTCAGTTCATCTTTTGGCAGCGGCCGGTCAATTTTAAAATCCAGAACGTTGAGTCTGAGACAAAAACTGCACGTTTCCCCTCGCTAAACAAACCAGGTGTGACACGTTTGGGCTGTTTTCAGTCATAATGCGTAACAGCTGAGATGCGGGATCCGTTTGAACATCCAACAGAGGGAAATATTCATCTAAATGTTGAATTATTCCCCAACTTTAAGTCTAGCATTGCCAATGCACACACTCACGCACACAGTGAAATCAACCAATCAACCGTTTCCTCCCTTAATCATTCAACCTCCGGGGCTTCACAGTTCTCGCAGCGCACCTTCTGACGACAATCAACATGATCAATTTAAAAAGCACACTCAAAATGCAGACGCGGTGGTTGAACATGTGACCACTGACCTCACGGATCTAAATGTGTTGTTTATTAAAGAAAAAAAGAAAAGAAAAGAAAGAACCTGGGGAAGGGAAAAAAAAAGGGTGAGCCTGGCATCCTGAGTGGTAGCTGAGAGGCTCTGGAAGGAAACACACCGACAGAGCGGAGCCGGGAAGAGACTCGAAAGGCACCTGTTCAGGTACAGCACTGAGTCCGAAACTCCCATCAGCTGTCTTCAACAGCAGCAGCAGAATCAGTTCCCTGTCAGTGTCTTGTTTCAGTCCTGCACGTTATTCATGTCAACATGTTTCGATGAGTGAGGGGGAGAAAAAAAACAAAAAACCTGTGTTGCTCAAGTCGACCTCCGGTGATTTTCCACCACCACCACCACCGTGTGGTTCCAGGTGTTTGGGGAGTTTGATTTCATGCGTCTCTGGGGGTCTGCAGCCTCAAGGGCCGAGTGAAGTCTGATCCTCAGGTGAGTCTGGACCTTCAACAGACTGCTGGAGACCCTGTTGCACTGTGAGTAATGTAGGCAGCCTTTATTTAAAAACCCAGCTCATTGTTCTGTTATTGACCTAAACTAAGCTAGGGAGCCGGCCAAGCACCCGACCCCGGCTGTCCTGCGATGAATCACAACATCACCAAGACTTCAGAGTCAGAATCGTGTCACTGATCCACCTTACGCCACATGTTCATTCCTCACAAATATCTACTGCACAGTGAGGAACAGCAAAACCAGACACGTCAAGGTCACGCTTTGCAGAGACCGAGTCCCACATAAGCGTCACAACGAATCACATTGGGGGACTTGAGCGTGGTGGAGGAAGAAGAAGAAGAAGTAGAAGGAGGAGGAGGAGGGGAGGAGGAGGAGCGGGTTGAGGTGTAGTCCGGTCTGTGGTCTGCAGCTGGTCGAGCACTCTTCCTGGAGGGACTCGTCACTTTAGCAGTGCCTTGTACAGTGTCAGCGAGCGAGCAGTGGAGTGGTCCTGCTCCAGACAGAAGATGAAGTCCCTGAGGTTAACGCGTGTGATCCGCTGACGGAGCTGCTGGCGGGACGAGCCGGCTGTGGAGGAGCCTGCGGCCGAGCCCGAGGCCACCTGAGGGGGGGAGGGGAGGGGGGTGAGGGGGGAGGGGGGAGAGAGACAAGGTTAGAACAGGTTCAGCATCTGGGACTGTAAGAGAAATGAGAGAGTGAGGCTCCAGCTGGAGCCCACCCCATTCTGCCTCAGCTGCATTCACAAAGTGCAGCTCCTGGAGTCGAAGTATCTAAAGAAATAAACTCCATCGACTTCAACCCAACGTGACCCAAACGGAGCCTGGGAGGCAACAAGCGGGAGTCCGCTGTAGCTGAATTCAATTCTATGCCTTTAAAGTTTTTAGTGAAATAAAAGCGATATCACTGAAGTGTAAACAAAGCACAATTGCAACTTCTTGGGTTTTCAGCCAAGGTCTAACTCATAAAATCTTAATTTTTTCCAGAAAAGAAAAGATATGCATAGAAAACCATTGCATTTCTGTGGTTTTAGTAGTTAGATTTAGATAAAGTTTTGCGTCGCTCCATACTGCACCATCCCATTAGTAACAGACTGGTCATGTGACGCCCCCCCATGCTATGTCTGGTGATGTGTTAATGAAAAAGTAATTCCATTACATCTTTGCAATAAACGTAAGTATCTGGCGGTGGTTTCAACACATGCTGGGGCCGAGATACGACCCATCGATCGGTCAACAGCAGCACTGAGCGCTGCTCCGCCGCGTGCAGCAACCTCTTTAACTGAAACATAACCAGCGTGAAAGTCGGTCACCGGCGGCTCGTTTTCTGCTCATCGCTTGATCGATGCCTGAATTTCCAACAGCCAATAGCTCCGGCCAGACCGCGCCTCGCGGCCCCATTAGCTCATCGATGGCCTGTAGCCAGCGCAGCCGCCAGCCCGGCCGCTGATCGAGACGCTTCCCCAGAGAACATCCCGTCACTTTAGCAGGCCAGGCAGAAACCTCCTCCCCTCGGCGCATGGCGCGGTTGGAGGAGGTGCAGCGACTGAATCATCCAGCACTGGGGCGAGCTCTCCCACACTCTCCAGAAATCGCTCACTGAGTCCGGACCTGCTCAGGTGTGTCTGCGGCCCCAGGCGGGGGCCCCCGCCCGGCCCCGCGGCGGCTGCAGCGCTGTCAGAGACATCGCCCCGACAGGCCGCTCCCAGCACCGCGCCTACAACCTTTAGTTTGCAGCCACAGCGATTCTTCCCAGGCTGCTGGACGTCCCCAGGCGAGTCGCTGCAGCTCCTTCCACGCAGCCCCGGGTGCAAACTAGACCAGTTTAGATCGTCGATACGGGGATGATTCAGCGCCAGCAAGGTCAAAAAGCTCCTCACTCGTTTCCCACGACACGATCAATGGTTTGGCAGTCGTGACTGAAGTCTCACAGACAGAGACAGAGACGCATGTGAATTTAGGGCTTTGATAAACTATTATTGTGGTCAACTGCTGTCTCGATTAACCGAAAAACTGAAAACCGTTGGTGCCTGTTTCACAAAGGCCACGATAGGAACTTTTGTCCTCACCTCAACTAAACAAAATTCTTGATGATAGAGACCAAAAATCTGAAATTATTCACAGAATTTTGACTTCTTCTCAAATGATGTTCTCAAATGATGTTTCAAATGCTTTATAATCGATTGTGAAGAGTTGTTGATTCATGGAAATAATCAAAATGAGCCGTTTCAGCTCTAGCTTAACGACTGATCTGCTCCAGGATCCTGACTGATAAGTTAGTAAATAACTGACGTGAGATGACCGACCTCGATGCTTTCTGGGTGATGGTGCAGATTTAATGAAGAGTCACTGTTAAAGCTCTGGACGGTACAGACAGTTCTACTGTGCAGCCTGTGCTTCGTGCTCATCCTCAGTGAAGGAGAGAGAGAGGGAGAGAGAGAGAGACAGGAAGAGACAGAGAGAGACAGAGAGAGACGCCTGCAGGCAGAGCTGACAGCACAAGACAGGAATGAAGCTCCAGGTCCACACAGGAACACAACCAGAGCATTATGAAGCTACACTGCCTGCAGGCAAACACACACACACACGCACACACACACACACACACACACACACACACACGCACACAAGACACACAGACACACACACACAGAGTGCTGGAGCAGAAGCTCCTCTCTGGCTGATCTCAGGTCAGTTAACAGCAGCTTCGTTGCTTGGTAATGAAAACCAGAAACACGGACGCGGCTCCGTGCCCGGTCCGGGCGGCATCACTGATGCCGTACAGCACCCAGAAGTCACTGCAGCCGCTCCGCGACAAAGCGTTTGAACTCACCCGCTGACCTGAGAGCAGCTTAGGAGCTAAAGCGTGTTGTTTTTTTCCAGGGACACGAACAAAGCTCCAGCGTTGCTAGCGTGTATTCATGACAGGCTGTGGCCCCGGGGCGCTGGATGGGTGGGGGAGGATGGGACTATCTGAAGCCTGATCGGGCCTGCAGTTGGGAGCTAAAGGGCGGACCGCGGCCGCCCCAGGGCAGATTAGATGGAGCAGCAGCCAGCGACACAAGAGAACACAAAACCATTTGTGTTTCAGAGAAACAGTCGCTGTGTGGATGAAAACCAGAATCAGACTCGGTGAATAAATGATGACGTCCGTGAGACGTGTGACTCCAGCGGACTCCTCTGCAGCATCAGCTGCGTACGTGTGGCGGCTGTGACCTTCCGCATGCAGACACAGCCATCTCCCTTTCCGCCTTTTGTCTGACCTTTGACCCCGGCTCTCAGCTCTGTGCATCTCGTCCTAAAGGCCTCGACTGGGAGTAAACAGAAACTAATGCCACCTGCAGCCATTGGGAGCCCAGCCTGACACAGCAGCTGTGGATGCAGTGTAATACGGGTTGTCTGTTTTCTTGTTTGTTTTTTTTCCCCCTGCGCTTTAGGTGTTTCTGCTGCCCCCAAGTGGCCACAACCAGGTGTTGCAGGAGTGCTGGACCAGGACTTGCCGGTTGAAACCTGGCCCAGCTCTGACAGACCCAGAGCCGGCTCTGCAGTCCTACAACTCCATTACTGACTACAGTCATCCCCTGAGCTCATGCAGCCCAGAGCTGATTACTGGACCTCGAGACGAGGTGGATTTCTCCACGCGCCCCACCCCACCCCCCTCTCTCCCTCTCACACACACACACACTCACTCTCTGCTGCCTTTGTTTGGGACTGCTGGGGGTCGAGCCTGGAGCAGGATGTGCACAGAGAGCGAGCATGTGGGTGAGGCGCAGGGAGAACACAAGGCAGCCATCACCCCCGGGCCGTGACACCCCCCCCCACACACACACCCCTCCCACATGGACCCCACCCCCCTCTAACACCCAGCCCCGGGCTCATTTCTGCAGAGCCGAAATGTATGGCTGCCCTGAGGGTGGAGGCAGGGGGTAGGGGGTGGGGGTTGGTGAGGGGATGGGATGGGGGGGGGGGGGGGGGTGCACAACAAGCCAAAACAAAGCTGCAGGCAGACACTGACCCCCTTCACTCAACTGTGCTCACAGTCACTGCCTGGATTACAGAGGTGGGAGTGTGTGTGTGTGTGTGTGTGTGTGTGTGTGTGTGTGTGTGTGTGTGTGTGTGTGTGTGTGTGTGGATGGAAAAGGTCATGTGAGACAGACAGACACACACACAGAATGTTTTGGGGTCTCACCTCCGAGCCGGCTGTGGCGCCCCCTGGTGAGTCCAGCTTGCGTTTCTTGCGCGGGCCGATGGCAGCGAGCGCTGTGAGGTTGGCGTCTCTCTGTCGCATCTGAGCCAACTCCTGTTGCTGCATCTGTGGACGGACGAGAGGGAACACCTGTAAATATCTATCTGGAGGCGGCATTCACGGCTCATCGATCCGAGGGCTCCGCTCCAGAGTTATTTGTTTGTGCGGCTCCAAGTCGGCAAACAACACACCGTGTGCGTGGTCAGGAGGGCGGGTAGTCTACCGCTGACAGAGCCAGCAGGTAACAGCTACAAGAGTCAGAGAGCTGCAGATGAATGGGACAACAACACTGCAGGTCTAGGACAGCGATGGACAGTCTTAATCCGATGCTGGTGGTGTGCCATGTCGAGAAATGTGGAAATCAATGATCCCGATAAGCCTCCATAGCAATGGAAAGTGGTTCTAGCATCTTTTGTTCCGAGGAAAACTCCACTGACTTGATTCACAAACTAGGACCCTGTTGCCTGCAGACAGTAAAGTGCAATACAACACAAGTGTTTCCCTTCACACTGAATCTCCAGGAATCCCTCAGCTCACTTCAATACTTTCTGAAGACTTCTTACAGATCTTCCAAAAAAAGAGGCCAATTCAAGTCATAAACAGCAACACATCTTCAACTTACTGAACAGTCGTAGTTTCGATTAAAATCTATAGACCCGAACCAGAGAAAAGAACTGGGAAATATTAAATATTCTCCAAAGAATAAATGAAACCACTCTAATCACTAATGCAATTATTCATTATGAATACACCAGTCAAACCAGAACCGCAATTAAGACTTCCATACTTTTTTAGGGGCCTGAAATTTTCCCCAAATTGAGCGATCAACTTGAAACACTTTAACATCCTGCAGCGAGGCCGCTTCCAGCCACCAGCCTCCCTGACCTTCTCGTCATCACGGGGCTCATCTTCAAGACGATTACTCAGAACCACTGCCCCACAGACACCCAGACACAGATGTTAGAAGCACTATCCTCAAACCAAACGTGCGCTCGGGGTGTGTGTGTGTGTGTGTGTGTGTGTGTGTGTGTGTGTGTGTGCTGTTGAGGCAGAGCAGAGTGGACAGAAGACGCGGACCGAGGCAACATTTGGACTCATTAACGCACTGTAATGTTAATTGGAGGAGAAGGGGGGCACATGGTGGGCGGTGCAGAGAGGCACGTACAGTACAGACAGCACGCTAGGACGCCTCCCCGGGCAGGACGCTGAGGAGCTTCAGCCCTCTTCCTGCTCGGGACCGTCTGCTGGCTGGAGCAGACGCACGCCGCTCTCTCCTCTCCGACAACAGACTCATCTCTGCCGCTTTCAACGTGGAACGAGCTTATTTTTGTCCTTTGTGGCGACATGGGGGGGCGGGACAGATGGTGTGGGTGTGAGAGTGTGTGTGGGTGTGTGTGTGTGCACAGGCGTACCTCTTTAGCCTTCTGCTTCAGCCGAGCCTGCTCAGGGTCTTCTTGCCTGGCACGACTCTAGAATAGAACAGACAACAACAACAACAGAGTCAAAGGCGTCACATGAGCGATCTGTGCTGCAATGCTGCAGCTCGGCTTCGTGTGACACCTGCACGCCTGTCTGCACAATGGCAAGGCTGTGTGCGCGTGTGTGTGTGTGTGTGAGAGAGGGAGAAGAGAGAGAGATACCTTGGCAGCCTTTAGCAGAATCTCTCTCTCCTGTTCGTCTTTTCTCTGTTTTTCCATTCGCTCCAACTGCTCAAAGAAGCGAAGCTGAGAGCGAACGTCTGTCGTCTGTTCATAATGTTCGTCATCCTGTGGGAGAGGGAGGGAGAGATGAGAAGAGAGAGGCACAGGTGACTTTTCAACTCCAGTTAAGTTCTCTAGTTAAGGAGACGCATCCGTCATGGACAATGAGAATGGTTGAAAGGACCATTTATTTCTGTGATGCCTTCAAACATCGGGTCCAGCAAACGTTCCCGAGTTGCTCTTTCACAAGCTTTCTGCACAGATCTGACACTCTTTCATGCTCTTCTGGCAACCACATGTAGGCTCTACGCCGACTGGATGCCTTGCCTCTGTCTCAACTGAGTGACCAGGTTAATGTTTCCTGCCATCAATAGAGTTTTAGAGGGAGACGAGCTGAAACGTTCAGGTGACATTGGAAATTTCAGAATCAGATGATTGGGGCACATTTAAAACCACAGTTTGGGACAAACCAGTGATCCCGAGCTTTTCCACTTGATTCTGATCCTTTGAAAATTATGACATTCGCCCTGATTTCCACTCACAGAATCCGGGACATCCCCAGTTTGCATTTCTATAACCATTTTACAAGAGAGACAACGTCACAGTGTTTTCGGGCTTGTTATGCCTCTTTGGCCAGAAATGGTACTCTAGTATTGAACAAGACCAACTCAGTTTTCCCCTCTAGGCCCCCTTTGAGGCAGCCTGCTCCAGCAGAGCATACTTGCCTTTCCACCATCGGTGCGATGCTGAGCCACCGCCGACACCTTCTCCAGCAGCGAGCGCAGTCTGGCCTGCGTGGCGTGGGAGATTAGGTTGACCACGTCCAGCGGCACCTCGGACACGCCGTGCTTCTTGGCTGCGTGTGAGAATGCCAGTGGGTCACATTGATAAATCTCGGACATGACAATGATAAGAACATCAAAAACATAAGAGAAAATGTCTGCATGTTTAATCGTATTAATTCGCCTAGATCAAAGGTTTGTCGTGTTCATTTCTGAACACATTTATTTGATCTTTCTAAATGCTTCCTCTCTTTGAAATCACTCTGAAATGCTAATAATAATAAATGGTGATAGATGGAGATATGGAGACAGAGCTAGGGCAAGATATACTTTGTTGATCTCACAAAAACACATACAAAAACACATACAAAAAATAAGGAAATTCTGCAAAATTAACGTTGCAAGCAAACTACGACGTGCTAAGCTAAACTGTACTGTGCACTTAGCACAGTAGAAGTTGTTCCTATGAACGCATGTATACTTTACTGCTACTACTATAGCCGTGCATGCGTTGCAGGAGTGCAGGCAGAGCCCAGCGGAGCGGAGCAGCACGTGGGCTAACCCGTACCTGTGTCCAGGATGCGGCGGTGCAGCAGGCCGGTGGGCAGGAAGGACTCGTCCTTGCACGAGCGGATCTTGGTGCCCACCAGCTCCGAGCTGGTTGCTAGGATACGAGCGTTCTCCTCGTTCAGGTTGACGCCGGCCATGGACGCCACGTCGTTGATGTCGTCGTCATCTCTGTGGGGCCGAGCGTCGAGTCACAGGTTAGGGGCCGACATGCGACATCGTGTCAAGCAAGAGCCGGGTCTGAGGAGTCGGCCTGAAGCAAAGTCCTGAGTCTTTGCTTCATCTTTGATTACTTTGCCTTCATTCAACTGAAGTCAGTCGAGAACAACTTCTAAACCTGGTTGCAAAGTCCATATCCAAATAAAACCGATTTTCCTCACATTATGAGACTGAATCAGTGTTTCTTCTGCTGATTTTAACCAGGAAGTGACGTTCCACCCATCTTAATGGTGCCATGATCTTTTGCGTGACTGACATCTTTTCTGTTTGTGTCGTCATGTTTCCTGAACCCTGCCTGGACACTGACCTGTGACAGTCTAGCCTGAACCTGGGCTGCAACACCACAGTGAACTCAAAAGCCCCGACAGGAAGTGTTCAGCACCACCTCTGTGTGCACACACTGCCCCCTTGTGGCGCATCTGTGAACTAAACGTCCACATGACTGAGGAGCAGTAAACATTTGCCAGCAGGAGTTCAGAGGCAACATGGGAGGAGCTACTCGAATATTTGAAGCGGAGAGGGAAGGGAAACTCGGTGGCTGAAATGAGTGACGTGAGAGTTCATCTGATTGCAATACTCCTACACTCCAGCCCTGAGCAACACAACTGAAATATTCTGAACAGTGCATATCATTTAGCTGGGTAGCAATAAAGCATACTGTCGACTTACTGAACTTACAGAAACATACTTCTATTCATTTTACACATTTCAACTAGATTTTCCTGCTTTGCTCAAGCATAGAATATTTGAATCTCATTTTTCTCTCGCAGTCTTGTACTTCATAGCCTAGTTTTAAATACACTTCTGCAGTAACACATCTCCTTTCATGAATTAATTAAGCAGTCCAATTCAGACTAGAAAAAAAATGAGATTATGTTGTCTGGCCCCGATGTACATGTTTGAGAAGCTCCCATGAAGTCTGAGAGCCATCACCTTCACTCCTCATTCAACTGGATTACACTCGAAAATGTACCCAATTAATCATTTCCAATTTCACCCAATGATTGGAGATTTATCAAAAGCATCATTAATGGAGGTGAATTCATATTCTGAACACTCAGGTATTTGTTGCTGTTGTTCACAGATGACTCCTTCCCACTGGGTTCTTATTTTGTCATCTTTCTAAGTGTCCCCCACCCCACCCCCCCACTCTGGAATGCTGGTCAATACTCCACCTGAAAGTCCCGCCCCCTGGGTCGCTCAGCTTCTTCTGATTGGCCTGAGCTGCCGGGTGAACGGGCATTTTGCCGATAATAGTCATGGGTCCTCTTACAAGAGTCCCTGCACAGAGACAAACAGGAGTCGGTCACGTCTCAACACCGGGCCTGGGGGGTGATCTGCTGCCTCCTATGGGTCGGCACGGGCCTCACCTTGGGGTCTGATCGTCTGGCTGAAGACGGTGGGCGTTCTCGTCTGTACGGTCTGCACTCCGGCCCTGGTCACGGTCTGGGTCTGCGCAGCATAAAGTGGCATTAGCAGAGGCCTGGGGGAGGCTCTGGACTGGCGGTGCATGCGTGCCTACTAGGTGCTGTGCTGTGCTGCGTACCAGGGTGCTGGCGAGCGGCGGGTTGAGCCTGACGGTGCTGCCGGCCGGGCTGATGGGCAGCCGCGGGCGGATGGTGGCGGCGGCCGTGACCGAGCCCGGGGCCACGGGGGCCGGGGTGGAGGTGCTGGGGGTGGGCGTCACCAGGGACTGCTGGCTGTTGAGCAGAGACTGGCGCAGGGCGGGGAGGCTTTTCTGTGGAGGGAGACAGCTGGTGTGAAGCGCCTCGCCCGGGCAGGTTCCCGATACATCTTAGATCCCACACATCACAAACTAACGTTGGTCGATCCAGGTTAAATGTTCAGGAAGTGATCCTCATATACAAACGTGACCCGGCCAAGGCAATACAACAACAATACAATGCAAAGAACAAAATACAAAAGTGCATGCATATGCAATGTGCATGAGGTACAGGTGGGAGGGCATGTACTACACTTTAAAATGGTTAAAGACGATTCAGTCATGCAGATAACAAAGGAGTTGCGGCCAAAGATGAATGAGGTCTTGGGCATGAGGAGCTTGATGTCATTACTTAATCTAGTGTGACAAGTTGGATGGGCAAGTTGAGGAAGTGATGATGGATAGGAAGGCGTCTTGCCAACGATGTAACTTCATATGGCCCATGATGACCGTCCTCGTCTCATTTTTATTCTCTCATTTCTGCGGTGGACTAGCGACCTGTCCAGAGCGTATTCCCTGCCCTGGCCCTACCGGAGCTGGAGATAGGGTCCCTGCTACAACCAGAGGTCTAAAACAAGATAGGATGATGGCTGGATGGACTGTGGTATTTATATTTTGCAGCACGGAGGCAGAATCATCAAAGATTTGTCTGCAGGGTATCTGCAGGCATCCTTAGGTTGACTTCGATACCTTTTTTAAGAGTTCCTTAAAAGAAGACCTCAAAACCATTTCAAGCTGTAGTCGGCAACACATCTGTCCGTTACTAAACAGTTGTTTGTAATCAAATCTCTGCAATACAACAACCATACGACAGACCTCAGATCAGCTCCAAAGAATAAATTAAACCAAAAGTTTATCAAAATATACCTTTGATCACAACAAGTGACCGACTGACTATTCACCATAAATACGCCACTCTTTATGGTCCAACTATGTGGAAAGAGTGTGAATACCAACAAATAAAATACGTCATAGATCTAGTGGACGTTCAATGTTACACAGGTAGGAGGTAAAATTAGATGAGTTTTGGGTTTTTTTTGGAGTTGAGAGTTGATTTTGCTTCACTACTATAAAATGTGTCTGTGCTTGAAGTGTTAAATGTCCAATAGTACTACAGGAAAACCAGTGAGTAGAGAGTGTTAAAACACTACGAGCGGGGTGTTAATGCAGCTCAGCAATGTATTCCTTCTATTAAATGGACTGAATCGGCAGACAGGTAATGTACACACGTGCATCAAGTTCACACCAAACTTGTGAAGAGCTCCTGAAGAAACCTCACAAGACTTGCAGTCAAGCATCCGTGCAGAGGCGGCGAGCGGCGTGCAGACGTGCGGCTTACCTTGAGGAAAGGGATGAGGTAGGGCTGTGGGGAGGACTTGAGCTCGGCCTGCAGCCGGTTGGTGAACTCCTCGGGCTCGATCTTGGCGTCCTGCACAGACCAGAAGCAGTGAGAGCGAGTCTAACGGGGGACACGGCTGCCGAGGGCCGCGGCGCTCACCAGCAGGTCCTGCACCAGCGCCTTCACGTTCTTCGACGTTTCAGGCGACGGCGAGTTGTGGGACGCCAGCTTGATCAGTGTGGCGAGGAAGTTCTTGCATTTCTTGACGTTTTCTTGCATTTCCTGTTGGGTGGGGGGGTGGGGGTTAAACGGTGAGGAGATGATGCAGGTGATTGCTGACAGGCATGCTGATGAGTAAGCAGGAAGTGGAGCGCAGACCTGGGACACCACAGTGACCCTGCCGGTAGGCGTGGCGGGCGTCGTGCTGGTCAGGGGGGTGGAGGCCACGCTGGTCGGCTTGGGTGCAGGCGTCCCACCTGCCGTTATCACCGTCTGGGCCTTCTGAGGCGTCGTCATCTTCACCGAGACGGCTGCAGCGCCCGGGGCCACCGTGATGGCCTTCTGGGAGACGACACACGGCGTCAGAGAGAGACCGGCGACGCACGCACAGCCAGTCATAGCAAAAGATACGGCAAAAACAACACACACAAAGCGCGCGGGGGAAGTCACAAGGACCCACTTCCAATTCCTAGAGTGGAAACCTTGTCGTCTGTAAGTGTTTCTGCAGTAAGAAGACAACATCTATCTATCCCGCTCACATATTGGGAACGGTGTAGCCAAGCTTAGCTTACGGGCACCAGGGACGGGACTGCAAGTACACACCTGCACCGCGGTGGCGGCAGCGGGCTGAACCATTCTGGCCTGGGTCGGAGTCGTCAGGCGGACCGTCTGCGGAGGCTGAGGGCGACACAGAGGCCGTTACAGGACAGCGTGAACCACGTGAACCGAGGCATAAGTACAGGGCAGGACTTTGAGTCGTGGACCGACAGGTGAGCTTCATCTGGACGGGTCGGAGAAGGCGACCTGTGGCAGACGTACCGTGGTGGCCGTGCTGACACGGATGGTGCCCGCGGCCGTCGGGGTCACGGGCCTCTGGGTGATGCTGGCCACCGTCTGTCCTTGCTGCGTCTTGGCCTGGGCCTGGGCCAGGACCTGCTGAGGGACCATCACCAGCTGTCCCGTCTCGGTCCGGACCAGGACCATCCCTGAGCCGAACACAGAAGCGCGTCAGGTTAACAATCGGATTCAAACAAAACTTCACTGGACAGCTCGCTCATCATTTGTCAGGCTGTTTGTTCATGTATGATCATGGGTTGTAAAGAAGACCAGCTCTAATTTTGTGTTTGTGAGATAGCGATTGGAGTCCTCCCGCTCTCAAGGCGACATGTGGCATGTACTCCCTCATATTCAGCTTTACTCAAAGGTATCATAAAGCGACGAGGCGAGATCCCCCTCGGTTGTTTACCTGGAGGCATGGTGAACCCGGGGGGAAGCTGGATGGTGGTCTGCTGCTGAGGCCGCACAGCCAGCGCAGGCTGGGGGGCAGCCGCCCTGGTGGTGGTGGCCACCAGCCCAGGTCTCTGCTGCTGGATGGTGGTGGCCACCACCTGAGCTCCTGGAGGCCTCACCACAGCCAGAGCCGGCTGAGCCACTCCGTTGACCGCAGGTTTCACCCCGGCAGAGACCAGGGTGGTCCCCGTGCCAACTCCAGTCTGAGCCTGGCTGATGGGCGACTGGACTGCAACAGTTGGAGGTGGGGTGCTGGTCAGGATGACTGAGTTCCCAGACACGGGCTGACTGGGCACCAGCATCTTGGTGTGCATCAGAGGGTTGCTGTGGTTCACGACCTGAGAGGTGGAGGCTGATGGAGAGCCCTGGGTCACCAGGGGGGCACCTTTAGGGTCCACTCCGTTCTGGGCCACCGGGCTGGGGTGTCTCTGCAGGGAGGGGGACCCCACGGTGGGCTGAGGCACCGGGAAGCTGGGCGGAGAAGCCATGGAGGCGATGATGGTGGAGCCGCCGGTAGTGACAGCGCTGATGACCGAGCTGGCCGCAGCTGGTGCGGCCACCGCGGCCGAGTTGACCAACTTTACGGCTCCAGCGCTGCCGTTCAAACTTTGCACCCCGGGAGCGGCGGCCCCGCCGGGCTCCGGCCCCGCAGCGGAGCTGGGAGCCGGGCTCGGACCCAGGACAGCCGCCCGGTGGAAGCTAGCAGCCCCGGACTGAGTGGTCAAAGTTACGGGTCCCGCTACGGGAGAAACGGTGGGAGGAGAAGCCCCAACTGTTTGCAGACTAGCTCCGGGGGTAATTACAGCCCCGGCACCGACAGAGGAGGTAGAAGAGGTGAGGGTTTTCCCGGAGATCGGCTCATTAGCGCCCGGTTCCTGGGTTAACCCCGGTTTTGGATGCCCTTGTTGCGGCTGCTCCAAAGACCCCACTTGATCGCGCACTTTCCCTGAGAACTGGCTGGCAGCGGCCGGAGCTCCGTCCCGTTTCCCGTCGGAATATGAAGCGGCGGGGACCTTACGGTCGCCGAGTTGAGATTCCAGAGAGCCAACTAAGTCGCTAACTGCTTTCTCATCCACCTCATTGAAGAGCATGTCCTCCAGTGGGTCGGAGGCTCCCGCCATCTTTGATGTTGGACCGTTGTGCAAATCGTATTTTAGAATATACGCATGCGCGGAGGATCGGCTGAGGTTTCGAGCATAGAAATAAAGCAACTAGATCCGACGAGCTGGCTGTGACGCCACGTACAGGTGTGAAACTGCAGGTAGACGCCACCATTAGCGAGTTTATCATTTATTTATATGTCTTTTTTTTAATTAATCACTTTCTTTTTCTTTTACCATTATTTTGGAAGAGTCGATTGAGAGCGAGCTCGCTTTTCTATTGAAGCCTTTGTTGCAATAATTAAAACTGATAATTCAACATACAATGTACATGGAAGACATAAATATGAATTAGTATTACAAAAACATGAAGTACATGAACACTCAGAGCGCATGAAGTCTGTAATGATACGTTTGAAGTGATTAAAGAAAATCATAGTATCCAGATGCAGCTATGACAAAAGATCATTCATTTTTTATTGTTGCTAAATAGTCAAAGGCATGATGACACTTTTTATGTATGTTAAGCTTCTTTGGTCGATAATAGTGTATATTGATAATAAGATTTATAGATTGAAATCGATAGTAATGTTTAAAGATGATAATTGAACTTTTGTCTCTACATAATTAAAATAAAATAACGTGTTTTTTTCTTGCTTTTACATGCCCATCTTCTTTCAAAAATGTCATTGTAAAGGCTTTATGCTGTAAATGCAGTAGGATGTGTTGGGGAAGGAAACATCTGGAACATGCAGTGCAGTGGTTACTTGAGGACCGGAATTGAAAAACACTGACATAGAGACATCATGTATGGGGTGTCAAACCGACTCCACAAAGGGCCGAGTGGCTGCTGGTTTTTGTTCCAACCAAGCAGCAACACACCTGACTTGACTCTTTCAATTAACTGATCTCAGCCCTCAGACAGTTGATTGGTCAGACTGTGTGCTGTGGACTGGCTGGAACAAAAACCTGCAGCCACTCGGCCCTTTGTGGAGTCGGTTTGACACATGGCATGTATAGCAACACAACAGTCACAAAGCTCGGAATTCAGCACTTCGTTTTTACCTTCAAACTACTCTGGCTTTAACTCAGAGCTACAGAGCCGTGGGCTCTCTATTCTATCCGACCCAGATCTAGATTTCACAGCGCAACGTAAACGCGCGATATTATGATTTCCCGTTAGCCCTCGCGCTCAGAGCCATTCGATGGAGGCTGCGGTAGCCATGTTGTAGCTCACAGATCTGCAACTCAGAGGAAAAGCTGCGAAGGGGCACAATCGGTGCAGAACCACTGTGAGTCAGCCGGGGCTGGTCCGGAGGAGCCTGATCCCTGTTCCCTGTGCGGACCGCCCGGTTCCGGAGGCACCATGAGCGGCGGGACGCCGTACCTGGGCAGTAAAATCAGCCTGATTTCGAAGGCCGAG
Organism: Karalla daura; assembly: GCA_029224185.1. NCBI lineage: Eukaryota > Metazoa > Chordata > Actinopteri > Chaetodontiformes > Leiognathidae > Karalla > Karalla daura. The sequence goes on from CM055196.1 coordinate 16,049,287, forward strand.
ATCCGCTATGAAGGGATCCTGTACACCATCGACACCGAGAACTCCACTGTCGCACTTGCTAAAGGTAGCACTACTGTACGGCTAACTACCTACCCCCTGCGTGCGTGTTTGTGTGCCACGTAGTCTCCGGAGAGCGACTAAAATCAACTTTTCCCAACAGACGGAGGCAGCAGGAGCTGTGGTTTTAATTGCGTTTCACAACTTGGAGAAATAAGTGTAATTCATCCAGGTGGTTAGCATTAGCATGCTAGCGCGAGCTAACAGGCTAGCACGTTACAGTGTTATCCCCATTTAGCAGCGACGTTACGTCAGGATGCTAAAATACTGCTGGAGCGCTCACCTCCTCCAAACTTTGCAAAAACAAGAAAACCGAGCAAAATATGGTGGCGTATTATCGGCAACGCAGCTTTAAAGATGCAACAGTTGTTTGCTACATGAGTCAGCTTTCTAATTTAACAGCTTATGTTAACTATGTATTGATAGTCACAGTTGCTGCCGTGTCCTGTTTTATTCTTTTTGAGTGTTTAACAATCACTCACGTCAGAGAGAAGAGTTAATTTAGCCTCTCAGGTGTGTGTGTGTGGCAGCCAGTCTGTGCCTCTGACGTCACCAAATGCGCTCTCATCTCACCTGGCTGCATAACAACAGATTATGACGACAACGTCTTTATTGTAACGTGGACTTGATCCCTCTTGCTCTAACGAGCAGCGGGTTTAAGAGTGATGCTGTGGCCTCCTCCAGGGCACAAGGTCAGCTAAACGTGACGTCTCTTCTCACCTGGAGGTGGACTCCAGTTTAGAGGCACACTCATCAGAGCTGAAGGGGGGGGGGTCAGATTCATAGCTTTCCTACATTCCATAAAACCTGCTTGTCCAGGCCGATTGGAGACTCTGTTGCCCCTAGGTAGGAGTGTGTGAGTGAATGGTGTGCTACATGGTGCCGGGGACGGGCTTCAGCAGACCCCTGTGACACTGTCAAGGCGCATAGCGGGCAGCATGGTGGGTGGTTTAAGATCACGCTAAGGTGAACTGGTCAAACATCCATTTGGTGCAGTCTTCGGGAAGTTTGCCACATGTTGTGGAAAAATCTAGAGCGTGCTTAATTGATTCCAGTTCTGTCAGGGTAGATCCTTCCGCTTTAGAATTAGTGTTACTGGCAAAGAACAAGGAGAATTAAAGAGTAAGTTGTAGACTCTGTATTGTTAAATGATCACGCTTCAACTCTGTGCCAAGCCATGTGTAATTATTCCACTGTTTCAGACAGAATATTACACAGTTGAGGTATGAAACATGAAATTAGTGACCAAAGTATGGGAAGAATTAAAAATAAGCAAAATGTCTCTGAAAAATCCATGTTGTCAAAGATGGTGAGGATTGTGTTTTTGTGTGTAGCCTGTAAATTCATCATAATGTGTAAACTTTTAGGACATTGCTCTTTAAATAAGCACGTCTCTTAAATCAGACTTATGGGAGCAGGAAAAGAATAAAAAACACTGGACTTGTTTGAATGTGTTGACCTCTGACCTCTGGCACTAACCGAGCCGTTTCCTTCGGGTTAGTTCGTTCCTTTGGCACCGAGGACCGGCCCACCGAGAGGCCCATCCCGCCCCGGGATGACACGTTCGAGTACATCATCTTCAGAGGCAGCGACATCAAGGACCTGACGGTGTGCGAACCGCCCAAGCCGACATGCTCTCTCCCTCAGGACCCCGCCATCGTCCAGGTGTGTCCCCCACGCTGAGGTCTGGTCCATCAGTAGTGTGGCTGTGTGGCGCTAACCTGCCCTCCTGTCCCCCGCAGTCATCCATGAGCTCCAGCTCCTCGTCTTCTGCTGCTGCTCCCACCCCGTTCCAGTCGGCCGGCTCGTACGGGCTCTTCACGCGGGCCCCAGCTCCTGCCTACAACCAGTTCAGCAACAGTCCCCTAGTGTCCCCTCAGTTTGGACCCGTTGGTGTCGGTAAGTGTTCCCATGGTTACAGATGGTGATTCATGACACGGCCAACAAATGCCACGTCTAATTCTGCGGTAGGAAGCAAAATGAGCCATTAACCAAAAAGCCATTAAATTACTTAAAATGACATAAAATTATGACATTTTTTAAAATTAAGTCAGAATTGCCAAATGGAAACAGAGGCTCCGACGTGAATGGTGACTGCCCAGCAGGCTGATTTTGCATGCTGTTTTCAGTAACACATGCTTGCTCAATCTGACCAAATAAAATCACATAATTTGTCATTTTCTGTAAGTTCATTAATATATCATCGTGTTTATATTTGTAGCCTGCAGATGTGACATTGTCTCCCACCTTGGAAACTCTGCTAGACAGTAGAATGATGGAGACACTGGACTACTATGTTGAAACCCACTCGGCGTAACGCTTCACTATATCTAATGGGAGCTTGAACTCTCAGCTGGGCATGTTATCCAAGGGTTCAGGGTCCGTCCATGGCTCTGCTACCACGTACAACATGCTATAGCAACTGGGGAGGGAGCGATGAATGGCCTCAGTGTGGCTCGAGTCGCTAAAGCCTCCAGTTCCCTTTTCTTACACATTTTCATGGTTTTCATGTGTTTCTTGACTTTTTTTTTTTTACGTCTTGCCAAGCAGCATTTTCTTGCCACAGCATATTACAGTCGCACATGGAAAGCAGCCAACATAAGGGTTAAGTTACGCAATAACCAGTGTCATTAAAGAGAATGGTAGTGGTTGGGGGCAGCTGATTTCAGGCTGTGTGGCTGATATAAAGCTTCTTTGCCCATAAAAACATCTTCTCTGTCCCCGTATGGTTCCTCTCTGTCCTCAGGTCGCAGCAGTCCCAGCCTGGACCCCCTGAGGAAGAGCCCCACCCTGGAGCCGGTGGCCCAGACTGTTCCATCCGCCCCGGCCTCCGCCCCCACCGCCCCGGCCCCCGGCCTGGGGCGTAGGAGCCCGGCTCACGGTCGCACGGCGCCTGCCACGGCCCCCCAGAGCAGCCAGAAAGTCCAGCACCAGGACGGCGTGGACGCCAGGCGGGGTGAGACTGTCCGCCACCTCCTCCTCCTCCTCCTCTCACGTCTCTGCTGCAGACAGGGCTTCTACACTCACAGGGACCCAGCAGCACCTGTTTCAGTGTCTCTGCCTTAAGCTCTGCCAGTTCTGTGCGTGTCTGAAGCCACAGTTTGTAACGTTTTGTCCCACGTTGAAAGCGCTGTGCTTTTTGTACGGAGACGTGTAAGGAGACGAGCGCCCCCCCCGCGCAGTTTCTCCTGTCTGTTGCAGTCGTCTCGGGAAGACTAAAAGACTCTGCTGTTCCAGGCACAGACGTCCCCAAAGTCCCCAAACCAGAGTGTGAGCAGGCACGAGGGGAAGGCAGGGAGGCCAGTAAACGATCCTCAGGTTAAACCCTCCTCTCCTCTGCTCTGAAACTCACCCAGGCCTCATCAGCCCCTGCATGAACCCCGCCGAGCTGTTCTCTCTCTCTCTAGCTGTCTCTCTCTCTGTCTCTCTCTCTCTCTCTAGCTGTCTTTCTGTCTCTCTCTGTCTCTCTATCTCTAGCTGTTCTCTCTCTCTCTAGCTGTCTCTCTCTCTGTCTCTCTCTGTCTCTCTCTGTCTCTCTCTGTCTCTGTCTCTCTCTGTCTCTCTCCGTCTCTCTCTGTCTCTCTCTCTGTCTCTCTCTCTGTCTCTCTCTCTGTCTCTCTCTCTGTCTCTCTCTCTGTCTCTCTCTCTGTCTCTCTCTGTCTCTCTCTGTCTCTCTCTGTCTCTCTCTGTCTCTCTCCGTCTCTCTCTGTCTCTCTCTGTCTCTCTCTGTCTCTCTCTGTCTCTGTGTCTGTCTCTCTCTCTCTGTCTCTCTCTCTCTCTCTCTCTCACTCTCTAGCTGTCTCTCTCTCTCTGTCTCTCTGTCTCTCTCTGTCTCTCTCTGTCTCTGTGTCTGTCTCTCTCTCTCTGTCTCTCTCTCTCTCTCTCTCTCTCTCTCTCTCTCACTCTCTAGCTGTCTCTCTCTCTCTGTCTCTCTATCTCTCTAGCTGTCTCTCTCTCTCCAACGGCTACACACTCATCCTGTGCCGTTCATCCCCCCGCTGAGGTTTTTGTTTCTTTGCTCGTGAGCGGGTTGACATGCTCTTCATGTCAACGGATGCGTCCTCTCAGGCGACGCCTCATGCTCGGCGAACACCTGCCCGTGCTGCCTGAATGACTTACTGCATCTCCTACCGTGTGTGACGTGGGTTCATTTCCCCAGTGCGGGTTGTGATCTATAAGTTGAAGCCCGTCGCCGACTCATTCAGAAAGGCAGCGCCTCCTCCACGTGCGTGTCACTTGGCCGCTTGTGGCCGTGCGACCCCCCCCCCCTCCTCTAATGCCCGCCCCTCCGCTCTGCCCCGCAGTGGCTGCCAACGCGGCGGCGAACCGGCGCGGACGAGGCGGAGGCCACCGCGGACGAGGACGCTTCAACATCCGCAGGGACGGGCCCATGAAGTTCGAGAAGGACTTCGATTTCGAGAGCGCCAACGCCCAGTTCAACAAGGAGGAGATCGACCGAGAGTTCCAGACAAAGCTCAAGTTGAAAGGTGGTTGTGAGCCCCAGACACCCGCCCCTGCACGTCCGCCAGGTGGACCTGCTGCAGCCGGGAAGGCCTCAGTGACGGCGGGAACGTGACTCCATCTGTCCGTCTCATTTCTCAGACGAGAAGCCGGAGAAGTCCGAGAAAGCGGTGAATGGCGAGGACAAGGGCGACTCGGGCGTGGAGACCCAGAACAGCGAGGGGAATGCCGACGAGGAGTGCGACCCGCTGGGGCCCAACTGCTACTACGACAAGTCCAAGTCCTTCTTTGACAACATCTCCTGCGACGACACCAGGTATGACCAGGCCAGACGGCACGATGTCAAGCTTCACTCTAGTACGTTTTGACACCCTTTGTCTGTCTGCTTCCATCAGGAAGGCAAACGAAAAGGCCGGAGGCTCCGTTTTCCCGAGGTGAGATTTTAGGGCATAAGCGTGAACTACGCGAGCTACCTGTTCATGGCGCTAATGGTGCCTGCTTGGATGATGCCTGCAGGGAGCGGAGGCAGACCTGGGCGGAGGAGAGGAGGATGAACGCCGAGACGTTCGGCATCCCCCTCCGCCGAGGGCGCGGGGGTTACCGTGGGCGCGGCGGCATGGGCTTCCGCGGAGGCCGGGGCCGCTCGGCCAGCCGAGGCTCCTTCGGACCGCCTCAGGGGGGAGGTGGGTTCCGGGGCGGATACAGGGGGAACCAGGCCGGCCGGGAGTTTGCTGACCTATCGGCGTACAGGGTAACGGTTGCTTTTAAGCTTGAATCAACATCTGCGGTTGAATCTGTTCAGTCGAGCACCTGAAAGACCACGTGAAGCCTCTGACTGTTTTCATCGTCCCTCTGTTTGCGTCTGTCCTTGTTTTCCAGAAGGACAACAAGGTGGCCGCGTAGTGTCTGTGGGCGAAGACTGCACAAAGGTGGATCCTCTTCACGCTTCAGTGGGAAACGGATAGTTTGAGTTGCTATTTTCTTGACTAAAATAATGAAGATTGTCTACTAGTTGTATATTTGTCACCAGCACTGGGGTCGACTGCTCCAAAGCAACAATGGAATCAACAACAACAACAACAACAACAACCGTGTCACAGTTTATTAGGAAACCATTTAAAAGTCCAAAATCAACTTTAAAAATTATTATCCAGCTGGCTGAAGAAAAAAGAAAAAAACCCCGTGTGAATGTCGTTTTGTCTTCGCTGGCCTCTCCTGTCTATGCACAGGAGCTCTTTGACTCACTCACGTAGCTTTATTTTGGCGAGGTGGGTTCGCTATATCCTGTCAAGTCCTCTCGGCCACACCTTTCTAACATGTATTTTTCTACTCTTCCATAGACTCTCATGCCGCGTCCCCCCCCCACACACACACACACGTCCTCAGCGCCGGTGCTCGTGACTCTTCGCTTTTCACCCCAAAGTCTCTCGGCCTCCGTAGTTTTCTCCTCCTCTCAGTGGACCTCAAAGAGCGGTCGCCTCCGAACATCCGCGTAGGGAGCTGCCGGTAGACGTCGCCGCGTGTACTCCACTGGTGTTGTGCTAGTTTTTTAAACTCCCTGTCCACAGGCTAACTCAGGTGGATCATGGGTCAAAACCTCCGTCTCTTCCTTTCTCGCATTCATTTTTTTCCTGTCGTTCACCTCATTCACAGGTGGCAGGCGCGTCCAGCCGCTACGGTGCAACACACACACACACACACACACACACACACACACACACACACACACACACTCGCATACAGACGACAGAAGTCTTTTGATCGAGCGTCTCACAGTGGAAGATTTAAAATGCTTCAGATTAAGGCTATTTAAAGTAAAGGGTGAGCTGGGATGCTTAAGAGAGCAGGGGCGAAAGTTAAGTATAATACGATTATAGATTTCAAGATGTTATTTAATCACAAAATTGATTATAATGTCCTCAGTTGATGTGGAAAAGGCACAACAACTTTTTTTCTCTGGTTTTAGACAAACTATGAAATTTTAATTTCCTTGAACGGACACTAAAATGCATTTGAAGAGTAAATGCAGAACTTGTGTTGTTTCTTTTGTCTTTCCCATTTTAAATCTTCCCGAGAACGTTTCTGTCCTCGACATTTCGCCTCGTGTTTGTTACGATGAAGTCAATGTTCACGGTTTACCGCACCCGACGGCACAGCATGACAGCGAACAGCTCGCTAAAGTACAGGAAGCGACGTCGGCCGACCGTAGAGGGTCAGACTAGAGTAGAGACAGCAGGCTATCGTCATGGTAACGGGCTGCTCCCCCCCCCCACCCCCCCACCCTTCTCCCCACCGAGCATGATATGGTTAAATGTTACGGCACATTTCTGGACTGTTGTTCTTTTCAGCTACAAGAGCCGTCGACAAAGACTTTGCAGCACATCTGGTTTTCTGTTCGTTTTGAGAAGATAGGAGTTTGAAAACAACAAAAAAAAAAAAACTTGGTTTACCCTTGAGCCCGTTCATCTTCTCTGGCATCTCCAGACACTTGTTGCAACTCCTAATGTTGTAAAGACGACACGTCTCCGCCACAACTTCCTGTGAAGTGTGAGTGGGTCTAGAAATGAAATTTAGGTTTTTGTTCTTTTTTTGTCAATGTCAGGTGGTTAAAAACGAGGAATTTCACACTAAAATCTCAAGGAGACATGAAGGTGTTGCTGACGTGTGGAAACTTTCTTGACAGTATGACACTAAAACCTAATGTTTAACCTTTTGAAGATGCTGCAGCCTTGACAAATAATCAATACGTTACTCATCAGATGTCCAATCCCTTAATAAAACCATGTTCATCTTGAAACTCAACTGTTTTGGCTTTTAATGAGGAACAGTCTTTGGACGTGTTGGCTCCTGAAAGCGAGGAATCTCATTTTCTGAATGCAAAATTGGTAAATGTACTTTAATTGCTTTTGAAACCAAGTAAACGCATGGATACATTGATTTTTAGAAAGGCTGTATGTAAAAATATGGGTCTGGGTATTGCAGTTCTGAAGTGGTCTCAGGGTCTTTCAGGGGTGACTACTGCAATAAGTCCTCTGCAGTCTTTCTAAGGTGTCGTCCACACACTAAATGATGCTCGTGGTTGTCAGTCAGCCCTGGATAATGAGGAAGTTTCTCCTGATGGTGATGACGCAATAACCCAGTCCAAGCAGCCAGAGGCAAGTGTGAGCTGGCCCCTCTTAAGCGCCACGGGCTCAGGTTTCCACCCGGAACAAACAATAAACTGTTGTCTCCTCCTCTTTTGTCTGTAATGACTTCCATCAATGCGTGGAACAAGTCTGGTCCATGGCGCGCTGCCATATCACTCACAAACATTTAGTTCCTGTTCAGGTTGGGACCTGTCAGTGTTTGGAGAACCCAACCTGCGGAGCAATGCTTCAACTTCTCTGATGGTAGCTCAGTCACTTTTGACTTAAGTAACATGAACTATGTAAAAGCTAATATATTTTATTTGGTTTATTCTCAACTGTACAGTACTAAAACACTTTGCTGTGCACGTCACTCATGTTGCTAACAAAATACCTCTTCGTGCATCTAATAAAAGTCACTGAAAAGACGTTTTAAGCTGATTTTGTGATTCCACTTAAAACTTAAGTAGTTATTGAACGGTTTTGTGTAAGGAGGATAAGGAAACAGGACACGGCCAGTTAAAAAAAAAGTTTTTATCTTGGCTTTTCTCTGAAAAATGATATAATATACTCATCACTGTTCAGTTACGTCAAACGGGGAACAGACGTCCCCAATTCCTGGAGACGGTTCCCAATTCAGGCAAGTTGTCCCCGAATGGAAGAGAAAAAAAGTGAGCAAGCAAGCAGATTAGAAACGTTGTAAACTTACGTACTGTCCTCTCAAAATAACCCAACACAGCTCTGAAAATAAAAGATTTGCAAAAACTGACATTCATATCACTGTAGTCAAGTTATCTGAAACCAGTCTAACTAAACAAACTGAACTTGTGTCCCTGACACTTAAGGTTGCCAGATAAGTGTAAAAGGGTACCAGAGCCAAGTCGAAACTGAATGTAATATTCCCACAGCAAAGAATAGGCGTTTCTGGCAGAACCAGCGTTACATAGCTTCATCTTCAGCTCCAGAGAAAAAGGATGAAACGACCATTCTAGGTCCCCTTTAAAGTCATCGATAGCTGCAGGTGAGACACCTGTTGGGTCGGTGCATAGAAGCTCTGCAGGGACTAGAAGGTGATTTTTATTTATCTTTAGGCACAGCTATTGTTTTGTTTCGTTTTGTTTAGTTATTTTTTATCCTCTGTATCTTGTGTCGGTCCTCCATTTGCGTCTCCAGACCGTCTGTAGCCGTCGGTGCTGATCCGGCTTCCGCAGTGGGCGTGGCCTGTCCTTGAGGCGGGGCTCCGCCCCCCGCAGCCATTGGCTGATATCGGTGTAACCACGTCTCTGTCAGCTGTGGACGCAGCGACAGTCCACGGACCAAACACTCAGTCCACCACCGCTGAGGACACAGCAGAAACAGGGGCCTCCATCACTTCCAGAAAGCCCGTCTACTACCACCACCACCACCACCACCACCATCACCATCATGGCTCTGACCAGCGACCCCAACTACAAGAAGCTGGAGCAGTGGTACCGGGACCATGCCGGAAACCTCAACATGAGGGACATGTTCGACAGCGACAAGGACAGATTCAGCAAATTCAGGTTAGAGAGGAGACAGTATGAGGAGGAGACAGTGGACGTGAGGCAGGCTGTGCTGGTGATGGAGAGAGGAGAGAGAGGGGAGGTGGGCGTGATGCCTTCACAGACACTTGGACAGACACGTTACTGTACCAATATGTCTGCCCGCCAGGCTTCCACTTTAGCAGATTATCTTGGGGACCGGGGACATTTTCTTCCCCCGATCGGAAAACCCGTCCGATGGACCGACTGTTTCCCCGCTGAGGGACAAGGTCATCGCTTCGTGTCCGGGTCCTAAGTTGTTACCTAACAGGAAGCGCTCCCCGCTGTCACGTAGCGTTTTTTCCTCCCGTGGTTGTTGGTGAATCAGGCCTCGTCTCCGATCTGAATCATCTCATAGATATTAGCCCAGGTGCTAATATCACAGCCCTGGTTCCGTTATCGGACAGGGTCTAGGTCAGCATTTTAAACTCATTGAGTGTTCAATAAATCACCTTGATGGATAGATCTATATATATATCCTATATTTACTGTGCATCTTAATGTAAATGTTGCTTGCTCCCCAGTGCAATCCCATAGAACAATATGTCCTGAATCCGCCAAAGGATAAAGGATAAAGTCCATTTACAACCAGCTCCACATGTCAGGTAGACATTATGGTAGTTTTTTTTCTGCTCTAGGTCCTTATTAAAAACGGACTTAACTTTAGAGAAGTGTGACCACCTGTTAGTCGAGTGTTAGCAGTGTGTTAACTATGCACCTGTCCGATGATAGACGCTCTATGTTAGTAGTCTTCAAAGTCTTTTTCTTTGTATAGCTCAGACCCAGTGATGGGTGCCATGTTGGGAGACTGTATCTTGTCAATTGCTACCACTCCACATTCGGAGCTGCATGAAGCATGTCATTGATGAATCGGCCTTTTAAGCTGCTGGAAAATGTGCAGCATCATCCTGAATCACTGAAATCCACTGATTGGTCACCTACTGATTGACACTGCTGCCACTGTGCAGCAGCAGTGCCACAGGTCTCTGTACAATCTACAGATCATTGCATGTTAACATTTCCTTATTCCACCATGTATAGCTGGCTGTTATGCAACAATGTCATTGCATAAAAGTTTGCCATGCAAATAACAGAATTATCTGAACCATCAGTATTTACTTTTTGACCTGTACAACACCAACAAAGGCCTTCTGTTGTATTCTGCTCAGAATTATGACGTGCAAATAAGTGTCTGTGTGTGTGTGTTTTGACAGCACCACGCTCCAGACCGACGATGGAGAAATCCTGCTTGACTTCTCCAAGAATCTCATCAACCAGGAAGTGCTGGACATGCTGCTGGCCATGGTAATGCACAGCCACATGTAAACACACAAAATGACAATGAGGCTTCATTGTTTACATTAAGTTCCAGATTCTTTTCTCCGAAGCTGAAATCTGAGAGAGGGAAAAACAAAAACAACAGTTACAGGTAGACAGCAGTAGGACAAGAAATACTAAGGCCCAGGCTATGTAATTGCAAGGTGGGAGAGGAGATGCTCTCCTTCTCAACCCAGTCTGATGTGAAGCCTGTTTTTCAGCTGTGATGTTCAGAGCTGTGGTAGCAGCAGCGACAAAACAGGTTGAGTTACCAAACAGCTGCAAACTAAGCTCTCGAGGAAAGTGTAGACCATGTCACACAGGAACTAGTTTCTGTCCTGCTCCGAGCCTAGGGCTAAAAGTTAGGGCACATATTTGTCTTTTTTTCCCTCTGTAGATAGTTGATAAATAATGGGTCCTGGTTGCGCAAAGAGACGATGCAACAGGAAGATTTCAACACTTTATTTTGAAAGGGAAAAGTCACGTCTGAGTGCTGCCATTGTTCTGTTGATGGTGTTGAAATGTAGCCCCCATTGCTTCCTGCTCAGGTTGTGTCATATTCTCACACACGCACAATCTGATTGTCCAACCACAAGTCAGATATGGTGTGTGTGTGTGTGTCTGTGTGTATTAACAGTTCCTTGGTCTTGCCAACAGGCAAAGTCTCGGGGGGTTGAGGAGGCCAGAGACAAGATGTTTTCTGGAGAGAAGATCAACTTCACTGAGGTACTGAACTGAGACCGTACATAAACATTCTGGAGATGATCACACACACTCACACACACACACACACACTCTCATCCCGGCACATGTCCCCTGTGCCTGCAGGGCCGCGCCGTGCTCCACATCGCTTTGAGGAACCGCTCCAACACTCCCATCAGCGTGGACGGTAAAGACGTGATGCCGGAGGTGAACCGCGTGCTGGATAAGATGAAGGCCTTCTGTCACGTACGTACCAGCCATGGTGATGGACGCCGCCACTTCAAAGGAGGGAAGACACTAAAAAGCCCATTTTTGTGTCATTTTTTGCAGAGGGTTCGCAGCGGTGAGTGGAAAGGCTTCAGTGGGAAGAGCATCACGGACGTCGTGAACATCGGCATCGGCGGCTCTGATCTGGTGAGCGACCTGACTCGACGTCGCCTGGAGCCATTTCGGTGTGTCGCGTGGCTAACTCTGAGCTCCAAATGTCACGATGCGTTCAGGGTCCCCTGATGGTGACGGAGGCCCTGAAGCCGTACTCAGCTGGAGGACCAAACGTCTGGTTCGTCTCCAACATCGACGGGACTCACATGGCCAAGACTCTCGCTCAGCTCAACGCCGAGACCACACTCTTCATCATTGCTTCCAAGGTGACACACATACACACACACACACACCTACCTGACAGTGAAATGATGTTATGTCGGCTAATTATTGCGCTGTTTGACCTTTTCCGCAGACATTCACCACCCAGGAGACCATCACCAACGCTGAGTCTGCCAGGGACTGGTTCCTCCAGGCAGCCAATGACGTGAGTCCCTTTGAGTCCTGGATGAGTCAGGCTTCGTCGGCTGGTCCACTTACAGGGTGCTCGGAGAGTGTATGGGCACCGTGTGACGTTCAATGCGTGTATGCTGTGTGTCCACCGGCTCATGTTTCGTCTCCTCCACAGAAATCTGCTGTCGCCAAACACTTTGTGGCTCTCTCCACCAACGCGGTGAGTGTTCACGTCACACAGTGAGCCCTGCCAGCCACAATATTTTTATGTGGTTTCGTTGGCGCTAAAGCTTCAGTTTGTTGTCAGCTGACTTCTATCAAATCAAATTTTGATGTGAAATCTTTCCCCTCTTCCTCCTCTCTCCTCCTCAGGTCAAAGTGAAGGACTTTGGCATCGACACAGACAACATGTTTGAGTTCTGGGATGTAAGTTTGCCATGCTTGTATCCAGACTGATGATGACGGCGATCTGCCCTGACTTCACTAACCCTAACCCTGGAAGTTTTCGCGCTGATTGGCCGAGTGACTATGTGTGACTGTGTGTTTGCTCCTCCTCAGTGGGTCGGAGGTCGTTACTCACTGTGGTCGGCCATTGGTCTGTCAATTGCCCTGCACATAGGTATGTTTGCTTCGCCTGCTCCCGACCTTTGACCTGCCCTCACGTCAGGGCTGACGCAAAATAAAAGCCAACTATGCAGGTGTTGTAATGACAGCACAGGGATACGATGACAGTGGAGTTTAACTCCAGGCTCTATCTAAAATCACTCACTGTATAGTGGATTATATTGTAAGTTTTCTAGCTCTGTATAGTGAGAATTATTACACCCTACACAATGCATAGTAAAATGTAGTGTACAACCGATGGTCACTAACTGATTAATATATTCTGTTGTGCATTGTGGTCGGGCAGAAAAACGAATGAAATGTCTTTTACTAACCGAGATGCAGCCAATTCAACCCCAAGAGCTGTGACTGGCTTTGATTCATTAAATGTGCATATCGGCATCCCTGGTGATCTCTTGTCTTCTCGTCTCCTCAGCTGATTCATTTGTTCTACTCTTGTTTTTGTATTTCTAGATTCCACTTTGTGTCTTTCTTTATGACCTCTGACCTTTTGAACTGTTTTTTTTTTTCTTTAGGCTTTGACAATTTTGAGCAGCTTCTGTCAGGCGCCCACTGGATGGTAGGTGTGTGTGTGTGTGTTTGTCCACGTGTGATGATGGCTCTGGAGACCCGATAATTGCAGTTGTTACCATTTGTTTTATTTTCATTTTTTCTTATCTCATTAGGACAACCACTTCCGTAGCACCCCACTGGAGCAGAACGTGCCAGTCCTGCTGGCCGCTCTCGGCGTCTGGTACATCAACTTCTTCCAGGCTGAGACCCACGCCATGCTTCCCTATGACCAGTACATGCACCGCTTTGCCGCCTACTTCCAGCAGGTGGGTGAGATGGAGGCTCCAGCTGTAGATGTACTGATCCCAACAGAGGCAACAGGGACGAACTCCTGAACTCAACCCCTCACTTGATTCAGTTCCAGCGTAGGAGAGTTAGTTCAGTTAATTCAGATAGGTTGAGCCTGAACTGTGTGTGGCCATAAAACAATCATCAATCAAACACAGAACATATGATAAGTAATGGAATGTGATGACAGAGAGAGAAGCCAGTGTAGTTTTTACTCGGCTCCAGGTTCAGTGTAATGCTAGTGCTCTAATAAGATGCTCTCTGATCATCAGGGTGACATGGAGTCCAATGGGAAGTACATCACCAAGGACGGCAGCCGTGTTAACTACCACACTGGACCGATCGTGTGGGGCGAGCCCGGGACCAACGGACAGCACGCCTTCTACCAGCTGATCCACCAAGGTGATGCACATGTCTGCACACATCAGGTGCCCACCGTTTGATCTTAATCTGTGTTAACTTGCTCGTTGTTACCTCTCCAGGCACTCGTATGATTCCTGCTGACTTCCTCATTCCCGCTCAGTCTCAGCATCCTATCAGAGACAACCTCCATCACAAGGTCAGGCCTGCAGTGTCACGCACACATCCTATTCCACTGTAGGCATGGAGGCCCAGGTGCTCACTGGTTTCCCGCTGTGTTGCAGATCCTGGTGGCAAACTTCCTGGCTCAGACAGAAGCTCTGATGAAGGGAAAAACCTCAGACGAGGCTCGCTCTGAGCTGGAGGCCGCGGGTGTAAAGGGCGACGCTCTGCAGAAGCTTCTGCCTCATAAGGTAACTTCTGCCTCAACCGTCACCACAACAAATTCCTAACTGCCAAATACGTGAACGTTTCCACTGATTTCCTTTCTCTTTTTTGTTTTGGGAAGGTTTTTGAGGGAAACAAACCAAGCAACTCCATCGTCTTCAAGAAGCTCACCCCGTTCATGCTGGGAGCTCTGGTCGGTGAGTAGAGTGTGGGTGTGGCTGCCACTAGAGGTCAGTGTAGCTGCAGCTGAAGATGTAGAGTGTGTGTGTGCGTGCACTCCCCATCATCTTGGAAGCAGTGATGAAGAGTGTGGTCTCAGCATCAAGCTGAGCGAGAGTCTCGGCCAGTCCCATCGATGTTGGGGACCAACCAGAGGTTTGAGCACGGCTGCAGGGCCTCCGTCACCATCAGAGGACCCTGAACGCATCGTGACATTTAGAGCAGAGAGCTAGCCACACTCAGAAGGTGGTGAACTTCATAGTTCAGATTCACGTGAATCATGACTCAGGTCACTCACTGTGGGCCATCATCATTTATCAAACACACACTTGTTCATATTGAAAAAGCCACACACTGCACTGGGAGTTCAGGCAGATTTGAAATCAGCATATATTAAGTCTTATCTGGCCTGAGATCTGCTTGTACTGCGTGCTCACATCCACTGTGATAAATGCAGGAATTTGGGGGGAAAATGTGTCTTCACTCAAGATCTCTGCTCTGCAGGTCTAAACTGATGGATGTCGTTTCTGTTTTTCAGCCATGTATGAGCACAAGATCTTTGTGCAGGGCGTCATGTGGAACATCAACAGCTACGATCAGTGGGGGTGAGTTTACCGCCAAAGAGCTAGCGGGAGCGCCATCGCTCTCACTCGGGCGCAGCGGAGTCACATGACCGTGTCTCTATCTCCACCCGCAGCGTGGAGCTGGGAAAACAACTGGCAAAGAAGATCGAGCCGGAGCTGAAGGACGACTCTGAAGTCAGTTCCCATGACTCCTCCACCAACGGGCTCATCAACTTCCTGAAGAAAAACTTCGCCTGAGGCACCAGCCTCCTCCTCTTCCTCCTCCTCCTCCTTCCTGGATCCTCCCGCCACCTCGTCCTCTGTCATTGGCTGAGATCATGTTGGCGTGACTGCGAGAACGAGCACTTTATGTTTGTCGAGTTGAGGCTTCACTTGTAGACGTGTTTGTCATGAAAAGGGATACTGTTTCTGTTGCTTTCGTTTGGGGACGTCAAAGAGAAATGTGCAGATATTCCTGTAGGTGGCGACGTGTCACACACGCACCCATATGGCACTGATCTTCAAAATAAAAGTCCTGGATGTCACTGAATCCTAGTTCCTTCTTTTTGTGCATGTGAGGATTTTTTCTGAAGTAACTTAAGTTGTAATTTAAACTGGTAAGGACTTGAAGCGATGTCCTCATGTCACAGTGATTATGAATGTCATGACGTTCCCACAGAAACCAGCAAATCATACAGACTCACTGGAGTCCTTATGGTGACCAGGAACACTCACTCCAGTACTGATTTACAGTACCCGTGCGTGACCTATGGCAATTGTGTCAGCAAGGCTGGGCCAGCAAGCTACGAGAAGAATTCACATAACCCAGAAACAGACTTCAGAGGACACGCCTGTGTACCTAGGTGCCAGATATCTATGTGCGTGTTGGTGAAAGAGGGCGGTGCTGCAGTTCTCCAGATTGCACTGGATGTTTCATTCTCGGGTGAAAGACCAAGACGTATTGATGTCTGTCACCCCGACAGAAGATGGAAAGCACTTCCTGTTTCTGCCTCGTTGCTACAGCAGTGTTTTTCATCACTGTGTGGTGGAGGCTGAAGCGGGGCCCTCTGTGGGGAACTGGAGACAGGGCTGTGACCTTTGGAGCCCCCCTGGGGGCCCTACTGGGGGCTTCTCTCTATCCCAGTAATCCTCTGGTTAGCTGTGGGCTTGTCTTCCTCATCTGCAGCTTCATTCTGACCTGTGTGACCAAGAGGAGGGCTGAGCTGCTGCCACCAAAGGGCAGGGTGGTGCTACTGACAGGTGAGACTATCCCCAGACAGACATCCATATGGACAGGTATTCACAACACACAAACACACACACACACACACACACAGACCAACCTACCTCTATGCCAAGGTCAGTATTCAACGCACATAGCAGAACATGTTCAGAAGATCACAAATAAATGTGCTTATTAACAGATTTGTTAACCAGTATTGATTGTTAACCAGTAAATTGGCAAACATAAAAGGAATTTGAGTGGCTAATGTTAAACTATAGTTTGCTCAAGTTAACTTGGTCACCAACAGCAAAAGTGTGCTTAAACTGAAAACTGATCAGTTCAGTGGTTAATGAAAACTTAGAACAGTAAACACTTTTAACAGCTAGTCCAGCTACACACACTTGGAGCAGTTCAATGTTCACAGAAAACATGACAACAGTTAAAGTGGCATTAACTTCTCCAGTGAATTTTTCCAGTGTGTAGCTCTCAATCTGTGGATGTCAAACTGTTGTAATGTTGTAAATTTCACTCCCAAACACTCAGCCAGCGAACGGGGACACGAGTGGCTATCGTGTCTCTGAATGAAGCAGCTGCAGGACAGGAAAAACAGGAACACTGCTGCTGATGTTATCTCCTGTAGGAGAGCTTGCTTTACATGAGGCAAACATCTGGAAGCCATGTCAGACATCAGTCCTCTGCAGGCAGGTGGAGCACCTGGCCACTGGAGGTGCAGGAGCAGTGTGTAGATGCTATGGCCTGTGTTGACACTTCCTGTTGGACAGTCTGCTCTTGGGCAACTCAAACTGCTACAACTTACTACAAATGTTGCTGCAGATTCTTGTACAAGTGAAACAAGTGACAACATTTTGGTGTTGATCAATTTGTTAATCACTTCTTTGATTAATCATTTAGTTGTTTAGAGTATGTTGCGCTTTACATTTGTTGACAAATCTCAAAGTGGTAAAAAAAAATGTCCTCAAAAATCTGTTCTCCTCTGCTCTCAGGCTGCGATTCAGGCTTCGGCTATGCCCTGGCGAAGCGTCTCAGTGCCATGGGTGTAACTGTGTTTGCTGGTGTCCTGGATGTGAATGGGGCCGGAGCGCAGCAGCTGAAAGCAACAGTCCAGGAAAACCTGCATGTCCTGCAGCTGGACGTGACAGACGGCTCCCAGATAGAGGCAGCTCACCGCCACATCCGCACGCAGGTGGCTGACACAGGTTAGAGCACGTGTACATGTGGTGAGGGTGGTCCCAGCATGGAGCCATGCGGAGCCTCTATGAGATGCTTTGATGGATGTTGTTACCATGGAAAAATGTTTATAGAGGAGCTCTAAAGACGAATGATGACATGATTGACAAATGACATGATTTAGTCCTAATTCTCTTGTGTAAACTGGAACATTTGTCCATTTAGGAATGCATTTGATGCTATTTTACAAACCCCTGTACAAATGTATTACAGTTGATATTTGCTCAGATCTATTTCATGCTTATTTGACAACCGCACATAGACTTTATGTGGATTGCAAGCCACTCATATGAAGGACTGTCAGACTTTACATTCCTTACTGCAGTGGTAACTGGAGCATTACAAATGTGAGTGTTTACACAGAAAGCCTGTTTGAGCCTGTTTGAGCATGTTTGAGCCAGAATCAAAAGAGGAATCAGATACTGAGAAATAACCGGGTGCATGTAGATTGACAGTTCATATTTCATGCCGTATTACGTCTCTATTCAAATTTGCCTTTTTGGTTCCTACATAATACTGTGTACGCATGAGGACATAATGTTTTAGGACCTTCCATACATCTGTGACTAGGGTATAACAAGAGAAACTGTTTTTTTAGTCTAGCTCCCCTTTCATGTAAGTCACAGACCACCTCCTGTCCTCATTATTATTAATGTGAGTGTGTGTTGCTCGTGCAACAAAGCACCTGAACCCACCGTTTGGTCTCTGCAGGCCTGTGGGCTCTCGTGAATAACGCTGGGGTCCTCCGATGCCCGGCCGACGCAGAGCTCCAACCGCTGAAAGAGTACAGACACTGCCTGGAGGTCAACTTCCTGTCGGCTGTGAGGATGAGCCAGGTCTTCCTCCCTCTGCTGAGAAGGTCACGAGGACGTATCGTCAATGTGTCCAGCCTAGGAGGTATGCGAGACCACAGAGCTCTGTAGTCACTCCATCCTCAGAATTTTCCATCCTCAGTGGAGGGATGCAGCACTTTAGCAAGTAGTTTATCAACTTCAGACTTTTTCCATCAGCCAGAGTTACTGGATAACGAATGGTGAAAGGCATGTGGGTAGATGATGCTGTTGGAGTGTGTTTGCACCAGTCAGTTCCTGTTGTGATACAGTGATTTTGCTCCTGCAGGTGATGTGCCGTTACCCCTGTGTGCAGCATACGGAGCGTCGAAAGCGGCACTTAGTATGTTCTCCAGTGTGATGAGGCTGGAAATGTCTGCATGGGGTGTTCATGTGGCTGTGGTCCAGCCATCAGGCTTCAGAACAGGTAAATCTTCTCAAAGTTGTCTGAATGGAACAGAAACAAATCCCCTATTGTTTTCTAAGGACATGTCTGGCATCCTGGAGTCTCTTCCTCATATTTGTCGTCTGCACACATTGTCATCTCTCCAGTAATGTTTGCCTTACTCTGTCACTTTCTATCAGATGGCTCATTGACCTCCAGGTGTTTTCCTCTCAGGTATTTTCGGTACCGAGGACGATGCTGCTTGCTACAGGGATGAGATGCTCAAAGCCATTTCCCCTGGCGCCATAGAGGATTATGGGGAAGCGTACATCTCGTCCCTCCCCAGCTGCCTGTGTGAAATGTCCCAGCAGTCTGCAGTGGACATGTCGCCTGTGGTGGACGACATGTGTCACGCTCTGCTGTCGCCTCGACCTAAATCCGTGTACACACCGGGAAGTATGGGGTGGCTGCTCCCCTTCCTGTACCGCTGCTGTCCTGCCGTGTTCAATGCGTTTGCTCTTCGTCTCATCCAGAACGGTGACCATCGACCCGCAGGACTCAAAGGCTGCTGAAAAGCTGCTGACCCATTGGTGTTGTCTGATCAAATATTAAAAATGAACATTCGGGAAAAATACCGAGCCCCCAAACTACTCCTGATGCTATTGTCAGTGATATTGTCAGAGAATGTGCATGAATGGTTGGAAATCCTGGTTGGGCAGACAGAGTCATACCACCAATGTGTAAATGGTTGGATGTGACCTGTCCTGTAAAAGCACTTTCACTGGTCATCAAGACCATTCAGTGCGACAAAAGATGGAAAGCAGATCCCATAACATCTTAATTTCGAAAGACATGACAAACAAAAAGGAGGTGATGTAGTTCAAACCCAAGACATTTTTTTTAATTTCCATTGTGCTTCATTTCCAACATGAAACAGTCACAGATGTTCAATTCAAACATAACCAAAATAATAAATGCAGATATTAAATAACAGCCAATTAGCTTAGCTTAGCACAGCATACAGGAAGCAGGAAGCAAGCGGCCTACTCTGATAAACAGGCTGAATGTGCTCCGTCCTCGGTGTAGAAACAACATGAGACAGGGTCATTACCACAGCGTGGTGTGTTTAATGACCTGTAAAAAATGTCATATAAAAATAGGATGTATAACATCCAATAGTCACTGTCCTGCACAGAGACAAACACATTGTCACACAAACACACACACACACACAACACTCAGTCCTGAGGTTTGAGGAAGCTCCTCTTTGTATTCATCTCCTCAGTGTCAGGCTCCAGCTTGTCCTCGATTGTTGCTCTGTCGCGTTTCTTTGCAAATTTCTTCCTCATGCTTCCAACTAAAGTCTCATACCTGTAAAAGAACAGAGTCAAAGGTCAACATTTCACATACTTCCCCATGCAGAGCACAGCAGGACTCGGCCAGAAACTCTGGTATTCACCTCAGAGCCATTTCTTCATCTGTGATATCTGTCTGCATGCTCCTCATCTCTTCCTCGTCCTCTTCCTGTTTCTCCTCTTCATTTTGATTCAGCAGCAGCATCAGTTTCTATGATGGAGAGAGTAATAGGTGTAAGCATGATGGCACTGATGATTGAAATGACTTCTCATACTTCTTGATACAACATTCACCCTCACACCTCTCACACCAGGGACAAATCAGAATCTCCAATCATGCAAGTTTTTGGACTCAAACTAAAGTAATTAGAGAAAATCTACATAGACAAGGGAAGAACATGCAACACCGCAATTCAAATAACTTGAGACAAACCTCGACTTCTGGATTGAAGCCCTTAAACGAGAAGCGGCCGTACTTCAGGTCCTCACAGTGAACAAAACTCTTCTCCTCGATGATCAAGTTCCTGAAAGACACATCACCATGGTTTTCTCAGCCAGTGATTTTAGATCTAAGGAAAATGTTTGATCCTACATTTGTGTGAATCTCGCATAGTTACCAGCACTTACTCTTTTGCATTGAGCTCTGGCAGGTCCAAGTACCAGTGCTCATCACTGATTATCCTCCTCTCATCCTCCTCCAGCTGCTTCTTGGTTTCTGCATCCAGACCTCTCTGCATGAACTTCGGGGACACGCGACATCACGTTACCACCTTTACATCTGTCCAGCTGTGACACGGGTCGTCTATACTGATCTGTCTGAACTGTCTGATAGTTGCAGACAGAGGCTGTGAGTGTCGTGGCAGCTCCAGCGTGTCTCCAGATGGGTTCTGGAGCAGCGTGGCAGAGCTCGGGGCTAAAGCTAACAGGCTAACGCAGAGAGAATTCACTTACCTTCATGCGAAGCAGGTTTTTGGAGAGTTTCACGGACGCGTCCGCCATGACTAGGATGTTTGGAGACGACAGGCTCTTACTAAAAGACAGGGTCTGAGCAGTTAGAGGAGCTAAACTTTAGCTGAACGTGTGTAGCTGTTAAAAGTCAGACCGGGCCAGCAGAGCGCCGAGCAGTTACTGAGTCGATGAGATCCCCGATGTCATCGATGCGGAGGAAGAAAACTACCGAGTGGGAGGGGAAGAAATAGCATGCTAATACGAGTTATTTCGTAATTACGAATGTAATAACCACTGTAATGTTAAGTACAATTGTACAATTTGAATTACAGGTGTAATTACAATTGAAATCTTGCAAAGACAGCCTTGCAAAAATGCTGTATTCCCTCCTCAAACAGTGGTAAAAAGTCATGGAAACCGTTGCAAATGTGTTTTTCTTTATTTCACATACCCATCTGCAAATCGTGGTAATTTAAACCTGGTTACAAAATATAAATAAGGTAAAAGACAGACCAAATGTATAAGTTACAAAATGATATTATCAATTTGAGGATAAATAAAGCACTCATCTTATTAATATCATTACTTAATATTATTACAAATTCTAATCATGTTTATTACAACAAACACTTCTTTGACCATAGCTATAATGATAGGGATTGAAATGAATGTTACTTTCACAAAAACATGCATTTGCTATTGCTAAGGTCACGTATTTCTAGGTTATGGCTGAACTGGATAAAAGCAGCGATAACCATATAAAAACCCTGGGTAATACACCTTTCTCAGACAACGTGTGATCTCACAGCTGTAAAGCCAATTACTTTAGGGTCTAACAGATGTTTTGGAAGTACCACTACCCACAATACCCAAGCTGTCCTTGAAGGTGGCGCCCAGTTGGTAATCAGGGTCAGAACCCTCAAGAGCATCACAAGAAGAGAGATAGAGACCAGGAGCTGGTTTGTCTGATGAAACAGTGACTGAGTGTTCAGGTGAACTCCTGGACCACTAGTTCCTTCAGGGAGCGGGTGGACACCTCACCCCTCTCATTGTCCCTCAGGAGCAGCAGCTCGTCCTGGACCTGGGCCACAGGGCGGCCCAGCTGGTAGCCCAGGTCCAGCAGCAGCTGCAGCAGTGCCGCCCTGTAGCGTATCAGGCCGTAGCGTCTGACTGGAGGCAGCGCTCTCTGTGCGGCATCAAACGCCTCCTCTGGCTCCTCCAGGTCCCGGTGGCAGACCGCCATGGCAGCCAGGGTAGGAACAAGCAGCGTGGGCCTCTGCCATGGCAGCAGCTTCTCCTGGATCTCCAAGATGGTGCGGAGCTGCTCCATAGCAGGCCGGAACTGGCCTGCCCGTAGAAGGCAGTGTGCCCGCCTCTGCTCCGGCTCTGTGAAGAAGGAGGCAAAATGAGGTGAGCGCCGCACGCAGCGGACGGCGTACAGCTGGGCCAGGTAGTCCTGCAGGGCCACGCGGCGCTCCGAGATGGTTTCAGGGCTGAAGTTCCCGGTCAAGAGCTTCCGGGGCAGCACTACATCCTCCAGCTCCTCGCTGAACTCCTCCAGCAGCTGCTGGTGAAAGTGGTAGAAGTCGTTGTAGCGGCGCGCCACGGACACACGGTGAGAGTCGAAGCTGCCTGAACGCATGAGAACGACATCGTACACCTGCAGAGAGAAAGAGAGAGGGGGGGTGGTCACACTCACCTGGAATGGCCTGATCCTAAGTGGTTGATGGAGTATTTGTCGATGGAGTATTCTCTAGTGCCAACGAGGAAGCTATGAAACATCCAGTTCAATAGAACTGCCTCATATGTTGTTTAACAAGCCCTTTGCAATGTTTGCACATTTCTGGCACCCTTTCATGCTTATCTGGCAACCACATACACAAAAAGCTTTATGCTGATTTGGTATCTTGCCTGCCACAGTCAGAAGGACCAGGGTTAAACTCTTTTGGTTGGATCAAGGGTGTCACATTCAATCACAGTTCACATTTGCTCGTTTAAGGTACAAGTTCCATTTCAGAAATGTATATATGAATGAAGGCATGAAGATGTTTTCGAACTTGCTGCACACATTACTTTTCAACCAAGCCAAAGTAGGAGTTGTTCTTCATTTTAGATCCCTTTTAATTACCACTGGTATAAAAGTAATCTATTTTTAGACTGTACATGAGTGAAAGTACTTTGCTCTGTGTCTGTCAGTGTGTGTGTGTGTGTGTGTGTGTGTGTGTGTGTGTGTGTGTGTGTGTGTGTGTCTCACCACATGTTTGGACAGCGTCTGATCGACCACTCGACTGGACGGAATTTCAAAGAGTAGCCGGACGTGACGCTCTGCCCGCTTCACTTCCCTCCATCCCTTCTGTAGCTCCTGGGTGGTCAGCGAGGAACACAGGGGGGAGTCCCCTGTGGACACACACACACACACACACACACACACACACACACACACACACACACACACTCAGATTCATGACCGTGTTAACTTTAAGTCTTAACACTGTGAGAGCTTGAATCCAGTGATGATGTTGGTACCTGATGGCTCGTCAGAGTCTCCCTCTAGTTCTGGTTCTGCCATGGTAAACAACCAAGCAGCCAGTCTGTTCTTTCTCTTTGAGTCCAGCTTAAACAGGAAGCAGTCCCATCACTTATTTCAGTAAAAGCAGAAATGTCATTGTTACAGTGAAAGTCCTGCACTTCTCTACATAAAAAAGTAAACAAAAAAAACATCCACATGTGCTTCATCAGTCAACAGCGGGTACATGTAATACTGCAGGGTGGAGAATAGTACTAGTCATAAATCCAGTATGAGCCAATGTGTTAAGTTACTTTGTACTACTAGAAATATTAATAAGCACCAAGTGGAGTGTGTGCATGTCTGTGCTGACAGATGAAGGGAGAAGTTCCCTCAACCAACGCGAGTGAAAGACAGAAGAGGAAGTGTGAATGTGTGTGTGTGTGTGCATGTGAAGATGAAACTTTCAAGCCTTCATCTCCGCGTCTGATGAAGGCAGTGGGGTGGAGTCCTGTTCTGACCCCAAACATGCTAGTACCGCATTATGTGTGTGCATGTGTGCGTATGTGTGTGTGTACTACCTAGGTGAGACACGATGAGGCAAACTCACCTGAAGTGGAGACAACTGCAGGAATCTGAGACTCCGACAGACATCGAGTGTGTGAATGTGTGCGTGTCAGTTCCTCTCCTGACGCTGTGGGTGGAGACACGTTGCAGCCTCACAATGCAATGAACCATCTCTAGCTCTCTCTTTCCCTCTCTCTCTCTCTCCCTCTCTCTCTCTCCCTCTAGAGTTTGTGAACTTACTTTGCTTGCTTGTTTTGCACAGTTCATTGTTTTATTGTTTGGTACTGATCTGTGGTTCATTGTGCTGTGTCTTGGGAGTGTGTGGCTAATAGAGAGAGGATATTTTTCTAAATGAATTTGGTAGTTTAATTACTTTGTTTTCAAAAGTGGAAGAGAAGGTGAATTCTCTATGGCTCTCTCTCTCTCTCTCACACACACACACACAAAGCTGTGGATCATTAACAGACTGTCATCAAGCCATTTGATCTATAAAATGTGTGTTTTGTGGATTTACTCTGGCGGCACTGATAGGGAGATATTACAAAAACATACAAACTGAAAACAACACATAGAATCTTTAACTGTCTCATTTATTCCATCAGAAGTTTCACAATCAAGAAAATCTTCTTAGAGTGAAGTTTGTTTGACGGAAACCAACAGATTCCAGGTGTAAAAAATAAAGGCACTTAACTTACACAACCTCCATAAAATAACTTTTCTCTCTTTTTGTACACACTATTTACACACTTCTCACCACCATCGGTAAAGGTGACTTGAACATTCTGCTGGAATTATAACGAATGAGACCTAAACACTTTGATTCGCTTTGAAACATCTGCAGTTAGGACGTAATAATAAGTTTGAGCCCTTAAGTTGACAGCACGACAGTAAACTTGTGGTTAAACAGGACAGAAAACCATGAAAGACGTAAATAAGGGGATAAAACAAAAAGACAAGACGTTCTGCCGCTCCTTCATTACACCTTCATTCAGTCACGAACGTGATGGAACAAACTCTCGACAGGCATTCAGCAGGAGCGAGGTGATGGATGGGCTGACCCCTCCCACCCTCCTCCCCCCACACACATACACTCAATAACGCAGCCACGCCCCCGTGGTCACCTTCACTTGGTCTCAGTCGTATCAGATTCATTCACGCACTGCAGACTCTCCAACACAACGTCCGACATATTGGATATTACAGGTGTTGTCGTCACTGGCAATTCACCTGTATCACTACCCACTAGCCTTCACTACACCTACATACGCAACAGCTGCTTTGTGTCAAGTATATTTGTCAGAACATAAAGACAGTGGTAACACACCCTGAAAACACTGTTTGGTTGTTATGGTCCAGTTAAACTATGGAGAAAGCAGTTTCTGTGAACGAGAACGGCTGCCTGAATCTGCACCTCTTTTTCTTTTTTCTCTAAGGTCTTCAAACGTGAATGTCGCGAGAAAACATATGAAAACTGTAAACGCGACACGCAGAGAGACTGAACGCCTTTCTTGTCCCCACTGAGGAGCCACTGGCTGACAAACGGCCTCCAGCTGCTGTTTCAACACCTGTGGGTGTTGGGTGTTGGGTGTGTGTGTGTGTGTGTGTGTGTGTGTGTGTGTGTGTGTGTGTGTGCGTGTGTGCGCGTGGCGCCTCAGTGGGAGGAGCTGCGGTCGTTGGCGACGTCCTGCAGGCGGCGCAGCAGGGCGGAGTGGTTGTCGGGACAGACCCTCTTCGGGGACGTGTCGTCCTCGGCCAGGGGCAGGCTGCGCTTCCTGGTGGGCGTCTCCCCCGTCCGGATCATGCTGTTGATCTCCTGCAGACGCTGAGGGAGCGCAGGCCCGAGGAGGCCAGGGTCAGACCACACTGCGGTCACTGTGATGAGGTGCTGTGTGCGGGGGTGTGTGTGTGTGGGTGTGTGTGTGGCTCTCACGTTTGGGGGACTGCTGCAGATGTAGTAGTAGATCTTGTCCCGGGGGGTGGTTGACGAGGGGGCGGAGCCTGTCTTGTGAGGAGAGATGTAGATGGAGTGCTTGCTGGACAGGAGCATCCGACGAGGAGAGCCGTTCCTCACGGTGGGGTAGGGACACAGGGGCGGGGACTCCACCTGCGCACACACACACACACACACACACACACACACACACACATGTTGTACTGTTAGTGTGGGAGCGAGTCCATCCGTGGCGACCCTGACTCCTGGCGCTGTGCGTACCCCCGCGGTCGGCGAGCTGCTCGAGTACTTCACGGCAAACGCTCTCATCTGTTTGATGTAGACGTTGTTGTAGAAGCGGATCAGGTCTCCCCGCTCCTCTCCGGACTCCCCCGCCGTGGGGGAGGAGGACAGGGTCTTGTTGGGGGTGGAGGGGGCGCTGCCAGGCTGCGGGGTGGGCAGGGTGCTGCTGCAGCGAACTGGGACCGGGCTGGTGTCACCGCCTGCGGGAGGGGGGGGGGTAGGAGAGCCCTCAGTTAGTCCCAGCAGGTGTTTGAACACACACACACACACACACACACACACACACACACACACACACACAGACAGTGTTGTGTGTTTGCGTACCCGCAGCCTGCTCGGTGTCACCAGCTGTGATGGTTTTGCTGCTGCTGCCTGAGTGACGTCTCCTCCTCCCTGAGATTAACACGCTCCTGTACACCTGACATTCACACACAGACACAAGTGCTCATTAAGTTTCTTGTATTTCTGTTCGCATAGGCCGAAACTGAAAACACGCACAAAATGCTCTGAAACCCGATGTGTGCGTGTGTCCTTACATTGCTGCTGGCCTGAGGCTGAGAGCGGTAACACTTCATAATGTTTTGGAAGGACTTGTCCTCTTTGGTCACCTGAGAACAGCCAGACACATGCCTGTTTACTACAACAGAGGTTCCCTCATGCACACACACACAGACAGGCTCACACACACACACACAGACACACACACACACACACACACACACACACACACACGCACACACCTTTGCCATGACGTAGACAGCGCACATGAGGAGCTGGTCGAGGTGACGATCCTTCATCAGTTCAGTGCAGTGGACCAGAGAATATTCGAAGCAGGTCCAGATCTTCCTCCTCAGCTCTGCGGAGATGTCCAGGCTGGCACACAGGTCTCTGAGGCGCATGCTGGCCAGGTGGTACACCTGAGGGACCACACGGACGCTGAGCGGGACGGCTCTGTGGGCTCCAGGAGGCAAAGCTCAAGCAGGGCCTCCTGCGTGCTTGCTCACATGCGGGCAGGGGAGGGGGACTCCTACCTTCCTGAAGAACAGCGACAGCGAGCCCTTCTTCAGCGGGGCGCCGGCGGCTTTGGCGGCTGGCTTGGAGGGCGACTGGACGGCGGTCAGCGTCTGGGCGGTCATGGGCTGCAGCGGCGCTGCGGCCTGGCCGGTCATGCTCACCTGCAGCGGGATGAGGGTGATGCCCCCGCTCTCGTTGGCTATGCCTGTGGAGGTCAGAGGTCAGCGCGCGTGCGTGTGTGTGTGTGTGTTGCTCAGAGTCGGTCAGACACGTCTCGCCTCTCACTTTGCATGGGTATGGTGACCGTCTGCCCGTTGGCGGTTGCCACGGCGACCACCGTCTGCCCAGCCGGGATGGTGGTGACCAGGTTGGCCTGGCTGGACTTGGCGGCGGCCGGCGGCGCTGAGCTGGGGGCGGCGCTGCCGGCGGCGGCCCCGGGCTCGCCGTCCGGGGGGTCGACGAAGAGGCGGCGACGGAACGGGCCAGTGGGCGGAGAGCTGTAGCGGTCCATCAGGGGGGACATCCCAGCTGCAGGAGGACAGGATGCAGGGATACAGTCATACACGTCATGTAACTAGGTCTGACAGAAGGTACTGAAACTGTTTGTATGTGTTGATGAAAGTTGATGAAAGTTGATCTAGGATCATGTATGTACATGTACTGGTAATGCAAGAACAGAACAGAACAGAACAGAGTAGAACATGCATTTATTTGTCCCATAACAGTGAAATTTCTACAGACACAGCAAGCCAGTGGAGAGTTGTTAAATCAAAAAACTTATATGTAAAAACAGAAACTTAACAGCTATATACTGTACATTATACATGCTATGAGTAAAAAACTAAACAATGCAATGGAATTAATAGAAATGACAATAGAAAGCTGATGGTTCTGTCTCTCTCTCTCTCTCTCTCTCTCTCACACACACACTCACACACACACACTCACCTTTGAGCAGGCTGCTGGTGCTGATGTCTGTTCCCTGGTTGACAGGGGTTCGAGGAACGCTGCCTGAGCTGCTTTCATCGCCCTGCTCCAGATACTGAGGAGGCATCACCTGATACAGACACACAGACAGAATGAGCGGGCCTGGGTCATGACACGCAGGAGAGAGGGTCAGTGTGTGTGTGTGTGTGTGTGTGTGTGTGTGTGTGTGTGTGTGTGTGTGTGTGTGTGTGTGGGTGTGGGTACCTGCTGGCAGGCTGGGACCTGGTCTTTGGCCTCCCGGAGACTGTCCCACAGCAGGGAGTCGCTGGTCCAGGCCAGGCTCTCCAGGACCTGCTCCTCCACCTGGTTCAGGTGCTTGACCACATCCCGGAACAGCCCCTGCTCCGACCGCACCAGCACCTCGATCACCTGGCAACCACATACACACGTGCACTCTTAGTTTTACTGTTCACCTCTGTTCTAATTAGTTTCATTCAACACTTTTTTTTCAACACATTTAGCTTCAGAGAATCACTAACTGTGTGCAGCTAGTCTCTGGTAGCATCTACTCATTGATCAAAGCTGATCCAGGTGTCCCAGCACTAGCCTGAAGAGGCCCACTGACTGCTGTCCTAACATGTCTGTGTGACCACAGACATGTTAGGACAGTAGTGACGGCTTGTGATGGTACCTTGTAGAAGTGGTAGGCGGGGAGCTGGAAAATACTGATCAGGTTGAAGAAGTCTCCTGGAGGTCTGTAGGAGAAGATGACGATCTCCAGGCAGCAGGCGAGCAGGGAGCGGTGGAAGACGTCCTGCTCCAGAATACACTGAGGCACAGAAACACACAGCACTGCCTTCAGAACATGTCTCTGAAAGCACCAGAGCCTGTCGGCCCTTTCTGTGATGGATGCTCACCGACAGGTCGGCCTCTCCCAGAATCATCTTCTCTCTCTCGACGATGGACTCCAGGATCCGGTAATACAGAGCTTCCGCCAGGTGGAAGTACTTCACTGCCATTTCTGCAAAGAGTTGAAGAGTATTACTGAAGTCCATTTAGCCAGACAGAAGCTATGCCGCCACCCACATGCTGAGTGTGTGATCAGACCTTTCTCCATCCCTCTCTTCTCTGGACCCTCGTAGTGTTTAGAGTAAAGCTCAAACATGTCCTTCAGGCGCTTGCTGATCACGTCAGTGGGGTCTCTGGCACAGGTCCTGTAGGGACACGGTTACGCATCATCACGTGCACAGGCTTGACAGTGCTGTCCTCGGAGTGCTGTCAAACTGCAGCCTCAGACAGACCCACCGTAGTGTTTCTGTGAGCTTTGGGCTGGGCCCGTGTTTGGTCCCGGACAGGAGCGTGTGGAGCCGGCCAACACTCTTCATGGCAGACGAGACCAGAGACGAGCTGTTGTCCTGAGCGTACTTCCTGCTGGCCAGAGGAGTGCTGACCTTAAAGCTGGAGGCCTGCCAAGACAGGAGACGCTGCCCTCAGTTACTCTAACTCCTCTTACTCACAGTGGGACTTCAGTGAAGAGTTCAGACTAATGCTGCGGTCTCGCCTCCTTGTTGTTCCCTCTGCTCGCATTTCACCCTGTGTGCTGCTCCTCAACCTGCTCTTCCAGGCCGTCACCTCCTCTCCTGTCCTCCTGCCCTCAGCTGAGCCTCTCTATGCACCTCACCTGCACCTCATCTCCCAGTGTGTGTGTGTGTGTGTGTGTGTGTGTGTGTTACAGTGTGCTGACAGCCAGTCTGCGCTGGGAGAAGCACCAGCGTGTTATCTCACATTGAGGCCGGTCTGATGGCTCTCTGCTGCCTCACAGAGGCAGGGCCCCGGGGTGCCGATGTCCTCGCTCGCTCCCTCCCCGGTGAAGATCCTCTCGTCCAGGCTGCCGGTGGCCAGGACGTGCTCCTCGTACACCCGGCTCAGGGACAAACTGTGGGCGCACACACTTTATTTGTTTACTGTTATCACACCGAGGGTTTTCACGGCGATTACGAGGAGCCGGGAGCACAAGCAGGGTGAGGCCACACAATGCACCACAGTAGTTATAGCTTCAGTGTGACAGTGGAGAGAAGGGAGAGCATCAGCCTCCATAGGGCAGGTTCTTCACGGTTTTTGTGGTTGAATCTCAGGTTATGGGATCTTATTATGACAGTGAATTAGATCCGCTCCTCTCCAAGCCGTTTGCCATGACGTGCTCTTGCCCTGATATAGCATCGTGATGAGTATTGACACACCAAGAGACATAGGACACCTGGGTTTGAGGTTCTCTCCACAGCCTACATGCTTGACTTTCTTCACATAAACACACTGTGAGTGTGAGACGACAGCAGACACTCACAAACTGTCTCCAAAGTTCAGAGGGTCCAGAAAGCCAGTCAGGGTGTCTTCTTTTCCTCTGAGGATCTGTGGGCACACACACACACACACACACACACACACACACACGCACGCACGCACGCACACACACACACACACACACACACACACACACACACACACACACACACACAGCATGTTCACTGCTACTGTAAGTAGCACAGCGTCCCTTCTGCTTAGCTGTAGTAGACTAAGATGTGGCAAAAACTAAAGTTGATGGCATTGAATAGACACCACATGGAGCTGTGAAGCTGAGTCTGGTTAAGGGAAGTAGTTTCAAGTCTGACATCACCAACAATTATCAGTTTGTCAAAAAAAAAGTTAAATTAACGACAAATGAATAAGTTGCATGAGGTTAGCACAGCCTGTGTCTCTAACAGTGGACATGGTGGTGGGATACGTGGCTTCACATCTCACCCTCTTGTGGAAGAGCTTCTTGATGAAGGGCTTCCAGAAGTGCTCTTTGACTCCCTTGGCCTCCAACACCAGGCCGTCGTGCAGCTCGCACAGCTGCTCTATGAAGCAGTGAGGCCCGGGGGACGGCCTGAAGTCTTTGGTGTTGAAGTCCTGCGGGAGACCTGAGGACACAGACAAGCAGCCAGCTGTGTGTCAGTCCTTCTCCTCACTGCTGAGGCCTGTCCCGTCAAACAA
Organism: Karalla daura; assembly: GCA_029224185.1. NCBI lineage: Eukaryota > Metazoa > Chordata > Actinopteri > Chaetodontiformes > Leiognathidae > Karalla > Karalla daura. The sequence goes on from CM055196.1 coordinate 16,080,549, forward strand.
GCACACTGTCACTGACCTGTCCAGGGTGCTGGACATAGGTCCTGGCAGATGACTGGGTAAAAGTGGGAATGTAAAACAGATAAACTGGTGGGATGTAGTGATCGGAGAACCGTCTCTTTTAATCTTTACTGTCATTCGGCGTGTGCACTGGTGTTGTGTTTTCTCGCAGCGGGCACAGTGGGGTATGATTTATGTGTGGGAACTAGCTCTTAAATTCATTCTGTGTGCTGGGACTGGTAGAGCGGTTTCCTTTCTCGACGCGTTCCCCAGCACAATAAGCGGCCTGGTAGAGGTGGAGGTGGAGGTGGAGGTGGAGGTGGAGGTGGAGGTGTGGGCAGGGAGTGCAGGAAGCCTCGGCTGTCAACAGGAAGCCAGATATCTGCCGCTGCAGGCATTTCTGGGAGCAGGTTGGTTGCAGACTGATTTATTTTGCTCTTGATGCGTGGCTGATAAGCAGCCTTCCTGCCACCAACGCTGGCTTCGCTCTCACACCGCTGCAGAGTTTACCAGACCAGGCGAGGAGCAGCTGGAGCTACCGTAGAATACGACTGATCAGGGAAAGGTCCGTTCTCTGGGGAGAGGACACACTGTGCGCATCTAACGGAGGCTGAAAGTGTCACCTCCGAAATCTGGGTTGAGCAGCTCCTTCCTGGCGTTGCACAGCAGAGCGTTGGTGAAGACCAGGTCCAGGGCGCAGAGCAGCAGATGATAGGAGTTCACCAGGTCGTCGCTGATCATGGGAAAGTTCCCTGAGACACAGCGAGAGGACAAGACAACAGGTTTTCGGTTTCTCAGGAGGCCGCTCTTAAAAACCTTTCACGCAATGATGATACCATCATTCAAGCCAGCCACAGATCAAAAGCCACAACATGTCAAAGCCCATCCGCAGCCAGTTGCAATGTGAATGGATATGGGCTTACCTTTGGCATGGACAAACAGCACCCAGCAGAAGTTGAACACCTCAGTCACAGTGCAGGGATGGCGCCTGTAAACAAGACGCAGAAAAGTCACATGAAAAACATGAATTAACCAATAACAACAATGCTAGATGATGACTCTCTCTCATTCTCTCATCATCAGCATCCGCGGGCACAGAGCACCAAGGTTAGGGTCGAAGGTCGCGGCATCCCACCTCTGTTTGCGGCTGCGATGGACCCGCGGTGGCTCCTCCAGCGGCGCCTTGAAGATGGATCTGAATATGGGAACGTACTTCTTGAAGATGACGGCAGACACGGTGAAGTTCCTCTCCAGTTTGTCCGTGCTCTGGCGGAAGTCTGCCGTCAGCTCGGCCATGTCCTGCCACTTGTTGATCTTGTTGAAAAACTCGATGAGGCTGCGGAGACACGTGGCGTGGTTAGTCCAAACAGGGGCATCCAAGGCTGCGGATGCATGTTCACATCAATGTTAGTTCATCAGTCTCCAGCACATTTGACTGCAAACTGACTGCAAACTTTCACAGAAGGAAGGCTCGACAGACTTCAACAGGCTTCGGAGTGGATTTCCTTTATTTATCCTCTTTATTGTGCGATCTGCATTTGATTCACTTTATAGTCATCGACGAAACAACCCAGCGGGCACAGGCCAGGTCCAGCTGAGGATAAGCCAAGAATCAGCCTCCCTGCCCAGGCGACAGGTGATGCCTCTGTGCTCTGGGAGCGTGAAAAGGTGGAGCAGACAGCCTGAGACCTTCAGGGTCATGTGACAGACGGACCTGGCTGCCGGTGTCAGCAGGCTGCGAGTCTCTAGCTTTGCTAGCGCGAGGGTTCGAGGCAAACGGTGGAAAAGCTGCTCCATACATCACAAGAATTGTGGTTTTCATGTCTGTTGTAGTGTATTCAACTCAAAGAACTTTTTTTGGCCACATTTGGCAGCATCGTAGAGTGGCTAGCGCAACGGTCTGCAGATGTCACATTTCTCTGGCTTTATTCTAACAAAGCTGCTTCTAATCAAACTAATTCATGGTGCACTGGAGGTTTACCTCATCTCCGAGCACCGCAGGATTCTGGTCAGGGAGACGTAGTTTCCTTCGGCGGTGCCTTTCCCCACCGTGGGCACGGAGGACCTGCATGCTACATAGAGAGCACAGGCCAGCCAGTGCAGCTCGCTGCCCTGTACATGCAGGACAGTGAAGAAGAGGAGGAAGAGAAGAACGGAAGACCAGAGCAAAGAGATAGAGTGCAAGAGGACGCTTTTATTGTCATTGCATGAGAATGTTGTAGGTAGGGCGAAATCGCAGGGACTGCTTCTGAGGTGCAGCGTGCAGAAAACTGCAAATAATTTCAGTGTTTGCACAATTATGCAACAGATGTTGCGCAACCCGCACCAAGACAATAAACATATTGTGTGTAGAGTAAAGATGGCAGACTATCATTGCTCATGGACTTTATTGCACATGTTTTACCACACGTACATTGTCCTTGCGGTGTGCTACAGGTGCTGGTGCTTGTGGTGACAGAGGCAGTGACACAGTTTGTGTGTGTGCTGAGAGAAGAGTTCAAGGGAGAGGCTTTAACTCTGCCAGGACCTGGATGATACAGATAATAATAACTGGAATATTCATATCGTACAAACTATAGTGTTAATAAAAACGAGATCAAACATTAGGCCTGTGTGAAGAGATGTGTCTCCAGGTGTTTATAACAGATTCAATAAGACCCATAACAAAACATAAGTCCATAACAAGCACGCAACGTAAGTCGTAATGGATGGTAGTAATAACTAGTAAATAACTTTTCCTGTCAGGTGAAGCACAAAAGATCAAAGTTTCATTACATTCTACATTGCCACCAGCTTTAACTTTGTCTGAAGGCTCTCAGCTACATTCCTAGTGACAGGCCCATTCAAAAGAATCACGCCCCCTAGCGGCCACCGGCGCATTTGCACAATATAAGCGATATTATTACTGGTAATCTCGATATTATTACCGTGTGATGCGCTAACGCGGTGGAGATGTGTGTCGGTATAGCTGCATTAATATCTCAGAGGGAGAAGGAGTTAACCAGCTCCACTGGTGAGCATCGTTTATTGATTTTAATAGTTCAGCTGAAGCGAGGCGACGCTGTTAGCTTCCTTGCTACAAGCTAACGCTGGCCGTGAAGCCAGTGTCAGGGTATTTTGCCAGCGTATTTTACCTCTAGAGTGAAATTCCTGCGGATATTCTCGTAGCTCTTCCATGCCTCCCCGCTCGCCTCCTCGTCCATGTTCAGAGCCCGACACAGGTCGTCAAAGCCGGAGCGAACTCTCTGCAGAGACTCGTCTTCGTCGCTCATTTTTCAATCTTTGCGAGCAAGACGCAGCGGATAAATGGCGGCCTTACGTACCGGAGAGAGGCCCAGCCGGGGACGACAGACGGCGTTTACGCAGCTATTTATTCAAAATATTACTGTTTAACGGTGTTATTACCGTGCTGTAAGGACTCACGCTACGCTGTGGACATTTAAATGTCCGTTGACTGACAGCTCCGCGACGAGCCGTTACTGACGTACGGAGTGGGGCTCAAAGCGTAAAAGGAAACGTCATTCTTGCGTAACCTACGCTGAGAATGGGAAAAGCAGCGTATCTCTCCCCTGCCCACTAAAAGTGCGTATGAATGGGTGGGTCCGACGTAATTCCAAACACTACGACTTCCTGCAGCCCTGTTGTGACCTGAGTCGCTGTTGTCACAGTGCTATAAACAATGTGCTGTTTTGTTTTAGGTTTTATTTATTACCACACGCTTGGGTTACAAAGATTGACTGTGGAAAAGACACAAATAAAGCAAGAAGAACTATACAACTTGTGAAAAACACGTGACAAACTAAAGTAAAACCAACAATAAACAAGGCAGTCTAATGTATATAGTGTTATAGTTAAGACAAGATGGGTCCTGTATCTCAAAAGGGAAATTGTTCTATGCAGCAGCCAAAAATTACACAAAGCAACATTGTATTTATAATATACAACAATACACAATAGTCCAGAGAAAATAATAACAATAATAATAGTACAATAAATAAGTATAAGTAATATAAAATCAGTAAGAACTGTAGAATATGCATAAAAGTAGCAGTTCAATCGCTAAATCAGGAAATGCTCTGAAGACTACTCTGTCTCATCTACTTGTGGTTGATGCAGCCTTTGGAGGAGCCTTCATAGACCACAGCCTCCAAAGACTGCGAAGGGGGACACAGACCGTGGACACAGCTATGCTGAGTTAAAACGAGTATGAGCCATGGGGTCAGTGAAATTCAGCAACTTCCATTCATGCATCATATTACTTGCTTTGTACTTTAACAGCATTGCAGGGACTCCTGAAGGCTGTCTACAATGCATAAACATGTAGGGTCTTTGTTTTGACCTCACTGTGATGAAATTGTAGGAGCCACAAATTGGGTTTTCGTTTCTTTAAAGTTATTTTGGTGCCTGTTTTGATTACTATTTAATTAGTGGGTAGTGGGTCAGGGACAACATCTCATCTCAGCCTCTCACCATTGTATCCTTGGTTTTCAAGTCAGACAGGAAGCTTCAGTGTTTTTCAGTGAAAATGACAGCATGCGCAGGCCCACCCTCTCTGTTCTGGTTCCTGGGAGTTCTGAGGGCTCCAGCTGGCTCTGGTTCCTGGCAGCAGGGTCCAGGTTCAACGATCCAGCTCCTGGACAGCCAAAGGAGGTATTGAGAGCATTGACCTGTGGGCGCGCAGGGGGCGTCGCTCCCAGCAGAGATGACATCTGAAGCTTTAGAGGACCAACAGCGTCTGAGATCCAACTCCTGAACCACTCTGATGTCTGCCTCTGAGCCGCTGGAGCTCCCAGCATGGATCTGCCTGATTCAGGTGGAGCGTGAGACCGGGCCAGCTGCTGTGGGGAGGCTCGGCCTGCAGGGGGCCCTCTTCCTCCAGGCTACTGCAGCTCAGATGAGTCCTGCTGAGTCTGTCACCTGCAGTCCAATGTTCCTACTTAGAGTTGCTGAACACAAACAAGAAGTTCAGCAAACTTCAGCAAAGATTCACATTTTACTTTTTTCTTTCTTTTTTTGTTTGCCCTTTCCTGTCTAAAGATAGTGTGACCAGCCTCCTCAGCATGCATTATGTGACATCTTAAACCTTCACATTGTGTGTCATTAATACACGTTAAACAACAGCAGCATGCGACCATACACTGAGTGTGAGTATTCAGATGCCTGACGACAGTAAAAGTAGAACATTGGAGGTCTATATAACGATTTTTTAACCCACTATTAATGCACATTCACTGTCCAAACTCACCCCAATCCATCACAGGGAACACGATGCAAATTATTTGGTTTTCACCACGATAAACAAACTTATATTCAGAAGTGTTACCCATCACTTCATACTACAGTAAATTTTCAGTGGAATTATTGCGCTTCATGGGCAGTAAAAAGACACTTAAAACAAGTGATATTCACTTGTTATAAGTGTCTTTTTACTCAGATTAACATTTTGAATCTTGTTTTTAGACACTCCTTTATTGTAGTGCAATTATTCACCCTCACAATCATACTTTACCTTAAACCTTTAGCTTTGGACTTTGGGAATTAAGTAGAATAAGTAGCAAAATTCCACCCAGACAAGGGCAGAACATAAAATTACATACAAAAAGGCCTTCAGTCTAACCCAGGACTTACACACTTACATCAAGTCCTGGAAGTACATTTAGCAAAATTTACTCCATGTATGAAAAGTGAAAGTCATGTGAATTTGGAGCAAACATCAAACCAACTCAATCAAAAAGGAGAGGATAAGAGAGGCAAGACAGTATGTTATGGAAATGATACAGTTTGAGTCTTAAGCCCTGGGCTCACAGGAGAGCAGTGATTCACCTGCTCTGCAGTCTGCTGCCACTTCCTATGATGTTCACCTCTCATTAGAGCAGGTTAGCCGCGGCTAAGCTAACAGGCTGCCACCCAGTCAGACACATGCAGCAGCTTCCCTGCTGTGTGATATTCCACGGTGAGGGTCACTGGAGGAATGACTGCAAGCAAATGGCACCATCTGTCACCCAGCTACCGCCAGTCTGCAGGTGGAGGCTCAGCACCGCCTTTATTTACACCTCCTGCTCCCATGTTGGTGTATTCACTTCACATTTCATTATCTCTCGGGTTAGAACTGCTCGGATGGCTCTGTGTGGAACGAAGCCATATAGACAAGATGATAAAGCCGATGAAAAATAAGATGTCAAATCAATTATATAAATAGTAAATAAAGTTCAATTATTTTTTAACACTGTGTATGTAATACTTTGTAAATGATGTGGTCCTTTCCTTTTGTTACCACTTTGTTGCATATAATTGCTGTGAGGTGCATAGTAAACTGATTTATCTAACATTATAACTACCACAATCTAATTTATTCAATCTAATCTATTTATAGTAAAGTATGGCATGTATCACTGATGAACTGAAAAACAAAACAAACACATCCATGAATGAATGACGGCATGCATTTCTGTACCTGATGGTCACTGTTTGACAGCAGGGGGCGTACTAAGCAAAAGAGTGAGGTCAACCTGCTGTGACTGGGACAGCCCGTTGTTGCTTGTGGTTTGAGTAAAACGCTGAGATGAAAATGATAAAAAAACACCTAAATGACAGTTTGTAGCTGCCAGGTTAACTGTTAATGTGGTTTTCCAGTGCAAGATGACCTATAATGATTGCACTGGTTGCACTATAGATGCTAGAAGCATTGGTTTAATCAGAAATGCCTCAAATGCAACTTTCTTTTTTTAGATCCCGCTTTTAGTGTGAGTTTCTGTCAAGATCTGTTTCATGCTTATCTAGCAACCATATGCTAGTTTAACATTGATTGTTTGATTGTCCTGCCTGCCTTTTACACCATTGATCACATACTGTAATTTAAGTTGCGGCCTCACATGTTTGATTCAGAACTGGAGGAGGAATCATTCGCTGTAGAGAAACCTGGAGCATGGATGCTGACATATCACTGGAAACTCCACCAAACTGCTGCTTCACAGTGTGTCTATATTTATTTTCATACCTGAACAGAGGAGTAAAAGCATTTTTGGAGGCGGAAGATTGAAATGTTAAAGTCACACTCTTACTTGATGTCACAGTCTACCTATGTTCATATTTCCCCTTTTTCCCCAACTGACATTTTTACATGGACGAGGATGCAATGATGTTGATGATGGGACTGTTTTTATTGAACAAAGTGGTTTTTCATCATAGCTCCCCTTTAATCTCCAGGACACCACCCAGCAGCAGCAGCAGCGTCCGACACCCACAGACCGAAGCAGACTGGTTCTGTCCCAGTAGACAAGAGAGAATTTTGAGGGACAGCACCAGGCGGGAGGTGCTCGGGCTGCGGGGCTGCAGGTCTACCTGTGAGCCCAGCTGTTGGAGCTGGAGACGGGCTGAGGAGCAGCATGGAGGCGCACCAACATCTGCCGGCCCTGAGGGCTCCGCGGCCTGCAGCTCTGCTCGGCGCTGACGCGCAGCTGGAAGCGCTGGGTGAGGAGGAGGGGTTCCTAGAGAAGCTCCCGCAGGTGAACTCTCAGCATGGTTAGAGAAGACACCCGAGGACGGGAGAGGTCACCTGCGAGCCAGTTTGACATCTCTCAGAACAGGAACAGAGTCAAACTGTGAGTTATGAGCCCGATCAGAACCGTCTGTTTCTGACACACACACACAGACAAGCAACATCTTTAATGCTACATAACAAGAAACAATAAAAATAAAATAGTTATTCTATGGCATATTTAATGTTATAATAAGGAAAATGTGAAGTATAGTAATTTAGAATGCTAATAAAATAGGATGACTTTGTTATGATTTATTTAGGAATCTCACAAATTCTTGTATTTTACATTTAACATTTCACTTTCTGTGGCTTTTAAATAAAGAGCACTCATCCTCCATTTGATAAAGACCATTTATTTCTGACACATTCCCCAAGAAAAATGAAGTAAGAGTTAAAAGAAAAAAGTGTTAAAATATGAAAATGTGAAACCATAAAAATAATTCTAAGAAATATCAAAATATAATAGTGTCAACTGTCCTGAGGTAAGCATTTTAAACTGTAATGATGTGAAAATATAAAAACTGAAAAAATATAGATGTGTAAATCTGTAAAAATGTAAAAATATAAAAAATTAGAGCGAGAACTTAAGAAATACTGAGGCAAATTATTTGAACTTAAACTGAAAAAAAAGAGGTAACCAAAAGTAAAATTGCTTGTGAACACATAACGGTGTCCAGAATGTAAACATGCTGATGTGAAGTTGAAGAGCTTCCAGGTTTTTTTTCTTGTCTCAGAGCGTCTGAAAGGACAGATTAAGGCGACCTACTCACCGCAATCACTCCGTGTGTGTGTGAGAGTGTGTGTAAGGGAGATAACGACCACGTCTCTTCAGCCGCTGCCTGACTCTGTTCTCGTCAAAAAAAGGAGAAAGGATTCAGATTTTAACATTACTGGTACTCAGATTAAGGGACTGTGGCCATTTGCATGAAGATCAAACCTTCACTGTGTTCATTCCTAGCAACCATATGCTAGTTTTACATCGATTGTGTGATTGTCCTGCCTGCCATTTACACCATTGATCACATACTGTAATTTAAGTTGCGGCCTCACATGTTTGATCACATTGTGTATATATTTATTTTCATACCTGAACAGAGGTGAGTACATGCAGTTTTGGAGGTGGAAGATTGAAATGTTAAAGTCACACTCTTACTGTGTTCATTCCTGATGGTTTCACATGTTTCCAGTGATTGTTTTTGTCTCATCCGGGTCAATTGTTGCTGCTAATAATGATCCACTGACGGATAACGGTCAAATTTAACATGTAATCACTTATCATGAAATCTTGGTAAAGGACTAGTTCTTATATAATGTGTTTTCTAGTCTTCATGACCACTCAAAGTGCTTCCCAGACACAAGTCACATTCACCCATTTGCTCCCATTTAGTACGAGAGGCATCCTGACAGACCGTCCGCTTATGCAGCAGCTTAAGCCATCCACACACACTCATAGACTGATGATGAGGCTCAGGACCTTGCCTTAAGATGCGTTGACATGAAGGGTGCAGGGGGCCAGGATCGACCCACCGACCCTCTGATCTGCGTGCATCCGCATGAGCCACAGTCACACATCATCACTGCTACAGCTTCTCACACATCGATGGCTCCGCTTTGTTTTTCTGCTCTCACATATTACAACCTGTGACATCATTCACATTGGCAGGGCCGCTATCATTAGAAATGATAAGTGCATCGGTGCTAGAACAGCTGTCACTTATTTTTAAATCACTGGTTGTGAGGTGAGTCTTTTAAGATCGGTCGGTGCGGATGGTTTATGTGAATAGTGAACGGGGCTTTAACTTAACAAATGTTTAATGTGTTTCCAAATGTCTCAGTGGCTGTGCCTGGGGATGACCTGGGATTAGATGGAGGGTTTTTCATAGAGAAACAGCAGATGTTCAGCTCCATACTCATAAAACTATCCTTTAATGACACGCCAGCCTGTGTGCAGAAACGCACTACAAAGATCACATCTCATCAACATAGAAAAAGACGTTTAAAGTGGGACGGTCCGTGGCCTCGAGTCAACACCTCCTTCACGCCTCCTCTCGGGAACGTGTGCGTGCTACGCGTGTGTCATGCCCTTCTTGAGTTCGTGGCCGTGCAGCCGGCAGTCCCTGGCCGAGGCCGAGGCTCGCTGCAGCATCGTCTGCTGCGATTCTGTCAAACGAGTCAGGTGCGAGGCGGCGCTGCCCTGCAGGTGCCCCAGCCCGCCGTAGCTGGGGTATGTGGGCATAAAGGGGGAGCTGTAGTACAGGTGTCTGGGCAGGGCCGGGCTGTGGGGGAACGGGGTCCGAGGGGCGGAGGCGGGGGCCGGCTGCTGTCCCGCCCCCGGCCTCTGCAGCGAGTCCCCACAGCTTTTACTTCTGTCTGCGGACGTGGCGATCTCAGCCAGCGACCACAGTTTGGGTTTCGGGGCCTGGTTAGGCCCCTGAGCCACGCCGCAGGAGTCCATGTGCTCCTTGGATAGAGGGCTGGACGGCCGCTCGGGCCCCGGGGCTCTGACCGTCCCCTGGGCCGTGGTGTGGGGAGGGGCCGCTGTGGAGGCGGGGCCGGGGATGAGGGCCAGCCTCCCGTCCCCAGAGTCCCTCAGGTCCGCGTCAGAGAAACCTCGATCTGTGTCGCTGCCGCCGTCGTCTCTGAACATCAACATGCACGAGTCCCCGACGGAGGACGGCCGGCGCACTGCCACACACACACACACACACACACACACACGCACACACACACACACACGCACACACACACACACACAAGGCTCAGGATTAATTTTGTCACCAATTATTTTCTTCATACAGTGATTGATTTATGAAATAAGCGATACGCACAAAGCACAAAAAAAGCAGACCAGTGTGATAGTATGAATTCTATTATTACTATTAAAACAATAAAAATCATTATCATTTTGAGAGCAATAATAACAATGTTATTAATAAAATGATAATAGTAAAAATATAGGATAATAGTAGAAAGAACCATGAAAGCTTCCATGCTACCAAAGTAATCCTTTATCTTTGTATTGCTGTGAATGACGCACAGGTTTCTTTTGGTCACAATAATAATAATAATAATAATAATAGTAACAATAACAATAACGATGGTAATGTAATATGAAGAAGATGCAGCGGAATAATTTATCATTCATTTATAATGATTTCACAAATGACCTTAATTATTTTCAGTGGAATCTGTGCATTTTGTGGGTCTATTTAGAAATGAGAGTGCCCGTCTCACTTTTTGGACATTTTTACATAAAATGACCAATCACCCAATCGATCTACTGATCTTTTGTGTCATACTGAATCAATACTGAATCAGAAGACTAATCAGGGAGAGCAGGAATCAAAAGTCATCCTTTTTATGTACGACCTGCGTCTGCTGCCACACAGCAAGTATACAGCAGAAAAACGGTGTCGCAGTTCAATTATTGTCATTTCTCATTTGTTTTCAAGTTTGTTTGATGATCAGTAGATATTTTCCCTTTTCGATGGAGGGATCAATAATCTGTGAATGCCCGCTCACTCACCAGCCTCGCTCTTGGACTGCGCCTCGTCCAGGCCGGACCTCAGGGGCTCGTCGTCGTCGTCGTTCCGCTCCAGGTCGATGTTGTCCTCGTCCTCCTCGTCCTCGCTCCTGTTCCGTGGCGTCCACGTCATCTTGTTCTCCTTCTTGAGTCGCCGCCGGGCGTTGGCGAACCAGGTGGACACCTGCGTCAGGGTCATCTTGGTGATGATGGCCAGCATGATCTTCTCGCCCTTGGTGGGGTACGGGTTCTTCCTGTGCTCGTTGAGCCAGGCCTTCAGAGTGGCCGTGGCGTCCCGGGTGGCATTCTTCCTGTAGGTGGGGTCTCCGTATGGGTAATGCCCCAGGGCCCCTAACGGGTGGTAGTCCAGGGAGCCGGACAGGCCCGACGACGGATCGTAGGCAGGACTCTGAAAAGATGAGGGGAGGCAGAGATGGTGAAGTTGAGAATCTGTCCTCCATAAATGCAGCACAGCTCATGAATTTACTTCTGGGTTGATGTCACACAGACTTTGCAGGGTCTGGCGGCTGCTCGTCTTTTAAAATGAGGGACAATTTAGGTCACTTTATTGATATTTGGCTGAGTGAAATGTACTTTAGAGTCTAGACAGTTCCTTTTAAGGCTCTGACTATTCATTTTTTGATTGATTGTCTGTTGGTGTGGCCTAAATATGAAAATATATTTTATATAGATGAGGATTTTTAACAATGATTAAGATTGTAATCAACAAAGGTTTTGTTAAAGGTCAAGGTCTGTTTCTCTTTCGCTCACTCTTTTTCTCTAACACACACACACGTATACACACACACACGTACACACACACAGCTGAAGCTGCTGTCTTGGCAGCTCCCCCTGAGAAGCAGATTCTCCGTCTTAATGAGACTTACGGGTCAAATAGAGGTTTAATTAAAAGTCGCAAACAGACTAACAGTCAGTCAGAGTCAGTCACTCTCTGCACTTGGAATCAGCACACCAAGCGCAGCGAGACATCATGAATAGCCACAACCAGCAATCATGTAAATAATAATGATCACTAAACAATTATAGTGCAGCAACTGTCTCTACTATACTACTATATCGTCCTGATACTTTACATTGAACAAATGATGTTCAGTTTCTTTAGAAATCGCCTCGCTTAACTATCTACATTTTCATACTGAATAAGTTCAGTTTATTGCAAACCCATGGGACAAACACAGATCAGATACAGTTTTAATATTCAACACAAGCTGCATTACATTATTTAATTTATTTCATAAAATCAGTTGAATTTGTCTGGGGGATCTTAGCTGTCTATAATAACAAAAGTGGAGAATTAAATCAAAAAGTTACACTGATGCTTTCCACCTCTTTCTTGCTTAGTTGATCTATCTATCTATCTATCTATCTATCTATCTATCTATCTATCTATCTATCTATCTATCTATCTATCTATCTATCTATCTATCTATCTATCTATCTATCTATCTATCTATCTATCTATCTATCTCAGGTAGTTTCTACTCACCACAAAGGAGCTGAGTGTGGCTGCAGCCCGGGGCTCTCCTCCGTACGGGAGGTGCGAGTTGAAGCCTGGAGAGTTTCCAGATCCGGAGTAAGGAGCGAAAGCCGACCCTGAGGAGGAGCGACCCAGATCCTCCGTCCTGGGTCCCAGGATGACCCCAGAGCTGAAGGACGGGCAGGAGTGCAGAGCCAGGGACACAGACGGCTGGAAGAGGAAGCCCTGAGGATAAGCCATGACGTCCGGGAGCACTTCACATCACCGGGACAGGACAGCCGAGGGAGGAAGAGGAAGAGGAGGAGGAGGAGGAGGAGAAAAGGAGGCTCAAACGCACAGGAGCATCGCAGGTGGAGGCCGCTGGCTGAGTTTGACAGCTTTCTTGTCCTGCAAGTTTTTACTTCCAGTGCTGCTGAAGTAAACTGGTGATCCGATGCGATCTGCGCTGAAGCCTCCGACACACTGAGGGAGAGAGAGAGAGCGAGGGAGAGAGAGGGAGAGAGAGAGAGAGAGAGAGAGAGAGAGAGAGAGAGAGAGAGAGAGAGGCAGAGGTAGAGAGAGAGGGAGGGGGGGAGAGGGAGAAGGGAGAGAGAGGGAGAGGGAGAGAGAGGAGGGAGGTAGGAGGGAGAAAGGGACAGAGAGGAGAGAGTGAGGTAGAAGGGCGATAGAGAGCACGAGCCGCTACTATATTGTGTACTTGAAGGGAACCTAGAATTGTTGAATGGAGTATTGATCCTAGATTTCTGGTGATGACATTGAAGCATTTCTAATCACTGTTTCATATCAGAAATTCCCAGTGCAAACAACTCATTTACTCACTATGCCAAAGTCTCTTTTTGCATTTGTTTATTTTGTTATCCCAATACAATTACATTTTCATATAATAGCCTGTTAATCACCCTTTACATGTTTGTTTTATGTCACAAGTTTCAACCCACACGCTGCTTGCCTCTGTCTGAGCAGTATCCCTGTGGCTTCTCTTATAGTGCAGGAAAATCACATTTTTCTTTTCTCTCACTGAAAGTGGATAGATCTCTTATAGATGTCTTAAAAAAACACCAAGCAGAAAAATACCACAATACAATCTCTTATTTCCTTGGTAACCATTGGTCATCACACAAAAAGACAACCAATAAATATTTAATTACAAAAAAAAACTCAGGGGTCCATAGTAATATTGTAACCAGCATTAATGGAGCAGCTCAACGAGTTGATATAAGTATAATAAGAGAGATGGCTTCTCTGATGAAATGAATCCCAAAACAAATAAGATTAAATCAAATTAAGCAGCTTCTTGGCAATGCTGCAACACCACTTTGTATCTGGGTATCAGGCTTTCCCTTTCATGCCCGTCTAGGCTTTATGCCGATTGGCTTGTCTCGCCTCCCACTCACATGAATGATGACGTAACTTACCGTCCCTCCTCAGACAATGCACATTAGCAACCATTTGTGTCAATGTGGTACTGTGTCTTTATGGAAAAATCCTGCACCTGAGAGGTGGGCAGGACAAGAAGACATGAATGACTTCTCCCATAGGTCCACATCCACACACACACACACACACACACACACACACACACACAGCTGATGAGTGAGTGTGGCATCCCCCTGATTGGCAGAGACAAGCAACTCAACAGGTGGCGCTAATTCTCCCCTCAGCGCTCCTCGAGGAGGTCATCAGAGGTTCACTGAAAGGGCTTGGGTCAATAGTCAAACAAAGGGAGACAGACTTTGTTGTCTGGGCCGTTTTAGGAAGGTCGCAGGTCACAGCTTCCTCATCCTCCTCGTACTCGGCAGGAGACCCAGGATCATCCCAGATCAGAATGGCCTTGGTCCAGGACCTCTGGCCTCACGGCTCGTATATAGTATGTACGTATTTACGTTTTTTTTGAGTCTATATTTATCCTCTGATACGTAAAGGTTCTTCTTATGAACTTCTTATAAGGTGCTTTTGTCATTGTGGTTACATGCAGATTTCAGTACTTACTGTATAGTACCTCTGCTGTGGTACTGGTACTTGCTGTTATGCTGCTGTGTGTGACTGTGTGTTATTGTGTGTGTGTGTGTGTGTGTGTGTGTTGCAGCTCTGCAGAGTGTGTATGTGAGGCGTGTGTGAAGTGTGCAGCAGCTCTGCGCACAGCTCCAGCCTAATCTGCTTTGTGGATCCTATAATTAGCAGGATGAAGACATTGGTCCCGGCCACAGCCGCGTCTTCTGAAAACACATGGAGGCTCTTTGTGATGGACTCGCCACTGTCTACGACTGAGGGTGCTCCTCAGGTTGCTCCCTAGGGGTTTATCGGGTCACTGACAGCTGGTTCTGCCGGACAATAATCTGTAGAGGGGATTTTCAGATTTCCGGATTTCCAGGTAGGAGCAGGCGTTGGAGTTCTGCGCTTCCATCAGGTGCTTCTTTCATTACCTGGTGCTGACCCTGATCCGTGAAATGTCCAGAAGCTATTTCAATGCAACTCATCTAAGCTGCGTTTTCCTAAAGTGGAGCTTGAATGAGCCTTTAGTCCGGATAGTGTGTCGGTTGTGTATTTGCTTGATCTGTTTAGAGTAAAACCAACAGGAAACAATGTGAAATGCTGCTGTTCTCTGTGTTAGCTCGATGTGCTAGAACCTAACATCCCACAGGGATGTAAACAGGAAGTATAGTGTCACCTGGAGTCATCCAGTCAGCTCTAAGCTATGACTTCACGCCCCACGTGTTAAGCTCCTGTTCACAGCTTCTACTCTTCAGCCTCTGCAGCTTCCCTCCAGAACGAATGGAGGCCTAGTATAACTCCTTAACATAATCTTTATGGGAAAAAAAAATCCTCCAGTTTTTAAATGTTTTCAGGAGAGATATCAATACAGTATCGCATAAGCATCATAATTGACAAATTATGATGCTTGTGCGATACTGTATTTGTGAAATCTTTTTTCATCTAGAAGTAATTATTAAGAAGTAATTAGAAGTAATTAGGAATCTTTTTTTCCACCTAGAAGTAGGTGCAAAAACGATTGTAGCCATTTAGCTCCATTCACTCCCATTGAGGATACAATGAGATTAGAAGGGAGCGGACAGGCTTGTCACAGAGGAGCTCTGTCAAATCCTGTTAGCGGCTTTGTTAGCAGCTGAGTGAATTTATTAGCCTTTGTCTCAATGAGCACATACAGATTGTTGAGTTGCGACCTCATCTCTGGCTCATACGAGAACAGTAAAAAGTTTAGAAATTGGACAATAATTTCAAAGTGGCGTGGAGATGGAATTAATTTCTTGTGACCTGCAAATCAATTAATAAAGCATCCTCCTCAGTCTATCACTGACTTGTTGGTTTGGTCAAACTGCAGACTGTGCAGAATGTGTGTACTCATTACTTTTTTGCACCCTCTGCATGTGATCTGCAACTTTGTTACAGATTTTTTATTTTAAGCTTATCACAGGCTACTTTAAGCCTTGAGGTGTGTTAAGTTTGATGCTAATGGAGTATCAAGTCAGACTGATCAGAGCAGAAATGATGAGCTCACTCTCACATTAAACCGCTGCTGTTTATGGTTCCTGCTGTAAAAACTCTGAATTAAGACAATCCACACTTTTTTTCATTTATTTATTTATTTATTTATTTTCCACAGCTGCAACTGTGAAGACAGAGCCTTAATTTGCACTGGAGCCTCTGACCTGAGATGCTAAACGAATATTGATTTGACATAATGAAGCCTAAGTAATGTGAAAACATTCTCCTTAAGGAGCCTCTCTGAGCACATCATGAGCATGACTGAACCGCCGCGGTGAAATGGTGCGAGCCATGCGGCTCGAAGCTGCTCCTCCACAGATGGGTCGGGCAGATTAGGGATGGCATTTTCACGCTTTTTTAAGCATGTTTCATTAAAGCGCTGCACGGCGGCGGAGGTGAACGCACCTCTTATTCTCATCTGCTGGTAATGATGCTCGAGAGGCCGCTCCTCAGGCTCGCATTAAACACGATGCGAGCTTCCTGCGGGATGAGGAAACGGCTCGGAAAAGCTCAGATGACTTTCATCATCGCCAAGTCAAGACCCCCAGTAGGCCTGCCCAGGAAGTGACACTGTAGCCCCGTTTTATCATATCAAAAAGTAGCGTTCGCCGTCTCCACGCACAAAGTTGAATATTCAGGGAACGAGCAGCGCAACGCCTCATATTCTCCACGGTACCGACTCTTTTGTGAAGATTTTCACATGAAAGGAACGCTCATTTGTTTCCCCAGCACCTCAATAATTAGCTTAGCCCACGGGGCAAATGTCCAGAGGTTACTTAAAGACAGTGTGTTTAATTAATTGGAAAACACTCTTTTTAATAGTTATTATCCAAGTATGAAATGCAATCCTTGTTATCTGAGCTCAAACATAATTACCACCCAGGGGATTTCTCTATTAAGTGTTGGGAATGTTGCTGTGAAGAAAAGAGACTTCACAGAGTGGATAATGGCTTCAGATGAGACACTAACACACACAGTTCCACATACAGTCGGACCAAGCTACTGTACATCCTCATATTTACAGTTTGCAATGTTGCAGTATGTGAAAACTCACATCTGCATAGAAAATGTTTGTTTAGGGTCAAAACTAGATTGGGAAAAAGACAAGTTGAAAGTATTTCCATGCATCGCTCCAACAGAGACCGAGCAGCCTTGTGTCAGAGATTGACACTGTGTAAGTGGGCTACACAAAATTCAGAGACCAGTGGAAAATGAATGCTGGATTATACTTCAATTCTTGAACTCTTGAAGAGAGAATCCTTACTCTCTTTAATTTGAGCAAATTCATGTGTTTAACAAGGAAAATATATTTTCATGATATTTTATAAAAGCAATGTTAGTATGACCTGCTTGTCAATATTAGGTTTTACATTTTATTGCAACTTATGTTTTTGACCTCAACAATGCAATTTGATTTAATTGATGTTGAACTTTTATGTTGAGCACCATTCATTTCTTATAATCTCTCCTTCTATTCTCCATATTACCCACTTCACCGTATAAGTCCCCCGGCTTGAAATTATCATTATTTCTATTTTGGAGCCAAATATATGTTGTGAAATTTCTTTGAATGGCAATGAATTTTATTCCTCTTTGTGTCATTTCACACAAATCAAATCCAAATTGGTGAACTGAATTTGACATTTTGAACTGCAAAACAAAACCCTGACCACGTGTTTCTTGTTACAGAGCTGAACTTGCTCCTGACCCTCAACAATGGAGAGTCCAAGTTCCTCAGAGTCCAATCTGAACAACGAGCCTCAGTCCTCCAGAGCCGAGGAAGAACAGGACTCAGTACAAGACATGGAACTGGAGCAAAAGATCCAGAATCAGGAAAATCAGGAAAATCAGGATCAGGAAAATCAGTGCCTTCAGCAGGACCAGGTTCGAGAAGGAGCCACTTGTCAAGATCAAGCAGAACTTAATCGAGGTCTTCCAGGTCCACCTGAGGACCAAGGACCAGACCAAAAGCAATGTGATGGAGGTGGAGCTTCTGAGGAGGGCTCTGATCATCATCCATTGATTCCCGTTGAGGACCAGGATGTGATGGAGAAGGCGGATCTGAAAACAGGTGAGAAGCAGTTGCAGTATTGACACAACAGCTGATGTCTACTTGGTAGAAGATGATGAATGCGGGTGACGAAGACCAGCCTGTGGTTCAACTACACACCTTCCTGGTGTCTATGAGTTAATCATTGGTAAAATAATGTGAATGAAGCTGAAGGTGTTTACTCTCACAGCTTCTAACATCGGAAAAAATAACGCAACAAGGTGATTATTTTAAGATTAGATTAGATTTAAGATTTTTTTTTGTACTACTTCAGTTTGACTCAGAAACTGGATACAGTTACAGCTTCTGATACAGAAGATACAGCTTCTGAAAAATCTCTAGATTTACCATGAATAGTTCAGCTCTCCACACAGACATAATGCCAAACACTTGACAGAAAAGCAAGTCAGACAAAGATCTTGTAGGCTGAGCAACAGCACCCCCTGCTGGATGACTGTGTCTGCCCACGCAAGTGCTGAACCAATCACATTATTTCATCTGATCGTCCAGAAACATCCTGAATGTCAAACATTTGAACCAGCTGAACCATCCATGCATCCATCCATGCATCCATCCATCCATCCATCTTCCATTTTACCCTTTGCATAGTGACAGTCTTCAGGGCACTCTGGGTGAAAGCAGTGAATAGACCTTGGACAGGGTGTGTGTGTTGCTTCAGGGCAATTCAGAGTCTACCTTTAACCTAAACGCATGTTTTTGTATTTTCAGAAATCCTTTACGGTGCCCAGAGTCCTGCTCTTTTGGTGTCATTCATTCATTCTTTCATCTTCTTTAACCGCTTCGCACCCACAGGGCACATACTGTACACCATTAACTCTTTCATTCGCACCAAGGGACAATTTAGTCTCCTCAATGCATGTTGATACTAAAGTGTCATCCTTGTGTTTATGCAAAGACTCGCCTCAGGACCAGGACCAGGACCAGGACCGGGTCTGTGGTGCAGCCAATCAGGAGGCATGTGGGGAGTCAGGTGGCGGTGTCCCAGCACTGGTTATCACTCAGGTGGAGGAGGTGAGTAGCAGCTCAGAGGCAGCTCTCATCTATATTCATGGGCTTCAGCTGCTCCTCTTCAGCTCTGGCAGAGCCAAATGTCTCGTCTTCCTCGCCTTTGTTTTCAGCACTCGCAGCCAAGCTTTCTTCTCCACATTTGCTGCCTTTGTTCTTTGTTTAAACGATGTTTCTGATCAGGTTCAAAGCGCTGTGTCCTGACAGCTTCTCTTCATCAACCTGCCTTTTTCCCTGCTCCTCCTCCTCCCTTCCTCAGTCTCACTGCGTCTCAGAGTTTGTGGGTTTATTGCCGTAATTATGGATTCAGGTCTCGTTTCCTCGCGTCACATCATGGATGTGAGACACTCTCAGTGTTCCCAATGATGTGTTTCTTCACTGTGAACTGTTTTAAATATTTTCAGAAAGTCGTGTTTTGACTGATGAGATGAGAAGTGATGTCAGCGGCTTTCATCACAAATCTGCCGCTCTGACTTTGACAGTTTTGATGTTTCACTGGAACAATTCAGACATTTGCTTTTCACGACCAGATAGCGACCATCATGGAGGTTTTCATTTCTCCCTGGTTTCAAGCTCTGTCAATTCTGGGGAACAAGTCTCAAGATGATGGAAAGTTTAACGCATGAATTATTGAATGACAATAATTTAATAATGACAACTATTTCATCTCTTCACCACTTGACACAAATCATTTAGTATATTCACACGCTGCTCAGCATCACTCACACACTAATGATTCAACATTGACAGAGATTTAGTGCTGAATGACATACCGCCTACATAACCCACAATGCAACTGATGGTCAGTGGAGATCGATGTCTGTTATGCTAATAGAGGCTAGCTGACCAGAAGTTAAGAGACAAAACAGGAAATAGAAGAACCGAGAATGCAGTGAGAATGTTTCTGAATTAGACCTGGGGAAAGAGGAGAACATACAAGAAGCAACGAGGAGTGAACTGGGAGTGCTCCTCAGTCCTGGCGGTTTTGCCTCTGAGGAGCTAAACATGGCCGCAGAGATCCCATTACCCGCCCTTGCATGTACACGCTCACTGATCCGAACCGCCGCCAAATAACTTTCCTCAGAAGCTGTGCGGCATGCAGCAGAGAGAGCTCTTCACCAAATTGACTTTACTGATGTGAATTATACAGATACTGATATGATGCATAAAGTTATTTACCCCTCAGAAGAATTCATACGGCTCCTTCCTCACACGGCCAAACGGCCAAATGGCGAAACGGCGCGAGCTAATATGAATGCAAATAGGATTAGAGTGCCGCCGCAGCGTCTGATAAACAATTTACAGGCCGAGTGTTCACTGGGGGATATGCAGGGGGGGGGCGGGGGTGGGATGGTGGGGGTGGAGGATGAGGGGGTGAGGGTCCTCTCTGCTCCATATTGCCGTTAACCCTCCGCCTCCTGCTGCTGCTGGTGCAACAACTCGTGTTCGCTGGAGCCGCACAAGAAGTGAAATCCAGGAGATACCAGAGAGGTCACAGGGCCGCAGCACACAGAGGGTATAGAGTGTCTGTTGTCTGTGCATAGCGAGGTCGGTGGTTTGACCTCAGCAGCCTCCGTGCCGAAGTACCCTTGGGGAAAATACTCGACCCCATAATGCCTCTGATGCTGTGCCATCAGGTGGGATTGTGTGAGAATGGATAAATGTACTATTGCAGGTGGACTTCCACCAGCGTATGAATGGATGGAAGAATGGAAAGAGGTTTAAGTGGTCATGAAGACTAGAAAAGCGATACATGAGAACCGGTCCATTTACCTTGTACAGAGTGTGTACACAGTATATCCTACTATATACATTCAGTGGAGTGTGTGTGTGTATGTGTGTGGGTGTGTGTGAGACAGCAGCCCTCGCTGCGATCTAATTGGCTCTCCTGGGACGACAATCATAGCGGTTACAGATCCATTGTCTCTCAGGGAGACGTTGAGCAGTTGTAGTTATCATTGCAGCGGTTATGTGTGAAGATAAACGTGCGAGACGTAGACGCTCTCTCATGTGTTAATGTGGCGCCGCTGTGGAGTGAGGAACACCGGCGGAGATTGGAAGTGATCCGAGCAGCTTGGTGTTGAGCTGGAGCAGATAAATACAAATATGTGTTCAATGCAATCACTGTCATGGATCCTCTGAGTGGACAGGACAGAACGAACGCGAGTCGGTAGATCGTTTATCCATACTTGGCAACATGTCACATTCTCCAGGCTCCAGGACCAGGATCCAGGCCGGCTCCAGGAGAACCAGCAGAAGCAGTAGAGCCTCGGAGACCACGGAGACCTGCAGATCTACTGACCCCGCTGACCCTACTGACCTCGCCGACGTCACCGAGCCCGCTGACTCCACTGAGCCCCACAGATCCCAGTCCGAGCAGCAGCAGCGATGGAGGAGACATGAGCTGCTCCGACCTCTTCTCCCTGAGGAGTGACTCCATCTCTCTGGCCAGTGATCCGACCCTCTCCAGAGCGGTGAGTGAGGAGCGGCCTTGTTAGCGTAGCTCCTCTTCCCTCTGCCTCTCCTTCTTCTACTGCTTCTGTCTTTTCTGCTGCCTCTTGCGCCTCTTGCTCTTCTTTCTCTGCTTCTTCTGATTGGGGTGACTGTGGTCGACCAGGTCGGAGGTCCAGCGCTTCAGGATGGCAATGTTTGTTGATGATGAAAGTAGACAAAACATGTATGGCAGCCTCTAACACCAGTGTATGAATGGGTATGAATGGGTGAATGTGACTTGTGAAAGTGGTCATGAAGACTAGGACTTTACAAGAAGCAGTCTATTTAACAATTACCATTCATATCAACTACTTTTGTTTTTCTTCCTCTTCTCAATCTACTGTGTGTGTCTCTCCTTCTACTCTCTCACTGAGAGTTATACAAACAGGAAGTTCTCAGATGTTCTGTTGGTAACTTGTTGTTGGCTGGATTTTGGCTGACCTCTGCGACTCCTCTCGGGTGCACGACGTTGTTAACGTTGTAAGCCGTGTGCGTTGAGAACAGGAATCCCGGAGGGAATCAGCGAAGCTGTCACGTCGAGGCGACCTCCATCTTGTAGAGTTGAACCGAGCCGCGGTGGTGCTCGCGTTCTCCGCCGCCGTCCTCCTCTTCATTAGTGTCCGCGAGTCCTCTCTTTATGGGGGGGTCGCCGGAGGGGGAAAATGGAGCCCGAGGAGCGAGCGCCCGGGCTGCGGCGTAATCATAATTCCCTTGACCCCAGTTGACCCCTGCGGAGCTCAGACAACGAGGGCCACGGCGCGGAGCGGGCGGCTCTTTTCAGAGCGCCGTTTGCTCCAAAATGGCTTTTCATTAGTCAAACAATCAGACGGCGGCGGCTCTGCTTCAAGGCCACGTTACATCAGCCGGGGGTGTGGGGGTGGAGTGAGCTGGGGGGGGGGGCCCTGCGGTGACACCATCGCTTTCTATCCAAAACACGGAGACTGAGAGCACGCCGCCGTTGTCCACCTGTGCTCTCATTAGGCGTCACTCCCGCCTAAAAGCTGGTGCTCAGAGCGCTCGTTGTAAAACCCGATTGTTAGAAAATCAATTAATATGTTAATGCGGGCGAGATCCCTCATCAGCCACAGATAAGGCCGAGGAGAGACGGAGGAGGCCGCAGCGCTGGCGTTTCACATCAGTCTAACTGTAACTGTGTTCACAGGTGGGAGGGTGAGAAGCCACAAACAATGGAGATGAAACAATAAGATCATCAACAAGAGATTTAACAACAAGGAATAGGAGCGAGTGAAGAGAGAATCAACTCGTAGTTGAGTAACAACAATTCTACTGTGGGCTGATACAAAAAATACATTTCATGCAGGATTTCAACTAATTAATGAAAAGTATATTCATCCTGTTTTTCATCATCACTATCATCTTCTTCCTCTTCCCAAATGTTATAATGCAAGATTCAGTATGTTTTATTTGATGGCAGCTCGTGATTTTAGCAGAGTCACGCCGTGAGGCCACGTGCCAGCTGACCTCTGATAGGAAGCTAACAAGCTAATAGGAAGTAGTGCCTGGAAGTAGTGCCTGGAAGTAGTGGCTGGAATTAGTTACTAGAAGTAGCCACTGGAAATTTCGCCGGGATGCCGCCGACGTAATGGAGTGTGAGATAATCACATCAGTTAAAGAGCTTCCTGTTTGTGTCCCATTGGAAAGTCTACGTCACACACACACACACACACACACACATACACAGGTGATGTGAAGTGTGCGATATAATTGAGTCCTCATCACTGCAGTGGATTAAAGCATCGTCAGCTTAGTCACTCTTCAGCAGAGCCTTTAATACATTTCTCTGGTCTCGCTCAGCAACCTTTCACTTTTATACTACTCCGAGTCATGGATGCAGCGGCTGATTAGCGAGGAGTAATTAAGGGCTAAGTAAATGGATCGCTCTGCGCTGGCAGTAGCTGATGTGGCAGGAAGTACTACTCAGTCCCCAGTGCTGCCGCACCAACAATGAAACATGACACATCCACAGTGATCACTTTGTGTCTGCGACATACACCTCTCGGTAGTTTAAGCCCCACCCACTGGAGCTCATACATGGTTTTATCCAGTCGTCATTCAACACATATATACATATATATATATATATATATATATAGAGAGAGAGAGAGAGAGAGAGAGGTTCAAAGGTTCTAATGGAGCGAGGCTATTAAACAACAATCGCATTGATCAATGAATTACTTTTTTTAACAGAGTGAAGATGATGATTGTAGGAGTGTTGCTGCTTCATCTGTCATGGTGAGTTCACCACACACACACACACACACACACACACACACACACACACGCACACAAAGTAGCAGTTCCTGAGAATTGATAGTGAGTTTGTAATTGCCACCAATCATGTATTAATTATTTGTTTCTTTATTTTTGAGGTTGAAAATCATCATCATTTAGATAACCTGCTCCACACCTAGTGGTTGTCATCGGGCCTGCTGGAGCCCATCGAGCAGCATTGCACATTGTACAATTCAGGGATAAATCATGAGAGCTGCCGCTAGTAGCAGTGACGTCATTCTTTGGGAGGCAATGATGGAAATTTTCCCTCAGGTGGAAAAATGTAGAAACAAAAAGTGCATTGAAATTGAATGCATTGAAAACACATCAATACAATAAGTTGAATTTAATCACTGAAATTGTAAACATGCAAGAAAGAAAGACGCCATGAGAGTGACAGGGTGAGATTAGCAGCAAACACAAGATTTACAAGACAATACAACAAATGCTTAAGCTGTTGGATAATTTTAGGATTTTGAATACTGTCGGTTTAATTGTTGTCATTATTTAGACATGAAAGGACATAAATATTAGTTTTTAGCCTTAATCTGAAAATATGTGTGCCACAGCATGCGTTCAGGTTTGTGTGTGTCCTCTCTCTGTATGTGTGTGGGCTGACGGACAGCCTCCCTCTGACTCTGCTCCACACTGTGTAATTAACGCGTAGCGATCAGGTGACGGCACCACAGCCCCGCAGGCCTCTGATTAAAGCCCGGCTGGTGCACAATAAACACCACTAATGGCGTCGGGACCCCTGCCCTGCAGCACGGCCGCCCCCGCCACGGTTAGAGGACAACGAGGACACCGACGCTCTTTGGAAAATACCTTGACCACTACGAGCTGAGGCTGCAGCGTCCAGGCTGAGGGGTAGATGAGATATGTGTGGCAGATGGAGCTGGCCGCAGACAGTGATCCGCCACTCCCATGGAGGCAGACAGGGGGAGTGGCCCGGGTACCAGTGTCTCCAGTAGAGCACAGACACATAAAACAACTAGCTTAGGAAGTCAGAACTCTTCCTTCCATGTTCTGAGCCTGTTTGAGGTATATCATGATGGCTAATGTGGCACAGGTGTCTCACCCTGACCGCTCCCCTGTCACCCTCTGTGGGAGTGGTCAATCATGGACCCTGGCACACCTGTACAAGGCTCGTCCGCCACAAAAGCACACATCTTTCAGCCAATTGAAGACTCTAAATTTCCCTTAGGAGTGAGGGTAAAAGTGAATGGCGAGTGCGTATGCTCTGCAATAGACTGAGAGCATCCGCACAGTGACGTCTGCCTGCATGCGTCTGTGTGTGTATAGTAGTGACAATGATGTGGATGATCATGCCTCCCCACCCACAGTCTCTGTTCCAAAGGATGCAGCTGGACCCTCTGGAGAAGGACTGGTTGAAGAGCTCCGCTGTGGGCAACCTGGCAGCTCAGCGACATCTGCTCTCTCAGGACTCAAGTCTTGTGCTGAAGAAGGTGTGAATTCACCTCATCCTATGTGTTTGCATATCATCTTGTCACAAGTTAGAAATTCTGGTAAATGATGCCTGGGAAGAAACAGATTCAACAACTGATTCCATAAAAGCTGATATGTAAACATCATATGTGAATCTGAAAGACAAAAAGAGGGACTGAGGATGAGTAGATTAAAGGGGAAAATGATATTTTTATGAACAACTGATAGGCTAATGTGTTCTCACTGTATGTTGATGTTCTCTGTCTTCTCTTCTTTCAGGATTTCATCACTGTAAGTCGATTGTGTTCTTTCATGTTTTTTTCTGGTTTAAAATACCTAATCCCTGAACCCTGCTTTAACAGATCTGTCAAACAGGTCAATTTCATTTGTGTGTGTGTGGGTGTGTGTGTGTGTTTGTGTGTGTGTGTGTCTCTATTAGCAAATCTCAGGCATCTGATGCTGGGGGTATTTTGAAACAATTGTCTTAACGTTTACAAGCAGTAAAGAAGCTGCTAATAAGCTTATAGAGGGAAAAGAAAACAGCGCCGTAATGATCCTATTAGTTTGGATAAGAAGCCGCCCAGAATCAGACAGCAGGTGAAGAAGAGGAGGATTATAATCTGATAAACTCCAATCCCATCAGGAAATGGAAGATAAACAAGCAGACAGGCATATGGAGGGACGTGTCTCAACAGCTGCATCTTATCATCAATGGCTCTTTAACTTTAAATGTAGTGACCTCGCGGTTACATTTGAAAAAGGCACCTTTCATGATAAAGTGTGTGTGTGTGTGTATGTGTGTGTGTGTGTGTGTGTGTGTGTGTGTGTGTGTGTGTGTGTGTGTGTGTGTGTGTGTGTGTGTTAATTTGAGTCAGACTCTACTGCCCTCCAGGACAGTGCTTACTTTTTAATAACTGTCTCTCTTTTGTGTCATCATGCTCTCCTCCCTCATGACCGTGTGTGATGTGTGACGGCTGTGCACAAAGGGGGTAAGTTGTTCTTTCATTTTGGCACTGCTCACCTATTCACACACACACTCGCACACACACCTCCTTTTAGTTATCTTACTGCTGACATCACACGGCGCAGCTCCTCGCCTGTGTCCCGTTGGTTTCAGAAATATTTCCAAAACGTCTGCTCATTTGAGGGTGATTGTGTGTCTGTTTACGTGTCTACATAAGGATCTAGGTGTGTGCATGTGGGGTGGGGCGGGGTAGCTAATGCAAAATGCAGCCCATGTAAATGGGATTTGCACAGGCATCCAATTTTCTGGCATGTTTGTGTACAAAAGCGGCGGAAAGCAGCGTTGCTCTGCGAGGCGTGCAGCCGGCCTGACACACCTGACAGCAGCAGACTACACACCAGCTCTCACACACACACACACACACACACACACACACACACACATAGTGTGTTTATCAGCCCTCCTCCTTCCGCACGTTTCCCATCCACTCAGCATTAGCAGTGTCTCTGGATTACTGATGGGCTCCACCTGCTCTGCAGCCCAGGCCCGTTGTGGATGAGGGGCCTGGAGGGAAGGGGGCCGCCCCTCACCTGAAGACCTGATCCCACAGTTTTGTGTACAGGATGGAAATGATCCAACATGGCGGCACCGTCTCATAGGTGCTGTGGATGCACCTGTCCGACCTGTCAGACGTCCTGGCATGTGAGGTCACAACACAGGCGGGCTACACATCGGCAGCGCCAGGAGGATTTCCACTGTCAATCTGGCCAGTCTTGTGGAGTGATTACACTGGACGTGGTTTTGCAATTCAGTTGTGTAGAACGGGCGTGAAGGGTCATGTACACTTTTTAGGTGCAGTGGGCTTCACGTTCTATGTGTTGGTCACGCCTGGCGTGCATAGTGCGCTGAAGTGCCCCAAATTGAAAAAAAGTGAAAATAAGTGTTTCCAGTTGATCTTTGAGAGGCACGTCATCAAAATGGGTTTGCATTCTCAAATACTTCATCTCAGAGGATCTCAGGGACCTACAGGATATTATTCGAGGATTATTTCGAGGGTTCACCCATAACCTAGTAAACCATGAAAGTCATTCAACCACTTTGTACCTTTAAGGCCCATTTATGCTCTCTGGTCATAGACTATACTGTACGCACAAACCTGGGAAGTGCACAGACTTGAATAGAAAGCAAAATATCCACTGGGAGGCAGTACTAAGTTCAGTCAGAGTACAGTCTGGGGTCGATTTCAGTCCCAAACAGACATAGCAACAATGGAAGAAGTCATAATTATGTACACCCTCCCAAAGAGATCCAAACAATGTCAGTGCAGCCATTAAATACATTGCATCTTGTTTCTGTTCCTGTTCCTTTTCTTCTTCCTCATTCTTTTCTGACCTAATGTGTGCAACAGAGCCCCAATGATTTTCAATGGGGAACATATACAAACTCCACAAAGCCCTTGGCAAAAATGGAGGTTGAAGCTGGGTACTTACTGGTGAGGTAACAGTGCTGACCACCCTACACCCCATGATCAACTTTCTGTGTTTTGCAATAAGTTATAGTTAGAGAGCTTTTGCAAAAAGACTGTCCATATGGCCTTGCCCTCCTGTGTGCACACCACCCTCAATGCAGAAATAACCACATCAATGGCCTAACCCCACAATCCTTTTCATGCTTCACTTGATCAAAAAGGATGTAGTGAAGTTCCCGGCTGCGTGACGCTTCTGGCTGCTGCTCTCGGACGCATGATGCTAGCTCGTCCAGCCTGCCACTCCTCTGCCAGCAGATGCTGGCGCTCCGAGGCTCTATGGTGCTTCCTCTCTGAGCCAGGTCACCAGTGGAGGCTGGACTGCCTGTGTGCAGCAACAGGGTTTGCTCCCCATCGCTGACAAAGTTTCAGCCAGCATGAGGTCAGCGACAAGGGGTCAAAGTCCATGCTGCAGCCTCCTCCCAAATCGACAACTGGAGCTAATTATTGGTCCATTCAGCTTCCTGTCTGCAGGTTGGGTTGTGGTGTAATGGCTGAAGGTTCGCTGAGCGTCAGGTGACTTTGCTGAAAGAGAAAACCTTCATCGTCAACCACAGCTGCTAATAGCAGTGCTGTCAACGTGTGTGTGTGTGTGTGTGTGACTCAGGTGGAGGCACAAACAATCTCAGCGAGTGTCGGAAGAGGCTGGCGGGCGAGGCGGGGTTCAGTTAGCACCTTCTAATGAAAACCGCCGCCACCCCCCTGCGGCTCAGCGGTCAGCCGGCATCAACACGCAGACACAGACGGTGCCAAAATAAACCTGCATTAAGTGCCCCCGCACACAGGCACAGGTCCCCCTGATGATGCTGTCCCGCTCCATCTTCACGCTCTCAGTTGTTGACTGAACGAGAAGCATCGGTGCAGGGATTATAGCAGCGGAACACCTTGCTTCGCACATTGGTTTGGCTCTGTTTACAGGAGCAATGTGAGGAACCGCAGTTCCAGTAATCAGACGGGGGAGCCATGACATCACGGTGCAATGTGTTGTTGGGGCTGACGCACACAGACACGATGCTTTAAGCTCTAACAGCGACGATGATGCTACATCCCACCGATTCCATTAATCTTGCAGCTGCAATTGATGAATAAGTTCACTGTTTGATTTTCCCACTGGAGGAGAGAGCCATTAATCAGACAGTTTATTCAGAGAAAATAACATGTCATCATGCGCTGTCATTGCTGTCACCCACCATCAATCATTGCAAATAAAAAGTGCTGGAGAAGTGTTTTGTTTTGTAATGATTATGTCATAGCTTTGCTTTTTGTCTTTCTTTTCTTGCTTTGCTCCTGGGACTCTTCAAGTTTGTAAGTTTGTCTCCCTCATTTAGCTTGTTGTTGTTGTTGTTACTTGAGTAGCATCTACTGATAACTGCTCAGCCTGAGCATTATCAGCAGAGGTTTAGCTGTAGCTGAAGGTTAGTCTCACAACTGTGTGCTTGAACACACGTGTGCAGCCTCTGTAGGGCATTTCCTTTAGTTTCATGCTATCGTTCGTTATGCTCAACTGTTGTCCCACATGCATTAGGAAGCAGCACACCTTACCAGCTTCGCACATTAACAGTGTCACTGGGGTCTACTGCTATCTACTAGCAGTAGACCCTCCACTATCTGCAGCACACACGTTGAAGGCGTGGAGTAGTCAGGTTGCCAGTCCATCACAGGGCGCACACAATCTCAGGCCAGGCCAAAAGAGAGCTATAATCTCTCCAGTGAGTCCTGGGCCTGTCTCTGGGTCTCCTCCCAGGTGGACATGCCTGGAACATCTCCCTAGGAAGGTGTCCAGGGAGCATCCATGACCGAAGCACCTCAGCTGGCTGCTGTTGTTGCAGACGAGCGATGAGGTCATGGGCCAGGTTCATGGACCATCCAATCTCTGTATTTCCAGAGTCAGTGTCTAGTTTGCATTGTAAGTCAGACTCATTTCCAGTTGTGGTTGGACCCTGCCAAGGCTGCCCTTTGTCACTGGTCCTCCTCAACTGTGAAGTGGCTGGGATGAAAATCAGCACCTCTTAATTTGAGGCCAGAAAGTGTAGAGTGCCTACTCTGGGGTGAAGAGGAGTCACTCTCTAGTTTAAATATCTGTGGTTCTTATTCACATGTGAGGGAATAAAGTAGACAGGTGGATCGGGACAGTCTCTACCCGTCCGTGCTGGTGGAAAGAGAAATGCGCCACAAGGAGAAACTCTCCGTTTATTGCTATGTCAACGTTCCAGCCCTCACCTATGGTCATGAGCTCTTGGCACTCACCCAAAGGGTAACATTTTTCCCAGCAGGTTGGCTGAGATGAGTTGAAGTGGGGCTCAGATATCTGGGATATGCTCAAGGTAGAACCCAGAACTTTCTCCTCCACTTAATCTTGCAGCTCAAACTCTTAGACTCCTTACAAGATGTGTTACTCTGCAGTACCTCCTGCTGGTCCAGGGTGTAGAGGCGTGTGTGTTTGACAATGAGCAGCTTCACATGGCAGCGTTGTGTCAATGTGGGGAGAGATGAGGAGTGATGTAGACACGTTTCATGTGTTCATACCCTCACAGCAGAGCAGACGAGGGGATCCACGGCGTCTCAACATTCCTCTGTACAACTGAAGCCAGGCTTTGTAACTCCCAGTGGGTTGGATTAAAGCTTGAATTGTCACAGAGCAGCAGGAGAGTGTGTGTGTGTATGAAAGAGAGAGAGTATCTGTATATGAGTGTGTGTATGAGTGTGTGTATGTGTGTGCGCCTGCAGCTCGCAGCCAGATCAGTTTAAACTGATTAAGCATGAAGTCTCTTCAAAGCAGGACGTTATTCAAATGAGCCAGTTTCCCGTGGTGGACAAAGGAGCTGAAAACAGACAAGATGTTTGATCATTTGTGATCGATTGCCACATAATGATTTTACATTTCTGATATGCTCTCGTGTGAAACTGCTCGGAAAATCTGTCTCTTTGACAGGACAAACAGTTTAAAGATACCTCCTCAGTTATAACATGACAATTAACTGTCAGTTAAATGGTGCCTGTGTATGTGTGTGTGTTTAAACTCTGTCTCTCTCTCTCTCCCTCTCTATTTCCCTCCATCTCTCTCTTTGTGTGTGTGTGTGTGTGTGTGTGTGTGTGTGTGTGTGTGTGTGTGTGTGTGTGTGTGTTCAGACAGCTCTTCACTGGGCAGCCAAGCAGGGCCGTCAGGAGGCGGTGGACATGATGCTTCGCTCCGGGGCCGACGTCAATGCCAGATCGGTGAGCTGTGTGTGTGTGTGTGTGTGTGTGTGTGGGTGTGTGTGTGTGTGTGCGTGTGTGGGTACCTTTACTGCATAAACAAACGGTAAAGTCTTCAGCTCTTCAGCCCGTTTGAAAGAGCAGTTTAACAAGTGTCCACACCCACGTTCACATTGTGCACTCGTTGTGGCTACTTCAATTGTTCAATCACCATTAATATGGAGTTATGTGGTTGGCTGTGTACACTGGGAGTTGTACAACACACTCATAGCTTGGATTTGGAGACCAGTGTGTATTACCAATATCTGATTCACACATATGTTCTGTAGTACAGACAAACACACACACACACATAGAAATAGAAATAAGTCTGTAGGGACTTTTTGATTGGTCAGTTATGAGGTTGTGCTTAGTGAGTCCCTTCGAGACTTCTCCTTAAGTCACAAATTACTGCAGCCTTATATACACACACACACAACCTTATCAGTGGTGCCACAGAGAGAGCTACTGTATGTCACAACTCCGTTTTACCTAAATGGCTGATAAAATATCAAGAATATATCAATAAGCGTGTAATGCTTCTCTTTAGAAACTGTAGAAACTATCATAGCATATATCATACCAAGTCAACTGTGAGTGTGAAAGAGTGAATAAAACCAGGTATCTAGCAAAAGTACAAAGCAACTAAAGAAGTTCAAGAAAGACTAAGTGGGGGAAAAGCAGCAGGGGAAAAATCAGAAACGTAATGATTTGGCTCCCTAACCACCCTGACCATGGCAAAGCCACCTGGTTCTCAGCCGGTTGACATATCAAACACAAAGAAAGACGCTCGCATGAATTTCTCTTGAGCTACTGAGGTTTAGTTCTGCAGCTTCACTCTCAGTCCTTTTTTCACTGTCGGCCTGTTTGTTTCTCTTTCTTTTTGCATCGACAAGCCAGAAATACAGAGTGAGAATCTAACATCTGACACATACCCACACACACATGCATGCACACACACACACACACACAATCTCACTCTGTGTGGTGTGCAGTGGATTGATTTGAAGGGGCCAATGTTGTGATTACTTAATGGCTTCCCCGACAGCCGTGGGCCTGGAGAATTCAATTTAGCATCTGCCTGTGGTCGTGTTAATCTGGCCTGCCCCCGGCTGCTGCTGCTCCTGATGAGCACACACAAGATAATGTTTAAACCCTAGCAGAGCAAAGCAAAGCAGACAAGTCACTTATTGGCTCCATAATTACATAATTAACTTTTTGTCTCTGATCGTTAGGGGGGTAATGGCTCTGATAAAAAGACCCTCCGCTCGAGCAGCCCGCAGATCAACAATCAATAATCCATAGAGCGCATTAAGGGGAGAGAATAGCTCAGTTTTTTTCAGAGAATGCCCTGAATTCACTGGAGGGTTTTCGTTGCTATGTAATGGAATCTCTCTAGAGTCTGTGGGTTTTTCTGGCCCGGTCTGCAGAGCTTTAAACCAACACCTGAACCTGAATCTGACAAAAGTCATCCGCTCGGTGCAGCCGATTTCAAGTGTTTTTACCACGAAAGGTCTCACGTTATTCTGTGTGACCTCTAATTAAACTGGTTTTACATGCTGTTTCCTGTCACTAGAGACCATTCAAGTCCACACACTGAGTCAACACTACACAACAAACATTTAGAAAAGAATAGACTACAATTGGGCATTAACAATCAACTCACTTGTATGATCTTATTGTAGCTTTTGGTGGTCTCTCTGAATGCATTTAACATCACCATCTGAGCTGACCTGACCAGAAGACAGTCTGGTAGATGTTGTGTACATGAATTGCTGGCTAAAAGTCTTGTTCTCTCCTTTTTGTCCCGTTCACCCCCATTTGCCCTCGACCATCATCGCAACAGCATGTAAGTGAGTTTTTGAGCCATTAAAGCTCCACAAATCTCTACAAAGATGAGGTGTAGATGTCATGGTTCTTCAGCAAACACAGCTCTGACAGATTCTCAGTGCAGCCAATCACCTGCAGCCATGCTGGAAGTGGGTTTGCTGCCTATGTCTTTGATCTTGAGCCGCTCACTCTGGTTTTCTTTGACCCCTCTCATGCCTGCTTGCCTGCTCACTCCGCCCACTTTCTACAGGGGGTAAGTTATGTTTAATGCACCTTTAACAAGTACACACTAGCAAATGAGTTACTAATGTGCTTAGACAGGGGGCGTCACACTCCCAGCAGTTACTTCAGAGACGGGGGCTCTACACAAAGTCAGAGGCAAACGCTTAGAGCGGGACAAATCCCATCAGTTCACTTCCCTTCACTCAGACTGAGTGAAACATGTTCTCCTCCTGGTGTTTTCAGACATCTGTTGTTGACTTAGAGTCTCTGGATCTTTGCTGGTTTTGATCATATTCTCTCAGAGTGAGGGCAAAAGAGATGTGTGTTGAAGTAGAGAGGGTAGTAAGAAGTGTGGGAACCTGCTTGGTTCTGTCAAGGTTTTCACTGTTAGAGGTTTAGATTGGAGACAGTCCTCTGGAATGAAAGTTTATACCTGATCTGTTTGTGTTGGACTGTAGCTCATTGTGACTGTGTTGTAGGTTTGTTACATAAGAACATCTCAATCTGGATAAATAATCAGGATCAACATTACAATTAATGTGGACAACTACAGAGAGAGGGAAAAAGAAACCTTGTCTGCTTCTTTTTTGTCTCTTAGAGATTGGGCTAACACAAGAGGTTTAATGTCTATTTTACATAGATATTTATTTCCCATGAAATAAACAAATGTAAAAGACATAATGCTATACATAGAAATTTCTCCAATTTATAACCATTGAATAAAAAGCTGCTTTGTAGCCTGTGTGGCTTGGCCTGACAGATGAGTCCAAGCAAATATTAAGGCTGCTTAAGCAGGCAATATATCTATTGCTGTTTATATGACTTTTGTTATAATTTTCTGGGTGTTCATCATTTGTTTACAACTGCTGAGATGTCCTGTTGCCCACACTGGAGGTCCTGAGTGTCACCTCCCCGTACAGGTCACACTGGGAGCCCCTGTGAGTGTTTAATCAGCATTTAGTCAGAGCTGCTCACAACACGATGCTGCGCTCTCTCAGGAGGCCTCTCATGGCGTTCGACACACCTGTGCACGCACACACACACACACACACACACACACACACACACACACACACACACACACACGTCAGGTTCACTTTGAAGAGGAGACGTCGGAGTACAGCAGCCTGTGAACAGAAAGCATGACAGCGGGCGTTTGTTCTGCACATCAAACAGCCTCTGTGCCTGTTCAGAGGCAGTACAGTGATGATGATGATGATGATGATGATGATGATGATGATGATGATGATGATGATGATGATGATGATGATGATGATGATGATGATGAGCGTTAACTTCAGACTCTTTACCAGCAATGACTTGAGGCTAGCTTACCTGCGAGTGACAGGCAGAGTGTTTGTTCGTCCTCGCTGTGACGGGTCCTTCCATTGGGACTCACCAGCGTTACTGTGAACAAACCCTCCGGCTCCCTCCTGGAGGCTGAGGAAGAGGAGTGTGGATGATGAGTTTGTGTAAATTAATGCTGACAAGTGACGCAGCTAAGAGATTCGTCACATCTTGATGGATACATTAACACATCCGGATGGTTGGAATGTAATTGAGTACATTTATTCAGCTACTGTTCAGACGATGAGACATTGTGTTGTGGGAGTGGAGGAAAAGAGAGAGGTTTAATATGGGATGTTCCATGCACTCTTTCATTGTCAATGGGGCAACTTTTTAAGTACATTTACTCCAACAGTTTAGACTGTGCCTCAGACTGTGAATTATATGCTTAAAGTAGTGCGGGTAAGTTACTGTAGATTGCCTTGGTTAGCCATCCAATTCCTGCCTTGACAATCAATAGGAGTAGAAGTTTGCAGAAGTAGAGAAATGAAAGTATAAGCATCTAGAAATGTGGAAACTGTCACTAAATATATAAATATATAAATGCAAAAGCAAATACACTCATTGTGTTACTCATTGTCCCTCTCATTCCACTCCTCTTCCTCCTCTCTCCTCCTCATACTGTGCACGTGTCTGCAGGGTTACACCGCCCTCCACCTGGCATCCATCCACGGCCACCAGCACATTGTCCTCGTTCTGATCAACAAATACAGTGAGTCATTCCATCTTCACCTCATTGATCGGCCTCCCAATAAGACACGTCCGCCTCAGACACCTTTCCTCAGCTGAAGGTGAAGACGCACGTGTGAAATGGCTCGTGGTCATATTGTTTGCTGTTGCGATAATTAATAATGACGGTTAATGAGATCTGTGGGGAACACAGCGGCACAGGGACTCAACCACGCCCACTACGCCACCTCTGATTCAGCACACTGGCTCAGATACATGTGAACAATCAACAGACTCAGTCTGCTCAATTAGTGATGATTTATGGGTGGCACCAATTCCAATTGGTGAACTGGTTTAAAAGAAAGCAAATTAAAAAAGCCAACAAGCCACTATTATTGATATACAGGAATCGAATCAGTCAACGATGTAGCTCTGACACTTACATACTCCACAATTCCCTAAATGCGCAGTTGATCCGTTGCAGACGTGTGTGAGGATTTTATTCATATCTGAATTAATATTCACACATTCAGTCAAAGAAGGATTCCTCTCCACGCCTCAGAGAGTCTGAGAGGGCAGTGATGCAAATCACTTCTGCCAGACAATGGACCCACCGAAACGCCCAGATTGACAAGTCCAAGCCTACACCCCCCAACACAGACAGATATCCACAGACAGACACACACACACACACACATGCACACTCCTTCACAGGCAGAGTGGGTGGGAGTTCATGTTGCTGCTAATGAGGCCCGGGCCCTCAGCGTGCGGGCAAATTCATGATGGTCTTGTGCTGATCTCTGCGGAGCTTGGGCGGCTCCCCGCCCCTCGGTTTGATCCCTGGTGGCCACAGACAGCCATATGCTGCAGGTCAGAGCGCACAACTCGCTGTCTGCAGGGTCGCCGTCTGCACACACAAAAGAGGTTTAAATATAGAGGCAACGAGCACACACAGATATCACTGAGCTCCTCCGAGCTGTCAATCAGCAACCAGCCCAGCACCACACCACTGTCTACACCAGTGGACCACTTCAGTTCAGTCAAGTTCAGTTTTTATTCATGCTACAATGACACTAATAGATCTGCGAACAAATGGAGAAACCAGTTCCCTCATGCAATAGAAAATCCATCCATTCATTATCTTTCCCACTTTGTACATTAGGGGTGTAGCAGGGGATTGCTGGAGTCTATGCCAGCAGTCACAGGGCAAAGGCAGGATAGACCGTGAGCAGGTCCAGGGCACACACACACACACACACACATTCACTCTACCTACACACTATCACGAGGGGCAAGTGGGGAGTAAATAGATAAAAAACCTACACATAGAAGATGCTAAATCCACACAGAAAGGTTTCTGGTCCGACTCGATATTGAACCTGGGACCTTCTTTCTGTGAGACAACAGTGCTTTCCACTTGTGTACAATGTCACCTTGGATTGTGATTTTCAAAGACAATATTCACCAGGCTGTAGACCCGGCCCTGCTGTACATCAATAAAAAAAAAAGACTGAAAATATAGTTAAAATTGTTTTGTTGTAGCCTTATCAGTGTGAAGTCGTTTCCCTGCAGGACTGATTCTAAACTAAAAGCTGCAAATTCATCCTCTTAAAGGGCACTACATGGATTATTCCAATCTGTCAAAGGGATGCAAAGTATCGTGAGAAATATAGGACACTCCGAACAGCATGCCTTGAACTATCTAACACGTCCATAAACAAATAAAAGCAGTTGACTGCAGCTACAGTCTGGACTAAACATGGTGTGTTTCTGCAGTTCTTCAGTGGTAATGAATACACACACACACACACACACACACACACACACACACACACTGAGATCTGTCTTCATATTAAATCAGGCGTTTGTCACTTTTGTCATTCAGAGTGAGGAGGCTCCCGATTCCCCTCATTGAGAGAAGGAGCTGTTGACTTTTCTCTGTTCTCAAACTCCTCCCCTCTCCTTGAATCATGACCAGTTACCCTCTTCCTCCCCCGTGCTTCACTCCGAGCCTCTTGTTTGCCAAGCAGCGAGAGGAAAGTAAGACAGTATTTCCACTGGTCCAGCAGCCAAGTCCCTGGATGATGTGCTGGATGTGTTGATGAATGTCAGGAGGGAAATGTTTCCCCAGTAGCTGCAATGCATTTCCTGCATGCATCAGTACAAGTTATTTTCAGTGACTCCCTTTACAAGTGAGGAGGAGTGTTGGAGGTTATCTGCTTATCTATATCCAAACAATTCTTGTCCTGGTACCTCACATCTCTATGTTAGTGAATAACAGAGACAAAAATGTTCCAAAGATGTGAAGACGTGGTCCCATTTTATTTCCTAGATATGTCCTGTTTGTGTTTGAGCTTCTTTTGAAACCTGGAAATGAGGTTTTTCTCTGTTTTGCTTTGTGTGCCATCGAGATGCTAAAACCAACGTACGAGACTATCACGGGAAGACGGCTCTTCACTACTGGAGTGGCAGCAGCGACATCTTCGTCCAGCGGGACTCTCAGTCAGGTGACCAAGTCCTGTCCATGATGTGCTCAAGGTGGACCCATGGTGACACGCCACAGGTCGCTGACTCAAGTGTGTCGATGTGTTTTCCAGGTGGGAGGTTGAACCAGGGGAGACAGTCCCAGCGTTACGCCCTTCCGTCTTTGCTACTTCGCTCTCTCAGTCAGGGTCAGCTCAGCCTGCCCCAGGCGGCCTCACAGGACGTGCTCGACCTCCATATATGACCTTCTCCTTCATCGTTTACGTGATCCAAACTGTTCATCCTGCACAGGACGAAAAGAGAGAAAAAAGTCTTCACCAGTCAACCAATAGGAGACTTCACCTTTCCTCTGATGTGTTTTTGTGTGTGTGTGTGTGCTGAGCAGAGTGTTTTTGTAGCTATGACAGAAACTAATGAGGGAAATAAAGGAAGTGAGTTGGACTGATGTCCCGTCCTCTCCGTGCACATTCGGCTGTAACTGTTAGACACATGAAACACGGTTCAGCTCTTGCTCTCATTCACATCTTCATCAGCACTCTTCATTAACTTCCCTCCACTGGCCACGCGCAGCTCAAAGCTCGTTATTTGCCGTAATTAGGCAGATCATTTGTGTAAATGATCGGCGGCAAACGAGCGGATTGGTGGTCGACACTCCAGTTAATGTGGTGTGACACACGCAGCAAAGTCTTCACATCTGCCAATAAGAGCATTTCATGGCCTTCAAAAAACAAATCAAGAGCTTTTGTGGTAGCAAAAGCCTCCATATGGACCGGACTCTTCAGAGGCCCACCGGGCTGGACGAGGCGGAGAGTCAACAATGTGGTGACCTCTGACCTCCTCAGTGGCCTGTTGAACCCCAAACTCAGTGTTTCCCTACAGCTGTCAGCTCTCACAAAGACTGTGAGGAGGCAGTCAGGCGAGGACACGTAAGTCAACAGGGCTTATTGTGGCGGTGACCTTGATGGCCAACTGAAGGTTCCCACGGTGATTGATGTGCAAGATGATGCCCCGTTCACAGAGTGAAGGTCGTGTCTGATGGTTTGATTTGATTTCTCATAGTGACACTGAGTTTGTGTTGTTGTGCTGTTACCGTCTTGAACTTCAGGTGAGGGACCCTGATGTTGCTCATGTTAAAGGTGACCTAAAATGAAAAGAAGACAAACAAACAAACAAAAAATAATCCGGCATTGTGGAATAATTGCCATAGATAAAATATGGATTTTGAAATGGCAGCAAGGGGCCCATCAGGGGCCCATGATAAACTCACATCTGTTTGAATAAGAAATGAAGGTATCGTAAGGGAGATGTTTTATGAAATTTCCAGTGAAATGGCAACGTAGGCAATTCTGTTTTTTCTGATTGTTGTTTTTAGCTGTATTGCACCAAATTCAACACAGTTGCTGCTAAAGCAATCTGCATTTGTGTGTTTGGCAGATAAACATGAAAAAGATCTGTGCAAAAAAAAACAAAAACAGATGTTCCCAAACCAGGATTTCAAAATGAGTCATAAAATAGCACCTGAAGCAGTTCTGAGACCAAGGGTACACGCTCCATTTAGTTAGTCTAGGTCACATTTACAACAAACTGGTGCTCAGGTTGACTCCTTAAAGTCAAACACCTGCTTCCACTATCACTGTGTTAACCAGGTCAGGATTTTAGTAATACAGCTCAGTCCCACTCCAAGTTTGGCTGCATATCTATGAAACAGGGACTGGAACTTCCTCTTCTTTCTTCAACCACATCGCTGAGCTCAAGTCCCCGAACCTTTGCAGTGGAGCGTTGCTGACTGACAGCCTGTCACTCACCGTCATGGGGTGGTGTGTTTTCTCGTGCAAAGCTGTGCCCAGCAGGCAGCGGTCTGAGAGACACAGCACCACCAGGCTGGACGCCATCAGTGCACGCCATGACACCATCAGTGCATGCGGTGACACCATAAGCTGCTGCCTTGGGGGTGAAGATGACTTGCAGGAAACCTGCCTGCAATCAGTGACAGGAAGAAAAGGGACAGGAGGGGGAGGAAGAGAGAGAGAGAGAGGGAGAGAGGAGAAGGGGGTGGAGGAAATGTGTTTGTAGTGTCTGTCTTGTGTTGATGGATTGGTTGTATTTCAACATCAAACTCAATTCTTTGAGAACACAATTATGAAACTGGGTGATGTGTATGTGACTATCAAAACACATTGGTGGCTCTCCTTACTTTGTTGAACTAAATGGCTGTACTTGCATGTTCATCACAGTATTACGGATACCTGAAGAATGTGAGCAGGAAACATACTCAGCCTAATAGGTTTTCTCAGGTTTCTGGAGAAGAAGAAGGTGTGAAGACGGAAAACATTAGGAGAGGAGAGTGAGCCAACTCAACTTGGCAAAAAAAAGAAAAAACAGTGAGGCAGTTGTGCTGTTAGGCTGACGATATGTGTTTCTGAGTGTGTAGACACATACGTCGTCCCGTGACAACACCAGGTTTGCAGATAAAGGCAGATCTTCAGCTCCTCGCCTGAAGACGCACCTCTGTGCTGTTGTCGTTCCTCCTCATCTCCACCCACCCTTCCTCTCCTCCTCCCGCCTCCCCCGCCTCCCTCGGCGGCAGCTCCTCTCGAGTCTCATCCGAGGAGCTTACAGCTGTAATTAAATCATTAGGTTTGTGTCTTCGCTCCACGGAGCCGAGCCAAATTGACTCCCACCAAGCTCATTTTCTGTTTGAGCACCGAATAATGATTTTCTGCCCGTCTAATTACAAAGCTCAACATCTGATCAAGCCGCCATCCGGCGGGAATTATCCTACGGGCCGGCATTAGACCTCATTACCGACCTGAGTGCAGGATGATTCCGTCTTGTAATTGGACGGGGCTGTTTACGGGGTGAGCGCCGGCCCGACACCCGGCCACCAATCTGTGATCATACGCTCCGCTGAACACACACTTCACCCGGGTCCGGCGTCGACCTCTGCGGCCGACCCGCTGTCACGGTTGTGCTCTGACAGCTGGTTCCCATGGCTACCCATCAAGGTCACGGGTCAAACCAGCATCAGCTGTTGGCGGGAAAACAAAGTGTCCTGCCCCAGAGCATCAACACTCCGGGTCAACTGCTCCTCGTGGTGTGTTCAAAGACCCTCTGTTGTCAGAGGTCAAATGAGAGCTGCCAAAGGAAAAGTCTAAAATCAGCCGGTGTGTGCGCCTCCCTTCCTCAGTGCAGATTATGAAGCAGAGGCTGTCTGAAGTTGCCGACCTTTGTCTCTGAGCTTAAAAATGCCTAAATTAAAAACACTAAAGAAAAACTTTAGATCAAAGCCGTCTGTTCGGTCGATTCTGCTGACAAGAGCTTTTGGAGTTTATTTCTACAGTGTTGTTTCGTACTTTCCATAAACACACAGATTATTTGTCACGTCCCATATAGTTTCATTCAGAGAGGCACTTTGTGGTTATAAATAAAGTTTTTTTGTGAACAGGTGACAGTGCAGGATTTACCGGATTATTGTTGTCAGCGTCTCTGCAGAACTGAGAGACATCTGAGCTCACTGAGGCTGATTTCAGCTAAAAAACTTCAAAATAAAAGCTGTTGGACATGCACTGGGACTGCAGGAAAGCCGCAAATGAAAGCTGCTCGGAAACTACTCACCGAAACAGTGACAAACGGCAACATATTGTGCTCAGTATTCATAGTGAGCAGCATATGGTGAAACGTAGCTTCAGTAGGACAGAGAGAAGTCAGAAGCTCTAACAACAATGTGATGCCAGATGAAAGTGACCAACGTCAGAGTCTGTTCCTCGGCCGGTTTGTCACTTGCTGCACCTTCTGGTGCTTGTGTACAAACTCCTTTTATTAGAAAGGAAAGGCAAAGTTGGTGCTGTTGCTAAGAGGCCAAAATGTTCGCCACAACATTGAAACCAGACACATGGACAATTTCTAAGAGTCTGTGTGTTTTCTTCTGGTTTATCTCCTGCTAATGCTACTAATGCTAGCATCTTTCGCTTGAAAAGACACCGCTTTCTGTGCTCCTTGTGGTCTTCACCCTTCAGTCTACATGAAAACGGACAGTTTGAGCCGCCTTAGGACCTCTACAGAGTCCATCCTTCAGCTACGAAATCGTAATGTGTGACATGTTTTCGGGTTTGCATTCGAAGTGAGTTTAGGAATTTAGATCAGTATCAGGTTTTGCATTGATCCGCTTACTTAGCCTGATCTTGAGGACACCAGCTCCTTAACCCATGAGCCCCAGAGAGTCAAACATGTCTAGCACACCGTGACCTCTTTAATCCTTATTCATATTTGAAGAGGTTTTTAATATGCACACCCCGACAATTATACATGGTTTTAATTATTTCTTTGTCCACGCTGACTCACCTTCAGAGCCTCCGGTGGCTGTATAGGGAACTGCAGTTTCAGACACTGCAGATTCAGATTGCTGCCACTTACTGATCAAACTCATCATACTTGTAGCAGTGTCGTAGGAGTCCACTGGTGCCTATCTTCATGTATGTTTTTGAAATGTGGGAGGAAACTGGAGTACCTGCAGAAGACCCACCTATACACGGGGAAAACATGCAAATGGAAACAAAAAGGCCCATATCAAAAATGTATTGACACCTTGCATG
Organism: Karalla daura; assembly: GCA_029224185.1. Classification (NCBI taxonomy): domain Eukaryota; kingdom Metazoa; phylum Chordata; class Actinopteri; order Chaetodontiformes; family Leiognathidae; genus Karalla; species Karalla daura. The sequence continues at coordinate 16,122,785 of CM055196.1, forward strand.
TTGCTGAATTTACTACCATTTGGAATTGGTGAAAGAGGTGCAGAGGGCTAATATGTCCACAGTTTATTTGGCAACCAGTGACTGTGACCTCAAACCTCTGGCCAGGATATGACAAGGATCTGCAGAGCTCAGTAGAGCTGAGCAAAGGACAAGGGCAACTGACTTGAGGTGAGTTTTGGCCATTGAACATTTCTGCAAAATGAACATGTGTTCAAACTTTCTGTTTCACGTTGTTTCTAACCTGCACAGCGACTTTAAAACATGCTTAATAAAACCATGAAATCAGAGCGAGGCAAGGAGAGGGGAACCACACAAACTGATAACGCACGCAGGAGCCGAGCGCCGCAGGAGGGACATGCACATAGTGTAGCAACAACATCTAATGTGTGCATCTAATCTGCAGCTTTTATCTGGGAGAGACAGCCTGCGGTCCCATCCTGTGACCCGGCCGAGGCCGAACACCGCGTCACGCTTTGTCTCATACAGAGGAATCAGAGTAAAACATGGCACGCTGCCGCTCGTATTCATGATAATTAGTGTGATTTCCCTAATCTGAACCCCTTTAGTCTGAACACAGCTCAGATGTGCTGCTCTAACGTTGCACAGCTACACGAGCGCTGCAGCACCACTGCCAGGAGCTGGAACATCAAACACTGGCCGATCTACCTTCCAGAGGGAGCAACGACAGAGGCCCCGTCAGCCTGGTCCGCGTGATAATGAGACTAGGCTACGACTGTAGTCGTATACATCTTTCAAATGTAAATACCAGGCAGTGTCTCATGAGCCACACACTCACTTCACGCCACATTAGCTCCTACTCGTGCAGCTTGGCCACCATCAGGACTCGCCACACAGATACGACGTGTCAGCACACGTCTGTGCACGGCGATAACAAACCGTCATTAACACAGTGAGCACTGAACATGCAGCGCTTGAAGATGGCTGATGGATGCAGTGGACCACCCGCAATAACCCTGACACAAGGCTGCAGGATGAAAGCCATTCTGCAATGCAAGTGCTCTGCTGCTCCATGGATCAAATTGTCTGAGAAAGAAACTGCATACAGCCAAACCAGCATCAGTATAAGGTCCAGATCCAGATGTAGAACCAGATCCAGGTCCAGATCCAGCACCAAAAAGGCTTGTTTGGTGTTTTAAATACAAGAATTAAACGAGAGACAAAACAAAGAGTGGAAGTGAGAAGACCTAGTCAGGTCATAGAATATATTTGGTTTTTCATTATGTTATGCATCGTATCGATGTACTTTTGCTTTGTTGAAGTTCTTGCACGTTCCAAGTTGGAGAAGTCCTGGGTGAATGTCAGCTGAGGTTTTTTTCTGTCAGTGTGTATGAGGACACTCAAACAACAGGCACGGAGCACTCTTCCTCTGGAGTGTCTCTCCTCTCCTCTCTCCTATTTCTGTCAGACATTTTTATTTTATCTAACAGAGAATAACCACGCAGCCGTGTTGCTCCCTGCGCAGCCTGTGAGGACATCCTGAGGGAAAAGCCACACACACAATAAACATGGAGGCGTGAATGCCAGCGGCTGCCTGACGGGCAGCGTGTTGCTATCAAAGAGCGGGTAATCTGCACGGCTCGGCCGATATCAAAGTGAATCAGCGGCACAGACGACCTGTAGAGAGACTCAAGGCTTTCGGAGATGACAATCAAAGCTGATGAAGATGATGAAGATTCTCCTCCAGGACTGGTCCTCCAAATATGCCATGAGATATGTCAGTTGGTGTCCCTGATGTGTAACTACCTGATGTCATAGGACAATGCTGGACCCCTTAACTTTGTTTGTCTAATTGGATGATGTGTGGACCAAATGCAGCAGCAATATTAACTGATTCTTTACAAGATGAGAAAGAAAACAACAGTTTCTTTCTTTTTTTAGACATTTTTGATTATTTTACTTGTTTTAAGAGTTATTTTCTCCACCTCTACTACACGATAATCTTAAATCAAGCACCTACCATCTCATTTCAAGAAGTCTTGTCAATTGAAATCTTGTTGCATATACTTGTTTCTTTTTCATCAGATTTTGTGTTTTTATCTTGTTTTTAGACGCCTCACCTGAGTGGAAGTTTCGACAGGTGAGCAGGTGAGACTAATGCCCTGAAGACTCAAGGCCTGAACTCTCTATGACTTCAGTGACGTCAGCTATAAGTGAGTGAGCCTGAAAGTTTGACTTTTTAGACTTTTTATTTACAATCTGCTAGCATGCCCAAAGTGCATGTGTTTGTGCCCAAGGTAAATCAGTGTGTTGTTTTACTTTTTTTCTTACACATTTGAGATATCCTTTTTCATCTCACAGTCAGTCTGAATCCAAGAGGTAGTTTTAAAATAATTATTCTATTGAGTGACAGACCAGTCAAAGGGAAATATGGGAAGAAGCCACAATGGCTGCGTAGAGTTGCAGCCCTGTTCATGTTGCTGCAAAAAAAACAAACACTTTTAAACACTTTTACTTGTTTCTGTGTGTCTTTTTTTTCTATTCCGGCATCGTGGTTGGTATACCCTGCGTGTGACCTCACAACACTATGAACTGTAGGTAATTTCCTTACAGTAAGTTGACATCGTTGCTGACCTGCCGTAGGGGGGCATGAAGGCCTCATCGCCAACTTGATGACCTGGAAATGGACCAGCACTCACACACTCACTGACTTCACATGAATGCACATCTAAGTCAATGAGTCCTTAAGGGGTCTGTTTGGAATTTGGCCAATGAGTGCAGGAAGCTGCTGTCAGTCAACAGGTGATACCTGGGATCAGACTGATCAGGGGTCATCTGCTACTTCAGATGTACACATCCCAGATCAGAGACTGAGAAAAACCCAATTTCCCGTTGATTATACTGATCATGTGTAGATATTTACTGAGAGAGGATCAATGAGTCACACTGATCAAATACTCACAGGGCTGTTCGCCAGGTGTAGGAAACAAACAACTGGAGCTGTTAACATCCCTCGCTTCCTGTTGCACCTCGGCTGTGTAATTACTCCGGGCGGCGCCCCCTGATGGGCAGGTGATGAGCAGGCCTCCCTGAGCGACAGCAGCTGACGACAGCGGGGGAGGGAGTCAAAGCGGGGTCCGAGCGTCCATCAATTATTAATGTGGATCCATCAGACTGGGTTAGTTATGCTGTCAGTCAGGAGAGGTGGGAGCTCCACCTGCCGCATCGGTAGCGGCGGCGGAGGTGTTTGCAGAGGAAGAAGGAGAAGGAGAAGAAGAAGAGGAGGTTTATTCCAGGCCCGAAGGCAAACAGAGCGGCTGTCACAGCCACTAATGAAATGCTTGATTTGTTTGTTTTCTCTCTCACTCACCTCAGATGTCACATCCGGCCGAACAGCAGCTTCCCATTAGCGCAGCTAATTAACTTTGCAGCTGTCAGGCTAGCGGCGGCTAACGAACGTGACAGCGAGCGGCGGCGGAGCTGACGGCTGCTAATAACCGGGGAGGCTAACAATGGCTGACACCTCCACGTGGAAGCGGTGGGTGGGGGGGAAGAAAAAAGAGCCGCTGTCGACATCAAATCGAGTTATCTCAAGAGAAAAGGGAAAAAACAAGCAGGGGGAGGGCGATCTCATGATGGCGGGTTATTGGCAGTGGCGAGCGGGGCTTTGTTCCTGCTATTTGAGGCCGTGCGTGACTCCCAGCTAATGATGAACAGCGGCCGCGTCAGGCAGCGCCCAGGGGAGCACTGGGAGCCCTGGGAGCACTGGGAGCTCAGCGCCGTGCCTCATGGCGCGTGTCCCCGCTGTCAGTCAGGCCAGCAGGAGATGGTTATCAATCACTGCAGCGAGAGAGTGGCATTTCCACTGCATCACCTCAATGGTGCGGCACATGTGAGGGACGTGTCCAGAGTGCAGCCGATCGCAGCTGAGCTCTTCATCTGGATGCAGAGCTCAGTACAGTCGTGGAGGCAGGTGCTGTTGAATGAAAAAGTGTTGTCGTCACGGTGATGAGAATTTATTGTCCCATCTATGACATGTTTGTCCGTTATCTCACCCAATGGTGTCATGGACCCATGTCCAGCACACATGGGTCCAAGGCAGAGAGCACACCCTGGGGAGATGCCAGTCCATCACAGGTCTCAATTTACTCTCGCACACAGGTGTAACTCCAGGCTCTTGGCCTGGTAAGGTTTGAACTGGGGACCTTTGTGCTCTAAGGTAACAGAGATATTCATCAAGCAACTGTGTCACCATGCAACTATGGCTTAGAGGCAGTGTTGTCGATTCCAGCCAAGTGCAACTGTCTAGACCTGATTATGAAAGAAAGGGTTCCCTTAATAGTCCTACAATGGGAACATTTAACGTGCTACAGCAGCCTGGGAGCAATTGGGAGAGATGCTCAGGGGCACGTCACCTGTGACCTTGTAGGTCCTTAACCACTAAACCACAATGGACCAGAGACCTTTGATCAGACCAGGGACCTTAAGATCTTCAGTTTAACTTTCCCCTCACTGAGCTTAGAGCCTCGCCACCCGTGGAAGGTGGGTGACTGTGACTTGTTTGTAAAGGTGTTTTGAGATGTCACGAGGACCAGAGAGCTATGTAAGATCCAGCCCATTTACCACTTACCTGTGACATGTATGACACAAAAGTATAGGAGATTCAGGCCTTCAGCCAAAGATGAGCATCAGTGTTCAACTGACTATATTTCAGTTTGATGCAGAGCAAGAAAGATCTTCCCACGTGAAATAACGCACACAAAAAAATCAAACATGGCTTAAACATGCGACGTGGGTTAATTTCAGACGCGTGACATGAAAATCCCTGAGGCGGCTGCTACCTGTCCACCTCGCCCCCATCTGCACGCTGGTACCTGAAAGAGACAGACACCTGAATGCATCGCGATGTCGCTTACTACAATGATGCTCCAGGGAGATCAAAGCTGGACACAAACAATACAACACACACTCCTTTAATTCCCTTCACGTGAGTGTGAGGGGCCTCAGACGATCACATTCATTCCTCCGACAACTCTTCAGTTTAGCAGCAAAATAAACAGTTTAGAGCAGAATATGAATGTTAGTCGAGGCAATGTGCTCCAGTGGCTCCTGCAGGACGTGAGAGCAGGCTGCCGGGGCGAGAGACACTGACACACAGGAGGAGGGGAGAGAGAGCGAGAGAGAGAGCGAGAGAGAGAGCGAGGGATCCCAGGACCTGGCAGTGCGCCTGATTAGAAGCAGCGCAGTGAAGTGGAAAACTCATTAAACAATGTTTAAGCCTCTTAATCAAATCAATAGCCAGAGTCACTCCAAACTGATGCTCTTATCAAAGCTGGAGCAAAGCTGCAGCATTTTAATTAGGAGCAGAATGAGCCGACGGGATTTAAGAGCCAAATAAACAAGAAATGAAGATGTTTGTCTCCTCACTTAAGGAGTTTAGAAGAAAAAAAAACAACGTTGAGGGCAGCAGTAAATCGTCTCACTCCCCAACACAACATCCAGCAGCACAAACAGATGAATCCAGAGTCTGACCGACAGCGGGACGGAGGCCGTAAAGACCCGAGCCTAGAGCCCACACACACCTGCAGACACAGTGTCACTGCCAGTCCAGAACTGGCAGGAGGAGAGGGAGAAGAAGTCTCTGTAAAGTGATACGAATAAAACAAACCCTTAATATTTAGCTCCTTCTCTCGATCGGGACAGCGCACAATAAGAGACAAGAAGCTGTAGTTGTCCTCTCACAGATGTGTGTGTGTGTGTGTGTGTGTGTGTGTGTGTGTGTGTGTGTGTGTGCGCGCGCTGATGGACTGGGGAACTGATGCAGGTAATTAACTGAATGTGCAAACGTTTTCCTCTGAGGGCGCACAGTGGTGCCACATACACACAACCACAATCACACAATCGTATTCAAAGTGAACAGCAAACACGTAAATAATACAGCTTTCTGAGTTTTTATCTTTTCCAATGTTCAGGAGGAGGAGAGGCAGAGGAGGAGGAGGAGGAGAGGCAGACAACAAGAATCTCTAAGTCAAGACGTCAAACATCGTAAAACTGACAAGATTATGAAGTAGTAATGTCAGTTATCACTCACTGCTTTCTATGTTTGAGTGCCTCAAGTACTTAACCACTTCAGATGTTTTATTACAGTTCAGCTGTAAATCATATCAATAACATACAATCCACAATCAAATGATTAATCAGATTATCATTGATTCTTCCGATCCTTTTATTCTATCACTGCATTAGTGATTTCAGCACTACTGGTACAGCTCAGCTTTGTGTTTACAGCTGTTTTCAGGTTTCTACCTGAAGCGGCTGCGTGGCGTGTGTTGCATGTCTCATGTCCTTGGGTTGAGTGCTATCCTCCTTTGTTCTCAGGCCATTTATGTAAAAGAGATGGGAAAAAGATTTTCCGAGGCGTTTAGATTGTAAAAGATATTTTCAAAAGCAAATCACAGATTAGAGCAAAGTCTCGAGGCCAAACTGTGAATAATTCAGCGAAACCTGAAGCAGAGACGAGCTGGTAAATCAGCATCATTACGGGAACACTTTCACCTCCATCACCAAATCATCAATTAGAGCGAGCGGAGCAAAACGGGGCCGCGGGCTGCCTTCAGTAACTCACAGATATTTATCTAAACGCGCCGGAGCGGGTCTGGTTCTCCACATGCATCCTTTCATTCTGTGCCCCCCACCCCCACCCCCACCCCCACCCCCACCCCCACCCCCCCACCCCTCAGGATGAGCCACTGTGTCCTCGCGCTCACACAGTCAAACGCAACGTTCCAACGTCGTATGAGGAGCAGAAACAACCTGTGCGTGCGCATCTCTTCCTCTCTCCGTCGGGCCTTTTCCTGGAAGTTGCGAGCGCCGTCCTGAGACGGGACTTGACGGCTGGCAGCGAGGAGCCTGCGTGACAGCTTGGACAGTCGACAGAGACGTTGAGGCGGAGGCGTGTTGACAGCCGCGGCGCGGTAAATAAACACGCTGTCTCCGCTCGTTGCACGGCGCCGAGTGACGCGCTGCACTTTAGGAACCTCTCTCCGCGCGGGAGACAATTCAGGAGGGAGCGTTTTAAATATTTCAAAGTTTAATCGCCTCCATTTTGAAGTTTTTTTTCTACTTAATTGACACCCTTGTCTTGATTCAAACGCCGCTCCTGATCCCCAGGAGGCCACATTAAACGCCATCGCTGCCGCTTTGAGCGGTTTGACTGTGCTCTTAAAAGCAAAGAGGAGTTTAAAGTGAGGGAGCGACGCAGTAACCCGCTGACTTCTTCTCCAAACCTGAAAAGCAGACGAGTTTTACCTGCAAACTCGCAGAAATGACAGTATGTCTTTTTGGGAGGATTTAAGACGCGCTCTCGCAGCGTGATCTCGCACGATTCATCTCGCATGATCCAAAGATTTCTCCCTCCACCCGCCAACTGTCACATCCCATTTGTGTCACGCCGCTCCGCCTCAGACGCCTTCAGACGACAAAGCGTTAAAAGTTTCACTTAACTTCCACTTCCCGGGCCCGACCGCCGCCACCTCCCCCGAAGACGCTCACGACACGAGTTCAAAGCCCGAGCGTCCGCGTGCCAGACGTTTAGACAAAGGGACAGACCGAAGCTGAAATCACAATAAGATGCATCCGCACACCTTTTATAGCTCGCTGTGTTTAGCTCCTTATGAATATGATAAACATACCGTGTTCGGGAATTTCAGGATGACGCTAACAGCAACAGTCAGGTGCGGTGTACATCAGTACACACATACACACACACAATGGATGCGAGTGAATCCACACAGCAACATCATTGGTTCAACCTCAGCTCTGAACTCTGGGAAATTGTCGCACCTGAACCTGCTTGGCTGAATGGTCACCATTCATGTGACTGAAGAGATAGAAGAATAGAGATCACATAAATAAACACAGTTAAACATATACGTTTTTGCATGGACAAGTTTTGCAGACATTCACATCATAGTTCTGATCATTCTGTGGGTGGCATGAATGTGTGGAGTGTGTGAGGAGTCCACTTCCTGTTTAGACTGAAGAAAATTTTAAAAAATCATCATCATCATCATCAATGTTAATGACCACCTGCATTAGAATGTGACCACTACTTTACTACCTGCTTTATTTATTTGTGCTATTTACACTTTTAAAAGAAAGTTTTTTACATATGCACCATGTACAGCTTTCGTTTCCGTTTTAGCCAATTCCATTTTGTCGTTCTTACTCTGTTCTGCAATCACTCTGTTTCTATTACTGCTGGACTTTGTTAATCGGAATTATCATTTTCCAGTATCAACGACAATGACAATAAAGTTTGATCGGCTGGCTCTGATTCTGATTTACCATTCGACGCAGTCAAACACAGCTGAGTGAGGCTCATTATCTATCTTGACGCCACATCCTCCCCGTCCATCACCTGCAGAAGACACGTCCTCGCTCAGATTAACGATGCCTGGAGTCAGGCTCAGACTCGCAGGTGAGAACGTTACGGTTACATTTGCGCCGGCATCGTGACGGCAGCCGCCAAATGCCGCTGTCATCCTCTGGCTTTAATTGGCTTGGCGCCGGTGCCAACTGTAATCAGCTGTCATAGCGAGCGTCTGTCTCCTCTTCTGTCAGAGAGCAGGCAGCAGGAGAGCAGGAGATGGTAGAGGGCGCGACCCCGGACTCAGAGGGTCACCCCTCCTCTGACTTTGCAAGGCAGTGGCTCTACGGGGGGTATGAGAGGACATGAGGACGTCCTGCTGGTTATACCAGGATTTATGGTTAGCTGAGGTTTGTACCTATTATTTATTTACTTGTGCAGGCATAGAAACAACCTGATCAGAGGTGAAACCATCGGTTACTCAGTGGATGGGTCAATATGGATCACTATCACAGTGTGGTGGGTCGTGCAACATTTGAGCATGTTGTAGTTTTAGGTTTGCACTTTTGTCAATAAGAGTAAACACAACCCTGATCCTGAGGGAGTGAAACAGCCCAGGAACTGGTTCCTGACACTTTCTGAGTCTGATGTGTTCTGCTTTCAGACACACACACACACACACACACACACACACACACACACACTCCTCAGATCCTCACAGTGAGCCTCCTGGTCTGACCCCCGCCCCACTCCCCCACCAAACAAGGCCGCTGACAGGAGCAGCTGGTCCCTTCGCCTCCCACCTCCAGACTGATGAAAATTTCATAACTCTGTATCCCCAATATCCCCAAGTCATCCTCCACCTTTGTCTCCATTACTCCACACCAGGCTGGTAAAAAAATAAAGAAATTCTGAATTGATTTGAGAATTACTTTGAATTTTAGATGAGTTCCTGACAGACTATGACTTTGAGTTAAATGAAGTGGAATTAAAATACAGTACAATAAAATTCAAAGACATTTTCCAGGTGTCGTGTTAGACAGTGAAACTGCATTAAAATATTATTGGTGTATCATTCTTTAAAAACAATCTGGGACTGAATTGTTGTAGAAATTAAAATAAGTCAACGAATGTTTGTTGATTTATGATGAATCATTTTCACTTTCATTTTGTCAAACATGTTGGACTGTCACTTCATTTTCCACAATGATTTTCCTGAACCAAGAGACGATTGCCACACACTCAGAGGTGGAGAACATGTCGGCTACACATAGTCCATCTGCTTTTAGCTGGCCTTTTTTTTCAGAAATGTACAGTATTTTTACAGTAAAAAGATAATCATAATAATTGAATAATATGATGTATATAATGATATGATTGTTCATATTTTAAAACAAAATGTAATTTAGGTGTATCACATCATTTCTTTTGTGTGACTAATGTCATTTCTTGGAATTATATTGAATTTAAGCCCCCTTGTAATCTTAGTTTGAATTCTATTCAACACCTTTTTCGGGGATTAGCCAATTTAACAAAAACTGCAGCTGTAATTTCATGTCTGAATCTGAAATTCTGGATTTTGTGCAGCTCTTGCAGGAATGTGAAGCATTTGGCGCTGAAGGTGCTCCATCGCATCAGATGTGTTCACCAGCTGCCACCTAGTGTCACATCTGGGAGTCACTGACGATCCTCAAGTCCCGGCTCAAATACACACTGTGGCCCCCTATCCCACTGACGAGGATGAAAGGGAGGGAGGTCTGGAGCGGTCTTTAAGTCAAACATCTTCGTCTGCTGTAGTTAAACTTTGTCTCGGCAACAGTCAGATGATTCCTCATCTCCCGTGACGTGACAGGTGGGAGCAGAGCTGTCTTCGTCCGAGTTTGGGGCCCAGACGGGATGTTTGAGGGGAATCTGCCTATATTACAATACATGGACGAGCTTGGGGTAACGGGCCTCCACGCTCGTCTGATCAGGCGCTTGACAGTTGCAGCTTGGAGGTGGGCATGGCCTGATGAGCAAAAGGTCGGCAGGCATCATAGATCCCAACGACAGCCGGGCGCTCTGACAATCCGCTGCTGACAGACACACACGTATCGGCCCATCGCCAGCCGACCGCTGCTTTTGCCCACCGTCCCAGCCTAAAGAGACATGGGGAGGGGGTGGGGGTCAAAGGTTACGGCTAGCAGGAGCCGCAGTGATGGGAGACTGTCACGGCCCAGTGAGCCTGACATGTAGAGTGAACTCATTCTGTCCAGCCAGCACACTCATCTCAGGCTACTAAATTAGATCCATTGCCAATTCATGAAAGGCAGACATCTGACAGCGTGCCTGTCAAACCGCCCGTGATGTATGTACACGGGTGAGCATCGCCGCACCACGCGCCACATAAATACGCCGACATGCAAAGTCGGAGCAGACCAAATCATCAGACAGGCGCGGTGTCCCCACAGAAAGACGCCATGGGTAAAAGATAATGAGAAGCAGCTGAGACAGAGCTGATGGTTGCACACTGGGGACGGACAGGATGAGGCAGTGGAAACACGCTGGATCGACAGGAACAGGGTGAGAAGTTGATCTCTGTGCTTCGGTTTGTTCCTCTAAGTTGTGTTTTTTTTAGGTATATCAATTAGCAATCAATGATCTGACAAGTGGGCTTCAACCTTACAGAAAACTACATTTCCCAGAATCCACTCACTAGCCGCGCATGCGTGTTTGCTTTCTAACGACGAGGAGCGCAACTGCCGACCAACTGCCAATCCGAAGAGTGGAAGAAAGAGGTAAGAAATGATGGGAAACTAAGTGTCGGACCTGGTTTTGTGAGATGACGAGTTTAAAAATGTCTAATTCCATGTAAAACTTTTGTTTTCAAAGAGTGATAGCTGCTAAAGCTAAACAGCTCGGCGCTCGGTTGATATTAGAATTATTTGCAACTGTAAAGCATCTTTTAAACCATACCTACTTGCTATCCTATCTTGTTATCCAGGTCTGCTTTATTTTATTTCACCGATGCGTTTTTAGAAACCTTAACAGGCGACCAAACCGGCTTTGATGTCTTTTTCTCTCCCTGGGTAAATTACTATTATATATCAATCGTGGCTCAAAATATCTAATGTCAGGAAGTTTTTCCCATCAGTTCGGTTCATGTACTTTACACAGCAGCCTCTATTTCAGTGATGTCTGTACCAGATCCTTTAGTTTCTTTTGACAGTAGGCAAATCTCTTGCAATAACTCTTAAATGTTTTTATTTCCACATGGTGCGATGTAATGAGGAACTTTGTCATTTCAGACTGAAACATGTCCACTTCAGTCAGAGACATCTCAGTGAACCTGTCCCGATCTGCAGCAGCTCCACAACGTTTGTATACGTCTGATAAAAATCCATCATCTTGCCTGCTTTGTACCTTAACAGTGTCACAGCGGAGACAGGAACATGATCTAGACACACATGCACACACTATTTACTTTCACACTGTTGGGTCCCAAACAACAATTACTTTTCTTCGGTTTCGTGGTCCGTGAGAGATGACAAATTAATACACCAGAGCTAGTGAGAAATCAAACCTTTATTGCATTCGCGAATTACCATTCACGAATGAAGACAAGCAAAAGCATACAACCCGCTGGCTGAGCTAGAGTTTGTCTGCCTGCTGTTTGAAAGTTCCCTGTTCATATTCTGTTCTGCTATTTTGCATACTTGCTTCGTATTGGTGGATCCCGGGGTCTCCCTTTACTATTGGATATCTTCACGCGTGCAGTCTGCATGTTCCAGGGCATGGTCTAGCCTAATTTGGTCATATCCTTTGTCCTTGTCTTTTTCTACTCATTTTGACTATCTTGTCTGTTTCTGCTCAGGTGCATTCCATCTTCGATACACAGTCTAACTGTTGCTCACAAATGTATTGACAGTCGTACTGCTCAGCCTGCTCCTCTTCAATATCCTCCCTAATCGTCAACAGTCGTACCACTCAGGCTGCTCTCTTCAATGTCCTCCCTAACCGCAGACATTCGGTACTCTTATCGTCAGCCAGCCATCCTCCTGTTATTCATCCAACCTTCAGTGATAATACATTTGTACATTGTGAGGTGATTATACACTTTATCCAAACTCCAGTGATCATACATTTGTGCATTGTGAGGTGGTTATACACTTTATTATAACACCCTTGTGTGGTTGCGCGTAGCAAGCATTCATTAACTCTGCTTTGTACTTGTTTGTTACCTTCACAACACTCGCACCTGGAGGGATTTAAAGTCACTATTTGCTCCAAACTTGCATGTTTGTGAATTATGAGAGGAAACTGGTGCACTGCGCTCTGTGAGAACCATGACCCGGTGCAGACAGCTCACCATTTTGCACCTTCCTGCAGCACAACAGCTGTTAACACTCTCCGTTTTCCTCTCACTTGTGAAGAAATATCTAGAACTATCTACATTCACAGAACAAAAGGCAATAACAGTAATGAAGCCAGGGTTATTTTGGGGTGTTTTTTTGCAGCAAATCCATCTACCCATCAAAATGCTTGGCCACGACAGCACATCTCACGGGTGACCAGGGGGGAGCTTGAGGACTGTTTCCTGCGCCTGTATGAGGAGACTGTGCATCTCAAACAGCACATTCACACACAGGATGACAAGATCAAGAAGTGAGATACACACGCACAGTATGGAATTGCACACAGCTTTTCTCTTCTTTATATTACCATATGGTCTGAAATGATGGATATCATTATTGCTTTAATTCTTCTATGACGTTAGTGGATAAAGCTGGTGTCATTCAGTCACGTCCTGTTACTGTGTTGTCCATCAGGCTGGGCACAAAGCTCATCAGGCTGGCGAAGGACTGCCGCAACATGAAGGAGCTCACAGCTGAGGGGGCTCGGCCTGAAAACAGCACTCGAGACATGAAGATGAGGATCGTGGGGAGACTGCAGGAGATAGTGTGGACAATGCAGATGGATAATGAAGGTTTGAAACAGAGCCTCCTACTGAAGCTGCAGTTCCTCAACTCACAGAGCGAGAGGCTGACCACGCACAGTCACAAGTCCAGGGGTGCAGATAGGTTTTGAACTGGGTGGGACAAAGCTGTCAGGAGAGAGGTTTTTTTTTCCTAAAGTGAGGGAGAGGGATCGAAGTGCATTCGAGTCTGGGTGGGTCGAATCCCACCAGACCCACCTTCCATCTGCGCAAGTCAACTCTGATTGATGATGCATCGTCCCTGTTTTAGGTCCATCCAAAAAATAGGTTACATACAACCTGGTTGTTATGGATCAAGGTTAGGTTAGATTCAATGTTGGAAAACATCACAGGGATGCTATATCAACTCTAAACCTGTAATGACAAAAGTATTTCCAATTTAACTGTTGAACTGAGGGAACTCTCTTCTTTAATAAAGGTCAGCATTTACATAATCACACCTTGGGGTAATTAAGAGTCTCCAATAAACCTAAACATGCATGTTTTGTACTATGGGAAGAAATGCAGAATATTTCAAACTCTTGTTACGTTCCTGGAGTGATACCCAGGTCCTTCTTGCTCTGAGGTAACCGTGCTTACCACCAAAACCCTGTGTTGCCCTTTATCCTTGATTTAATCTGCAGATTGGCAAAACCAGCCAGACACAAAATCCACAAGACTGCTTTCTAATGATATAACATTAGTAAAAACGCAGAGGATCCCACTGTGGACCTGTGCTGTTGAAGCATCCTCCAGGTGCTCTGAAGCACAACCTTTACTCCTCATCCACTTTCTCCATTTGCAGCAGTCAAGAGTTTGGAGGTTGTGGGGAGAGCTCCAACTGGTTTGTTACCTCAGTCTGGACACAGCCTGCATGAAGAGGCAGGGGCTGCAAGCCACAACCTGTGAGTTGCAAGTAAAGATAATAAAGCTCATTACTTCTGTTGGCTGTTTTGTAATGAGGCTTGCATCTCTTACCCATTTTGAGCTGCACCATCCTAGCATTTGCAGCCCAGCAGTTGTCTTTGTTTTGCTGAGCAGAGAGAATGTGATGGAAGTCCAGCAGAGCCACGTGGAGGAGCAGAAGCAAAGCTACGAGCTACTGCAGGATGAGCAGAGGAAAAAGGAGGCGGAGCAAGAGCAGCAACTCCTGCAGCTTCGACAGGAGCAAGCCTCCAACCTCAGGTGAGACTCTAGCAAGCCGCTGGACTTCCTGTGCCTCCATTTGTGCAGGAATAAAACGATGCAATACGTCAATAGCAACTTGATGATCAAACTGGAGGAGCAGCTGACTGAGCGCTGCGAAGCTATCACAGAGCTGGGAGCTCGATTCCTGCAGCTGCACGAGGTGAGATGCTTGAGTAGCTGCTGCCTGGACTAACAGCAGCATGTTTGTTATCACATTTATATTCACATGCAAAATGTATGACACTTACTCCGACTCCTCAATTCCAGAAACTCTTTCAGCAGGCATACAAGTATCCAAGAGACACAGTTATGGATTAATGAAGAATGGTTATTTGGATATGTTAAAAGTTCACAAAAATCAACCAAAGAAAAGAAAACACATAAACAGCTTGAAAACAAAGAGTGTAAAAGTGTAAATGCATATTTCATTCCTGAAAAGGAGCAGGAAAGAGGTCATGCATGCTCAAAAACAAAACAAATACACTGGCTTTTTACTGACGTGTGTTTGTGTGTCACAGAGTCAGAAGAGTCTGTCGGCCTGTTGTAATGCCGCAGTTCTGAAGGTGGACAAGATGTCAGCTCAGCTGACAGACGAGAGGATGGAGAGTTTAGAGCTGAAGAAATGGCTGCAGAGTGTCACCGCGTCCAACACTCAGATAGAGCAGGTGACCGCTCATCTGCACCAGCTGCACACAATGTACACACAAACATGATGTGTTGACCTTCTTTAGCATTCATCTGAAAACAGATTCAATGAACAGACTTGCTCATCAGCCACGTTGTTCTGGAAATTTAGCTCGGTGAGAAGTGGTAATAGGTTCACAGGGTCAGGGTCAAAGAAGGTGAACAGAGGGTGTAGCTGCCTGCAGGCAAGGCAGTCAGTGTGTGAACATAGGAATTTTTCATCTCAATGTTAAACTGTGTGTCGCACTGATCAGTCCTCAGTCAGTCAGTCGATAATGAGTCTGTCCTCTATTCCTGTGCAGCTGCAGGAGCAGCTCAGAGAGCTGGCGCTGGAGCGGGACGTGCTGAAGGAGAGCCACGAGAAGCTGCTCAACAGGTCCTCAGACTCACCTGCACACCCCTTACCACTGCCAACACACCCAACCCAGAGGGCCCAGACACACAACTGCTCATTTCCTCGAGACTCAGTCCATCATTTGCGTTTGATGGATTCGGTTTGCGTTGTGTGTCTCCAGAGCCTTCAGCGGGTTGCAGGAGCAATTGCAGGTTAAGGAGCTACAGATCGCTCAGCTGGAGGCGTCTCTGCGGGCAGCCCTGGTCAACAAAGATGAAGTCCTGCACAAAGTCAAACCTGAAAGAGGTACTTTTGACGAACCAACAGGAGCAACTTGATGCTGTATTGTGACAAACAACTTTTCCACACGTGCCTCTAAAGTCCAATTCTGTGACTTATGTATTTAGTCATTTAAAACCAGTGTGTGTCCTCCACCTTGGTTGTTTTTGCACCAAAACAAATTCCTTGTAGTTTGGCAGTGAACACACTGATTCTATTTCTGATTCTGCATATATGATATCATAAAATCATTGATAATCATTGATAATGATATCATGAAATCATAAACTTCTCTCCTTCGTCCTCCAGGCGTCTTTGAGCTGACTGATCCTGCTGGAGTCCCCGTTGGCCACATTGAAGTGGCGCTGACATGGAAGTTCATCCCTCCATCAGGCTCCGTGATGGCAACTGAGCAGCCTGAACAGCTCAAGGAAGAAGAGAAGGGAGCACAGCCACAGCAGCAGGAGGAGAAGGGGGAGGACAAGGACGAGATGAAAGCTGGAGATTCCATCCACCTGCCCTCCCTCCTGCAGGTGCCCTCCACCCTCCATGTGGAACACACAGAGCGTACACACTGCGGTGCTTTGTCAGTGCTTTGCTCTCTAATCCGAATGTTGTCTCACCATCAGGCTCCGATGCCAAAACCCACACTCAAAACACAAGTGAAGGGAGCAGCGGCCACCAAGACGGTCAGGTTTGTATTACCTGCATCTCCCAAGTCCACACACCAGGTGAGCTGTTGAGTCTTGAGTCTGCGTCTTTCTCCCACACAAACACACTTTAATTATAACTGATGCTGCATCAAGCCCCCGTCACAGCAGGAAGAAGTTGATGAGAAGTCTGATCCCTCTGAGGGGCAGCTGCTTGTAGCCAGCTCCCACTCCATCTCCAACGACTCTGAAGTCTCTGAGGACATTAGCGAAGGTGAGGAGGTGTCGATGGGCTGTCACTAATGCAGTGCTGTCAATAGCAACATTCGGAGCGAGTTTCACTGTGTGTAACTTTCACCAGTTTGTTTTTGATATCAGCCGTGTCTTAAACAAACAGCCCTCAGCCGGGACACAAATGAAAAGTTATTTTCTGTTTCTTTCGGGCTGAAGACATGAGGTTGAAGCTGCTTCCAGCTGAAATCTGTGTGTGCGTGTGTTTGTATTTCTGCCTATTATTGGACTGTGTGTTTCTCACACCGCGGAGAAAAACAAGCGTTGAGCAGTTTGTTGTCGATTCTTCATGCCTGTTCGGACTTACGTGTTCTCACACCATAAATATTGGAGGGTTGTTATCAATACTCTTTAGAGTGCGCTTCATAAATGTTAATGATGGTGCGTTCAGGGCCTCCAGTTTCGCTCTCTCCTCTTCTCTTTTAGTCTCCTGTCCAGAGGTGGAGGAGGCCACGAGGGATCGGAGCGGATCCATGCGGTCAGACAGCGATGACTGCACCACTCATGGGCAGACGGCAGTGAGGAAGGTCAGT
Organism: Karalla daura; assembly: GCA_029224185.1. NCBI lineage: Eukaryota > Metazoa > Chordata > Actinopteri > Chaetodontiformes > Leiognathidae > Karalla > Karalla daura. Next base: position 16,140,024 of record CM055196.1, read on the forward strand.
GTTTACCCCCCGCTCGCCTGAGGAGGCGCAGGAGGAATTAGAACCGTTGTTGTGCTGATTTGTGAAGCCGTTTTATATTTGTTGAGATTTGCTTCGATTTTCTCGCGCGTGCGGGCATATGAAGTCATCTCTGTTTCTCAGTCTGAACTCGGCTCCTCGAGAGCAAGGGGAGTTCAGCCTGCTCAGAGGCTGTGGAAAACAATCAAACCGATGATCGATTGCCCTGGCAATTATTCTCACAATTAGTCAATCAGTTAGTCTGCCCTGTGAGATCAAAGAGATAGAATACGTTCTTAACAATGCTGAAACAAATCATTAAAGTTTGTTAATGATCAAACGATCCTCCTCCTGCATTTTGTTTTCATGTCGAGTCTCTTACAAATGTGACGATGTGATGATGCCGTCATGAATTAATCATGTGGCTCTCAGCCCTCAGAGCAAATGCGATTGGAGATCCTATCTTTGAGCTTAAAGCCAGGGTGTCCGTTGGCTGGGGACAGCAGGGTGGTACATCTGTTTGTGGAGTTCTTGCTGCTGGACATGCCCACAGTGGAAGCGACCGGGCCCCTGCCCAAACCGCCCCCGGATGAGAGCATCAGCTTCAACTACAGCAAAGGTCAGAGCTCGTCTGAGACCCTTGAGTCTGGAGGTTAACACCTCACTGGAGCAGGAAGTGCTATGTTGTGTTTTCTCAGTGATAGCTGAGGCGTGTTAAGTCCACATGTGTTGCTGTGAGGCTCTGGTCATGCTTACAGTATGTGGCCTTTGACCTGTCTGCAGTGGTTCCTGTGGATGCTGAAAACAATGGGCCAAGGCGTCAGCTACTGAGGGACGTCCTGCTAGGAAGAAACCCTGACATGGAGAAGTGAGATTGAATGTTTGAACCCAAGACGTCACGAAACTGGAGACGTTCAAGTTCAGCCGTGGGGAGGAAAGGAAGCCAAACAACACAGATTTTAAATCAATCACTCTTAAAAGAGATTTGTTGACATGAGGGTCAGGTTTACTGCCTCTCAGTGGGCAAAACAATTACTGTAGCTGCAGATGAAAACAGTTCAACTCAAATTTGTTGATGAAGGAAAAAAATGAATGTTGCACAAATGTTGCTGCTGCTTCACATCCAATTCACTTTACACCCAATGTAAGTTGGCTCCCTCAGCATAAATGTCAGTTTATTATTTTATTCCTTTCAATGTTTTGGTGAACTGCTGCTGGCTTGAATTTCCACCCTGGGGCAGATTAATTTCTTTGAACTGAGTTAACACTTCCCAGGGGAAACTCCTTGCGTGATCTAAGCATCCATCTATGTAATAATGATTGTGTGTGTTTTGACAGAATCTGCTTCACAGTGGTTTGTGAGCGGCCAGAGGACGGGGAGCAGGGCAGGAGCTGTGCGGCTGTCGGGGTGGCCTTTGTGAGGATTCCAGAAATCCTGGAAAAACAACAAGACCTGACCGAGACCAGTCTGGACGGTCCGTGCGCGTACACACAAACACACACATGCACACAAACCCTGCTGCCCGTGCTCAGCGTGTCTGCCTGTCTCCTTTCCTGCAGTCACCGACGTTGAAGACAGCAGCGAGGTGGTCGGCCGTCTCACTGTGTCTGTGGCGGGGCTGGAGGCTCTGCAGGCCATCGTGAAGGACGGACAGCTGTAAACCTCCGTCAGCGCTCTGCTGCGCTCATGTGCTCATAATAAAGGCTGTTGAACGAGTGATGTAACCCTGTCTGTCCACAGCTGTGCTCCCTGATGGGGACGGATCAACCAGAGGTAACTGGACGCTGTTGGCCTGACTTCAGAGAGGGGGACAAAGACACTGGTAAAGACAAGGTTGCGTAAAAAAAACGTTTTAGTTTTTCGGCCATTTATCCAGGTCCGGGTCACAGGGGCAGCAGCCCAGATGCTCCTCTCCACAGCTACTTCCACCAACTCCTCTGCAGGAATCCCAAGGTTACATAGTCAGCGAATAGTCCTGGGTCTGTCTCTGGGTCTCCTCTCAGATGGACATGCCTGGAGCTCCTCCCTAGGACGGCATCCAGATGTATCCTGAGCAGATGCCTGAACCACCTCAGCTGGCTCCTCTCAATGCAGAGGAGCAGTGGCTCTACCTTGAACTTCTCCCAGATGTCTGAACTTCTCACCTTATCTCTAAGGCTGATCCCAGCTACCCTGTGGACAAAACCTATTTCAGCCGCATGGACTTGTGATCATATCCTTTCAGTCTTCACCTGGATCTCAGGACCTCAGGTGTGGATTGGAGCACACCTGAGGACCCAGCCCCTCCAGTTCATGCTGTCATTGCCCATGTGAGCATTAAAGTCCCCTGGTAGAAGAATGGACTCACCTTGTAGGGGTGCCTTCCAGCAAGCATCCCAAGGACTCTATAAGGGGTAGGTATTCAGAACTGCTGTTTGGGGCATATGCACAGACAGCCAGGACTGATTTCCTGACTTGAAGGTGCAGGGAAACAACCATGTCTTCATTGAGGGTGCACTCCAGTACATAAGCACAGAGCTGCAGAGCTATGAGTATAATAATTATATATATAATTAATGAGCACTTGACACCTTGTTTCAAGACCTCTTGTCAAGTCAAATTGTCTTGCCACATGAATCGATAATTGTACTTGTTTTGGGTACCCTTTTTCCTCACATTTTGTGTTTTTGTCCCGTTTTTAGACACCCCTTTTTTTGCAGTGAACGACCTATTTGCCATGGGAGACAACATAATTCAACAAGACAGCTCCCAGGATCACTAGGGTACTCAAACCCCTCCATCATGATAAGGTGGCGGTCGATAGAAGGATGTGCATGTGTAGGAGCACCTAACAGCCACAGCATCATCTAATCTCAGGCCAGTGTGTGTGTGTGGCTTTGCCGCTGTAATGATGTTAAATGTGAAGGCGATTCAAAGTTTGTTGGTTTGTGTGTTTTATTTTGTTAGACAGAAGGGACTCGTTAGTGAGTGTGTTGCTGTAATGTTTGCTGCAGCTCAGGTGCAGATGTGGCTCAGGTGAAGCAACAGCAGCAGTCTGTGTGTGTGTGTGTTTTTGTGTTTGAGTCTCCTGCCTGTTTCGACAGGATGAAGTTTGCCGTTCACTGGCAGAGAAAACAGAAGTGCCTTAAATCTTAGTATTCCTCTGTGAGGATTTGTATGTTGTTCTAATAATACACATATACAGGCAGTATATGTGTGTGGATTCGAACCTCGTGACAAGCCAAACAGGAGCATGTCGGAGTCCAGATGCTCCATCGGGTTTGCGACATCGAATGAAAACTAGAAATGATTCAGCCGCTTATTGACGATGTGCATTATTTATCACATTATCAATTATCAGTGTGAACAGCTCACACGGGCCTGAAACATTCATCGATCGATCGATTTGAAGTTATCTGCAGCTAATGGGCAGAAGCTCCAAGACAAACCCGAGAAGCTGTTGGAATTTCAAGTTTATTCATTTTCTTAGCCCAGCGGTGTTAAGTGTGTGTCTGCTGGAGGCACTCTGAGCTCAGAGCAAGACCTGGCAGGACATGCACGCCACAGTTGTAGCTAGAGATGGAGAGAGCACAGAGATAGAGAACGACAGTGAGAGAGAGAAAGACTTCCCTCTTACAAAAGAAAGTCTTTTGAAGCAGTGTCGTCTTTACTCAAGCTGTGCACAACAGTCTCACGCAACAACAAAGTTCTGAAAGGGGAGCTCCCAGAATCCACAAGATTTATACTCTCGTGCTCGCGCCACCCTCATTATAATCTGTCTCACCTCCTAGCAATATGCAGAATGTTCTCGACTCTTTGGGAATACCGATGGTGTTGTTGTTCCCTCCATTCAGAGGTGTGGCAGAATGCCGCTGCCTCATGGGGCAACAGCCCTTCATTTTACTGATGCACCCAAGACATTACACAAGAATGATGAACACCCTGAGAATGATATATGAATTTTAATACTAATAATTGTGATTTAATTCATGTGAGTTCACATGAGCTCATACAGCATCAAATTAAAATACTGTTTTCTGAGTGTTATTTCTGTTTAATCTTTTATGGGTTCAAAAAGGACATTAGTAAAATGTGTACACCCGTGTATCTTTTTTTTTCTCAGTTTACTTTGTATTGGTATTAAAAACATATGTTTCCTTCCACAGATTACATAGATCTTCTAGATATATAAAATAGTAAAAGTAATCCCATACATGAGAAGCATATCATAAAGGTACATGATCTCCTTCATAATCTTCCATAATACAGAATCTCATAAACACAACCATATTTGTTTTCTTTTTTCCTCCAATTCTTTCCTTATTTCCCTTCTGTTCTTTCTGAGCCATTTTCCTAATAATGGAGGATCTCAAAGCATTTACAGTATAAGCCTATGCATAACTTAACTATTTAACTATTTACAGTCTGCTACAACAACCCAGGGGTTGACAGGATACAATAAAACTACTCGTCTGAGCTCAGTGAAGTTACAAAGTTAATGTAAGAAATTACAGAATTTCTTCTTGTCTAATCTGACTGAAAAAGTCTTTCCATCATGTAAATATTTGTCCCCTGAACTGGTCCCCTATGTGGGATGTGAAGGGTATTATTATTATTATTATTATTGTGATTCTTCTGCTTGAAAAGTGCTAAATAAAATTGACTGATTGAATGTAAAAGGTATAGTATTATTTTCTCTAAAATGTACATATATTAATTTGTGGAATAATTGATCAGAAGAAACCGGCTGAGGCACAAGCTGCCGTGTGTGGATTAAATCCAGACAGCCCAGGGTTAAAAGATCTGAGCTACACAGAAGGTTTCTGGTCCTGGTTTCTAGATGCGGGCTGGTTTCACCTCGGCCCCTTCCCCGTGTTTCTTTACTGCTGAGTCTCAGTGTGTCCACAGAGAGCTCAGCAGCAGTCTGTCAGCTCCAGCTGACTCCAGCTCAGCCTCTGAGAAGCAGCAGGAGGAGGAGGAGGAGGAGGCGCAGAAGAAGAACGACGGCTCACAGGGACATCGACAGTCCGAGCTGGGGACAGATCATCCTCTACAGCAACAGGTAAAATCAGTTTGTTGTAATGTGAGTCTGTGTCATTACTGGACTAGTCAATTAGACTACTCTTCAGACATGTAGACGGGTTCTAAAACATGAGAATTTTATGCATCTTTTATAAAATGTAAATGTCCTGATAGTTGTTTTATTGTTGATGATGTTTTTAAGACCAACTGATTAAGCAGATGATGTATTTATCAGTTTGTTCATTCCTGAGGAACTGGCAGATTTCTTTACTTCAGACCAAACTATAGAGGCTCTGATTAATCGACTGATTAGCTTTATTGTACTGGAGGGGAAATAGGGTTTGCAACAGGATTGCACACATGGCCAAATATATATATCCGTATGATTTTGCCTGCTTATAAGAGGTTTACCTCTGTAGGGCAAAAGTAGAAACTCAGCATTCTTCATCTCCGAGGATGTCCTTGACTTTCTGAGTGGCTCTGACCCTGTGGACATGGCCAGACTTTGATCTTCTGACACACTTTTACAACACCTTCTAGTATTTTTCTTATGGTCATACTGAAGCGACCAACCAGGATTTCATTGAAAATGTTCAAATTTATTCTATAAAAGAAGAATACAACTTCACAAAGTGACCAGTACACATGAAAGTTCCACAACTTCATTTTTACAGATTTAACTGGTGTTTGCTTGAGGCTCATTTTATCATCCGAGATGATACCAAGTTACTTATTCTGCCGAACTGTCTCCACAGCAACATCATTAATTAGAAGGGGCGGAGTGACAGGAGCATGTCACTGATATTCAATTAACATCCCCTTAGTTGTTTTTATAGGAGCCATCGCAACAACCAACAAAACTGTCCAGTACAGGACCATGCCCTACCTCAAAGGGGCTGATAGATAGATAGATAGATAGATAGATAGATAGATAGATAGATAGATAGATAGATAGATAGATAGATAGATAGATAGATAGATAGATAGATAGATAGATAGATAGATAGAAAGATAGATAGATAGATAGATAGATAGATAGATAGATAGATAGATAGATAGATAGATAGATAGATAGATAGATAGATAGATAGATAGATAGATAGATAGATAGAGATACTTTATTGATGCCCGAAGGAAATTAAGGTGTCAAAGTAGCATACACATAAAACACATTAAATAACAATAATAAGAATGATAACAACAAAACAACAGTATGATAATAATAATAACAACAACAAACAGAAAAACATAAATACAACATTTTGTGTCGTGGTCAGTAAACTGGTATTCACCGACTAATGTGTTGAAAACCTTCCATTACTGAGGAGGGAGGTGCCATAATCATTTCACTTCTTTGGTATCATGAACCACAAAGATTCCTGCCACATCACAGGAACTTTATTCAACAATTAAGATTCAGCGTTTTTTAGGGTTCTCCAGATGTCCAGCTTGTCACGCATTTCTGATTTCAGCCAATTCACCACATGAAATCACAGGAATCAAATCTCAAGTTTAACTTAAAGTTTCCTCGCCAACTAGTAGAAACCACGCTTTGAAGTTATTCGGGATAAATATTGGTAGAATGTCTGGAGTTACCGGAAATGGGGATTTGTTTCTGAAACATTCTCAGATCCAATTCATGCACGTTATCTTCTCCCTCCCTCCTGCTGACATCGCCATGGTGACATGAATGTGGCCGTGCTCCAACAGGCGTGGCTGTGTGGGAAAACAGCAGGATGTCCTCAGGATTTCAGCTGCCCGTGAAGGTTCATCAAGATAAAAGCACTAGAAAAAACACTAAACAGGAAAGGAAAGAAAATGTAGACCAACATCTGGTCAGCTTGTATCATGCATGTGGTCTCCAGGGTCTGGCAACAGCCACTAATGCAACAGGCAGCAGGAACCTCTCCAACCACAACAGCAGAAAAAAAGTCCTTCAAAGGGCATGATATCAAAGCCCACCAAGTCACATTATAAGGGGCCGGGCTGCGTGTTATTTTGCTGCATGGTCTACTCTATTTCTTCTTCTTCTTCTGAGGAAATCCTACTTCTCATGTGCAAAAAATAAACATTTTGTTTTGTACAAAAGTTCAGTCCTCAGCTGCAAAGACAGTAACAGCAGCAAATAGTCCTGACAAAAAGTCTTAAAATGTAAAAACTTAAAAGATCAAATCAACCAGGACTGCGACAGGACTGTAGCACTGTATGTGCTACAGCTTTGGTAGCATGATGGGACCTTTATAGATTCTGCAGTAACATTTACAAATACCTGCATGTGGATGTCACTTGGTTGTTTCATTGTCCTTAAATGGAAATCTATGAAGAGACAACAGATCATCACCGTTCCAAGTAGCTGTACTGTGTACAGTGTGTTTAAGATGTCAAACCTAAGACCTTCCTGCTGTCAGGTGACAGTGCTGACCACCTATCCTCAATGCGGCCGTGTAAATTTACTGTATATCTAAAACCATTTTTTGTGTATGTCACTGAACATGTCTGATGTGCACTGACAATGTTGAAACTTCAATTTAAGAAGACTCTCGGGGGGGGGGGGGGGGGGGGGGGTCCAACAAGACAATGCTGAAGCTCAACATCAGTTTGTGACTAAAATGTGAGACCACTCCGTTCAGAAAGTTCAGGTCAGTTCATGCGGACTGAGACCGTGACTTCTGATCAGATCTGAGGTCACGATCAAACTGAGAACAAACAGTGAAACAGTAGATGTGGGAGACTGACAACTTCAACTCAAACCACATGTTGGAACGATAAGGCCGTGATGTGTTTCTAGCGTGAGCTGCAGCTTGATTCTCGTTCAGCAGCAGGTTCCACAAATACCTAAAGATGGACGTCAGCTGAGAAGAAGAGGGCGTTTTAACATGGAAATGTTTGAAGATCATACAGGAAAAGCTCATCAGGAGTCCTAGTAGTTGTACTGAAGGGCTGCTCTGTCTCTTGAAAGTACCATGACTGTCTTTGTTCCTCAGACCGTCTCACCATGAGTCTGGACGAGGACGCCCGCTGGCTGGAGTGGGTCACCAAGCAGTTTGAGAGCATTGCTGGAGAAGACAAGGAGATCGACATAGATGAGTTCAAGACTGCACTGAAGGTCAAAGAGGTGAGGAAGAGGTCAGGCAGCATCAGCTTAACATCAGCTGATCAGACAGAGAATCTGGAAGGTGCCCCCATGATAAAAGGACTGACATCCATGGCTCCACAGACAGATAGATCATGCTGCATTATGTGGTTTGTTTCTGTTCGTATGTTTGTGTACAGTCTTTCTTCGCCGAGCGTTTCTTTGCACTCTTTGATTCTGACGGCAGCAGCTCCATCAGTCTGGATGAGTTGCTCAAAGCTCTCGACCTCCTGATCCACGGCAGCGAGACGGACAAGCTCAGGTTCCTCTTCCAGGTCTACGATGTGGACGGTGAGATCTTACAAACACACACACCCAGCCTTGAACTGATGGAAAACACAAACAAATGTCTGCAAAAGTCTGATGACGATGATGATGATGATGATGATGTGTACGTGTATGTGTCTTGGGCAGGCAGTGGCTCCATCGACCCAGACGAACTGCGAACCGTTTTAAAATCGTGTCTACGCGAGAGCGCCATCTCTCTGCCAGAGGAAAAGCTGGATGACCTGACCCTGGCGCTGTTCGAGTCCGCCGATAAAGACAACAGTGGCGCCATCACTTTCGAGGAGCTCAAGGCCGAGCTGGAGAACTTCCCTGAGGTCATGGAAAACCTGACCATCAGGTGGGACTTGTGCTCCCTCAGCCACTGCTCCTCCTCGGCTGATCCAGTAGAGTCATGATTCTAAAGTCCTAATCCAGGATCTCTCCATCTCTGTCTCTCTCTCAGTGCTGCTAACTGGTTGAAGCCTCCTGACCTGGACCAGAAGAAGCGCCACGCTCCTCGCTACCTGACCCGGGCTTACTGGCACAACAACAGCAGGAAGCTGTTGTTCCTCTGCTCGTACGCCCTCCTCAACGTGCTGCTCTTCATTGGGGCGATGCTGCAGAACAGTCATGGGGGAGGCTGGTTCATGGTGGCCAAGGGCTGCGGCCAGTGTCTCAACTTCAACTGCACCTTTGTCATGGTAAGAGCTCGTGCAGAGGGGTGAGACTAGCGAGATGGAGGAGATGTTGAGTCGGTCTGCAACTTGAACTCCCCCTGGGCCTATTCTATTCAGTGTAACTTTATTTGAAGAGCCAGTTTGTAATAATGATATCTCAAAGCCCTTTACTACCCAGAAAAACCCAGAAAAAAATCCTATGCATGAGCAAGGTGAAAGCCTGGCAGAAAGGGCAGTAACCTCAGAAGATCAGGGGAGAGCTAGGAATAGACCCAGAAAAAACTCTGAGACAACAGATTGCAAATTACACCAACATACCTTTTACCAGATCAAGTGTCTGGATCCTGCTATTTTTCATGGATTTGTGTGTGTGTGTGTGTGTGTGTGTGTGTATGTGTGTGTGTGTGTGTGTGTGTGTGTGTGTGTGTGTGTGTGTGTGTGTGTGTGTTTGTATGAACGAAGGTGCTGATGCTACGTCGCTGTCTCACCTGGCTCAGGGCGACATGGGTGGTCCGGATCTTGCCTCTGGATCAGAACATTTTGCTCCATCAGATCGTGGGCTATGCCATCCTGTGCTTCACACTGGTGCACACCACTGCGCACATCTTCAATTTCGGTACAAACCCAGAGGGTGCGACGTCTGTCGCGTGATGTGGGACTGACCTGGGGCTCAATACTTTGCACTCAGAAACGGCTTCACGCATGTAGCACTTCTAAAAGCACTGAGTGGACAGCACACTGGGAGTGATCCCTCTTTGATTTGTGTGTGTGTGTGTGTGTGTGTGTGTGTGTGTATGTGCTGCAGTGCAGCTCACAAAGCACAGCGAGTTCAGTTTGTGGGAGTACCTGCTGACCACGAGGCCAGGCATTGGATGGGTGAAGGGGACGGCCTCAGTGACCGGGGTCATCCTGCAGGTCATCATCTGCCTCATGGTGCTGTGCTCCAGCACTTTCGTACGACGTAGCGGACACTTTGAGGTGAGTCAGACTAAAGTGTTCAGACGTGCTGCTGAAGTTAAAGTGCAAAAATCACTGAAACAGTAGTTGTACTTGTTCATTCAGAGCAGACTATTGTTCGTCTCTATGTGCTTACTGTGGTTCATTAGCGCACCCTTGTGTTTGACCTCCGTCATCGCAGGTCTGAGTTTCTCCAGATAGGGTTTCAGCGTCTCCTGTCATCTGGTGCAGACTGTGCAGCTGATTTATTGTCCGTCCTACAGGTGTTTTACTGGTCTCACCTGTCCTATGTGTGGGTTTGGTCTCTACTCATGGTTCACTGTGCCAATTTCTGGAAGTGGTTTGTGGTTCCTGGTCTCGTCTTCCTACTAGAGAAGATCGTAGGAATCGCAGTCTCTCGTATGGGAGGTCTCTACATCGTGGAGGTCAACCTACTGCCATCCAAGGTGACGCAGTCGTCCAGACCAGATTTGCGTCTTGGGTTTTAGGTGTTCACAGTGTGGGTCTGGACTCTTTCCTGTCTGCGTGCAGGTGACTCACCTGGTGATCAAGAGGCCTCAGTTCTTCCATTTCAAACCTGGAGACTATGTCTACATCAACATCCCAGTGATAGCCAAGTACGAGTGGCACCCCTTCACCATCAGCAGTGCTCCAGAACAGTCAGGTGGGTTTTTACCTGTCTCTCTGCAGCTTTTTATATCACCTGCTCACTGTTTACACCTAGCCTCCGATGACTCCAGATTTAAGCAACTGCTCTCGGCGTACGTCAATGACCTCACAAAGCGAATGTTTCTCTCCAAACCAACATACGCTGGATAAAAAAAACAATCAAGCTACATCACAAAAGAGGCCATAGTGTAGAATAAGAAGAATAAGAGGGGTCCTAGGTGGTGCCATATGATGTTGAGGACCTGATTAATTCAGTTTAGACTTAATCTCCTTCCACCTGATACCAATGTAAAACACAGCACTGTGACCTCTGACCTCCAGACTCTCTATGGCTTCACATTCGCTCCATGGGGCAGTGGACCAACCGCCTGTATGAGTACTTCAGGCAGCCAGAGAGCGAGACAGTGAGCCCCAAGAGACTGTCTACCAGCCTGAGGAACCACCGGCAGCTGAAGACTCAGGTTCAGAGACACACACACACACACACACGCATACACACACACTTGGGCCTTACATGTGTTATTCTGCAGGAGGACTTGTTCAGCTCCATAAACACTAACAGAGCTGTCGCTTCAAACGAGGATGACACCATCGAGCTCATGATGTACCGTCACAGCGACTGCCACTCAGACGCCACCCCGACACCACCCCCATCCCCATCCCGGGCCCTGGACCCGCAAGCTGATGGTCAGAGCCTCGCAGAGCCTCTAGAGGACAAACTGGGGCCAGCGGAGCGAGGAGAAGCTCCTGCGCTCAAAGAGGTCAGGGTGTAGTCTGGGATCTGCTCACACTGCGAAACAGGCCTTTTCCTTAGCAACTCTCTTCTGTCTGCAGGTTCCCTCCAAGTTTGGGGAGAATCACAGATTCTGCAACATCAAGGTGAGAGAACAGTTTAGGTTTTGTCCTTGACTTTAGCACACTATACAACATACGTACATGACATCATGACACTCCTCCTGGCAACACAAGAGGAAAGTGCATAGTAGCAAAGTATTTAGTACACATCCATGACTCTGCACTACACCTGTAGCTGTACCTGTGCACCTGTACACCTGTACAGCTGTGGGCCTGTTGTGTGTCAGTGTTATGTAGATGGACCATACGGGACTCCTACGAGGCAGATCTTTGCAGCTGAACACGCTGTCTTGATTGGTGCAGGGATCGGCATCACACCGTTTGCCTCCATCCTGCAGAGCATCATGTACCGGTGAGAATCCAGAGTCCGATGGTCTTTGTCCTGGTCCTGGTCCTAGTTCTAGTTTTTCACTTTCTTTTGTATGTATGTGTGTGAGATGCAGATACCGCAGGAGGAAACAGAACTGTCCCAATTGCAACTACTCGTGGTGTGAGAATATCAAAGACAGTGACATGAAGCTACGCAAAGTAAGAGCAGGAGCTCAGAGCTGCACCTTGTCGCAGCATAGCTGAGATAACATGGACACTGACTTTATTTCTCGTCCCGCAGGTCGACTTCATCTGGATCAACAGAGACCAGAAGTCTTTTGAGTGGTTTGTCAGTCTCCTGACCAAGCTGGAGATGGATCAAGCCGACGAGGAACCAGAAGGTGGGCAACTGAGACAGGGCAGAGCAGGGGCTTGTTGAGTGGCGTGTCAGTGTAACAGCTGTGCTGTCTGTCAGGTCGATTCCTGGAGATGCACATGTACATGACGTCCGCACTCAGCAAAAACGACATGAAGGCCATCGGCCTGCAGATGGCGCTGGATCTCCTGGCTAAAAAGGAGAAGAGGGACTCCATCACTGGCCTGAGGACCAGAACCCAGCCCGGGCGGCCTGAGTGGGGGAAGGTTAGGAACTGCCTCCATCCACATGCCAGTTTAAGTCATTAGGACCCTCACTGAACACCTGTGTTATCCAGTTAGGTTAATCAGTGAAAACTCCAGCTCATTAAACGCATGTGTGCTTGTTTCAGGTGTTTCAGAAAGTGTCTGAGGAGAAAAAAGGGAAAGTTCATGTGTTCTACTGCGGCTCTCCTGCTCTGGCCAAAGTCATCAAAGCTCAGTGTGAACACTTCAACTTCAACTTCTACAAGGAGAACTTCTGAGACGCTCTTCTGCTGCATGCGTGTATGCGTGTGTGTGTGTGTGCATGTGTATGTCTGCGTCCATCACAGCTGTTCGTGTTGTTTCCTGCCTAATGGCTGGATGAAGTGTTAGTTAATCATATATGCATTGCTTTAGCTTTACTGGTGAAATGTGACACGCCCGTGAAGACCACGTGAAAGACTATAGACCATGTAAAGACTGTTGATTTGACCTGGCCATGTATTCGAGCTAAAGTGTATATTTTTCCGCTCCCATTAAATAATCCACAAAACTACGGTGTCTGTGATAAACACAACATGTTTTTACTGGGTACATGCTAGGAGAATAATCACCTGCTGGTCTTTGTGTGCTATTGGATCATCTCAGAGATTCAGGTGAGAACTGATGACTGGCACCAGAGGTCAATAGCTCCAGTTGGTAAGATGTAGTGTAGACTGCAGAACAGTACAAGGAGGAGGTGGAAACACACAAGTAAAATACAAGAACTTTCAATGACTTCACCTCTGTCTCCACCACTGTGTGTGTCTGAAAGAGAGAGTAAGCCTGTGCGTGTGTCCTCCAGAGCTACAGGACTGACAACCTGCTTCTGAGCATCTGTGAATCAAGTCTATGGAAATATTTCATTGTCACTTAATGATGAAAACAGCTAGAGCTTCTAAATTCAAATTTTGATAGAGATCCTGCCTACAGATGAAGATGGTGAGTTCATCATGTAAAAACAGATAAAAGTCAGTCTATAAAAGTTGAAGATAAAAGGACCAAAAATAACAATCACGCAGGTGGACACATTCACTACGTTGTTGAAGAAGCACAGACCTGGTATTTTCTTCAAAATAATCTCATTTCCTCTTGTGAGCTGTTTTATGCTGTCATATATTTAGGTCATTTCTTATTCTTAGGTATTATGTCTGCAAATGTATAGGAATTATCATTTGTATTTCATTTTGATCATATCCATCATTGCCCTCTGTATGCTTGGCACCAATTTCCTCATTGAGGTCATTTTCATATCTTTCTTATTTCGTCGATGAAATAAAATAACACTATAGATAAACCAGTGTCGACGTGAGAGTGGTTCTTTAGCGCGAAGAGTATCTCAAAGGAGCAGAGTCATTTAGCCACATAAAGCAAAAAAATAAGCATATTTTTTATCATGGTACCCGCAAGACATCACCAGTCGCTGAGGTTTTGCTGAATGGAGGCCTGTGTCACGGAGCGATCGATCGGTTGTGATCGGGGCTCGGCTGCTCTTCCTGGCTGAGCCCATTTAGCAGCTAGCTAGTTACGCAGTAGCAGCAGTTTGACGTCGGGCAGCTAGTCAAACATTGGACCAATGCCTTAGAAAAATACAGTTTTTTCCTCGACCCTATCGGATAATATGAATGTTGTCCATTGATCTCAATGGGCGCTGTTCGGTAGAAGCATAACACCGATGTTAGCGACGTACTGCTCATTATTTGCCTCATTTTCCGTTTTTGGCCGAACTAGCTTAGAAGCTACTGTTAACTGCTAGCGACGCCTATGATGGCACAGCCGGGGAGCGACTCCATAAAGAAAGGTAGGCCACACAGTTAGTTTGATGGATTAATCCATGTATCTGTCATTTAAATCCAACGCCGATGCTGTATTTATGATCCTAAGTCGATACCATGTTTTTAAAGGCCACAACAGCTTCGAGTTTCAGATGGTTTGTTGGGGGAATCTATATCCGGAATGGCTAATTTAGCTCCTAGGTTAGCAGCCCCCGGAGCGGGCGTAAACCTAGCTCACAGCTCCTAAATTAACTTTTTATGGGGTCATAAATAGTCCTGCTGAAAGCAAACGTTTTGGTTAGATTTGATAGTAACCGGAGAGGAATTGAGCCCCCAACCAGATGACACATTGAACTTGCATCATTAGCTAACTGTGAGTGTTAAACTGTGTCTCTTTCTTCCTGTTTTGTGTTTATTTTGGTGTTGGCCAATATGCGTTTTATCACACATTGTGCAAAAGAAGGTCTAGTTCAGACCAGACTGGTTCGATGTGACGCTCGTCTGATGTTAGTGTCAGAAACAAAATCACCTCAGGTGCAAGGACGCGTTTCGTCCTGGCTGCAGACTCCGTCTAGATGCTGTTATTTTGTGCAGGATTCAAGCAGGGACTCTTGTGACATAGGCTGCAGCTGCAGGTCAACTTATCCACATCCTGGTTGGTGTTTTCTCCCCCTCTCTGACACCTTAGGTTTCTCGGCAGAGCCCCCTCTCTGGCTCTCCCTCAGGCCCACTCTCCTTCACATTCACACTGATCCAAAAAATTCCAAACATTCTCAGTGGGAACGGAGCACCGAGCCAGAGCAGCTGGGATCAACCACAGCCTGACTGAGGCTGTTGACAGATTGGGCTCATTACACTGTGGCTTGACATAGATTTGTTTCCTGTGGATCCAAACCGGGCCGCTCGGAGTCTTTGTCTGTAAGCCGGTCATCACGGACCCATCCATCCATTATTCTGACCCGCCTGGCCACAGGTCCTCCGGTTCACGTGCAGGTAGAACAGGTCAACTTAGGGTAATTCAGAGTCTCCAATTGATCTAAACGTGCATGTTTATGGACTGTGGGAGGAAACCTGGGAAAAGCTAGCATAGACATGAACGTGATGACTCCTAACTAAAAGGCAGGGCTTTGTCGCTGTGAAGTGACAGCAGCTGTCTTCCCAATCACAGACACAATTGCCCTCATTTGTCAAGCCAGCGTAGGATCTGCTGACAATCCAGGTGCCAAAATCACCCCCACCAGGTGTGACGTGCGACGTGAGCGCTCCTGCACTCGCACGCGCTCTCAATCTGTGCTAACTTTGCTGCACTAGACGTGTTACGAAATCATCAAATGATCACAATGTGAATGTCATGCACTAAAATATGAGCAGTTTCGATACCTCGTCCTCTATTTCTGCACGACAGAAAAGCAGAAGAAAGCGGAGAGGAGACATTTCTCAGACACTGAAACAAATCACGGGGTCGGAAGTCCATCGAAGTTCTGTCTGAGTGGGGAAAGTGCTGTTCAGAGGAAGTTAGAAGGCAGCGGGGGTGATCAATAATTATGGCACTTTCTGATTTAAAATTAAAGTATGACACTGTAGAAGTACTGATATGACATTTGCGTTGTCATTGTAAAATGTAGAGTTAGTTTGGGATGTTATCCTGGAGCCTGGTAGTTTCTTTGTCCAGATTTATGTGTGTATTATTGTGAATGTAGGTGTTTTTGGTGAACAACATAGTACATGCAGATACTGTGTGAACGTCTAGTCCATAGTGGCCATAATTTACAGCGTCCTTCTTATTTCATTGATCAGGTATAGCCATATATTTCATCTCTTTCAAATCAGACTGTGGAGGAATATTATGAGAATGGTTGAATTGGCAGTACATTTGAAGTCCAACTCTACAAAATGACACATTGCCAAAGCTCGTCTGTGATGGCGGAGCAGCTGAAAATGACATGGGAAAGTCCTGGAAAATTATCTCAAGAGAACAGTGGGAACCTTGCACTATTGCTTTGTCTTTACTCTGTTCATATCAAGCTCAGTGTAATGAATTGGGGCCTGTTTATTCTTTGTCTCCCATTGTAGCTTGTGGTTGAGTGTGTCTTTGTGTGCAGGAGCAGGAATTGGCTTCACCAGGTCCAGTGAATTTAGCTGCATTTGTTTGGGACTGAGCAGAACCAGACCTCAGCGAAATCTGGGGGTTTTGACTCGACTACAGATGTGTTTGCACCAGGCAACCTTACCGTATCAAAGCTGTGGCGTCCCTGAGTTTTATTTTGAAGCGCCTCGTGACTTTATTATCTCGAACTCTTTCTGCCTGCCGAGACAATGGTCTATTCCCGGCCGAAGATGTGCACCAGGTCCCAAAACATATCCTCCTTCACACGCAGATAGTGGCTGCTGAGACAGGGAAAAGCTGAGCGGAGACACAATACTCCCACATCAAAAACTGATTTTAAAAGGCTTGGTAAAACAGCACCCGAGGCATTTCTGAGGTAGTCAGTTTTCCACTGTTCTGTTCAACTCTTCTAGGTCTCCTTAAATGTGTCTGATCATAAAAAAACTCAACTTTTCAGAACAGTAAGAACACATCATACTGAGTGTAATGCTGCATCAGCAGCTAGAAGTCCTCCCATGACAGATGCATTGCATCACTCATGAGTGTGCATCTCCGCCTCATGACCTAACGTTTCTTGCTTTTTGCGTCGCCACTGAGCTCACCGATCCCAGTCGTGCCTCACGGCCCACTGGTTTGTGGACATGTTGCGCTCTTTTAACGGCCCCTGCTCCCCCTCCAGCCTAGACGCTGCATGGCGAGCGACCGGCAGGACTAGTGGCAGCGAGCAGCCGACCAGCCGAGGCACCATGGCGTCCCGTCACAGGAACTCAGTCCGGATCCTGTCCAGCCGGGAGCGGGGGTCCCAGACCTTCGGCTCGCAGAGGCTCCTGCAGCTGCTGGTGGAGGAGAAGGTCCGCTGGATGAAATGGCAGAGCCAGGTACCTGAAGGCGCAGGAGATTACCAGCATTTTCTAACATTGTGACTCCATTCATAACTGATATTGAAGAATTGAACCAGTGTGTTGTCGGATATCTTGCTTATTTTTTTTGTTCTGTTGATAGAAAGTGGAGCTGCCGGACAGCCCTCGCTCTACCTTCCTGCTGGCATTCAGCCCCGACAGGTGACAATACACGCACGCACACACACACACACACACACACACACACACACACACACACACACACACTCTCATGGTGAAGACCCAAAACCAACGGTACCGCCTGTCCTTGCTTCCCTCAGGACACTCATGGCTTCCACTCACGTCAACCACAACATTTACATCACGGAGGTGAAGACTGGAAAGTGCCTACATTCCCTAGTGGGCCACCGCAGAACCCCCTGGTGCGTGACCTTTCACCCCACCATCCCCGGCCTGGTGGCCTCCGGGTGCCTTGACGGCGAAGTCCGCATCTGGGACCTGCACGTGAGTGTGGCACTGCGACTCCAAGTGCTCGTCTGCACGTTGGCTCATTTCTCAGGGGCTGAACATGGTGCCGCTGGATCTCATTTCCCTCATTTTTCAATGGTCCCTAAAGTGAACCAGCTGCTTGGATCTTGATCATTTTAATTTGGAGTCGAGTTTTTTTTTTTTCTCATTCGCCATTTGTGCTCTAACAAAGGAGTCTTTGTGTGGTGTTGTGTGTGGAGTCAGATATGGTTAGGGTTGCACATATAGGTGACACTATCATATAAAGACAGCAGAAAAGTCCAGACACCACTGTATGTGAGGTAAAAGCTCATGAAGTCGCCCAATAGGCACTAGCTGTACACGTGGAAACGCTGTGTTAAACTGCTTGATCTGTGTTTGTGGAGCTGAGGAAGTTGGATGAGGGCAGCGGGTGTGTTGTGAAGGACTGTGTCATGGGCAGGCGACTAGTGGAGGGACGATGAAACATTCACGTGCTGCCTCTGTTGTTGCTCGTCCTGCAGGGGGGCAGCGAGAGCTGGTTCACTGAGAGCAACGTCGCCATCGCCTCCCTGGCCTTCCACCCCACCGCCCAGCTCCTCCTCATCGCCACCAACAACGAGCTCCACTTCTGGGACTGGAGTCGCCCCGAGCCCTTCGCCGTGGTCAAGACGGGCAGCGACACGGAGAGAGTCCGGTTGGTTGCACGGGGTCATAAGAGGAGAACGGGGATAAAAAAAGAAAACGCTTTTAACATCATCATGTCTGAGTTACAGCCTTAAGCAGACACAGCTCTGTTGTTGAGCAAACAGCACTAAGTCCTGTGATCTCTCACGTGAGAGGCAGGCACGACAGCCAGTCAGTGTGAGCCTGCGTTGGGTTGCCAGATTAACATGAAACGGATGTATATTCTATATATATTCTGATTGCACGCCTCTGAAAGAAGCCAAGCGTGCAGCGGTTTGGGACGGCCGTGTGTTTTCGTTCTTGTTGACACAGTGTGCTCGTGTCTCCTCCAGGCTGGTGAGGTTCGACCCTCTCGGTCACAATCTGCTGACAGCGATAGTGAACCCATCCAATCAGCAGGTGAGCAGCAGCGTGTCCGACTGTTGGGGGGAGTTGGTTTGTTTTTCTGGTCATGGTTTTGTTTTTCAAAGCACGGCCTCCACCTTTAATTAGGTGGTGAATACCATTATTAATCCAATCATTGAAGGTTGGTGTTTTGCATATTTAGTAAGGCTGTTCAAGTACATTTTGAGAAAATGAAGGCCCTTTGAGAGTATTGAAATGCACAACAATGTGCAAACTACAGTCAATTTGTAAATCGCAGATATGTTGCTGATTAAGGTTTGAAATCCTTAAGTCCTAATGGATGTTGAAATGATCTGGAGGATTCCTGCAGATCTCCTGTGACAGTCTAAGTCGGGTTATAATCAGACAACCGGTAACGTGTTGTTGACCTTGTGCCAGGTGTGTTCATGAACCTGACATGTTTGAAGTGTGCGTTGCGTGTCGTCCAGCCTGTATTTCACAGCTGCTCGTGTCTTTCAGAACGAGGATGACTCGGAGGTTCCCATGGACAGCGTGGAGATGCCGCACTTCCGCCAGCGCTCCTTCCTGCCGTCCCAGCCGGTCCGCCGCACGCCCATCCTCCACAACTTCCTGCACATCCTGTCGTCCCGCTCGCCGGGCACCCAGGCGGGGGCCGAGCAGCAGCGGCCCCTGGGCGAGAGCGGGGCGGGGGCCGGGGAGCCCCCCAGCATGCCCCTGGCCCAGTACCCCAGCGCGGAGCGCGGGCCGCCCTTCCCCGGCTGCACGCAGCACCTGGGCATGGTGTGCCTGTGCAGCCGCTGCTCCGTCAACCGCAACCCTTCCTTGGCGGCCGGGGCCGCCGGCCCCGACCCCAGGGTGACCTCTGAGCCCCCGCAGCCCCCCCCGGCCTCCACCTTCTCCTCCGCCCGCACGGAACCCCGGCAGCCCACGGAGCGCGCCTCGGCCTTCACCTCGGTGTACTACAGCGCCGGCGCCGCCCTGAACCCGGCCGTGCCCAGCGTGGTGGAGGCGCACTCTGCCCGGCCGGGGCCCGACTGGACTCGCAACCTCCTGAGGGAGGGGGGAGTCGGCCCCGGCATGTTGCCCCCCAGGACCTCGTCCTCCTCCATCAGCCTCCTGTCCGTGCTCCGGCAGCAGGACGGCTCCTCGCAGTCTCCCGTCTACACCTCGGCCTCCGAGGGCCGGGGCTTCCCGCAGCAGGGGGAGCCGGGGGCCCGGGACGGGGCCGGCACCAGCAGCGGGCACCACCCCTTCTGGGACGGCTCTCGCAGCAGCACGGCCTCCTTCCGGAACGTGCTGCAGTGCAACCTGAGCCGCTACTTCATGGAGTTCGACCGCATGCAGGACCTGGAGCCGCCACTAGGGGCCGGCCTGGCCGACGGCAGCCAGGAGCAGAGCCAGGAGCTGCTCAACAACAACATGGACCCGCAGAGACCCGGGGCGTCCTCCTCCTCCTCCTCCTCCTCCCCGACCATCATCCACTACCAGCCCCCCCTGCCCCCCCCTCCCTCCTCCCACAGCCTGGAGAACAACGTGCCCCCCCCGGCCGCCCGGGGCCACCTGAACCGCTGCCGGGCCTGCCACAACCTGCTGACCTTCAACCATGACTCTCAGCGCTGGGAGCGCACCAACCAGGCCTCCTCCACCTCCGCCTCTCCCCTGGAGCCCTCGTCCTCCTCCTCCTCCTCCTCCTCCTTCCCCCCCTCCTCCACCACCTCCTCCGCCCCCTGGCAGCCGGACGAGAGCAGGAGGTCGCTGGACGCCCCGCCCCAGGAGCGCAGGGCGCCGGCGGACACGGGCGAGCAGCCGCCCGGGGGAGCGGGAGGAGGCGAGGCGGGATCGGTGGCCTTCCCCATCGCCCCCACCCCCAGCCCCCCCGGGGAGCAGGCGGTGGGCCTGGTCTACAACCAGGACACGGCGCAGTGGGAGAGGGTGTACCGGCAGGCGGCCGCCGGCAGAGCGCCAGAGCCCCCGGAAGCCTTAAGCCAAGAAATGCCTGTAGACCCCCCCGACGAGGACTCGCTGAGGAGGTACGCCCCACGCTGCCACTGCTGCGTTTCTGTTTTCATGTCACTGTGTCGTTTCCATCATCACAGAGTAATACGTACATCGTATGCAATCCTTTATCTCTGTTATGACAGGTGACACAGGCTTTCATTATGTAGAGGAACAAAATCCAACTAGCGTGAGATGAAGGGGGGAGAGGGTGCAAATAAGACAGTCGCTTCAGTAGAAATCAGCATGTAGCAGGTTGAGCTTCACATCCTGTGGAACTTCTCTGTCCAAGTCCTGAGAGACAGAAACCATTTAGCTGAGTCCTCTTGTCTTGTCTTGTCCCTGACAGACGTCTCCTGGAGTCATCCCTGCTATCGTTGTCCCGCTACGACGTGTCGGGGTCCAGAGACCACCCCATCTACCCCGACCCGGCCAGGTAGCCCCGGCACACGCACAGCTCTGAGCCTGAGCCTCCAGACATGTGGAGACGAGCCTGCTGGATGTGAACCTGTGTGTGTGTGTGTGTGTGTGTGTGTGTGTGTTTCAGACTGTCTCCCGCTGCCTACTACGCCCAGAGGATGATCCAGTACCTGTCTCGGCGGGACAGCATCCGCCAGCGCTCCCTGCGCTACCAGCAGAACCGGCTGCGGGCCATGTCGTCCTCGTCCGACAGCTCGGCCAGCAACCCGCCCAGCGCCATGGACAGCGCGGACATGGACTTCGAGGAGCTGGAGTGAGTGCCGTCCTCCGTCCCGCCACGAGAAACGTCCCCCGGCCGAGTGTGCGTCCGTGTCGTCTTGGCCTCCCCTCCTGTTTACTGATTGACTTTTCTTTTGTTCTTTACAGCGATACCGGAGACAGAGCGAGACACAGGACGACCCGCAACGCCAGGATGTCTGCACCCTCACTGGGTCGCTTCGTCCCACGGTTAGTCAGAGAGTCTCTCTCTCTCTTTCTCTGTCTCTCTATTTCTGTGTGTCTCTCTCTCTCTTTCTCTGTCTCTCTCGCTCTATCTCTCTATCTCTCTTTCTCTCTCTTTCTCTCTCTCTCTCTCTCTTTCTCTCTCTTTCTCTTTCTCTCTCTCTTTCTCTCTCTCTTTCTCTCTATCTCTCTCTTTCTCTCTCTTTCTCTTTCTGTCTCTCTTTCTCTCTCTCTCTTTCTCTCTATCTCTCTCGCTCTCTCTCTAACAGTCTGTGACTTTTCATCCTGTGTGCTGCCCAGATGAGCAGGTCATCATCATATGCATTCATTTATGGATTATACATCCATCTATTATCATAACCTCTTTAACCTATATGTTACACACACACACCATTCACTCCCACACACAGATCATACACACACACAGATCATTCACACACACACACCATAAGATCATTGACTCACACATACACTGATCATTCACTCACACACACATACACTGATCATTCACTCACACACACATACACTGATCATTCACTCACACACACACGCACACACACTATTCACTCTCACACACAGATCATTCACTCACACACATTATTCAGTCTCTCACACACACACACCCACCCACCCACCCACACACACACAGACTATTCACTCTTACACACAGATCATTCACTCACACACACACACAGATCATTCACTCTCTCACACACACACACACACACAGACCAGACTCTCCTGTTGACCTCATCCTATGTCTTTTTGGACAGTGGAGGGAGCCAGAATACTGAAGAAAACTCACTTTATCTTTTTCTATCATGTTATTGAAGTTTTCCAGAATCCTAATCCCAGTCCTTTGTGGTTGTTCCTCACAGACGGTTCCTTCTGCCGGAGTACCTCCCCTACGCTGGGATATTCCATGAGCGAGGGCAGCCTGGTCTGGCCACACACTCCTCAGTCAACAGGGTGCTAGCTGGTAAATACGCACACACACACACACACTCTCACTGTGCTGCCCTGACCCTCGGTGACTCGGTCTGGCAGCAGTTGGAGGCAGGGCAGCCCTGGCCTGTCTCAGCGTGACGCTGACCGTGCTCGCTGTGTGTTGCCTCAGGCGCTTCCATCGGGGACGGACAGTCGGCGGTCGCCAGCAACATCGCCAACACCACCTACCGCCTTCAGTGGTGGGACTTCACCAAGTTTGACCTGCCTGAGATCAGCAACGGTACGACCGCGGGGTGTCCGCTTCGAAACCATTCAGTGTTGGTGAATCCATTGTGGAAGAATGAAGGACGTGTCAGTCGGTGTCCTGCGTTCCTCTCCAGCCGATCTGAGATCTGTCGTGTGTTTGTGCTCTATAAGATTTCATTTAGGACTGATAAGTAAGTTAAAGATGTGTTGCTGCTCAAAAGGAGAAGGTATTGAAATGAACCTCAGGGTTCCTGCAGCTTGCTCTGGGCTCTGTCGTTGTTGATCTTTCTGGGAGAATGATGTTCTGTCTCCTCCACAGCTTCCGTCAACGTCCTGGTGCCAAACTGTAAAATCTACAACGATGCGAGCTGTGACATCTCAGCGGACGGTCAGCTGCTGGCCGTCTTCATCCCCAGCAGCCAGCGGGGTTTCCCCGACGAGGGCATCCTCGCCATCTACTCTCTCGCGCCCCACAACCTGGGGGAGATGCTCTACACCAAGAGATTCGGTACGACGCCTCCGCGGCACCTGTCCCGCCTCCCCAGGGCAAGATCTGAGTGTTTGCAAGTGTTACCCTCCTCTTCTTTACGTGTTTTCTTGTTGCCTCCCGTGACTCCTCCTCCTCCTCTCCAGGTCCCAACGCCATCTCGGTCAGCCTGTCTCCGATGGGCTGCTACGTGATGGTGGGCCTGGCCTCCCGCAGGATCCTGCTGCACCCCACCACCGACCACATGGTGGCCCAAGTCTTCCGCCTGCAGCAGCCCCACGGGGGGGAGACCTCCATCCGGGTGAGGCTTCCATCTGTTCACGTGTCTCTACGGTGTTGGGCTGGCTACCAGTGTGTGGAGCCGCCTGCTGTGCTGCCCTGCATCGACTTGCCTCTCTTCCTCTCAGATGGTCTTCAACGTGGTTTACCCCATGGCTCCAGACCAGCGGCGCCACGTCAGCATCAACTCTGCCCGCTGGCTGCCAGACCCCGGGATGGGCCTGGCCTACGGAACCAACAAGGGAGACCTGGTCATCTGCAGGCCCGTGTAAGTGACTGTGTGTGTGCACACAGAGAGAGAGAGAAGGTCCCGGACTTACAGATGGAGGTGATAATGAGGGTGGTGGTGTTGCAGTGGCTGATTAATGGCCCAGCCGGCCCTCAGATGTAGGCGGGCGGGGAGGCCCTAACGAGCCGGGCCAGCCCCCTCCCCCCCCCTCGCCTGTTTGCTTACCCTGGAAGCGTGCGCGCCACGTATGTCGCCGCGGGCCCGTCCGCCCCATGAGGAATGGGCTGATGTGATTATCCTAATAGTCGCCCCGAACAGGAAGACCATTAATTGGAGGAGCTCAATTAGAGCCTTTAATGAGGTCATGCTCTGTGATTCCACGAAAAATCCTCCTCTGCCTTTCAGACTTCCTGAATGGAAGTAAATTAACGTGTGTGTGTGTGTGTGTGTGTGTGTGTGTGTGCGCGTGTGTGTTTAGGTTCTACAGGAGCGACGGGGAGAGCCCGGCAGAGTCCAGCACTGAACCCTTGTTCTCCGTCAACAACAGTGGAACGAGCCGGACCCGGAGCTCTGACCGAGCCGGGTGAGAGTCGCCTCCACAAACACGTCTCCAGTCGACCCAAATATGCATGAAACCCCTGCTACATAGACAAATGAGATGCGGCACCACTGATCGTAACCCAACCCTCGCCTGTGCTTAGCTCAGACTGCTAATTCGGACCTTTTGGATGCTAAGTGACTCTGAGTGCCGAGCAGAGCACCTCCAGCTGTGTCTGACGTGCAGCTGCTGTCGTCGTTTCAGGCCCAACCGGTCCGGCTGGAGGCTGGACAGAGACATGGGCCTGATGAATGCCATCGGCCTCCAGCCCCGCCACCCCGCCCCGTCGGTGACCTCACAGGGCACCCAGACGCCGATCGTCCAGCTGCAGAACGCCGAGACGCAGACGGAGCGGGACCTGCCGGAGCCCGGCGTCTCCCAGCCTGCACCCAGTACTGACACATTTCTGGATATGCCGCTGCAGCAGCGTGCGCTCAGTCATTTGCTAAGCGAGGTCTGCTCCTCCTCCTCCTCCTCCTCAGATGTTCCCCCGGAGGCTCCGTCCACCAGCGCGGCCGCGTCAGAGCCCTGTCAGGGCGCGAGCAGAGAGCAGGACGGCGGCCAGGCCGAGGC
Organism: Karalla daura; assembly: GCA_029224185.1. Taxonomy (NCBI): domain Eukaryota; kingdom Metazoa; phylum Chordata; class Actinopteri; order Chaetodontiformes; family Leiognathidae; genus Karalla; species Karalla daura. The sequence goes on from CM055196.1 coordinate 16,165,104, forward strand.
CTCGGCAGACGCCCACACCTCCACGGCCAGCGCTGGTACCGCTCCTCCGACACTCCAACACCTCCATGCCCCCATGTCTGTGCACTGTAGCAGCCGTCCGCTCAGAGCCGAGCTCCTCACACACTGCTGAGACAGGCTGTCCAGACACCTACAGCCTGGGACCAATCCCACAGTTTGCCCAAGGCATTTGGGATTGTTTTGTGTAGAAAATGGCAATCACAGTGTGAAACGCAACACTGGAAAAACTACTCCTTACTCCTCCTCTGCCCTGCCAGGAAACACAGTGTGTAACTTTGTCATGATTTGTAAGAGATTACATCATAGACTGCACTCTATGGGAAGGTGAGGAAGCGTCTGAGACTCGCAGGGCCGGGAGCACTGCAGGACCAGAGCGCTGCCTGCACAGCTGCAGCAGCTGTAAAACAACCTGTAAAATGAGGCGAGCGTGGGAACTCTGAGATCAGAGATGAATGTGTGACCCGTGCCGTGTTTGTTCCAGAGTCTCCCGAGTTCGGCTCGGGTGAAGACGCGCTGGCTCGCATCCGGCGGCTGATCGCGGAGGGCGGGATGACGGCGGTGGTCCAGCGGGAGCAGAGCACCACCATGGCGTCCATGGGCGGCTTCGGCAACAACATCATCGTGAGCCACCGCATCCACCGCGGCTCCCAGACCGGCTCGGGGGCCTCCCGGCCCGCCGCCGAGCCCGGCCCCTCCACCTCAGGTCCTCTGCTCCTCTCCCAGACCCAAAGCTACGCCCCGGCCCCGGCCCCGGCCCTGGACCCCCCCGAGCAGCTGGCGTCGCTGTGGGGCCCCCAGCCGTCCGGCCTCTCCCTGGACATGGACGACGTGTTCGACGGGGGCCGGGCCGACGACGGCCCCCTGCCGGGCCCCTCCTCCTCCTCCCTGCTGCTGTCCTCCCCCTCCTCCTCGTCCTCGTCCTCCTCCTCTCACAGCCCCCTCCCCGGTGGAGGCGGAGGCGGAGGCGGCGGCGGGGTGGGCCCCCCCAGCAGTTACCACGGCGACCCGTACAGCAGGTAGTGGTCCCACTGGCCGAGCAGAGGGCGCTCCGCCAAGCCTTATCTCACTAAGACATGGGTGCTGCTTCCACTCTGCCCAGGAGCCCCCCCACCCCCCCACCCCCCCCCCCTCCCCACCCTGCCTGGAACATAAGGGACACAGGAATCGCTCACCACCCCCTGCCCCCACCCCACCCCCCCCCGAAGCGTGGCGGCGGCCTGGGCCGCACTTCCTCTGCACTTACTGGAGCCGGCCTGAAGCTGGAGCGCGATCATTCCTCGTCAGAAAGGGCTTCTACTTGAACGGAGGCCAGTCAGCGCTGAGCCCCCCCCCCGCCCGTTTCTCTGCGCCCGTCAGCCCCATGGACGACGACGTATCGTTTATCAAAAGTGCCGCGTCCTAGGGGAGGGGGCGAGGCCGCTCACACACACACACATACACACACACACACACATTTACTCCAACGTGCTGCATTCGGTGCCATGTGATGTTGAAATTTGATGTGAAACAGTGTGTGATTGAAGTGTTTAAACAGTGAGTTCAGCACTACTTTATTTCAAAGCCTGTTTTTTTTGTTTTGTTTTGTTTTGTACCATGTGTAATTAGTTCAGATGTTGGCTGGACTCTGTAGCGCCACCTGCAGTTCATGGAGGAAGTTACGGTGGACTAGGGGCCGAGCATCAGCAACGCGAGGCTCGAGGCCGAGCAAACTGACTCTGCACGTGTTGCTGACTCTGATTCAAGGCTGAAGAGAAGGACAGTTTCTGTTTTAAGGATCCCACCCAACCAGGTTGCACTATAGCGTGATTGGTGCTAGAGACAGGTGCGTGTATGTCACTGCGCGCGCGTGTGTGTGTGTGTGTGTGTGTGTGTGTGTGTGTGTGTGTGTGCGTGTGTGAGAGAGACAGAGAGGATGTGAATGTGTGTGTTCTCCAGAGGTGGGGCGGTCTGTAGCTCTTTTCCACTGCAGAAACTGAATCGTGGAGTGTCTCGGGACAGAGACCTGGACCTAGAGGAACTTTTTCATTGTGTGGCTGGGCTGTGGACCCGGCCACGAAGCGGCACAAACGCGGAGCAGCTCTCCACAGTCTGGAGTGCTGAGGGGCCGCTTAACAGCCACCTGGTCCTGTCCTCAGTCTGGCAGCTCAGAGTTGTGACTGCGCCTGGTCCCGGTTCATCCTCACGCTCCACACCACAAGCGAGAGAAACACACACACACACACAACAGTGTCTTTTTTTTTTTTCTTTTTTCCTTTCTGGTTTTTACTGTGAAGAGAGTTTAAGTTCCTTGAACCCTCCGTGAAGTTCCTGTAGTGGAAAAGGTGTGTGGTTGGTGTCTGTGTGTGCCCACTGAGCCCCGACCCCACCGAGCCCCCCCCACCCCCACCCCCCACCCCCCCCCCTCCCACACCTGCAAACTCCTGAAGAAGAAACTTGAATTTGTGGATCAAGTGCTACTTTTCCTTTCCAGCCTGTCAAAAGACTGTACAGCCACCAACTGCTCTGCTGCTTCTACTTAATGTTTAATTGTTACACACACGCACACAGATACACACACAGACACACACACACACAGCTGCGGGATGATGTGATGGACCTATGAAGATATGGAAACGCCCTGATTGGAGCTGTGCAGAGATTGTGTGTGTGTGTGTGAATGGAAAACAGTTGTTTACCTTTGTTATTTTGTTTATTTTGTTTTACTCTTGAACTGTTGCTTTGAAGTGGAGACCAGGTGACTTCAGCTGAAGTCAGGCGAGGACAGGTGAGGGCAGCTGAGACCGGCTGAGACCAGGTCTGGCACTGGGCAGACACGGACTGATCTGAATGCTCCTCCTGACTTAACTTGATCAATGAACATTGTCAAATCAACTCGTCTGGGTGACCTTGTGTACGTGTGGTATGTGTGCTAGTCCTGGCCACGGGGCGGGGCCCGGCCTGCGGCCGCAGGCCCCGGGGCCGGCGCCACACAGCGTGGTCAGCGACCCAGGTACCGTGTGAGTTTGTACAGCTCGATTCTCTTGCTTTGATTTTTAGACGTGATGTTATTAAAGAACCTTGGAGAGTTTATCTGTTGACGCATGAAAGTCGTGGAAGGTCTTTAAGTGAAGCCGTTACTGGATGATGTTTTGAAACTGTAAGTCAATTGAGCATTTTACTTTTGAAGCTGATAAAATCTCCCGATGTGTTGATCAGATCTTTTCTCTCGGCTCTTGTCGGCAGTGATGTAAGAATACTCACTCAGGCGTTTAGATGATGGCTAATAAATAATTTATCAGGCACGTCCCGACTTCAGTTCTTTGACTGCAACAGGGTCCCAGACGCACCGATCAGCTGGTCGTTCAGTGTGGAAACCCATCCTCAGATCAACAGAGCCTCACATCGACAGAGCCTCGGTGTTGGAGGAAGCCCGAGCTGCTAATGAAGCGGGGCTGGCTCTATTCTCAGAGTCATTACGTCCCACACCAAACACAGATGGAGCTAATGTGAGGGCAGCGGCAGAGGGGCCGCTGACGTCTGGTGGCGAGACAGCGAGGCGGAGCGTCACGTCTTAGGACGTCTCTCTGCTGCATATAACCTGCTGCTGATGCTGCTGCTGGTGCTGCTGCTCCAGGAGATGCTGCTGAGGACACCGTCTGCAGACAGCAGGTCAGCTACCTTCAGGTAAGCGTTCTCTGTCCGCTCACAACAAGTGGTGGACGTTTGGCTTCTGTCGTTACGTTCACTTTGACCAAGCTGGAACTCGCAGTTTATGGTAAACTCCACCGAGCAGGTGGTCCAGCAGAGTAGGACGCCGTACGGAGTAGTAGTGCAGTCTGAGAGACCTGTCCTGTTGTCATGGTAACGGAGCTCATCCTCCGAGGACTGTAAAAAGATATATATATATATATATATATATATATATATATATATATACAATCATGCGTCTAATCGATTAGCCAATCAGCAGTGTTGAGTAGGAGCCAGGGGAGGGTCTAGGATCTAGGATCAGACCTTTAGGGGTGTTAAGCTACTAAAAAAAAAGAGTTGCTCCTGTTAAACCACTGCTTTCACCGAATAACATTACAATGTCACAATAACATAACTTACATCAAGAAATACCCATATATAGTTGAGTGGTCTGCTACAGTTTATGATCATAATGTTCAGATCAAAAACATCACAGATCTGCACAGAGATGAGGTGGATTAGTAAAATGGGATGCTAATAACTGTGACACCGCTCTACTCTAATGCGTTTCTATTTTTCCTGGGTCATTTCTAACGGACAGAGAGTAGCCAAATCAAATTAACCATAGCCAATCAAATTTAGCGGCGCTCGACCAAGTCATGCCAGCCCGACTCATTTCCAAGTCAGACAGTTGTTTGCAGCAGACCTCATGGTTACAGTGACACTAATGGCTCTGAACAAGAGCCCTGCACTTACAGTCACCATGACAACAACTTCAAATCCAGGTTGAATCAAGCAGGTTAAATCTGGGGCTCCCCTAACAGCCAGTCAGATCTGAAGAAGTATTTTGGACAAGAGCTGAAACATCTTCAGGGATGTATATAATCTGCAGAAGTACTCACATCCTGTACTTAAGAAGAGGTACAGACACTTGTGTAACAAAATGCTCTGGTAAAAGCTGAAGCACTGATTCAACTCCTTCACCCAGGTAAAAGTACTGGACACGGTCAGCTTCAAGGTTCAGTTTCAAGAATGACTGAGCTGAGCAGAGGTTGTGCATGACATGAGCACCTGGATTAATTTTAACATGTTAGGTACTTTCAATACTCCACTTAGCAGTTCTCTTAAATAAGGCCATGAATGGGAATCTCTTGGCTCCGGGTGTGTGTTTGCATCATTGTCTGCACCTGGTTACCTGGTTCACCTTCTTCATCCTTGTTGTTGCCAAAGGTTTTACTCTTGATCATAAGTTTCACTCCGTCCACGTTTGACACGCAAAAGACATCTATGTCTTTTCCGTTATGTCACCATCGAACGTTGAAAATTAGTAAGTAAAGTCTAAAGTAGTAAGTAAAGTGAGTAAAGTCTTCAAATGTAGGGAGTAAAAGTGAAAAGTCATGATGACATTAATACTCAAAACCTCAATCTTTACTCGTTCGTCAGGAAGTAAATGATGAAAACCAGTTGATCCAAGTTCAGAAAAAGAAAAAAAAATCACTCTAGTCCTTCAATACCTTCAATGCATGTACTAAAACCAAACTGTGGTTTGTTTTTTTTTTTAGCAGACATGGGGCAAGCTTCTGGCCCCGTCCTGAACTCCTCCGCCTGGATCCACACCTGCGTCAACGGCAGCTGTGACCCGGCGGCCGGGGCGGCGTGCCGCCACGGGACCGCCCAGCTGATCCTGCTCGTCACGGTGACCGCCTCCCTCAGCGCCGTCACCGTGCTGGGCAACACGCTGGTCATCCTGTCCATCAAGGTGAACCGGCACCTGCGCACCGTCAACAACTACTTCCTGTTGAGCCTGGCGGTGGCCGACCTGATCGTGGGCCTCCTGTGCATGAACCTGTACACGCTGTACCTGCTGCTGGGCCGCTGGCCCCTGGGGCCGGCCGTCTGCGACCTGTGGCTGGTGCTGGACTACGTGGTGAAGAACGCGTCCGTCCTGAACCTGCTGATCATCAGCCTGGACCGCTACCTGTGCATGACGCGGCCGCTCAGCTACCCGGCGCGGCGCACGGCCAGGATGGCGGTCCTGATGATCGCCGCCGCTTGGCTGCTGTCCTTCGTCCTCTGGGCGCCCGCCATCCTCAGCTGGCAGACGGTCGGGGGCGAGCGCGTGGTCCCGGACGGGAAGTGCTACACGCAGCTCCTGGCCAGCCCCGCCGTCACCCTGGGGACCGCCCTGCCCTCGTTCTACCTGCCGGCGCTGGTCATGATCGGCCTGTACAGCCACCTGTCCGCCGCCAGCCACAGCCGGCTGAGCGCGCTGCGGGCCCAGCGGGCCTCCGTCAGGACGTCCAGTCCGTCTGTGAAGGACGTCCTCCTGAGGCGCCGGAGCTGGGTGACCAGTGACCTGGTCTCGGACCAGTCGGAGACCAGCACGGCCAGGCCCAGGAGGAACCGCAGCGCCTCCAGAAGTCCCGGCGAGGCCTCCGAGCAGACGGACGGCTGTCTGTCACCGGGGTGGGGCCGCCCCTGGGCTTCTGCCCGCAGCCGTCCGGACGAGGAGTCCAACAGGACGGACAACGACTCTTCGTCCACCACCGACCTGCACAGGTCGGCCTCGGCCGCTCTGTCCGTCTGTCCGAGCTTCAGGTCTCAGGAGAGGCGGCGGCGTCGAGTGATGGCGAGGGAGAGGAGGGTGACCAAGACCATCCTGGCGATCCTCCTGGCCTTCATCCTCACCTGGACGCCGTACAACGTCCTGGCTGTCGTCGCAGCCTTCTGCCACGTCTGCATCCCCGACGTCCTGTGGTCCACAGGATACTGGCTGTGCTACCTCAACAGTGCCATCAACCCGTGCTGCTACGCCCTGTGCAACGTCACCTTCAGGAAGACCTTCTGCAGCCTGCTGTGCTGCTGCCGCAGGAAGCTGCCCTGACCACGCCAGTGAGGGTCACCTCCCTACGTCTCCCTCGACCATCAACTTCCCGAGGTCTTCTGCAGCTTCCTGCTTCATCCTCTCAACTGTCCACCATCAAAGGTGTCAATAATCAATCATACTGTTCACCTATACTCTTTTTGTTCTGTCTCTTTATGTCAGAGAGGATGAGCAGCTGATTGATTGAACCAATCCACATGTTGATAAGGGAGGAGAAATCATTACCGAATCTCTCTGAGGCAGAAGAATCAGGAAGTAGATGGAGAACTTATCTGAAACTGGTCCAGAATCCATAACACTGCGGCTCCAGATGTAAGCTCTGTGATAGTATGCAGAAGTTTTATTTTCCATATGGTTTTATATGAGCTGGCAGAAAGGTTTGAGGAATGATGCCCACAGGATGGATATTGGTCACATGGCCTGCTAACAAGCGCTAACCAGAATGGTTAGCCAGGCATAGGTTGTCAAATGTGTGTATGTAGCACATAAAAATGAATGTCTCAACTCTTATTTGACCAGTTCCCATCAAGTTACTTCATTTCTGAATGATGACAGTGCATGTATGTTTCCAAATAAAGTGCAATGACAAAATGGTGCAATGTGGAATGATTAAGGATAGGCTAATGCTAACTGTTAGCAAACCAACATGTCCTCATGCTAGCAGTTTGTGTGCAAGTTGTCACAGTCCACATTAGCACATAGCTCAGAACGTTCTGAGGTGTTGGTACCAATCATTGTGGTCGTGAAGAAGAGTTCCTGTGCCGTGTTTGTCGTGTGTGAACGTCTCATGAAGGAACAGACCAAAGTAAAACAATGTACAGTCTTTAATTTGTTCATTTACACAAGTTTCATCCTGCAGCGTCAAAAATCTACAGTTCAAAAATAGATTTCATGGAGGATTTTTTACCAGATCCAGCCAAGCCTCTAATTTTGTACATTATTCTATAACAGACCCACAATGATCCAGTGAGTGATGTCGGAGCCGGATCATCACGAATCCCGCGGTTAACTTCACTTATACTACTGTAAGAACTTTTAGGACTAGGACTGGAAAGTTATGGTTAATACGAACTATCGGCTACCGGGACAGAGGAGCTCATCATTATCTAGTGGGAGGATCCTGGAAAAACTTCCACACTTTAATCCAACAGGAGAACAGAGTCAGAGGAGGGTCAAAGGTCACAGGTGGCTGGTGTGTTCCTGGAGGAGTCTCTCGGTTTTTGTGTTTGTTGAAGGAGGGAGGACAATGGTTGCTCTGGACGAATCCACTCATCTTCGCAGTCTCTCTTCAGACGTTAGTTGGACTTCTTGTCGCCTGCAGCAGGACAAGAAAAAAGTTTGATGAATTGATGCAGGAGAAGCTTTTGCTCTTGAAATTGTTGTTATACAGTAAAATATGTCAAGAAACTGGTTGCTCTTTTTATTGTCCAGAAACTGCTTCTTCTGTCTTAATTTGTGTTTTTTTTTTAAGTTTTCTTGATTATCAATAGTCAACAGACATGAGTTATGTCACTCAGATCAACTTGAGTTAGTTTGCCTTAAATCATACCTAAATTATTAAGTTCATTAACTCATTACTGCAACAAGGTAAGTAAGGTACTCCATAACTTCCACTTAGTCTAGTCTCTCAGTGTTCACCTGTTTTTTCATGTGAACAGTTAATCAAATTAGACCCACAATAGTGAAGTACTGGTATTAGGAGAGGAGGTGTTTACCTCGAGTCTTCTTGGCTCTGGGGGGACAGGGCTTAGACACCTGCACAGTGTCCTGACATTCGGCGTTGAACAGAGCTCGTTTCAGAGTCCCAGAGCGAGACTTCATCCCGCTGGACGCATCACACGGGCCCCAGGGCCCAAACTTATACTTACAGTCACCTGAGAGACACAAAGGCAGGAGGTGTCTGAGCGACATGTTTTAACATAACGTTGCCTAAAGGAAACACACACACAGGCTAAGACACATGCTGCCACCTAAATTAAACATTCAGAGATGCATAAAAGCACAAACTATAAAAAAGGTTGTACTTTTTCCAGTAAGTTGTTTCACACTGGACGTGTCTTTTATACTTTTATCATCACTTCTCTGAGCACATAAGTACATTTAAACCCACAAGAGTATGAGCTGATGGAACATGCAGTTCCAGATATGGCCATTAGAAGGCGCTTCCAGGAAACCCCAGAGCAAGCAATGAGAAAACCAGAACCCTTCTTTTGTTTGCGTGTGTGTTTGTATATGTATGTGTTTGTGTGGGAGAGTGGGTGGGAGAGTGGGAGGGAGAGAGAGAGAGGGAGAGAGCCTCACTGATCTCCTTTTTCCAGTTGCAGGGGATCTTGCAGTGGATCTTTTCCGTCTGATCCCTGCAGGTGGCGTCTCTGAGTCCATCGCCACAGTCTCCTTGATCTGGGACACACTTCCCAAACTGAGTCTCTGCAGTGGAGCAGCCGGATGCAGCTCGAGCTTTTTCATGTTTTCCTGCAGGAAGCACACGCCACAAGTCAACATTCGTCTGTACACACAGAAATCCAAACACAGCGCGTGTTTGCTCATCAAACAGCTGCAGGATCCGCAGATGATGACGTGACAGCCACAGACACTGATTTCAACACTGATACGTACACACAAGTACGTACACAGTCGTCTGATTGGCACACCTATATGTACACATTTAAGCACGCATAATGATGATGCCAACAACACTGTATATAGATGTAGTGATCGATGCTGATCACACCTCCACCCTCACTGAGCATCAAAACACTTACAGCTCAAAAACAAAGACCTATTTCGACCTATGTGCTACGCTCTCTGCATCCCCGTTGCCAGGGATGGATGAAGATGGAGAGGATGGTTGTCACCACAGGCAACCGATTCACTGCAGACATTCCTCAGCAGGAAGTATCAGGATGAAACGTCACGTGAAGTAACTAAGCACATTCCCTTAATATGTTCTGCTCTACTGAATATTTCCACATGTGCCCACTAGTGCCTTTTCTCTCACAGCTGAACTTTTAAATAACAAAACACAATGTGGGACCAGAATTGAAGCATGACCTCGATGCCTCCATCGAAAGTTGATGACCAGTGTCATCAGACTGGTCCTCAGACTGCAATGGATGAAAGTGTCAGTCTCACCTCTGTGAGTTTTGCCTCTCCTCATGGCCTCGGCCGGGAGCGTCAGCGCCACCAGCAGCAGCAGCAGAGTAACTGAGATCAAACTTCGCATTCTGCAGAGACAAACACACAGAAAAACAAAACACAAAAACATCTTCAACTGCAACTAAAACAACAAGGCGTCTGCCACATGATTCATCCAGGGAAGGAACATAAGACATAATGTGTGAGACAGTATGTTCAAGTGTGAAGAAAGTGTGTGTGTGTCTGTGTGTTAGAGCTTATGAGACAACATCCGAGGGAGAGTATGTGAAAGAATGTGTGAAGAAGAGGAGAAGACCGTGTCCGAAACAACGTGAGAGAGACAGTTTGGTTGGTGCGTGAGAAAGCTTGCGAGCCTCAGTATGTGAGTGTGTGAAACAGCATGAGACTGTGAGAGAGACTGCGAGACACAGTGTGAGAGAGGCGACGTGAAAGAGTGTGTGAAACGGTGGAGAGGAGAACATGAGAGATACAGTGTGTTAAGGTCTGATATACTGTGTGTGTGTGTGTGTGTGTGAGAGAGAGAGAGAGAGAGAGAGAGAGAGAGAAAGAGTACAAGTGTGTGAAGCAGTGTAGGGGACAGTGTATTGTGTGACAGTGTGTTGTAGTGTGTGAGCACCCAGTGTGTTACCCTGTGTGTGCATTTTGAGACTGTGAGACAGACAGTGTGTGTTAGAGAGTGTGAGACAGTTTACAAACAGTGTGGAGGAGAGGATCTATGAGACAGCTGTCTGTCTGGTCACAGCTGGACCGGCTGCCTCTGTTGCATATCACATTATTTCAGGTGAGGAAGACGAAGACAGTCGCCGGTTGTGTCTGTATGAAGGATGTGGTCTATGTGTGTGTGTGTGTGTGTGTGTGTTGGGTGGGGGCTGCAGATGTTTGTTTTCGTCCTGATGTGTTGTTGTGTGGCAGCCGCTGCAGCGTAGCGTGATGCGTTTGGGGCCAGATGGTCCAGTGAACGTGCTCTTTCACGCTTAAGCCAAATAATCGGACTATTGTGGCCGCAGGATTATGGAAGTAGGCTAATGTATTCACATATTGTTCCTCTGCCTGACACACACACTCACACACACATACACAAACACACACACACACACACACTTCTCCTGGTTTGCTCACACATTCTGCTCTTTCTCGTCATGATGAACGCTCTCCTCCGTCAGCTCTTGGCGGGAGGAAGAGTCAATTACCCATGAGGCACCTCTCTCCTGGCTGTTGTCATTGTGCTGAGAGATGAAGGCTCCTCTTTCAGGCCTCCATTAAAGCAATGCTCCTCTTTCACATGTCAGCTGGCAGAGCAAATCCTGCTCCTCTCGCTCCTCCTGCCGCCTTTCATGAGGAAAGAACCAGCTCTCAGCAGGCCTCCAGTCTGTCCTCCATCAATGAAGAGGAGGAGGAGGTGGGGGAGGAGGGCGAGGAGGCCAAGCAGCGGCTCAAAGGGCCCTTTAGATTTCCACTCAAAAGAAAACTGATTCATTGGGTCAAAACAAAGCCTCCTCTAGCCTGGTTTCATTTCTCTAAAGCCCAACACAGATTCCAGGCCACGTCTCAGGAGCTGCGCCTCCCCCACACTCCCCCACACACCCCTGCACTCCCCCGCACACCCCCGCCCTGAATAGAAACTCATTTGCATAAGAAAACAAAGAAATGTTGGCGAGGAGAAAGGGAGTGGGAAGCTCCCTTTGGTTGAAAACTAGCAGCGACATTTAGAGGAACTTCCTCTGGATCTCTGGGGTTCAATCTCACATCCGGAGTTAAAAGATGTGAATTTCCTGCAGCTCGCCGCCCGATGCTGAGGACGCGCAGACCAAACTTTCCTCTGACTGACTAAACGAGGTCTGACACCGAAGACAAACGACTGTCTGAGCTGAACATCTGCACAGCTTTGATGGAAACGGAGACCACAGGGCTCATCAGCTGCAGCCCCGACACCAGCACAAAGCAGCAAGAGGAGGCATTTCATTTATCCACAGGATCCCCCTGCCAAGACAACCCCTCCACTGGCAGACTGACCAGTCTTTAAATGTCAATTACACTTTGTTTTTCCTCTCCACATTGATCGTTTCCCATCCACGTGTCAAGAAAATCTGGCATCAATTCTGTTGACTGACAAAATAAAATCAGATCTTTTCTAAATTGTTTAAAATTTTACAGTTTTGAGGCAGAATGTGTGCAGCTTTGGTCTGTGGTGTGTGTGTGTGTGTGTCTGATGAAAGCAGGAAAACTTACTTGTTGAGTTGAGTGGAGCAGCCAGTCGAGCTGTGGAGTTGTCGCCTTCTGTCCCTGCCCTCAGCTGCTGCTGAGCAGTCTTCTCTCTCTCTTTCTCTACCTCTCTCTCTCTCTCTCTCTCATAGACACACACACACACACACACACACACACACACACACAAAAAAGATACACCCACAGAGCCCCCCTCCCTACACACACTCATGCAGAGAGAGGGAGAGAGAGAGAGAGAGGGAGAGAACGTGCGTGCAAAGGATGCTGAAAATCTTGTGATAACATCGCAAGGTTTAATCCGGGAATAATACATGCTCACCTCATTAGCATAATGTGATCATTTGTATGTATGTGTATGTGAGAGACAGAGAGAGAGGGAGAGAGGGAGAGAGGGAGGGAATGCTCTGTGTGCCAATATTTACCCAGCCACGTAGGCCAGGTTGAATCACAGGTGAGTTCATAGTGCGAAGGGTTCATTCATCTATCTATCTATCTATCTATCTATCTATCTATCTATCTATCTATCTATCTATCTATCTATCTATCTGTGTGTGTGTGTGTGTGTGTGTGTATGGGGGATGTGATTGTACCTCAGTACACACTGTGCTGTCACCACCTCTGCATGCACAGCAGCAACAAGGTGTCAGGTGCTGCACTTTTTGCAACAACTTAATAACTTCTGAACAGGTTGAACAGGAAACTCTGTTTCTCTGTGGTCTTTCTGAACTGGGTCTCAACCCCGGTTTCCTGAACGCGTGACAACTGAACGAAAAGGCCACGATTCGGCGTCTCCTCTGCACCTCCGTACGCATCCAGCACATCTCCGGAGCTGCGAAAGAATCCGCTCATAAAAGCTGAGAAGAACAGCTTTACAACTTGAGAGCAGCTGGACGCTGGCCAGAAACAGCTGAACTAACCAATAACGGCTTAACAACGGCAGATAAACATCAGCCCAACGGCAGCTGTTAAACAGAACCAGGAGAGCAGCTCGACGGCAGCTAAAGGAGCCAGGGGCTACACATCTGCAGCTGCACTTTCACATAGTCAGTACAAATATGAACCGGGACCCATATGAAAAGCTTCACGATGAGTAGTGACGAGTGAGGTTCAACCGGGTGTCATGATGGACAATTTGTATTTGTTGATGATTGTTTGTTTACATCATTTGTACTGTATTACTGTATTGTTGCTACAGTAACTTTTATCATCTACCATGCTTGTTTTTCTTCGTACCGATCACCAGAGACATCAACCCTAACCCTAACCCTAACCTGACCCTGTATGACTAGTTAACTGGTCCTGGTTAGTTGACACATCTCACACACTGGGAATAACAACATGGTCCTGGCAGGGAGTTGGAACTGACGTGCTTTATTGCAGGTCGCTCAGAAATGATAAAACCAAAAACAGTTATTACTGCGATACCGGACACGTCACGTCACTCTGACTCTTAAGTAATTAGCATTAATACAGACTTGATTCTGGCGGCGGCGTCCGAGTCTTCACACAGCAGTTACACGTCACGACAGAAGCATGGTGCCTGGCAGCGCTCACTTTACTTTATGTAACAGACAGAAGATGCAAAAAAAACCCAAAACAAAACAAAACAAGTCTCATACGTCAACTGAAATATCTAAAACTCAAGCCGCGGGCGGCTCGATCGTTTGTGTTTGATCACGAGCAAAATGTGTTTCATCTCTACAAAGAAACCATAAATAGCTTAACTCATCTGTGTCACCTAGGTTAAATAGCCAAACACTTATTTCTGCCGAGTTGAACAAATACATCCAAAAGGTCACTAAGAAGCTTGAAAGAAGACGTTTCTGTGATGCTGTCAAAGCGTCTCGTCCGTCGTGTTCAGCTGCAGGCAAATGAATACGCTCAGTGTTCGCTCCAAGCAGCTGTTGCCGAGTGTGTGTGTGTGTGTGTGCGTGCGTGCGTGTGTGTGTGTGCGTGCGTGCACATCTTTGTCACTAACACGGAGGTCAGAGCTAACGCTGCGTCCACGAAAGCCACATTCACGCGCAGTTTGAGGAGACCTGACGGAGCCTAGTTTGAGTTCACTGTAGTGTCCACGAGAGTCTACGTGTCCTTTAGTTTGGACCAGGACCAGCTCCCCGGGCAGAGAAGAGGCTCCGGCTGATATGTTTCTGCTCCGTCGACAGATGTGCGAGGACACGGGAGGGACGACAAGGAGGAGAAGGGACGGTGGCCGGCCGTGGCGGGCCCCTCAGACCGCCGTCTCCTGGTCCTCTCTCTGGATCATCTGGTAATGTTGGCAGCTCTCCAGATACTCGGCCAGCTTCTGGTCGTTGGCCTTCTCTGCTCGCTGTTTGGGAGTCTCGCCCTGGAAGGCAAACAAAATAAACAAAACAAATAAATCCACATCAAGTCACCCGAAGCACCCGGATCTGGAGCCGACTCCATCCCGATGCCTGTGTAAAAACACACACACAGACGTCACAGGTGACACACACGCATCCCTCAATCCAAACAGTGGCGCTCTCCACTTAAGCCTGGGGACTGAACTACAAGGTGTTGCTACGGCAACACGCGGCATTAATCACAACCGTGCCACTGTAAATGCAGCACGGATTGAAGTGACTGACACGTGGTAGTGGATCGGCTAACTGAGCCGGTCACAGAGTTGCCTAAGCTGCTGCAAGAACTCTGCAGGTGAGAGAAATACAACTCCGATTTTTTTTAATTTACAAAGATCAGTGAGTTTTCAGCGACTCAACATCTCCCCGCAGGCTGAGTTTTTAAAAGGGAGCCAATCTTGCCACCTTGAAGGAGACCCACGATGGAAAACCGTTTCAACTCTGGCTGAAAAATGTCAAGCCTATTCCCTGCCAAAGATACGACCCAGGTCCAAAGATATCAGATCCTCAGATCCAGAACAGGAAGTGAAAGAAGAAATACGAGTGTGACATAAGTCTGCAACTGCGAAGCTGCAGTTTCCAGTGAATCATGTGTGTATGTGCTCCTGGCTCTTCCTCAGTATCGGATTCCTCCTCTAACGCTGGCTCTGGACGTGTACGTGCTTCTCACTCGATTCGGGAAAAGGTTCAGCAAGGAACGTTGAGTTACACCATCATTCGTGTGTGGGTGTGTGTGTGTGAGATAGTAAAGCCTGCCTGTAGCTGCCAGACAGGCATGAAACAGACCCCGATACTCCCACATGTAAAAAGAGGCTTGTAAAAAAGGCTTGTAAGATCGAATATGAGGCATATCTGACGAGGCCAAAAAGTTCTATTGCTTCTATGTTAACACCAGGAGGAAGAACAACAACTCAACTATTCTAGGTCCAGGACACAGACCTGACCTCAGCGGGAGCAACAAGGCTGTAGATAAAACACAAATATTAGACTGTTTATGATGCAGGTAATAAGTCTGGATCGAGATCGTAGCTTGATCCCAGCTGAGTGGACGGATCAATGCATCCGTCCCCCGGACAGACAGATCAGCTGACAGACTGACGGCTCCAGCGAGGAGTGGATCCAGCCGGGGCCAGCGCGGCCTCTCAGCCCTGTGACCCTGCAGTAAATCTGGGCTCCACATCGACACTTCACACACCAACTAAGAGATGAACGCTTTTCATTTGCTGGAGAGGAGGGGGGGGGGGGGGGGGGGGGGGGGGGGGGGGGAAGGGAAAAACTCGATTATGGGCTGTTTCCTGTTACCACTGGCTTCGCCATGGCAACGGTGTGCCCCGGCCTTTGTGTGCGTCGGAGCGAGGCCGGGGATCCTGTGGCGCTCGGGTTCTCAGTGACACACAACATTAATCACTTTATAGAAGTGGGTCAGATACTGCTGGAGAGCCATTTAAAGTGATGGGGAGGAGGAGGAGGGTGGGGGGGGGGGGGACTCCGGCTGGTGGCCGTCACTGCGCCTGAGAACAGCGCACAAAGCCGCCCCCTATAGCAGGAAGCTGCTGCTGCTGGGAGACTCCCAGCACCAGCTGTCAGCAGCACCACCTTCACATGTCACACAGCGCTCACCCGCGTCTTAGCACGACCGCTGCACGACCGGTAAAGATGGAGGAAGTGGTGGACTTTTTTTTGGGGTGTGTGGAGAAGTTGTTTGCCGTTGTCGAAAATAGTTAAGTAAAGGTGTAAGTTATGTAACACTTCACTTTAACCAAGGAGCAAGCAGTAGAGGAACGACTTTCTAATTCTAATTTAACAAGTTCTAATGGTATTAGCACTTAGCTCCAAGTGCTAATGTTAGCGTCTAGCTCCAATCGGCGGTGATGTTTGCCCTTAGCTCCGAGCAGCGCTAATGTTTACATGACACGTCAGTCAGAGCTAATATTAGCATTTAGCTTCACTCAGTGCTAATGTTTGCATGACGCGTCAGGCAGTGCTAATATTAGCATTTAGCTTCACTCATAGCTAATGTTTACATGACACGTCAGGCAGTGCTAATATTAGCATTTAGCTTCACTCAGTGCTAATGTTTGCATGACACGTCAGTCAGTGCTGATATTAGCATTTAGCTTCACTCAGTGCTAATGTTTGCATGACACGTCAGTCAGTGCTGATATTGGCATTTAGCTTCACTCATAGCTAATGTTTGCACTTAGCTCCAGCCAGTGCTAATATTTGCGTTAGGTTCCGAGCAGTGCTAATGTTTGCGTGAAGCATCAATCAGTGCTAATATTAGCATTTAGCTTCACTCAGTGCTGATGTTAGCACTTAGCCTCTAATTCAGCACTGTTTATTATTATTCACTTCTTTTTATTTTATCCTTTATCAAATTAATTATTTCAGTTTATAGCTTGTATAACAGTTAATAATTCATATTATTGTTCTCTTACTGCCATTACTGGTTGTGATTTTGCTGACTATTTTTTTACACTACATACTTATCACTTATTGTACTTATTTACTGTACTATGTAGCATTGCTATGTATCTTGAACACAAAGTTCCCATGTGGCTGCAGAACAAGGCAGGGATAAATAAAGTATAGATTGGTAAAGTATAGACTGGTAAAGTATAGATTGGTAAAGTATAGATTGGTAAAATATAGATTGGCTGGTGACCATAAAGCCAATGAGATAATGAGATGGGTGGAGGTGCTGGTGTTGGCGTTGCTCCGGCAGCAGGGCTGACGTTAGCGTTCAGCTTGTTTGCACCAGGAGGAGCTTCCTGGACGGGGGAGTGCTGCTCTACCTGCAGGTCAGTCTTCATGAGCGACGCCCCGGCCTCCACCAGGTACTGGCAGATGCTCCTCTGACAGGAGGCTGCAGCTTTGTGCAGTGCCGTCTCACCACTGAAACACAACGCAGGTGGTGAGAACGTCTCATCACGTCTGCAGCAGTGAGATGAGTCGATCAGGATTTGGTAGGACCCGGGCAACGACTCACGTTTCTCTCTCTGTGATGTCCAGGTGAGACGTGGGGACTAAATGACAGGGAAATAAAATAACATTTATTTAAAAAAACAATGACCTCCAGATGATGTGAACAAACAGTCTAAAGACAGACAAAACTTTTTGGGCTCATAGTGGAAGAAAAAAAATGATGTTTAAACATTACACATGTGGAAATACCTGGATTTCATATTTGTTAGACTGTTAGAACACAGAACTGAACGCAGGAGGTGGAGATCTCAGAGTCAACGTTGCATTGAAACACATGGATTTACTTCAATGTGTTACTTCCTGTGTGAACTTCAGGTGTGACCCCCTGCTGCATTTCACCTACATCCTGTTTACTTACAGCCAAAGGCGTTCCAATACTGATATGAATGATATTTTACATCCCAGTACAAAAAACTGTTTGACTGTTTTCAGTGGGATTTATGCTCAGTTTCATTTGCAGTTTTGCTACTAAGCTCTTCCAAAATAATCAGGGCATTTCTTTTGATTCAATGACATGAAAGTTCAAGAAAGAACAGAACAGCGTGACATAAAGTGTGTGTGTGTGTATGTGTGTGTGTGTGTTTATGTCTGTCTCATCCAGGCTGACAGCAGCTCTGCTCTGCTGCTGGCGCCCTCTAGTGGTTAACATCAGACAACAAACAGATGCTGCAGTCTAATATGTTGTGCGTGTGTGTTTGTGTGTGTGTATAGAGTTTGCATGTTTGCATGTATTCCAGTTTCCTACAAGACATGCACGTTTAGACCTACAGGAGACTCTAAATTTCAGGCTCTAGTGTTTGTGTGAGTAGAGTCCTGTGATGTTCTGTAAAACTCTGCAAACTGGATTTGTATGAAAACCAGTGAATTAATCTCACCCCAGTGGCGACAGACACAAACTCTCTGTTCTCGCAGGTTATTTCACTTCCAGCCTGTGCCCATTCCTGATTCTCCCATTGCACTGGTATGCGCTGTGTGTGTGTGTGTGTGTGTGTGTGTGTGTGTGTGTGGTGAGTGCCGTTGGTGCACCCACCATTGCCGATGAGGTACTTGAGGATCTCTTTACTGCCGGCCTCCACAGCGTGGTGCAGCAGCGTGCAGCCCGCTGCGTCCTGCAGCAGGATGTCAGCCGCCTGCTGGTGGAGCTCCATCAGCTGCACAACCACAACAACAACAACAACAACAATAATACGCAATTACAACTTCAGTCCACAGACACAGCATATTCAGACACAAGTGGATGAAGACTCACTCGGTTCAGGTCTTCAGTCTTGATGCAGTCAATCAATTCTGCATCTGAAAACAGGTGATTCAGTTCAACACTATTGAAAAATAGTCTACGAGAATGTTTCCTGGACACCTGCGACGTGGGTCGATTTCTAGTAAAACTGTACAACATTTAGGTGCACACACACTTATTTTATAACCGATTTGAATGCTTTGATTAGAGCTCTCACCTTTGTCCGGGTCATTTGAGGTAGCACTGGAAGGACTGTCAGAGAAGAGAAGAGAAGGGAAGAGAAGAGAAGAGAAGAGAAGAGAAGAGAAGAGAAGAGAAGAGAAGAGAAGAGAAGAGAAGAGAAGAGAAGAGAAGAGAAGAGAAGAGAAGAGAAGAGAAGACAAGACAAGACAAGACAAGACAAGACAAGAGAAGAGAAGAAGAGTAAGAAGAAGAAGAGGCACCGTTAGATGCGACCATGACCACCAGCAGCCACACACACACACACCCACTGGAGTCGTACCTAATGATGGGTCTAAAATCAGCGAGGGTTGTGTTGGAGCGATGCACATTCAGTATCTTTGCTCCTCTCCTTCAGATCACAGATGAGACACAGCGAGGACAATATGAGGATGAGGATGAGGATGAGGATGGGGAAGGGGATGGGGACGGGTCGAGGAGCAGCCTGAGCACACGCTTGCGGCAGCGTTGCAGTACAAGGAACCAATAGTGTGTGCTGTACTTAAAGAGCTGGCAGCCAAGCAAGCAGAGCAGTGTGATGTGATATGTTGACACGGCTCTCTCTCCCTCACACACAGACAGGCACACACTCACTGTACTGCATACTCACATACATACATAGTATGTGTGCACAGTGTATTTGGAGACACATGTATAGTGTGCTCTATGCATACATCTTGAGATTCATACAAGCAGACCATTTATTTCTATTAATTTCTGCTTGATTCTTTTTTTTTCATTCTCTTTCAATCTTGAGTAGTGTGTGTGTGTGTGTGTGTGTGTGTGTGTGTGTGTGTGGGCGCTATGCTACCTGCAGAGGGCAGTCTTGGAGGAGCTCTGGGACAAAGCATCAGCTGCTGAGCTGTCACTGGAGATCCTCTTCCTCTGTTGGTCTCTGGGCCTGAAACACACACGCACAGTTGCGGTTGACCTTTGACCTTTCTTCAGTGTATTCTATTATCATTATCATCATGTGACCTTGAGCTCAGCCTGTGGCTCACCTGGCTGTGGTGGTGGAGGTGGGGGAGGACGGCGAGCAGGGGAAAGCAAACTGTCTCTGCTGGTCCTGGTCCTCAGAGTCCACCAGGTCCGGCATCCCCGGGGACGTGCCCACCGTCTCCTTGGCGACCAGCTCCGGGTCCAGGATGTAGAGCTCCTCCTGAGAGATCTCTGTCACGTAGTTCAGGTGCTCCTGGAGGAGGAGGAGGAGGAGGAGGACACCATCAGTTTGACTTTCCTGCCAGTCTGTCTCCTCTTCCTCTCAGCTCTACAGTGACAGACTGTAGAGTTCAGCGTTAAAGGACGTTTCTGTCACCTGAGCTCGATCGATCCTGTAGAAACGATCCGCCGTCGTACCTGAAACGCAAGACAGAGGAGCGCTGTGAGTTCCACCGTGTGGCACTGTGGGGGGAGAAAAAGAAGCTGCGAGCCGTCACTTACAGTCCAGGAAACACCACCTCGTCGACAGCTGCTGCGAAGACGCACAGTCCGCCTCGCAGTCCTGCAAACAAAGGCCCAAGCTCAAGAACGCTGACTAGACTAAGTGCTGACTAGACCACGCTACTCTTTCTGCTTTCACATGTGAGTCAGGGACAACTAGAGGATTCACCACTTGATCCCTCAGATATTTTGATAACCAAAAGAACCTCTTTCCCACTAGAAACACATCAACCCAGAGGCTCGACACCGTCCCGGTACCTGGTCCAGGTTGTCGTGCAGGCGGTCGATGAGCAGGCGGCAGGTCTCCAGGTCGCTGTCTCCGGGTACAGTGATCACTCCCAGGGGTGTGGCTACAGACACACACACACACAGACACACGCTGGTGAAGCATTCACCCACCGTGCGGAGCAGGCTGGCGGTCAGTTAAGCCCGTCTGTGACTCACAGGCCTCCTTGAGCTGGTCCTTGTCGTAGTGCAGAGCCTCGTAGGCCGCCATGCTGATCCGGTTCACTCTGATCTGCAGCTTCTCAGGGACCGGCTGCTGGCTGCGCACACACACAGAGAACCCCGTGGTACACTGGCACAAGTCACTACGGTCAGCACATTTAGGGTGTAATAACCAAGGTAGGACACATCTTTACAGTGCAATGTGAGTTTTTTGTTTTGCAAATGCTTACTATAGTTAGCGAGCATTTTCAGTGCTGTTTATGTGCCTTGTGGTTAATGGGACCCCGATCCCCACCCCCACCCCCCCCCACATTCTCTGTGTTGTGCTGGCTTTCAGTCGGTTTCACACTGTGATAAGCGCTATTAGGTGAGGGCGCGTTTACTCGTTGAGGTGTGGCATGGAGATCCTCCTCTTGGCCTTCTGCACCATGTTGGCCTGGTTGCGCAGGTTGATGCGGATGATGGAGGGGGCCAGCCTGCAGGGCTCCCCGTCCACCTGCATGGGGATGCACTTGTAGGTGGTGAGCGTCACTTCTTTGCACTGGTGCAGCCGCTCGCCGTGACCTCCGACCTGCAGCGTGGCCTGCCAGCACACAGATACACACAGACACACTCTGTTTGAGTGCTGGCTCCACTTATCTGCTGCCTGCCATCTCTTGCTCTCTCTTTCCAAAGAGAGAGGAAACTTGATACATTTTCTGCCGTTTTGTGAAAACTATTGCACTTATATTCTATTAAGTTTTGATTTTTGGCTGTTTATCCACGGTGTGTGGGGGATCTTAAAAACTATTAAAATGTAATAAATCAATGTAGTGAAATTTAAGATCCTCAAAAGGTATAACATTTTTTGGTGGCTTTTGGTTTTGCTGGTTATCAAGCTCTTTCCAAATAGTCTGACTGCAGAAAAATCACTTTGGCTTTGGTTTCATTCATTCTTTGCAACTTTGTTCTCTATAGATTTAATAGCAAACTACAACTGTTTAGTGAATTGATGAGCGGCTGATTACACCTGGAGATGGCGATGAGCTCTTAAAGTTTCCCTGGAAGGTCTTTAGTAAAGGTACTGAAATGACCTTGAGCCTTCCTGCCGACACCCTGCTATCACAGATTTATGACAGGTTGTAGTTTTCAGGCTCGTGTGATGCGGTCTGATCTGTGGTCTGTTGCAGCCTGCTGCAGCAGATGTAATCGGGTGCTGCGGTCTGATGTGGTCTGATGGGTTTGGCTGAGCTCACCAGAGAAGTCATGGTGAAACCAATGACCTCGATGCAGCCGTCGTCATGCCGCTGCGGCTCAAAGTCCTGGTGCTCCCCGGGGTGACCCCAGGGCACGGTGCCGGCACAGTACCTGCAGCACACACACACGCACACACACACACACACACACACACACTCAGGCACGTGTTGGCTGCAGTCACTGCCACATTTGCTGGCTCTCTCTACCTGGCTCAACGTACCTGGGGATGTTGAGGAAGAGAAGACACTGTAACTTCATTTCCTGCACTTTGGCTGTCAAGTCGGTCCCGTCGCACTGAGGATGGAGGACACACACACGCAGGTACAGTTTCAGGTACACTCATGTACACAAGTACAAGTGAAGAGCAGCATGCACAGGGAACATGAGGTACAAGTGCCTACGGTGCAGAACAGTGGAGTGTTAGCGCCTCGTGTTGAGTGGAGACCCTGACGGCCATCTACTCACCACTACTCTGATGTGCTTGGCGAGATCTTTGGAGCTCCCGCTCAGAAAGTCCGAGAAGGCCGTCTGGACCAGGCACACACACACACACACACACACACACACATATATACATACACAGATTAGAAATGTTCAGGTGAGTGTGTGTGTGTCCTGTGCAGCACAGTGCAGCGAGGACATACTCACCCCTGCATAGAACATCTTGTTCCTGAAGCGACTGTTGAACTTCTCGGGATTCGCCTCTGAGACACAGAGCAGAGACGGTTCAGGCAGAACACAAAGCTTTCATTGTCACTGTGCGGGGGACAGACAACGCCACAGACACAACAGAATCCAAGGAAGGAGACTTCCTGCGGCCGGGGTCAGATCAGCTTGCTAATGTGTGGCTCCATCGTTCAGTGTTTGATCCAGTGATATTTTAATGAGATCGGATCATTTCTATTGATCCATGATGGGTGACAAAGGGAGGGAGGGAGGCAGGAGAGGGACCCAGAGACAACCCACTGACCTCTAGATTCGTGAAAGCCCAGCGTGACGTGCGCGTCGAAGCCCAGACTGAAGTAGTTGTTGAAGACGTCAATGGGAAGCTGAGGAGGACAGAGCGGCGGGGGTCATGAGACATCTGGCCCCAACTCCACCCACCCGTTCAGGACGTCCGCTGACCTTGTCTGTCTGGTGTTCGTCCTGGTCCTCCGGCCGGGCCTCGGGGTTCGCCTCCACGTTCAGGTTCCACCGGTCCAGCTGAACGATGTTCCCGTCCTCCACGTGGGACAGGATCTTTGTGATTGGTTCGTCAGTGTAGCCCTGAGAGAGGAGGGGTCAAGGCCAGCCAGTCAGCAGCAGCCCCGAGTCAAAGCAGCCCACTACGTCTCTTTCGTGTTACTTTGGAGGTCAAAGTGCAACTGATCAACTTATTAGATTCTTTGCTTCAAGTTGCACAGTTGGAAGTACAACAACAACAACATGACCATGTAATCACCCCACAATGCAGCAGCTAAACCCCAGTTAGAGTCCAGCTGATCTCCTGCTAAGACCCAGATAATCTCCAGTTAAGCTCCAGTTAAGTTCCAGTTAAACTCACCCCTCCCCAGTTCAGGGTTCTGGCCAGGTCATTGCCGGTGCCCAGAGGCAGGATGCCCACAGGAGGCGAGGGACGGAGTTTCAGCTGGTCCAGCACAGACAAGATCCAGCCCACCTAAACACACACACACACACACAGATGTAGGATCTCAGTAAGGGTAACAGTAAAGTGTGTGGAAGGTTTAGAGCCAGCGGTTATTGACTGTTGACTCACCGTCCCGTCCCCTCCACATGCCAGGATCCTCAGGTTGGGCACTTTGGCATACAGCTCCAACCTGCAGGACACGACACACAGTAGCAAGAGTGAGACAACAAACTTCCTGCTAGACCCAGACGAGCTGACAGAGACTCTGGGCCTCGCTGGTTCTTACTTGGCACATCATAGTTCACCTATACAGTAGAGGTTATTTAGATTATACGTTTTATAACTCTCAATATGTAACTCAGTATGTTTATGCAAATGCACTGCAATTTCTCAGTGTAAGACTGATATAGTACCTATCTATGTATCTATCTATCTATCTATCTATCTATCTATCTATCTATCTATCTATCTATCTATCTATCTATCTATCTATCTATCTATCTATCAATTCTGAAGACAACTGGGTTTTCAGTTCAGGTTAGTTCAGATGGACGACCGAGGTGTGTTTGTACGTCTGCATCTGAGAAGTGTTTGGTCATGACATAGCTTCGGGACTCACTGTAAGGATTCCTGTATCTGAGGATCCCATGGAGAGTGTGTGTGTGTGTGTGTGTGTGGTGTGTGTGTGTGTGTGTGTGTGTGTGTGAAAACCACAGCGCACTGCTGCCAGGAGGACTCTGTGCGTTCACAGTGGAGCGCCTTGTGTACGTTCTGCCTCAGAACACATCAAGTGTGACTTGACCCTCAGACTGACTCAGACAAACACTGACTGCGCTGTTTGTGTCTTGCTCTCAGCGTTTAACTGCAGTTACGTTGTGGCGCCTCAGCTGAGCCGCTCACAGAGCGTTTGTGCTCAGGACGTGATGCAGGTTGCTGTGGGCTGGTCTTACCCCTCTCGGGGCCCGGCCTTGGTCAGGTCAAACACCTGCCGGGGGTTCAGGTACCACATGAAAGACTGGATGATCTTTGCTCCCTGGGAGGCAAAAAAATGATAATATTCATCATCATTGTCGTTTCATTCATTAGTGCACGATACTTTGCATATCTGGGAAGAACCCCGCAATGGACAGAACAGTGTAAAGCACCTGGTTCCCACCACTCTTCGGGTTCACAAACACCAAGAGAGGCTTCATGAGCTGAGATGGGAGGGGCTTCACTAGGAAGGGCTTCCAGCGGCCATCTTGAACCTGAGAGGGGAAACATCCAGGAGACTGAAACATTCACATAAGAAACGCTGAAGCCTGCTTTATGTACTAGTACTACGTATCCTGTGGTGTCCTGTCATTGCACTCCAAATTAAACTTGTTCAGATCCGACAGGTGCAGAGAGAAAAAAACTTCAGATTCATGAAGTGTAGAGACGACTCCTCCATACCTCTGCTCCCTTCCTGCTCGACTTGTTGCATTTCAGCGACGTCCTCTTCTTCTTTTTACTCGATTTTAAAGACGTCTGTGGAGATGGACGACATACATCATGACAACCTGTGTGTGTGTGTGTGTGTGTGGATCTCTGTGTGTATGCATGTGTGTGTGTGTGTGTGTATGGGAAGCACCTGTGCTCGACGGACCCTGATGATCCAGGTGGGGGGGATGATGACGGCAGCGTGAGCTCCCAGAGAGCAGCACTCCTCGATCTGCTGCAGCATGAAGCACGTCACCTTGTTGTGATACTGAAAGAGAGAAGAAGCGGCCTCACTGTCCGGGCGCAGAGAGGACACGAACTCGCTACGAAGAAGAAGAAGCAATACGAGAAGCAATGACACGAAATCAACCCGGTTTTGAGCAAGGGACCCCGTTGTGACACCACAAACCAGATCTATGACACAATGCGTTGTTGGGTTCACCTCGGGCGTGGCAGTGCATCAGAGTGAGCAGGACATCAACAAACACGGCACCTGAGCGGAGAGAGGGGACCTACCGCCTGTTTGCACCACGAGCAGCTGATGGCCACGATCTCTTTGCTGTGGAAGGAGAACTTCTGCTGGAAACCCTGCGGGCGAGAGCACACAGGCGGTCAGCTGCGAGTCTCCGCAGCCGGCGGGTGAGGAGCCCAAGGCCGACCCGATGCACACTGACCTTCCCACACTGCCGACACTTCCCCGTCTGGCGCCTCCTGTGCACCCAGTGGTGTCGTACAACGTTGGACTGGAAGGCAAACAGAGTTTAGCACGACTGACTGGTCTGCTGCTGAGTTATTAAGAGGTGGCAGGTCACTGATGATTCAAAGCAGGAAGCACACTGACCTCTCGCACAGCTCGAGATCCTGGCTCCCGAAACGACGGCTTGCACCTGAAATTAATCTGCGCAGAACGGGAGAGAGAGAGAGAGAGAGAGAGGGGTGGGAGAGAGAGAGAGAGAGAGAGAGGGTGGGAGAGAGAGAGAGAGAGAGAGAGGGTGTGAGCACAGTGAACGCCAGATGAAACCAGAAGCCAGTCATCCAAAGACGAGGCACCTTCTCCAGCTGCTCCATGCACATGGTGTGGACTGAGATCTTGCAACCAGCGCACTTCCTCCTCGCCACAGACTTTTGCTGCAGACAAAAACACAATTATTCTTAACTTAAACGGTTTATTTTTATTTGACTTGATTAATATTAGGGATGCACTGATCAGATGTCGAACCCAGTATGGACTCCAACAGCTGTGATCGGGCGTTAAATAATGGGGTTGAGCCAGGGGCCTGTTTATTCTGTTTCAGCTGCTATATTTCATACAGTGTTTTGATTTTTGTTTAAGTAAATATGTTCATGGCAAAAAAAATTTATTTATTTAATATTGTCATTTTTTGTATCAAAGACCTGGCTAGTTATTACTTCTGGCGCACAGTCATTTATTATTTTAATAATAAACAAATACTTATATTATTTATATATTTATAATTGGAATTTATATTATTTATTGTGCCAGTGCACAATAATTCACTATTTTAATAATAAAATAATATTTATATTATATATTTATATTATTTACATAAACTGACACTTGTTCTCATGTATTCATGTGTTACATTGTGTTTTACAAACTTAGGAAAGTATTGTTTAAGTCAATAAAGTCTATCTAGTTTATGAAGTCTATCTAGTCTATCTAGTTTATGTCGGGGCTCAGCTGGTACACACAGCCCTGGTATCACTATCGGGACTGAAAAAGTCAGATCAGTGCATCACCAACTCATATTGTGTTTCACAGATGGACCAGAATGTCGCACTACACTTTCCGGCCACACGGGGGTGCTCTGACTCACCAGTGACTTGGCGATGCAGTACTGCTCTCCCACATAGCAGAAGTCTCCAGACCCGCTGGTTTCAAACCAGATGTGGTCCCCGAACTGGGCATTGTCCTGTAGAGCCACAACAACAACAAAGCATAAAAAACACGACCAGCATGCGACTTTAGGAGTGAGCTGAACTGAATCAGAGGGCAGGGTGGTGATCCCTGTTTGAAGCGCTAGCGAGGACCTTCATCACTCACCGTCCAGTCCACGGTGCCACTGGGCTCCTGCTGCTGCTCGGCCTGCCCCGCAGCCACCGACCCCCCAGCAGAGGCAGCAGCGGCTGCCGCAGCGTTGGGCTGGGCGGCCGCGTGCTGCAGGCCCGACTTCGCTATGGCTTTCCTGAAGACACAGGCAAACAGACGCAAGAACCGTGAGGAACACTGACCCCAGATCGGTCCGGACCCACAGCACAGGTGGAGCATCCCAGCCGCTCCGGCTTCGACCGGTGCAACAGGACGGGAGATCGATCTCATCTTGTTTCACCGTTTTTCACTTGAACTGGTCGAACTGGTGGATGGATGTCACTGTGGTTTGGAGCTGCGACAGACGATTATTGTTGCCGTGACGATCACTTCCTCGATTCGTTGTTTAGTTTATTTAGTGATGCAAAAACAGTCAAAACATCTCCACAAATGCCAAGATGCGGCGATAAAAGGCGTTTTATTTTGTCCTCCCCTCACTACTTCAATGTCATGTCACGGAGACTAAAGAAACCAGAAAACATTCACATTTTGACTTGAATGTCTTAAACTGATTCTCCCAATCTCAGAACCAAGTGCTTTTAGGACAACGATGATGTTAATGGTGGTAAATGCGGCCTCCCTCCAGTTTTTGTCTCAACTCTTTGGCATTACTAAAACTGCAGAGGTGCTGCAGAGGTCAGAACTGCATCTCTCTCTCTTACACACACACACACACACACACACACACACACACTAACCTTAGTAACAGCACGGCACTGCTGTGCCATGTCATTGTTCCTGCTAATGAGCACCAGCTCCATGGAGCATGTTTGTGTCTGTTACAGAATCTCAGCTCAGACAATTTGCCTCTCGGCTCATCTCTGCTACTATTATGACCCGAGGGCGCTCGTACTACTGTTAAAGACCTTTGTTAACCACCGGCAGCTGGACTAAACCAGTCCACCTGTCACTGGGTAAAGCATGTCAAAGTGAGCAAGTCAAGAATTAATCATTCCGTTCATCGTCTCACAATGGGAAACATTTGAGGCATTATAGCAGCCTGTTATAGCAGCTTGTTATAGCAGCCTGTTATAACCTGTTATAACAGCTTGTTATAGCAGCCTGTTATAACCTGTTATAACAGCCTGTTATAGCAGCCTGTTATAGCCTGTTATAGCAGCCTGTTATAGCCTGTTATAGCAGCCTGTTATAGCAGCCTGTTATAGCCTGCTATAGCAGCCTGTTATAGCCTGTTATAGCAGCCTGTTATAGCCTGTTATAGCAGCCTGTTATAGCAGCCTGTTATAGCCTGTTATAGCAGCCTGTTATAGCAGCCTGTTATAGCAGCCAGCAACTGGAGAGATGTGGGGCTGCCCACGGCTGTTCAAAACAGCAGCCACAAACGGACATAACCAGACAAAATGATTTTAAGATGACAGGAGTTAAAGCTGGCCTGGGGTTTCCTACTCCAGGCCAGAGGATGAGGAACCAATCTGGCTGTTAAATTGAATTTGGTTGGGTTAAGAAGTGGAGCGGGTTCAGTTTAGTTAGCGTTTATTCCTAACAAGTGAGGCTGAGGCGTCAGGAGTATGAGACGGCTCGCTGCAGGCGTCGGGACGGAGGTCGTGGACTACGTACAGCAGAAAGCTGCTCCAGCTCTCCAGCTGGGAGTCGTAGTGGTGGGGCCCCAGCGGGCTGAGGGCTCCGGGGCCCCTGTAGAAGGCTGGGTGGTTGAGGTAGTACACGGAGCTCTTGCGGTTGGGCATGGGGAGGCCTCTGCCCGGCCAGGGGCTTCCGGCCTTGGAGATGGTGGAGATCCTCCTCCTCTTCCTCTGGGTGGAGGCGCGGTAGCGTCCGTAGGGAGCAGAGTCTCCGGCGAACACCTGAGAGGAGTTCCTGCGCAGGCAGCGCGGGGCCCGGATGAGAGGGCGTGAGGGGGGAGGCTGAGGGGTCCTCCGCATCATCTCCAGGGCGGAGGAGGAGGTGCAGGGGCTGGGGGTCGGGGAGCAGCGCTGCTCAGGGGGCGACCAGGAGGCGTCGTCCTCCTCCTCGGGCAGCTGCTCCGCCTGCTCGTCGTCCGACTGGCTGTCGTTGGCGCTGGAGAAACCGCAGCCGTCGTCCGCTCCGTCTGAGTGGAGGCTGCTGGAGCTGGAGAACAGCCACATGTTGCTGTCCCGGCCCATCGTCTCCATCTGCTGCTCCCCGGGCGGCAGGCCCGGCCCGGCCCCGTCCTCCTCCTCCTCGGCCATCTGGATCAGACTGGCCAGCAGCATGGACGGCCCCAGCAGGTGGGTGTCGATGGTGCGCAGCTTCCCCACCTTCTTCCTGGAGACGGCGAACCGGGGGTTGGCGCCGGGCGTGGTGGTGCTGGAGCGCCGGCGGCCGTGTCCCGCCCACCTGTGGCGTCTGTGGGCCCTGCCGAAGCGGCCCGCCGCCGCCGCCGCCGGCGCCCCCCCCCGGCAGCTGCACGCTGGAGCGCCGGCGCTGCGTCAGGCTGGAGGAGGGCAGCCCCACGCTGGAGCGGCGCCGGGCCCGGCTGGCCGGCACGGCCACGCTGGGCCGGCGCTGGCGGCAGGACTTGTTCTCGCCATCGCCCGCCTCCTTCCTCTTGAAGTGACGGCGGAAAAAAGTGTCCATGTCGGAGGACAGAGGGCGGAGAGCAGAGAGCCGGGCCGAGGTCAGTCACCCTACGGTTCTGTGCATCCTTCAACAGGAGAGACACTGTCAGGTTAGAGAGGGGGTCGGGTTCTGGGACAATCGCTGAAAATGAAAAAAAAAGCTCTAAAATCACACACACATTGAGTGTTTTAGACACATGGGTTTGTGTGAGGATAAGATGCACTAAAAACTGTTTGGTTCTTAACAAGAGTTAAGATTTAGAAGTGTCAGATCCTTTTTCTTGTTGAGTAAAGTTCAACTTGACACTATAATCTTGAATTGAGCGTTTTTATCTTTCTCATTTCTTGTCGAGTTAAAGAATCTTGCTCGACAGATCATTTCACTTGTTTAGAGCACCTTTTTAGCCGCTTTTTTAGCAGCGTCAGGGTGAAAAGTTGTAAGCGCTGCTCACTGATTTTCTGTTTCCTCTCAAACTTGAGAGAAAGTTCAAAACAAGTTTGCGGAGAAGAGGCAGGAAGTGATGTTAGCTCTCTACAGCAACGCTGGACCACCACAGGCTGATGAGAGAACGTACTGTAGAAAATGTCTGGCGATCAGATTGCGTTTGTTATACTGACGTGGCAGGTCGAACTGACGCGATCTCAGATTGATGGTTTAAGTCAGTGGAGGGAACAGATTGAATGAGAGATGCAGCATCTGCAGGACCTGAACCCCCCCGAGCTGCCACCTCTGGCACAGACGCCGTTAACAGCAGTAGGATGAGGTCTCTCTGACAGACCCCCACCCCGGCCTGTCAGACCGAGGGGCCGTCGCCGGCCTCTGCTCCTCTCGTGGAGCCTGCGTAGCCTCAGATCACCGTGGTGACCTGACATACACATGAATTATGGAGCAGGCTGAGGAAGAGAGCGCTCCTCCCTGCAGAGGCTGCAGCACGACAACAGGAAGGCACAATAATTAAGGCCACGACGACCTGCTGGCGTCCCCCCCCCCCCCCCCCCCCCCCCCCCCCCCCCCCACACACACACACACACACACACACACACTGCCCCCCACCATAAAAATCACAAGTGTCGGTAATGAGCCTGTGACTACAGCTCCATCCACACCACCTGCACCACACCACCGGCTGATCTCTGCAAAACACTTTCCAACTTTGCTGTTTGTTTGTGCAATACTATAATCGGCTACAACTTCCTCTAAACACGATACGCTTCCTGCCTATGGTCACGATAAGGTCAAACTGCAACGTCCTCGTGAAAATCGCTTCAATTAGAACAGGATATTGAGGAACTGGTTACTTTTTAGATCTTGCGTGCAGTGCTCTTGAAAATTTCTATTTGTTCTCCTTTTTTGGTTTTGGTTTATGTTTATTTGTTCTGCTTGAGGTGATGTATAAGCTCTCCTTTGGCACCCCTTTAAAATCTTAACACAGATCTTTATATCCCAACGTTTGTGCGAATACATTTTTAGACAAGTTATTCATCCACTGCTTAAAGAGTCAATAAGTCAATACTATGGTCTTATGTTTTATCTGAAAATGAAAATAGTGGCAACAAAGTGCTCGGAGGCCACAGCTGTCACATACCGCTGCTATCTTCACTTACATCAAACAGCACAGGATACGTTTCTTCATCTCCTCTCTCCGTCTCTCTCTACCTCGCTCTACCCTCCCCTCTATCTCTCGCTATCTTTCCGACCCGACCGGTCGAGGCAGATGGCCGCGCTCGCTGAGCTCGGGTCGAGGTTTCTCAACGCTCCAGGAAATTCTTCTCTCACCGCCGTGGCGTACGAATGCCTCATCTGAAGCCATGTTTAAATCCAGAAGTTCAGAGAAAACCGGTTCTAGACGCAGAGTGGCTTCAGATACAACTTTTATGACTTGGCACGTACGATACGGCTGAAAACGAACTGAAACACAGACCGTCTCTCCGAGGGAGAAAGGAGTCGATGATTTAGAAACGAAACAAAAACCCTACCCGTTCACGTCTTCCATTTCTCTCCCCCCTTATCTGTGTCGTCCTGGACGATGCCGCCGCCCTGGCAGAGTTTCCCCGGAGCGCCTCAGGGATCACTGGGTCTAATGACGGCTTAGACGTGACGCCAGGACGCCTGCCTGATAATCACCGAGGTGACTGGCTGGGGGCGAGCTGCTCGCCGGGGAAACCTCGCGCTCGCCGGAGTTCCTCCTCACCTTCACTCTGCAGCTGCGCCCGGAGCCTGTCCGACTGGCTGCGGGCGGCAGCCACCCATCCGCTCGGAGGCTGGCTGACAGACAGCGACTTACTGGAACACCCACCAACCTGTCGCCCGTCAAATACCTGACTGCGGCCAACCCAGGGGAGCTGAAGTGTCGCGCGCCAGAATAAATAACACTAGGGATTTTTCGGTGTAAAAATAACACAAGAGATTGCAACAAACAAATAGAGGAAACCATGACACCTGAGGGTTTAGGCCAAGCTAAGCTGACCGGCTGTGTGCTGTGTGGATGAGGCATGACGAAAACCCAAACGCTGTGAAAATGTTCACGTCCAAACAAAGGGAAGCAGACGAGGAGACTTCCTCTCTCCAGGTCTTTACATCGGAGCGCAGGCTCCACCAGCCCCACGGGCCCAGTCCGGAAACCAAACATCCTAATCAGACGGTGAGCAGATGAGGCAGTGGGAGAGCATCATCAGAGGACACGAGCCCCAGTTCAATG
This sequence comes from Karalla daura, assembly GCA_029224185.1. Classification (NCBI taxonomy): domain Eukaryota; kingdom Metazoa; phylum Chordata; class Actinopteri; order Chaetodontiformes; family Leiognathidae; genus Karalla; species Karalla daura. The sequence continues at coordinate 16,197,454 of CM055196.1, forward strand.
TATGTGTGTGTGTGTGTGTGTGTGTGTGTGTGTGTGTGGGGGGGGGGGGGGGGGGCGGTGGGGGGTACCGTGGGTACCGACTCTGGTGGAGCTGCCAGCCTTAACACTCGTCCAGGAAGTTTGTGGCTGGTTTTACATCAACAGCACCACATCAGGTTAGATAAGTCGGGTCGGACTCATCCTCTCTGAACAGGTCAAATATAACACCCGGTCTCCACGTAAGAGTTGGCTTGTTTCTGATCCAGATCAATCCTGGACATCAAACGCTCTAGTGACTCCTCAGGGCTTCACACACACACACACACACACACACACACACACACACACACACATCCTCAGATACAGGAATCATTACAGTGAGTCAGAAACCAGAAGCTACATCATGTCAAAATCAGGACTGTATCCCTACAGAACCTAAAACCATCAATCATGTGACCACACAGCCAGTCCTGTGGTAACCTATGGTAAAAACCTATTAAAACACATTAAACGATGAATGAAACATTGAGTTGTGACATGTGACCGCTGTGGTAACCCGTCAGTCACTCAGTGGTTTAACACACAAAAGCTCTGTGGTGGCCCAGAGACTAAATAAATAAAGAAATACATAAAAAAAAAACCTTCACAACCACTGACACTCAGGAGAAAAGAGGAGGAAGAACAAGAAGAATCAAGAGTAGGACAGGGGGATGAAAAAGGAAGAGAAGGAGAAAAGGCTCAGCTTAGTTTTATACAACCTGAGGAAACGCGTTCGGTCAGTCCAGGATGAAGAAGGAAAACACACTGAGAGAGAGAGAGAGAGAGCGAGAGAGTGAGAGAGAGCGAGAATCACAGAGAGGGACCGGAGAGAGGGAGAGAGAGAGAGAGAGAGAGAGAGGGAGAGAGAGGGAGAGAGCGACGACTAAGCTGCTGTTTTAAAATAACTCTTTAACTCAGCTTCACACACAGCAGATCAATCTGCTCGCAGCGCAGCTTCAGGTCATTATCTCGGTGCTTCACAAGGGCCCGAGCCGCTGATCCTGGACCAGCTCCTCTGCAGAGCTGATTTAGGAGCAGCTCGTCCTTTTGTAATCTCTCGCTTCAATGCAGCTCGTCCGCAGATGAATGGAGCCGCCAATCCACTCCAACATCCCAGAATACTCTTCATTAACACTTCAAGGCTGCGGCGCTGCTGCATTATGGATCCGATTAACGGCGAGAACCAACAGACGGACTGACTGACTGTGTGTGTGTGTGTGTGTGTGTGTGTGTGTGTGTGTGTGTGTGTGTGTGTGTGTGTGTGTGTGTGTGTGTGTGTGCGTGTGTGTGACACGGCGTGCCCCGACACGTGTCGCATATGTTCCTCTTCCTACACTTCAGCCAGGTCACAACATGAACTGACCAGGGGGGACTAATTGGCAAAAAAACAACCCAAAAAACAATCACATTCTGTGGCTGCATCTGTTGTATCTATGGAGAGAGACAAAGGGCGACCAGGCCAGAAGGTCCTGCACCATCACAGCTGATCAGCTAACTGGTCGACTGACCCCGAGCTGGGATCACAACGTCTGACCAGGCCCGTTAGCCTCTCACAATACCCACAATTGATGGAATAGCCCCTCATTATTACTGTATTATTACTTTGACAGTATACTCCCACACCAAAAATCCCCACACCGTAAGACATGAGTGTGACGTAAAACACGCCACAGGTTTGGCTATACCTGCCTACGTCCAGAGAAACACAAGTCAATGAAGGCACGTGACTGTGAGACAGCAGTTTGGGCAAATATCCAGTGAAATGGTACGCGTACGTATTCCTTCCTCAATATACATAATTCCTCCTCCAATTTCGGCATAAAACGTAATCAGCATGAGAAAACACAGACATAAAGACAGCTGTAGGACCCAAGGTAACACTTGGGAACTTTGGGACCGAGACGCGAAGCTACGTTGTTTATCGTGTTACTCTAAGTCATGTGATCACGTGTGACGACCAATCAAGAGTAAAGCCTCAAGAAACCCATCTGTGCAAAACAGACCATGATATTCCCAGCATCTGCATCTGAGGCATTTCCATGTTGAGAACATGGACAGATACTCCATTGGTCTAGTCTGAGTCGGCTTTAAGAGCTGCGTTCAGAAACAGGTCACCAGTCAAATGTATATCGGACTAAATGTGCATTATTGCGGTTGTTATGTCATCCTCCTCCCCGGCTTATCGTGTGATGGCTGATGTTAGTCAGAGGCAGGTCTGAATGGCGGTCCCTAGACTCTGGACATCGCCACGTCTCAGCACAACAGCACATACGTGCAGAGAGCGTCAGTCGAGAGCTGGTCGGGCCCCTCGTCCGCCCCTCTCCATTGAGGAGCCAGATTACCTGAAGAGGATTAAAAGATCAGCAGCTCCTGTCCCGATTGGACCGTAGCCATGAGTGACGAGCCACTCGGGCTATTTACAACCGGCTTCACACCTATCTGTGTCATCAGATACTACCGGGGACCTTCAATCGAGTGCGAACGCGTTCTACCCGAGTATTTGGAAAGATTAGAAGATTCGTTTCGACGTAGAAGTTTTAGAAGGGAGAGCCTGCAGTACATGGCCATGACCCCAGGCTGAGCTTGCATCACTTTGTCCCTGCACTGACTGACACGACTAATTGATTGTAACACCAAATGTTGAAATGTTCACCCTCCATACAAATGAACGGAGGTGCACCACGAGCAGACAAGCGGGCCATTGAGCACGGCGAGGCTTTGACTGTTAAATACTTCATTCCTCCATATTGGATTCCTCGATACCAGACAGCCTATTAGGGCATCATTTCATTAACTCCCCAAGCGTTTGCCCTGCATTAGAAAGTGAATGAAAATCAGCTTAATGATCGAGGTCAAATGTGACAACAGGCGCCACAGGCTACTGGTCTTAACAGCCAGTCGTCAAGCTCGTATCAATGGCTCAACGGTGTGTGTGTGTGTGTGTGTGTGTGTGTGTGTGTGTGTGTGTGTGCCCTGTGATAGAGGGGCAGTCTGTCCAGGGTGTTTCCCTGCCTTCATCCAGCGGGTGCCTGTACTGCATCAATGGCTAGGGTATGAAGAGAGTTGATAGCTGACAGAAAAGTGGAGTTAACATTTGACGACACAGATTATAATTAACACGCGGCATCTAGTGACACCTCTCTGCCTGTCAGGTTAACATGCCATTTTGCACCTTCAGTTCATTGCACGGTATGTATAGACTTTTTATAACTATGTAATGCTGCTGCTGCACTGTAATCTCAGTGTGGGATCTACCTACCGTCCTACCTACCGTCCTACCTACCTACCTACCTACCTACCTACCTACCTACCTACCTACCTACCTACCTACCTACCTATCTGTCTATGCTTATGAAACTGGCAGAAACAGCCGAGGTAGGCGAGCGCTCTCTACCTGGGCCGCCCTGCCTGACTAAACCAGGAGGCTTCACACACACACACACACCGATCACTCGCTGACAGACAGTGACGTGCGGCTGTCACCAGGAACCCGGCAGCTCCGCTTTCACACCGCCGTAAACCGACCCCGGGCCTGGGCGAGAGTGACAGATCGGCTTTCAGAGCAGGGCCGCGGACGGGCGGACTGACTAATTCATTCAGCCGGCCCGTCGGCGGAGACAAATCTGATGAGAGATGTAAGCTGTGCGGCGCGGCGTGATCATAATACAGCTAATGCTGTTAATACCTGCGATGAGCAGCACCCGAGACGCTGCCAGGACGCCATCGCCTCGGCTCTGTGGGCTGCTGGGGCTGTGCTGCCCCCTGCTGGCCACACCTGCTCACGCCGGCAGGATGGCGAGGCCACCAGGTGAGACTGTGACGACTTGACCTTTGACCCGTGTTACATCAGCATCCATCGGTACAGCACAATTGTTCCTCTTCCTCCTCCTCCTCCTCCTCTTACAGTCACAGTTCTTTTTTTAACATCTCCTCTTCTTTGTAATCAACCCCCTTCTCCATTTATTCATACTCCTCCAACTCTCTGTGGAACTCCTACTCCTCTTCTGCTTCCTCCTCCTCCTAATCCTCCTCTCTTCTTCCTCCTCTTTATGACCCATCTATTCCTCCTCCTCCTCCTCCGCCTCTTCCTCCTCCTCCCAGAGAGCCAGTGCCCCTCCTGGACCAAACTATTTATAGAAACAGGGCAAGCGAGTGACAAAGATAGTCCAGGAAGTGGGTCTGTGTAATCCCTGGGTCCACCACGCACGCACGATCATGTGCGCGTGCCCCTTCACACACATGCGCCCCCCCACAGAGACACACACACACACAGACACACACACACACACGCAGGCTGTGATGCTGTTTCACTCTGTTCCGATAGTCTGTGCTGACTTCTGGTCGGCACACTGAGATGTTTCTGTCTAAAACTGACATCAACCTAGTTCTTTATAAAGACATGGAAACCACAAAACACGTACATATATACACTCACGCACACACAGCACAAGAGGTATTTATACAGCTGTGAACAAGAACCTGTTGCCAAGTCGATGTCTGTGGTCCACTTATCACCTTTCATTCTGGACACTTCACAAACTATAAGTTTGTTTCTTCTGCGGTTCGTTCATAGCAAATGTCTCATAATGGAAGTCACGATGTGGCCAACACATGACTGCAACCTCATAATGAAGGTTTAACGTGTAGTTGCAACACAATAGAGCGTTTGCAGAGGCAGTTTTGTGACCTGGCCTGGGTTCAGACCTGGAGGAAAACGTCCCGACTCTCCCTACTCCGCCAATGCAGTCACATAAGACATCATAGCAGTCGTTAATTTGCTGGCCCGCTGGACAGGTGAGGCAGGGCCGAGTCCTGCCTCCATCCATGATGTCATCTGAGGTGAGAGAACTGTGACATCACCAGCGGGGGGCGTGTCCAGGGAAGGACCTGAGAGTCTCCGTGAAACAGAGTAAGACCAGGAGTCCATTTCACGCCGCAACATCTGATCCTTTGTGTGTGTGTGTGTGTGGGTTTGTGTGAGGAAGAAAGAGAGAGCTAGACAGCAAACAAAATCACTAAATATAACTCTCACCAAGCCCAGTCCATTATCTACAGATCAGCTTTTGGGACAAGCAGGGCAAAGGTCAACACTGGTCGAGGCAAACCTTGCAAAATCTCAGTCGCGAAGAGGTCGGGAAACCGATTGATGTGATCGTCACATGTGATGGAACGATCCTGGCCTGAGAGGCGTGTAATAAAAGAGGCTCCGTTCGTCTCCCACAAATAAACAATGACACGCCTCTCAGCTTTTATCAGGAAGAAGACCCGAGGCCCAGAGGGAAAACAAAATCGAGTTTCCACCAAACTCCCAAAGCAAAGAGAGAAATTTGAAGCGATGTTTCGCTGTGGCCTGACACTACTTCGTGGGTCACTGCAGACTGTTGTGCCTGCATGTGGCTCGTCTCTCCAGCGGGACGGAGACGTGACTGAGCGTCTGCTCTGCAGCACTGGCAACGCAGGGCTGATTTACTCCAGAGAGCAGGTTACGAGACGTTTTTGAAGCCACTTCTGCCTCAGAGCTCTAGACGGACCTTCAGGACAGACTCCTGGTCAGAGTCAGGGCCTTTCCATGTGGAATTTGCATGTAATTTGGAGACTTTCCATTGAAATTGCACCTACGTGTGAGTGTGAAAGCCAGGGATGGACGGACAGGTTGGACCTGTCCCAGCTGTGTCTTCAGCCATCGACACAGGCATAAGCAGACCCCCCCCCCCCCACTGTTCAGGTGCAAAGTGGGTCAGATACAGATACTTCAGTGTGTTCACATGCCTAACATGGGATCACTGGGGCACATTTGGCATGCAGCTGATGGGAGTGATAGTGGTAATCACAGCAGCATGAGAGGCGCGACTCCCCACCGTTCAGACCGGCGGCGGCTCGCAGCCGTCCTGGCCTGTCAGCGGTGATCCAGTTATCCCTCCGTCCCCACCGTGGCCGACAATTAGCGACCTGCCTCATCAATCGCGTCATCCGGGGGCCGAGGCCGAGCTCCGCGGGAGTCACCGCGTGCAGATGTGCCCGCCGAGCGAGAGCTGCCCTCGTCAGATGCTCTACTTCCTGCTGCGCGATCAGACCTGTGGCTGTTTGAACAAGGAACCAACGACCTGAGAGCCACAGACGGGAAGTCAGACAGGAAGTCAGGCAGCACTGACAGATGGACCAACACGATGAGCGTGTGCTGCGTGGAGCTCGAAGAACTCGCTCACACACACACACACACACACACACACACACACACACACACACACGCGCGCGCGCGCGCAGGGAGCCGCCTGGGCTGGTTCTGAGAGGAGGAAGAGGGCCAGCGTCCGTGGAGATCTGCAGATTGAGTCGTCTCCTCTGGAGTCAAACCTTCCCACCGGGCTCTAAAAATGTCGCCTGTTAATTAATTGCTCCGCCAATCCATTAATAGCAGCTATAATTAGAGAACCATGGGAGATTAAACCAGCCACCTCAGTGCACCTCAATCTGCACCCGTTACCTTCTGGTTCACCACGGCCGCGTCCGGGCCCCTCGGCCGCGAGGAGATACGAGGTTCTCGCGTGCTCCGCCGAGGAGCCGGCCCTGTGCCGCGCAAATACCTCCGTTACTATGACGAGTGTGATGAAAAGCTACTGCAGATCATAGGAAGGAGTAATCAGCAGAGTGGCGCCCATCATTACCATTATACGACACTTATTACATTATGTCACACACGGACAGTGGGTCAAGTCTGGGTGCTGCAGCTCCCACTCACGGACTCGTCTCGAGATGCCGTGATGCTATACCAGTATGTGAGGCTGAACCAAAGCCGGGAGCTGAAGTGAAAGCGTTGCTGCTTTCCATGCGAGTGAAAGTGAAGGTCATGGACGGAGAGCGGCGCGCGCCTACACAGCGGACAGGAAGCCGTGGTGCAGCCGGGTCTGACGTCCCGGTGGAGACCCGACCCTGGCGATGAGTTCCAACCACGAGGGCGACCGTGTGGAACCGTGAAAACCACCCAAGCAGGTGTCCTCCAGTCAGTGGAGTGTCAAACCACCTCGAGCATTTAAATAGACAATATTCTAGTTTCTAGTTTCAGTGGTAAGTTTAGGCAGGCGAGGCAACGTGTGAGCGGTTAGCGCTGTCGCCTCACAGCACGTGACTCCCAGGTCAGATCGAGGACTCTTCTGTGTGCACTTTGCATGTTCTACACATGTGCCTGAATTATTTTGTTTTGTTTTGTTTTGGAATCCAAAAAACATGCATGTCGATCAGATTCTTCAAACTCTCCAGATGTGCATGTGGGTTACGGATTGGTAACCTCTCCAGGGTGTATAGATAGGGTTCAGTAGATCCTCGCGACACAGACGGGACAGAAGTTTGAGCTTCACTAACGATGAAGGGCAGAGGTCAGCCTCGTTAGGCTTTATTGTTAATCCCTGGACGCTACGGACGGGGACACACTCATCTGAATGTCTGAAGTAGTTACATCTGACGAGGACCCACAAACCTAAAAAAGGTACAGAGATCGCTCTGGTGCAACAAGGCAGCAGACGAGTGCAGAAACCCGGCTTGGGGTTCGGATGTGAAGAGCAGCGCGGGCTCTGAGCTCATCACTGACGGCCTGCAGCTCTGCAGCAGGAAGCAGTGGGAAGCAGCAGGAAGCAACACAGGACAAAGCCACGGCGGCCTCCAGCTCCACAGGCTGCTTTTAACAAACATCTCGGGGGAGCCACTGAAGACTCCACCCTTTCGACGATCAGGTCGGGATTCACTCGTTTAGTTTCCCTCTTTTCAACCCAGGTTGGTCGCACGACACATTTGTCCCTAGCATCACTGTCCCTTCACACTTTTGCCGCATTCGAAGGAGGCAAAACGCTCGACCACGACGCGGAGCTCGGTGAGGTTTGAAATAGTTGACTAGTGCAACAACTGCGAAAAGCAACCAGGGAAGAAGAGGAGGAGGAGGAAGAGGAGGAGGAGCTTGGGCTTCATCCCTGCATGAAGCTGAGGAGGTGTGAGGTCTGTGCCTGAGACCTGTCGCTTAACAGTTTTTACATGCGAGACACTCATTATCACCCAGTCTGCAGTGACGTATGTTGTTTTAAAATTATAGCATTGTTCAGATAGATAGATAGACAGATAGATAGATAGATAGATAGATAGATAGATAGATAGATAGATAGATAGATAGATAGATAGATAGATAGATAGATAGATAGATAGATAGATAGATAGATAGATAGATAGATAGACAGAGAGACAGAGAGACATATAGATAGATAGATAGATAGATAGATAGATAGATAGATAGATAGATAGATAGATAGATAGATAGATAGATAGATAGATAGATAGATAGATAGATAGATAGATAGTGCAAGGCGAAGCATAAGTTGTTATTATCACCCTTGAATGGGTTGTTATAGATAATGTACGGAGGAGCATAAGTTGTAATTACTATCCTTGAATGGACTGTTGTAGGCAAGCAGTAATGAAAACTAAAAACAAATAATTACTCTCTGACTCCAGAGACTGGACATAAAAACCTTGTTACGACACCAAATCACAGCAGTGACACTCAAACAGACCTGGCTTCACCTGAACCAGAGTCCAGAGAAGCTGAAAAGAAAGTAAAACAAACAAACAAACAAAAAAAACGTTCGACTCTGAGGCTCAACAAACTACATTGAAAGTCGCGATTTGAGTTTCTCGCTCTCCGTGACGTCACTGAGAAATTCCACATGTGTCGTCACAGCACAGCACACATCTGTTGGACTTCCTGTGGGGGAGCAGCAGCGTGTGAGAAGGAAGATGAGGGTGCTTGCACACACACACACACACTCATGAATCTTCTACTCTTCCTTCTAATGCACTTGCTCGCTTGTTCACTCACCTCCTGCAGAAGATCCTCAGGCCGGTGAAGGTCTTGCCGGTGTGGTGGCAGCGAGGGGCGGGGGCCACGGGGGCCACCTCGGTGTTGGAGGCGGAGGAGGACGATGAAGATGAGGAGGAAGAAGAGGAGGAGGAGGCCACAGAGGTGAATGCCCCCTCTCCTCCATCCTGGACGGGCTGGTCCTCCTCAGGCTGTGGGTCCATGGCTCTCTCTCTGTCTATCTGTCTGTGAGTGTGTGTGTGTGTGTGTCTCAGGCAGTGAGCTGGTCCAGGATCAGCACACAGCTGGCTCCTCCAGGGCAGCAGGCAGCCATGCTGACAGCTCCTCTGCTGCGGGACCAGTTCACTTCAACTCCTCTCTCTCTCTCTCTCTCTCTGTATCTCTCACACACACAAGTTTACCTTCAAAACAGGAAGTGGAGCTTCACAGTGTCCAGGAAGAGGCAGCAGAAGCAGCGGTGTTCAACACAAAGTCCTCTGAGTGACAGCCAGGAGGAGGCAGAGGAGGTGTAGGAGGAGGAGGAAGAGGAGGAGGAGAGGGTTGGCTTCTCTCAAAACTGGTTTCCTTACTTCCTTCCTCCTCCTCCTCACACTCCCCGTGCCCTCCTCATGCTGCAGATCCAGGAAGTTTCACTCTGAACTGACACACAAAAGTGTGTGCAAGCGGCTCGAGCTTCTTCTCCTCCAAACCTGTTGCTTCTCCCTTTGGCTGTCCTCCTCTCGGAGTCGTGTCTCCTCCTCCACTCTGCTCACTCTTTACTTTTATCTCTTGTTCTCCGGCTCTCCCTCTCTTTTAGCTAAGCCACGCCCACCCCCGGCTTCCTCTGACTGATTGGCTGAGAGGGTGCGGGGATACGCTGCCCCCTGCCGGACCCCCGAGGAAGGCGCAGCATCTAAAAAAAGGAGGAAATGAACTAATTTTCTCCTCTCCACAGCTGGAGAAGAGCAGCCAGGAGGCCGTCTCCTCTTCTTCTGCTTCTTCTCCTCCTTTGGCAGTGACAAGAAGTTAAACGCAGCATCAAACATGCCGGTGCATGTTTTGGCTGTGTGTCAATGTGTAGCTGCAGCCTCTCACTTGGATCACATTTCTGAAGCCGTGCTCTGCAGTGTGCTGCCCTCCCACATAGGTTTTACATAAAGATGGTGAAGCAGCCCACACTAACACAAAGTCTGTGTGCGTGTGCGTGTTGTGTGTGTGTGTGTGTGTGTGTGTATGTAAGCGTGTGTACACTGCAGTGAAGCAGAGGTCGCGGGGCCGCATCGAGGCCCACGCACGGCCCTTCACCACGTGCACGTGGCGGCCTCCTCCCATGGGCCCCCGCTCTGCTCCGAGCTGGAAGTGAACGATGAGCCCGGGTTATTTTTGACAGCCAATTAAAACTGAGGTGCAGCGGCCAAGAGGACACTGCTGAGATTGAGTCCACTCTCTTAAAAAGATCCATCCACACACGCTTGGACTCAGAGCACCTGCTTTTAGTCAAGTTTGTGTTGCTGGTGTGGGTTTCATCTCCTACTCCACCGAGTAAAAACTCAGAACCTCTGATTCAAAGCAAGAAAAACAGTTTCATGATGTGAGTGAAGATTTGGTCACGTTTAGACATATGCTCAGGTGGTTTAAAGTCAATCCGTGTTTTCAGTTGAGATAAGCAGAGTGCAAGCTCAAACCCTCGTCCTAATGATGATGATGAGCCATTAACCATAGAGGAGGCAAGGCAACACTTTGTTTATTACTATTGTATTATTATAATTATTAGCATGTCAATAAGGAGTTGTCCTGTCCCATCTCCACTTTGGTTGCAGCTCAAAAGTGTTGCTTTTTTAACAAAGTTAAAGCATGATTTGACACAAGTAAGGGAATAATGAACAGACTGTCCTCCTGATGAAGTCTCACTACTACAGTGAGTTGTCAGTGGGCCTGAAATCTTCTACCACACCTGCAGCCTGTTCATCCTGCTACGGCTGTTATCTAACACTGCGGAGGCCAAACTCTCAGCTCGGACTGAAGTGAATTGTTCTGATGCATCAGCTTATCCTGAAATGCCTCTGCCTTTTATTAGTCCGGAGAATCAAGGGAGAACCAGGTCCATATTGGTGCTTCTTCAGCTTTACAACTAGTTGTGTGAACTCAGTTGAAATGAATAATCAGCAATTAAACACTGTATCGGGAAATGATTCATACGTTCAGCTTTGGGGATTTAAATTTTCTATTATGTTCCCTTTCTGGGGTGACAAAGAAGATGTAAAGACAAGGACCTTTGTGTTTGAAGTTTGCACGTTTTCCCTGTGTCCATGTGGGTTTTCTCTCGGTACACATTCTTCTTACAGTCCAAAAAACATGTTGTGGTGGACTGAAACTCCAAGTGACTGGTAAAGGCATACTATAGCAGCCTGCAATACTGTTAAGGCACCGTTAAGTACTAGGAAATGGATGGATGTTCAGTTTCTAAAGAGCAGCTGCCGCAGAAGTGACTTTCTGTAGTATCACATCTGTGTGTGTGTCTCATGCCACATTTAATTCAATTTTATGTGTTTATGGATGACTACAGAGGTGACTGTGAGTTTCAGAAATTCTTGTTCCTTTAATTCTCTCAAGACCAATCTCACTACACCCTCACTGACACCCTCTGGGGTCCAGACCATTACATTCAGAACCACTACACTTGTACCAGGACCGTGACTGGCATTGGACCAGGCCTGACCTAACACACACACACACACACACTGAACTCTGTTGAAAAGTATATTGGGGAAAGCCGACTCAAAGGTCAGAGTCTTAAATACTAAACTTTATCTGCTCAAATCATTGATCAGACTTTACTAATCCACAAGTTTCAGTTCTATCTTGTTGAACGATCCATATGTGTTTTTCTTTCCTGTCTTACACCGTTCCTATGTAAGTTACCTTGGATGAAAGTGTTTGCTAAATGAGTAAAAGTCAACGCAAATACTCTGTTGTTTATGGAAAATAAAAGACAGGGGCAGAGGCACGTGTCTTCTCACATGACATGTTCAGATGAGCCGGCTCAGGTTGGTTTAAGACATCTGTGTTACTGTCACGGTTCAGCTGAGCCCGAGTCCAGCACTAAATGACAATGACATGAACCAGTCTGCATAATCACATCAGCCTGTTTGCTGTCTGGCTGCAGTGCCCGGCTGGCTGCTGTGGGCCCGTGGCTGTGATAATTGGCCTGGAGGTTACTGTAATCTCATTACTTGCCCCAGTAACATGAACGCATTGTGCTCTGTCAGATCTTCAGTGAGTTTATTTACAGATGTCGAGCTGGCGAAAACAGACACGCAGCAGGTTTCCAAAGAGTTACTGACTGAGAAATTGTCATTTATTCAACTTGGCTGCACGACGATACACGTAAAAAATACTCGCTGGGCACTATGATGTGTTCATTTGCATTATGTGATGTTCACGTTCTGTTAATGGGCTATTAAGGGCCCTCACTTATTCAAATCAGAATCAGAATCATGTTTATTAGTCAGTAGTTATACACATTAATTATACAGCAACAAGGAATTTGTTAAGGTGAAAAACGAGCAAGATGAATGGCATCAATTAGCAACACCAGAAAACAATTTCAATTAATGAAAGTGCTCAAAATGTACAAATGAATGCATTAAGCATTAACTTGAATCTGTAAAATCAGTCAAAAGTAAAAGGTATAGGAAACTTGTGTGCTGAAAGTATTTGATTTAATGCACCTACTTATTTCAGCAGGGATGCTCTGGATGATGTGCAGTGAGTCAATTGCAATAGAATAGAATAGATCAGAGTATGTCTCTATTCGTCCCACAAATGGGAATTTTTAAGTCACTGGTGAATAAATGTGTTATATGTTATGTGTGTACTATGTTAGGTAATACAGTCAAAATTGAGAAACATACCGTTTAACTGTGGTGCACTGTTCTCCCACCTCCAGAGATGAGAAGTCGGAAAGGTTATGGCTACAGTTTTGCAGTTATTTAGTCACCAAGAAAATCATTTAAATGTTCACATCATGTTGGAGTTGCATCTGTCCATTATCTTACCAACATCTGCCGGGGTCTCTCTCCAGCGCACACAGAGCAAAGGCCGGGAATACACCCTGGACAAGTGCCAGAGCATCACCAGGTACACACAATACACACAATTCACACTCACACCTATGAGCAATTTTAGACTCTCCAATTGGCCTGATCATGCATGTTTTTGGAGTGTGGGAGGAAACTGGAATACCTGGAGGAAACCCACGCACACACAGGGAGAACATGGGGAGTACAACTCCACACAGCAAGGCTCACGATCTGACTGGGATTTCAAACCCAGGGCTTTTTAGTGTTGTAAGGTGACAGTGTTAAGCACTGGTATGCCATTCAGTCCTTTATGGGGATGCTGGGAATATCATGTTTCTGTCTGGGGTTTGAATTAATAAATGCTTCAGTCTTAATTTGCAGCGCCAGTGACACTAGAGGAGAGAAGCAATTAAATCACTTTCTCATTCAAGTCATAGTTCGCAACAACAAAGCACAGAGCATCATCAGTAGTAAAATGTCATGCAATCAAAGTATCAAGAGTCAAAGTGTCAACTGTAAAGTATCAACTGAGAAAGTGTCAGCAGTAAAAGAATCAGAGGTAAAAGTACCAACCAGGAAGTATTCGTCGTACAAGAACCAAGCAGTAAAAGTACTTCCAGTTAAGTCTCAGCAGTTCACTATAAACATTAAAAGTATTGCACAGAAAGATTATCAGCACTACTTATGGCATTTTGCTGTTTCAGTATCAGCCGTTGTACTTTAAGTGCATTACTATGATTTTAGTTACTTTGAAGCACTGCCCTCCCAACCACCGCAGCCTCTCCTCCACCACTGAGCCCCCCTCCTTATATAAAGAGCGTTATGAAACACAGTCAACACTGTGCTTTGATTCATACGAGCTCGGTCATGAGTCACTTCCTCCACGGCCAGAAAAAGTAACAGCGCCGCTGTGATGATGTCATCAGGGCCCCAACATTTGACTGCAGGGACTAACTATGAAGCAGTACGAGTACTGAGGAGTACCTAAGAGTACCTCAAGAGCACTGCAGTACTACTCTGGTCCACTTTACCACCAATACTTTATCACTTTGCGGGAAAAGTTTTGTTCTGGACCACCTCTTTATGTTTGCCTTTTTTTTCTTTTTTTTTGCTCTTTCCAGTTTCCACTGTTCTGTACTCGGGACTGAGGCGCCCATGCAGCGTCCCTGCCCTCTAGCCAAACCCTGTTTGCATGCTAGCATTAGCTGGTTAAAACCAAAGCAAAGTCTTGGACAGTACTAGGCCAGCCATGCAAGAATCATGTCAGGATGGTGTTAATAAAAGTGACATTCAGTACCCTCTGCATGCATGTATTTGTTTGTTTGAACTGCTGTCTTTTTTTTCATTTCTCTTTGAAGTTTTTCCATAAATGTGTCTGGATGAGCAGCATGAAAGCCTCTGACTGGTTTATCATGCTTAAATTCAGATCTGATCTGAGGTCAGAGAAGGAGCTTGTGAGAGTGAAGATGCAGGGCTGCTTTTCAAAGCAGAGCAGACACGACTGGAAAACCAATCAACACACAGATCTGAGGGGAGCACCGGGACCTTAACATTGTTACCGTCTCTAATGAGGCCAGGAAGTTATTATCCAGCAGATGATGGATTCACTGCACTCTGATTGGGTTACAGGATCCAGTATCACACAACTCACCACACACAGCTGTCAGTCACCAGATGAAGCAAGCTGATTGGTTCAGCTCAACAAGCTCCCTGAAGTTCCAAGAAAAATCCTGCAGTGATTGAAAAAAATCAGCGGTGAGATTTTCAAGATGCCCAGACGGCATCTAACCAGTGCTGCCAGGAGTTAGAGGGAGTCTGACCCTGTCAGAGATTGTTAAGACCTGAGCCGCCACTCTGAGAGTAGAGGTCGATCTGAGACGTTGAACTAGACAGCAGTATGAGGCTGGCTTATCTGGAGGAAGAAGGAGGACAAATTTTTGTGGAACTCAAATAGTGTCTAGATTAGCTGAAGCACTGACGAATGATTTGGGTGTAATACAGGGTTGGACTGAGGGCCTTTCTGGGCGGGGTTTGCATGTTGTGGGTTGTGGGTGTGTGGGTTTTCTCAAGGTACTCTGGTTTCCTCCCACAGCACAAAAACATTTAGGTCAATTGTAGATTCTCAATTCAACTCAGCTCAAACCTAACAAGTCAGGTGAAAGTAGGGGAAAGGTAAGTTATACAATATCAAACTTAAAAAGCCATAATAATACATGCATAAATCAAATCAAGTTTGAGTAAAACACAAATATAAAAATGAATATTCAAATAAAATGCGAAGTGCCAAGTCAATAAAATGCCATGGAGAAGAGGTGAGTTTGTAAGAAGGATTAATAAACCTAGCTGGAGTCAGTTGGATCTAATTTGCAACAGCAGACTGTCCCATATCCAGGAAGCAGACTGGTGTTCAGTCTTGTTTTAGGTATAGAGAGTATCAGTATAGAGAAGATCATAATACTCTTCAAGGGGCATAAATGTGGAGCAGCTCTGTCAGTTACTGGGGGGCCAGCCCATTTAGAGCTTTGAAAACAAACAATGAAATCTTAAAATCAACTGGGAGCCAGAGGAGTGAGGCTAAAAGTGGGGTGAATGTGCTTATACTTGTGTGTCCCAGTGAGGAGGCGGGCCTCTGCATTCGGCAATAGTTGCAGGCGATGCCATAAAGTGTGCTCCAGGCCAATGTAAGGTGAATTACAGTAATCCAGCCGTGTGTTTATAAAGGCATGAATTACAGTTTCCAGGTCTGGGAGAGGTAAACTCCTGATAGGATCCTGAGGTGGAAGAAGCTGGTTTTAACAACTGAGCTAACCTACTAGACAGGCCTAAGTTTGGTGTCAAAGGTCAAGCCAAGATTTTTTACAGATGGCCGAATGTTTGGGGTCAGTGGGCCACGAGAAACTGTCGCAACAATTACCCCTTAATATGAGAGTGAAATGATTTTACGCAAACAGTCCAGGGCTTATTCTCTGCCTTCACCCTGTGTGTTCTGGGATAGGCTCCTGGGACAAACCCCTGGGACATTGGCTAGGTGTAAAACTGGTTAGGAAAATGGATGGATGAACAAACTGTTGCCTTCTTAATGATTTTCATATGGACAAATCTTGTTAAATGAGACAAAGCCAGCATGTCACTGGCTCAGCCCCACCACCAACATGAAATTTATGTTCAGCCGTCAGCAGGACGTCTCCAGCAGCATGTCAGAGCTCAGCTGCTGCTGTAGTGGCTTCACATCATGTCCATGTATAGAACAGGATGCGGTGTGTCAGCCCCGGCTCAGGCAAAGCCACTTACCGCTCTGAGGCTTTTTCTGATGAAAATAAATAGGATGAAACAAGGAAACACTGATGCTCGTAGATCACGAGCCATGTTTTCCTCCATGGCGGCACTGGTCAGCTGTCGCCGGTCGTTACCATGGAAACATGCATGATATGATTTCGCCAAGTGAATGCTGTCCATGGATCAATGACTGACTTTGTTTGTCAAGGATCAAGGTTACAAACAACCGCTCGGTAGCACTTCTCATATGTATATACGTACATGTATTTCATTGAAACAGGAACCACAACCTTGTTTTGTAGAGTTATATATCACAGTTACCATGGCTGATTAGTCAAATATTGAATGTAGTACCTGTTTTTACACCCTAAAGAAATGTTTTTAAATTACAAACAATCTCAAGTTGCTGTTTGAATGAAATACATATGTATATCTCTTTATAAGCGATTATCCACGTCTAAGATGATGATGGAGGACATTTTAGAGCCAACATGGTAAAATCAGTTATTCCATGGAATCGTGGATCTGATCAAACAGCATTTATCAACAAACCTGTTGCTGCAGGTTAATCTTATTCCAGAATCACTGAATTACTTTTTTTTGTTATTTAAATCAATGAACTCTGAGGCCCAAGTTCAGGCCACAGCGAAACAGCATGTCACGTGACGTGCCACCCAACTTGGGACCATGGCCAAAGCCAGGCTGACCTCTGATTGGACACTCTATCTCTTGAAGCGTTTTATTGGTTAGTGTGGCAATAAATATACATAAGATACCCCCCCCCCCCAAAAAAAATCCCCTTGATACAGTTTGTGTCTTCACGTGTGCGTTTGATTTCACGACACACATGTGTGAGGGCAGATATTGGTAAATGCTGCAGTAAAAGAACACATCACGGTGTTGATAAGATGGAGGTGAAACAGCAGCAGATACTTCGGTGTCTGCAGTGACAGTGATGGGAAGCAGGGCTGGAAACAGCCCAGCCATGACGAGCTTACCTGTTCCTCTGGACTGTGGCTCCCCCTGCTGATCCACTTCAGTCCCTGCACCCAGACTCTGAAATGATGACAGCACAGAGTACTACCAACAAGTCCATCAAGAAAATCTGTTCAAATATATTCAGTCAAGTCAAAGTAGTGTTAACACGCCTGAGATTAAACGTCTGATGTGCTGAATTATTGTCTTAAAAAAACGCAGTACTGTATTTTATCTATGACAGATAAAAACATGCTTACTTCGCCACAATCATACCTGGTTTATGTGCAACTGTGTGAGTAAAAGGATTTTATTGTGATTTACATAACAAAATCAATTCCTATTCACATTTACCAGCTGTAGTGCATCAGAGTCAGAGGGAACAGAGGTGAGTGTGTGTATGTTTGCGTGTATGTGTGTGACAGTGACATCAGCAATACACCAACTTACCAAGTGTCACTGTGTCCACCAACCAATATCTTGCCCTACAATGAAAAGCATTCACAGACACACACACACACACACACACACACACACACACACACACACACACACACACACACACACACACACACACACACACACACACACACACACACACTGCTGAGTAAAACCAGCAGAAGGCTCCAGCTTAGAAAAATGCTTTATCTATAGCCAAATGCAGAGCCGGACAGTGAAATTCTGTTTGTCATGCTCAAATCTCTCCAAGCAAGAAATTTAACAGTAACTGGTCTCTAAAAAGCAACTCTTCAGGAGAACCCACAAGGAGCCAAAGAATCACAAACCCAAGGGACCAATGAACCAAAGAACCGAGGAACTGTGGGAGTCAAACCCAGCTCCTTCTTGCTGTGGGGCTAAAGAGCTAACCACTGTGCTAGGCATTAAATCAAACTGTAAATTTCCAGTGTTTGAGATTAAGTATTGTAAAGTGACCTGGTTGAAGATTGTGAATACCTGAGCTTCAGCTTCATACATCAATGCAAGGCTCAGAGAAAAAGCCCAAGGTGCCAGTGTTTGTTAAATTGGCGTTATTCCCCTGCAGCCTGAACGTCAGAGTGTGCTGAAGTGTGTGTGTGAACGTGTGAATGGTCGCAGCCTGTGATTGGCAGTTGGCACCTTGCACCAGTGTACGTGCGTGTGTTCAAATGGTGACTGCTGGCTCCACTTTGGACAGAGGTTGGGACTAGAAGATGCCACTTAAAAAAATCCCCGCTCTCACACCACACACACACAGGCACACACAGACACACACCCTGTCAAATGTGGATCCATCCTTAGGGCATTTCTATACATGAGACATTGACAAAAAATGTCCTGGCAGCAACTTGATTCCTTAAACGGTGGAGCCTCGGGCTTCAAGACTCCTTCATTTGTGTGTCTTGATGCTGCTTTTTCTGAGCTACAGCCATTTCCTGCTGCACGAGAACCACAATGACAGAAGACCATGAATTAATATACAAGCACGAATGAGCCTAACACACAGCCTGTCTGCACTGAAAGCCAGATGATCTCAAACACACTATTCAGCTGAATGTGTGTGTGTTTATGTGTGTGTCAAAGAGAGACAGAGAGAGAGGAGGGAAAACATTTCTTCCTCAGTCAGGAGAAAATGAGTGCTGCAGGAATCCTCTGTCATTAGAAATGTGGCACACTGCATTCCTCTGATGTTCCTTTCAACACACAGGTAACGTTCCTGTAACGTTCCCGTAACAGTCCAGTATTCCTGGCACTTACTGGTGATGCCCCGGTAACATTCATGATCCTGTCACTCACACCTCGGCCCAAATCAAACACATTATCCAGTGTTTACCTGCATAATTGATCCCACTGTGGCTAGGAGCTGCAGCAGGGTCTGCACAGTGGAAGAGCAAGTAGTAACATCCATCTTAGATTCTCTCAGTGGTCGGTGATCTTCAGGGAAACTCAAAACTAACCAGTAATTATTGTAGTGGAATTAAAAGACAACATAATGGAGAAGAAGATTAAAGTTATTTAAAATAGTATTACAATTGCCTTATAGAGTAGTAAATATAATAGTATTAGATGCATGTTTAGACTGAATGGAGATTTGCCCCGAACTGTGTGAGAGTGAAAGGTGTGTGGATGTATTCTCTGCCTTCCCTCTATTTGTGTAGGTGAGCGGCTCCAACATACCCCTGAAGCACAGTTAAACATCAGAAAACTACAAAACAGATAAACAAATGGGTACTTGAATAAAAAGCTAAGTACTTTCTTCCATTCCATCAATGGACTGATTGTGATAATAAAAAAAAACCCTGTCTGATAAATAACTCTGTCTCACTCTATCTCAGTCTCACTGAAACATTTCTGTTTGTAAAAAGCGAAGTTACCTTTACGGAAGTGAAAAGTCTTTCAGTTGGGTTTAGTTCCTATTATGGTTGATAACAGCAAATTCTTCTAATTAAATTATATAGAAATGTATTGTCATTGCAGATAGATAGATAGATAGATAGATAGATAGATAGATAGATAGATAGATAGACAGACAGACAGACAGACAGACAGACAGACAGACAGACAGACAGACAGACAGACAGACAGACAGGTAGGTAGATAGATAGATAGATAGATAGATAGATAGATAGATAGATAGATAGATAGATAGATAGATAGATAGATAGATAGATAGATAGATAGATAGATAGATAGATACAGTAAATAAAATGCTACAACAGCCATACAATGAAAAAGAAAACAACAACATAGCAACAATGAGGCACTGTGACAAACCACATAAAAACAAAGGAACAAAATGTACAAAAGGACAGTTGAAATAATGCTGGCATTGATTGAGACTAAAAATGATATAAAAACCTAGTCCAGATTTGTTTCAGTGTCCCTGATATAGAGTGAAACAAAAATCAATATAAATAAATTGTGTGCAAACATGTACCATATAAAGCTGCAAAAAGAACAATGGAAATAGACTATAATTTATTCAGTTGTGTGATAAATACAATCTTAATTTTAAATCTCCAAATATAACATTGCTCCAATAGTGGATAAATTCACATTCTTTCTGGAATAAGAGGAAGTCTGAGTAATAAACAGCATGTAAGAAACATCTGCAAAGGAACATCTGGGGGGAAAAAAAGGAATACCATTTGGACTATTAACCACAGTGGGATTACACAAATGATGCTACTAATACCAGTAATAACAACAATGACAGATACTCATGTTATATCAGTACATGTGCTGTGTGCTTTGGTCCATTCCAGCACTGGTTCACTTCCAGAGGCGGTAATGAAGGCCCTGCTACCTGTCCTCTCCTCTCCATCCTCCACAAAGTGCAACAGCCTCGGCAGGCGAACATGGAGCCCGAGCGGCGAGAGGGAGAGAGAGAAAGAAAGAGAGAGCGAGAGAGAGAGGCGGACTGCCCGGCTCTGGAACCATGAAGGAGAAACCAGTCAGTCAGTAACACAACACAACAAACTGCTCCGTTTAGTGTGCGTATGTGTGTATGTGTGTGCGTGTGCGTACGTACCGACTTTCTCTCCATAGAGTTTCACTGAGTTTACATCCGGGTTTTTTCCCTAGGCAATGGGAGTCGCAGCACCGCCGTTCCTTAGGCAAAGTGAAATAAATTCGCCGCACCGACACAAAAAGTAGTCCGCTTCTCGAACACATTTACTCAACACCTTTCGACGCTGATCGGTTCGATTTAACGAACTTTAACAACATCACGGACAAACATCGACGGTTTTGTCGCGGCCGAACGAACATCAGTGCTCGGTGGGAGTAGTTTTTGTGCCCCTTCCTCCAGCTCCGGAGCGCAGGGATCTGTGCTGTGCTGCGGCTGAGCTGAATGAGATTGAAGAAGAGTTCTTCTTGTTTTGTAGCTTCAGTTTCTCTGATTTTTACACAAATTTACTAAAAACTAAACAGAAAATACCGCAACTAAACAGCACCGTGCGGGAAGGAGTGAGCCGAGCTGTGTCGCTGCTCTTGTTCCATCGCGGATCGGGCTTCTTATAGATATATATTTAATTAATCTAGAGGAGGACTGCTGCTGAGTAAGTGCACATTGGCTTTTTTTAATTTCATAACTTTAATTTTCTCTGTTGTCAAACTTCACCTGCTCCATCCAGGGGCCTGGATCCGTGTGTGTGTGAGTGTGTGTGTCTCTGCGGGCAGGTGTGTGAAGCCTGCGAGCCTCCGCGGATCAGTGTGTAGCTCTGCTCCCCGTCTTTCTGTGTGTTTAGCTGCTCTGTTTCTTATTCTAGGAGTTGGATGTTCTGGAGGACAAGGGGCCGATAGAACTTAGAGCCGCCGCCGCCTGCTCGCTGTCACAATTTTAGAAAGATGGCGTCTTTCGGGACCTCCGCGGTGCTAACCGTCGTTTATCCCTCTTCGCCATCGGCGTCGCGTGCTGCTTTATTGTCGCTCTTTGATGGAAGTTGTTAGCGTTAGCCCCGCGCGGCTAACGGCTGCTAGCATGTAGCCGCTACCAGCTAACGTTATCCACTTGTTCTCGGGCTCAGACGGAGCAATGTCGGCTGTGTGAGGGTCGCTGTGGATGATTTTCACCAGCTCGAGAAAAAAAAGCAGAAACACACTACCGGACTCTCCCTCCTTTCACCTCTTCCCTTCCAGATATATTCACGGAGGAGGGGGGTCGTCACCGTTGTTTTTTTTTAATATAGTGGGGGGGGGGATACACACGGTCACGGTGTGTGAATAAGAAGGTTATAAAACATTTATATATCAGCGGCGAAACAAAAAAACAACACTTTTCACTGGTTCAACTTCACCTCCATTTTAAGCAGCAATTTTCTCGCTTTCTCTTGGCGGAGGGGGGTGGCCCTCTGCTGCGGTATGTTGTGAGAGGCTGATGGAAGTTTATCCGGACAACTTCACGTCCCACCCCGGGAGCAATTACTCCCAATTAAGCGGCCGTGGTTCCGTCCCGTCGGGCCGCCGCTGTCCGCCGGGGGGCTGTAGGGGGGGCTGGGGGGGGGGGGGGGGGGGGGGGGGGGGGCAGGGGCGGACTGCGGGGCTGCCGAGGCTGCCGAGGCTGCCTCTCCAACCTCTCCATCACTGACACATGGAGCTAGTGATGGAGGTCAGGATCGTGATATAACCAGTCTGGATCCTGTTCACACATGACTGCGGTCTGATTCGGTTTGGCCGAGCTGGGGGAAAAAAAGTACTTTCAGACGATTGCGAGGTAGTGGTACCGGGATTTTGTTGACATTTTAAAGTCTTGTGCGATTTTTATTTATTTATTAAGTGTGTGTGTGTGTGTGTGTGGCATGCTGTGAGCACTGACTTCCATTTTTGCTCGTGTAGTAGTGTTTAGTTTAAGTAGGTGATGCTGATGGTCTTGGACACTCAACATCAATCCAGTTGTGAGTTAAACTTCACACTCGCTGCGCTTAAATTAAATGTTTGCATCATTAATATTTAATGACTTTGTGAAACTGAGGGTAAAGTCCTAGAATCAGACATTTTGTACACACACGTACATGTTATGAGTAAGTGACTCAAATTGGATGTGTAATAAGATTAGGTCAGCTTTCCAAGCAGCTTGCATGAGAACAAACAATTATTAAGCATGTTACAAATGAAAATAATATATATGTAGAGATACTCATATAAAATGTAAAGTCTTTTATTTATATTTTTTATGTTTTTGTTGCGTCTAATAGTAACATGACTGTACTGGAGTATCTTGGCACAAGTACAGCTGTGTTAAACTTCTCACCCCCTTAATTTACATAAAGTGTTCACATCATTAATATTAAATGACTTTGTGAGGCTGGGGGAAAAGTCATAGAATCGGACATTTTGTACACACATTTGTATATACTAAGCCTACTGACTTAAATTAAATTTAAGTCAGTACCAAGACTAAATATAATCAGATCAACTTTCTCCATCCTTCTGAGGGATCATTTACATGCTCCCTGCAGCAACAATCATGAAGTATTTTACAAAAAAAAACGTGAAGATGTAAAGCATCATTAATATTTAATGACTGTGAAGCTGAGGTTAAAGTCCCAGAATCTAACATTTTTTACGTACTATATGTATTGACTTAAATTAAATGTGTACCAACACTGCTTAAACCCAATTTACATAAGATTAGATCAGTTTTCTTCATCCCCGTGTGGGGAAACTTACATGTTCACAGCAGTTCAGATGAGAACACAAACAGTTATTAAGTATGTCACAAACTTATGAGAAATGTTGTGTAATAATATGATTACATTATGTAATAGTTATTTTATAGAATAGATAGATCACGTAAATAAAGTGAAGCTTGATTCAGTTCCTCTGAGCTGGGAAAGTACTTTAGGACAACTAGTAGTGATACCTTTTTACCCAAGTAGTATTAAGTAAGGTATGAATGTGGCTCTAAGTAGGTGATGATGTTGAGGGTATTGGTATAAGTGCAGGTGTGAGCTGAACTTCTCACCTGCTTAATTTAAATAAAATGGTCACATCATTAATAGTCAATGAGTTAGTGAAACGGAAGGGAGAAGTCCTAGAATTCACATTTCGTATACACAAATGCACTGTGAGTGCTGACTCACAGTAATTGTGCTGAAAGAAAATGTTCTGAAACATAACCTACACAAGATTAATAAGAATAGATCAATTTTCTCCATTTTCCTTTTTTCATTCTGCCAAACATGAGAAAGTAGAGGGGGAAATATGTGAAGAAAGAGATACAGATATCAATGTAGAAACAGGCTTTGAACAGTAGAATAAGAGATGGGATGTGCATTATTGCTCAGTATTATGTAGATGATGATGTTATTTTACAGATTAAACAGATAGTGGTAAATTAAGTCATTTAAAAAGTGACAGATATGAAAACAGTTGTAACAAACTGGCATAACAGAGTCTGGTAGTTGTTGGTATGAAAGATCCCCAGCGAAAATTAGTTACTACTCATAATTACTAATTAATTACTAAATGGTGATTTTGAAGTACTTTTTGAAGTACTTTTGCTGCTGTTATTTGAACCTCAGTAAACTGAACACTTCCATACTTCAATTAGTAATACATTATGTCCATACTTGTATTATTAAATATTATATGTATATTATCTTTAATACTATTACTGTATGGGATAGATTATACTTGCATACTTGTGTATATACTTAAAGTACTGATATTCAACCTGTCTATTTACACTAAGCCCATGTATGAAATACTGTTTTAGCACAAAAACTAAAACCGCTAAAAGACGACAATACGTTGTGGTCTATTACCACAGCATTACAACTCCATGAAGGTGTGTGTGTGTGTGTGTGTGTGTGTGTGTGTGTGTGTGTGTGTGTGTGTGTGTGTGTGTGTGTGTGTGTGTGTGTGTGTGTGTGTGTGTGTGTGTGTGTGTTTCACTGCTGACTGCGTGTGACACGTGTGTTTATTGAGTGGCACTAAGACTTAGTGCATTGATCAGTTGATCAGTTTGATTGGCACTTGGATCAACAGTTTGGGACTCGGCCTCACACCCCATCCTAATGAGTGATAAACCACCTGTAGTTTAAGTACACACAAACATGTCAGTATCCACGTTAAGACATTTTGCAGCCCAACTGGTGAGGATCATGGTGTGAACAGTACATTTATGTCGAGTTACTTAGCAGCAGCCTTCTCCATTGTGGTAATAATTCACGAACTGGAAAAAAAAGAGAAAGAAAAAACAAAAATGAAGAAACTGTGCACTGATTTGAAGCACGACATTGTAATTAGAAGAAGCAAAGAGCTAATCTTGTGACTATATAACTTTTGTGTGTACATGCATGAAAAATAATTATTACTATATAAGTTAATATGCGAGTCCTTTTAACTGTCACTATGTAGTTTATTATTCAAATTCATAAATGTGAGTCATATTTCCTGTTAATATATAGTTTTATCATTGCTGCCAACTGCTGTCAACAAAGATCGTCTATGGGGAAGACAAGTGACACTCTGTGACATCACTGCAGTCAGTGTGAAATGAGAGTTTTTATAGTCTGACAGAGTGAGAGCCCATCACCTCCTGGCTGTCCCAGCCACTTGGATATAGTCAAAGGTGATCTGTTTTTGTGGTTTTGAGTTACAACCTTTGGTTGAAGTCAGTTTGGGCCATTTCCGATAAACTAAGGAGACAAATGACAGGAAAACTTCCACTCGGCTCTTTGTAGAGCGGGTCGGTGAGGGTGGGGTGGGGAGTTGACCTGAGCTGAAGTCTGTTTGGCTCAGTGTACTGATATGTGCAGGTGTCGGCTGCTAATGGTGCTGATGATGCTGTAGCTTCTGCTGCTTGGCTGTGAAGTGGTTCTTTCCATGTTTCCATAGTTTCTGATCGACTGAGGGGAAGAAAAAACAACTTTCCAAAATTCTTTCGAGTCGCTTTGCCGAAAAATATGGCTCTGATTTTTGTTGCCATCGTTGTTGCCTGGGGTAGTTTTGTCGCTGAAAGAGCTGACTGTGATGTTACTCACACTACACACACACACACACACACACACACACACACACACATACACACACACACACACACACACGGTAATAATCACTGGGTCACTGAGTCTCCAGCTGGATGATGGGATGCAGGTGTAGGTGTGTGTGACTGTTGTTAACATTAGTTAACACCACAAATGGGAATGGTTGGCAAATGTGTGACGTGCCTCAGCGTCAAATTGCGAAGTAATCGCATTTTCCTCCCAATATCATCTGCCATCTTACCTGCTTTGTACCATAACGGTGTTTTTGGAGACTGTCTCCAGCACTTATAAAGCAAAACACCATTCACTCCAATACCAAGGGGCAATTTAGAGTCTCCAGTCGACCTAAACACGCATATTTTTGGACTGTGAGAGGAAAGCGGAGAATCCAGAGAAAACTCGCACAGACACAGGGAGAACATGCAAACTTCTCCAAGAGAGGCCCTCAAGCCGCCCAGGAGCTGAACCTGGGACCTTTCCGCGATACTGTGCCGATCACTAATTTTACAGAACTTTCATCCTCACACCTGGAGTCTCCTTTCGACCACTGCCACCTCGTGGCCTCGTGTATGTGCTGGAATGTAACTGAGTGTAGCGGTTACTAACTGTTCAGTACTCTTATAGTACTAATTGTCTGCTGTGTAGGTTAAAGCCGCTCCACTAGGAGGCGCTGCAACAGGAAACGCTGCTCTGCACCAGCTCTAACAAAGTGATTATGTCACAGATCATATTATCATACTTTTTGCACTCTCCTGATACTGCATGAAAATCACAATACATGCGCACTGCCGCTAAAAGAAGGAAGCTTGGCCTGTAGTTCTTTCATTGGTGCTCGAGTCGAGGATTTGAGGTAATTGTCTGTTGGCGGTCGGTTGACCTAAACTGGTTCACACCGGCTGGGTTTTCACCCCAGTGACCTGTAGGATGTGTTATTGATTCCTTGAGGGATCAATGAGCTGCGCAGCCGAGTGCAGGCGGCATGATGGGGCGATGAAGGTGTGATGGGCGTGGTCTTCTCAGCCACTTCCTGTTCTGTTCATACCTAATAAACTGCAAAGGCTCGACGTGATGCTTGTCTCTTCTCCTCCGCAGTTTGTCACATCTGTGTCTGTGTTTGCTCTGGCTCTGGAGCGGTCACCACTGAGTCATTCCGTCCGCTCTTTGATCAATGTTTTCACTGTGAAATTACTGCAAATAAGCCATGCAAAGTTTTCAGTTTGCATGAGAGACATCAGGCTCAGGTTGTAGGAAGTTCATTTATTAGTCTGTGTTTAATTGATGAATGAGGTGCTTGCAGAGAGAGCTCAGAGTCAAGAACACAAGTGAGCACAAAGTGTTTTATTTGCTCTCCGGTTTGTTCTCCCCTGGGCTGGATCTGTAACGCCGTCTGTTTGTTGTGTCTTACAGGGCAGCACAGAGGGGTGGAGTCCAGTCCCACAGCCAGGTGGTGAGTCCTGACTTTACCTGTAATTACAGCTGCCAGAAACTTCTACACAATGTGTCGCAAGATAAACAGTCACACGACCTTGATTAGTCTGAATGAAATGATCGTCTTCTAGGCCTTTTGTTCACTTTTTGGGAAACATTTAATAGAAGTACTCTTTGGAATTATTCATTTAGAAATAAAAGCTGCTACTTCAACGGACGTTTTTCAGTCAATCTAATTGCTTCAAGTGCTTTAATACATAGAAACTCACTTCCGTTAGGACACAGTTTCAGAACCGGGCAAAGCTTTTAGAATTATAAATATCTGGCGTAGCATACAATCATCCTGTGATTTATGTGAATTCATTTATCCATCTTCTGAAACTTCAGTCGACTTTGCTATTCCGACAGTTATTTATTAAGTGTTTGTGTGAATTAAATATGAAACTTGTGCAACAGCAGCTCCGCGGAGCACTCTGTGTACTAGTGGTAGCTGAATGTTTCTGTGGCTTTTGCTTCTGTTTCAGCGGCACTTTAATGCTTCAGTTGGATGGTTTTCCTACTGGAGACGGTGTTAAGGTAAAAGCACGCAGTGTTTACCACTGAGTCTAATCCTGCCAACGATTCATGTTGTGCTGTGTGCTGTGTACGGCAGTGAATACACTTCCTGTGACCTTTCATGTCGAAGGGAAACTGTCAGCATCGTACAGGAAGTTGCGTTACTATGACGACACGTGGGACCTCGGCCCAATGCCTGTCTTGTCTGTTGATGTTGTTGTTGGATTGGCTCTTCAAGGCTTTTCCTCTCCCTCTGTGTCTGTCCATGTGTGTGTGTGTGTGTGTGTGCGCGCAGGCTGATCGATCGGCTGGCAGACTGACTGGATCCATGATGGAACTACAGACGTTACAGGAGGCCCTGAAGGTGGAGATCCAGATCCATCAGGTAGGACGGAGTCGCCGGGTCAGTGCTTTGGGAAAGGTCACGAGCCTTCGTCACGTTTCAGTCCTTCAGAGTGACCCCGGCAGGTCACTGGAGTCCCAACACGGCAGAGTGTGTGTGTGAGGGGAGAGGGCGCCCCTCATCCTCAGGATTCAGTGAGAACCAGAGAACAGAGAAACACTCGTTTCAGGTTGATTGGACACTCAAAATTACCCCTAGGTGTGAGTGTGTGGGAGTGAATGTCTTCATGTCTTCATCCTATGTACCCTGTAGATCTGCACCAGCAGACCCCTGCAGCAACATGGCAAGATGATGACTGTAACGACAAAAACAGAAGGGAAACAAATCCATCAATAGAATGTTAAATAGACAGATAATAACTTTTGTATGTGCTGCCACATCAGGCACCGGTCTTCCCTCATCTTCCTCTCTACTTTAGGGTTCAAAACTGAATTCACCACTCACTCGTGACTGAGATAACAGGTGTAGCTGTGCTGCGTGTAGTTCCTGGTTGTGACCAGCAGGTGTAGCTGTGAGTGGTGCTTTCTGACCTCTGTCTCCTGTCCCGCAGAAACTGGTGGCTCAGATGAAACAGGACCCTCAGGTAAACCCGCCAGCTGTTCATGTGGCACCACTGCTGTTTACCTCTACTCACACACACACACACACACGTGTGATCTGATGCGCCTGTGCAGTGCTGCCATCCTTATCATCATGAAGGAGCCTTTATGAACCGCTCTGAACTCATTCTCGTTGCAGAACGCAGATCTGAAGAAGCAGCTCCACGAGCTCCAAGCCAAGATCACAGCTCTCAGTGAGAAGCAGGTACACACGCTCCTCATCAGACGCAATCACACACACTCTCAGACAAGGGCTCTATTAGTGTGTTTCCAGCCATCTGCCAGGGTGCCCTCAACTCCACTCTCTCTCTCTCTCTCTCTCGGTTGCCTTTTTATCAGTTTTTGCTGCTCCGCTGTGTTCTCAGGCAGAAACAGCAGCTGCGTCTGGCTTGACAGGGTCAGCATTGACCACGGTTGAGATAAATGGCCCCAAAGCAACTGCTGGACCGAACCGCGTGCAGGAGCTGCTCCTGAACGATGTGGAGCTTCATATCTGTCCAGCTCATTGTCATCCAAGAAGTTGTAGAGTCAGGGCAAGTTAGAGTGATCTCCTCAGGACAGATGGATAGATTAGACAGATGGATACGAACGCTTTCTATCCCTTGGGGACGGTAGAACTGGAGCCTGTGGGGTGGCAGGTGAAATATCCTCCAGAGTCTACTGCCCGGATTCATCATCCGAGGCTGCTTCTCTGTGGTTCGTCTGTCAGGATGCCGTCACCCTTTTGTTGCCGCGTGTTATTTTGGTTAGTGTCCTTTTTTTTTTAGCAGCAGCAGCAGCAGCAGCACGCTCAGAGTGTTTCCTGTGTCTGTCCGCTCAGCCTCAGCGTAACGCCGCGGCTGCACCGCTGAGATGCCGGAGCGGCGGCGGCTGGCTGAGCACGGGTCGAGAAGGAGCTTTTAAAGCTACTTCAGGTGCGCGCAAGCACGTTGACATTTGTGGCTGGAATTTGCTGAGAACACATGATGCAGATCGCCAGTAAAAATAGAAAGCCGGGGTCCATGTTGGCGCTGCTTACATAACGACTCAAGGTGCTCGCAGACAATCACTGCAACAGCGTCTCAGCGCTCGGCCCGAGTGCGAGGCGCCGTCCGGTCCAGAACACGCCGAAAACGTATGATCCAGGATGACAAGTCAGCGTCTCAGGCACTTGCCCAGCATTCTGGTACCACCAGCATCCCTGCCCTGTGTTGTTACTACAGTCGGACAGTTACAGTAGTTAGATGAGCAGACCCGCTGGGGGCCGAGGCGCTGTGGAGTGTGTGGCTGTGCTGCAGGTGAAGCAGAGTGTGGGGACGTGCTGGAACCCGGAGCCTGTGAGATGTCAGTGATGGAATGAGACTGCACTGACGCTTCTGTGCGGGCAAGTTTCAGCTGGTCCCATACCTGCAGCCGGTGTTACAAGCTAGCAGAGAAACCTCTTCCTCTGTCTGTGGCTGGGAGTTCTGTTTAGAAGAAAGCCTTTTCTGATATCAGTTTATTGTACAAGACACACACACACACTACTCACTCACACACCTAGGGGCAATATAGAGTCTCCAGTTGACTTAAATATACATATTTTTTGCACTTAAGGAGCCTTTAACATCAGGTAGAGGGACTACTAATTGAAATTAGCCTTTTAGCTAACTTACATTTACATTTTTGGCAGTGTTTTGTTAATGTACTCTGTCTTTGTACACTAATGTACACTTTTCCAAATAAGCAAAGAAAATACCTTGGGCATCTATAAAAAAATCCAAATAAAAATCCAAATATGTGGAGAACATGCAAACTCCACTCAGAAAGGCCTTAGAATATAAAAGATTGAAGTCAAAACATCTGCTCCTACTGCCAAAAGTCTGCATCACTGCTCTCACTGCCCCTCTTGAAGTGTCCCCATTGTGGGATGAATGAAGGCACACTCTATGCTACTCCGCTCTATTCCTACAGTGTGCTGATGCTCAGGTGTGTGGGTCAGGCGCTCGCTCTGACCCTTCACCTTGTTCGATTGTGGCAGAGGCGGCAGCAGCGGCTCGTCTTCAGGCTTCCTGTCCCGCGTACTGTTGAAAGATCGCTTCTGCTCGTCAGCCAGGTGACTCAGTCAAACCCGGCACGGCCGCATGTGGGCACAGTCGCAGTGCCGCAGGAAGTGCGTTTCAGGTGTGATAGGACCCAGCAGGGCCCGGGAGCCGAGCAGGGCCCGGGAGCCGAGCAGGGCCCGGGAGCCTAGCAGGGCCCGGGAGCCGAGCAGGGCCCGGGAGCCGAGCAGGGCCCGGGCGTCTGCAGGCAGCGGGTCAAGCTGCCCCGCTCGCTCCCCGCTCCGCTCTCTCTCTCTCTCTCTCTCCTCTGGCTCTTTGTGACGCTGTGTCGCTGCATTAAGTCGCCGCCTGAGTCGGCCGTTGCTAGGCAACAGCTGCGCTTTATCTAGTAGTCCTGACTCCGCGCGTCATCGCTGCCTTTGTGTGCTGATTGCCTGTGTGACCCGCCGCTCCTTCTCCACATCACAATGCGCTCCGCCGTCCCGTTTCTCCTCCTTCCCCTCCTCGCCTCCGTGTCCCTGGATCGCCTCGCCTGATCCCGGGGGTTTCGGCCAATCCGAGCGGGACAGCCATTGCAGCGCGGGGCGGGGAGTCACGTCTGGAGCAATTACTGATTATTGACCTTTTCTGAAGAGTCACTGATGAGCGCCTCCCGCTGGGGACGGGCCTGGCGCTCAGGCTCTGTAAAAGTGCCCGGTGCAGCAGGAGCTCAGGTTTGCACCTGCTGCAGCCTGCAGGCGCCTGACCTCCAGCAGCAGCTCTGGAATTTGCTGCAGGAGCGAGGATGAAGAGCCCTCCTCTTCAAACTCAGCAAACATCCGATGGAAACAAGTTTGCCCTCAACATGAGACAATATGTTTGTGAGGTGGAACCAACCAGTCACAGCCAGGAAAGCAGACAGTGCCTTTGGCTGTTCTTAGTTATTCAGCCACAGTTCTCTCAAATGGTTCGATACATATATATTGATAGACTTTTGATGAAAAGGAATGAAAGTCTTCTTCCCTCTTCTCTCTCCTCCTCCCCCTCCTCCTCCTCCTCGTCCCCCTTCAGAAAAAGGTGGTGGAGCAGCTGAGGAAGGAGCTGCTGGTGAAGCAGGAGCCAGAGGCCAAGCTGCAGCTGCACGTCCAAACTCCTCCAGTAGGTGGCGACATCAAGCCAGCCAACCTTCTGCAGAACCAGCAGATACCTGGAGGAATCCAGCAGGTAGCCCCACACACACACACACACACACACACAGGCACACGCACACACACATGCACACGCACAAACACACACACACACACATGCACACACTCACACACACACACGGGCCACAACAGAGTATTTTGTAAGTTGAGTAATCTGTACATTTTTTAATCAATAATTATTTAAATGACATCTCCCATCTAGTAGCTCATATCAAAATACTGACTCATGAAGTATATGAATTTGAAACCTGTGCTTAACAGTTTTACCAAAGGTATTCAGAATTCAAGATTCAAGTGATCAGTGATCAAGAAACTGTTATATAAGTTAAAGATGTGTTGCTGATTACAACTTGAAATGGTTATGAGATCTTAAGGTTTTTTGGAAGTCTTTGGAAAGTCTTAACAAGGTGTTGATAGTAACTTCCTACAGAAACCCTGAAATAAATCCGCCATCACTGGAACATGCAGGGCAGTTCTTCCTCTCAATGCCCCAAACAAACTATGTAACATCCTTCTTCCAGTCCAGAATATCTCCATAGACATAACATATTTTAAACTGCTCTGCTGGAACATGAGCATATGGGCCTGATCTGAAGAGAGTGGGGGAGCAGTGCACTGTAATGATCTGAAGTGCTCCCACACTGCTGAAAAGCTGCGTTGTCTTCACCACCCTCCTCTCACACGGTCAAGCACCGGAAGCGCTTTCCGTTGGGGCTCCGGTTCGGTTTGGGAAGAGTACTGGCCCGTGTTCACTCCAGTTAACTGTGAACACCTCTTCCTTACGTGATCTTCATCACTAGTCTGCACGAATGGCACTGCCCCCAGACTCTGCAGTAGCAAATTGCAGTTCAGCATGTACAGCACGTCGACTTGAATATGCCTCAATAGAATAGTACATACCTATTGAAGGATATGACTCATTGATGCAGCCTGAGTTTCTCTTTACGTGATTAATACATTGTAATGAACAGCTGCATGCAAAGGAAGCGTTTTTAAACATTAAACAACCAAAAGAAGAGTCTGAACCCCCGTAAAATATAGCGAGGAGAGCTGGTGACGGCTCAGAGGCTTCGTCCTGCCTCCGGAACGCTCCAGCGGTCCAGAGGAGGAGCCGTGCTCTGACTCCGGGCTCCGCCTCTCCTCCCCCCCCCCCCAGCAGACTCTCACAGTCACGCCGGTCCTGACCACGAAGACGCTACCTCTGGTGCTGAAAGCTGCCGCCACGCCCGCCCTGCCCGGCGCTGTCCTGCCGCAGCGCCCGCCCACCGTCGCTATGGTAACCACAGCTATCACCAAACCCGACGCGCAGAATGCCCCCATCAACCTGCAGGTGGCCAGCAAGCTGAGCAGTCCCGGCTCGGAGCCCGTGCGGCTGGTGTCCAAGAACGCCATGGTGGTAAGTGGCCTCCGCCGCGGGCCGGCGCCATCACAGACCACCTTCCTCTGGTTTCCACCGACTGTTCAGTGCGTGTTGTCATCCCCAGAGCCGAGAAGAGCTGCTGGGTGTAGATGAGCATCTGCGCAGCTCTGGGGGGTTTATGTTTGGTTTTGTTTTGTTGTTTTGTTTTTGTTTTACCTTCATTCAGCTGGTTTCTAAGGAGTTGAGCGGGCACCCTGAGTCCAGGTGGAGGATGCTTCACTCTCCCAATCCAGAGCTCAGAGCGTAGACCGGGGTGCCAGTTCTTACGTCATACATGCAAGCGCCTTTGCGTCACCTTGAGCACGTGTGCGTCTCATGCCCTTTGGACAACGGGTGTGGACAAGTTCACTGTATCGGTGGTAACAGTCGAAAGGACAAGGCCAGGAGAAATAGGAAAAATAGCTCTGAAATGCAGAGTTAGAGCGCTGAGTGGTCTTGGTGAGATGTTTGATCACATCTCCTAGAGAACTGTAGATTTCTACACGGTGGTCCATGTTTAGATTCTCATGTGGATACTTCTTCATGACTAAGGCAGTTTAACCTCGGGACGCAGCGAAACGAAAAAGCACAGAAAATGAGCAAACAGTCTGAGAACCGAAACACAAGCATCTAAAATAAATCTTGTGAATGTAGGTGCAATGTCAGCCGAAGTTGTGATACCGTGTCCAAACCTGTGTTGAATTGTATTGTTTGTTTTGGTTGCTTTTTTTATCTTGATTCGTAAGTTTACGAAAAACCCTTTGGTTTTGGAGCCCCCTAGTGGCTGGAGGGCTCCAGGCAGCCCTGGTTGACTGGTGCCTCTGCCCTGTGCAGATGGGGGAACGTCTCCTGGGACTGGGCTGCCTGCCAGTCACTGGAGGGGTCTAAATACTCGCTAAATACAGTGACAAAGCTCCTAACTTGGCAGTAGTACCAGACATATAGCCAGCAGCATCACAACACCTGGTTTGAATCTCACCGTTTCACTATTAAAAGTATTTCATCCAAAACGCAAATTTACATATTTTTCCATCAGATAATTTCAATGGGTGATGAGTTTTCGGTGCATCTCCAGTTGAAACCCTTTACTGTGTTCAATTCAACGTTATTTAAAGTGCCAGTTCACAACAGTGTAAGATCAAGGCACCCATCATAATCAAAAAATGAATAGGCAAATGGAGCCGAACTAGTTGGAAAGAATGTCCTTAAACAGTCAGACAGTCCCCATCAGAACCGAGCTCGGGCAGGCCGTCCATCTGGCTCCTCCCCTAACGTGAGGCGCGCTACCACTCACGCAGGGTGTGACCGCTCAGACCCCCTCCAGAGCAAAGCCAGGTCACATGAGCCCCGGCCATCGCCGCAGACGTGTCAGTGTGCCTGCCGCAGACGTGTGGGTGTAACAGCAGACATGTCAGTCCCACATCTGCTGTGGTTTTGTCTCAGGTGCAGGCCACCACCACCACCACCTCCATCACCACCTCCGCCCAGCCAATCAAAGTTCCTCAGTTTGTCCCTCCTCCTAGACTGACGCCTCGACCCACCTTGCAGCCACAGGTGCGTCCCTGTAAGACCCGCCTCCAAACCCTAACCCACCCCCACCACCCCCAGACCAGTTTGTGGCCCACATGAGGTGACTGGCTCACTCTCCAGCAGAGGGCAGCAGTGCACCAAAGCAAACACTCATGTCTCTCTGTGGCACTAAAAAAAAACCGTTTGCTCTGTGCTGCCTCTACTCATCTCTTCTCCTCTTGTTGTGCTTTTCCTTTTCTTTTCTTTTGTTTTTCCGGCCAACCTGGAAACAGGTTGTTTTCGAAGGTCTCCTGCCTGTGAGTGTATGCGTGTGGTTTTACCTTTTGTGGTGACCGCTTGATTTCCTGCAGCTTCTTGGTATTTTTGTGTTCCTGGCTGTCGGTGTGTTTTTTAACCCTTTAACTGAAAACGTGTTGGAAGTCTGTGCTGAGTAAAGCTGCTGGGAGCTCTGGCTGCCTCCACAGCTGGACTGCTACTAGTGCTCACTGTATTAACTCAGAGTAGCAGCAGCACCTCACTACAGTCCAGACAGTGCAGTGGAACTACAGTCGGACCTTTGGATGTTTTGCAGGCATTAAAATGAACCTTACAACAGTTCTTCTCAAGAAGAAGCACTCAAGAATCTCGCCAGATTTCATTGTAACGATGCTAACTCACATTAATCTGATTCTCTGCAGGTATTGTGCTTCGTCTGATATGTTTTGGCTTCAAATATGTAAAATCAGTCAGGTAGAGGCTTTGAGACTTCATCAGACGCATGGAGGGAAGTAGCAGCAGAGACCCGTGTCATTAGTCGAGCAGTCAGAGCTCCACGGAGGCATTATGCAGCAGTCTCAGGTCCGTTTGGTGCTGTTTTCTGATTGGCTGTCTGTCGCCTCCAGGTCCGGCCCAAACCAGCCACACCCACCAATGTCCCCATCGCCCCGGCCCCTCCCCCTCCCATGATGGCGGCCCCCCAGCTGCTCCAGAGGCCCGTCATGTTGGCCACCAAGCTGTCGTCGCCCTCGGCGGCCCCCATCCACCAGGTCCGCATCGTGAACGGGCAGCCCTGCAGCAAGACCGGCTCCACCCCGCTGACGGGCATCGTCATCACCACGCCCGTCTCTGCCACCCCCGCCCGGCTCGCCAGCCCGGCCCAGGTGCCCAACCCCACCCCCGTCACAGCCCCCACCCCCGCCCAGCCCATCCAGATCAGCAGCCTGACCACTGAGCCCAAGGTAAGGGTCAGAGTACTCGCGTATCACGAGGTAAAGATGAAAAAAATGCACTGTTTGTATAATCTAACGTACTTAAAGATGCCACTGTGTCCCCCCTCCTCCTCCTCCTCCCCGTCCTCCTCCTCCCTCCTCCTCCTCGTCCTTCCTCAGCAGCCGACTGTTAAAGCAGGAGTTGGAGCAGAGCCGAAGGCCGTCGTCAGCCTCCCCTCTTCCTCCACTCCTCCATTGTCTCCTCCTGCCCCTCCTCCTCCTCCTCCCCCCAGACAGAAGAAGGAGGAGAACCCAGAGGTACTGCAACGCAGCTCACAGCCATTGGGCCCAGTGTCTCTCGCAGCCTCTTCTCATGCCTGAACTCTTGTTCTCCCACAGAAACTGGCCTTCATGGTGTCCCTGGGCCTCGTCACACATGACCACCTGGAAGGTGAGTGATGGTCTGAGTCCTCGTGGCTTCTCGTGCCGCCCCGTGGCTGTGACGGTCTCACCAGTTAAACCCCTGATGTTTTGGTTGCAGAAATTCAGAGCAAAAGACAGGAGAGGAAGAGGAGAACGACAGCCAACCCGGTGTACAGTGGTGCAGTGTTCGAACCTGAGGTAGAAACCACAATCTGTGTGAAGCTGAATTTCATTTTCCAAAACCTTTTGCCGCATGACCTCCTCACTTCAAATAGGCTGGCACTCATTGGAGCCAGACTAAACTGTTTCTAAATCGAATAAAAATATCTAGGAAAACGCAAAATGTTTTCATCATCCGTCCTCCTCGAGGAGGCGTTGTGCGGGACAAGATTTTGTCAAATTATGGGATGTTTCGAGGTAATCAGAGATGCAGTTCTTGGGCAAAAGACAGCGGTAACATGGAAACATTACGGAAACATAATCAATATTTCAGAAATATCTTTCACCTTGAAAAACGTGTAACTATTACAGTCTGAGCTCCAGCTCACATTACCTGCAGTATCGTCCTGCAGCTGGTATCATACCCTCCCACCCACCATAACATGAATCAGTCTCATGCATTTTTAACTCGCATGTGTTTTTTCCCACTCTCGTTTCAGAGGAAAAAGAGCGCAGTGAGTTACCTGAACAGCCCTTTGCACCAGGGGACCAGAAAGAGAGGTCTGTATGACATGCTGCTCCACAGGCCAGCCAGAGCTGAGAGACAGGCTGGAGACTGAGTAGAGACCGAGTAGAGCAGTCTCTGTGTGTCGCTGATAACCTGCTGTGAAAGTCTTCTTCCCTCCTCTTCCTCCTGCATTCCGTTTCCTGTCGCTTCCGTCAGGTTCAGTGTCTGATTTAGTCTCGTTTGTCACAGTGCCGCAGAGCTGTCAGCCACCTGATCACAACACAACACGCTCGAAAATAAGCACATGACGTCTGTGTCTGTGTGTGTGTGTGCATCTGTGCGTGTGTAAACTCTCAACAGCCTGAAAATGTCAGAGTCTGAAGGAGCTGTTCTGATTCGTTTAATCGCCTCTGCGGCACTTTGACGGACAAGTGTAAATCTGGTGAATGTTCACACCTGTTGTCATCCTCCAGGCCCTGCTGAAAGGCATCCTGGGAACTGTAGGCACTCGTTTGCCCCAAAGAGTTTCGTCCTGAGTTCACCTGAGAAAAATGTTGACCGTCAGGTTAAAGCAGCTGTGTGGAACTCTCCGTCAGCTGACAAGGAAATACAATAAAGCGACCGGGCCCAGTTGAGACCACTGAGTGGATCTGAACCGTGTCCAGATCAGCACAAGGCTCCCAGCAGCTGCTTTAATCACATCGCTGAAAGGACCCGGGCTTGAGATCAGTTTCAAACCACGGCGACGAGTGTGAACGTTGACGCCTCACGACTGACGAGAACTTCACGCCTCCGCTTTCACTTTCTGAGCTTCCACTCTAAACCCTGCTGCCGCACTCCTTCCACTCGAGCCAGAGAGAGAGAGAGAGAGATTGAAACCCGTGTGAGTCCGCAGCTCGAAAGGCTCGACTCGACGCGCACCAAAAGTCAGGGTTGGGAAGCGCCTCGGAGGCGTTTCTGTAAAAGAAGCTTCCGCGTGTGTTTGGCTTCATCAGTCGATCACTCTAGAGCCGTTTAATCACCTTCCTCGCCCGGTCAGAGTCGCACTGCTAAACTGAACGGGGATGCTGTTGGTTGCCGCGGTGACGCCGGGCCCCCAGTCACTCATCAGCGACCGACCCGTGTGCCGTGCGCTTCACTGACGACTACTGCAGCTTCTTCTAGTCGCTCGGCTTCTCCTGCACTAACACTGCTGTCTGTGCTTTTGACTTCCTCCTCTCCCTCCTCTTCCTCCCTTACCGCTACCCCCCTCCCCCTCCGTCTCATGCTAGCCAACGAAGACTCCCTTTCCAAGGTATGTCATACAGACTGTTTGTTTTTGTTCTTCCCCCCTCCTCTCCATCTTTCTTTTTTTCTTTGTTTTCCGTCTTTGTCGTCTGTCTCATTTCACCCAGGTCGCCCACCCAAATACAGCAGCGTCCCGGAGCTGGGCAGCCTCACCCCGACCTCCCCCTCCAGCCCTGTCCATCCCCTCCCCCTGCCCAGCCCCAGCTCTGGGGATGTAAGTAACGATGGGGGAGACGGACAGTTCAGAGGGTTGGACATCCCCTCACACACAGACCTGTTGGCCCAGTAGCTCTGCCAATCACTCGCACCCCACGACCTCTCCACCAACACGCTCATTACCTGTTGTCTCATGTGATTCTCATCAGTCATCATTGGTTTTTACTTGACTCAGCCTTACAAAGTGAACAGTGTCCTGTAGCCAGAGCTCCACTAATAACTGCTACAAACATCTAACTCCCAGTGTCCAAGTGCCTTTGCTGTGGGTCGATTAACACTTCATGTCCATTCGACATTAAAGCGAGGCCGACTAAACCAGAGCAGATGATGGCGCCCTTGGCCCACATATGGCTGGTGGGGCTCAGCTGGGCAGGGAAACTGATTGGTCCAATTCTTCCTCACAGGGAGACATCCATGAGGATTTCTGCACTGTGTGCAGACGCAGTGGCCAGTTGCTCATGTGCGACACGTGTTCTCGTGTTTATCATCTCGACTGCCTGGATCCACCCCTGAAAACCATTCCTAAAGGCATGTGGATCTGTCCAAAATGCCAAGATCAGGTAACCGCAGCAGCCGTGACCGACGCTGAGTCAGGGGGATGGGGGCACAGCGGTCCAGAGAGGGCCGCTCAGGGCCAGTGGCTGTACTTGAGTGTAAAAACTGCTTCTGCTGACGCCACCCTGAGCGTTAGGACTGTTCAAGCCTTTGTAAGCATTTACATGATGCAGTATTGTTTTTTTTGTGCTTTGTCACATTCATTGTGTCAGTAAAGATTGGCATCTCACGTCCATCCACTCCGTCCAGTCCAGTCCATCGCTTTTTTCCCCCCTTCTCGGCCTCACCAAAGGGTGGCGCCTCAGTTTGTCTCCCTGAGTTTCTTTTGGTTCTCCAAGCCTCGGCCTCTGTGACAATTCCAAGTGTTTTCCTCCAGATCCTGAAAAAAGAAGAAGCCATTCCCTGGCCCGGCACTTTGGCCATTGTTCATTCCTACATTGCTTACAAAGAAGGTGACGATAGATTTCCCTCCTCCCGCAATATTTCTTCTCAGTGGTTCACTCGTTCATGTTGTTAACCTCCAACTCCTGCCCTCCTCTGCTGCAGCAAAAGAAGAGGAGAAGCAGAAGCTGATGAAGTGGAGCTCTGAGCTGAAGCTGGAGCGAGAGCAGCTAGAGCAGAGAGTCAAACAGCTCAGCAACTCCATCACGGTGAGAACCACACAAACCTGGGTCCACCACACACCTTGTGTAAAAGAATGTTCTGATTGAGAAACTGTGAAACGTGGTTCAGCCAGAGTTGAGTAACAAACTGTTGCAAAACTCAGAGTTCTTTAGAATGAGATGGGAAGTTGGAAAATGGCCTCAAATCTACAATTGTGCAACTTGGTACGAATTATCTTTCATTCCACATGATGCAACTTCAGACCTGAATGTCTTATAAATAAATTTATCGATAAAACTCAGGAAGTTACTCACACTGCACTGGCACTACTTTTGTCTGAAGTGTGAAAACTCCCACATGTGCTCACCATCAACTAACACTGGAGACACAGTGTTAGTTGAGAACAAGACTGGGGACTGGGGAACAAGACTTTATGCCCTATTTTGCCCTCAATTCAACTGGGAAAAGTCTGCACCAGTCGGCACAGAAGTCTGTTGGCATGCAAGGGGTTAAGACTCGAAGTGTGTGACAGCCCCGACCTGACCTCAGTCATCATCATTACGTTACATGGTGTGAGCCGATGCATGATGCGATTGCAAACGCGTAATAATTCCCTTAAGGGAAGGAGTGTGGGATGACGTCAGGGAGCAAAGTGTGCAGGAAGTTCCCCTTTAAACAGCCACTTTCGCAAGTATTGTCTCATCACTCCCTCGTCACTTCCTCATCATGTGCAGAGTTTCAGTCATCATGAAAATATCTGCTGACACCAGACAGTTCGTGTGAACTCGGGTCTTCTCCAAATAGGCAAAGTCTGAAATCTTAAAGAGCATCTCCAGATTACAGTGAACTGAGGACATTATGCAGATATTCAGTAAATACTTACTCCAGACCCGACCTGAATCACGTGCTCTTGCTTCCTCCCACAGAAATGCATGGAGACCAAAAACACCATCCTGGCTCGTCAGAAGGAGATGCAGCTGTCCCTGGAGAAAGTCAAACATCTGATCCGCCTCATCCAAGCCTTCAACTTCAACCAGGCTCTGGCAGAGACAGAGGGCAAGGATCTCAGCGCCAGTGTCAGGGTCCAGGACGGCGCTGAGGGGGCGCCGGGCTCCGAGGCCGCACCCGAGGCCGATGCTGCTGAGAAAGCCAAGGCCGTCCCCGCCCCCCCCCCCCAGCAGCAGCAGCAGCAGCGCTGATGGACACGACAAACAGGAGGAGCACGGAGGAGCAGGGAACAAGCAGCCGAGCGAAGCAGCAGCAGCAGCAGGAGGAGCAGCAGGAGCAGCAGGAGGAGCAGCAGGAGGAGCAGGAGGAGGAGCGGACGCTCCGACCCAGGCTGTCCGGAAGGACAGCACAGTCCTAACGGCAGACAACGGCCCCGATGAGGGAGCAGGAGCAGGAGCAGCAGGAGCAGGAGGAGGAGGAGCGGGAGCCGGGGCCGAGGCAGACCCTGGAGCGGGGCCTGTGGAGGGTGGAGGGGGCGACCCCGTGGCCGGCGTCCCGGCAGAGGAAGCGTCCCGGCCCGAGACTGAGGCGGCTCCGCCCGCCGACATTCCCGCCCCCGCTGCCGTCGCGCCGGCCGCCACCACCAACGGGACGTCCGAGCCGGCGTGCCCCGACCACAGCCCGGCAGGAGGCTGCGCCGCCACCACCCCCGATGCCCCCGCCGCCCCGGCCGCCGCCGCCGCCACCGAGAACAAGATGGCGGCCGTCACCCCCCCAGAGACAGCGGCGGAGAAGAAACAAGAGGAGGTCACTGACAGTGACGGCAGCAACAACAACAGCAAAACCTCAGAACCCTCCCAGCATTCTTTGCCAGCTCTGGTCAGCAGTTCGGACAATAAAAAGTAATGCTATGTCTCCTTGAGTTGCGGGAATTTCAAACATATATATTAAAAAAAAAAAAAAAAAGACTCTTGCTTGCACCCCACGGTGCCCTGAAGTTGCCAATCTGTATAAATGTTGTTTGTTTGCATTGTATTGTCAGACTGTGTCAATGGTAGATATACAGCCCAAGTCACGTGACTCTGGGAAGACGTAGGCCGTTCCACCCACCGAGCTGGGCCACAGGAAGTCTTGCGTACCAGTGTCATCATGCCAATTAGTGATAGACGTCCGTGGTGGGAACGCTCAAAGGGAGATTTAATTCATCATCACACCAGTGTGTGCCTGTTATCGTGGCCCCTGTGTTCTCTTGTGGGGAGGGGGATGGGCTCACATGGGTAGAGAGAGAGAGAAGAACCTGAGAACATGGAACCAAACATCTGTCGGGGGTTACTGGTCTGGAAAAAAAAAAGAAAAGAAAAAAAAGCAGTGTTGTGAACGAGTATGCGAGAACCTGTTCATCCCCTTGTCTCAGCCGAATTAATGTGAACGCCCCTCAGCTTCTGCGATCCCATGACCCAGAGCTCCCTTTCCTGACTAACCCCTAAACCTTCCCCCCACTACTCACCACTGGCCCCCGCTTCCCTTAACTGTCTGCCAGTCAGCAAACGGAAACCTTCAGTCAACACGTCTTTCTCAACCTCCCTCAGTCTGCCAGCGATGTGAGCTTCACACAGACTAGCTAGCTCAACATCGTGTTTGATCCAGAGAGTAACCAACCTCTATATCTGCTTTCAGTCACTAGAAAAAACGCCACTTCTCTCGATGACCTGCCCCCAACAACCCAGATCAAAGCAACCAGCTCGTATGTGGTACTGTCCGAGTACCTGCACTGGGTGTCAGGGCCGAAGTGATGCTTCATGTATTATTTGGCACATGCTGTCAGCTTTTATCTCACGACTGAAACTACACACACACACACAGTGAAACTTCAACCGTCTCCTAGTGACTAAAACCCAAACTTGCCTTTCACCGATCACCTCATGTACCCGTTGTCTTATGATCCCCAGTCCCCAACAACAGACACAAAATCCGCCGCCCCCCCCCTCCACAGTCCCCCTGGTCCCCTCACAGCCCTGGCCCCTCCCCCGTCTCTCCCCCCACTTGAATCCCTTGAGCTCAGGCAGGACAGACGCTGAGCGCGACGCTC
The DNA here is from genome assembly GCA_029224185.1 of Karalla daura. Classification (NCBI taxonomy): domain Eukaryota; kingdom Metazoa; phylum Chordata; class Actinopteri; order Chaetodontiformes; family Leiognathidae; genus Karalla; species Karalla daura. The sequence goes on from CM055196.1 coordinate 16,240,206, forward strand.
TGCAGGTGTGAAGGACGAGGTCGATAAAGGCGCAGTAGCCTAACAGATGTTTTCAGTGGTGTCGGTCAAGTGTAGTGATTGAGTTTTCATTCGTGAGTTACGTGTGTCAACTGTGAGCACTAAATGTGAAATTGCAATATTGCAATGTCAACACACACAAACTATATCTGGGCTGTGTTTCTTTTTTATAGGAAAAGATATTCAGGTCTTCCTAGTCTTCAGAATAAGTGCTTTCTGTTCCTGAACCTGCTGGACTAGCATCATCCCCACACAAAGGAATCCTCTTTGTGAAGTGGTGATCTTTGCATTATGTACATTTCTGTTGAATCCTCGACTGCCAAAATGATGTTGTATCCAAATTCAGCAGGGACACGTCCACTTACTGTATTGAACGATCAAATCATTGGCGTTGTCAGATGTAGATGCTACCACCATTTCAGACATTGGACGTCCCCACATTGAGACAGGAGAGTTTATCAAACAATAACAGTAAAGGAACTTTTTTTTTTTCCTTGAAATGGAGGGATTTGTCGTATGAACCTGCTCCTTCAGACGGATTGCAAAGGACAATACAACAAATCCTGCGATTAAAGCACAAGCTTGCTGCATTACAAAGAAGTGCTGAAGAGCTTTTTGTATGTTAATATGGAATTAAACAGAGTATGCATCTCTTTGTTGTGATGTGACTTATCCCCACATTGCCAATATTTTTCTAGGAGGGAGTTCAAACCTCTGTCTGACATTTAGGCTCGAGTCTAGTTCATATTTTGGGGAGGAATTGCTGGGCTTCATCCCCTCACAGTTAGACGAGTGTGTCTTTTCTTTTCGGTGCGAGTCTCGGCTGAAGCGTGATGCTGTGGTTTGTTTCTTGGTGGCTATCGGTCAGGCTTGTCTCTCTCTGATGAACTCATCACGACTTCTGGCTTCTTGTTGGGTACGGGGCATTAACAAACTGGTGTGTTTATTAACGGTGCCTCTGGTTGTGCTGGAATGTTTTCTGTCTTTTCTTTTTTTTTTCAATATTGGAGCGTTGTTTGCTTTTTTTTTGTTGTTGTTTTTCTTTTGTTTTGCTTAAATTGTAGTCGTCCAACCACACTTTCAACCCCACGTAGAAGGTGTCAAAGGTTCATCTCCATATTCTCCAAATTCTCACGTTTGAGGTCTTCGTAGCCATGCTAGCGGAAAGACTTCAGCCCCAAATACATCAAGATATGACAAGTTGTGGATTCATCCTTTCCAAAGGCTCAATCCTCCTCATCATCCAGCAAATCATGACCTTTTTTTCCCCTAGTGCCATGATCAGGTCAGCATTTTAATGTGACACACCTTCAGGACTCGCATCAGCCTCAGCTGCTCTACGCGTGGATTGCCAACTGACCAACGTTAGCATGCTACCATGCCTAACTACGAGTGAGATAGACGTTACAGGTGCTAAACGTTAGCATGTTAGCATTGTCGTTTCGAGAGTGTTAGTATGTCGATGTTGATGCCACTAGCATGACGGGCGGCTCCCAGTGTGATCACGAAATTCTTAAATATGAAAAATGTGCCTCATGAAGAAATTAAAAAGAAAAAACAACTTTTCCATCCTGAAAGAGCAAACAAAGTGTATGCGAGCGTGGGAGTGAATTTGTAGTTGGGCGACTACAGGATAAGGTGTTTGCTGTCTCATATCATACGACTCCTGGAAGTGAATCCGCATATCTGGTACAACAACGAATCGTCTGACATCAGCTGTACAAACTGCCTTCATTCAGAAGATCCCAGAAAAAGAAATCTGAGAAAATCTCTGTAACGTTTCCACATGTTTGGCCACAGTGTTGTTTGATAAATGTAATTTTGTCTCTGATACAGAATTTAGCCATTTGAACATGGAAGGAAAAGACTGATACTCTGAAGAAAAATGGCAACCAATATGTCCCCAGTCCCCCCTTCCGTTGGTTGTGTCTTGTCCCTTGTCGGCTCTCGCTCGGGTGGATGTTGTGTCAGCACGTTGGCCTGCGTTCACTCGTGGATGGAGCAGAGTAGTCACCCGGTCGCTTCACTCAACACATTTTTCTTCAAACAAGCCCAAAACGTGTGTTCCAGACAAACTGGACCTTTCCCTCTGTACAGTAGGTACCTCGAGTGCCTTTCTTCAAACAGCAGATAATATTTGTCTCTTGACTTGCACTGTGACTTGTAGAACCTTACTAACCCTCCAGATCATCCCCCCCTCCCCTCCTCCCCCCTGCTCCCATCTCTCCCATCCCACTAAGCTCCTGGGACGACTCCCATCACCCCACCCCCCCCACCTTCTATTAGAGCCCAAACCCGGTTCCTGCACCTCAGGCTGCCAGTAGTCAATGCAAGTTGATACTACATTTCATATTATGCCGTTTAGATTGACCAGATAGTGTTTTGTTGTGGTTTATTATAGGAGTTGCCTTAAATGTGTTTTCTTTTCCTTTTTATGTGATAAACTTTTACATTGAGGAGAAAAAAAAAATAAGCAGAACTTCAGGCAGCGATGATGCTCAGAGGTCGTGTGCTAAGAGTCCGGTGCTCGTCACCCGGACTGTCGAGGACGTCTCACTCCATGTGACAGCCAGTTGTCTTGTGATGCACTTTTTGGTTTAACCAGTATTATTAACAGTGTAAAAATGGATTTGAGGGCAACACAGTTGCAGTCACACATCTGGTTCTTGGTAATAACCACATCTGGTTCCACAGTCGGGCCCTGGGAGCTCTTTTGTGTTTAGTTTTCCTTTGACTCGTCGGTCGTTCCCTCTGTGCTGTGGTCCTTCTTCTTGTATTCCGGAGGGGTGAGTTTGTTAAATCAGGTCAAGTGAGCCAGAGCCTGTGTGCATTTGGAATGAACAAACTAACCCATTTAGCAACATCTGTCCACTCCACCGGTGGAACGCATGCCTTCTTATGCAAATTTTTATACAAGATTTGTTAAACCTTTTTAATATGCATTTGCTTTTATTTTTGTTGTTGGGTTTGTTTTTTGTGTTTTTTTTTTATGTTTTTATGTGAAACTCAAGTCACCTTTTTAGTTTTCCTCTTGGAACATTCTGGCATCCCGATGCCAAACGTGTGCAGTGTAGGTGTTGAACAGTGCAGTAGCCATCCACGCCAGGACAGACGCGTATTTCTTTCGGTCGTCGTGTTTTGTAGGCGGAGCTGCAACGGTTTGGGCTCTTCACCTGTAGATTTTCATTTGAACTTGGCTGATGCACCGTGCTGAATGTTGGGATCCCAGCAGGGCTGTTTGGGGAAGGGTGGGGCCGTGGGTGGGGATGGGGTCATTGTGTTCTTCAACGACAACAAAAAAAAAAAATTATATATATATATACATATATATAGTCCTTGGTTTCCGTTCAGTTCTCTAAAAGTGAATCGATCCAAAGAACGCTGCAGTTGTGCATTTTTTTATTTCGTTTTTATTTTGTGTGGAAGCCTGTGGTGTTGTCATTGCATATCATTTGTTTCCTGCATCAGCATCGTGTGCATTCACCGAGCTGGATGAGGGTGTGGCGTTGCGGCCCAGAGCTGTCGGTGCCGGTTTGGAGGTCGTTTATGCATTTTTTTATCGCGTTCATTTGCAGTCCCCTATGTGGTGAAGTAGTTCAGTGCGACTCGAGTCTTTTCCGTTTTCTTTTTTTTTTCTTTCAGAGCGATCAAGTCATGATTGTGGCCTTCTAGTATTCTGTCGAGACATGACATGAGCCCATTCATTCCCACCCACCGCCTCCATCCTGTCCGGACCCAACTGTACACCTGAAGCTTCTTACCTCATCCACAGCTGATTCCATTTGGGGGGTGTGTTGAGTGCAAAAAAAAAAAAAAGAAAAAAGAGAGATAAAAAATAGAAGAAGTCTTTTTTTATCTTCCATTTGGTGAGATGCATTGTAGCGATATGAATAAAGAAAAAGTTCACCTGGTGTGCTGAATAATGTGTAAATTGGTAATTACACAATCTGAATATTTGTATAATTGTTTGTATTTTTTCATAATGATTTTGGAAAGGAATGTGTTTATTTTTTTGACTTCTGTTCCAGATGTGTCTTCTGTTGGCCTGACATTGTGACTGGTCTGGTGGGATTCTTACCTCTGTATTGAGCCTCTTCTGTGATGAATTCTTTGTATGCAGTGTTTAGGAAATACTGTAGGGAACATGGGGAGGAGTTGATATTAGGAGCATTTGATCAATTTGTATTTATTTATTTTATCATTTTGTTAATAAATTGTGAAAAGCAGCTGTATCGTTGCATCCTTTTCATTTATGAATGTGTACAGAAATCAGAAACCCTTCATTATTGTCACTGCATACGAATACAACAAAGGTTTCTAAGCCTCAAATGATATGTTCAAACACATAATACAGGAGACATGTTTCAGTGAAAATTCAGAAACCAGAATATTAGTATAAAAGGTCAAAAGTGCATGGCAGCATTACAGTATTCTATTTTAGTTTATAGTTTACTGATGGCTGAGAGGATTGGATTACTCTTCCATTTATGATAAACCTTCACCTATCCTCATGAAATGTGAATCACTGAAATAACAAAGAGGTCCTTCGAAGGTAAGAAGTTCCTTACATTTTCAGATTAATTTAAGAGCACATGCTAATGTCCAGAAAGCCACAGTTTCAATGCTTAGTTAAATAGTCTTTCATATAATTAGGCCGGAAACTGGAGCACGAATAATGGAGAATCATCATGTACCGGTGGTAACCTTGAATTAAAATTTTATGTACGATATATAGAAATATACAACAACACTACCATAATAACTATATAGCCAGATGTAATTACGTCACTTGCCTGTGCAGCAGAGTGGCGCAGCGGAAGCGTGCTGGGCCCATAACCCAGAGGTCGATGGATCGAAACCATCCTCTGCTAACTGCTTTTTTTCGTCTTTATTCCCAAAGTATGTATAAATGTATATATTACGTACATTTCAAAGTAAATGAACTAAAATGATTAGCTGCCTCTTTCTATGTTGTACGTAGTGCTGAAACGTAGGTTACAATTCATATTTTAATCACTTAACAGTAATACACTATATCAAAATGTCAAGCTTTAATGTTTGTTCATAAGTATTACTTTCACTAACACAAAACCTAGACAGGCGCCGTTGAATATCCAGCAGCTGCAGCATAAATTGTTCGTTTGCCTTAATATATGGTGTCTTAAATTCACTTGTAGTCGTTTAAAAAACGTTTTTTAATCAAATTATATAGGGGATAAATATTAATTTGACAAAAAGTATTAAAAGATATTAAATATGGTTTGAAGATATTCAAGCTGTGTGTTTGTGTGTGTATCTGCGTGTATGAGTGAGAGAAAGAGATAAAGAGAGGGAGGGAGAGGGAGAGAGATAGGGAGAGAGAGTTTTGCCTGTATATACCTTCGTATACTATTTGTGCATATACATTTTTCAGGTCTTCCCTCCGCCCTCGGTACCCGACGGACCTCGGTCACGTGCTCGGCAGCTGTTTCCAGATGTGAGAGGCGAAAGCGTCTCACCTTCGCATCACTCCGCCGGACCTCTTATTCACTCTGATAACTTTAATTCCTGCGCAGCTGCTTTCTTCCGTTTTCCATGTCATTTCCTGTGATAAAACATGGTGGTCAAAGCTCGAGGAGGCGACCGAGTCGCTGCAAAAAATTGACGGCAAACTTTGCTCCGACGGGCGGCGACGGAGCCCGCAGCCGGGGAGGGGTCGGTGCTCGGCGGCCGCGGGCTGCAGGGTCCAGCTTCTCCCGGGACGGAGGGTCCGTGTCTCTCTGCACCAGGTGGGTCTGCGTCGGTCGCCACTGTGGCCAGCGAACATGGCTTCCGAAAAGAGCAGGCAGATTGCCAGCTGTGTGCACACAGCGACAGAGAGCAGAGAAAGCGTGGCGCAGATTCCCAGAACGGCCGGAAATCAGCCGCTAATGCGCTCGTTTCAACGCTAATCTGCCGGCACCGACACCGAAAGTGAAAGACAAAAGTGAAGTTGTGCAGTGTTGGTGATTTTTTTTTTTTTTTTTGTAGTTGTGTGAGGAGAGCTGCAGTGCTGTCAGCCTGCACAATGCACAAAAAAATACACCACATACACAAAAATAACAAAAAAAACACTCCCAATGCAGTTATGTACAACATATTTTGAGTGATATATACAATATTTATGATACAATACACATAGATTATACAACGAATCATCAACATCACATTTTCATGCACGCATTATTTTGACTGCTCATACATTCACATACTGAGGGAACATTTTTCATATCAAAACTCCTGTCCAGGAGTATCATGGTGTGACCATTATCCATTCATCATCATATCTAGTTATTATACAGGCTGGTGCCCAAAGTCAGATGGCACATATAGGACAAAGGGTCCAGGTTGCTGGTCCATCACACATATTATACCCTTACCACTCACACCCAAGGGCAATCAGACAATCATATATGTATTTGATGTGTGGGTGGAAGGCAAAGTACCCCTCACATACATACACACACACACACACACACTCAGAGAACATGCGACTCCACAAAGAAAGGCCCCCATTCTAATAGATGGTTCAAACCAGGCATGTTCTTGCTGTAAAAGAAGAAAAATCTGAAAAAAAGAAACCATTATGTGTGTCTCTGTGATATTACATCACATTGTTTTGTTGTTGTTTTCAGGTTGTCAAGTGGAGGAGTAACAAAGTTTCTACAGAGATGGTTTCAACATGAGTGAGCAATCATCAGACCTCTGGTGTATGTTCGTCCTTCAGCTCTGCTCACACTCAATCCTGTTATAACCCTGTCTACATCTGAACGTATCCAACATGACTAGTCAAAACCTTCAGGTTGAAAACGTAATATCAAACGATTACAGGATCTTGTTGATCTTTGAACAGCTGTTTATTCAGGTGTCAAATGCCTTAAAATGTATGTAAATGTGCAGGTTCTTCATTTAGCTGTGAATGGGCAGTCAGTGTTGAGGTCAGTGCGAATTAAACTCACTGTGTAGATCAGTATACACTGTCCTACTTGGAGATTTCATGTGTTAAGATCCACAACTGTAAGGGTTAATAACCAAATTCCTATTTGTCATCCTTCAGTCTGTGAGGAATGCCAGGACTATTTCCACAAGGAGTGTCCATCCCATGGGCCCCCCCTGTTTATCTCTGACACACCCCTGGCAGTGGGTTCAGCCAACAGGGCAGCACTCACTGTCCCTCCAGGCCTGGAGATTTTTGCTGAGGGCCAGGAGGTAGATGTCCGCTGTGTGGAGCCAAAGTTCCCCAAGGGGGCAGTGTTTGGTCCTTATGAGGGAGAGCTGGTCTCCAAGGACAAATCCTCCGGCTTCTTTTCCTGGATCGTAAGTTCAGCCAGGCAGAGACCAGCTCAGAGCCAGTCTGCTCCCACTCCCAATTTCCAAGCTCACCCAGATAGGTCCAGTTCATAGCTTTCTTCTCTGTCTCGATGTTTCAGATTGTTGATGCTAACAACACGTATCAGTCCATTGATGGCAGCGATGAGACCAAGGCCAACTGGATGAGGTAACGCTGTGCCTGAACTCTGATGAAGTTAATCAGTGACTCTTTATGTATAAAGAAAAAACCTGATTAGAAAGGAAAACATTTCTTCCTTCATTCTTTCTTTTCATGCTTTACAACAGCAAGACATGCTGCAAGTACAATGACATTTGAAAGGCTACCTCAGGGTGCTGTGTTGTACTGTAATATTAATACAAAACCAATAAAAAAAGCAAAATTTAAATCATTATTATGTAAAAGTATTGCACAATGTTTTGTTGAATGATATAATGTTGATAAATGTTAAACTGAGGTAATGAGATCAGTCCGTAAATAATGTTGCCGTTTTGGGCCGCAGGTTTGTCCGAACCTCGCCAGAGGAGAGCGACAGAAACTTGACAGCTTTTCAACAGCAGAAAAACATCTACTTCAGAGTGTGTCGCACACTGGCAGCAGGGGAGAAACTGAGGGTCTGGTACAGTGACACCTACATCCAGCGACTTCACTGCATCTCTCAGGAGAGCATTGACCGCAACCTGGACACAGGTGAGTCAGACAGGTAGACTCTGATCTCATGGTGGAAAATGAGCATAATTATGCCGTGTCCATCCGTGTTTGTCACATTCATCTGTCACTTGTGGTTGTACAGGCCTGAAGTCTAATAATTAAAGTATAAGGTTTCCCGACCTGGGGGTGCTTTATGTTTGTTTCAGTGTAACCTGAGGTGAGAGGGTGACTCGTTTTCCAGATCGCAAACCACCACAACCATCAGCTTCTTGTGTTGAGATACGTGTGTGACTTTGACATAACATGACAAGAAGTGCTCTAATTCCAGATCCCGAGAAGCCAGCAGTCCTACCCAGCATTCAGAAGGACTTCAAATCTCCATGCCTGCACTCAGCTTCACAATCCAAACTCAGCCCCACTAAACAAGCCAGTGAGGAGCCTGATGGCCATCCTCCTGCCAAGAGGAAGAAGATTGACCTCATCTTCAAAAACGTTCTTGAAGCTTCTCTGGGGGATGCCAGCAAGTCCCAGTCTTCCTTACCTAGTCAGTGTAAATCAGCAGGGGTGGTCGGGCCGGGGTTGACTGTTCCCAGTCTGAAGGTGGAAGAGAAAGATCAGGAGAACCAGCGCAGTGAAGAACCCTCCACCTCTTTCTGCCCCAACTGTGTCAAACTGAAAAGGAGGATCCTGGAGCTGGAGGCGGAGCTGTCCCGTCTTAGAGGGGAACAGGGAGACGTAGCCGGTCCACCAATGTCTGACCACACCCTGGCCCAACATGATCAGGTCCCACCCCACCCTGAACAAGGACCCATTGAAGACTTTCAAGGTATGATGTTGATAATAATAAACCTACGGTTTAGAGAAGAGATGTTTTCATTCCATTGTTAATGTTATTGTTTTCTTGAAATCTTTGTCTAAAGTTTCGAGTGTTTTGTCTTTGTAGGGATGGAGCCTTTGACCCCTACTCAGGTGGGTCTGGATGAAGATGACCAAGATGTGGACTCCGCTGATGAGTCGATTGCTGCAGATCTTGTCATTTCTCCAGAAGACTCATCAAAGCTTTCCTCTGGTGGGGGTCGCCGGATTCGCCGCTTCAAGCAAGAGTGGCTGAAGAAGTTCTGGTTTCTTCGGTACTCTCCCACCCTCAATGAGATGTGGTGCCACGTCTGCCGTCAATACACCGTCCAGTCATCTCGAACCTCTGCCTTCATCATTGGCTCCAAACAGTTTAAGATCCACACCATCAAGCTCCACAGCCAGAGTAATCTCCACAAGAAGTGTCTGCAGCTGTACAAGCTGCGCATGCATCCAGAGAAGACGGAGGAGATGTGCAAGAACATGATGCTGCTGTTCAATGCGGCGTACCATTTGGCCCTGGAGGGACGACCCTTCTCCGACCTCCGTCCACTGGCAGAACTTCTGAAGCGGTGCGAGCTCAAAGTGGTGGATCAGTACATGAATGAAGGAGACTGTCAAATTCTTATCCACCACATTGCACGGGCATTAAAAGAAGACCTCGCTGAGAAGATGCGCCTGTCCCCTTTTCTGAGTGTCATCATGGATGCCCAAAACGATGACCTGTTTTCAGACATGGTGGCGGTCTATGTCCAGTTCCTTACCAACGAGGGTTCTCCAAATACAGAGTTCCTGTCATTACAGAGACTGAGCATGACCAGTGTGGACGGGTATCTCCAAGCTATGGATCGTGCCTTTGGTGTCCTGGGTCTCAGGTTTTCAGATTTGCTGGTAGTTGGTCTTGGGGTTGATGGTACCAATATCTCTTCAGGAATGAGAGCTAACCTATATATAGCAGTGCAAAAGACCTTTCCCTGGATCCTGTGTCTCCCAATCATGATCCATCGGCCTCATCTAGAGGTGCTGGATGCTATCAGTGGGAAGGAGCTCTCCTGCTTAGAGGATCTGGAAAACAACCTCAAACAACTCCTCAGCTTCTATCGTTACTCCCCACGCATGATGGCCGAACTACGATCGACTGCTCCAACACTGTCAGAGGAGACCGAGTTCCTAGGAGACATCAGAGCTATCCGATGGATCATAGGAGAGCCAAACGTCCTGAATGCACTGATCAAAGATTATCTGGAAGTGGTTGCACATCTTAAGGAGATCAGCAGCCAGACCCAGAGGGCTGATGCTGCAGCCATCGCTCTAACCCTCCTCCAGTTCCTCTTGGACTATCAGTCAGTGAAGCTCATCTACTTCCTTCTTGACATCATAGCTGTTCTCTCTCGATTGGCCTTTACTTTCCAAGGGGAGCATCTCCTGGTGTCACAGCTGGAATCCAAGATAGAGGATGCTATTCAGGAGATCGGCCAGTTGGTGGACTGCCCTGGAGAGTATCTCCAGGAGTTTGAGGAAAATTTCCGTGAAAGTTTCAACGGCATTGCTCTTAAGAACCTGCGTGTTGCTGAGTCCAAGTTTCAATCGATCCGTGAAAAGATCTGCAGCAGGAGCCAGGGGATCCTGTCTCAGAGACTAGACCTGCAGAGCCGGTCATTTGCCAAAGCATGCAAGGTCCTGGACCTGTCCACCTGGCCTCACAGCCGGGAGGACTTACAAGTGTACGGAGAGGAGGAAATCCAGATAATATTCAATCGGTTGGAGACGGTTCCAGCTGGAGGTCAGGAGGGCTCCCAGGCAAGGACAGAGACCAGGGGCAGCTTGGTGTTGGAATGGAAGGATCTGAAAGCAGACTTCTACAGTATGAATGGTTTTAAAGAGGTCATCAGTCACATCTGCCGCTACAAGCAGCGTTTTCCACTGCTGAATCGGATTGTGCAGGTTGTCAGGGTGCTCCCCACTTCCACAGCTTGTTGTGATAAAGGTCGGGTATCTTTACAGAAGATGTGTAAGAACAATCGTTCCAGACTCACTCTGGAACAGATGAATGACCTGCTGACTGTGGCAGTGAACGGACCGCCCATTTCCAACTTCGATGGCAAGCGGGCGTTGGACAGCTGGTTCGAGGAGAAGTCAGGCAGCAGTTACTCACTGTCAGCAGATGTGTTGAGCAGGATGTCGGCAGCTGATCAAAAATCTGTCCTGCACAGTGTTGATGTCAACACAGAGTTTTACCCCGATGTTTAACCGGAAACTCCAGTTCTCTGCGATAACATCTAAGATTACTACAATGCTAGACGGAATACCAACAAAGTGATTCACAAGCAGAGGTTTCAAGACCCCAAAGGCCAGTTGTCCAGAGATGACAATCTTTGACATAGTTATTGTCACAGTAATGTAGATGACAGTAATGTCATCTAACAACACCAGAGATCTTGATTTTTCAACCTAAAGTGTGAGACTAATGAGCAGACAGACTCATTAGAAAAAAAGGGGGAAAGCTAAAAGAGACTAATTGTTGCCATTTCCACTGTCTGTGATTGCGCATGGTACTGGGTCAAACACAAACTTGTCCAAAGAGAAAAGACCAATACGAAACATGTATCTTACATAATGAATAGCAATCATTTTTCTGCAGTGACTTACTGATATCAGCGTCCAAAGGCCTTCATATCTATGAGAAGGGTTGATAAAGTCATACTGAACCTAACATAATATGCAGCTGTTCACACTCGGTGAAGCCTCAAGGGCTGTACTTGCAAGTGTAAAATGACCACAAAACAATCATGAGATGCAATTTCAGTAGGTAAAAGTGAGGCAGTAAATGAACCCAACACCCAATGATTGCAAATGCTACACCCCAGCAGCAGCTGTGGTATTGTCGCAATTCTGCTTTTACATATGCGTGTTAGGGAATTCACTGGCACATCATCTGATAGTGTTTAGCTAACATTAGCAGTGCTAGCTGAACACTCCTCTGACTGACTGGCTTCTTTCACTGATCGACATTGTCGAAATGAAGCTGGTTGTGTGGGATAATGAAGCACTTGTTGCCAGGATAAAAGTCAGTTATGGGTTGGAACAGTCAGTCAGTGTCAGACTGAATATCTATGCTTTAGAGCTGCTCTCAGCTTCAGGAGACCTGCCAATGGAGTATTGAGTCATGTGGTGCCTGATGGAACTGAAGAAGCGAGTGTAAGATGTATAAAGGCTTTATATTTCTATAGTGAATGCAGACAACCCTCCTTTACACTGTATATATATTGTACAAACTGTATATATTTTAAATGCTTTTGAGCCTCTTTCTAAGGAGAGTATTTTTTCTCTAGAAACTGATGATTGTGCCAAAAAGACTGAATGCAAGAACTGAAAGAAAAAGGTGCTATCTTGCTATGCTATGCCATACGGTTAGATGTTTACTGATGCATCAGCTTCAAGTTTGGTTGTTTCTAACAGGGTGATCAGTTCTGGCCAAAGCTCTTTCTTCAGACAATTCAACTGCATGATGGTTGTAAATCGTTGCTTTAAGTGTTCATGTAGACGTCTTTATTCAAGGCTGGAATAAGTGCTTTTTTTTTAAACTTTGCTTTGTTTACTTTAGTTAAAGAAACAAGTAGACATTGTCTTTGTATGTGTTCAGTCTGTAGACAAAACAACAAATTGGAGGAAGCCTGAGGGAGCTGTTGGAGACTGTCGAAGGTCCATAATCATCTGGTTCATATTTTAGCAGGAAAGTAGCGATAGTGTTTGTTATGAGGCCAGAGGCAGTTACCATAGCTGCGCTTAAAGACTGGAAATGGAAAGTACCAAGTTCGGTGAAATGAAGGAAAGCACCTGGTAGCCTTGTTTCCTCATGAAGATCTCCCTATGTGCATTTCTGAACAGAATAGTTTGTGGAGAAACAGTTCCAGTGACAACCCACTGAGTAGATTCTCTAAGAAGATCACAATGCCTTGTGGCATTTTTTAGGTCCGCATTTGTACCACCAGTGAGACTTCTAAAGTGACATTGGTGTGCATAGATTCATTTTTGTACGCTGCATGAGCACAAAGCATAAAAACCCTGGTTGAAACCCAACCTGTGGTTGTTTCACTTTCCCCAAACTCGTACTGAATTTCCTGTCTCAAGCAAATTCAGTGGTGGCTGAACTTCTGTGTCAGTCCTCTTTTATCGATTGTTCTACCGCTCCGTTATTGTGCTCTTGTTGCTGTGTGATAACGGCCTCATGTTGAGTTTTAAGATGACTCAATCCTGAAGTAATAGTCTGAGAGATCATGAGATATTAGATATCTCTGTCCTAATTTTCAATGGCAGAGATTTTCTTGAAAAATCTGTTTCTGAATGTTTACTGTATGATTAGTATTTCAGTTCATGTAGAGTTGAAACCTGTTTGCTTGTGATTTTATTTTTGCACTATGCATGTCTGTATTGCACTATGCATGTTCTTAGTTTCATTTCAAACATTATGTTGTGTGGGAGCAGCCAGAGCTGTGACAGTTTCTGCATACAAAGACTGATAATGATGATACTTTTTATGTCAATCCAAAATATTTGATGAAAGATTGCCAATATACCATGTTCTGCTTTGTACTGTATTAACGGCCACTCATCTTGACGCCGATGCTTGGCTGATTGTAACTAACTCCAGAGCTGAGAGGAGTTGGCTTTAACGCATTAATTCTTGGTATTTGCTGAACTGTGATATTTTTCACTGCTGGATATGAACATTGGTTTCAGTTGAACCAAAGCAAAGTTTATTCTCACTTAATTTCTCTTTCTTGAATGCTTTAAGAATACACTTAAAAAGACTACAATGAAAATATGTTTCATGGGCCTTCTTGAATGGATCCAACTGAGAAAGAAAACTTTAATTTGTTCATTCATGAGTTTAAATTCATCTTAAAGTCATTCTATGAAGACATTTTACATATCTGTACACTTAAGTACATAATGATTATATGAAGAAACTAATTTGGAAATATACATTTATATCTACATCTAGGTGTTGAGCAGATATTTTTAACCAAAGGGACCCAAAAAGAAGCAAAACAAAAAAATGATAATATAGCTAATCAAGTAACCATTCTTACCATTATTCTAACTACCAAGGGCTGAGAGTGGAGCAGTATAAATACTAGTACATGTTAAGGTAGTTAAAGGCAGAGCAGAGGGTGAGAAGAAGGGCATTATTAGGTGAAAAGATAGCAGCTGCTGTTTGGAAGACTTGGGTCTTTGAGAACCTCATACGGGATGTGGCATACTGATAAAGTGAGTAAATGATTTGGATTTGTAAAAAAGTAATGAATCCATTAATTAATGAGATACTCAAAATAATGAGATAGTAATTTGAAATAATGAGCTGTTAGGTCGAAATAATGAAATGGCAAGTCAAAATATTGTGGCTACGACGGAGTATTAGGGCCACATTTGGGAAGAAAAATAATTCCGAAAATAAAGTCAAAAATAAATCATTAATTCCGAGAATAAAGTCATTAATAACGAGAATAAAGTCAGAAAAATAATTAATTTCGCGAATTAAGTCGTTAATAACGAGAATAAACTCATTAATAACTAGAATAAAGTCGTAGATTGAAGTCACAATATTACGAGAAGAAAGTATTTAAAACGGAAGTAGGTCGAGACGAGAAAAGGTGAGCTGGTTAAGTTGATTGTAGAATATACGTTAAACGTTTATTAAACTGATGAGTTTAATACCTGCTTTCTCGTCTCGACCTACTTCCGTTTTAAGCACGACTTGTTTCTCTTAAAACTATGACCAGTCATGTCTCATGATAATGACACACTGGGACTTTTTTTTATTACAAAAAAACGTCTCTTGAAGTCTCTGGATCATCGATGGGACGTAGCGTGGTGGTGGGGGGTCACGTGGTCGTAGTGAACAAAAACAAACCGAAAGACGTCACAGTCATCCTCCTCCACACTAACCCCGAAGCAGGAGCACAACGCACTGCAGAAACAAGGTAAGGTGGAGAATAACCGAGGAGCGCCAACGAGCTTTCTTTGTCTCAGCTCTCCGTAAAAGCCACATCAGATGAAATATTCTCCTCCCGGGATCAGTAAACAAAGCGGAGCTGCTAGCATCCAGCGCTAGCATGTAGCGTCAGAGTGTAAACAGCTCCATGAAACGTCTCCGGAACCTTCAGCTCATATTTATTGCTTCGTAAGCTTCCGTCCTGTGTCTGTGTACCCGTTTTGACTGACAGAGATTGTCGTATGAATGTGGAGGAGTTGAAGTGCGTTAAATGCAAATAATAGGAGCGGCGCGTCCAGCTGAGAGAGCTGGCCTCGGGCTGTGGAGGAGAGCAGCAGGTGGTGAAGGGGCGTCAGGAAGCACACTGCGGCGTTGTTTAGAAAAGCTGCTCCACATCGTTTATTGTCCTTCATAATGAACCGTCATCCATCAAATCGGCAAGGGACACAGACTATCACAAAGTGGTGAAAGAGGAAGGAAACGAGTGAGAGTCAGAGGACAAGGCGGGGAGGGGAGATCTGACAGCCTGGTGGTATGTTTTTGTTGTTGAAGCAGCCAAAGTTGCTGGTCAGATGATGACCTTTGATTCAGTGTGGGAGCAGCTTTGGCAGCCACATCGCCCTGCCGTCCTCATGGTGGCTGATGGAGAAACTGTGACGTCTTTGTCTGTTTACCATGGCTCTATGAATGATCTTTGTCCAGCGTGCAGCTGCCTCGAGTCCGAGCATTCACACTCTCCCTGCTGCACCGTGGCATACATGACAACATGTGCGTGTTCAAGTCGAGATGGTGACCATCATCCTTTTAATCCAGAATTGAATTCAGATCCTTATTCGGTTTAAACTCCTTCTTCTTTTTAATGCAATCTCTTATGCTGACAGGTCAGTTTCGACCCAAGTCTTAAATCCATAAAACACCATAAAACACCATAAAACACCATAAAACACCATAAAACACCATAAATCTATTTTAAAAAATCTCAGCCAGAGTAATATAAATATATAAAGATTGTCATGTGACCCGACTATTACTGAGGGGTGTTAGAACACACCTCATAATTGTTCAAAATCATTTTGTTTTTCTTTTAGTTTTATAAGCCATAGTAACCTCTATGGTGTCTTTTTTTCCCTCCCTAAAATAGAACTTCAACACAGACACAAAATGGAAAGAAAGAGTAGTACTACATAATGTTTTTTAGTCTATTTTTAGATGCATGTGTGGGAACAAAGTAACACTTCTCTTTTACTTTGCAGAGCTTTTTGCAGTAGATAGAAGGTCTCTGTGCAAAAACACGACTACTGTTTTTTGAATTAACTTGTTGATTATTTTCTCAACAAATCACCAAGTTTAGTCTATGTAATGCAGAGGGAAAATGTTGAAAGAAAGTTTTGATCTTGCCAATGGCATGTTTTATTTATTTATTCATCTATTGCTTTTATTCATATGCACAATGATAAAAATACAATATATTTAATGATACAAAGGCGAATGTTAATACAGGAAAGGAAAATAAGGTCAAATAAGTCAAGGAGAAAACAACAACAAGCAAACAAAATGAGAGAAAGGAGAAAAAACAAGACAAAAACCGATAAAATTACAACTTCATTGCAATTACAGTATATGGACAGAAGATTCCTTATCAAACCACACTTAAACATTTTGCAAGAGGATAAATGCCTAAGAGGCTCGTGTAATGGGTTCCAGAGAACTTGATGAAAAATGCATGACAGCGAGGTGGGGACGTTTCAGACGAAGATGAACGGCCTCCGAGCCTTCATCTGCAGTGAATATCTGGGGAGCAGAACAGAAAGTAAAGTCTACCGGCCTTGTTTTGGCAACACCTCACCCCCTACTTAGGTTTTCCTGTCTCTGTGGGGAAAAAAACGAACCACAAACCGTTCACATTTAAGAAGCTTGGGTTAGCTGAGGTTCCTCTTGAAAACATTCTCAGAAATGCACGGTTTACCTGTAAAAGTAACTTCAATTATTAGTTCATTTATGCAGTAGTTGTATCTCTGTATTCCCTTGGTGGGAAAACTGGGTCAAAGGGAACAGAAATAAAATAAGAGTGTCACTGTGTGTGTGTGTGTGTGTGTGTGTGTGTGTGTGTGTGTGTGTGTGTGTGTGTGTGTGTGTGTGTGTGTGTGTGTGGGGGGTGCTCGGTCACATTCAGGGGTCAGTGTAGACTGCAGAGTGCCTGGACAAAAGGCCTCCATGCAGCTTCAGACAGCAGCTGGACGTACACACAGTCACTCCTCTGTGTGCAGCGGCCCGCTGTCCTGTCTGTCACACCCTGGGACCGATGTATGACACACGCATCCATCCCTCCCTAGAGAAGCGCGGCGCGCCTTCACCCCCCCCCCCCCCATCCCCCCTTTACTGTGACTCTGCTGCTCCTCCCAAGCTGAGGCATTACTTTTTTTTATTTCATAGAGCTCGGTCCCCATTTGAACCTTTTGTTGATATTCCAGTTTCACCTATTTCTGATCCAGCAACTTACTTACTTACAACACTTACAGCATCAGTGCCTTACAGTAAATCTGGAGACCGTGGTCGGTACCACAGCATGGGTTTAATTCAACATTACAGAGGCTTTCCACACTTCCAGTCTTATGGCTCATTTCCCCTTTGTGCGTGTTCACACATACAAACACAAAAACATCTTACAAAACGAAACTATCTCACTGTTCTCCGCAGAAGATGTCAATAATTTAACCCCTCGAAGTGCGCAGACAGTTGTCTGAAAGCCGGATAAGATTCCTGGGATGAGTGAGGAACTCTCCTCAGTGGGGGCTGAGTTCCTGTCGATGTCGCAGGGCAAAAGCGGCCATTGTCTCGGGTAACAACAGATAAACGCTGAAAGAAAAGCCTGTATATTGCCAGTAAATATTCCCTGGTAGGAGTCATCAGTGGAATATGTTGTGTGTACCGAGAGGCGCAGAGGGGAACTTGCTGCAGTGTGTGTTATCATGCCACACAGATTAAGTTGCGTACCTATTAATAAAACCCGTTGGGCCACAGGCTGTGAGATGTGAGATGCTGTAAGAAGACTCACTGCACGTTGCACAATGCGTGTGTTTACATGTGTGTCTTATCTGTATAAAACCGAAAGCCAAGATGTCAGAAAGAGGGGAGTGGCCGAGACGACGCACTGCATTCTTAGGAACACTCACTCGAAGCACATTTTACACACACACTCCCACGTCGCGGCCGAGTCCTCGCCAAGGCTGTTGGCAAGTGATCATTGTGGGAGGCTGGGAAAGTGGAGGGGCGTGGACAGGGAATCTTTGTGGTCCGCTGAACAAAGAGCCGTTTTTCAGAGTCCTCTCGTCTTCCTCGCAGTGGAACACGTCGAGCGCCAGCCAGACCGTCTGCCGCCTCAGTCGGACTCCTTCTCCCGCCGGGTTTCACCTTTCGTCCGCAGGGAGACGACATGAAGCGCCACCTCGGAGTGTTCCTGCTCGCCTGCTTTGCCCTGTTCCATTCGGGTAAGTGGAGCCGGGCGTCGCTCTGAGCCTCTCAGATACCGTCTTTCGCGTGCCCTCCAACCCAGAACACTACACAAACGCAGGATACACATTTGATTCATTTTGCCAGGCGTGGTGAGCAGAAGGATTTCCTTCTCGTCAAACTAAAAATGCACACACTCCCCCATGGAGTGCCCTGGCAAGACTTTCATTTTGCAAGTCACTCTGACAAACACGCAGGCTTTGATCCAGCGCTGTTTAAACCTGTAATATGTAACAGCCCCAGCCGCCCTGCTGCGCCACAGCCCCATTCTCCTGTCAAAGGGCTCCAGGCTGCTCTGACTCAGACTGCTGCCATGGAAGAACACCAGCAGCTGGACTGCCAGCCAGGGCTGGCAGGGCGTACGTCGGGGATGTCAACTCCCTAACATAATGGAGACGCTGCCACTCGTGGAGCGATGTGAACCGGCCCAGTCACCGCGCCGGGAATGTTCGTCCTGTCAAGCACTTGTAACGTGACTAGGTGTTTTGTGCTCCTCCTCTTTCCTCCTCAGGCTCGGCCCTGCGCTGCTATAAGTGCGCCGACTACACGGGCCAGTGCGAGAGCGTGCAGGAGTGCACCGATCAAGACGCGTGCATATCTCTGAGTGAGCGAGGTCAGTGGTCACCGAGCGCAGCAAACCTGGTGTCGCCTCCTTTCATTCTCCGAACCTCCTCTGGCTGGAACATGACGGAGACAGACACAATTTAATAGTGGTAGAAACCATCCAATGTCATGTGCAGATGAATGTTCTAAACTGAGTTCTAAATTGTGACACTTTGAACTTGTAGATTGAAAACATTTTATGCCTCATTCTGTTCTGTCTTCAGGAGTCTATAGCAAGTCCAATTGACATGACTCACAACTCATTGGATTATGATGACCTGGATGAATCAAATCTCTATAGAATCTGAGATTGATAGGTTACTTCACTGTTATCCTAGATCTTAGAGTTACAGATCATTAGAGTCTCAATTCAAGTGACCACCAGGGGGAGTCGGTGTAAGCTCTTTTCTGTTGTGACAGAGGAGTGGTCGATTACTTCTTAACGAACTGTCCTCGTGTGTGTTCTCCGTGCGTCCAGGTGGGAAGACAGTCCGTCATTGCATCCGATACACAGACTGCGATAACTCCCGCCTCGCCCAGATGTTCCCGTCCATGGCCAGCTTCACTTACCGCTGCTGCAGCAGCAACCTGTGCAACTCTGCAGACAGTATCAGCGCAGCCGGTCTGTTGCTGGCCCTGGCTGGCTCCTTGCTGACTATGTGGTGGAGCTGGCCCTGAGTACCCGCAAGCCGGCGCGGCATCCTCAACTACAAACTGCCACGAGTGTCATCACTCTCACTAATCTACAGCTCGTTCTGGTTCTGTTCATTTAACAACGCAACAAAGTTCTGTCTTCAGTATTTATTCAGTGTTAGTGCTAACAGATGTGACTCTGGCACCCGTGATCTTGGACGCAGACCGTCATCCCCATCTGGATCAGGGTTGCTGATCCCTCACCTGGGAATAAAATGCCCATGACCGGGTCCACTCATTTCACGTTTGTGTCGCTTGGTTTGCTGTAATTTCTGTTTCTGCTTTGCAGCTCACACTTGAAGATTTGCTTTAATTAAACCAGTTTTTACAACAACTAGTGTGTCGGTTTGTCCATGTGTGAGAGAGCGTAGATCAGACTTCCTGCAACTTGGACTTGAAGTGTGCATTTATTTGCAACAGGAAATATATCCAAGAGGTGTTTGACAGAAACCAGATGTCGGGTTGGGACCGAGGTCGCCTCACTACAACAGCTATTCACAAAGCACTGATCATCAGTGAGGGCGATCAGACGGTCACACATGGTCACACATACATGAAAACCATTAGAAAGGTAAAGGAATAACTGAGAAGCACAGTGTGAGACCACATTGACTGACCTATGCAGCTCAGGGATTGGGAATGAACACCCCAGCCTAGTTGCTAAAGCTACTGAGCTAATGTTTAAATCAGTCAAAAGAAATCCAGGAGCAGCAGGAACATGTCTAAACATTTTGCAGCTTCTCGAGTTTTGTGGGCAGTGAAGAAGCTGCAGGCTTCTGGAAACCTTCATCATTCAGTCCACGGGTCACGGATCTACTTCCTGTTCTCAGTCACTCATCTCCCCCAATCCATCCTCCTCGACCTGTCGTCCAATCACCTCCAGCTGCACGGTCTTCTTCTGTCCCTTCTTCTCCACCTCCTTCTCTGGTTTGTCTGCCTGGGCGTACCAGGGCTGGGGGGCAGAGCCGTCGCAGGTCCGGCCCCCTCTGCGGAAGCCTCCCCTGCCGGCTCGGACCAGCCCCCAGCCCTGCAGCTGCCCCTCGGAGCTGCCTTCCTGGACGCCCCGGGTCTGGTCCAGCTCCTTGCCACTGAGAGACGACATTCTGACGGGAACTGTGTTGCCAAACTTGGAGTAGTCGACGCAGTAACGCCCGTCCTCCTCCGTCATGATGGAGACGAAGCGCCGTCCCCACAGGATCTCCTCGGGTGTGTAGGAGGTGCGAGCCTGCATGGTGATCCCCGTCGTCTCCACCACACCTGGAGGAACAACACAACACCAACCACTTACTTTCTGTTTCTATTCACTTCTACTACTCACTACTTTTGTGTGTTTGTGTGTGTGTGCGAATGTAGGGGGGGGGGCTTATTACATATACTGTTTTATTATCATTATTATTAGTACTGTTGTGTATTGTGAATGTGATGTTCTTCTGTGTGATTTTTGGCTGCTAGACAGAACAATCAATGTCTTTGAGGATAAGTAAAGTCCGTATCAAATCTTAATAATGACCGGATCAACATCAGGCGATCCCAGACACTGTTTTTGACTGATGTCACTCCATCAGGTGATGCTAAAGTTGCAGTTCACCTGTCCTGGAAGCCTTTCCTATATATGATGGTAAACAGTGGTTCAGTGTCACGTCTTGTGAGAGTGAAGCCCTGTGAGTTGGGACTCGACCTTCCAGGATGACGATGATCTCCAGGTCCTCGGAGGCCAGGGACTGGGCCGAGAGCTCGTACAGAGGACTCCCCCTCTCCATGGTGTGACTGATGATCAGGGGAGACACCAGGAAGATGCCATTACTCCTCAGCGGGTTCTCCACCTGGATGTCCAGCTGAGACACCGGGATCACCTCGCCCTCTGCCGTCACTGTCCGCCGGATCACCTGGAGCCAAAACCAAGGAGAGGAAACAGTCTGTTTGGTGTTTCAACTTCCTCAGGAATTCACCGATGGAATTTCAAGAGTTAGAGATGAATACCAACAGGGCATCACTGCTATGGGTCTGAGGTTTATTGTCTTAAGTGTATCTGACTTCTTAACACTCTGGGGGCACTAGGGTTGGAGCAATGCAAGGGCAGGTCACCTGCAGCTGGACGGTGGCTGAGATGATCATGCTCTTCCTCAGGTCTCCCACTCTGAACATGAAAGTGGGGCGGCCGTTCCGCGTGGCGATGACGGCATTTCGGGAGAAGATGAGCGTCTCGGCTCGCCGGTTGGCCTGTGCCGTCTTCATGAACACGCAGCCCAGCATCACGGCATTGATGATCAGCCCCATAATGTTCTGGATGATCAACACAGTGATGGCCAGGGGACACTCCTCCGTCACCATCCTGCCCCCGAAACCAATAGTCACCTGTGATGGAGAGAGCGTTCTTGTTAAGAAGACTGCGCTGCAAAAAAAGGGGGTGTCTCTAAACAAGATATAAACACGAAATCTGAGGAAAAAGCTGCTCAAGACAAGTGAATTTATCTGTCCCTGCGGCGAGTTAATTTCACTTGATTTCTTGAACACTTAAAACAGGATAAATCATCTAACACAGGTTTTTTTAAAATCTTGATGAGAACCAAATAATTTGCAGGGTGCAAACCTGGACTTCGATGGAGAAGAGGAAGGCCGAGGTAAAGGAGTGGATGGCTGTGACGCAAGGGATCGGGCCTGGCTCCCCGTTGGGGTCCCGGGGCTCCAGGTCACCGTGAGCGAAGGCCAAGAGCCACCAGATCATAGCGAAGAGCATCCAGGAGCAGAGGAAGGCCGAGGTGAAGATAAGGAGGGAGTGCTGCCATTTGAGGTCCACCATGGTGGTGAAAACATCCTGCAGGAAGCGGCCCTGAAAGCCGAGAGGAAGAAGAGTGTTTACTCAGCAAGGCCAAGGGGAATGTCTTCTTTCATTCAGGCTCCAGTGTGATAAGGTCAGAAAGATGATGGAGGAGAGGATATAGAAAAGCACAGTCCTGAGCTGCAACCGCAGCTTAATGTTAGTGGATGATGTTAGTGCTAAGTGTTAAGTGTCTCCTTATCTTGTGACAGGGGAGTGTTAAAGGAAATGATAGTCTACCTCTAACATTTGCATTTGATGGAGAAACACTGAGGCCTCCATAACCTTATGTGAACTCACAGTTTCCAGATACCATTTGTTTCTTGGAATTTTATTTTGGCAGCCTGTATCGATAAATTGGCTGAATTGGTCCAAAGAAGGATTTTTACCTTATCAGGCAGCTGCAGCTCTGACTGGTGGGAACTACCACACCACTAGTATTCCCAGAGTCCAGAACATTCTGCATGTTGCTCAGAGGTGAGGCAGATTATGAAGAAGGTGGAGAAACAGAGCCCACCCCTCATAAAAGAAAAGAAACTTTGAGCATGGGTTGTGCTTCACACTGTGTGTATGTGCTGTAGCCCTGCTCCTCTTGGCCAAGATTTAAGCTCTGTTTATAATTTCAGCCTTGAATCGAGAGAATTCTTATTTTTTTCCAACAGAGACCTTGAACAGAAGCATATCCTCACACCCTCACGCTCCTGTCACACGTACCTGCTCTCTGATGTTCTTGTGAGCGACGTTGCAGGACCCGGTCTTGGTGATGAAGCGGGCCCTCTGTGACCTGGAGTGGGTGCGGTTGGGATGGTTCTGATCCTCCGCTAGACGGGTCAGCAAGAACCCGTCCGGGAGGAGACCCTTCCTGGCCAGCATGATGCCGCCCACACACGCCTGAACAAACAAGCTGCACACGCAGAAAGAAAGAGGCCAAAATGTTTAATGTGTTTGTTATGGAGATAAGTTACAGCCACAACAGAGAGACTGTGCTACTAGAAATAACATGTTATTCGCAATTAAAATGTTGCATCTTTTTTTTAAAGGTCCAACCAGCCTGATATGTTTCAGTCAGAATCAGAGGAGGAATCAGATACTGAGGAAGAACCAGGAGCACGTATGCTGGCATCCAACCATTAGCTTCACCAAACTGCTGACTTGCAGTTGTGTGCCTTTATTTACTGATCTGAATGGAGGTGGGTGGGTAAACAAACAAACAGTGTCTTATGCCATGCTCTTATTTTAGAGTGCTTTTTCATTGAAGGGTCCCCAAATTAAATAAGTATTTCTACATTGCAGTGCATTTATCTATGGTATGGTGGTGATTTTAGTAGATTTCATATTCACAGGAATCGATCGACAGTTGACGATGAATTGGTACAGGCAATCTGTGATGCTTTCTCTGTTTTCATTTCAGCCCTGTTTACTCAGAGCTGCAGCTCTGAGTAAACAGGTACAGTGAAAGCACATACACACTCACACACACACACAAACACGCGTTACCTGTTCCTGGAAACTGCAGCTCAGCTCAAATTTCCTAATCTATCTGGAGAATTTTCCATCAGAACAGCGGCCTGATCGTTTACCATCATCTCATCCTTCAAATGACACCGACCACATACTCGAGTCAAGTTTAGTCCAGATGCAAGGAGAAACTTCCGACCGGCCTTCAAAATAAAGTACCAGCTCGCCTCATCACATAGACAAGTTTGGTATGAAACATAACTAACTAATTGTTTTTGCGGTGGAAATTCTTTAAAAGAAAAGGGACAATTCAGAGTTGTTTTGTCATGTAAATTTAATCCCAGTTCACACTCCAATTGACATGAAGAAAATGGTTGAGCCTGTAAAACAGACCAGACCAAGTTATGAGAGGGGAGAACAACGTCAAGTGCTGAGCTAAATGGAATGTGAAATAGAAAAAGTCAGGAATGGCTCTTTAATGAGATTATAAAGCAAATGTGTCCAGAACATGTATGCATCTGAGGTTTGGAGGACACAAAATGGGTTTTTGCCAGTACATTTTCCAGTAGAGTTACAGTTTAAATAGATGGTAATCAGAATGCAACTACATTATTGAAACTAATGGACTGCATGAATGGATTCATTATTCATGTAATGTAATTTATTTCATGTTTATTGGCTCAAATTGGTAATCAACTGTTTCCAGGGAAGGGGTTTGCTGTCACTACAGTGAGATTCACAAGTACCATAATAGTAAACATTCACAAAGTTACTCACGTAAAGTAATCTAACAGAATATCTTAGATCTTACATTTAAAGGGATGCACTCTGTAATCTGTAAAAAAACGAAAGTAGTAATTCTCTCAACACTGTCCCTTATTCATGCTGATGCAAACCTTTATTTTGAAACATTTCTCCCGGTTCTGGTATTATGTAATCCTGGCTGTGATTTTGGACTCGGCTGCTGCAGGATGCTGAGCAGGTCCACGATGCAAGAGCTCTACGCTGCCTACAGGGGGCAGCATCACAAACCTCAAACAAACAGGTGTCATGTTCCTTGGATTCATGTGCCCTCTACAAATAAATGGTTTTGAGCAAACATGTTGTGTTTGAACTGTACTGTAGTACATGACTAAAGGCGATAAACGAGTGAAACATCCCCTCAACCCTTGAAGGTCAGCATCGTGTTGTCAAGGGTGCTAAGTTAGACCATGTTTATTAAACCATGTGTGTGCTCAAGGTAAATAATCCTGTTACCAAGGAATGTGAATGGCAAAAGCAAAGGCACTAGCATGAAGCTGTTGTACTGTATGACAAAAGAATGTTTTAATTAACTTCTTGATGAAATACTATATACAACATAAACTGTGAAAAGTAGGTTTATTTAAAATTGCACAAAAGTATATCACTCATATCATGTAAACACTTGTTGCTTGCTGTCCAAGACCCAGAAGTTTAGAAATTTAGAAGAGAAATTTAGTTTTCCTAATTTAGACATCCTGGATGTCTGATCTCCCCACCATATTATTAGCCTTTAAAACCCGTATTAATTCCACAGTCGAGAAATTTAAAATTATATAAAACAAGATCAGATAAACACCTAATTTACCTTGATTTATTAATCTCTGATTTGTTCCAGGTGGCATAGGTCATACCAAAGAAGACTGCTCTACAGTACACACAGAACATTTACAGTTGGTAATAGTAAGAAGTGGAACAATACGTATGAGCATAATAAGTAAGTAAGTAAGTAAGTAAGTAAGTAAGTAAGTAAGTAAGTGTCAAACGTGAGAAAAGGCAATAGTTGTTTCGTTTTAGTCAAATAAAGTTCCGTCTTCCACATCGCATTCTTCCTCTACCCGCCCGCGCGGGCCCTCTCGGGGTCACGTGAGGCAGGTCCAGCCCGGGTGCAGAAACCGAACGCACCCTCCGCTCATAGCGGAGCGCACGGGATGCGGGTTCCCTCGGTCCCACGGCTGTTTTACCGGTTTATCCGCCGCAGCTGCGATGGCGTGATGCGCCGCTCCACGACGGGCGCCGGACCTGGCTCACCGTAACGGCCCCGGGGGTCGCCGTGCACCGGGAGGCCCTGCTCTCCAGCCCTGCGTCCGGTGTTTGGTGTTTGTTGTGGCGGCTAGCCGGCGGAGCTAGCGGCGGCAGCCTGCCTCTCCTGTCGCTGCACCGGGGCACGTCGCAGACTGACATCCCGTTAACCCTCCACCGGGACCGGCCTCTCCTCTCAGGATGGACGGAGAGGAGGCGGCCACGATGCACAGTCAGCACCGGTGCTCCTGCAGGAAACGGTACCGGATATAGTTAGCATCCAGGCCTGAATACCAGCACATTCCCAGGCCTCCTTATCTCCTTCCCTACTTCCTCCCTTCCCTCCGTCCTTGTTCTTCCAAACCTTCTCATGATCATGATGGAGTCCGTCCTGAACCCTCTGCCCCAGTTCTCTGAGAACTCCTACAAAAGTGAGTCTGACATGCAACATGTGATGCTGTTGCACTTTCTGGAGTAGTAGTAGTAGTGGTGGTGGTGGTGCTGATGATTGCTGACCTCTGACCTCTGCACCTGCAGTGACCGAGGAGGACGTGAAGAGGCTGATCGAGTTCAGGGCCTCCAACGAGGCTCTGTTTACCGGCAAGAGGAACTCTGCCAAGATAGCCTGGAGGTACGGAGCGAGCCGTCACTGTCAGAGTCACTGTGTGTTTGGGTTCCCGTCCGTGCTGCTGACTGACCCTCCTCTTCCTCCTGCAGCACCATCCTCAAGGGCCTGGGTCTGGAGGGGAAGCTGACCGCTGACCAGATCGCCAAGAAGTGGGACAACCTGAGGACCAAGTACAAGGTAATGCTGCCACTTGTTGAATGTCTCCTGTGAAGTGATTGCGGGGGGAGATGGGCATTAAGCAGGGGGCGTATTTTCTGCTCTGAGACATGTTCATCCGCTTCATTCATCACCTCCGGGCCTCCGTAGTCTTCGTGCCGGGGACGTGAATTTGGAGGATGGTGCTTCGCTCTGTGCGAGAACAAATAAACATGAGCTCAATTCATAACAATTCATAACGTGAGCCAGAAGAGTCTAGACAGTCTAGGCTGAAGGAACAACAACAACAACAGCTGCCAACCCCACGCACAGAGCCACCTCAGTCCAGACTGTCTGCTTTTGTAGCCTCTCTGAGTGCATCTCCTGTCCTAACTCGCTAAGACTAACTCCTTACAGCTCTTAGTCAGTGCTTCATCAGTTCTTTGAATTGTTGCGTGGCCACGAGTTGATATCATCGATTAACAAGATCATTTAGTCATGGCCATGGGTTAGTAACCCACAGCCTCAGGAAAGTTGTCGAGTTGTCTGAAAGAGGTTGCTGTTGTTGAGGCACTGGCCATTGAACTGATTCCAGTTTATTTTCATCTAGGCCAGAACTACATTGATGATCAATCACTGGTCTGGCTTGTAATAATTCTGGGCAATAGGGATACTGGATTTAGAGAAGTGCAGCCATTTGACTTGAACCTGTTGGCACTCGAATCATCTTGTTCCCGTGCAATAACAAAGCGTGGCCACAATTTAGGGATCTCGCTCTTTGCTTTTTCCTCTACGTGAGCTGGAGGCACCCGCTGACCCTCAGAGCTCCATTAAGGTACTAAGTGGGTAAGATGATGAATGGGTAGAGGAATCTTTTCATTTCCAAAAGCAACCTCAGGCACACGTGTGGAAGAGCTCTCAGACGTCTTAAAAGGGCTTGTTTTTAACAACAATGTCCGAGTGCCTCTGAATTTCCCAAATCTGTGGGTTTCCAGGACCTGAAACAGCCGTACCAGGGCCAGGACAACATCGGGGGTGTGGTGGAGTCGTGGCCCTGGTTCCACATCATGGATGAAGCCATGCAGGGTCGCCTCTACAACAGCAACCTGGTGCTGAACCCGGAGGGAGCCGGCAACGGCGGCCACCGCTGCGGCAGCCAGCAGAACCAGAACCAGAGCCAGAGCCAGGAGAACACCGACATCCTGGAGTTCCTCATCAAGACCGAGATGGAGGACACGGCGGCGGCAGAGAGCGCCGTGGACGATGGGACGGCTCACGCCGAGGCGGCTCCTCCTGAGGGCATCCCCATGGGCTGGAGGAGGATGTCCGAGTGCTCCTATAAAAGTAGGCGGCTTGGGATGAGTCCTCTCCCTCTGTCTGTCTTCAGTCATGTGTGACACCTCTTCCTGTTCAGTGACTGAGGCCGAGACGGAGCGGATGATCAAACTCCGGGCCGCCAACGAGGCGCTCTTCACCGGCAGGAAGCACTCGGCCAAACCAGCGTGGAGGTGGGGGACCATTCAGACCCCTCTGAAGCATTGGCTTTCAGCATTTCACGTTTCAGTTTGTGTCAGGTGGAGGAAGGAGTCTCCTCTGTGTCGGCAGACATTCCACGCCAGTGTCTTGTGTTGCAGAGCCATCCTGTATGAGCTGGGCCTCCAGGGGAAGCTGACAACGGATCAGCTGGCCAAGAAGTGGGACAACCTGAAGAGGAGGTACAAGGTGGGCGCCAGACCCTCTCGCTTTGACTCCTAGGGACGGTGTGCTCGGCCGGAGCAGGAACCTTAAGTGAATGTCCTGAATCGACTTTGTCTGCAGAGCAGCCTAAGCCGATCATGAAGTCTCTCAGCTGGTCTCTGTCCAAAACCACTAGACGTTACATCAGTGATTACAAACAGGCGCTGGGCCTCAGCCAGCTAAACCAGAGGTGTGGAAAATGGTTTCTCCTCTACACCACTGCCCTGCATGCTGGTGGCGTTTCCTATTCCAACACACCTGATGTACATGAATGTCTCATCAGGCTTTCTGCAGAGTTTACGGTGCTTTCCAGTCAACCTGTAACTCACGTTTTACCACACTGTAAGTCACGACGTACGACCTTGTGGCTTTGCAGGCAAGTTAGGCTCAAATGTCTGAGTGCTAGGGATTCTGGGTAGCAGATGTAAACAAACATGGCAAACCGTGCTATGCTTCTTTACCATTTCACTGCCATCGTCCTCAGAGGGACGTCACGGGTCGTAACTGGGAGTAGGTCGATCTGGTAGGAGTTCACAAGTGGGAAGTTACGGGTTTGATGTTTCATTTCAGTCAGGTGTGTTAGGACAGGAAACCTCTGAAACCTTCAGGACAGGTTCCTCAAGTCGCAGGGTGGGGGAAGAACGTCATATTGGTGTATGGTGTGACAACCGATTGAAAATATCCTGGAAAATATCATTTGGGAAATATCTAGAACCCTGTAAAACTGGTTATAAGTGTTATAAGTGTGAGTGTCCTGTCAGCAGGAGTGGTAGGTCCCACCGTGGACGATCTGATGAGCGTCCTGTCCCCACCAGGAGCTGAAGTATCCCGCCCGGGGCGTGGAGACCAACCCGAGCTCCTGGCCGTGGTTCTACCGGATGAACGACGCCATGGAGGGCCGCTTCGCCGGGGCCGCCCCCATCCTCACGCCCATCGTGGAGGACGAGGACGAGGACTGCGAGTCGCTCTCGCCCACGCCCAAGAAGCGTCCCCGCCGGAGCCGAGGGGGCATGGCCGAGTTCCTGACCGAGTCGGAGATGGACCTGCTGGTCGAGAATGAAGACAAGAACAGCTCCGCGGCCCTGGGAGACCTGCACCGCATGGCTGAGTTCACGTACAAGTGTAAGCGGGCTGTAGTCTGTACCACGGTGTTGGCGTCCTGCCGCTCCTCCCGGCTCTTACAACCACAGCGAGGCCTGTTTCATGGTGTTGACCGAAGGCGTAAAGTTCCGTCCTCCCTCTGTTGTCGCAGTGACGGAGGAGGACACCCGGAGGCTGATCGAGCTGCGCGCCTCCAACGAGTCTCTGTTCACCGGCAGGAGGAACACGGCCAAGCCGGCCTGGAGGTACGGCTCGGTGGCACTGCTCCGACGCGGCGCGCCCCTCCACTGGGGGACTAACTGCTGGGGTCTGTCCACAGGGGGATAGTGAAGGAGATGGGTCTGACCGGCAAGATCACGCCGGACCAGGTGGCTAAGAAGTGGGACAACCTGAAGACCAAGTTCAAGGTGATTATGAGAGCGAGGGCGACAAGGTGCACACTCTGGCTCAACTCCGTCACGGTCGATCAGAGACTCTAAATTGCATTTGAATGCCTTGTGGAGAAGATGGATGGAAGGAGAAGGAGATGATGGACGGATGGATGGATGGATGGTTGGATGGATGAGTACAGCAGTGTGGCAAACCTGTACTGTGTGTGTGTGTGTGTGCAGGACCTGAAGTTTCCTCCCCGCGGGATGGAAGGCCAGACCAACCCCGCCTCCTGGCCGTGGTTCCAGCTGATGAGCGACGCCCTGGAGGGCCGGCTGGCGGGCAAGGCTCCCAGGGTGACGCCCATATGGAGCAGCGAGGAGGACGGCGTCTTCGGCGCGACCCAGACCCCGGACAGGGACTGCCTGCTGGCGGAGCGGGGCAGCGTGTCGGAGCTGGAGAGCATGGTGGGCGGGGACACCAGCGAGGCCGAGGGCAACGTGACCTACATCGACGCCAGCGGGGAGGAGTGCTCCACGCCGTCAGACCTCACCTACAAAAGTATGAGCCTTTCTCACCCTCTGGGAGGGGGGGGGGGTCTTGTTCATATTAATGCTATGGAGATGATGATAAAAACACTGCTGATCAACACTGTTGATCCCGCTGTAGTGTCGGACCAGGACACCAGGCGGATGATCAAACTTCGGGCCGCCAACGAGTCGTTGTTCACAGGGAGGAGAAACGCCGCCAAAGCTGCCTGGAAGTAGGAGATTTTTCTCTTTTTGTGACTGAATATTGCGCCACGTTACAGCCACCTCGGAAGCGCGTGTGAGAGGGTCTCATGCCTTGTTCTGACCGTCTCAGGGCAATCCTGAAGGAGCTCGGGCTGCAAGGCAAAGTCTCCACCTACCAGATGTCAAAAAAGTGGGACAATTTGAAGAGGAGATACAAGGTAGCGCACTACCCTATATATGTGTGTGTGTGTGTGTGTGTCATTGACTGGAAAAACGAATGTCCCGAACGAATGTTAGTTTTCCCCTCCTGCATATGTGATGATTGGGTTTTCATCCTCACAACAGAGAGTGTTTGTAATTTCCTCCTTCTTGCTGTCTGCTGAAGTTCACTCTTTAAATCAGGCCTGGAAATGAATGCCACTTCCACCTGGGGTTTGTTGATAAATAACAGTATATTCCTGGACAAAAACATCAATGCATCCTCATCATATGTAAATTTCAGATATTGAAATTGAAGTTAACACATAGCAAAATATTTTTTTGAATACCTGCCAGTGTTCAGGTGTGCAAATGAATGTAAATGAAGTTTCCATGGAAGGCTCTGGCTCAATCAAACAAGGCTGCACGTGGACACGCCATGCATCATAGTGGTGCAACTGCAGTTTCCTGTCGGTTCAGAAAAAGGTGCCAAGCTATGAGGATAGGCATGAAATGTGAAGTTATGCGATCAGTCAGCACGTAGAGTTTCACGCAAGACAGCCAATCAGTGTTATAGACAGGCAAAAGATCAGTGTAGAAACTGGCCAAGATCCAGGGAGTTTTTATAGTCATTCCAGTCTGCAATTACAAGAGAGTTAAATAGAACTGATTACTGAGGCCCCAGTAGCAGCCACTTAGTAAACACATTAAATAGTAGTAGTGCAAATAATAGCAACAGAGGCAATAGCAACAGGGAATAAGGCAGCTTAAATCTAACAAGAGTGAAGCTTTCAGCTCAAGTATTTCTGATTAAACCAATG
This sequence comes from Karalla daura, assembly GCA_029224185.1. Classification (NCBI taxonomy): domain Eukaryota; kingdom Metazoa; phylum Chordata; class Actinopteri; order Chaetodontiformes; family Leiognathidae; genus Karalla; species Karalla daura. Next base: position 16,271,921 of record CM055196.1, read on the forward strand.
GTCCAGAGCTTCTCAAGAGAAGGAGAAAATACTCAAACACTCTAGCTCCCATTTGAAAGCTTCAGTATTTTTCTTAAACAGCATCTACTGATCTCCCCTCTCCTCTCCTCTCCTCTCCTCTCCTCTCCTCTCCTCTCCTCTCCCCTCCCCTCCCCTCCCCTCCCCTCCCCTCCCCTCCCCTCCCCTCCCCTCCCCTCTCCTCTCCTCTCCTCTCCTCTCCTCTCCAGGACCTGAAGTATCCTCCTGTTGGGATGGAGAGCGTGGCAGACGGCTCCTCCTCCTGGCCGTGGTTTTACCTGATGAATGAAGCCATGGAGGGGCGCCTGGCCAGCAGCGCCCCCCTCCTCACTCCCGTCACTCAGGACGACGACCCGCAGTCTGTGCCCTCCCCCAGGCACCGGTCCCGCCCCACGCCTCCAGCTCCTCCCCCTCCTCCCCCGGCCTCCTCCTCGGACTACAGGCAGGAGGTCTTCTCCAACGGCACCGAGCAGGGCCAGCGCGGCTCGGAGCTGTGCGACGGGCCGCTGGGCGGACTGGAGCGGGAGTGGGAGATGCTGGAGCGGGAGCGGGCCACGCTGGAGCGGGAGCGGGAGATGGTGGAGCGGGAGCGGGCGTCCGTGGAGCGGGAGCGGGCGGCGGTGCAGGCCGAGCGGCTCTGGCTGGAGCGGGAGCGGGCGGCGGTGGAGCGGGACAGGGCCATGGTGGAGCAGGAGAGGGCCTCGCTGGGCCGGGAGCGGGAGGTGCTGGACCAGAGGGCCCTGATGCTGAACTCTGTGGGTCACTCCGGACACCTCAACACACTCATGTAGGCCTGAGCATGGAGGCCCCAAGCTGATCCTGGCTCCACTGACGGGCCTGCCGCAGCACTGTGGTGCAGCTGTGCAGGATGGAGAGATGGTGTCCCTCACACAGAGCGCTGAGCGGACGGGTGCTGACACACACACACACACACACACACACACACACACACACACATATGGGGGTAGTGTGGACAGGAGGGTGGGACCATTCTCAGACAGGATGTCACCTCTTGTGATCCATGTTTACCGAGGGACGGAGGTCTGATGTGGAGTCGATGAGACGATCCTGGTTCAGAATCCTCAGACCAGTAAACCAGAGCTGCGACGAGCTGCCGGCCTCCAGGTCCTGCACAGGTCAGAGGTCAGAGGCTGTACAGGAAGTGGTTGCATGCAGCACTCTGTGCCCCCCCCCCTCCCCCACCCACCCTCCCTCTCCACTCCCTGTAATCCCAGCCCACCAGACTGGGATGGAGACTGCAGTCAGGAGGTGAAGGAGTCGAGAGTGTAGCGTCACATATGGACTGACGAGACTCCAGACGTTTTGTATTTATTTACAAAATCATGTTTTTTTGTATTGTTATTTAAAGGTTGTGCTGGTCGGAGGTGTTTTTTTCTTTCCTCCCAAGTTTCGGAATGAAGAGGTCTCCGATACACCTGAATGAAACGCTGACGCGTTGCTTTGCTGCATCAGTATGAGATTAAAAGCTTTTATCAGCTTCGCTCTGTCTCCTGTTTGCATGTGTGAAGAACGAGGCCGTCTGCACCCTCATCACCTCCAGCTGAAATGATCAATCACTTTAACAAGGTTTTACATCTCAGTCCTAGGGTTTCGCTGATTTTACCCACAAAAAAATGTATTTAGCCCTTTGAGAGAGGCATGGAGGCTTTTTCCTAATCTCTCTCTGTACAAGACTTCAAAACAAATTGAGTACAATACAGGAGAGTTACAATGTTAATCAGATTATTGTCAGATATAGCAAAGTGGACTAATGGGTTCTGGTAAATCAGGATAAGCTCTCTGATAAGTGTTTTTAAAAGGGGCTTGAAAGAAGACAATCATGTGGCTCCTTATCTCAGGCATGTCTTTCGAAAGCTCTCACCTTTTTCCTCATGCATCAAAAGACCTCACACCTGCAGCTGCAGTCCAGCTGCTGCTTTGTAGACACCTTTTTTTTATTGCCTGGTTCCACCCACTGATTTCATGTCAGTGGGTTAGGTCAGAGGCCAAGAATATTGGTTCATTCATAAATAATACGTCAAATTTACTTGAAACCAAAACTGAAAGATGTTACACAGAAAAAGGAAACTATTTCTAAAGGGTTGCAAAAGGACAGGACGGCATGCAGAAGAAGAAACAGTCAGCAGACTGAAATAAAGGATGATTGGCAGGGACCAAGCATGGCATTCAGCAGGAGGAGGCAACTGTTTGTTTGAAGGGCTTGGCCAAAGAATGATGAACCCAAGTTTGTTCAGACCAGCGATTACATTTAGCTTTATTTGAAGCTTAGCCCTAGCTGGTAAAACCAGCTCTCCTGAAGAATGTGAACCGGCCAGCCTGTGTCCCTCAGGTACAGGTTCAGTGTGATCACCTGCAACAAGCAAAGGTGGTGTTCAACAGGCAGAAAGCTGGAGTAGATGCAGCAGTGAAGAGGAGATCCTCTCATACACCCTGTGACATCAGTCTCACAAGTTTTCCCTGTTTCTTCTCTCTGAGTCTCTCTGGTGGTCTTCACAATCTTCTCGACGTGCACTCATACACCTTGACTTGTCAACACAGAAAGCAAATGCCAGGAAATCGTTTGGCCGCAGATGGGACTCTGAAGTGGAGATAAGATCAGCTATCTTGGAAAGTCATGTCGGGTTAACATAAGGAAACACTTGTATACGAGCCCGTGTGCTCTTCTCAACATGGATAGTGTCCCGGTGCTGCAGTTGATTGGTTGGCACCAGGAACAGGCTGGACCCGTTTGTCCCAGCAGCTCAGGTGTTGTCCAGTGAATGCTTCAGAGTGAGCGAGAGAGAGAGAGAGAGAGAGAGTGAGCAGTGTCGGGAGGGAGAAACATGCTGACAGTCAGAGTAGGTGAGTGCGGGAATTCATAGTCTCATTTCCTCTTCATGTATCAACTCCGATAGTGTGAATGTGTGTGGGAGAGAGAGGGTGAAAGAAGTGGGTGAGCGTGTGTGTAAAATTACGTTTTTTCCTCTGGTTTAACAGGAAAACTACAAATGCCCCGACACAGAAGCCTCAGAGGATGTAAGTTTCATTGTGTGTGTGTGTGTGTATGTTTCTGTTGTTCTGTCCATTTTATGTGTGCCACTTCCCTGTTGATCATTTACACACCAGGATGCATGATTACATGAAGGTGCGACTACCGTCACACTGTTAAACCATACACTGTTCACACAAATAACCCTGCGAATTGTGTGTTTGTTTTTTGTGAGTATAATTTTGGTTTAACATTGATATACGCGTTATACCAGTTTGATTACTGGCTAGTTTATACGACCTGTTCCTCTGTCTTATGACTCATTGTCTCAGGTTGTGTTTATACAAGGCGTTGAGATTTCAGTTCACATAATCTTACAAAGACAAAGAACTCTCTCTCTCTAAATTTCAGTCCTGAAATGGCATTTTCACTCACGTTTCGTATTTTGATTCAAGGAGCTTCACATGACACAGAAAACATGAAGCATGGAAACAGTAGCAGATTCTAAAAAGATTAACAGTCATTTATTCATACATTATCTCTCCAACTCTGTACCTTAATGGTACAGGTATACTGCTGTATGCTGAAGCCACTCCTAGCCTGCATAGAGCAAAGGGCATACACACACACATTCCACATAAAGAGCAACACACTGAGATTAAAAGAGAATATGTAAAAGTGGGTGACCCGCAGAAGCTGGCTGAGAATCCTCTTTGAAAGACTGACTCTGACTATGTGGTTTCTGCAGGTATTCAGCCGTGCCTGTGGATTGTGGTGCCACTGGTCCTCATCATGACACTCATCTTGCAAAGATACAACAGCCCAGACAATGGTAGAGGGACAATCCATGCCTTTACACACACACACACACAGACACCCTCATTTCTCTGCTACCAATCACACATTGAGACCAAAACATCACCGGATCCTCCATTCACTGTTCACGTTTGGCTGAACACCTCTATGTTTCTGAAACTTCTTTCAGAAAGCTGGCGTCCCTCTTTTGTTACAGAAAAGCTCAATCTGATAGCGACCACAAAAAAACAAGGTAAGTATTACACCTGATCAAGATCAATGGTTGCATCTGAACCGATGGGGGATTTATTATTAGCGTTGGGCATCTTCTCCTGGGCATCGTCTTCAGCTGGACCGTGTGCGATGGAGAAAAACGCCTGTACGAGCGATCACTTCAGCTTCTACATGCAGAGTGGAGCCGCTAACGTCGTGGCTCCCAAGATCTGCATCCAAAAGAAACTGTAGGTGTTTTTTTTTCTGTTGAATCCATAATGAATTGTGTTGAGTTCTCAGGACCTGAATTTCAACAGATGAAAACTAACTAATTGTGCTGTTTTTCAATGCCACATATCTCAGGGTTCTTGGAAAAGCCAAAGACAATGCAGGATATGGAATAAACATTGTTTTAATGAATGGTGAGTTTGCAGCCATGTCACCTGTGCTCCTACTCTATGCATTTGAATAACTGCCCTCACAGTGAAGTCGTGTTGACTTTACAGGTAAAACAGGGGAGGTCACCAACACGGCTCACTTTGACATGTACAGTGGCGGTACGCAGCCCACGCTTCCCCTCCTAATTCACCTTGAAAGACACATGTGAACACACCTAAAGGCTCTTGTTTTTTTGGCAACGTTTCAGATGTGACGCCTCTCATTAGTCTTCTGAAGAGCATCGAGAAGGGCACGGTCGTGCTGATGGCCTCCTACGACGAACCCTCATCCAAGTAGGTCCTCCACTGATGCAGTGAAATCACAGATCATGATGTGGTTCGGGTGAAACATCAGACATGACGTGTTTTCTGCCTGGTGTCTCTGCGCTGTGCCAGGTTGAATGAGGAAGCGAGGAAGCTGATCGCTGACCTGGGCAGCTCTGCGATCCAGTCGCTGGGATTCAGAGATAACTGGGTGTTTGTTGGTGCGAAAGGAGCAGCAGACAAGAGCAGCTTTGAGAAGGTAGCTGAGGCTCTCATACACACAAATGTTTGGGGCAATCATATTACAGTGTCAGCTTATTCACTGTTTAATGATCAGTGTTTTACAATGATCTTATTGTATGTGGTTTAATCTGAAGGGTCTAGTGAAATCCTAGCTCTAGTTCTGAGGCTCTCGGGTCTAAGCAGCCATGCAGCCAAGTATCTGTGATCTTTGCTTCATCTTGTTTAGCTTGTATAGAGTGGTCTGTTCCGCTGCTGTGTGGCCTGCATCAGGATCAGAACCATGTCTGTGTGTTCCAGGTCAAGAAGAATGTGAGAGAGAAGAATAAATATGAAAACTGGCCCGAACTTGTCGACATTCAAGGATGCATCCCCAAATACTTGGACTGATGTCCTGTGATGCTTCAATTCTTTAAAGCAGGACATTTTTGACTCATGTCTGTACCACGAGAAGCCTGGAAACACCTGGATCTGCAGAGACAAATAAACTGTACTGAACTCAGCTGTTCTCGGAACAGCGTCTTCCTCAGCAGAAACTTTGCTAGAGACAAACTGCATTGGAGGACTTAAATCCAACCGACAAAGAAACATTTAACAAATTAGACAATGGTCATGTCTTGTTGTGTCTATGTTACTTTGGCACTATTTTGATTCTGGAGACCATACAGCATAACACTGCTGACTGTGCTGCTATGGTGCTGGAACTGAGACTGAATTTCACTGTGTTGTGGGATCTTTAATGTGTTGTATGTTTACACACCTGTGGAACATGCTGTTCACTTTTTATATTTTCTTTTTCTTAATTTTTCTTTGAATGAATGACTGTGTATGAATGTAATGTAATATTGGATTAAATACTATAAGGTTGTGTGAGGCTGGTACATACAATTAATATTTCATTAGTTGTTCTCACCTAAGTGAGAATAGGTTTAATGAAAATAAAATACATTTGTGGAGTACACATACACACAAAAGACAAAACCTTTAAGGCAGCAGTAAAACTAAAAGTAATAAAAATACAACTAAAATAATCAATTGGAATAAAAAGAATGAAAGGAAAAATAAAAACTATTTTAAGTAATACATTACTCCCATGTTTATGGCTGGTATTCTTGGTGATCATGTAATGAAGATACACATTTTTATTTGTACTTTAGCTGTGATTATATCCATGATTATATCCATGACGGAACGTGCCTCATTTATTAACATGGAGCAATTGCAATAAAGTGTTTTGTATAAATACATAACTGAATAAAAGAAATGTCGGGGAAATTGTAAGATGCAGATTTGGAAGTAGGCTGTGCCACCGTCTGTGGTTCCACCCGTATGACCGTAGTCTGCCCGAACATTTTCAGAGGGGGGACCTAGTTCTCGTCTTTGATTGGCTATTCTAGCTGTCAATAAAAACAACTGAAAGCTCTGATTGGTTGTCTGCCGGAATTACAAAGGAGGAAGAATCTGATTGGCGGGGCAAGTAAATGACGTTGTACTGGTGAATTCATGTGTCGCTAGTGCTGTAATAATGTGATCTGCTTCTTAAATTGTTGCATAAATTCGTGTTCTCCATTTAATGAGGCCTGGACGGACTCCAAAATGGCAACGTTGGTTCTGGATAACGGAGCATATACGGCGAAAATAGGATACAGTCAGGAGAAAGTCAGGTAAGATGAGCCAAGTTAGCTCATTGAGCTAACCATGCTAATAACAAACGGTATGAAAAGTTCAGATATTCTACGTGTTGCGGCCGTGATCTGCAATCCCTAAATTACATATCCACCCAGTACAACCCAGTACACCCGGTTTAATCTGAAAGCCTCACAAACATAGGCTTTGTCGATAGTGTGTAAGGAACACATGATTGTACGTCCTGGGTGCAATCTCCAGCATCTTCATTTGATGTTATGTTGAATTTCCCTTTGGGAGCGTCCCTGAATTCAGTATATATCTGTCTATCTATCTAGTCACTTAGGTCTAGTAGCGCTCTGTCCATCCAGTCAAAGATGTGCAGCACTGCTGCCCTTTATTTACACAACAGTTGTACAGATGTGAAAGAAATTGTGGGGTAAAGAATGTGAAGTGAGATGTATTCAGTCAGACTGAAACAAGGGGAAGAATGCTAACAGGTCCATAGTGTAATTGCTGCTGCACTGTCACGTCCGGCCATTAAATTACAGAAGCTTTCATCAGCGTGACTTTTTCCCCATTTTCTCCTTTAGCGTCATCCCAAACTGCCAGTTTCGCTCCAAGACATCAAGACTAAAAACCTTCACAGCCAATCAGCTGGATGAGATCAAAGATCCATCAGGTCTCTTCTACATCCTCCCCTTCCAGAAGGTGAGAGAGTGTGGCAACATGCAGAGACTGCTGTAGTATAACTGACTTGAACAGTTTCTAAGGCTGTTTCTTTTTTAAGGGTTATCTGGTCAACTGGGATGTCCAGAGGAAAGTATGGGACCATCTGTTTGGGAAGGAGATGTTTAAGGTCTGTAATTTGATTTATTTCTGTTATAAATGTCTTGTGTAGTTGAGATTACTCTCAACTTGGTTTGTTCTCTTGGAAATGTGTGAAATACTCATTTCTGTCTTCCAATCACCCCTGCTGGTGGCTCCAGGTGGATTTTGCAGACACCAGCATCGTCATCACTGAGCCGTACTTCAACTTCACCTCCATTCAGGAGTCGATGAATGAGATCCTGTTTGAGGAGTACCAGTTCCAGTCTGCTCTCAGAATAAATGGTCAGTCAGACTGCAGCACCTCCTGTTCAGATCTCTATGGCAATAATTTAGTTTAATTTTAGTCATTTCTTAAAATTGTCAAACAGTGCTCGAGCCTCTTAAATTTAAGGATCTGATGCCAACTCTATTTCTCTGGACTCCCTGAACCAGCATTTTTCCATGTTTGTGTGAAATTTGCAACTGCATGAGGAAAGTAAATGTCTGATCCACCTAAAAGAGTTGTGATTTTCTCTGTTCCACCATATCTGCTCACTGCTCTGTAGCTGGCTCTCTTGCTGTGCATCACTACATCCACACTAAGCCATCGGAGCTGTGCTGTTTGGTGGTAGACAGCGGATTCTCCTTCACACACATCGCCCCCTACTGCCGCAGCAGGAAAATGAAAGAGGGAATCCGCAGGTTAGAGCTCAGTGCTCCACATGCAGCAGCACTCACGGGAAGGAAAACCTCCACACAGCCTTTTTAAATACTGATATTTATTTTCTTTCCAGGATCAACGTAGGAGGGAAGCTGCTGACCAATCACCTGAAAGAGATCATATCCTATCGGTAAGTTTGCCTTTCTGTTTTCAATGCTGTTTGACTCTCCTGTTTCAGCTTTTAATGTAACCTTATTGTGGATTGAGGAAATTTGCTGAATCTTATAATAAAGCCAGTAATTCATTCTTCATCCATTTAGGCAATTGCACGTCATGGATGAGACTCATGTAATCAACCAAGTGAAAGAAGATGTTTGTTACGTGTCCCAGCAGTTCTACAAAGACATGGAGATCGCACAGTGAGTCCAGCTGTGGCTAGTTCTGTGACAAAGTCCAGTGCTGGCATCTCTACATCTGAGGTGTGCAAAAGGAAGTGTTGCAACAAAATGACAGGTGTTCTGTGTGCTCTTATTGCCAGGATGAAAGGGGAGGAAAACGCTGTGATGAGGGATTATGTTCTCCCAGATTTTAGCTCCATCAAAAAAGGCTTCTGCAAGGTGAGAAAACAATACCCATTACAGTATCCAGTATCAACTGTAGCTGGTCACCTAAGTAATGATATCAGGGCCACTGATTGAGGCGAGAACATGTGAGTGATGCTGTTGATAATGTAATTATTGGGCAAATGTGGTTGCTACCCTTATTGTTCCTCCTTTTTTTCTCCTTCTGTGCGACAGCCCCGAGAGGAGATGGTCTTCAGCGGTAAGTACAAGACTGGAGAGCAGATCCTGAGGTTGGCCAATGAGCGCTTTGCTGTCCCAGAGATGCTCTTCCACCCAGCAGACATCGGCATCCAGGAGATGGGAATCCCAGAGGCCATTGTGGATGCCATCCAGGCACTGCCAGAAGGTCAGAGCATGTCCCGTTTATTGCTTATCATTCAGTCGTCAGTGCATTTTTAACAACATCCATCATGTTTATTCACATGTCTGTGCGTTTGTTTAGCTGCTAACTGTTGTTTTCTGCCAACAGATATGCAACCACACTTCTACCAGAACATCATCCTGACAGGAGGAAACACTTTGTTCCCCGGCTTCAGGGACCGTCTGGAGGCAGAGCTGCGATCGCTTGCCCCAGCTCACCTGCCGGTTTCTGTCGTGCTGCCCCCAAAGTAAGTTTGGATGGATCAGTTGTCAAGATAAATGCATGCACACACAGTAGTAATGTCGGTGTTGATGCTGTTCTCTTCTCTTCTCCAGTCCGATCTGTTACTCCTGGGAAGGAGGGAAGCTACTGGCCCACAGTCCGGACTATGATGAGATCGTAGTGACACGAGAGGACTATGAAGAGAACGGACATTACATCTGTGAAGAAAAGTTTGACATCTGACCGACCCGATCATCGTCATCACAGAAAAAAAATCAGAGCGAGATGACTCTTGGAAACCTGACTATTTTCATCTCCCTTGCTAGATATACATTAGAACTTTATTGATATTGTCTTTCATATTGTTTGTGTTATATTTTTCTACACGTGCATGTGTTTGCCTTTCTAACCTGTTTTGTGTTGGAGTCAACAACCGTCCTTTACTGTTTGGCAGTAAATTTTTTACATGATACTCAATATTCAATTCAATGTGGTTTCACTTATATAATACTGACAAGACATAATTCAAGAGTGGCCACCAAATATTGTCCATCAAATACTTACAGCACATTATTAGCCATCCATCCATCACCATACCAGCTTTCTACCGAATGGATTCAGATGGTTCTGCAATAAACTATGACACACACACACTCTCTCTCTCTCGCTCTCTCTCTCTCTCTCTCTCGCTCTCTCTCTCTCTCTGCAAATTGTCCTCCTTTGTGGTGCTGTGGAACCAAAAACTTGAGGTATGTTGTGTGGAGGAAAACTCATCTTCATGTCTAGAACTATAGCGGATTAGTTCTGTCTCCACACTTTTTTCTTCCACATTTGTTAGAATGTGCAGCACAGGCAGTAACATGAATCATGCAAACTCATGCTGTAAAATCCCACTTCGTTTTTTTATTGCGCTCATTTCAGGTTCCATAAGTGTTCCATCTTAGATTATTAATAATCGATAGTACATATCATCTAATGTTAAATCTTACTTTTTTAGCACATCAAATTCTTGTGAATATTACAATTTTATATTGCAGAGAGAAAAGAGAAGTAAAAAAACATTGACACTGGACAATTTTACTGCTATGACACTGTTTCTGAACTCTATTTACTATATTACTAGATAGTACTATGATATATGAATAACATAATTTAATGTATTGTTATATATATACGCTATGCATAAATGGTGTCTTCTACGTTGTGTTTGATGGTCATAGGAACCCACACTACTGTCTGGAATACACAATATTCATTTTAGTATATTAAATAATACGCATTACACTCTTAACCCATATTACTCTCACATACTTTACCCATGTTATATGAATATATAATTCAAAGTTTGGCAATAATATATTTTTACTGCAAGGTCGCTTCAGTTTGGCCCTTTAATTAGTTCGGCCCTGTTTGTGGCGGGAACAGATATGTCCGTTGGTTAGGAGCAGACAGAGCATTAGTTAGCCTCCAACAGATTATTTCAATCATCATAAGAGTCTAACTTCTCTCTGACGGTAACAACGAGATACATACAAAGTCTCCCCTATTACGAGACTCGGTTTAAGTCAGGTTTTGTCCGCTGTTTAATGAGTTTCATCGCGTAGTAGCCGAGCTAGCTAGCCAAGTAGCATTAGCAGCCGTTAGCTAAATTTAACACCGACAGACCGAGTCCATAGGATGGCAGCAAGAAGACCGATGAAAAAGAAACACGTAGAAAAACAATCAGAGAAAGCTTTTGATTATACACAAGACGAAACAAAGAAGGACCACAGTGGCTCCGAGGACGATGTTGGGGAAGGTAGGTGGAGCTAGCGTTGGCAGTGTTAGGAACACAACCATTAAAAGTTAGACTAAAGGACTTTAAACTTTATATTGCTGTCATAAAGAAGAAACCTTGATGGTGGAGAAGATGAACAAGAAGAGACCTGCACCCAGCTTTGAGGAGGATGGAGCAACTAGTGTTATGGGGTATTTCAACCATAACCATTTCATGGCTTCTTTGTCTTATCAAGAGTGTTTGTTTTCACTGTGCTGACTTCACACTGCTGTGTCTTTCAGGAATGAGGTCCAGTCCATGCTGGAGAGATTTGGAGGTGAGATGGCAATTTAAAAGTTGGCTGCAGAAACCAGATTTATTATAGACCACATCAATTCTCTACACCAGCATTTAGCAGTAATACTGCTTCTCATTTGCTTCAAGCTGATATCAGCAAGGTGATGCAGGCCAAGAGGAAACGACTGGAGACTCTGACAAAGAATTACATGAAGGGGAGCCAGCAGAAACTGGAGCAGCTCTGGAACAACCATCATGCTCAAAGGTTCAACTTTCTGCTGGCTGCAACTTAAACACATGTCACAACTGAAAAATGTTGATCAAAGTGGTCTAAAGGAAAATAGTTTATTTAACAGTTCTGTCTTAACCAGCAGCTTATATACTACTTTGAGTTGAAAATTTATCTTGGAGAAGGTCTTTTAGGCCTCGTCTGATTTGAAGATCGACCTCAGCATTGATCTGTTCTTTCCAACAATATAAACTGATGAGTATGTGTTGGCAGGCAGAAGATGGCACACCAGTACTCCCAGCAGGTGACCTCTGCACTGCAGCAGTGGGAAGTTGAGGCCCACCGAGTGGAGGAGCAGGAGGATAAGTTCAATGTCTGTTCACTTTGTTTTACTGCATAGACAAAGCCACATGTGTGATGCTGTGTGCTGCTTTGAAAGGAATGTTTCCTGTGTCTATTAATAGATGGATTACAATAACAGAAAAGACACCATCATGCAGGTCAATGGCCAGTTATTAAGTGTTGGAAAAAGACGAAGAATGTCAAACCAGTGGTCAAGAATTTTCCTCAACTTCCCTGTCAGTTCACATAACCATTCAACACAAGAACTGACAAGATCCGTTGTCTGCATGTATTACATTGGTAGCAGTGGTTATCCTTCTAATCATTATCTTACCACCCTGGACACATGACAAGTCTATCACAGGGATGACACACACATCTTTCATTTTTTCACTCTACCTCAGGGGTAGGGTGATCATCTATTTATCGGAAAGTGGTGCTTCGATCCAGGTAGGGCTGTGGGGTTTGAATGGTACATGAGTGGGTGATGGTCATTTGTGTGTCTGTAGAGTGGTGATGAAGACCCGAAAAGTGCTCGACAATAGTTGGTCCATTTACCATTTACTGTATAATGACAGAAAAGGGGAAGCTACTGTGACACCTGTATTTCTGCTCTCCATAGACTCTGTTCCGACAGCAGCAGAAAGTCCTGCAGCAGGCCCGGGTGGTGCAGAATCAGAAACTGAGGACCATCCGAGAGCTGTACGAGCAGTTTGTCAAGGTGATGATGGCAATGGAGCTCTCAACATCGCGTTAAACTCTTAACTCCTGCTGTTCTACTTCTGCCTGGAGTGTTCTTCTTCCCACCAAGAGTGGCGAATCTGTTAATGATAAGATTGAATATTTATTTGACCTGCAGGGAATTGTCCTGTCTGTGTCTCCCTCAGAACATGGAGGACGTAGAGAAGAGCCAAGATGCTTTCCTGCAGGGGGCACAGCAGGAGCTTAGGAAAGAGATGGCCACTTTGCAGAAGAAGATCCTCATGGACACTGTAAGTGAGGGAAGAGAGTTGGGCTTAATCTCCTATATATTTATCAAGTACAACACCATCACAATAAACAGAGTAACAGCTAAAGGCTTTCTGGAAATAAAGACTCCTCCATCGTTGTCCTGTTTAGTCCTACACAAAGTCCATGTCTCCGTTTTTTTCCAGTGATGGTTGTTCTCTCAAAATATGTGATTGTTTCCCTTAAGGGTTTAGCTATCATCCATCAAATGTGCTTTGGTGCTTGTTCCATTTGATAGTTTTTACTTATAGGAGTATTTTAATTAAATGTCTGTCACATTGCCCCCCCCCCCCCCCCCCCCGAAAATAATACTCAAGTACTAAACAGGTACCAAACAGACCTTAGACACTTTGTAACCTCATATTTGTTGAAACTCTTCACAAATAATTTTTCAAAACAGCATAGAGTAAATAGATACATTTGATATTTCCAAAAGATTGATTCTTTCTTTCCACAGCAACAGCAGGAGATGGCCACAGTCCGGAAATCGCTGCAGTCCATGCTGTTCTAGACTGATGTTACCCTGGCAACAGAGCTAGTGCCCGTCTAAAGGAGGTGCTCTGGCTGCGTTTCCATGGCGACTGTGGAGGTTTCTCGTTGTCATGGTTACATACCTTGAGAGTTCTGCATTGTTCAGGTGCTTTCAGTCTGTTGTTTCTTTCAGCTTTAGTTCACTGACCTGCATCTGCTCCCATATGGTTGTGTGTCTGCCCATGAAGGGGAACTGAAAGGTTTTGGAACATGTTACAGTTTTTGTTTTGGAGTAATATCTATCACAAAGGCCCTGCATGCATTAGTTGGTAGAAAGCAAATTAGTAGTATATGTCAGAATTTGTCTTAATTTATCATTATATAATAAAATAACATTTGTATCATTCATGTCTTTTTTTTATTTGTCTCAGGCTTTCGTGGGAACTTGAGTGGTGTCAGAAGTCAGAGCTGTGTGTGTTTATGTTATGTGTTGCACCACCATTATTGCAGCGTTCCTGATCGATTCACATAAAAGTAGGCAAATAACCCAGGAAAATAAAATTTAAGGCCTTTATTTCATATTAAAGAAAACAGAAACCTCAGGATAAAATAAGTAAAAGAGAGCCTAAGAACCATTTTTCTTTTAAATTAAAGAGGTCCCAGCCTCAGTGGATATCTTCAGGAAAATAATAGGAAGTGGCTCTTCGGGACAAAACAAAGGCGAACATTGAATTGTCTTAAATCAAAGAGGTCAAATCTATTGAGTGCACACAACTACATGTGATATACATGAAAAAAGGGGAAACACTTTAGAAGAACAGATGTATCAGACATAATGGTTTACAAGGTAGCCTTACTGTTGTTGTGGCTGTGGTGCCCTGGGTCAGGGCTTTTATTTCCTGGCTTATTTGCCTATTTTTATTTATAGTAAAAGAGCTATATTACGGTGCAAGTGTGCTCTGTTAAAGGTGTCCTGTATTTACAATAAATATTATTGAAACCATATGAAAATGAGAACATACAGGTAGGTTAGACACAAACATAGTGGTAGTTAATAAGACATAAGCTGGACTTTGGTTCGGACCTTTTACTTGGAGGAAAATTTAGTTTGTCTATTAACTGAATATCCCTGGGCTATAGGAATGTATCATTCTCGATTGTATTGCGAAGTAATTGTTTGTGTTTATAATATATTTATATGTTTAGAATATATTCTGGTGTACAAATGTATGCACAAGTATGTCCCGATCGCCGTAAGTATACACAAAAACTAAAATTTGCTACGAAACCTTGGCATGAGTTTATATATGTATATATATGTAGTGAACCTCTAAACGGTGTACTGTAAATACACCATTGTGCAAGTAAAGGTATGTCAACATTCTCAACAGTAACTTATTCAGCAGAGTTTTAGAAAGGTCTTTGACGAAAAAAGATACATATAACACTCATCTCCCGCTAGTTACATGATACCTCTATAATAATTAACGTTTACATGTTTATTTTGACCATCTAGACAGGTTGTTTCTGTTTTGTTTGTAACGACGTCAGAGGGCACGTCCGGGACGCTTTACGGTGTAACACCACCGGATGTCCCCGTTTTGGTTTCGAAATGCACTTCCGGTAATGACTGGCGTACGCGGAGGACTGTATGTTATCAAACCGAAGAACAGCCAGTGTGATTAACTGGTAACACGGCCAAACACGACATTCACAGGTCTGTCACAATTAAACACACTGGAGTTTTATTGATTTTTAATAAGATGTTTACAGTCGTTTTAAGCAGCTAGAGTGGCTAACCCGGCTATCAACTGCTGCTTTAGCAGTTTTGGTTTCACATAACATGATTGTGTACGTCGATAGTTTCAGCAGATCTCGTGCTTTGTTTGACGCTAGTGGCTAAATAACTCCCTTTAATCACGCCGGGTTCGCTCTATACTTTCGCTGCGACTTGTTTATTGTATCCCACCCTCTCTCTTAGGTGAAGTTGTTCCTTCGCTGGTGTTTGGCATGAGTGCTGAGTCGAGGTGACAACAGGGCTGTGATCCAGGTGTGAAACTGTGAAGAGCCGGGCCATGGATGATACTGGCAGTCCCTGTTCTTCTGGGCCGAACAGTCCTGGAGATCTGAACCGAGCCTGCCTCTTCGGTCCTGATGAGACTGTGGTATACCACGACCTGTCCACCCTGGTCCCAGAAACCCCCAGGTACCACACCTCTGCAGGAGTCACATACCTGTGTTAGTCCACGTAGCTCAACACAGTATGGTAGTGCATTACTACTGTGTTTACATTTAGTCATTTAGCAGAAAGCTAGTATAATAAAAAACTTGCACATGAGAAGAAACAGCATTGCTTTGCAGAAAGGCCCAAAAGATGTATTTACAAAGATCGGGTTTAAATTTAGTTCTTCAGCAGAAAATATTATGCAATTATGTTATTTATTATATTATTATAAGAATTATATTATTGTCTCTGTACATCAACATCAAATGTAAAAAACTATCAGAAGTTGATTGATTTAGTGCAGATACTAATGTCAGATGATTGTGTACTTCTTCAGTTTTGTCAAATTTTCTCCACTCAAGAAGGAATTAACTGGTTGCAGACTATCCTGCCTTGACATGATCAGGGCACAGGATACATTGATCTGAACACCTGTTTGTGTCTGTCTGTTTGCTTCAGTCCACTGCTTGGTAAACGGAGGCGTCACCGCTGCATCAAGGAGGAACATTTCACTGCTGTAAGTCCATGCTCTCCGTGCTACACATCAGGATCCTTCTCTGGTCACATTGTTCTCTGTGAGCTGTGATCTGTTGCAGGTGCTAATGTTGGCTGCTTCTTCCCCTCAGGCTACTGTCGGCGTCTCCCCGGGGCGAGAGGAACACCCCGCCTCCCCGCAACCCCGTCCTGAACGAGGACTTTTGCGTAAATCCAAACGCAGGAAACTGGCCATGGGGGAGCAGAGCGTCGGCTTCGTGAAAGCTTCATCTCTGAAGACTTTCTCTCTGGGCACTTGGCTCGA
Organism: Karalla daura; assembly: GCA_029224185.1. Lineage (NCBI taxonomy): Eukaryota > Metazoa > Chordata > Actinopteri > Chaetodontiformes > Leiognathidae > Karalla > Karalla daura. The sequence continues at coordinate 16,288,306 of CM055196.1, forward strand.
AGCCCCGCTGTCCACCGCCTCCTCTTCTTCGTCTTCCTCCTCATCTTCTTCCTCTTCCTCTTCTTCCTCCTCTTCTTCTTCCGCCTCTTCCTCCTCCTCCTCCTCGTCCTCTTCTTCCTACCTCACGCGAGTATCAGAGGACGAGGTGGAGATAGTTTCCACTGTGGCGGGCACCACAGTTGACACCAGTCCTGCTCCTCTGGCGTTGAGGCTACGACAGCTCGGGATGCCTGCGCCGAGGTCGGCACCAACACCACCGCCCTCCTCTGACTCCCTGTCCTTCCTCACTGAGGAGGAGCGGAGGTGGCTGAACGATGAGCAGGGAACCGGCTCGACAGGTGAGATTCCACCATGAAGAAGGAAGATGTCGCTCCTTTGAGGAGTAACATTTTGACTCATAACTCAGTACTGAGATGCAGTTCTCTGCTGCTCCCAAGTGTGAACGCTCAGTCACAGCCTGTTGATGCTTGTTCAGCCGCAGCACCGGAGGAGATCGTCATCGATGATGACGAGGAGGATGAGGAGGATGTTGTGGCGTGGGTCCGTGAAGCGCAGGTGGCAGAAGACGAGGCGCTCGCTCGATGCCTGCAGGTAGCACGCTTCACCCTCAGTGTTGGACGCACGCTCGCCCCGATCGCAGACCCCGTCCGCTAAGTTGCTGATGTTGTTTCTTCTCTCAGGCCCAGTTTGACCATGAGGAGGCACATCATCACCACCACCACCACCATGGCCACCATGGCCATCATGGCCATCACCACCAGCATCAGCATCAGCAGAGCCACCACATGGTGAGACACACACCCGCCTCCACTTCACTTTCAAAATAAAAGCGCATGGAAACAGGAAGTGCTGTGCTAACAGAGCTCTGCCTGCGTCTCTTCAGCACTACTCTCTCATGGATCCCAGAATGATGCCGTTTCTAGCTGCTGTGTCGCCACTGGAAGGTAAGACCGTCGACGTCAGACACACACAAACAAGACACAAACAAGCCTCAGGATGATGAAAACCTGTAACACTAACACGTGGTGGATCACTGAGTGCTGGTTGCTGTCTGCACAGGTTTGATTGACCAGCACAGGGGACGGGGACGGAGACGGGGGAGGGTGGAGATACCTAGCTTTTCAGAGGACCCTCAGGGAAATGACTATGAGGTGAGGAAGAGGAGCGATCCCTCCACAACCTCCTCAGAGTACACTCACACACACACACACACCACTTACGTTTGTTGTTGCTTTCAGGCGCTACTGGAGTTTGAAGAGCGTCAAGGAGCCGTTGCATCCACAAAACTGAGTCGCAGGCAGATCCAACATTTTCCCACCAAAACGTTCAAATCTTCCGCCGCTGGTGCAGGAAACACACAGTGAGTCCAGGAGCTGCTCCTGGTCCTGGACCTGGTCCTGGACCTGATCCTAGACCTGGTCAGTGCCCTCTGCTCTTAACTTGTGTCTGTGGGTGACTCTAATGTTGATTGTTTGACAGGTGCCAGATCTGTTTCTGTGACTACACTGATGGGGAGAAGCTAAGGATGCTGCCCTGTTTCCATGACTACCACGTCAAGTGTATTGACAGGTGGTTGAAGGTGAGACGTACTTATTATGCCACATGTCCGCATGAGGAATGATCTTGAAATTAATCTGGAAAAAGGCTCAAAATGTTGAAACTGTAGAAAGCGACACATCTCTTGGAGCTTTTGGAGCAAAGTAGTGCTCTGAAAACGACCCTAAATTAAACAATAAAATGGATGAATATGTTCTCAAGATGTCATCTGTTCTCCACCTGCCAGGACAACACCACCTGCCCCATCTGCAGAGCCAACCTGGTTGACTTCGTCTGACACCACCTCCTCCTCCTCCTCTTCCTCCTCCAGATGTCCTTCCAGTGAAGAACAACACAACACCTCACAAGTTTTTAAATTTTTTTAGTGTGGCTGAAATAAATGACTTGACGTTCTTTGCTGTCACAGATTTGTTGTTAGCATGGTTTGAGTCCAGCTCAGGTTAAGTGTTTGTCTGGTGTCACACGAACCACCTTCCAGTGTACAGACAGCTGAGGTTTCAGCTGTGCGGCACAAATGCGGCCTCTTCCAGTCGCCGATTCACAGCTTTGTTCAGAGACTAAGTTCAGAGACTTCATCCTGAAAAGCTGCCATGTTCTGTCACTGATGTACAATCGTGAAATGTTAACTTTTAACTTTTTTTATTATAAATCTGACATCGACAAAAATGCTGCACGATTCTCTTGCTTGTTTTTGCGCTTGCTGTAAAATTTTCGCTTGTCCCATTTGCACTCATTCATTCCCAGCTCATTCCTCGTAGTAACGTTTCTTCATAGCTCTGTACTTCCTCAGGTAGTAAAGCGCCTCCAGCTCGCGGGCCACGTACTCCCCGCGGTTGATCATCTCCCTGATCCGCTGCGGGTCCTGCTCGGCTTTGTTTTTAGTAAACGCAGCCCTCAGACGCTCCCTGAAGTAGTCGCCTCCTTTAGGATACTCTCGTCCGAGGTAGAGGAGCTGTGGAGGACCAGTAGCATCCCGTTATTAAATCATAGTCAATAGTGATACGACTTTGATATTGAGTAGAACAAGACATCATTCTGTGGTTGATTTTACTAACTCTCAGATAGCATGAAATAACAAGTAAGGCAGTGAATACCCCCAGACAGGACACTAGTCTGTCTCACACACACAAACCTGCCTAGTGGGCAGTTCAGTCTCCAATTGACCTCAATCAACGATCAATCATATGATTTTTAGCTATTTCCAAACATTTCTTTATTGTAATGAGGTAGGAAGAACTGGGATACACAGCTGACTGAAAGAAGAGAACAACAAACGCTCATTTTCACTGGTCACTAACCTCAAACTTCCTCAAGAATGTACTACTTCTTTAAGGTAATTGTGATGGGATTTGCTCTTTCTAACTGCAAATCTGACTCTTCTTGTCATATTGAAACTACATTTACTGTGGCATAAAAGAGCAGGTGCATATGAAAGTAACAAATCTGAAAAGACAGCCCTCGGCAGTAGTAGATAAGACAATTAGAATATGAAATAACAAAAACAACAACGTGGATTGGGCTGTCTTTGCGGATCAAATGTTTCAAAAAAAAAAACAAAAGCTTTTCAATAAGCACACTGACACTCACATTCTTGTACAGTCGGACCACCTCGGTCCTCAGGGGGTTCGTCATCGTCCCGGAGGCACGTCAGCACTGACGTCACAGGGACAATCAGCTGCTCTGCGGTCAGCTGTGCAAAGACACCGAAAACATTTAGACGAATAGTAAGGTTTGGAGTAACTTCGTGTTCCGCAAAGGTGGAATCAGTAAAATCTACAGCTTATTAATGATAGTCTAGCCTTGAAAGCCTCGAATGATCACTTGTGAAACTGTGGCAGAGCAGCTTGTTATTTCTATCCAGAAGCTTCCTTTACCGCGGGTCAAAGACCAGCAGCAGTACTTTGATCCCCTCACTGGACCAGCGGGAACCGTCACACCTGTGCTAGCAGGTGGCTAACTAACTTTAGCCAACTGCGCCAGTTTGAGCGGCGAAATCGTCGGGAGCCTCGATGTGTGAGAGGCTCAAACAAGCCGAGGCTCGGAGAAGTCTGGGGAAAGTCCACCGTCATGTCACTGGACGTCTCCTCTCACCTGTGTTGTTTACCTGCCGCAGCTGCTTCAACGTCCAGGCCAGGAGTGGCTAGGCGCATGCGCAGACACGCATTTTCCACGCCCATAAATCTGACGCTGTGTAAACAAACATCAGTAACTACATGCTTTCCTGGTTCTAAGAAGTGGTTGTAAGTGGTTGTAAGGGTAAAAATACACTTTTATTTACTCTTTGATTTGTTGAATGGCGGTCTATTCCATACGGAGGCATATTGTTGTCATACTCCTAAACGGGGCTCACTATCATGTAATAACGCCAAGTTTGTTATAGCAGGCTTTCACATTTTAAAGACGACTTTTTCATTGTTCAATATGAAAGTATCCAGTTATCTCAAGATATATATTTTACATAATAATGTGTGTGTAAACTTCACTGGTCACCATTTTTGGTCTTCCATCCTGTCATCATAAGAAAATATTAAAATCTAAAAGTAATATATTATGTTTGACTGTAATGCATTTCTTATGTTATATTTATGTGAGTGGCAGGAAAGATGGCCAATCAGCAAAAACCTTCTTTTGATTGCCAGATACTTAGCAAACAGATCTGTCATCTAGCCATAGAAGGATTTTAAAGGCTTTGTAGAAACGCATTGAAACGGGTAGGAAGATAAATGAAGGAAACAAGGATATGTACTGTTCAGCCAATGTAGTCCAATGAATCACACTGCAGTACAGATCATTAAAAGAGACACATACTTCAATGCATAATTTTAAAAGGATATTTATCTTTAATTGTTCAGGCAAAAAGGTTAATTTATTAAAAGCACGACAGAGGCACATGTGACTCAGATAAGGTAAGAAAATGTCATCCAACGCAGTAAGCTGCTGCTTCACCACTACTCTTAACCTGTTTATTTCTTTTTAAAATTACAGTATCTCATGCTGGTTTTGTTGGACTAAGCTGACATCTCATTATGCCGTCGGTCTGTTCTCCAACCAAACACACAGCCTCCCTTGTGTGTGTGTGTGTGTGTGTGTAAAGCTGTGTTCCTCCTCAGCACCAGGAGGTGGTCTTCAGGTCTCTCCAGTGAGCAGCCAGCAGTGCTGCCTCCGCTCCTTCCTGCGTGGAGACATTGTCCTTGCAGCTGGAGCAAGTCAAACCACTGCCTGTGAGCGTCTCTGACGGTGCCTGTCAGGCTGCGCTCAGGGTCACAGTTCATCATCGGTGAGGGGAGGGGTCAGTGGTCAGTAGTTGGCTCTGAGCCGGCGGTTCTCCTCCCTCAGCTTCTCGATCTCCTCCACCAGAGACTCGTTGACGGAGTACTTCTCGATCAGGCCGTGGATCTCGTTCTGGAACGTGATGAGAACACAAGACATCAGAACTGAGAGGGAGCATCACTACAGACCTTTCAATTTAGCCATTACAGTCTTATCATAAAAACAAACAAGCACCGTCATGGCAGCCATGGGGGTGGATGCCATCTCCAACTGCAGGTACCTGGACATGCAGGTGGCTGATAATTACTTATTATTTACTGTGAAAATTCTGCCTGGACTGTAGAGTGACGTTCTTCTGTGTGACTTTGGTTGCTGGACAGAACAATTTCCCTTTGACGATAAGTGAAGTACTTATCTTACTTTTCCACAGGGTCAACAATATACAGCTTCTGTGTTACATGCTCTGTCCTGCTGCCTCATCATCAGGGTAAAAATGTTAAAAAATGAGCATTTGTGACAGAACATTCAGACAGAAGAACACAGAAGAACACATGGATGAGTCCTACCAGCTGGATGTAAAACTGTCGAACCATCTCCACCTGCAGGTTGACGATGTCTCTGTGACAGGTGTCCCTGAGGAAGAGGAGGACAATCCCTCAAGGTTTAGCATCCCTCACTGGTTGTTCTAGAAGCCTACAGGGGAGGAAGTCAAGACACACCTGAAGTCCTCCAGAGTGTCATGGATCATGTTCTGGATGAAGTGGATCTGCAGGGAGTTGAGAGGAGCTGCTCCTGACTGTCCAACAACGTCGGCGATGTTCTGAGACAGAGTGGACGACATGGCTGCTGCCGTGCCTGGGCCTGAGGGTTCAGACACACGTTAGCGACCCCGGACACTTCCTCTGATACACTGTGCCACCTCATGCAGTTCACTGAGCTCTAGCACATGCAGGTTGTTTATCTGTAGGACTCCGGAGACTCAGTGGATTGTGCCTGACTCTACCTGCAGAGCGTGAGGGCAGAGCTCCAAGGAGAGGTGAGTCATAGCTCAGCTGGGACGGGACGCCGTTTGCCCTCCTGAGGCTGGGCTCTGGGGTGAAGAAGGGAGGAGCCAGCTGATTGTAACTGGCCTGCTGGGACGATGTAGGCGGAGTCTGAGTCTCCCCCTCCAGGCTGGAGCTGCTGGCCTTGTCGGGCTGACAACGAAGATCAGGGTCACACTGTCAGACTATTCTCAGACTTTAAAGTTGTAAAAGGGACTTAAGATAAAGAAAACTGTGGCTGTGTACTGTGGCTTTGTTGAGTAATTCATGGCAAAAGGGTCTAAAAACGAATCACATTCTCATTAGTGTATTAGGTTCAGATAGTGAAATGGCAACTTAAAATGGACAAATTTGAACTTGAAATATGAGTGTAACAGGCTAGTGGCTCAAACATATAAGGCTGGATGTTTACACACTTATGTTACACATATCTATGTGGTAACATATGGTAACATCACAGCAGTTACAACGAGAGTTGCTAAGCTTTCGAGTCATGAGATCGTTCACTTCAGTGGTCAGCAACACAGCCAATCAGCGTAAAGCCTGGAAGTGGCTTTCCACAACTTAAGAATTTCCAGGACATTTGACCTTTTTTTCCATATGTTTTCCATGACTGGAAAATTGGTCAATCATTTTCCAGGTTTTCCAGGATGCGTGGGAACCCTGGTCTTAGCGCCAGAGAACATGGATAAACACCACGTTCAACCATTCTGGGTCTTCTCCAAATCCACCATGTGTCATCACAGAGGTCAGAGGTCAGCACCTTTCTGGAGTCAGCGGGCTCTGCTGCTGCTGCTGCTGCTACCGTGACCTGCTCCTCCTCCTTGATTGGGGGAGGGGTCTGGAAGTTGGACAGCGGGCTGTAGCAGCGCCCCGCAGAGGCCACCAGAGGCATTATCAGAGGAGTCTTGCTGAGCGAGGAACCAGCGGAGTGAGAGTCTGATTCAGAGAAGAGAAGAAACAAAGCAGCTGTGACTCTGCGTCCACAGGCTTGAGATATAGTCCTTTTCGTTGATAAATTAACCTACAACTCATACGACATGATTCGGCAGCTACCGAGTCTGACCTTCTCTAACAGGGGAGAAGATGTCCAGGCTTTTCCGCCCGCCAAACTGCTGACCTTCCCCTTCCCTGGACAGACTCTCCAGACTGGTCACTGTGGAAACACAGCATCAAAGTCAGCCCAGAGTCCAGCAGCTTTCAGCCGCTGACAGAGGTTACAGTAACATCCCGGTGTACCTGGCGTTCTCCCAAACGACGAGTCTGCCGCCATCCCCGCGGTCCGAGAGTCTGAGGAAGAGGCTACAAAGAGAGAAAGAAGACGTTAGACTAGGTAAGTGTTGAGAGCTCCACGAATGGAGGCGGAGAGTGTTCAACGTAAAGCAGCCTTTCATCCCTGACCGTCTCGAGCAGGGGAGAACACGTCCAGGCTGCTTCGTCCCATGTTGAACTTCTCTGGGAAGGGTGGGAGCTCTGTGCCCTGCTGAGCCTCAGCCTCCCGACAGGTCGCATCTGTACCAGCGCCCCCTGCTGGACACGATTAGCACATGCGTTGTCGTGTCTTAGTTAACCAGGGTATCTGCAGCAATCCTTGAGTTAATTTAAGACTTTTTAAAGACCTTCCAGAGAAACTTAAAGACCTTGTTGTATATTCAAGCTAAAATCAGAAATACATCTTTGTCTGACTAAACAGTCTTAGTTTTCAATTCCACCATACAACAGACCTCTGATCAGCTGGAAAGGAACAAAGCTAAAAAGAATAAATTAACCCAAAGTATCAAAGTTGAAAGTATACAACAAGTGACAGAACCTCAATTATTCACCATACACCAGACCTTTAGCAGTCAAACTATGTGGAGAAAGGTTGAATACTAACAAAATTTAAGAGGAATTTGAGAAGACATGATTGCCCGAATGGTTGATTATCCAGCAGTGGTGACAGGTTGACAGTGACCAATGGGACAGGAGTACTGACCTGTACTTGTGACCTGTCTGTGGGGGGCGGGGCCAGTGGCGGGGCTGGCCTCCGACTGGCTGTTTGACACCTTGCTTGAGGACCTCTTGGCGCTGGCGATCCTGGTGGAGCCCAGTTTACTGGACTGGAGGCGGGGAGAGGGAGAGAGCACAGATCAACGCGCCGTAGATCAGATGGCTGTCCTGGGGGACCTGCGGAGGCGCTGCTACCTTGTGCCTGATGTTGCTCTGGAAACGCAGGCAGGTGACAGAGGTTTTGTGTGCCACCGTGATCCTGGTGGGGGCGCTGGAGTTCCTCAGGTCATATTGATATATTTTCCCCAGGGAGGATCCTACCACCAGACCAGTGCCGTCCAGGGTGAAGTCTACCGAGCTCAGTGGACTGTCCACCCGGATGTGCTTCAGGACACTGCAGATACACACATACACACACATTACACACCGGCCACACTTTTAACATGTGTGAGGAGAGCCTACCTATTTGTCTTAGATTTAATCTATTCTGCGTCTTTTAAAGGAAATGATTCAACAACCCGAGTTCTACTGTGAACTCTCTATGAACTCTATAAACATATCACCTTAACACCTCTATACACACCTTAATTTATCAAGGGTTAAACAAAGACAACATGCATACCAAGTGCTTCATTTCAGCCATCTTTCAACTACTAAAACTTGAAAATTTGCCACAGCACACCGAGACAAGGCTCTGGGCTGACTCTAGAATGTCACCATGGACAGTATCTTTCCTTCGACAAGTGATAAAAATGTCCGTACATCTTGCTGGACGTGTCGTAGCAGATGACCGTCTTGTCCAGGCTGACGCTCACCACCAGCAGCTCGCTGGCCGGGGAGAAGGCCAGGCCACTGCCCGGTGCTTTGTGGACGCCCACAAACTTGTGGATCTCCTTCTGCGTATTCGAGTCCCACAGGGCCATGGTGCCGGTGTCCGAGACGCTGCCCAGGAGCGAGCGCTTCAGCATGGACAGCCTCAGGTCGCGCACGGGCTGCAGATATGAAACCTCGTTAGGTCTTCACAGACACCGGCAGACGGAGCCTCTCAGTGACTTTCCGGGGAGTCACGCGTGTCGGGACCGGAGGGACTGACCTGGCTGGCGCCCAGGCCAAAGGGTTTGCTGGACAGGTTGGTGGTCAGACTGTGGAGGACCATGTCTCCACTGGTGGAGCCGGACACGACGCTGCTGTCGTTGGCGTTGAAGGACACACAGGTCACGTCGTCTTTATGGTCCTGAGAAACAGAGGGAGACTTTGGAAACTGAAGATTCCCCTCAACCAAGATCAAGATCACCACTACCTTCCTCACTTACAGAGCAAAGCTCTTCTTTCTTCTCCTCACACTTCTCCTTCTGCTATCTCCTGTTAACTACTGCTTAAACTCTGCACTAGATCTTCACTACTGCACTCTCAGCACTTGGAAACCCTACAAATGTAGAGCAGTAAGCTTGAATGCTTTTGTCCTAGCCAAGTCATTTGTATAGGATCAGATAGAAGTTGATGCTAAATGACTGTGAGAGCTCTTGACAACAAACCCAAACATTTCCTTTCACTCCACTGAATTTTCTCAAATTTCATAGATGCCTAAGAGATGAACTTCACACGGTGTGTATCTGCTGTCCTGTCCTATGTGAGGCCTTACCTTGAGGGTGCGGTGCAGCCTCTTGGTTTTCAGGTCCCAGATGTGAACACAGTGATCCAGGCCTCCACTGGCCAGGAACTGAGACGACGAGCTCAGACACACACAGGTTTGTTTTTTCTGGACAGGTACAAACACAAACAGCCAAGTACAAACAGCCATCATCACTAATTCCCACTGATGGAAAAGCTAGGCTAACGTGCAAACACTGGCAGACATCTAAACACAGTACAAAGGATGCAAAGTTCCCAGAAAGTCAGTTCCTTCAAACTGGTTGAGATGGTGCCAGACCTTTAGGTGGAAGTGGGTCCATGCTTTCATATTTGACATTTGACATTGCTTTTTAGTCTGGTGTCCACCCAAATTTGACCTACAGGTTTTATTTTGTTGTATAACTTTATTCATTTTGGCTGTTTAGTCTGTATAATGTCCTGCCCATATGAATGTTATCTTTTTACCTCTGGTTTTAACCCATTTATAAGTTGTCGCTCTTTCATTTTATGCCAGTTGTCATTGTGTCTACTTATTCAGTGATGTATATACTAGTTTGTCTGGTTTGCATGTTCTCCCTGCGTCTGCATGGGTTCTCACTCTTCTTTGCTTGTCTCCTAAACTGTAAGACACAGTCTGCAACATTCAGGGTTTATTAAACCTGGAAGACCTGATGAAATGGCCCAGAATCAGGAGAACCAGTTTAACCAGTGATAAACATAACAAAAGCTGCACACTCACCCCATCGGCCAGCTCCACCACTGGAACAGGAGTGGCTTTGAGGCTGGAAACCACCACTTTGTCCCCGCAGCTGCTGGCGCTCACCAGGTACTGGTCTGACAGAAGTGGTCAAGGCGTCTCCCTCTCACTCTCAGCTCTAATCAACGCTGTGCTGACAGCTGGGTTATTGTAACACCGGGTAAAGCCACACGACTGACACGCAGTCCATCTCTTTCTTAGGATACTGTTGGAGCTCCAGCAGGCCTGTGCCACAGGGTGGCTGACGCTGTGAGGGTTGAACTGCTCCAGCTGCTCCATGGAAGCAGCATCCCAGATCTTCACAGTGTCTCCGGTCGACACCAAGCGCGTGACCTCCTCCATGACTGCCTTTGGACAGACGCACAAGATGGTCGCGATCGAATCGACTTTAAGAAGTTATCTTTTTCTTTCAGAATCAGTAGTTAAACAGGAGTTTGCTTTGTTGGGGTGACATAAGTTAGCTAACAACAAACAGATAAATTATAAAGAGGCGAATCTGAACAGACACAGCATATGAAGGGAAAAGAGAGCATGACGTAAACCATACCACTCTCATCTCCACAAGAATTTGCATATAACTGTCTTACATTCAGGTGCAAGTAGTGGTACACACCATGAGTATTTGTATCTCCAGTTACCACTTGATTCAGGGGAAAAAATTCCCTCACTTATTACGTAGTAATTAGCATAAAGTCACAAGATCAGCAGATATGTGTGTGACAGCTAACCAGCATAAAACTTTTGTGTGGTTGCCAGATAAGCCAGAAAGAGCACCAGATCTGTATGCTGTAATATTCCCACAACTAAACACATAGCAAAACAAGGCTTGTAAAGCAGCAAATGAGGCATTTCTGATTGCTTCTGTGTATGATCTGTCATTCATTTATTTGTATAGCTCATCAAACTTTACCATGTTTTAACTTCGGGGTTTTGATATATTGCTTCAAAACATTTTGATTCTGTTAACAAAGAATGTAAACACGTTCACGGAAATATTAAAATGTTCTATGTTAACACCTGGGAACAAGAAATAAACTCCATTCACCATCTAAATCCCCTTTAGCCTCAGCATGTATCATCGCAGGTGAGGGAGCCTCCCTTGTTGGTTCCCCTGAGGGTTCATTGATTTCCTAGTTGTAAAAGATTTTTCGAGGATCTATATTAACTACTGACAACAAAAAGTGTAACATGACACCTTAACAAGGTGAAATCATCGAACATAAATAAGAAATGAAAGCAACAGGTTGGACCTTGACAAAGATCCAGGTGGCTACAGCTGTCAAATGGTGACACCAGGATATTTCTAGAAAGTCAAGAGGGCAAAAACTTCAAGCCGCCGGTCATACTTATCCACACTTGTTCGGCTTTCATTAAAACTCCACCCCAAAACACAGTAATCTAGTGGTTTGTGTGTGCAGCTAACCTAGCACATGAAGTTCTAGCTTCCAGATCACATTCACATAGCGACAACGCCTTGTAGAAGTTAACCCAAATCCATTAAGGTCACCGAAAACGACACGAACTGAGCGGCAAATCGTCGAAAACAAGTCAAATGTCAAGGGATGTCCCGTAAAAGCGACAAACTTACCCAGAGAGATGAACTATTACCCTCCAAAAACTGTTGAGCTGTTTTGTTTTGAGATCCGACTACAGCCAATATACCGCCAGTACGGTCGCCCGGAAGGACAAACATCACAGACTCCGCGTCGTCTCTGTGATTAGTGGATTTTACGATAAATGCAAATGATTGCATATACTGAACAATAAAATTCGTCTTTATTCAGAGTATGCAGCTGAAACATTATCTTACAAATTGTACTTGTTACTTTATTTTGTTTTAAACAAGGATATCAAGCTGTCGTTCAGCATGTTGAAAAATGTGAGTTTACTGAACAGATTTTGTCTTTTTTGTGTGTTTACTTTAATTTATTGCGCTCCTCTGATGCACATGATTTATGTACTTTTTTATAAATGAGTGCATTTGTGTCGCCCTGCTATGCATCTCGGGCGGCATATTGTCTACCTGCATTGTGGAAAACAGAACTTCTACAGGCTGTAGTTCTAGCAACCTGCGTAAGAGGGCGACCTGACATATCCAGGCACTTGAATCTACCAGAATAGAGGCAGCAGAAGAAGAAATCTCCCGCCCCATCCGCCTCTCCTTAAACGCCTGGCGGGACTCTGCTCTTCACTCACTCTGGTCCGCGTCTCTGCTGTTGTTGTTACGTCGTCCAGACTTAATACGTCGCCGCCAACATGGTGAGGACTAAAGCCGACAGTGTCCCCGCAACATACAGAAAAGGTACAGTAACATAATCCACACTTTTATCACGATCTGAGCTTAGAACGACTGTTTTTTGTCTAGGCGGAAGTGTTTTGTCAAGTTGTCTGGTGTAGACTCCACCGTAGAGTCCACCGAGAATCTGATATTTTTTATCGCTCCCGGTCATAATTGTAATATCGACCATAATCATTTTTCTTTTTGATAGTTGAGACTAATCTTCCATGGTTTTAGACATGAATTGACTGGTTAAATCCACGACTGACGGTACTCCCGCCAACACAGGCCAGGGCCAGCTGCTCTATGTGGATCCCCCTGAGACGTAAACGCTAAGAAACGCATTGAAATGGCTTTATCGCCACTAATCATAGCTACCGTTTGTTATTCTGACTCACTACATTGAGATGACATTTAACCTGGTCTTTTCTAGAAGCTCTGGGGTGCATTCACGCAATCTGGCGCCAGATTTGAGCGCCGCACTGCGTCTTTGTGCGGACTCTACACCAAACCCTGTAGAAAAATGGCTCAGTTCTCAGAAATGTTGCTTCTTGCTTGAAATGCAGGACTATTGATAACACTACTTCAATCGATGGGCATCTTTAACAAGATCGGTATACATTTAACCCGCTATCAGCAGTTGTCAGACGCCGAGTTTTTAGACTTGGTTTCGTTGAGTTTTGCTTTGACATGTTAAAGGTCAACATGTCAAAATCAGATTAATTCCCAGTTAGTTCTACAACTTAGATACAGCCAAGAGTGATTTACTTTGGTGATGGTATAGGAAGGAAAGCAAGTGTGCATCAAAAGAAAACAATACACAAAGTTATGTGCATTATGAACGTGTGGGCGTTTCTACAATGTGTCATTTTTATTAACTTATTTGTGCATATGATTAACTTATTTCCTTGTTTTTGTGTGTCTGCAGCTGTTGCAGCCGCTGCACCCAGGAAGTCTCTGGGCTCCAGTGCAGCTAACGCAGCCTCCTCCAGCAGCCAGTGCTCCACACCGGGTCAGATAAGTATCTGTTGTCATCAACAGATGGGGTACAACAACATGGAGACGATAGCTGACTGTCTCATTTAACCCACAGCAAAGAACAAATATGCTGGTGGCAACCCTGTGTGCCCCCGTCCCACACCCACCTGGCAAAAGGGCATCGGAGACTTCTTCGGTGGACCGCCGAGGAAACCTGAGAAGGAGAACCAGGAGCCCAGAGAGGTAGAGGACGGTGAAGAGGCTGGAGGCAGCGGGATGTCCAAGGCCAGCAGGAAGTATGTTAATGCTCTCTTAAATGTCACATCTCTTAAATTACAGTAAAGCATATCTGATAATGTAAATATTCCTGAGAAAGTTATCTCATTCTCCACTAATCATATTAAGACCACAGCTGGCAACAATACTGTTCCAGATGAATTGAGTTGTCTCATCATTGTTAGAATTATAATTATTGACGGCTTTCCGGGGTTCCCACTTAAAGGTTATAGGGGACTGTTTTGCTATTTAAGAGATCAATTTTTCCATTTTTACCTTTTTCTTTAGAAAATATTTTTCTTGCAAAGCACCTTTTCAGATTGAACTATGGTGCTTTTTTTGTATCTCTTACTTAAATGTGTTGGATCAGCCTAAATGAACTTGCATTACACTTCTTTCACTAATTCTGTGCATCTTGTTTGCAGGGCCAGACCACTGCCCGCTGAGGATGAGGAGGATGATGACTGAGGACAAAGACTGAATCTCTGATAATTTTAGTGTTTTTTTGATGTACATCTGTATATAATTTGTCATTCATTCGTTTGTATAGATCATTAAACTTTTCTATGTTTTTAACTTTGGTACTTTGAATTGTTGCTTTAAAACTTGTTTCCGTTCTATAAATATGCTCTACAAAGTCACGGAAATGAGTTCTCAGGAAAGAAATCCATGTGATTTCATCTGCATCGACCCATTATCTCTAGATTCTGACTTTTGGACGGTCGCTTCTGACAGAAAAGTGAATATTAAAACGGAGTTTAGAATAAAATTAACCCAATGTAGTTCTTTTCATCCTTGTGAAAAGGTTCATGCAAAGAATTGTTTTTTTCACAATTAAATCCTCACTGGAGACCAACACTGACTGTCGTCTCTAAAAATCAATTGAACTAATCCATAGACTCAGGTGATATGACACACATGTGATAACACCGTTGGTCACATGGTGGTGCTGTTGCCACACAGTGAGAGGGTTGCAGGGCTGCATCCCGCAGGACCCTCAGCATATAAAGGTTAATCAGACTAAACACCAAGACAGTCTGAAGATGCTCTATACAAAGTTTGGTGTCAATTGAGCAAAAAGTGTGGAAGGAGACATGTTTAATACGTTTTACAGTTTGTTTTTTAAGAGGGATGGACTTCATTATTTGTAACAAGTTTAAGTGTTTTTTTAGTATAGGGGCTACATCTTTGGCAGTCTGGCGTGGGACTGGACCCATGCAATGATCGATGACGCCCAGGAAGAGGAGCAAAAGCTAAAACGGGGGCAGTAAGACAGCAGCTGTCATACTGTACGTATTCATGGTGATACATGTCCACTGGGCAAGACCGTGCAAGTTCTGAGGCTTCCAAGCAAGAGTACCCCTGGTTTGAAACCAATCCAACCTTTATGTGAGGAGTGCACTTCTATCGCCCCCCACAGTCCAAAAATATTCATGTTTAGGTCGATTGAAAACTAAACTGTGAATAGGTGTGTGTGTGTGTACAACCTTTCCATTTCTACCTATGTTCTACTCTGTTTGAGAACCCTACAACAGCACTGTGTATAAAGCAGGATTGATGAATGGATATGTCCAGTGCAGGCAATCATACTAACTTTAACCAGACTTGCACAAAACGTTAAGTCCCTCACAGGCATGAACATGTAACATAGCTTTGCAAGTCTAATATGTTACAATCTAATTGCTCTATGGGTTACATCTCTATGTCCCCAAATCACCAAGGCTTTAGTCGTGATCTACTAACGCAGGAAGGAGGCCGAGGGAATTAGATGTGAGGATTAGGTGGTGACCTGTGATCTCAGACCTTCATTTGTAGAGCTCAGGTCACCGTTTCTCAGCCGAGCGATAACAGTAGAGGTTTACAACAACGACTGTAAAGCATTCAGCCCAGCACCTGACTGACCACACTGCTGACATCCCACATCTTTATTATTCATTTATGACTAAAGGAGTCTGTGACCTGTGCAGACACAGTTCTGAGCAAAACCAGGAGTTTCTGTCTGGTCCAAAGGATCCAGACAAGCCTGAAGACACAGCTTGATCCAGGGTGAGCCCCTCTGCTCCTGATGGTCTCCCAGTGCAGACCTGCACTTTTACTGCTACTTCCTGTTTCTTGCCCTCTCCTGTCCTTTGCTTCCTGGTTTTCCTATCATGTTTTCTGCTTGTTTGTGCATTTCCCTTCTATTCACTCCATTTCCTGTGACCTGTCTTCTCTTGTAGTTTCCTGCTTCTTTCTGTTTCCTCTCCCGCTATCAGTTCTTGTCTTTTGGTTTCCTCTCCTGCCTCGTCATTTTTGTTCTGCAGGTCACGATCGCGTCATGTCCTGTCTTGGATTTTATTTCCCATTATTTCCCATTTCCTCTCACAGTTCCTTATTAGTCCCCTTGGCTAGCAGATAACTCCTCCCCTCCGAGTCTCCACCATGTCGGGTTGGCTGGAGAAAGGCCTGGGATTCAATGGGCCGCCCCCTACCAAAAACTTCACCCCGTCCTCGCCCCCTTCCACCCCGTTGTCCTTCTCCGTCCCAGCATGCATCCTGCCAGATGCTGAAAGCAGCCGGACGTCAGAGTCCACGTTGGCCACCGTGTGGCGCCGCACGCCTCCAGACTTCTCCAGGTACGCTTCCCCCTCGTGCTCCACCAGCGGCGCCAGGGACGAGGAGTCGGACGTGTGGTGATGCTGAGTGACGGTGATCTCCGGCTGGGACTGGTCGCCGAGCGAGGTCCCCGAGGAGCGCAGGTGGCGGGACTCTGGAGGGGGAGACAGGGGGAGGGCTTCATTAACATCTTTAAATCCAATCTGATTGTAATCTCTCCCTTCTTGTGTGGAGTTTCCAAGCACATCCATTCCACAAAACATTATCATCACATCAATAAGGTCAATTGGAGATTCTAAATTGCCCTTAGGTTTGAGTGTGTGAAGGAATGGTGTGTGTGTGTCCTGTGATGGACTGGAGACCTGTCCACGCTGTACTGCCTGCCTTTGTCTTATGTGTGCTGCAGAAAGCCTCCAGGGACACTGTAAATGAAGAATACTGTCCCTAATGCGGCAGCCTGAAAGTTCAAACAGGCGGCCGCTTCCTGCACTCTTCTTCCTCTCTGGCCTCAACCAGAAGTACAGAGCTGGAACCAGGGCGGACACCTGACTATCAATGGCTGCATCTCTTCTTCTCCGTCACCTTATCGGCCGCTGAGCTGGCATCCTGTAATGCCTCCCTACCAGCGATGCCTCACAGTCGCAGTTACACATTGCCGTGGTCCTCTTATCTTTTAATTCTTCAAAATCTTCTTTAAAATCTTCTTCATTGCGAGTGACTTCTCAGTTTCGCCTTGCCTTCTTCTTGTGTGTGCTTCCTGTTTTCAGCATTGGTTTTCGCTGTGGTCACTTGTTCACACACGCATTCGTACTCATCATCCACTCTGCCCTCTCCTCAGCGTATATTGTACCTGCGTGAGTGTATTCTTCTGATCATGTTCTGTCCTTCCATCTGTTATCTTACTCACCTTGTATCCTAACAGTGTCAACTGGCGCCCATCTCCAACCAGGACAGACAGTCGTACACACACTATCCACTCTCACACTCAAGCTTGAGGGCAGTTTACAGTCTCCAGTTAACCTTAACACGCATGTTTTGGTCTGTGGGGGAAACCCACAGAGACACAGGAAGAGCATGCACACTATACACCCAAAGGTCCTCGGTCCAATATGTTTGCATTGTACTCCACAATGCCCTTAATCTACTTTAATAGCGAGAGATCAATATTGCATCCACTGTTTTTGTTCTCAACAGAGCTCTTAGGTTACATGTCACAGGAGTGACGTGTTAAGACGTCAAACGTTTCACATTTTGCTGCTGAGTGTGTGTGTGTGTGTGTGCGTGCATGTGTGTGCGTGCCTGCGGGCTCCTCTCAGGCACGCAGTATTAACTCCAGTGTGACAGATTCATATATTAGCCTTATGCAACAGTCCCGTATTGTTGAATGGCCTCCTGCAGGAAAGGCTCAGCACTGGACTGTTTCCCGTCGCGGCCAGGATTAGGACCATAATCCCATCAGGCTTTGCCGGCCGCAGCGATGTGCTGCTTTTACTAGAGGTTTGAGTTTGTTTGTGAGGCACTTAAACATTCCCCTCGAACCGAGCACAGACACATCAAGACTCCGGCCTTTACTAGAGCGCCACAGCTCTGTAAGCATCTGTTGGCCTCCGTGCTACTTTGAATTTGACAAACGAGAAAGAAACAACTACAAATATTTGTCTTAATATTTCAATTCAATTTCATTTTATAATTAAAAAAAAAATTCAATTTGCTAACGATTTCTTTCTCAGTAATCAGGGAAAATGCAAAATTTTCCGTCCTACTTGCAGCTGGGGTGTGTGAGTGGCGTGTCGCCCTGACAGGTGTGTTCATTCATCGACCTGCTGCAGTGAGACGTGGCAGTAGATTAACGAGCTCGACTCCTGCTGAGAGGATTTAAACAGCTCATTACCACAGAGTCACGCCCCAAACCTCAACCCCTGACTCTGGGCCGCTGGCTGGCGACCTCACGCAAACTGTATCACAATGAGTTTACACATCGGCTTTTTGTCTTCGTCTTTGTTTCTCCGTCTCGCCAAACTGCATGTTTCCATCCTGCAGAACTGACGAATCGAACCGATGAAAGTCAGAGTTGCGTTTTGAGTGTAAGAAGCGCGATACCAATGGGTGAAAACGGACCCATCAGCAGCTGATCTCTGCTGTGCAGGACGTTGCTGAGATACGGTGACACGATGACCTCGACCAGACGCTCCAACTGGTAGTACTCCAGACTGGGACCACTGGAGTCATGGATCCCCTGACACACAGAGAGAGAGAAAGGAGATGTTCAGAGATCATCATAACAGCTGCCATTACCTCACCTGGAGATGACATGACTGAACACCTACAAGCACCTTACAAGCGCACCCATCTGTGCATCAAAGCCTAGCTCTGCATCACAACACGCAGACACGTGCACCTGCTCACCTGCAGCACCAGCAGCATCTGTGTGACAGCTGGAGGGATGGAGGCTGCAGTCTTCAGGGCTTCCTCCAGGTGGAGCTTCAACAGCACAAGGTCTCTGAAGGCCAACAGAGCCATCTGCCTCACTGTCAGCTCCTGACCCTGTGTGTATACACACACACACACACACACACACACACACACACACAGTGACACTCTTATTTTATTTCTGTTCCCTTTGACCAAGTTTTAAAGTTTTGCTCTCTAGTGTTAAGAAAGAAGTGATGGGCTCCATCTACATGCAGGTTTGGAGATAATATGGTCCTTAGTAACAATAATGACAATGACTTTATTTACAAAGGACTTTAAAAACAACCACAGTTGACAAAAACAAGACAATAAAAACCATAAAATCAGGATCAAAGTTATGTACTGTGCTCAAAAGCCAGGATGGCTTTTAAAAATGCCTCACAGATCTGAGGTCCTTCCATGCTCACCCTGACTGGGTAGCTTGCCTGCCTCTCCCATTTCTCATCATGTATCTTTACGTTTTTCGCTCAACAATGAATTGCAAATTTATTCACGAATGAGTCATGAGATGACGTTTTGGCCGTACATCTTTCACTGGGAATAAACCATTGTTAATTAACAAAGCCAGGGTAAAACCGTTTGTTTTTTTTCAATCTAGGACCTCTTTACACACACACACACACACACACACACACACACACACACACACACACACACACACACACGCACACACACAGCTCAGACAGAATGAATCAAATGAGCACCGTGAAGTGGGTGTCTGGGGTGAAGCGAGGGTAACAGACGCAAAAGGTCCATTTGTTCGTACGAAGGTATCATTAAAGCATAAGAACAGAGCGTCCCTTTGCTCTGAACGAACAGAAGGGTCTCCATCCTGACAGAACAATTACGTTGCCACGGCAACACAGCTCCAAATGACTTCAATCCCATGAATGGAGTCTAAAATCATGATTGCTCATTACTTGTAGAGTCACTTCATTATTCCCTTCTTTTTTTTTCCAGACTCTTTAGTCTGCTCTCTAGAGGTTTTTAATGAGATGTGCTGAGAGGTCCAAAATTGTTAAACAAAGGAAAGCAAGCTTAATGTCAATATTGTTTCCTCTCCTTTTTGCGTGTGGCGCTGCAAAACCCGAACCTTTATGGTATATCTGTGTTAAGAATGGGAACAGGGAAACTAGTCAGAGTTAACTGGCTAACTAACTGACTCACTGACTGTCTGAGTATAAGTGTAAGTGTGTGTGTGTGTGTGTGTGTGTGTGTGTGTGTGTACCTGGACAGGGTAGAAGATGGCCTGCAGGGTGGGGAGGGTCTCGGTGAAGAATCGGTCCCACATGTCAGCCAGGACACCGAGCTGCTCCTCACCTGCAAGAAAGTGTCGGGTGGTTACCATAGAAACGCACCCCCACCCGAACACACAAATACCAACGAAGAAGTGCTTAAACTTGCTGAGAGTTTTACGAGAAACCACAAACAGCTCTCACCGGAGTGGAGGAGGACCTGATCCAGGACTTCAGACAGACCTCGAGTCAGCAGCTGGTTCTGAAAAACACCACACGCAAACGCACAGATAAGATCTGAGACCAGATCTGAGACCAGATTTTCCCATAAACGGGCTCAGGTGACTGATGATGAACACACATGACCATGCAGGCTGAGACTTCCTGAACCTGAACATGTACAGAATGCAGAAAATCAATCTGAGATCCAGCTGCTGAGACCCGAAGATGTGGATGCTCATTAGGATGAAACCTGGTGGCTAGATAAACATCTGGATGCCGGACAGGCTCACAACTGTATGTTCTGCCATGGTTATACTGATGGACACACATGGCTGTGTGTTAGCGTGTTCTTGTTCTGCATGGTGATGAGAGCAGCATAACACACAGGACAAAAGGTCTGTTGTGCTTGCAGATCACAGAGATCACATGACTAATTACTGCTGTTGGTATCCCATTAACTAACCAATCCATTATCACATTCATTGATATCTTCTAATTTAAAAGAGCACTTTTACCCTAGGTTAGCATGAAGAAGAATATGTAAAAATAGCTGTTAGTGGACTATGATTTATTTCCTGGTGGGGACCAGCACCTTCTTTGTGTCTATGGGGTTGCCTAGTAACTGGCACAGGTAGAGGTTAGGTCAGACAATGACACGTTCCCCTCTCATGACTTTCAGTCTTCATACTGAGCAAAGATC
The DNA here is from genome assembly GCA_029224185.1 of Karalla daura. Taxonomy (NCBI): domain Eukaryota; kingdom Metazoa; phylum Chordata; class Actinopteri; order Chaetodontiformes; family Leiognathidae; genus Karalla; species Karalla daura. The sequence goes on from CM055196.1 coordinate 16,309,310, forward strand.
AAATGAGTAACACAGTTTGCTTTTCCAGTGAAATGACTATGAAAGCCTCTAAGATTTACTGCAAAGAAAGTATATTTTAATAACAGAAAACTCATTATAAATAAAAGAAAAAAACTGATCACATCAGTGAACTACCAAGCAAATGTTTTCATTCACTCTTCATGATGCGTTAGTTGACTTAGTTACTGTGACTTGCATCAAATATTGTTTCCTCTGATTGTTGAGAACAAAGATTCTGGTGAGTTGCAGAAATAAATGAGGTGAAAACAGGACATAGAGGGTACAAAAATACCTGGAAGTAGTCAGTGATAAAGGAACCCATCTCGGTTTTAAGGAGCCATCTGCAAAAAAACAAACAAAACAGAACTGAAACGTGAACACAGTTAACCTCATACCAGCTTCTTAATGCAGGTTTGATTTTGACGCCTAGATTGAGACACAAGCTGAGCAGGTGTGAGTCAAATCTCACACCCGTTTCTACTGTTTCACATCGATTTCTATCAACACTTCCTGAAACGTGCTCTTCATCTTACATGTCGCTTTTTGAGCTGCTGTTTCAGCTTCATTAACTGTCATTCACAGCTATCTTAAATGCCGCAGCCGATCTTTCTCCATGAGAGAAGACAAAAAAAACAAACAAGGAAACTGTAGAAGATGTCAATCACTGAAGAGAAAAGATGCAAGTCTTCTTCACCTGATGCTCTCGTTAAGCGTGAACAGTTCATTAGGCTGCAGAGCTCCGCCCTGGAACACCTTGATCACGGCTGATTGGACGCTGAGGACACACAGACCAGCACAGGTACAGTCAGACAGGTCAGTTTACGCAGTTGGTCTTCACTGGGGCAGCCTAGTAGGGACAGGAAATCCTCCATCTTCTCCAAATAGCTGTTGAACTTGCAGTCGTATCCGTTTTTTGTGATTCGATGCTTTGAATTCGTTTCAACTGGATTAGATCAGAGCAGATCGAGCCTCCTGCAGCCACTCAGAAATAGCGGATCGTACGGAGTGGCAGCATTGCCCCGACGTGCTGTCGTCCCCTGTGTGTGTGTGTATGTGGGTGACTCAGCTGGTTGTCAGGACGTGGCCCCACTGCCACCTCCACTTCCTACTAAACATCCTGCCCAGTGCTGTGCAGAGCAGGAAACTGGCTGAGACTCAGAGGTCTCTGAAGTTTCTGCTGCCCATGTGGAACAGCATGAACACACACACACACACACACACACACACACACACACACACACACACACACACACACACACACACACACACACACACACACACACACACACAGACAAGGCAGCAGAGCAAGACCTCTCACCTGAGATACAGGTGCCAATGAAAAGATATCCATAAGATATGGAGGACAACAATCTGATGATCTGTTCTTTCTTGGTGAAACAACTAGAAATGTCAGATCCTACAAACGACCGTTCGATCAGGATCATACCGAGTCGTTTCGTCTGGCAGTTCCATGAGGGAAGACAACCCGACAGGTCTGGAACAGGCTGGAGATATCAAAAGGTCTCATGGGTAACTTCTCCACGTTCAGGAGTAAACTCTTGATACTGTTTATTTCATAAATGCTATCTGTATCTGAACTGAATCAGTTGACTGAAATGGACCGGACCAGGGAGACAGAGAGCAGATATCAGGAAGAAAGAGGGACAGTGACAACAACAGTGACAAAAAAAGAATAGAAATATCAGTTACAAATCGAGAAGAGACTCTGCTCTTGCTCTGATATAAAGTCGGCCGTCCACAGCCTCTGAAACACCTGTGAAAGATCCAGTTTTTCTCTATGAGGTCTGGAAAACATAAGCTGGCAGTGTTTCCATGACTTTAAGCTGATGTTTGAAACCATAACACACACACACACACACACACACACACACACACATGCATAGTTGAGGACAGTGGCGTTAAACATGACACAGACCGATATTATCCCCTGTTCATCCTGTTGATGGACAACAGAACCAGAACCCTGCCTGTCCTACACACAAGGTCACCTCTCAGGTGGAGCTGCCTAGCAGTGACCTTTGGCTGACCTGTTCCACACGCTGGTGTTGGAGATCTGCAGAGCAGGGGAGCTGGCGTGGAAGCGGGCGAGGTCCGACAGCACCGGAGAACTCATGAAGCGAGGCCGAGGGCGCCGGAAAGATCCCATCATGGAGCCTGGCTGCAGGGCAGAGGGGAAACAAACGGAGAAGAGCTGTGATCGGTAACAACGGCAGAAAATGATCAGCCATCAGGAACATGTGCCACCCCGCGTCCAGACCAGGGTTATACTAGTTTTAGATTTTTAATTTAATTTTTAGTTCTAATTAGTCTTGACTTTCTTCTCCTCTTATTCAGATAGAGTTAGGGTTATCAGAGTAGGTTTGCTAGTTTCTATTAGTTTTCGTCTTTTTCCAAATGCTTAGTTTTAGTTTCGTTTCTATTAGTTTAAGGACTAGTTTTAGTTTTTCATACTTTGTCAGGTGCATGATTCAAAAGATCAGAGTAAGTACTGTGAAATAAATCTCAAAAGACACCATGGTAGTAAATGAGAAAAAACAATAAGTAAATAAATAAACTGTGACGTGCCGTATGGTGCCTCCAGCTCATGAAAAATTGCTTGAGCCAAATAAATTGATTTCATATCAATCTGACATTGACAAAAACGAAAACTAAGAGGGTTTTAGACACAATTACAACACGTTTTAGTTAGTTTTTTTTGACACATAATACAGTTTCCCTTAGCTTTTTTCTTTTAATAACAGTTTTTATTTATTTCGGTTAACGAAAATGTTTTTTCAATTCTAGTTTTAGTTGGTTTTATTAACAATAATAACCCTGTTCCAGACAATCTGACTAGACGCTGGAGAGACGGGAATAAAGGGCTGTTTACTTTGTTTTCTGAGGAAGAGTTAAGTACAGACGACAGAGAGAGAGAGAGAGAGAGAGAGAGAGAGAGAGAGAGAGAGAGACAGCATAGGCAGCAGACCTGTGTGACACACACACACAGACAGACAGATGCAGGCGACGCTTCCTGTTGTCGAGATACCCCGGAGCGGCTTCAGCAGCGTCGGATTCATTTAGAAACACAGAGACATCAGCTTCCTCCAGGCCGCAGCTTCCTGCGGAGCGAGGGTGACCTGAGATCGGCCCGGCTACGGCGCGGAGGCCTCGCTCCGCCTCGCCTCGCCGTCCAGAAACCACAGACGCAGGCAGCCGGGCCCCGCCGCTGCCCCCGCTTCCCGCTCGCACTACACCACATGCCTTCACATGTATTTTTGCACATGTACATTAGAGAGCCCTCGCGCTCGGGATCTGCGATATATATAGTCTCCAAAATCAACACACGGGCGGATTTTACTTGAGTCAGCAGGACAGCGTTCTGCCTCTTTCTTTCATGCTGTTTTTGTGACTGAAAACAGGAAATAAAAAGCTGCACTCGGCCTTGATTACAGAGCGACAGAGAGCCTGTTGTGGCGGGCTCGCTCGGCACTAATTGTACGTTGAAGTTGAAGAAAATGTCATTGCTAATATGAGTTTTGGTCTCGCTCCAGTCCGTCCCGTGTGTGGACGCCGTTGTGCAGCAGCTTCTCCTCTAAAGGAGTCGAAAGGCTCAGCAGCACCGTCGCACACCCCGCCCACAGGTCCGGTTTCTACAAGCATCGACAGAGACATATGGCCCGGAGACGAGCTCAGAGGCAGCCGCAGAGAGTTTCATCTAAACTGAGAATCCACATCTGAACTTCCTGTGAGCAGAAGAGGAGAGAACTGAGTGCACTTCATCCTCACGCTTCAGGTCAGGCCACGAGTCTCCTACAGAGGGAAATCACATCTGTACAAGCCAATCTGGATACCAATCCATTCATGCCGATGAGCACCTGATGAGTGTCTTGTGCCTCATAGTAATTCCAAATGTATGTATAACTGCTCATTAGGTGAGTGATGAGATATTGAAGTGAAACAGACAGTTTTAAATTCTGCATCTGAGGCTCCTGACTCTGTTCTCTTCATGCTCCTCTTTCAGACACCAGTCGAGAGTCTCCGCTGGCGATCTGCAGGCCAACTCCCCAGCCAACTCCCTAGAACAGCACGAGCCTGTCCCCAGCTATGCCGTTTCCTCTGATCACAGGCAACGGGAGGCCTCGTGCTGACACTCCACACAAACACGCCGACGTTTGTTAGGTTTAGGAAAACTTCTGAGGTCTCTCTCAGAGAGCAGACCGAAGTGGAAGCGGACAACATGAAACCCCAAGGAAACAACTTTGACTTGTGCTGTTTCCTATAGCCACCTCACTTCCTGCTGGATGCAATGCCTTCACTTCCTGCTGACATGATGCCATCATTTCCTGCTGAGCAGTCATTGTTATTATCTCCGGTTTCTAATATTGCGCACATACAGATTCATGGCTAATATTTCTGGATAGCTGAGCTCGCTGGAGGAACCTGAATTCTGGGGGTCTGACAGATGTCGGTGGTTTGCTGAGGCCGGTCCACTTGTGTACAGTTGCCACCGAGGTAACCAGTGCAGGTGTGTGTGTGTGTGTGTGTGTTTGTGACTTAAAGAGCTGCAAAGCGTCATCAGATAAACGTGGGAGAGTGAAAGTGTTCACCACATGTTGTGTTCACAGGACACACATGCACACGCACACACACACACATACACACACACACACACACACACAGTGCGTCTCTCAGCATCTTGTTTCCCTGATGCAAAGAGCTTGTGCTTTCGAGAAGATGATTTATTCGGAGAAGAAAAACAGCTCTCTCAGTTTCAGCTCTGCGGTAGGCGTTAGGCGTCACCGTGTGTCTAAGCGTCACCATGACGACCCATCTGGTTCACACACCACAACCAGTCATCAAAAAAAGGTCAACCCCCCCAACCCCCCAACAGACACCTCACCCCGCCTGTGTCAGATCTCGTCCTGCTGTTACGTGCCATCAGTTTGTCACGTTGACTTCTGACCAGCACAGATCTGTTCAATCTGTCCCATCCCACTCCTCCAACATGTGAGGAGAGCGTCATGTCCGTCGCATGTCAAAACAATTTCACGTGAGGCTCATTATTTCTGGTTCTAGTTGATTTAATCTGCTCTGAGGTGGAATAAAAATGACAAAATCCGTGTTTCTCCTACCTCCACCTGTTGTCTGCTACACCTTCCCATGACCATGACCTCACCTCATCCCTATCTACAGCCAAGCAACAGTTTACAGCTACAAACTGTGGTTTCCACACTGTCTGTCCAGTCCAGTCTTTATGCTAAGCTTGGATAACCAGTTTGTGTTTCCTGCAGGAACATTAAGCTAATTCAAGGCATCTGCAGCAGGTCACACACCAAACTAACCAAACTAAACCATCTATCTTTACATCAGCCTCCTAGAACCTGAATGCTGTCTGTTGATGTCAATCTCCGGAGTACATAAGGAAAAGGCAGGGAGTGCAGCAGTCTGTCCTGTCACTTACAGCTATGGACAACAGTAAGTCTCTATCTACCTTCATGCATGTTATCAGGACTGTTAAAGGAGGCCCGGGGTAGACACAGAGAAGACCCATGTGCACACAGGAAGAGCATGCTAACTCCAGACCAATGACAGAGACTGAGACGTGAACCAATGGCATTCTTGCTCTGAGCTTGCCCTTTCTTTGCCTCTGTCTGTAGACCAGGTTCAGGCTATAACCTCCATGACAATACATCCATCCATTATCTATTACCACGCTGTTCTTCATTGGCGCTGCAGGTGTCATATGGAGTCTATCCCAGCACACATAAGTCCAGGACATCCTGGACAGGGTGCCAGTCCGTCACATAAGGGAAATTTGGGGTCTGCAGTCAACCTTGCATGTTTTTGGACTGTTGGAGTGAACCAGAGCACTTCAAACGCCACACAGAAAGGCCTTTAGTCTGACTAGGGTTTGGACCAGGGACATTGCTGCTGTGGAGCGACAGTGCTAACCACTCATCTGCTGCGTTGCTCAAACCAAATCGACCAACGCATCTCCAGTAAGTCCTCACACTGACTTGAAACTTCACAGCACCGATCTGCTCCAGGTGAGACGCGCCGAGCCGTGGCCAGGGAAAACAGACCCGGAGTTTTGCTACACTTTCTTACACCTAGCTGTGTGTGGTAGTGTGTGAGCGTTAGTGTGTGAGTGCGACTGTTAGTGTGTGAGTGTTAGTGTGGGGCTAGCATGTGCGCTAATCCAAAAGCAGGAGCCGCCCGTCATGAGAAAGTACTCAGCAAAACTAATGCAATTACAGGCAGGGAGGGTGATGGAGAGGACCAGCGAGTGACGGCTCATCTAAAAAAAAAAAAAGATCCTTATCCTTCTTCCTCACATCGACAAAAGTTTCCCTGTTCATCAAAAATTAGATCAGAACCAAAAAAACAAATCAGAAATAACCAAAATCAGCTGGTCGCCGTCGTCCACAGAGCAGCAAGGGCTCTGCAGGCTGCAGTCTCCGTCTGTGTCGGCGCAGACCAAAGACATGTCACACATGACTGCGGAGAAATGAGCCTCATCACATGCTGCAGCGATCGATATCAGCAGGGCCGAGCAGCTGCCCAAGTACTGCAACCTGAACACTGCGTCACTCCCGGCCTCCACGATCGAACCGTTGATAATCGATGAAGAAACTAATTACTCAGTCAGTAGTAACCGTGTACGCCTCGACCAAAACAGAAGCGAATGGGCCTCCACTGATGTGCAGCTGCGAGGTCATATAGTTCAAACTGCACGCTGTGAGAACAGTTAACGCAGAGACTACTATGACTACTATGACAATAGCGAATGAGTGAGCGTTGTGTGAACTGTCCAGGGTGTGTCCCCTGCCTCCGTCCTATTTGCATCCCAGGCAACACTCGACAAAATAGGTAAGAGAACTGATTCATTGTGAGCACACACATGCCCAATTACACCGCAAACACTTTCTTATGCGTTGTGCATTAGAAGTTCAAGTTCAAGTGTAGTTCTACTGCACAAAGCAATCTCGGTCCAGACTGTTTGCCTGTGTGGTCCCTAGGTGGTGGAACAAACTCCCAAACACATCAGAATGGGAATCTCCCTACCCATCTTCAAGAGTCTCTTGAAGACTTTTCCTCCTCCAAGAGCACCTAACTTTCTTACAACAGTGCTCTTCCCCCTCTAATATGAAAAACAAAAAGCAAAACAAAAAACAAACAAACAAAAATCTGTCCTATCCTTCTATTGTACCTATCCTATCTGACTTATCTACCTCCAACTATCGCCTCTTGTTACACTGTAAGCACTTATACTGTCCCTCAACTGTAAGTCGCTTTGGATAAAAGCATCTGCCTAATGAGTGAATGTAATGTAAATGTAGAGGGAGTAGGTATCTGAATACTTCCTCCAGCGCAGGTTAAAGTCACACATGTGTGATCTTTCATGACAGCTGGAGTATTGCAGTAAAACAGTCACAGTTTTTAGGAATGCTTCTAATAACTAGATCAGCGACATTGACTAGTGCTGTGATGCTCTGAGTCCACTTCCACATCTGCAGTGGTTCGCTGCACAGCTCAAAATGCAAATCAACATCCACACATTGACAGGACGTGAGTTTTGTGAGTGGAGTGAAACTGACTCATGAATGAGATCTCAGGCTGGTTCACTCACTCCCAGTGTCCGGTAGCTGCAGTGCATTCAGGTCTCCTGGAAACTGGTCTCCAACTGGACCTGGAATCACAGGATCCTGATGGACTCCACCTGCAGGAGCTAGACGGTCACAATCTGCCCATCAGGTCCAAGTGGCACACACTTTATCTCAGGATTAGCAGCAGGTTAAACAAGCTGCACCCCTCAATATAAGAGCACGGGTTTCTTCATGAACAACACTGCAGGTGTGCTGTGGGAAGTTCCTGCAGATTCATCACAAGCTACGACCATGTGGTTCTATTTTCACTTTCTACAGGGGTCACACTCTGAGGAGACTCGTGGCTTCCCGCTCTAGATGGAGTCTCCTCACAGGCGCAGCCTGCACAAGCAGGTGAGTTTTTACGTAGCACATGACGTCAGAGGACCTGGATCCTGGTGAACTCACCTGAGAGGACTCTCTTGACTCTTGCGACTCCGCTCAAGAAACAGAAAGGGTCCGAAATCCAATTAAAGGTGAAGAAATGAACTCCTCCTCGTCGCCGTCATCATCATCGCTATCATCGACTCTCATTATCGAAACATCTCGGCACTTTTCGAGGCGGAGACACACAGACAAAAAAACCCCGACAGACAGGTGGGCAGAGAGACAGATAGATGAGCAGGTCACAACTTCTACCCGCAGCTTCAAACAACGGACTTAACTCACTTGAGACCAAAGCCTCCGCTCAACAGGCTGCAGCCGACAAGCGGTAGGAGACCATGGCCTCAACTTCCAGGCTCAGCCTTCAAAGTAAAAGCCGCGTCCCCTCAACTCGCTACATCGTGGGTTACATTTGATATATTTTTGATTTCTCACTTCATTAGGAAGAAAAATAATCAAGGTAAAGTGTCTAAATATTGTGATTCAATTGGAATTATATTTACGTAAATATTTTCAAAGAGAAATTATTTTGTAGAGTTGTTTTATATCTAGTCAAACAGACAAATATATAAAAAAGAGACAAATATATGCAATGACAAAACCACAGCTAAGGAGCCCTACACGTCTGACCCAGAATCAGAGGAGGGATCAGATATCAAGTAAAAATCAAGAGTGTGTACATTGACATTTCACCAGGAACTTTACCAACCTCCCCCAGCAGATTCTGTGTTAAGGCAGGGGTGCCACGGCAAGTACACACCCACTACTTTGGAAATGGGGAGTGTTATTATTTGTGTCACATATGTATGTATGTGTCAGATTCTCTGGCTGGGACTAAGTGGTTCTAATTCATTTTCCCCCCCATACTGTTTTTTTGACTGCTCTGTGGCTACTTTCTTACTCTTCTCTCTGATAAATGTGCATAATCTGCAGTAACTCCACAGCTCCAAATTATCTGATCTGAGAAGAGACATTTTAACTGTCTCTCTCATTTCTCTCGTCTCTGAGCTGAACCGCTTTTAAACAGTTTAATGCTTTAATTGTGAAAATGGCCATGTTGACTTCTGCTAAACTCCTAGTTTCAGCTTGATTCAGGGTCCTGCCCATGGAGGAGATGATTGGCACAGAGGATTTCAGGGGATGAATATTCATGAGGTGGAGTTAATTCAACGAATCAGAAGTTCACAAGCTAAGCTAGTGCGTGTGTATATGTGTGTGTGTGCGCGTGTGTGTGTGTCGTAGGAACTGACAGGTATCACAACAGAAATAAGTTTAAAGTAGTTTATTGTGTTTGATAACTTCAGACAAAAGCAGAAACAAGCTGGACAAGTTTGAAATGATTGTCCCACATGAAACCATGGCTGAGTCTGTTTGACCCTGCAGAAGTGAGTGATAGAGCTGCTCCACTGTGCTGTCCACACACTGATCTACGAGCAGCTGACTGCTAATGTCCATGTTGCTGTCACCGTCCTCACTTCAGTTTGTCTCAATTGAGTTTAACTCCTCGGAAACAAGAAGCTGCTTTATGTGAAGTGGCAGCAGCAGCAGCAGCTCCCAGCAAAGTGTCTCCACCTCCTCGGGATGTGAACTGAATATTAATTAGTCCGATTCAGTCAGTCAGTCAGATGCAGGAGCTGCTCTCAGTTCAGAGACAGAACGAAGAAAAGCTGCGCTGAGGGTAAATTATCAGTGCAGCTCCACCTGTTTCTGACCTACGGATGGAGGAACTTCCTGCACTGACTCCTGTTCACTGAAGAAAAACTGTTGTGGCCTGAACGTGAAGGTGAGTTGACTTCCAAAAGGTCAGAGGTCACATTAAGCGTGTGTCAGATTGGAAGGCTCCTGCAGCATCTGGGCCGCAGCCTCCTGGTTATGCCTCCTGGCTTCCTGCAGAGGAGAGCGCCCCCACCTGGTGAAAAAACAACAAACTACATTACACACAGCAACAGGTTGAAAACCATCTCAGTGCCTGTTCACTCTCAGATACCTGTTGGACAAGAATGATTTGCTTATTTTGGAATTTCCTCTGTTTTGCTACAATGAATGTCCTCACTGACTAACTTTTCCTCGTATAAATATATTAATTATACTTCCAATAGTCACTATCTGATATCCAATGTTATGTAGTGTAGGAATGTTGTTCAGGTGCATTCTCACCTGTCCAGGAGAGTGGTGTTTGCTCCTGCGTTGTCCAGCAGGAAGCGGATGACCTCTGTGTGACCCTCAGCGGCCGCCACATGCAGAGCGGACCTGCCGTCATAGTCAACTGCATTTATGTCAACACCTGACAAGAAGTACCTGCAGAGAACCATGGAAGAAGAGAGTCTGAGTTGCATTTTCTTGCAAGTCACAGTCTGAAGTCTCAGTCCCTTATTCAGCTGCTGCTGCCACTGATGATGTTTCTCATAGTGTTTCACGTTGCCTCGTCTTCTTAAAAAGCTAATCGTACAAATACAACTTTAGGTGACATATCTGTTTCTGCTGCAATGGCTCAGCTGGATCTCAGGGGTTTTCTTATATCTGCCGATTGCAAATCTGATGTGGCAGTAAAAGACTAGATGAAGGAACACCCGAGTGGAAAGTTTCACAGGTGAACAGGAAATGTGTGTGGATGGAGACTGTTACCCCAGGAACCTTGCTTCAGGAGCAGTCTGACTGATCAAAATAACTAAATCGTGTCTTCATCAGAAGTTACCTCCTCAAAGCCCGGACATCTCCTCTGAAAGCTGCCAGCAGGACGTTCATGATGTGGTAACCCTGTGGAGGAGAAGGGAAGGGGCAGCGTGATGTGACAGTCGAACCGTCACACAGACAGACTGAGATGATGACGACGTCTGACCTCAGACTCAGCCTTCCAGTGTCTATAGGACAGAACCTGCCTGAACGGCGTCCTGATGTCAAAGCTGTGCAGCTGAAAAGTCGACACCAGCTCCTACACACACACACACACACACACACACACACACATACACACACACACACAGATATTGGACCAAAACCAGCTTCAGAGGCATCTCCCAAAACCTTACTTCCACCATCCCTCTGCTTATGTCAAACAAAGTGATGGATGTGAGACACTCTGGTGTGATAAGTGAGACCTGGCAGAAGTGGACGGCTCTCCACGGGTTTCCACAGGCGTCCAGCTCAGGAGAAAACGCCATTAGACCCAAAACACCTGGAACCACTGCCAGCAAGGAGCCCTGGCTGCTGGACATGGCCGGCAGTGACGTCTGCAAATGAAAAACCAGGTCGGGTTCGTTGACAGGTGACTCAGGTGACATCATTGCGTACACATGCAAGGACACGCTGACACATCGAGCTATCGACACATCACACTGCTGCTTGTGTCACGTCCTCAGGACTTCAACAAAACCATCTCCAGATTTAATTATTGACATGTTCTAGCAGTTCAAACACGCTCCTCTGTTACCATGACAACCTCACATCCTGCATCCTGATGTTCATGTCACATGCACACCCAGACATGTGGACCGCAGCACTGTGATCACACATGTGTGATCACATCAATAAAGAAAGACCAGAAAAGAAGGAGGATGGAGAAGAAAGAGGGAGAGGAAGAAATAGAAACAGTGACAAAACAAGGAAAAGCATGAGGAAGAGTAAGATGGCGAGAGGACGAAGGAGATGTGTCACAGCAGAACAGACACTGGACCTTGTAGTGGAAGCTGGTGGAGTAATCCTTCAGCCCAGCTACTTGCATCATGGACAGCAAACTTCGCGTCGCTGTCGGTGACATCACTTGGTCACCTGACAGTGGACAGAGCCCTCCATTGGCTAATGAAGCTGCCATGACGGCGCCTGACTCACAGGTGATCTCTGTAGAGGTGCACTGACAGACAGCAAAGTAGGCTACTGGTTTACTATGACGTGGGTTTTAATCTGTGTACATCAGAACATCAATAACCACCAAACAACAGAGAAGTGACTTTGTGACATTTCTACTCATGCCTCTAATCCGTATTAGGGGAGTAAAAGTAATCAGATTACTCAGAGGGAAAGCAGCGGTATACCTGCAGCATCAGATCCAGAGCAGCGTTGATGTCGACCGTCTCTGGAAAACACTGAGAAGCACAGGGTTAAATCAGAGCTGAAGCATCCACACACACACACACACACACACACACACACACACACACACACACACACACACACATACAGACCTGTCAACTCAAAAAGCCTTACCTTCTTCTCCTGCAGGTAGAAGGACAGAGCGTGGAGTCTGACGCTGCTCCTCCTGCTACTCTGATAGCTGCAGCACAAAAACAACAACACACAAACAAACAAAATAAATAAATAATGACATGGTAGTTATAGTCTATTAATGTCATCAACAATGCACATGCATCGCTGTGTCTAACAGCTGAACTCCTATTTTTCTATTTGTGTGTGTGTGTGTGTCTGAACAAGCTCTATGGCACAGAGGATGATGATGATGATGAAGCTCTCTCAGTCTTTAGTCAGACTCTGCACATTTGCAGACCAGAAGAAGAAGACAACAGCATTGCACTATTGCATCAGTACCTGCTGCAGTTCAAGCTCGCATGCTCCTTGTTGCACAGCCTGTGGATGACGTTCAGCACCTGCAGAGCAAAACCACACACAGATGATGGTTTTGCGTTTGCCCGGACATTCATGTGCATATCTGCCTCATCTGTGTCGCTCACCCAGTCGTACTTCTCCTCCTCCGTGGCACTGAGCCTCCCCGCCAGCTGCTGGCGCAGAGCACAGAGTTAGAGGAGCACACGCCTGTCTGGTGCATGGTCACACAGGGGAGAGTGTTACCTGCAGTAAAGATGTCGTAACAATTGCCCCAGTCTCGGTGAGTGGGCTGTGAGGGATCCCTGCAGGTACACACACACACATGGTCAGAGGTCATCGTGGTGGAAAAGAAGCACTGGTAATTGTATTCTATGTGTATGCTGTGATACTGGACCTGTTTTACTGAGAGTGAATGGAGAGTCGTATCTGGAGAAACCATCCATGCCAACATATCTGTGGACCAGCTTGCAGCCCAGCAGCTCCACCGCCACGCCATAAACCAGCGGCCATGACACCTCGCCCAGGACCAGAGGACCTGCCCAGTCACCCAGAGACAACCTGATGGACAGACAGCCAGACAGAAAGACAGACAGCATGTTTCATATGCCTAAAAAGGCAGAGAATACACTCTGGACCAGTATGGACATATACACACAACATTTACTCTTAGACTCACACCTTGGAGCAATAGTGTCTTTGAATGACCAAAACATACAGTTTTTGGACTGTGTAATACACTGCACTAAACAGAGAAAATCCATGCACACATGAGGAAAACATGCAGCCACCACATCAGTCAGACCGGGATTTGAATTCTTCTTGCTTTGAGGCAACAATGCTGTCCACCAAGCCTTATCTCAGGCCTTTAATTGACGTACAGTTGTTCATATTTTATCATGAAACCTTGTTTAAATTTGCTCTAATTTGTCCCAGTCAGGTTCAAGGATAACATAATGCAGTGTCGTCCCTGTACACAAATGAGGGGGACTGTACAACTACAGTGAAGTGGTTTAAGTAATATGAAAAGAAAATGCATCTGTGAGGTCCTCAGCAAGCACTGCTACTGCCCCCCTGTGGCCGATAAGCACTACTACATACTGCATAAACTTGAATAGACAAGAAAACATTCATGAGTTATGATATAAAAAAAGATTAATGATAGTGGTAAATAAATCACAGCAAAGCAGTTATATCAGTGGAACTGAAAGTCTGAGAGTTGGACTTACCTCTGCCCGTCCACAGTGCAGATTGAGATGCTCCACTTGGTGTCCTCCTTGGTCTCCTTTCCCTTCTCCTGATTACATCGATAGTGTTAAAGTGATTGGAGTGCTCTGACCAGTGTCCAGTCTCAGTTTCTGTTGATCTGCAGATGTCGGAGCAGAGCTTACCTGCACAGACGACAGCTGGCGACACTTTGAGAACAACTTCTGAGTTTCTTCTGTGAAGGTGGAGAAATCTGGGACAACGAATCGCCCCTGCAGAGCTTTCAGGATCAGAGAGACGAAGCCTGTGACACACCTAAGTGATTTAAACCAGAATCAGACAAATATATTTACAAAAACTTGTGATTACATCACTCATCACAACTGAAACCACAATCCAGCAGCCCACAGAAATGCAATGTTATGAATAATCTGAATCAAATGATAGAAACAGGTATAGACCCATATAACTCTGGGAACCACTGGATGAGCAGCAGTAGCACAACATTAATAAGACTAGGAGTAAATGAACTCTTTCATTTACTCCAGACTACTGTAAGAGAGTTTATTTTAGTGTTGAAAAGCCCCTCCTCCATTATTGTAAACCTGTTAATTTAACCAGCTTTACATAACCACATACAGCGACCACATAACCACACACAAACTGAGACTGGACCTAGATGAGTCTTGAGGGGAAAGAGCAGACCTGTGGAAGGTGTTTCTGTCCACTGAACCCTCTGCATCCTGCAGCTTCCGGAGATGGAGGAAACACTCTCTGAGACGAGGGTCAGACCGGTGCAACCCAGAGCTCCAGATGGCCTGACAGAGAAAACAAGCCAAAACACAACATTTGTTTAAACTCATACTCGTTCTATCTTGTGCATCTCTCTCTCTCTCCCTGTGATGATACCTCACAAAACTTGCTGACGTTAATTCTTCCGTCCACGGCGAAACTGTCAAACAGAACGTCAGCAGCTCTGAAACGATACCAGAGTCAGGTTGACAGCTCCTGGTCTGGTGTTGGGCTTAACCCTGATGGGAAGACTCACCCCCTGCGTTTAGACACACTCTGCTGAGGGGGGGACCGAGGCTGAGTGGGGGGGGACCACCTATCCTCCGGCTGCACCACCGCCTGAGGAAGAGGAGGCTTCAGGCAGCCGTTGCTGGTCGATGCTGTGATTCATAAAACAGAGAATCGTTTGTGGTTTTTACAAAAGAACATCAAGTTGACTTGTGTGTTTATGTTGTGTAATGATGGGTGAAACTTGTGTAACTAACTGTGCAGCTCTCTCCTCCTTAGCTAAAAGAACTTATGAGGAATCTTTCTCCTAAGGATGTGCTGGGCTGGCACCTGCTGTTCCAGGGCTGACGAGGCTGATGGGCTTCTGGACCGGGCTCTGGACTCCTGTCTGGACCTGGTGCAGGAACTGCATCAGGTGTCTGGGTGCTGGGCGCGGGGCTGTATCCCTAGAAACATCCTAACATCAACATAGAGATGGAGAATGATGGGGAATAATTTGCTGATTGTTATTGCTGATAGAGGAAACATAAGCTGCAGGCCCAGAGACAGTGAAGTAAAAGGAGATCTTGAATAAACATTGTATTTACAGTCAGGTCTACCTGCTTATCTGAGCTCCTCTGCTGGCTCGCCTCTGTCATCCCTCCATCATCTGCCAGCCAAAGAGAAAAAAGGAGAAATTTCTGCTGCATCAGTCAGAAAGACTGCATGCTTCATCACTTTTCTCAGGTTAGAGACAAGTCTGCACTTTAACAAGATTGACTGGAATCTGAGCAAAGCCTCCGACTGGTTTGAGCAGTAAACTAACTGAAACCTGGGCCGACTTTGCAGGTGTCGATGCATGTTTATTGCAACTGTCCAGATGTTTATGGGGAAATAAATGTCAAAAAATAGAGGGAGAGGCGGAGTCGTGGGAGGAGTCTTGATCCAGGAGTAGCTGTGGTGGCAACTCAGCAGCACCTTCATATAGACACCAGCAGACTCCTCCCACCAGGGGATACTTCACAGACCACAAATCACAGGGTGTTTTTCAGTCTCTCTTTCTCACCCACGCACATAGACACAAACATACACGCGCGCACACACACAGAAACACACACACACACACACACACACACACACACACACACACACACACACACACACACACACACACACACACACACACCACACAGTACAGACCTTTGTCTGGGTCTTTATTGGGCTCAAGTAGCTTGTTGCCATCCAAACCACCATAACGTTTCCTCCACTTTCGTCTAAGTGAAGGCGTTCTCTGGAAACTGGGACACAACAAGATTGTATTACAAACCAAATTTCTAAATGCCGATACGAATTGCCTGTTATGTTATTGTAAGAAGCATCTCTGGATACACTTTGCTGTCTTGATACACAATTTCTCTTGTAACCACATGAATCAGACCTTAAACCAGGACAGTGTAGCTTCCGAGAGAGAGACAGACAGAGAGAGGGAGGGAAACAGATACAAACAGAGGCAGACGTGGACTCAGATTGAAAAAATGATAAATAAAATAAAAGACATTGATCACTGACCAACTGTTGAGCATGAGCTTCACTTCCCTTGATGTGAATCATGTTAACCAAATACTTGATAGCATCACTTTGGATCATTGGAAATCAAAAGCAAGTGACCAGTGAAAGGTGGAGAGACTGATCAGAAGATGAATCAACATTACTATAATTACAGTCACAGATGCTTTACAGTTATGTTAACCTTCAGTGCTGAAGCTGAATTTTCATGAATACCTCATATTTTCAATGGAGTGCTTTTATTTTGCAGCACTCTGAGTATGTGTGTATGTTTGAATGTGTGTTATGGAGCATTTTGTCCATGATTTCTGCAGTCTGTAAAGACTGGAGAAGAACAAAACAATCTAGCACAGCAGGTCTACAAGAAAGTCCACTGGCCCACTTTTTGCTCCTGTTGTTTCTGCTTCTTGTCTTTGTCCTGCCACGTCCCAGCCTGTCCCTCAGCAGCACAACAGGAATGTGGGGCTAAGTATTTTCAGCTATAGAGGCTGCAGCGCATTGTAAGGATCTGGGCGCTGTGTAGGAACAACCGCCAACAATCAGAAAATAAACTTTTACTAAATCTGTCTCACCACAGGTCGGGGCTGTCCTCTGCCTCCGGGTTTTGGCTGCTCTCCATTGAAGCTTTCAGGTGTGTTTGCCCAGGTCTTCCGCACTATGAAGTTTCATGTAAGACACTGCGCTTTCCTCTGTATGTCTGCAGGCTATAAACTTCTCTTAATGAATAGGATGGTTCAGAGAGGAGGAGAAACCCGTCAGCACCCGCAGACACTCCCAGCTTTACCACTGTGGTCCTTACAGCTGCCACACACACACTTCAACAACAGCTAAAAAAAAATAACCCTTCACCCCTTGATATAAAAAGACAAAAAACATGAGAAACCACAACAACTGTAACACAGAGGCCAAGCCCTTAAAACACCAAAAAAGCATTGCAGTGTTTATGCAAAAGATTACGTGACACAGTGGAGCAGTGAATAGCTCTGTTGGTTCACAATAAGAAAGTCCCTGGTTGGAATCCCAGTCAAACAGGGGGCCTTTCTGCATGGAATTTGCATGTTCTGTGAGAGTTTTCACAGAGGTGCTCTTGTACCATCCCACTGTCCAAAAACATGCATGTTTAGGTCAATTGGAGACTCTAAATTGCCCCTAGGTGTGAGGGTTAAAGGTGAGTGTGTTGTTAAGGTACATAGCAGGTTATATGAGGGATGATGGATGCTAGAAAATAACAAAAGCTAAACAGTGGAGAAAAAAGTTCCCATTACTTTTTTTTACTACTACACTACATTGATTTAATAGTTATATATGAGAACACACATTCCAGCTGTTAAAAAAGTAATAATAACTATAATTTAATTATTTTCTCCCTTTTGGAGTTCTGAACTTTTGCCAACATTCTTTTTGATGTTTTTGCCTTTTAACATTGTGCCATTATCACAATACAATTACATGTAGAAAACAACATATCAACCCCTCTCCATCTTCCACCATCTCTCTCTCTCTTCATCTCTCTCACGGACAATAACACTTCAAACTCTAATATTTTTGTTTCATATCTATATCTAAGTACTCATGCGCTGATTAATCTGATTAATTGTGATACTCTAATATCTTTTCACCTTTAATGAAGCTCTTCGATTATCTTTTCACCTTTAATGAAACTTCGATTATCGCATTTTTCTATGCGAATAATCAGCGATAATTTTAAAGGATTTATAACGGAACCGGAAGTATTATTTTGAAAAGCGGAACTCGCTTTGTTTACGTTCGTAGTGTTTCCTGCATGGTCGCAGTGACCTGCAGCCGCCGGTACATGTTTCCCCGGCCTGGTTCATCTCTTATCCATAACTGTAGACGACTGTTTAGGTTTTATCAGTCCCTTGAAAGTGCATCGTTCAATCCTGTCCCTGACGTCACTCCGGCGTCCAGCCGCCGGTCCTCCGGTCTCTGCCGGTGCAGAGAGACGTCTGTGCCCGGTGGCTCCTGGGCGAGACGCTACTCCAGAGACTGGAAAATGCCCCGAAAGGAGAAAGCGGTGAGTCCGTGCAGGTGGGGTCAATAGTCAATATCCCACACCAGAAACAGGATGGTGTTTTGGAGGCATTTTTGTACTTTTACATTACACACAGTTTATTCACATAATCACACCCATCTCAGTTTAGAGTACACTATATTCAAATAAGCAACACACCACATCCATGCAGTCTTGAGAACCTTACAGCATTCATATGATTTTCCAACTTCCTGAATAGTCCACTAACATCGATAGGTGGACCTACAAACCTGAATAAGGTGTTTGTAGCCCAGATATAATTTCTGCTATTGGTTTCCCTCTCTTAATTTTGTTGTGGTTTTGGTTGTGATCTGTCAGTCTTTTCCATAATCAATAACCTCTTTACTCTGTCTCTCCACCACATTACTGTATGCTTGGGGATTGTAGGCAGATCTGAGGCTTTTCTGATTAAACCAGTGTTCCAGAGATTCTGTGTACACAGCAAAGAACAACTCCACTCTGTTGAGCCACTCTACTGTAGTTCCCCTCTAATTAGTCTTCATTGGTGAGGCAGTAAAGTAAGGGTGTGAGTATAAGAAGTCAAACTTAATTTTAGTATGAAAAAGACTCTTGTCTCTTGTGGTGCAGGTGAAAAGCCGACCAGCTGCAGGTGGAGCAGCCACACAGGTGGAAGTGTCCTGTCCTGTGGCCCGGGACAAAAGTGGTGCCGTCACCATCACAGTCCACGCCAAGCCTGGATCCAAGCACAGTGGCATCACAGGTTTTCTCCCACACTGTTCCACCAAATCGTTTTTGTCAGGACCACCTGTCCCTTTAACCCTCGTCCTGCCTCCACCCCTACAGAGGTGTCTGCCGAGGCCGTGGGGGTCGCCATCGCAGCCCCTCCGACAGATGGAGAAGCCAACGCCGAGCTCATTCGCTTTCTGGCTGAAGTTCTGGAGCTGAAGAAGAGTCACATCTCTCTTGACAAGGTTCCTTAAACTCACTGACACCCACTTTACCACACAAACAAATAGTTGTGTGGTTTACAGGTTTAACGGTTTGCTGTAAATAGAGTAAATTGAATTAAAACCATCCTTTTCAAGCTTGAGGTGGAAATATTGTTATCTTTCTGTAATTTCATAATCCAGATGCCTGTTTTATTTTTTATTGAATGGGTTTCTTCATCTTTCCTTCTCTCTGTGTTGCAGGGCTCCAGGTCCAGAGACAAACTGATCAGAGTGGACTCTCCTCTCAGTCCGGAGGAGGTGCTGAGGAGGCTCAGACAGGCTGCGGACTGAGAGTGAGGGTCCAGGAGATGGCTGGAGACTGAAACACAGGAGGACAGAAACTGGAGGAGGTTCCTGCTTGCAAACGGTGTGAACACTGTTCATGTTCCCCTCAGTGAATTGACACTGGACTGATCTGGAGGCCGAGAGCCCTGAGAAACCAGATCATCACCATGGAAACCGATTGGATGGAGGCTGCTCAGTAGGACTGCACATGACTGTTGTTGGTGCAGAGTTAGGAATGACTGTTTTTATTTTTTTAAACAAAACTTGAAAAAAATAAATCAATTAAATTAAATTAATTAATAATAACTTGGAATTCAGAAATAAGAGAATTGGGGAGCTTTTTCATAATGTGAACACATATGTTAGTGGAAAGGAGCTTTGAGCAGGAAAGATGAAATGATAACTGATGAATACTGTAACTGGCAGTAAGTGGTGCTGACCTGTAAATTGCTCATCTTGCTTTAATGCTGTTGTGAAATCTATATGGAGAGAAAAGTTGTGTTACATGCTAAACTGTAAAATGATTAAAAGGATTAAAAGTCAGGAAATCATCCAGTCGAAATTCCAACATGTAAATAGTGTTCATGATAAAGTTGTCAAGTGTTTGTTGTTGTTGAAAAGTTGCCCCAAACTGTAGTAGAGGCAGACTGAAATGCCAGCTGAAATACCTTAAATATAACTAGTACAGTTCTTGAATCGATGCTACATTACACCGTGATCATCATTTGAGTAACAAGCAAAACTCTAAACTAAAAAATGATGTCAGAATAACATACTGTATACTGTACCTTAACAGTCTTGCAGGGGTCTGCTGGAGCGTATCCCTACACCCCTACACACATAGGCCAAAGGCAGGGAGCACAACCCGGACAGGCCACAATTTCATTCCAGTCTGTACTTAATGTACAGAAGAAGAGTATGATTCGAGATAGGCGACTGAGGTCCGGGTATCAACCAATAAGTAAACATTACAAATAATAGTTCAAGCATTGGTGATAAAGGTAATAAAAATAAGGCAGGTGAAATCTAACAAGAGTAAAGAGGAAAAGAGAGTAAAAATAAACAAGTCAACAGACAATATGAAGGATGATGTGCAAGTATTACCACTGGTGTGCAAATACAGGACTGTGCAAAATATCATGATATGATACATATCTTCATAATAGATCCATAATGTGCAAATGGCTCCTGCTATATTGGGTGGCAAGCAAGCAAGTCGCTTGCAGTGAAGCAATGGTGCGAAGCAAGGTGCGTAAAGAAGAAATATCCCAGTCTTCAGATAAGTAGGTGTGACATCCAGGAACTCACCAGACAAGTTCCTTCTCCCAGTGCTTTTGGCCCTGTGGGGCCACAAATGGCCCCTGTTTGGGGCCTCCAGTGCTTCAGCTTGTGACCACAGGTCTCCAGTGCCCCATGTGAGCCACTGGCCTGCTCAGCCATGGCCACTGTTGATCAGCACGTGATTACTCTGTGGAGAAAAGGGAGAAGGAGCTCATTACCATCGGTCTCAGAATCAGAGGATCCACATGAATTAGCAGCGCTGTAACGAGCCCGGTCCCTCTCTGAGCTAAAACATGAGAAGTTCAAAGCGAGCGGCGTTGCACCGTCTGAGCTGACATCAAAGGTTGTGCAGATAACGACTCCCCCATCAAACATCGTCCTCTAACGGTGGAGTTTTACTTCATGTTCCAACTAAGTTTCTGCTCGTCACACGCCGTTGAGCAACAGCGAAGTTTATTCTCTCTGTCACTAAGAACATTATATAAGAATTACCTTGAAGTCTGTTTCCAGCTCGGGCAGAATCATTTTGGTTTTCTGCTGCGTGGTCTCACATGTCGCGTCTCCTCCCGGGAGCCTGGATCAGCAGCTTTACGTCTGCTGCTGAGTCCCCACAAGCTCCTGTCAGACGCGGTGTTAAGCCTCTGCGAGCCGGACGGACGCTTTCCCTCCTAAAATTTAAGAGATTCAGAAACTTAAATCCGCGTCTCTTCCATGTCGGGTGCATGTATGAAGATCTTTGTGGTCAGTTCGAGGAGCCTGAGATAACCCAAGGGGTGTGTGGTGGAGAGCAAAACCATCAAACACACAAACGAGGCCTGGAACAGTCGACGCAGCCTCCCCGCAGTCCTCTGCGAGTCTTTCCGGTCACTTTCATCATTGGACTTCAGACTCGATCGAGGCGAGATGGCTCACATCAGTCAGCAGCTCCAATTAGAAGATACCAGGAGCTAATTAGCCACTGTGATAAGAGGACGTCTGTGCTGCGGGGCAGTATTTGGTTTGATGGGAGTTTGCTCTTTCCTTGAGAGGATTACAGGGAAGTGAGAAGATGGAAGGACGGAAATTAAAACGGCTGACAAGTGCTTCTGCTCCTGCTCCGCCTCATCTGTCAGCGCTGAGTCGCTCTGCAGGCCTCAGCCTCAGCTCTCAGCACCACTGCTGGAACAGAGATGGATTGGACTTTGCTAGATGGGGACATCTGGAGGGTCAAACACCTCCCTCTGCACCCAGGGACGCACAGGACAGACCCTGAGCTCAGGGTCTTCACTTTTGCCCTTTAGCGACTCTGCTAGTGTGAGCTGGTGACTTGGACAGTAAGGTGACTTTGGATCAGGTTGACTCTGATCCTACAAGGGCTCAATCACAGAGTGTCTCTGAACCTTTGAGCTCCAGTATGACTGACAGGAAGTTATGAGGTGAAACGTGGAGCTGACACAGGTGATGAGATCATAGTTTATCCTCTCCCACTCATCCTGCCATCTATTTATGCCTTAAAGGTGTGGTGGGGCATATGC
This sequence comes from Karalla daura, assembly GCA_029224185.1. Classification (NCBI taxonomy): domain Eukaryota; kingdom Metazoa; phylum Chordata; class Actinopteri; order Chaetodontiformes; family Leiognathidae; genus Karalla; species Karalla daura. The sequence continues at coordinate 16,331,751 of CM055196.1, forward strand.
CAGTGCACATTGGGCAAAGGCAGGGAAAATAGCATGAACAGGTCTCCAATCTGTCATTCACGTTCCGTATCTGGAGAAAACCATACACACTCAAGGAGAACATGCCCTCAGTCCAACTGGGAGACGTGCCCAGGACCTTCCAGCTGTGAGGTGACAGCGCTCACCACTCCAAAATATGAGCTGTCCAGATCAGGTGTGACATCTACAAAGGGTCTCTTCTCCTGATGCTTGAGGCCTGTTGGATCAGGATTCTAATTGGGGAACTTCTTGCTGTGCTCTCCATTGTGCAGCCTCTCTCTCTCTCTCACACACACACACACACACACACAAACACACATGTAGATAGACAGGGACACAGACAGACAAACAGAATGAAAGGCAGGCAGACACACAAAAGCCCATTCCTCCTGGGTTTGTCGTAAAGGGTTCAGCTCAGGACACACAGTAAACCCTTCAACACACTGATGAAGGAGAAGATAAACAGTTCCTGGAAACTTGTGTGTCCCCCAAACATCTGCTTGTATCCAGCTATATCAGAGCAAATCACTTCATCAATAAGGAGTAAGATTCTGTCCTGTGGATCAGTGTTGGACAAACAGTCCCCAAACTCACAATGATGTGGCATGATGATGCATACAGCTGTGTAGCTGCTGTTTATGTAGACAGCTGTTCCACAGCGGTAATACATTTCTATATATTTCTACAAAGTTCTACATATTAGACAGACTTAAGTTTATCTCAGCATCATAATTTAGATTACATTTATTTGAATAATTGAATTATTTATAAACGCCCACACGCAGTCTTGGAGTAATTGTTTAGACTAAACTTCATTTGATAATAATTATGAAACAATATTAATCCAAAAAATGCTCAAACGAAACTTTATTTACAGTTTTTCGAGCAATGACCCTCTGATACTTGATAAAGTTGATACAGTTACTACAGCTGAAGTAACTGTAACGAAAGTGTTTCTTTTGATCGGTCTCTGAGATAGCGGCTGTCCACGTCATCGCCTTGACGTCGCGCGGAGGCAGAAGTGGGCGGGGCGCTCGGTCCAAACATCAGGCGCGCGGCGGGCAGCGCGCGACAAACATCTGGCCGGGGCGAAGCTGCACGCGGACTCCTCCTCTGCATCATGTGGGCGCGAGCTGTGCTGTGCGCGGCGCTGCTGTCCGCGCTCTGCCCGACGGGAAGGACGGAGGGCGAGAGGGACGACAGGGACGTGCAGGACTACCACTACTCCAACTCCAACAGGCTGGTGCGTGTCTCTGTTTGTGTCTATTTGTATGTGTACTGTATGTGCGCGCGCGCAGAGTACTGCGATTAATTTCTCATCCTGCAGTTTGGAAGGATCGCAATACACCATGACAAGTTTAATAACTGAGTATTTGGGTCTTGTTTGATCAGGTTTGTCAGGAGACTATTGTGATTAATCACATTTGATAAGTTTGATTCAAACCATGTATTTCTGCTTCTCATCATTAAAGACACTACCTGTTCAGTCTCATTTGCTGTCAGTTGATCGTTATCGATCGTCTTGTCAGTTAGTAAATTAGTCATTTGGTTAAAGTCTGACTCTCTCTGCATGTTTGAAATCAATAATAGTAATAAAAGTGTATTCATTCAGCTGTCAGTCTCAATGGATAAGTTTCAGATTGGACTTGTTAAGTTAATGCATTGATGATTGTGCAGCCAATGAAAAGTGGTGAATGAATGTCACTGACAAATGTTGCTGTAACTGGAATCTGATTTCCCTGAAGGGAATCTCCGAGGGATCAATAAAGTTTCTATCTATCTATATGTTAATTATTAATATTAATATTAATAATAGCTGCCCTCATTGAATTATGATATCAACGCAATGCGATTGAAAAACATTACTGGAGTAAATATGTATTTACTTTGTGACTGCTGGTTTCCGACACTGTTTACCCACTAATCAATGTGTGTGTCTGTGTGTGTTTGTGCATGTGTGTGTGTGTGCAGCTCGGTGCTCTGCATGAAGTGCTGGAAAAACTGCAGACTAAGAGGATCAATCCCTGGGAGAAGAAATATGGTCAGGTCCCATCTGTGAGTCTCGCTCACTCACACTCACATACATGTGCATATTATAAACACTTTTATTTTTTGAGCACGAGGTAAATTTCCCTTTGTGCAAATGCTTGTAGACTTCTGTACATTTTATACATTTAAGATTTATTTTACTTGTAACTTGTACTGATCCTAGTTTATTCTAGCAGTGTATAGTAAAAGAAGTATATATAGTATATAGTAGTAACACAGAAAAAGTACTTCTAAGTAAATGTATTAAAAACAGCTTGAAATCAGGGCTGCACAAAGTGATTATCTTGATTGATTTTTTGGTATAAAATGTTAGCGAAAGGTGAAAAATGTCAATTGGTATTATACAAATGCAAAGATTAAGTCCTCAAGTCAGTTGTTTTATCCACAACTCAAAGATGTTCCATTTAAGATGCTAAGGAATTATATTTCCTACCCAAAAATATATATATTTCTTAAATGCTCAAATCAGTTGAAACTTATTGAAATGGGTAATAATTACTTTAGTTTAATGTTGATAAATTATTGTGGGACTAATACAGGAACATTGAACCTTGATCCTGATTGCAGCTGTGTGTGTGTGTGTGTGTGTGTGTGTGTGTGTGTGTGTGTGTGTAGTGTGACCTCGGGGAGCACTGTGCCGTCAGGAAAGGCTCCCGCATCGGGAAGATGTGCGACTGTCCTCGGGGAGCGTTGTGCAACTTCTTCCTGCTGAAGTGCTTATGAGTCCCGCTGTTTTTTCATGTGCATCTGATGTGACACTGTTGATCCTGCCCAATCTGTGAAGACCAGCATCTTGTCTTGTACTGTAATAAATGTGTTTTCTGGCTCCTTCAATGACCTTTTTGACATCACAGCCACATGGTGTGCATCATTGCACCTGCCTCACTTAAAATGAAAAAATAAACTTGCAGGCTATGAGAAGACATCTGAAAGGAGCTACTGGGCATTAGATTTCATGTTTGAATGGATTTTTTAACCTAGATAAAAATCTGATTGCAATTATAATTCAGCCCTAGAGTAATACAAAGGTCTCATACCATACATCAAGTTCTGACTTGATCTTGATATATAATAAAGCATAGCTAGTATCAGGAATCCCTTTCCAATATACATTTACTTAATATTTGAACAGCTACTACTGATATCAGGGCAGATAAGGCTCAAAAAACAAAGTTTACTGTCTTCAGTAAAGCTGTGGAGGTTTGAGGCTTGTGCCAATCATGTTTCCAGAAAGAATTGAGACGAGTCCAGACATCAAGTGAAATTTTGACGTTTTGAACAATGATGAAATGAAACCGAGTCGCAGTGGCTCATCTACAGAAGGTGCACGTTTTATTCACATTTCGCCTTCGGTCTAACAAATTGATTCCTCGCCCACGCCGTGTCCTGAAACAAGCATCCACACGAAGCGAAGCTTTTTTTCCCAGTTTTATTAGGAAGAAAAGAGAACAGACATCTAGACTCCGCGGGGCTGCTTGAAGTTCATGCCGACGGTGGGCTGTGTGACCTGCAGGTTGGACAGGCTGCCGAAGTCCTGCGGAGCAGAGGAGACTCAGTTATTCTCAGACTCAGAACAGCAGAGTTGCTCTGCGACAACATTCACTGATGATACTTAAAGTGTCTGGGAGCGCCAGGGTCTGATAGGAACAGAGAATCCTTCAAACACGGGAAAGGCTCTCAGTTTGCTTTTCCTGTACTATCAATGACCAGGCTACAAGGATGCCATGATCACTTTCGATACAGGGTGGACCACGTGTCCCTTTTAAAATCCCCATCTGATTGAAACAAACTGTCAAAGCCTGCAGCCGTTGTGCCTCTAAAGTTAAGTGCCACTAGTGTTTATGAGGGAAGTGTGGTGCCATCTCGATGGAAGACACTTGCTGCAGTGTCTGGGTAATGAGCAGACATGACAGAGCTGGTCTCTGCTGCTTCTGCTGCTGATCAAAGTTACTGAACAAACTCACTGCAGAGCTCCCAGAAGCCCAGCCACACTTTCCGAGTTTGATTTGTTCAGATGCTAATTCTCTTAAAAACTACACCCGTCGCTGCACTTTGTGCCTGTGATCGGGCAGAACCTGAGCAACTGCAGCAGGAATGTGAACAGCTTTACATCAAGGAGACAACTGAGAACATAATTGACCTGATGCAGAGAAGTGATGAGGTAGAGGATGAGACATTAAAGCAGTGAGCGTGAGCAACTTACCAGCAGCTTCAGCATCTCCTTGGTGTCAGGATCGACTTCAATGAGTTCCTGGTCCAGTGCAGACACCTACACGGGTACATTCAAACAAACTCACATCAGCCATCAGCTAAACCAGCAGCAGGAATACAAGCATCTCACCACTGACTCTGAAGGTGAAAAGTCAAAAGATTACGGCAATCTCTGCTCTAACTGGGAGGAAAGAAATCCAATAAATTCCAGTTTATATCTGCCTGTTCACGCCTCAGCAGGTTTGTCTGAGTGTGCCAGGGTGAGTGAGGAACAGACAATCCTCCACACGGTTTGTGCTCAAGCTTGATCTTCCTGTATGATCTATGACCTGGCTACAGTGAGGCCATGGTCACTTTCAATACAGGTTTGCCAGCAGAGAACAAAACACAGACTGCTGTCTTTCACCAAGTCTGCTGCATTTAAATAAAGGATTAAAAGGCGTCAGACACAAACAGCTGGGTCCTCTGAATGTAAATTGGCAGAGTCAAAATGAATGCCAATGAAACAGTTCAAATGGAAATTTTGTCTCCATAGGAGGAGAACAGAGAACAAATAAGAGATGGAAAATGCGAGATATGAGCTTGAATAATAAATTGCTTTCAGAAGCAGGAAGGTGTTTAGAACTGAGCCGAATCGGTTCAGACCACAAAACAATGAAATGGTGCAACAGCATCTTTGTTTTGGACGCTGCAACCTTTGTTTTCCAGGCATGGATCCGAACACCCCCTCAAATCTCCAAAAACTCTGCATTGGAGCAGCCAGGTACCACTTTAGATTCACAATACTATAGAGTACTGTACTGACCCATAACCAGTTTGAGCCCACAAAACCCAGATGTTAGTGTAGTGGTGCTTTGACTGACCTCTGGGACGTAGTTGTCCCTCCTCTCACGCTCTTCCTCCTGCAGTTTGATAGAGATTCCTCTAACGGGACCCCGCTGGATCCTTTTCATCAGATGTGTAACATACCTGTAACCACATGAGAACACAAAGGTGTTAACATCTTGCTCTGCTTTCAAGAATAAGCAAACAATGTAAGCAGATGGACAGCCTCTTCTGGGTTTAGACAAGCACAAATACTAAACACAGAGCTACTACCATGGCTTTTTCCAACCGCAGCCACTGTAAGTGTGTTATACATGTCTGGGAACGCCAGGGTCTGATAAGAACAAAGCATCTTTCAGACACGGGAAAGGTTCGCAGTTTTTTCTTCCTGTACTATCAATGACCTGGCTACTGGAGGTGCCATGATCACTTTCGATACAGGGCGACGCAGCAACCCGGGCAAACGGCAAAGACAACTCACCCAGCGATCTTGTTGCGGAGCTTCTTGCTGGGGATGATGGCAATCTCCTCACACACCCTCTTGTTGGTGTGAAAGTCGCTGCCCAGCCGAGTGTAGTATTTCTCGATGATGACCCTTGCGGCCTTTTTCACCGTCTTAGTCCTGACACGTCCCTGTGAGAACAAAGCAGATCAGCTCAGGACACACGCTCAAACAAAACATTTCCACTTCAGAGCATCATCATCAGCTTACTGTTGACAAAAGTTGTATAAAACGTTCATACAACAGTATAAATCACTCTGAAGAACCCTGGCTGCTTTGAAGGAAGCGAACACCTATTGTTCTGCTAAAGACCACCACCTAAAGATCACCAACTCCATACTGTAAAAGCTACTCAATACATACAATGGTCTTCAATACTGTACCTGCATTTCGGACAGGATCTTTTACGAAAGTTGGGAGTTTGGAAAGACTGCCACTAAACAGCAGCCTTTACAACTTAGTACCGTCCTTCGGGTTTGTGTAATAACACTGTAACAGCAGCTCTGCTCGGAAGCTGGGGGTAGGGACTCTAATGGCTGCGATACCTGGTCCTGCTGAGACAGGCTAGCCTCTGAAGCTAAACATTAACTGATATTTGTTGATAAATAATAACTTTCAGTTATCCCCGATCATACATGCATTTAAGACGCGTAGTCCTGTCAATATCTTACATGTTAACTGGGAAAATGTGCCAGCACTGCAGCTGAAACCGGCCGAAACCTGCTCCTCAGTTAGCTGCAGTTCTACGGAGCAACAACCTCAAATTAAACGCAAGTTTTTAACCATCCGACGTCAATAATGCAGCTGCTTGGTAGACTAAAGACTATAGCATGCGGCAGTGTGATAAGCGTTAGATATGAGGCATTAAAATGATCAGATTGATTCAGATTATCTCAAGTGAAGAATTAATGTGTACCCACCATGTTGGATTCGGCCTGGTAGAAGAGGACGAGCGGATGTCCGGCCGGGGTTTGATACCTCTGACGGAAGTCAGCAGCACGCGCTGCCTACAGCGCCCCCACCGGTAACGAAGGCGAACTACAACTACACTGGAAGCTAAAATAAAACCTAACTAGAAAGTAAAAATATTGAATAAAATCTAAACTTAAAGCCGAGATCTGTAAAAGCAGAGAGGCGCTGAACACCAAACTACGCGCAAAAATCCACTGAATTCCAAACTAAAAACAGAAGTGGCCTGAACTGCCAAACTTGAAACAGAAAATGCTGAACTCCAAAGAGCAGAAATGCAAACTCCAAACTAAGAGCAGAGAAAAGCTGAACTCCAAAGTAAGAGCTGAAATAAAACTAGAGCAACTCTTAACTGCAAAGTTACAGATACAGTTATAAGCTACACAAAAGAGAACCTTCCATACACACCAAATCTAAAACCACTTTACAACACACTAAAACTTAGTCAAAACGTCCCTTAACTAAGCACTTGGGCAAATAAAAGAACTAATACTTAAAATAAAACCTATGAACCGAGAGGGACTTTTTTTATAACTTAAATACAGCCAGGAAAAGCCTGTATGAGATCTACCAAAGAAAAAAAGTCATTTGAGTTTTTCCTTTGTCAATTTCCTCAAAAGATAAATTTAACTTTCCTTGTAGGCACGGTCTCATCTTCCTAAATGCTGAAAACTCATGAACTCAGGTGAACAGCAGGTTTTTTTTTTAAACTGGGGAAGAAAAAGCAAATTCACACTTAAAAATCTGGACTTTCAGATGCAGAAACTCATTTATTGCATAAATACATTCTTGGTGACTCAACATTTTAACTGTGAAACTGAAAAAAAACACTCATTCGAGTTTCAAGGCAAATCCAGTTACTACCCTTGAGAACAATTCTGTAAGAGACTTTAAAATGTTAATACCTCAAATACTTCTAACTTAAAGACTACTTTAAAACGTATGTCTCGTCTCAAACAAAAAAAAATGAAATACACTTTAAACAAAATACTTACCAAAACCACTGAACCATTAAAATTGTACTTGAGTAGTGCATTAACTAAACTAAGTGGTTCACATTAAAGGATCAGTCCAACCCTTTGGGAGCCAGTTTCCTAAGTTAAGCAGATTCAGCAGTAAATGCATTTAGTCTAGTTTAGCACAAAGCCATGCTATCATAGCACAAAGCTAAACTAGCTTAGCACAAAGCCCAGCTAGCTTAGAACAAAGCCTGAAAACAGTGGAGGCTGCTGGCCTCAATACGATTTACATCCACTCTCAGCCTCCCAAAATGTTGTACTGCCTTTAACTACAGCAGCTAGATTTATCTTATGATCTACCACAAGTCTTTGTGAGTCTTACTGAGTGTTTAAGAAAATCACCTAAAGCATGGGACACCATCATGGCATGAGCAGCTTTCTTACACTGTTGAGGTTCTACAATCTGCATTTGTTGTAAACTGAATACAGGGCAAATCAGGTCAAGAAAAATAAAATGCAGGGTTGAACATAAATTCAACAATATCTGAAAAAGCATATAAGAGAATACCAAAAAAACCAAGCACACAACAGACCCTGTAGGAAACACTGGTTGGAACTTACCAAGTAGTGAAGTCAGAACAAAGACTGCAAACCTACTGACAAAACTTTATAGACACAGACAAAATCAAGAGCATGAGGAACAGCTGAGAGGACATGCAGTGGAAAGCAGATGATTGGTGGGAGAGCCAATAAGAAATGGGCGGGAAGTCAGGGAAACACAGGTGTGCACAGGTGAACGGAAAAGTACTGGCCACTCAGGAAGTAAAACTAACAGCAGACAAATGAGAAAAATGTACCAAAATAAGACAGGAAATACTAAACTTTGACCTTGATAGCTAGCTAACTTGACATCATATTAACTCCATGTGTCAGGGTGTTGGGAGAACCAATGTGAGCATTTTGTTATTGTGTTTGCGAGTGTTAGGCTCGAGTCGCATAAAGCTTCAGATTTAAAGCCGACAGCAACTTAAAGCACAAGCAGAACGCACAAAGTTAACAACAGTGATGGCTGCAGCTGTGTAATCTGTCAGCAGAGGACACACAGCACCTCCCACCACTCTGTGAGCCTGACACAAACTCAACTTGTTTAATAGCGTTTAGCATATACTGAACTTGAAATACTGCGTATACCCTGACAGCCTATGAAACAGTCGACAGCCTAAAAATACGCACAGCCCCGTGCTGACGTGGCTGCATTAACATGTGTTTATTGACAGTAATGTGTGCGGCTGCGTCACATCTATCCATGCTGGAAAGTCTTAAAGGGTAGGACACACAATTGTGTGGCGTTCACTGACGTTTCAAAGAGAACCATGAGATCCGATGCTAAAGTGCTAAACAGTAGAAACTATGGCCTTTTGTTCCCAGTGACACAGACTCTTCGCCAGGTGACTCACATGTGGAAAAGTGCAAATAAGACATTTAACAGTTGCATATCATCGAAGACAAACGTCGAAACTGAAAATGGTGAAATCAGATCAGCTTCTGCCTACAGTCTGGCTGTCTGCCTTTTGAAATAGTATTTTGGATAAATGGTTTTTCAGTAAAATGTACAAGCTTCACCCTGTATAACCGGAGTGCCCCCTGCCGTCTATCTATCTATCCATCTATCTATCTATCTATCTATCTATCTATCTATCTATCTATCTATCTATCTATCTATCTATCTATCTATCTATCTATCTATCTATCTATCTATCTATCTATCTATCTATCTATCTATCTATCTATCTATCTATCTATCTATCTATCTATCTATCTATCTATCTATCTATCTATCTATCTATCTATCTGATCATCAGTGTCAGTGAGACCTCAGCTAACTTCAGATGTGATGTGATTATTTCATCTGAGTGAAAAATTATCTTCCTACAAATGTCGATCTATTTAATCTAAAGTCAAAAACGTTGTTTACATTTAGCTTCACATACGCTTATCTTTGGGCTTCCATTCAGTCACTTGAATTGCTATTTTTAATTACCAAAAAAGCAGCAACGACATGAACGATTGTTGATATTATTACTGATAGCTCCAGCGTGACTCTTTCTGTGCTGTTTCTAAAGTGTACAGAGGAAACAGTCTGGTGGTGCGTGCGTGTGTGTGTGTTAAACGTGTGTGTGTGTGGAGTGACACAGCAGCTCTCCTTTCAATGTGCTCTTCACTCCTGCATCGTCTGATCTAGAGCCGGAAGTGGGCCAAGCAGTGCGCAGGAGAGTACCAGGACTTCTGTTCCACTTCAGGCAGAGATCCGATCACATCCAGCAGGTGTTCCCCGCGTCCTCACGGCAAAGGCAGAGGCACCAGCACCTCCACGTAGCTGATGGGGAACAGTCCAGATTGGCTGCCCAGCGAGCCTTCGAACCAGTTGTCGTCGACCCGATTGGTGAGGATGATGACGTCGCCCTCGTTGAAGTCCAGCTCACCCTCGTGATTGGGATGGAAGGCGTACATGGCCCGGCAACAGGGCTGGTCCAGGACCTGCCTGCTGTCAGCTGGGTGAGAGACAGGCAGTCAGAGAGAGAGAGGAAGCAAGAGAAGGAACATTAGGGGAGATTATCCTGAGTTTGTCTTACTCCTCCACAACTTGTCTCTTGTAAACCCATAAATGACAGATTATTAGATTGCAGACTATGGTTGTGTGATTGTGTGATTCTTACCGTAGCAGGGGATGATGGGAGTGCTGGGTCTGGAGGGAATCACTGTGAATTGTTCCCCTGTCACACACAAAGAGCAAAGAGGTAAAATACAAATTTAAAATATCACAGTTAGTCATTTAATGCCAGAAATATCTGAAGAAAAGTATGATTTTAACAGAGAGTAACCTGAAGAAACTGCCGCTGTGATGGTCGACTGCTGGTAAAAACCAATACCGCTGTTGTGTTCACTTCTGATTCGGATCTTTTTGGATCTATACCGACGCTCTGGTTTGTTACTGGCAGCCGTCAACCTGTTTTCCAAAGCAGAGAACATCCAAAAAAATGCATAAAACAGCAATGAAACCGGTGGGCATCTTCGTCGTTTTGTGACATATAGTAATATAAACATAAAGCTGTCCTGCTTTCATGCTAATGTCAGCATCTCTAAGCTCTGTGTGTTTCCATGGTTACATCATAAGCGTGAAGAAACTGATGGTAGCATTAAGCTCAAAGCAGCGTTGCGGGTACTTGTTAACATATACAAGCAATGACTCAGACAAAGTTGTGTCTTTCCTAGTTCATCCTGGTGATGCAGTGACCGTCATACGTGGGCTCACCTTGCCTGCAGGTTGCCATGGAGATCCAGCAGGATGCGATGAGCGCTACGGTGAAACTCCAGCAGGGCGGAGACCAGAGCTGCCAGGTGCCCCAGCTGATCGACCTGTGGAAGGAAGACCATCAGATGTGGGAGACATAACGATTCATCGTTACCTCGACTATACATGTTTAAGCACTAAGGAGTGTGCGCAGGTGTGTCTGTCCCAACATATGAGACAAGAGGTCTAATGAAGAACATCACTTATCTCAGAATTTTGAATTATTTTTTACTAATTACAAGACAGAGGGTCAATCTCTTGAGATCTTGAGGTATAATTGCTGGATCAGCTCTGTGCTCTACAGCCGCTCACATTCATCTGTGTGTGTGTGTGTGTGTGTGTGCATGTGGCTGCAGTAAATTTTGATAACCGAGTGACGGAATAATCCTCTCAGCTCAGTTTGATGTGATCGCAGAGGCTCCTGGATCATAATATTCCTAGAGGAGTGCAGTTTGCTGGGGACTCACATCACTCTGCAGTAGCACAAACATGCTGCTCTCTGCCAGCTCTTTGGACGTGATGAACTTGTCCCAAGCCTGTCGCACCTCCTCCACCGGGACCTTCCCTCTGCGCCTCCTCTTGTAGTCAAAGTCCAGCCGACGACCGTTTAGCTTCCTCAGCTGGAACTAAGCAGCCAATGAGAGTAGAAACATACTTATTCTCTGGACTTGGTGAATAAATGTTATTAAAGTGATTGAAATAGACCAGTCACATCTGTGTGTCACTTTTTTCTCTTTTTGCTTTAACCTGTCGATGAGCGTCATCTCACCCTGATCTCCTTCACCTCCGTGTTGTGGAGGTCCTGCAGGGGGTCGATGAAGGTGTGTTTAACATTGACGTCCAGGGTGTCTCTGGCCTGAGCCACCTGCTGCAGAGCCTCACCCACTCCACACAGAGCACCGCCTGGACCAGAGGACACGTGAGGAAGGATGAGAACAGGACAAATGAACAGGGAAAAAAGAGGGGAAGTTCGAGATAAGAAAAAAAACCGGCCAACATGTGTCCTAAAATAAATAAATTCTCAGGGAGCCGTAGGTTTCCCCACATTTCAGGTCGTACCAAACTCAGATGTGGTTCCCAGCTCCTGGCCGTAGTGCAGCATACAGTCTCCCAGCATGCTCTCTGTCTGAGGGTAAGTCACGGCCTTCCCTTGGCCTCGAATCCTCGACATGGTGTTGAGCATGCTGAGTTTAGCTCTGTCCGCTGCAAACAAATACACACACACATTGCGTTGTTGTTATTATTATTATTATCATTAGGATGAGACTCTTCTTCATCCATTATTGTTTTGTCCGCACCTGGGTTTGGCTGCAGGAACTCTATAGTTCTGCATAGCAGCTCCACCAGCAGAGAGTTTATCGTTGCAACGCCCTGTCGGACAGAGACAGACAGACAGGAGACCTGTTGGTTCTTCAGTTCAGGGCAGATTATCTTACTGCAGTGTTTCTCACTTTTACCTTCTCCATCTTCTGGAAGTCATCATCCATCTTGGTTCCTTCAGCGCCCATCAGCCGCTCATTGAAAAGCTGCAGGGACATCAGTGGTTGTGTAGATGAAGATGATAAACATTTCTACTAAATAATGTTTTTACTTACTTAATTAAGCTTCTGGGTACATCATTTTTACAGTAGTTGTAAAGTAGTGTTAGAAATACTACAATAATATCTGCTGTGAGACTAGCAGCACCTAAGTACAGTAACTTTTAAGACTCAGATTTTCAGATAATTGAAATGTTGTGATAAAGAAGTGAAAAGGAGTAGAAGTGAATGCAGAAGTAGTACTAACTGTATTACTGGTAATAGCAGTACCCTTACTCAGTATAAGCAGTAGTAGTAGTAATAGCTTACAGTTGTTGTCGTATTAGATGCACTAGCAACATCCTAACCATGCAGTACTAGTAATAGTCTCATAACCCAACATTGGTACTCTAGTAGTATAAATAGTAGTAGTAGTAATATCAGTAGTAATAGTAGTAGTGGTAGTAGTACTAGAACTCTGAGTCTGACTACTAGAAATAGTATTAGTAGCCGGTAGTGGCCGTAGTCAGTTACAGTTATGTCTTAACACGTTGACATCGTGCGCATCAGGATGAGGCTCTGGGAGTCACGTGTTAAAACCATCAGCTGCTATTCAGCATCACTTGGGTTTCGATGGGTTGCACTATCAGTAGCGGTGTGTGCTGCAGGCCCAGTGTCGCAGTCTGTCCAGGTTACCTGACTGGCCTTGTGGAGCTGCTTCTTCATCCCGGACACCGACATGTTGTTGTCTCCGGACAAAGACACGGACCACAGGGATCAGTGCAGCGGAGCTTTGCCAGGCTCCATCCCGTCTGAGAGGATCCGCTTCCCCGCGCAAACACCCGGACCAGCGGCTCCGTGTGCTCTCAGTCCAGGGTCCACACTTGTTTTAGCGTTTAAAAACGTCCGCGATGACGTCATCGCGTCTGTTATCAAACGCGCCATCTCGCTTTTATATGACTGTATCACACCAACAACAATAACAATATGACAAAATAATATTAACAATAATAATATGTGCATTATGCAATTTTTATTACTAATATAGATATATTACACATTGACATATATATAATTATAATTAATATAATTATTAATGTACCAATTTCTAACAATGATCACACCTGTAAACTTTCTAAAAGAAGAAAAATAGAGATTGATTGGCTTTATCATGATTCTGTCTAGCTTTACAAAGTATCCATATGCTTTACAGCCACAAATGCTACTGTATGCAGTATTGTACTGCATGTAGACACAGCAACACGCCACATACATGCACAGGAATAAAACATGCATGCACATGCTGGATATAATGCTGGAAATGATTGACAAAATGAGAAAAACCTCAGCATCAAAAACAGTGTTAGTCTATATTCTATATACTGTATATAAACTGTACTGTATATAAACCTTCAAATCATTGTATTGTCTTTGTTTGCCTTTGTTTGTTTTCACCTAAAATTTACAGCTGCGTTGTTTCCATATTTGTTTTTTTATCCATAGTTATTTCTCATTTGTCAAAATCTGTAAGCAAGGTGCTTTAACGACCTATTTTATGTGTTTAACCACGTTGTTATTGTTATTTCGTCCCTCCGCATCATTTCCCATGAGCAGCAGCGCCCCGAGTCACATGACCTGATCCTAACGTCACATGCCAACATGGCGCCCGACATCTCCAGCGAACATTTTACCAATTTACAGCTTCTGCTGAAGGTATCTATCCACAATCTTTCGATCTGAAACGCTCTCATACTTTCAGATAAAACCGCTACGATTGAATCTGATTGAATCGCAGGAGGTGTTAAAGCAGCGTCAGAAGTTAGCTGCTAGATGTAGCTGCTCTGGGCTGCATCTAGAACCTGGTCTGAGCTCATACAGGTTCAGGTCGAAGCAGCTCGGCGTCTTTGAAGAATATTTTAAGCTGTTTCGTCTCTAATTCCAGATGTTTTTATTGCCCGTACTGTTAAGGAAACTAGGTATGCCACCTCAGTGGAGCCTTGGCTCAGCCAGTGCCTTAACTCAAACGTAGAAATGAGTGAAGTCCAGATTTTTTTATTTACTTAAAACACATTGTGTTTAATGCACTAAATATTATTGCCCAAATTACACATACAAGAGTTTCAGGATATCTAACAACACAAGCTCAGCGTTCAGTGTCTGCAGCTGTTGTACAGATTGATTGTTATGATTGATTATTGGTTGTGTTTGTCTCCTGAGGCTCCGTCCAAAGATGCCGTGAGAGATGTTTGTGTTCAGAGCCACAGAGGCCCGAGTCAGCGGCTGACAGAGAGCACTGCGTCCACACTCAGCATCCCGGCAGCCCAGGCTGCACAGGTAGTACACACACACACACACACGCACGCACACACACGCACACACACACACACAAACACTTTTCAGAACCTGCTACGTGTCAGAGGTAATGTTTCTCTGTGTGTTTTTTCTTCCTCCAGCTGATCCAGTCACTCCACTTTCTGTCACATCACATACTGTTCCACAACCTCAGCTCTCCGCAGCAGATCCTTGCTCTCTTCCCAGAGTCTTTCCACTCCAGCCTGAAGAACCTGATCACCAGGATCCTGCTGGAGAACAGGTCGGTCTGCAGAACTCGCACTGGCTGTCACACAGCAAAATGTCAATGTGTTATCCTTTATATGTAGTCCCTCGACAGCATTTTGGCCTTTGCTGCTCTAAAACTTGAGTGGTCTGGTGTCAGCAGCTACAGGATTATGAACTATTCAAGAACTGATTTTGATGTTTGAGATGTCAGAGATTTGCAGTTTATTCTTCATCCAGCTCATTGGTTGAACATGATGTAACTACAGGCTGTGAATACGTTGCATGTCTTCTGATGTTTTTCAGTCCAACATGGAGGACAGAAGCTCTCAGTAATCACAGTAAGTCTTGAATCTTAATTTTCACACACATACCACGTAGCCCTGCTGTTTGTGTGTTCTGTACTGAAATGTGTGTTTTTGTTTGTGTGTAGTCTCGCTCCCTCAGCTGAAGGAGCTGGACTGGAGAGTGGATCTGGTGACCGGCTCAGACTCGGTCAGTCGTATGTCCGTCCCGACCTGTCTGGTCCAGCTGCAGGTGGGTGCCAGCCACAGCCTTCATTTTGTGGTGCATGGGGGACCCGTTCCAGTGATGCCGATGTGCTTTTTCAGATGGAGGACCCGTCGGCAGGCAGTAAATCGGCCTCCACGGTGACGGTGGAGCTGAGCAGGGAGTCTCTGGACACCATGCTGGACGGACTGGGACGAATCAGAGACCAACTGTCCGGGATCGCTGAGAAGTGAGGACAGCAGATTTTGCCTTTCTGTGCAATGACATCAGGCTGATGCTGATGTTCAGACTGAACCTGCCTCTTATTTTGTACATTCCTTTCATGCTCTTTAACCCTGAATTAATGGGTAAATTAACCAGCCGATTCACAGAAATCCAGATTTTGGATTTTGATCAGCTGTAAAATATTTGCTGGTTTAAACTGTAAAACTTAAAATAAAACAAACAGACTTTGTATGTTGAATGAGTGACTTTGAGCTGCAGATTGTCAAACAATAAAATCAGCCCATGTTTACTGTAGAAGTGTCACTCCTTTCTCTACATGGAGACAAAAACATGCAGGGACTTCAGTTCAGTATTGAGTTACATTGCACTGACATTTCTGCCTGAAGGTCAGAGGTCGAAATAATCAGACCTGTCTTAAATGGTTTTGATGGTTGCCCCTTGTTGGAGCAATGACACCACAGGACACCAACAGTCACTTGTTTCATCAGTATTTATTCTGTCTTAGTGTAAATAC
This sequence comes from Karalla daura, assembly GCA_029224185.1. Classification (NCBI taxonomy): domain Eukaryota; kingdom Metazoa; phylum Chordata; class Actinopteri; order Chaetodontiformes; family Leiognathidae; genus Karalla; species Karalla daura. The sequence continues at coordinate 16,347,958 of CM055196.1, forward strand.
ATGATGGAATATTACATACTGCACAGAATCATTAAAAAAATCTCATTATCGAAACCATTCAGGAAATACAGAACAGACACCCCTCACATTCACAGTTAAGACAACATTCATTATTATTTTGAGCTTGGTGCCCAGCCCTTTTTAAGTTTCTGGAAGACCACTTCTTCAGTAAAGGAGAAACACCTGAGTGTTTGGCTAAAGATCATGATGGGTCTGATCTGATCCCAGGAGTCCACCCGCACACCTGTTCACCTCATCTCACACCCTCACACTCATAAAGCAAATAGATGACAACACCAGAGGAAGTCATCGGTCAGTTAAACTGCATTGGTGGCCTGAGTTACTTTTGGCCTTATTCTTTGACAAAAACATCAAGAAAGGCTGTAGTGACCAGACTGAACAGCATCTGCTGCTCTTTGGTACAACATGGCTCACACTCAAGCCTCATGTGTGCATTCTTGTTTACATTTCAGCATACATTCAACACATCTAGAAATATTATTGTGTAAAAATGCACTTTTAGAAATGTAGCATAGTCTTTGGCAGAATCACCGTGGTGGCTGAGTCAGTTCAGGAGTTGGATTTAGGGATTAGGTAAGTCAGGATGCTGACAGGACTGTGATCCCCTCCATGTCCAGCTGCACTGAATGAACACTGAAGTCTCCCAGACCCTAAAAGAAAACAGTCACCCTTGTTACATTTACACATTTTCTACTCTTGATTTCGTTCACACTGTGGCAGTCATAAATCACATAATGCACAAGTTCCATATTTACTCGCTCACCACAGTGTTGTTGAGGAGCTGCAGCACGGCCTCTCTCTGTCGAGGTTCCCGGGTCAGCAGGTAGAGGAAGCCGCCGCCCCCGGCCCCGGCCAGGCTCTGGCCCAGGACCAGGGGCCTCAGGGCGTCCATCATGGCTCGCACCGAGGCCGGCTCGCAGCCCGGGGCCATCAGCTTCTTGTGCTGCCAGGATCTGTCCAGACACTCACCCAGCCTGCGAAGAGAACCTGGAGCACACAGTCCATCTTTTCATTTTTCTGTGTTTTACTCCCTACGTTTGAAGACAAATGTCTGTATTTTCTATTCCTCTCATTTTCAAGGCTTGTTTTCAACATCAATGGATGACACAGTGAAAAGCACAGTATCCAAGGTTACAGTGAAAATTTATTCATTTATTTATTTTATACTGGCACTCTGTAAGTTGTTAATAAAATAAGGAAACTCCTATTTAGTGCGGAAAATTACAATTTTGCCAAGTTATTGCCAAATGGTATTGTTTACCTTTTTAGTTGTGTTTATTTCAGAACGTGTACCTTTTTTTTACTGTTACTTAAGTAAAGGAGTTAAATCAGTACTTCTACTTAAGTATAGCATGTGAATACTTTGCCAGACAACAGACCACATACATTTCGGTGTGAGGCGGATGTCCTCACATGGTCATTGTGCTGCCTTCAACTCTGCTACACATACTTTTTCCTCTACTACAGTTCTCCATCAAGGTTTCTTACATGTTGCAAGGAAAAACTACTAAAGCGTCTCACCGTCTGAACAGGCTCTGGCACAGTCCTCGGAGTTTTCCACCAGCTGCCGGGCGTTCTGCACCATGGAGGGCAGACGGCTGTACCAGCTGCGCACCACGTCCTGCAGGTAAAACCACACACCTGCTTCAGCAGCTTTCTCACCAGCAGCATTGTCACTTTAACAGGCGGCCAGGCTCAGAGACGGACCTGCAGCAGGTTGCGCGCCAGCCGGGTTTTGCCGGTGTACACCAGCAGGAGGTGCTGCTCCAGAGAGAGCAGGAAGTCTTCTGGAGGACTGAGCTGCTCCACCTCCACCTGCAGGGGCAGCGAGGCTCTGGAACGACCCACCTTGATTCCACCCACCAGACCTCCCACCTGGTCCTGCCAGCCTCCACCTGCAGGAGAGGAAGACACTGAATCTGATGGGGCAGTGCAGATCAGCTCTGTTTACTCCTATAAACCATGTTGTTATCATGCCTGTCTATTAGGTCACATTCTGCTGCATATGTCCATCCACCCTCCTTTGCTAAGAAAACACAGTAAAGTTGTAAGCATTTGCATTGGTTTTGTATTATATTACATATTATTTATATTAGGATTTATAGTGGCTCAAACACAGTACTTTGATACAGCCTTTGTAATTTTGTTGTACTTGCAACATTGTTGCTGTACAATGACAATATCTATCTATATCTATTCTATTCTGCAACGCATCCAGACACAACACAGGGAAGATACTGACCCGTGGTGAGGATCTGCTCCAGGTAGAGGACGGCATGGATGAGAGAGTCTGTGTCATAGGTCTGGCCAGTGCACCTGTAGACTGCAGCCAACAGCGCCCCTGCCAGGATGCTGCTGGTACCTACAGGACAAGATATGAGTGTTCAGGTTCATTACCTCAGTTCACCACACAGTCCAAATACTGAACAACCTTACAACAGAGCGATTAGTCAGGATTTCATTCATTTTCACTTTTCTTTTTCTTCCCATTTTTTTAGTATTAGTTTGGTTGTAGTTTCTCACCCAGTCCAGATCCGGTGGGCAGTGCTGACCAGCTGTGCAGCTCCACCCCTCCTCCCCACCTCTGCATCAGCTGATCGCCCAGAGACAGCTGGGAGGAGAGAGAGACCAGACCGCTGCACACACACACGGCCTTCAGCAGGGCTCCTAGATCACACACACACACACACAGAGGTCAGACACACTGTAAACTCTCTGATGTTGTCGATCGGCTGGTGAACAGTCTTGTACCAGGTGCGTGAGGCTGACAGTAGTCCTTCAGGTCATCCAGGCTGTCACACAGCGTCTCCGTGGCGACGCCGCTGTCCCGTCCTCCGGTGTGGCTGACCAGCCGGAGGCGGGGCTCTGTGATGCGACGGGCCCGGGCGCCAATGGGACGCTTTCCATCGACCTTCACTGCAACGTTGGTCACGGAGCCACCGTGCTCAAAGGCGATGGGTGGGGTGTCGCTCCAGCCGCCTGAGGAAACAGAGGCACCGCTGTCTAATGTGGTTTCAGATTGGAAACACTCGCACCTATTGATGAGGTTAACTTGGTGGAACATGCAATACAATACTACAGATGAAGACTTTTGAATACTTTTTAAGACCCTGTGGACACCTTGTGAAAGTACATGCTTAGTTTCTTAGCACGCCTGATTTTCAGTGCACTCACCTGCAAGGTCCAGTCTGGCAGGACACTCCACTTCCTGCCACTGCTCGAGGGGCGGGACCTCACCCTGGCTGATGGAGATGAACCTCTGCGAGGACATGACGGCCTGTCGCAGAAGCACCTGCCCGGCGCCCTCGTAGTGCCGCGCTGCCCGCACCAGCAGGTCCGGCCTGCAGGAGGACGTCACGGGACAAACCGATCACCGTCTGGGAGACGACCTGAAAATCTGGCATCAAAGCGGCGGCCCTCACCTGCTGAGCCAGAGTTCTCTCTGCGTAGCCAGAGCCTGGACGCCGCCCCTCAGGTTCCCCTCCTCCAGCAGGAGGTAGGCAGAGCGCCAGGCCTCGTTAGCGGCCGGCCCGCTCCTCAGCCCTCCTTTACCCCCTGCCATGCACACCAGCACATCTGCCATGCAGGAGAGACAGCGAGCAGCCACGCCCAGGTCTGCACCAGACTCCGCCACTTTCTCTCCACTTCCTGCTGCGACTGAACAAACATGAGAAACAGGGTGACAGAAATCAGTTCAGTGTGTGCTCTGAAGTCAAAGATGTCAGTGGTGGTGGTGAGACTCACTGCTGTCTAGCGTGTCCAGCAGCGCCCCCTGCTGGCCCCCCAGCACCGCAGCCCTGAAGCAAGGCAGCAGGCAGGTGTCTGAGTGCCTCCTCAGAGCATCCGCAACGCTCCTCCTCCCTGCCAGGAACAGCAGCTCCTCCCTCCACTGCAGCTCTGCCTCCTGGTGGGTGAGGGACATCACCTCCTTCAAGGACAGCCTCCAGGCCTCTCTCCACCTCCTCAGACTGCCGCCCCCACCCAGCAGCCAGCCCACGCCGTCCTGCAGACCCACAGCGCCTCCTCTGGGGTGGAGGACGGGGAAGAGCCGAGCCTCCAGGAGGGAGCGCTGCTCTCCTCTCATCCACAATTCCTCTGGCCTGAGAGGAGGACATGGCGGAGCAGGAGACTCATTCATTTATTTGACTCTTTTCAGTCAGAAAATACTTAGATGGGTGTTGAGCAGAGTCCTACTGGATTTCCGTTCTGCTGAAGAAAAGGCTCCATCCCTGGTTGAGGAAGGAGGCGCCGCTGTGGTCAGAGGAGACCTGAGGAGAAGGTCAGAGAGGAAGAGGAGGGGAAAGCACCAACAGAAGATTCAGGTGTCTGTTTTGACATTTGAGGCTCAGCTCTGTGGGACTGAATGACGAGTTGAAGCTTCAGTCAGTTTACCTGCAGGTCATCCTGCGCTCCCATTACTGTGAACACACTCAACTTCAGTTCCCCAAGCTCGATGCGATGCCCCTGGATGATGATGTCACTGGCCAGCTGCAGCTGCCTGATGTGCTGTGATGTCGTCAAATCCAAACCTGAGAGCAAACACCCTGATGGGACTGCCAGAGGACCCTGGAGGATTCCAGATCAGCAGTTTCATTGATGTATAACAAAAAAAACACAATTCTCTGTTCTCTGATACAGTAATTTGTTCTCTGGATCACAGTACACTGACCTGTAGGTGGCAGTGTTGCACCACTGCTCCTGATGCCACAGCGACGTCATCTTCCAGGATGCTGTTGATCACACGGCCCTCGCCAGTGACCCCGGCGTCTCTCTGAGCACAGACAGGGAGTCAGGTGGAGTTAGAAGAAGCAGACATTCAATCACTGTTTGCTGACAAATTACAGCAGGGGGTGTCACCTGGATGTGAGACAGGGTGCTTTTGTCCTTCCAGTTACAGCACAGCCGCTCCACGTGTTGCTTCCCAGACAGAGTCAGATAGTCATAACGACCGCCAGCAATGTACACTGTTGGGAACAAAGTACAGATGAGTGCACAGACCAAAACCTGTCTCCAGAGAAAGCAGGAAAGGGCCCCCAAACTTGAACTTCCTCCTCCAGAACAGCAGATACATTTTCCATCTTGATTCACTTGATTTTGTCACAATATCCAACAGCTTACAAAAAACAAGATTTGTCTTTACAGTGAGGGTTTGTTGTGTGTTTAGGGTTAGGGTTAGGGCCAACAGAGGTGTTCTGTTGGCATAGCCAGAGGAAACGGGTTTGGAGAGGGACCTGACAGGCGGACACTCTCACCCAGGCTCAGTGGAGTTCCTCTGAGGATCCTCCACAGCTCAGTCCGACCGCTCCGCACAGTCGCTCCCTGTGGTCCAACAGCAGAACTGCAGCCGGCTCTTTCCTCACTCACAAACTGATCCCGAGTCAGATCTGAGCACAGGCACTTCAGCATGTCCAGGAATAATGAAACCTGGATAATAGATAAGAAAAGGGAAAAAACTGTTTTCAGGTGGGCTTTGATGATTAGTCGCCCAACACACCTGACATCCTGAAGTATACTCTGATTCTTATGGCTTGGTGGACTGTGCAGGCATGAACAGGTACCTGCAGGGGCGGAGCTCCAGAGTCCAGGCCCAGGTAGGTGCAGCCATCTAGAGGAGGAGTGACATGAGTTTGTAGCAGCTTCTCTGAAACAGACCTGCTGAAGAAGACTGGACCTGACACCTGCAGAGAGACAAGACAGATGGCAACAGACAGGCAGAAGTTAGGTGTGAATGTCAAGTAAAAACAATCAAGTCTCAATATAAATATTTTTCTGCAATAAATTAATCAATTCTGTTTTTATGAAATAAGACCGTTCTTGATAGGGGAGTTTGCAGACAGATTTAGCATTTTCCTGAACCTTTTCCACCGAATACAGAAAATATCAAAGAAGGGACATAAACGCCTAGATACAAACAGGATGTTACGAGAGCCTGAACGGAGCCAAAACAAAGGTTAACTGAAAGAAACTGGTCCAACAGGACGTCAAAGACAGGACGAACCAGTGGCACTTTCCCATCAGGCATCACCGCCTGTTGAATCTGCTCCTTCATTCCTTTGTAGATGATGTCTCTGACCTGACCCTGCAAGGCAAAACGAACAGAAAGTCAGCCCCGCTCTGAGCTACTTTATATTAAACAGATTAGGAAAGCTCACAATGGAAAGTAAACAGCATTAAGAAAATGTGAGCACCTGCTGGTTGCAGAGATACACTCCATGATTGGCTGCATAGGAGATATCGCCTGGTAACGCCAACACCCGAACACCCGAGAAACCCTCCCAAGACAAAACTAACACACAACACGAAAATTAGCATTTACACTTACACGAGTAGAATAACCCTATAAGTACTCAGAACACATATGCGGTACATGGTAGATGACGCTTACCAAAATCAGGGGGAAAGCTGAGGATGGCGTCAGTGCTGCAGACCCAGACACCAGGAGGAGAGCCGGGACAAACCTGGAGAACCAACAGCAACAAAACCGCTGCATTTAGGTACAATAGCCTCCAGTTAAGTGAAGTTAAAATGCTAATTACTGTCATTCAAAATGGTGTATGTGTGTGTGTGTCAGAGCAGACCTGGGTGCTGAGGCAGTTCAGTAGCAGGTCCAGGCAGCAGACTGGAGCCTGGACCCTCTGATCGTCCTTCTCTGTCGGCAGCCAGCAGAAGGCCCGGCTGCAGGAGCTCCAGGGGAAGTCTCGACCCTGCAGAAGGTTCAAGAGCTTGGTTGAAAACAGAAACAAACATGAATCAGAGAAGAGCCTAAGATGAGACTCACAGTGTGGAGGATGAGGATGTGAGCATCGTCCAGGACATCAGCTGTCACCACCTAAAGGGATATGACAGGAAATCAAAGTTACAAGAGAGGGACCATGTGCATTTGCTAAAGTATTTACTCTACTGTAATCAACTCCAGTTTACCAACAGTGACTCCTAGTATGACTGAGGTATAACCCAGTTATGACTCACAGTATAACCTTAGTCTAGCCCTGGTCTGTAACTCACAGTGTGTCCAGCTCTGTTGCTCAGGTGTTCGGCAGCGACCAGCAGAGCGTTCAGCGTCGCTCCTCCGCTGCCCAGCGGCTCCTGGCGGTCCCGCACCGTCAAGACCAACGCATCCTGAGAGAGAGAGCCCCGCTGCTGCCGCAGCTCCAGCTCTGACACGCACACACACACACACACGCACGCACGCACGCACGCACGCACGCACGCACGCACGCACGCACGCACGCACGCACGCACGCACGCACGCACGCACGCACGCACGCACGCACGCATGCACACACAGTGGTTAGAAGAAGTATTCATGCCTGACTGTCATATAAAGTAATAATACAGTGCTTAACTATTAGCTGAGAATATTGTACATGTTTTAGTTTTAGATTAGTTCATGTTTTGTGTGTTTTGGTTATTCTGGCAAAGGCAGCTGAATACTGTAGTAAAAGACTGATAGACACCTAGGGATGAATATAATTCCTATTGACAATGGCAATGACAATAACTGTTGATAGTATGTTATAGATAACAAAATGACAAAAATCGTAACTTAGGTTCTCATTGTGTATATTGTTAAGTTGTCTATACTACTGTCACAGAATGTTGTTAGTTGACATATTGTTAGCATTGTATTGACAGTCATATGCAAAGATAAATAGGCTAATCATGTGTATCGATAATAAATCCTATGAATAACATTAATAGATGTATAGAGATAGCTTCAAGCTAAAATACTAAAATTTTTAAGATTTCTTATATGGTGTGTATTTGCTTGTTTTCTGAATGTTTTGCCCAATCAAGTACATTGAAATTGCGTTTCACAGCTCTTGTAAACTGCTGTGAACTTTGATGGTACATCATTTGCTCAACAAATCCACGGTGAACATGTTTTTTTCATTCTAAGCACCTGGGACACTAGTCCACAGTGGGGGTTAGTTGCCTTGCTCAATGACGCTTAATGATATTTGTCATTTTCAATTAAACCAAGACATGACACCACAGCGCCGCCGCCAGGCCGGTCAGCGTCACTGCAGAGTCCAGGTCAAAGATCACACAGAGAGAGAGCAGATGCTCCTCACCTCTCTGGAAGGCGTAGACGCTGTCTTTGTGCTGGCAGGTCAGGACCACCACCGTCCACCTGAAGCCGGCCCCGGACATCCTCTGACGGCTCTCCGCGGTCTCTCAGCGCCGGGGACAGGCTCTGGAGCCCATGACTACCACGGAGGTTAGGGCGACTTGTGACGTCTGACAGCCGATAAACAGAGGCTGCGCAGCGGGGCTGGAGCAGCAGGACTGCAGCGACACAAACAGACCCGGAACCGCTTGATGAACCTGCTGTGGAGGAGAAATCAACTGCAGAGAAACTCCTGTCTCACCTGCTCGTGTTGACCCACTAGGACTACACAGACACTTCCGTGTGACGAAGCAGGAAGTCATAAATGAGGACTGGAACGTCACCGCGTTGCCTCGGTAACCGCTGTTGGTTTGGCCTGTGGATCCGCCATGTTGGATCAGGCATGCTGCCACACCCCCTAATGACCTACAACTGAAAACAACGTAGAACAATACACTTTCAACCGATTTTCCATCGTTTCTTTTATTTCACGAATGTCAGATACGCACATAAGTTACAGACTGGTGAAATGGAGGGTATTCATGTTACAAAAATATCTAATGTAGATTATTAAAAGTATTTGGATTCGATATTAAATTATGTAAATTTTCCTCACATATATGTTCTATTCCCATGTAAAATGGATGGCATGACGCATTTTTATTCGAAATGATTAAATGAATTGCTGAAAAGTTAAAGACAATATCTAGCTGCATTACATGCCCTCTCCTAGTTGATGCGTTGAGCATAGCCTGGTGCGATGACGCCCTCTAGCGGCCTATAGATGAAAGGTCAAAATGATTTCGTTTTAACTGAGATGGTAAAAAGGTTTGGGAATTCAGTTAGTAGAAGACATGTCCTCAAGTTGTCCAGATAGATGAAGTTCCATCATTTTAGTGTTCTTTTGCCTGCAAAGGGCTGAAAGTGATTTGAGCCTGTATTAAGTTCCTGTTCACAGAAGTACTCATAATGTCACAGTTGTTTGCAGCAGCTCGGTCTTAGAGCTTGTTCCCATAGGAAGTTCCTGGACTATTGTGACTGTGGGTTTGACTTCATTGCTGTTCCTGATGTTTCATTTGAGGACTGTGGTGAATTGCCAGCACGTACCTCCTGACCCCATCGAGGTGTGTCCAGGAGGTTTCAGCTTTCAGCTTTTCTCCTTTCCACTTTTACCTACCTACCTTTAATCTTCCTTATTCATACACTTCTTCAACTGCTGTCTCCTCTTAACTAGTGCTCAAACTCTGCACGTGTACTAGAACCCAGTAATCAGAAGAATGTAGGGCAGTACTTCATGTTACATCAAGTCAGTATTGTGATGCAGCTTGAATGTTTTTTGTCCTACATTTGACATTCTGCAGTTGCTTTGGATAAAAGCATCTCCAAAATGAAGCAATTGATACATATAAATCAAAACAAAAACTTCTTTACTATAGTCTTTTTGCAGAAACAGAAAACATTCTAGCCATCTATACTGGGATAATTTTAACTATGCTAACATTTTTTGTGTTGAAAAAAAAAAGTTAAAATTAGTGTCTACTAATCTACTAATTGTACACATAATTGCACATAATGCTTGATTTAATTTGGAACAAACAACACATTTCATGTGCGACCTAATTTTTGTTTTATTAGTGAACAGGTAGCTCTAAGTAACTTGAAACTGATGCTGACATCACGGTTCATTATGGTCTTCATCCTGTCACCGTCTCCTCTGGAATGTAAACTGAATTTAGTAGTCCCACTCATTGCTCTGTTTTCGGTTTGCATGACTAAAAACCGAAGTGAGCAGTTTTAGGAAATGACTGTAACTTTTGCTAAATCCTGAGCATCCTTAACAGATTTCTGTCCCCGGCAAGAGCCAGGAGCCTCACACAGCAGGAACTCAGACAGTCCTGGGTGACGGACCGTCGCAGCTGCTTTGCATCTGATCATAATTTCACTCGAGGAAACAGGTTTTATCTGCTCTTGACAAGGTTCCCTTTATTCGAGTCAGCTCAGGACAAACAGGGAGACGTGAATATGTTTATTAGTGCTTTGTGCCACAGCCTGAACTACACACGGACGACAGTAAGACGTCCAATAGCACAACGGCTCTCCTGTACAAAACACCTCAGCTGGCCAGTGGAAACTACACACAAAAGACTCAACCTCCTCCTGCTCATTGACACATTTCACAGGTTTTGTAAATGTTTTAAAAAGAGAATGTGCAGAAAGATTATTTTCCAACACTAAGAAAAGGTTTCACTCAGTCACTGTCACATTCAGCTCAACATCTCCTGAGCGGATTTGAAAACTGAGGTCAGACGCTACAGTCAGACATTTAAGGCAGCAAAACGACCTGATCTGAGTTAAGCATGAGTTTGTGTCTTATTAAGGAGGAAATTCTGGCACTTTGTACATGTTAAAACTGACTTGAAAATCATTTGATATAAAAAACCACAGAGCAGGAGCTGCAGGCTCAAGACAATCGCACAAAATTTCTGAACTGATCAGAAAAACACATTATCAATGATCGCTGAGGCTGCAGATTAGTAAAATCAGTTGCCTCTGATATGAATCTCTGCGAGTGGCTGCATTGGTGTTGACTTCTTAAGGATCTGACTTTGTTCACACTGGTAATTTGAGACTTTTCTCATTGCTGTTACCAACTAAGAGCATTTTGTCAGTTTATTATTGAGGTGACGCCTCCATTATAAAAGTGCTAAAAGAATCATTCCAAATTCCCCGATGCAGGCCGTCGCAACAAAGCCCCAGGTTTGCCTCGAGGCCCATGTGGACTTTGCATCTTCTCCCCATGTCTGTGTGGGTTTTCCCCAGGTATCAGACATTTGGGAGAGAGAAGTCACACAGTTTGAACAAGAGCTTTGACGACTGGTTCTTTTAAGAGGTCTGTTAGACAGAAAATGTTGATCTGGTCTATTTATCAACTTAGATTCAAAGCTACAAGAAGCCAAACACAACTCCCACTCACAGAGCTCCATTTGGACAATCAGATACTTCAGATTTGAGTGAACTTCATAGGCTGCAGCTTCAGTGACTGTTTGCCCTACATGCTGCACCTCTGACTGCTCTCTTCTCTGAGCTGAGGCTCATGGGTAATGTAGTTTGAGGTTCTATCTGCTTCACAGGGAATAAAAAAATCAAACATATACATCTCGGACACTTTACAACACGTTGTCATTTCTCCCTCCTCATGACTTGTTCGTGACCCTTGCGTGTCCAAATCGAATGTTTCTCCGCAAATGTCAAAGGTCAGCATACTGTTTTCTGTCTGCTAATTTAAGGTCGCTATGGTAACCGGGTCGCAACAAAGTCAGAGTTCAGCGGCGGCCTTGTCAGCCTCTTTGTGAAGGACATCTTCTCTTGCCGCCACCTCCTAATGGGAAGACTATGTAAGTGCAGTATTCTTGTCTACTCCCCCGTGGCTTCAGCGTCAGGTTCCTGTCCTCTGATTGGCCAGCCAGCAGGGCACCTCTCCACACCTGGAAACAGAGGTGAGAAACATGGAGGTTTTTTTTGAGGGGGTGGCTGGTTTTTGATTGTTTTTTTGTGTGTTTGAAATGTCTCACTATGACAACACTCTGTCATAAGTAAAATTAAGTCTTATCAGCATTGTATACTCTAAGTAGCAGTAGTAGTCCACTAAATCTCTTTGCAGTGTTACATTCTGTTTTTTATCTCTAATGAATGCACAGAATATTTACTCAGTGTACTAATGGGCATCGAGGAGTTCTACTGATGTAAAACTGCATCCACACTTGTTTACTACCTACTAAGTAATATATGATTGGATGCAAACAGCCTTCTTAGTTAAACTCTTTGTGTTTGTGTGGATGTGTGTGTGTGCGTTTCTACCTCTCTCTCAGCGTTGGTTGGTTGCTCAGGAAGCTCAGCTGCTGCTCCAGTCGACAAACTCTGAAAGCCAGGTAGCAGGAAGACAGGACCAGCAGGAAGACACTGAGAGACAGACAGACAGACAGGTAGGTGGAAAGACAGACACCAGGTCACATTTGTGATTAACGGTTTGTTCTGCTGCACTTTAACACAATCTGTATGTCAATTCAATTCACCATTAAGCCACTTAGCTGCATTCTTCTACTTCTACCGCAAATGGGATCAGCTATGTGTGTGTGTGTGTGTTTCTGTAGTGCTTTGCGTGTCTGGTGCGAGCAGGTGAAACTGCAGGGAGGCTCTTGATTGCTAAGAATGGAGCATTGTGTTGTTGGTGTTGTTGTGATAAACAGCAAATCAAACTTCCATTGTTTCACCGCGTGGACGTCTGTGCTCTGAACTCACAGCAGGATGAAGAGTTTCAGCAGCTGGTACTCCGTGTGACCCAGCTCAGGTACTGGTTCTGTCAGCAGGATCTTCTCTGGTTCCAGACTGCTGTCTGCACACACACACACACACACACACACACACACACACACACACACACACACAGTCAGTACGTCAGTCTCCATATCTGACAGCTTTCATACTTTGTCAGGTGCCTGATTCAAAAGATCAGAGCAAGTATTGTGAAATAAAACTGAAAAGACACCATGGTAGAAGATGAGAAAAAACGAGAAGTAAATAAATAAACCACGAAGTGCCGTTTGGTGCCTCCAGATCACGTAAAATTTCTGAAGCCAAATAAATTGATTTCTTATCAATCTGACATTGACAAAGAGCCATGAATAAAAATCCATAATTACAATATGTTTTAATTAGTTTTTGTAAACACATAATACAGTTTCCCTTGGTTTATTTTTTCTTTTAATAGCAGTTTTTATTTATTTCAGTTAACGAAAATGTCTTTTCAGCTCCAGTTTTTGTTGTTTGGTTCGTTTTCATTAACGATAATAAGAAGCTTGCAGGTGGGTGGGCCTACCGGTGAGGGTGTGTGTGGTGAAGGGTGTGTCGGGGGTGAGGCTGGGCGAAGAGTTTCCCAGCAGGTCTGGGAGGGACGAGGAGACAGCAGGGAGTGATGGCTTCCTCCTCCACTTCAGCACCTCGGGGAACTCATCCTGATGCAGAGACAAAGCCGTTAACTTCCTGATGATGATGATGATGATATGATGATGGGCAGACACTTTTGTGGTCTGATATTTCAGAAGATCAATGACAAACATTCACAATTAGCAAAAAAAACAGTTTTCAGCTCTTTTCTCCTTTCTGCGATTGATTGATCTCTACCCCAATCAGTTTAATCAGTTTGACACCCCTGCATGTATACCACACAGTGTGTACTGTAGAGTTGGAGCATTCACAGTGTGACAGCATCATCATGGCCTCAAATGCTAACAGTAACAGGCTAGACAGCCACTTGATGATGCAGCTATGGAGGGTGTACACATCCAGCCTTGAGTGTTTGAGAAGTTTTGTTTTGTTGTTTTTTTTTTGTTTGTTTTTGGTCCCACCCACCACCCCCCAAATGAGGAATGCTTCTTTTAGGTATTGGGTAAACCCAATTCCCAAAAGAGGCCTTCCTCACTTGGGCCTGACAGTCGCTCAGCGTCTGCTTGGGACCTCTCTCCTGGGTCTGCTCATGCTTGGAGCCCACGGGGCCCACGTGCGTCCGCGGAGGAGGAGAGAGGCCTGTCTGCGTCTGCGTCGCAGTGTCAGGACTGAACCACTGTGGCCACCCAGCCCCTACTTACAAACTCTGTTCTGGGGTGAATGCCCAGACTGTGACATCATCCTGACTGTGTGATGATGTCACACTGACTGTGTGACGAGGCCTACGCTAGGCAGGTGTGACATCACGGCTCCCATTAGTAGGTCTATCTATATAGGGTAGGTGAACAAAATGTGTGACATCATCACTGACATCACTGGCGGCATCTCTGCTGCATTCTGGGATTCATGTGATGTCATGATGATGTCACCATGGCAATGTCACACTGCTGTATACCATACAGTGTGCACTGTGTACTGTAGAGCTTGAGCATTCACAGTGTGACATCATCGTGACCTCAAATGCTAACTGTAACAGGCTAGACAGCCACTTGATGATGCAGCTATGGAGAGTGTACACATCCAGCCTTGAGTGTTTGAGAAGTTTTGTTTTGTTGTTTTTTTTTTTGTTTGTTTTTGGTCCCACCCACCACCCCCCAAATGATGAAGGCTTCTTTTGGGTATTGGGTAAACCCAATTCCCAAAAGAGGCCTTTCTCACTTGGGCCTGACAGTTGCTCAGCGTCTGCTTGGGACCTCTCTCCTGGGTCTGCTCATGCTTGGAGCCCAACTGGGCCCACGTGCGTCCGCGGAGGAGGAGAGAGGCCTGTCTGCGTCTGCGTCGCAGTGTCAGGACTGAACCACTGTGGCCTCCCAGCCCCTGCTTACAAACTCTGTTCTGGGGTGAATGCTCAGGATTGCATGAGGTATATTGCAAGTGTGACATCATCGCTGACATCATCATTACTCAGATTCATAGGGTAGGTAGATGGAATGTGTGACATCATCGCTGACATCATCATTACTCAGATTCATAGGGTAGGTAGATGGAATGTGTGACATCATCGCTGACATCATCATTGCTCCGATTCATAAGGTAGGTAGATGGAATGTGTGACATCATCGCTGCCATTCCGAGTGCCACACTGGTGACATCTCACTGCTGCATTCTGGGACTGATGTTACCATGTGATGTCATGATGATGTCACAATGGCAACGGCTGTGTGGCCTCAGGCTTTTGTTCCAACCAAGCAGCAACACACCTGACTTGACTCTTTCACTTAATTGATCTCAACCTTTCGGCAGCTAATTCGCTAAACTGTGTACTCTTGATTGGTTGGAACAAAAACCTGCAGCCACCCGGCCCTTTGTGGAACCAGCTTGACACATGGGAACTACTGTCTGCTCTGAGGACACAAACTGATGGACATTACCATGGAGAGAGAGCTGGGTTCCTCCAGGTACTGCTTCAGACTTAGACTTTTCCCATTCACCTGTAAACACACGCAGACACACACATGGTCAGTGTGTTTATTTAACTGCTTAAATGAAGTAAAGGTGAGACGCCAACCTGCAGGTGGGTGCAGATCCTCCTGAGGACATCGTAGACACTGTCTCTGGATAGCAGGGACACAAACACGTACTGCAGGTGGACAGACAGGCAGGTTAGAAAAGTAGAGCTTCTCATTTTTCAAATATATTTTCCTTCTTGCAAACATGAATCTTTGTAATTTTCAGAGGTGTTACTGTGAGTTGCTGCCCCCTTGCAGAACTTGTTTCTTTTCTTTTTGTTGTGGCGATATGATAGCAGCGTGTGGCACAATAACAACAAAGGGCTGTTGTGAGGATGCTAGTTGTGTGCTGGGTCCCGTGTGGTACCTTCTGGCCGGTGTCCATGGTGATGGCCAGGCCGTTTGGCACCAGGCCGGCCGTCTTGTGCTTCTTCACCAGCCGGACCGACACCACAGGTATGCACACCTGCCGAAATGACACATATATACGTCATTTTGAGAGAAATAAACAAACTTAATGTCCACAGAACAGTCATTGAAGTCGTGTGAGGTTATATTGGGACTGAATGAAGTGACAACAACAGGTCCGTGAATCACCTTGATGTCTTTCCCAAACAGGTTGGCATAGAAACACAACCAGTTCCTTGAGATGTAGAGGCGACCCTGCAGCAGGATGTCCCGCAGCAAGGCACAGGAGTAGACTGGAGAGGAGGAGAGACACTGTCAGCAAGGCTGGGAGTCAGAGGCAGACTGGGACAGGTGGGGCACAGGTGGGGGACAGTACAGGTTGAGGACAGTTGGAGGAACAGTGGGGGTGGAATAGAGGCTGAACACATCAATGTACCCTTCATCAGGATCTCCTCTTTGGGAACGGTCTGGAAGAGTTTGTGGTACTGGGAATTGTACTTGCTGACAGTCTAAGGAACAGAAGTGAGAAAAATCAATTGAGAAATCCAGAAAACACATAATTATCTCATATTCTCATTGAACAATGCTGTCTCTGCGGCTTTTCGTCCAAGTCTGAACACATAAAGGTCATCCTCACATTGGTGTGTGTGTGTGCTGGACTGTTATTTACTGACATATTAACACTTATAGTTTGTTTGTGGACTGTTAGGTTGGTCCTAGATGAGTTCTGCAAGCACAACAATATTTAAGAGACTGTGTAGAAATGCTGTCAGAGGTGACCTCATCTAAACACACGTCCAGACACCTGTGTGTGTGTGTGTACTCTGTGTGAGACGTGGACTTCCTGTCTTCCTGTTCCTGTCTGAAACAACAAAGACTGAAACAATAGAAAGCAGCGGCTCACGTCTCGTCTGAAGCTTCTGAGGCATAGTCAGTGTTTGTGTTAGAGGTGTTGTGACGGGCGAACAGGACCGGCGAGAGAAAACGGACGGTCCTCGGTCGATGATGTCACCGCCTATAACAGCAGGACTCATCGATCTTTTAACAAAAAACTCCCGAAGACAAGAGGCAAAGCCATGGACATCTAGATGGACTGCGACTGGCACAACACGTGGGGAGATAAATCTGTAAGTCTATGTGGAAGTAGATCACACACACACACACACATCCAGAGATGCCGACGGACCAGCAGGATTCCTTTCAAATCTTTTTTTTAAGTCTGCAGAAGTTTCCGGCGTCTGTCTCGTCTCCATGGGGACACAGTCAGGGGTTTGTGTGTGTGTGTGTGTGTGTGTGTGTGTGTGTGTGGCCTAGGCATGGGCCATGTGTGGGTGGTTGTGACTTGTGTGAGTGAAAGACTCACTGATCCTCTGTAACACTTCTTCACGTCCTCGTAGGACAGATCGTCGATCAACTGCAGCCTGCAGGACACACACACATGCACACACACACAGACACACACACACACACACACACACACATATAGGGAGAACAATCATGTATCCAGAGTCAGGACAGCAAGAGAAAAAATAATGTGAAAAAACACTCAGAGCTTGGTCAGTTACCTTCATCATCATCATCAGTGTAAACAACAACAACAAAGAAAAAAACTCCATCAGCCGCTGGGTTCAGTTCGGTACAGTCAAGCATGGAGCTATGTGTGTGTGTGAAAGGAGTAATTGTCCACAAGTGCTACTGGGAGGCAGACACACACACACACACACACACACACACACACACACACACACACACACACACACACACACACACACACACACATACACACACACACACACACACAGATAAAGGAGTAATTATGCAAACAGCCTGAATGGAGAAAGTGGAGCAGAGAAACAGCCTGAACCTCAGCAGCCCGGAGTATTATTCACAGTACAAGTACTACGGTGTACATATGCTACAGTGTCCATGTGCTACAATGTACACATATACACATACATACTCTCATTGTATAAGTGCCCTTTTCAAAGTAAAAGTATGACACTGTCACCACAAAGGAGACGATGCAATGCCAAAACCACAAGCTCATGGATCTCAGTTTTACTCCGGACTGAAACTACCCATTATTTTCATCACTGCCAATCTGCTGATCAGTGTTTTTAATGGTTGAAAGGTGTATCATTCCAACACTGATCTCCTTCCAGGTGATCCAGAGCGATAAAACGTTAACGATTCACGCAGATGTATTTGAAGACGGATCACATGGAGCAGCTTTCGCTTCAGCCTGGATCTGCCTGAACCAGTGTGAACTGGGACCAGTGTAAAAATATTAGCGTGAGCTCCTTTAAAGGAACATCAGCTCCCTGTCACCCCCCCCCCCCCCCTTCCCATCAGCCCCTCTGTCTCTCTCTGAGCTCTGCTGCCTAGAAACGTGAGCTGCCTGCACGTGCTGCAGTGAAACACACACACATAAATACTCTCACACACACACACACACTTGCACAGCTTCTGATTCTGCAGCTTGTTTATTACGTGACGGGAATAACAGAGCGGTGAGACGGGGAGGCTTTTCCCTCTCTGTGTATTGTCTGTCCTGCACGTCTCCTCAGCTTTCATCTTCTGCCAACACACACAATCTCAATCACACACAATCTCTCTCTCTCCCTCTCTCTGCCATTCTCTCTTTCTCTATTGCTCTCTCTCTCTCACACACACACACACACACAGACAGACAGTGCTAATGAGGTGATGATTAGAGGGGGGGATGGATCTGGAGGTGACTCATCCAAACGTAGCAGGTTCACCCTGTCAGTTTCTCCTCCGTACGTGAACTGTCATCAACACCTGGATTCAGCTCCAGCTGTGAGCCTCGTCCACACCCAGCTGCAGCCGGAGGTTGCTCTACCTGCAGCCTGACCACAGCTATCTCCTCAGCTCAAGACTCAGCTGACCAGCCTTAACGCAGAGGATTAAAGAAGCTCGAAAATATGGATCAATGCCTGCACGCAGCTGTACTTAACTCAGTCCTTTAACTTGAGCTTTGTATTTTAAGGTCTAGTTGCCCTGAACAGGAGCATAAACCACCAGACACCATAACTTGCTGTTTCTAAAAGGGACATGAAAAAAATACCATGTCTTGGTTGAATAAGGACTGGGAAATAATGTCTGAAAGGTCCAAACACACCACGTTGTCCTCATTCATGTTTACATTACTGATACTTAAAATGTGAGCTAAAAACAATAGAGAAATCTGATCAGAAACAGATTGTGACGTAAAATACAGCTGTGATGCACTGTGATGCAAACCACAGTGCCCTCCCTCCAACTAATAATTTGCATGCCTCCATCTTTGTTCAGGTAGACGAGTGAATTGAAGTACTTCAGTATCTGATTTTTTCTCCAGTTCCGGCTCAGATATATGTGGCTGGGTGTGGACGCTACCTGTACACTACTTGGCTAAAAAGTTGCTACGCTCTGTTGTTCAATAACAAAGATTGTAAAGTCACATGATCGCCCACGTCGGCGGCTAGCAAGACAACCCGTCCCTTTGTGTGGTTGCCAGATAAGCAGGAAACCGATCCGTGCAGACTGCAATATTCCTTTTCTAAAAATAGGCCTGTAAAGTAACACTCATGGCATTTCCGATTGAGGCGATGTTCAGCTCCTACACCAGAGAACAAGAATAAATACCCATTCAACCATTCTGGGTCACCTGTACCGTGTGGGTCTATGGAGGCTGGCGGATATTGAAGACTCCACTGCGACACTGAAACGAGACGAGGACCACTCTGATTGTGGTTTAGCCTGCAGCAACTCACCTGAAGGGCAGGGGGCAGTGTCCGTCTTCCTCCCTGGGGTGTTCCACCTCACTGGGGGGGAGGACGCTGACATCCTCACTCTGCTCCAGATTTTCTGACATCATCATTGTTGGAAAGACTGGAGGAAAGAATCAGGGAAAAAAAGACATAATATGACCATTAAAATATGGTGGCAGATGAAAAAGTGAGGTCGTTTCCTTCTGGCTGTTGCTAAGTTTTTGTCCATGCAGGCTTTGTTGGGAATTGTTTGACAGACTTCTGATTTGTGCAACTAACAGCTTTGTTCGTTGGAGTATTCTCCCCACAGTCACATGATCACTCATGTGAGTCGTAGGCAAGAGAAGCCAATCAGCATCAAGTTGACGTGTGGTTGCCAGATAAACATAAAGCAGATCTGTTCTGAAACAGGTCGTTATGCTCCCATACCAATAAGAGGCTTGTAATATAGCATCTAATGCAATCCAGAAGAAACCCATGTCCCATAGCTGCTTCCACGTTACCACCAGAGACATACTTCATTCAACTGATAAAGGTGAATAAGATGCATACTGAGTAACAACTGAGTGAGCATCACCTCAGCTCAGTAATTCAATCGAAGCGACGTCTCCATCGACTCTGACTCTGAGCGAGCTCCAGGTTTGTGGTTCAGCGAGTATTTGTACCACGTCGGAGTGATGTCAGAGGCAGCGGGAGCTCCCATTGGTCGAGGAGCTTCACTTCACTGGGCTGTGAAGGCAGCTCTTCTCTCTGCCAGCGCTGGCACGCTGGTGAGAATGTGCTGAGGGCAAATCTCTCTTCTCTCCCTTTCGCTCTCTCCTTTGTTGCCATGGCAACAGCATGACAAGAGGCTGCTCAGATTGAGCAGCCTCTTTTTTTTCCTTCTGCCTCTCTCTCTGCTTCACAGTGCAGCGTGCAGCCAGCAGAGGTCAAACCCACATCACATCAAACTGTATATTATACGTGCTACCGATATATTTTGAGTCGGCAATCAGAGAGATGCGTCATGGCGACCACATGCTGAAGGATGATTGATCTGCTTTCAGCTGTTTCCTCAGTCGCTGGAGGTTTTCCATCACGCCACGGCTTTGCTGCTTTCCATTCTGGTCACTCTCAGGCAGCGGCTGACTTCAGGTCAAGCCACAGCGATCCAACCCACCTCTTTGCTCAAACGGTCATTTGACTAATGTGACATGAATGTGGATTTAATTTGTATTTATTTAAACTCACTGAATATAATTCAACTTGTACCAAACTCACTCAGCGATCAGATGCCTGCTCAGGTGTTTAAGTGAAAAAAATGTTTTTACGTAATTACCGATACATTCAAGTCAAATTACAGTAAAATAAGGGCAAGAGGGTTTCCCCCTATGTCTGCACGGATTTCCCCTAGATACCCCTTGTCCAAAAACACACATATTTAGCTTTATTAGGTTTTTTATCTATCTATCTATCTATCTA
This sequence comes from Karalla daura, assembly GCA_029224185.1. Taxonomy (NCBI): domain Eukaryota; kingdom Metazoa; phylum Chordata; class Actinopteri; order Chaetodontiformes; family Leiognathidae; genus Karalla; species Karalla daura. The sequence goes on from CM055196.1 coordinate 16,368,684, forward strand.
TCTATCTATCTATCTATCTATCTATCTATCTATCTATCTATCTATCTATCTATCTATCTATCTATCTATCTATCTATCTATCTATCTATCTATCTATCTATCTATCTATCTATCTATCTATCTATTTATCTATCATCTATCTATCTATCTTCTATCTATCTATCTATCTATCTATCTATCTATCTATCTATCTATCTATCTATCTATCTATCTATCTATCTATCTATCTATCTATCTATCTATCTGTCTATCTGTCTGTCTGTCTGTCTGTCTGTCTGTCTGTCTGTCTGTCTGTCTGTCTGTCTGTCTATCTATCTATCTATCTATCTATCTATCTATCTATCTATCTATCTATCTATTCTCTGCCTTTGACACAGACACCAGCTACCAGTGGACACCTGCAACAAAGAAAACGGATGGATGGATGGATGGAGGGATGTAGAGTCATAGAGGTCCAGCCTGAACTTGAGCCACAGACAAAAACAAAAAGGCTGGAAAATACATAGCAAACGTACCATAAACATACCATAAATACACTTTACAGATAATATTCACATTACTAGTGCAGGATTTTAACTTTTCACAGTTAGGGTTACATTGGCCTGTATATTAAGCTCCTCTGCTTGCAGTGTCTGTACACACTGCCCGTGCACCAAAAACAAAAAACAAAACGTGGTGGACGTGTCAGCGAGCTCATACAAACCTCATGGTTTGTGTGACGGAAACTGAAACCAAAAAGACAAGTCACCACAAATTAATTTGGAAGCCAAATCAGCCGAATGGATCTCCTAATATTTCATCACAGGGTGAACCATGTGTGAGGTCCATCTGCAGGTAACCGGTAACCTGTCCACAAAGTCCTGCTGCAGTTGCCATAGCGATAGCCGCGATCCTCACACGCGTTGCCCTCTCCTTCCACCTTCTCCTCCTCCTCCCAGTTACCATGGAGACGTCTCTTGGTTTCCCTTCTCATAGGTCTCAGCGCGCTGATTAAATCAGGCAGCACCTCAGGGAGACGCAGGCCGTTTGCCGGGGCGGGAATGTGGCAGAGCTTCGCTCCTCAACACGCTGCCCGGGGTCAAACCGAAAGGCCAAGGGTTCGACCAGTCTTCAGTGGATGAAGACAGAAAAACTGCTCAAAGTGCAGTCTTTAACAGTCTTTAAATTCACTCTGGGTTTCCCTTTCCCTCCCTTCACTTGACACGCAGGAAAGGTTGATGACGCGTGAAGTTCCCGACTAGTTAGCGAGCTAACACTTTGCATTTAGCTTTTAAATATCCCTGTGCAGCATAATTACCTTGGGAATTATGTGAACAAATAGCAAGTTTTTAACAAGCAGGAAAAGAGCTCTCAAGATCCCACGCTACATCAAAACATCATCAAACTTTCGTAGTCTTTTCTATTTCTGTTGAAAACCAACCAGAAATAGAAAAGGAGCTTTCACTGCACCTTTAGTACTGTTAACTAACTCACTTGAGCACTATTACTACACCGTCAGTACCATCACTCCATTGTGACACCTGTCACTGCATCTTAGGCAGATTAGCCCCTTCACTGCCTGTTTTAAAAGCCACCCTAAATCCTGCTTTTTTCCTTTGCTTTTCTAACACAGTATGCAGACTTTGATCTTGTTTTACCTGTTTTATTGTCTTGTCTTTTTGCTCTTATTGTTTGTTTTATGTTCTCTCAAACATATTTATATGTGATCATCTAGTGTCGACTGTGGTTGTTTTTAAAGTTCATAAGTAGAATTACTAGTATTATTATTATCATCTGTGTGATACGGTGTATTTTCATAGTGAAGTTTCAGTACTTTTACTTGAGTATATAATCTAAAAGTGGAAAAAAGAGAAAGTTTTCTAAAACAAGCTGTTGTACATGTTCTGTGTGTGTGTGTGTGTGTGTGTGTGTGTGTGTGTGCAGCATTGGGAGAGAGAGGCTGAGAGAGAGAGAGACCACCGCGGTGGGCTGAGACAAAACCACTGTATTCAGAGGTGGTGGAGCGGACACACACATACACACACCCACCCACTCCCTCTCTCTCTCACACACACACACACACACACACACACACGATACATAGAATCGTGAAACTTCTACTTATAATGGAATATTTGGAATATTTTAACATTATTGTACTGCCACCTTTATTAAAGTATCTTAAGGACACTTAACTTATTTACTAGTACACAGGTACAGTACAGTGACAGCACCACATCCACCCAGTCGAAAACACATTTTGAGCAGCTTCAATATTACATTTTACAGGTTCTTCAAATTGAAGTAGATAAAGCTTTCAGACCGATGTAAACGATTTAAAAGTAGGTACATGAAATGTAACTATCACTCATGAGTACCCCAAAATTATTGTACCTGAGTACATGTACTTAGTTCCACCACAGTGGAAGGTGCACACAGCTGTGAGTATACACTACACATGTGGTAGTACGCTAGTACTGACACTGACGGTATCCATCATCATCATCACCATCGTCTTCCACCACCTCATCATCATCATCCTCCTCACTCGCTGTCACCTCAGTGATTCGTGCAGTCCTCTCGCGTCCAGTCCTCTCTCACGTCCGCAGACGCGCAGCCTTACGTGCCAGCCGGTCCGGCTCAGTTCGGTCCAGGTGGGTCCGGGTCTCTGCGTCCAGGGCCGGGTCTCTGTCCGGCGTCCTGTCCGAGCAGCCTGCACCGCTGCAGTGACCGCGGAGCCTCTGCGTCAAGTTGACGTCATTTAACGGAGACAATGCAGAACGTAACAGGAAGTGGATTCAGAAATAAAAGCATGTCGCGTTCAGACAAAATAAGAGTTCCTGAAACGGGTTTATTTTTTTCACGTGCTGATTTGCGAGGCACTATCTTAAAAAATACTTATTTATTTATTCCACATCGTTAAAATGCAGTATAGTCCATAAAATCACAGTTCACTCAAGCCAGCATATACATGCTGACTACATACATATACATGTGTTATAATCATAAATATACATTGGGAATGCTTCGAAATCCTCCCAGAGAAGTTGGTGGAGGTGGAATGACTGAGCGTCACTGCTACTCCCGTGACCCAGACCCAAATAAGCGGAAGACGAGATGATGCAAAACAACACAAAAAGTGTTCATTATTTTTCAGTTCATAAAGTGAAAATATTGGAAAGTAGGAGTGTGGCCACTGGTATCATGCTGCTTTGTTCAGCACAGCTCCGCTTTCTAGAGTCTTCCAGCAATTTCCAACTTATTCAGACAAGGGTACATATTCCGCCTCCTACATTCATTCAACCACCTGATTAACATATCCCCATTTCCATGTTCACAGTCATCCAAAGCCTTCATTGTACTCATATCCCACTCTAAGTTATACTGCTAAGTCATATTATCCAAATTTCCTGTTATCTGCACCGACTGTAAAAGCAAATCCCTTGTGATTGTCTGAAATTAATCTAATTCTGATCTTCAAGTGCCACTTCTTTTGTTTTAGACATGACATGGCATCAAACAGTCAGTAATTCCCATTTAGACAGTAATAGAGTAAAACATGTCAACATGTCTGCATAATGCAAAAAGGTATATATATAATGAAATGCTTATTATGTAGTGACTGACTGGCCATCTTCTTATTGTGGTTACGATCACAATGTTGGTGTTGGTGGAGTGAATGTGGTGCAAAAAGAGCTATATGCACAATAAAGGAGTAGGACTATCTGTGAGATGTGGCTGAACTGTCACTTTATTCATTCCATTGTAGAAATATTGTACATACAGTGCAGTAACGCCCTCCTGAGGCTCAACAACCACATTACAAGACTTCCTCGGCTCCACTTCATATTTCCTTGGAACCCTGTTCCTGGGCTGAAAAGATAAAAAAACAGAGCAGAACCTCTGCCTCCAATGAAGCTTTAACCATGGACTTTATAGACATTACCATGACAACACTAAATACTGGAGTCTGATTAGCTGGCAAGTGTGTAGCAACAGAACAAAGATCAGGTGGATTAAACCGCAGGTAACTATAGCAACACTGGTTTAGCTTTAAACTGTTGTTGTCACAGAGGATCAATGCAGGATTACTGCGGTTAAACCTCCCACCACCCACTTTGGATTGAGGGAGAATGTAATTAAATTAATTGAAGAAGTTGTGGTCACATTGTGGAGGAGAGGTTAGAAGTGCCACCTCACAGTGAGTTTGCATAGATTTCCTCCCATAGTCAGAAAAATATGCTGACTGGAGACTCTACACTGACCCTGGAGGCGAATGTAAAAGCTAATGTGTGCCCTGCAATGGACTGGAACCTTTAAAGAGTGAATTCCCTGCCCTTACCACACTATGTGTGCTTGAGACACACCCCATACAGGTAGGTGCAAAATGGGTAAGATAATAATTAGAAGAGCTAACATTTTTCCCTCTCAGACAATTCTAACAACCTAAATAAAGGGCACCAAATTAACATTTCACAAATAAAATACCCAAATTCAGTTTTCAATTTGACTTTTTTTTCCTTTTATGGCAGTTGGAAACTTCCCATCATGCTCTTAATGAAATAAAATCTAAAAAATAAGAATAAAATCTAAAAATGAATGTTATAGCTCATTCTAACATTTCTCAATTGGGTTGTTTCCCAATGCAGCATACGAACAGGTTTCAGTCTTTTAGTGAGCTATTTGGACAGATCAATTGTTGCTTTCAGGTTGTTTCTAGAGATACTCATTTGTCCACGGTGATCATAATCCAAGAAGTAGTAAATTGTGACATCTGTACATTCTTTAGAGACATTTCATCTCTCATCTAGTGGCTTCTTCAGTTCTGATTAGCAGGTAGGAAAGCCTGGAATGAAACCTCTGTGAAGTTGTTAGAGTAACCCCTGTGAGTGCCAGGCTGTTGCCTGAGGTCTACGGTAAACGACTACTCTCAGGTTGGTTAAACACCTCAGAGTCTTGAGGAATGAATGACGACGCAGAGCTCGGGTGCTGTTCCACCAGCTACAGGTTTAATATCAGATCAACAACAGTAGAAAAACAGAGGCAGAGGCTACCAGACAAAAAGAAGAGTAGGAAATTGAACAGCATCCAACAGGCTCTTTAAAATAATTCCTCTGTACAGTATTTACACACACGCACGCACACACACACATACACAGAGTACAGTACAGCTACACACTGAGGAGGAGGAGGAGGAGCAGGAGGAGGAGGAAGAGTCTGACGCTGCCGCTCAGTCCGCAGCAACAGTCCGAACGCTGCCTTTTATTGGTCCGTCCTCCTCCGCCCACAGTACTTTAAATTTCATGTGAAGCCGAGAAACTTCCAGGTCAAAGTGTGACAACGAGTCTGGAGCCGAACGGCTGCTTCCCAGAGAGGTCAGAGGTCACTGTGGGTAGGGTCCGGGGTCGGAGGTCGTCACAGATATCTGCATAACTGATGGATGGCTCTGCGAACAGGAAGTGACTTGCCTCGTCCTTCCTCAACTGCGGCGCGGTGTCATCGTGACCGAATGCTTCCCTGACGCCACCAAACCGCCGGCACTGAGCGCTGGCCGAGCCGCTCGCCTCCAGGACGTCCGCCGATCCTCCGCCGATCCTCCGCCGACCTCAACCCGCCTCCACCCACCACGTCCTCTCTGTCCTCAGTCTGAAGCAGGGCCCCCTGCTGCCCGCCCACCGAGCACCATGGGACTGTCTGGGACCAGCAGGACCTGCATCAGGCAGCCCAACGCGGGGCAGAGCAGCTGGCCGGACGTCCAGGCAGAGAAATCAAACATACACAAACACCATTGAACTGATGTTGAAACAGAAACGCTGCTTTCACGTGATCCCGTCACATGACTCTGGGCGGGCGGCGGGTGAGCCAATCAGGGGTGCCTGCGGGTGACAGGTGAGAGGATGGCATGAGCAAAGAGGAAAAATCAAACATTTAGGACAAAACTGATTTTAAATGGTTCTATTCTTTACTCATTCAATGGTTTTCTCGACTGTTAGCTCTTCTGAGACTTGTGTTTAGAATATAAATTAAAAGAAGATAATATAGACTCGACCATTGACCCATGTGTGTTCAGGATTCAACCCACTGCCATCAATAACAACAGAGATGTCAACAAACAAGTCATGTTTCCTTCAACCCCTAGGTGGTGCTGCAGACTGAGACAGACACAGCCAGAGACACACAAACGTGCTTATGGGAGTGTGTTTCCATGTTGCATCGTGGATTCCAGGGTTCCCCTTCTTTTCCCAGGTCGTTTTCACTTACTGCAGTGTGACAGCATCTTAAGCCATACACCAGTACAACCAATGCCAGTCTTTGGGATGTGCCATTTTCTACAGTTGTACCTTACCCTTTGGACATTTACCCAGATTAACTTTCATGATTACTCCTCTCTTGTCCCAAGAATTCTGATTTAAAAGATGTGCTATTTATAACTGATCAATGAAATAATGACATTTTAATATTTTGCCTCTTTTCTATACATTTTCCTTGAATCCTTTCAAGGTCTCTGATTGTCCCAGGTTGTCCAGGATGTGTGGGGACACAGAAGCCTGATAATCCTCAGTCAACAATGAAAGTAATGTCCAGCAAACAGACACAGAAGTAGGGTTCAGTGTGAGCGTGTGTGTCTTACCGGTCTCACCTCCGTGCAGGGGGATACATGGATGGGGCGGACGCTTGTTGACTGGCGACGATGGCAGATGAGGAGAGGCCTGAGAGAGAGAGGAAGGAAGAGAGAAATAAGTCAGAGTGATCCATAATGGTGGCCACATGATATCACCCTGACCAGGTATGTCTGAACTGTGTTGGGTGGACGTGTGCCAGTCTAAAACAAGAATCATGGTCAATGAGGCCATCTCGCACATGATATCTGCAGGTATCCTGACGTTAATCTGAACACCTTTAGAAGACTTCACAAAAAACCTCTAAGACCCCGCCACCATAAAGCAGTGCAGTGCACAGTGCAGTCTGAGTGAAGGCGGCGCTGGCAGGCCCGGCTCACCTGAGGCGTAGGACAGGTCGTACTGTCCCGACAGCAGCGGGTAGCCCAGGTGGTGATGGGAAGGCAGCATGCGCTGGGACGGTGAGGAGCGTGGCCGGTCGCCCTCTCGCTCCCGGTCTCTCTCCCGGTCCCGCTCCCGCTCCCTGTCCCGCTCCCGCTCGTGCGCGGCCTTGTTGTCTTGGATGGACGGCGATTTGCTCTTGTACTGGCTGGCGTGCTGCTGCAGCAGGTCCAGGGCTTTGGCCTCGCTGGGCGGCTTCACCGTGGGACTGGACCTGGAGGGCTTCTCCCCCTCCTCACCCGCCACCACCTTGCCTCCGTAGGCGGGGAAGGAGTAGCCGGGCGGCAGGTACGAGCCTGTGGGCAGAGAGCAGCTGTTAGAGCCGCCCAGGCCGCCTGTTTTGTCTCCAGGTCTGACAGGGTGGACCAGGAGCACCTCTGATCGGAATGAGGATGTGACGATGGATTTTTCCGCTATATCAGCATTTGGTCTTATATGCCTTATAAATGCATATCTGGGACTGGTGGACACAAATCTCTAACTTTCTGAGGCATCAGAGACTTTTTTAAAATTCTATTTGAGGCCATCAGGAGCCAGGGTGTGTGTGTGTGTGTGTGTGTGTTAGGAACAACCAGTTACCCCAGTTTTTACCAGTGTCTATCTGGATTAGCTTAATGCCGGCTCGGCATCTTGCGCCACATTATGCCACTGTGCATTACTGATAAAGTTTTGTGTTCGACACAAACGGAACATGTTGTATACTGCGAGACATAATCAATTCTCAAAATGTGCTTTGACGATTTTTTTTTGGAATCAAATTACTTGAGTAATCATTTCAGCCCTAGTCTGCTCTGGGTGATGACTGCGTCTTCATCATCAGCATCATGAAGAGCATGATGTGTATTTACGAAAGGGTTAAAAAGTTCCGCGGCGTCCTGTCTTGACTCTACCTGGCAGAGGGGGGCAGCTCTGCTTCTTACCGGGGTAGTTTTGCATCATGACGGAGGGCATGCCTCTGTAGCCGGGGTGGCTGGGCTCGTATCCATGGCTGTAGGCGTAAGGTCCGTGCATGTAGGGCATGTAGCCCTGGTGCTGAGCCAGGGGGGAGGGGAACTGCATGTGGGGCGGGCGAGCCTCCTTCCCTCCCCCTCGGTGCTCCTCTGGAGGCAGCTGAGTCCTACCCTCCGCCCCCTCCTTCGCCTCCTCCTTCTGCAGGCCCTCCTTTGGCCGCTGCCTCTCCTCCTTCCCTTTCCTGTCGCGCTCGCGCTCCCTCTCCTCCTTCCACCTGTCCTCCTCCTGCGGTTTGGGAGCCTCCGAGTATTTGTTGGGGTAGACGTAGGGCCACAGGCGCGAGTCCGGCTCCTGCACACGAGAAGAAAAAGCGTGTGTGAGAAAGTGCTGCTGGGCGATAATGATGTGCGAGACAGCTGCAGCTTTCTGAACTTCAGCTGCTCCTCGTTTACAGGTTGATCCGAATCAAATCTGAGCTGATGTGATATCCACTGTCAGCTTCTCTGACGGTGTTTGTGTGAGTGCAAACAGCAGCTGCAGGCACCTCATCAACCACAAATAAACCTAAATGAAGTCAAGTCAATTAGCTGCAGCTGATCTAATGGTCAGCTGAACCGCCCATCCAGGATCTTCCCCGCTTGGTACCTTCACAGTGTCTGCTGGTGTCAGTCTCCAGGTCACATAGGGTGAGGGCCTGGAATACTCTCTGAGACAGATCACCAGTCCATCTCAGGACACATACACACACACCTAGAGTCAGTTTAGTCTCATGAGTGTTTGTGGACTGCGGGAGCAACAGCCTAACTGTTTCCCTCTCATCTGATGATAGAGTCAGATTTAAAGGAGCATTTCCTGCCTGTACTCCACATGTGCCGGGGTAGAGGCACCAGCACACCTTTGCAACACTAGCTGGGTATAAGGTGGGCAAGGTTACAGATGGATGGATAGCTAAAGTGTGCAATGCAAAATAATGTTGTCATAGGGGAGTGTAGTATCACTGCCAGAGCAAGACGCTATCGCCATTCTGTGTGAAGTGCAGTTACCTGTCTGTACCACATGGCGGGCTCTACACCTGTCGGCCGGCCCGACTCCACGCCTGGCTTGGCCTCCTCTTTCCCATGATGCCCTGCTTCACTCAGCTTCATCTTCAGGCCCTCGGGCTGGCTGCTGGGCACCTTGGGGTCCTCTCCTTTAGCCATGATGACCGACTTTGCCTGCTCCGACGTTTGCTGGGCCTCTTTGGGCTTGGCCGTGTTCAGCATGCCTTTCGTGGCCAGGTCGGTGAGGCTGGGGGCTCTGGACAGGGTGGGGGGCACCGAGGCTTTCTGCTTCCACTCCTCTTTGCCGCATGGCTCTCGCTCCCGCTCTTTGCCCTCGGCCTTCTTGTCAGCCTGCCGCTGCCTCTCCTCGTACTGCTGGCGGTAGGCGGGGTTGGCCAGCAGGTGGGCTTGGTAGGCGGGGTCTGGAGAGTACGAGTAGGGGGGGACGTAGTACTGGTTGTAGTACAGGGGCTGGGTGTACATGTTGGAGCGCTGCTGGATGACTGACTGCTGCTGAGGCCCTGGCTCCACCTTCCGTTCCTCCGGGGGCTCCACCTTCAGCTTGACCTCCTCGCTGACCTCCGGCTGCTCCTCCTCCTTCTTCACCTTCACCTGGGCTCCTTCCACATGCGGCGGAGCTGCAGGTGCTGCGCCCGGGCTGGGGTTGGGGTAGTTAGGAGAGTAGTAGGAGTCGTAGTTGGGGTAGTATGGCGACTCCTTGCTGGGAGCCTGTGGGGGGAAAAGGGCCTTCTTGGCCCCTTCGCGAGGTCCTTGGTCGGGCTCGGTTTTCACCTTCACTCCCTCACTCTTGCCCTCGCCGTCCTCCCCGGCGTCCGAGATGTCGGAGTAGGCGGGGCTGCTGGTTTTGACGGACGCGTTGTCGGCTCCATTTTGGTTGAGGTGGTGAGGAGCCTCCATCCTGCTGGCCACGCCGATGGACGGGCTGGGCGCGTTGTCCGAGAAGCTGTAAACCTTGTCGGCCTCGGCCTTGATGCTGGCGAGCCGGCTCTGGTGGGCCTCCGAGGAGCCGTTGAGCATCGGGTCGGACGTGTCCGAGTACGGGCTCTTCCCCTCCTCCGGCCTCCCTCCCTTACCCATGGCCTTCGGACTGTCCCCCTCCTTCCCTCCCTCCCTCTTCTTCTTGTCCTTCTTCTTTTTGTCCTTGCCGAGGGTGGGGCTGGAGGCGGGGTCAGCCAGAGGAGGAGGTTTCGGCTGGATGTTCTTCAGCTGGGGGCTCTTGGGGACGGACTGTACCACTGAGCCCAGAGCGGGGGAGGACGCCTGCAGGGCATAGGGTGAGGGGGCGCTGGGGGCAGCGGGGGCGCCAGGTCGGGCCTGCTTCAAACCTTTCTGGGAGAGCTTATCAGACTTGCCTCCGGCCGCCATCTTCTTCGCCTTCCTGTCGTCCATCCCGTCGTTGCTGGCCTCGTCGGTCAGACACGCCACCTCCTCGCCGCCGTCTGTCCCTTCTGGCTCTGCCTCTCCCGCCTTCTTCTTCCCCTTGGACAGCTTCCCCGGCGATGGCGACGGAGCATCAAAGCCCCGTCCCTTTGGCGTGGTGGAGCGGGCGGGGGAGATGGCGGCGCCGTTGCAGGAGGCGGGGTCGGGGTGGAGCGCCGGGTCGTCTCCGTATTCACTGTCGCCGTCCTGGTCCAGCCGCACGTCCTGGTCGTTGTGGGCTCGGGCCTGGTGGTACTTCAGCCCGTTGATGTGCTTGTACTTCTTGTTGCAGTTGGGGTGTGGGCAGTCGATGAGCACGGGGGAGGGGCAGGTGCGGTCCAGCTGAGGAGGGGGCAGGGCCTCGGCTTTCCCCCCGGGGAGGGGCAACGCGGCACCTGTCGAGTTCGTCCTCATTCGCTTGGAGGCCTTGGTGTCCTCCGAGCTGGAGGTGGGCTCCATGTCCGAGGCGGGCTTGGTCTTCCTCTTGGCCGAGGACGGGCTGGCTTTGACGTCCTCCACGCCGCTGGCCGTCTGGCTGCCCCGCCGGCCCTTGCTGTTGGCGGCGGCGCCCCGCGTCTTGCTGCTGCCGCTGCCCTTGTTGTCGGAGGAGTTGCTGTTGTCGTTCAGGGGCGTGTTGCTGCCGGGACGCATCCTCTTACCCCGGCCTCGGCCGCTACGCATTTCCACATCACTGGTGGGCGACTCGCAGAACCTGGGGACACGCAAAGTCAGGGAGTGAATTCATACGAAGGCTCCTGCTATGCCAAGTGCTGAGAGAGTACAGGTCGCTGTGTTTCAGCATTACAACTTGAATTGCTACTGCAAGACTTAACAGACTGCAACACAACGACAGGCATCGACCGATGCAGAGATAACATGGACATCTGAAGCTTCGCTAGCTAAGCTGAACCTTCAACTTTTTACCAAGGTTTACCTGTTCATCAATATTACAGCTAAATCACAACATTTACTGGTGCAGCCAATCAAAACACAACAGGCTGTTCTAATACAGATACAATTGAAGTGACAGTCCCTTATATGTGGAGAGAACTGCAAAAAGGTAGTAGATCCTCAACTATCTTTACCTTTAGTCTCTACCAGCGTGTAACGTTCATGAACTGACAGATCAATGTGTGTGTGTGTGTGTATACCGTGGAGGGGCCCAGTCATGTCTTGTGCAGTCCAGCAAGGTCCCAACATACGTCTTGTTCCTCCAGGTGACGTTAACAACCAGCATGCCTGCAGACAGAGCCACAGACGGACGGTTAGTCCACACCTGGACAGTAACTCCACAAAAGGCAGTTTGTAGGTGAAAGCCGCGCACTGCGTCTCTGCAGCAGGAAACAGGCACGTCAAATGAGACGTTCCCTCCTGCAGGGAAGCAGATGTCAAACATCTTCACCAAGTCAGAAGCTTTCCGAGGTCAAGTCGCATACAGATTCGCGAGCAGTGTGACTAACCGAGAGTGAGAGTGAGAGAGAGAGAGGGGGAGGGAGGGAGAGAGAGAGAGAGAGAGGGAGAGGGAGAAAGACGGCAGAGTATCTTCGAACAACTTTCCAGTGAGAGGAGCAGATCAAAGTGCCCAGCAGCACAGTGTGCGGTTGAAGTGTGAACAGCTTCCTGCCACAGAGAGCAGAGGTCTGCCTCGTCTATCCAGCGTCCTGAGCGCCTGCCACAGGCTGCTCAGTCTGTGTGTGTGTGTGTGTGAGTGTGTGTGAAGTCACAGGAGCACAAAGAAGCAGACTTGATGAGGCATGCGGATGATGACCTGAATCTGAACTTGCTTTCTTTTGCTCCAGTGTGACATCAACATCTTCGTTATATTCATACACCTCTGAATGAGCGTTGACCGAGTCTCCCTCGTCCCTCAGATGTTAGCTGCAACTAACCATTCATAGTTTTGACCATTACTAGTTTCGAGTAAGTCCCTGCAGGATTCGTCAGCTCAACCAGAACCACAGAGTAAAAATATACTTTAAAACTCTGCCCATAAAGAGATGAGTTGGCTGAAATATCGAGCAATACTCCCTCATTCAGCTCAAAAACCTCATTAACACCTGTTATGTAACTGTGGCCTGTCCTGCTTGTTGCCTTTTTATGGCTTTGACCAAAAAGAGTGTTGCAGTCAGAGTGCGTTTTGTGTTTCAGGCTGCTGATCTCACCGTCCTCCGTCTCCTGCCACACGATGCCCTCCAGGTTGACGCTGGTGCCCGGCTCGCAGGGTCCCAGGCACTCCGGCTCGGTCGCCAGGGCGGCGTCTGCCGTGTTCACCGCTATGGAGCGCGTGCGGACCATGATCTGCTCACAGGTGGACGAGATGTCGCTGTTGGCGACGGGAGCGAGGAGGTGGAGGGGAGGAGGGGCCGGGGTGGAGACCGGAGACTCCATCTGGAGGGAGAGAGAGACCAGGGGGGTGAGAGGCACAATCACAGGATCTGATTGAACACGGCGAGGTCAGCACGTTAACAGGCCGAGGCTGCACAGCAGCCGCAGCGAGCGGTGATGTCTGCATGTCTGCCGCGCCGACAAACTCATCAAGCTTCAGTGGTATCGAGTACAGAAGTCACTGTCAGAGGAGATCAGGAAGCAGGCGCATGGATCACTGCTAAAACGACAAGATAGCTGTGACGCGAGCTGGCCCCGGACCCCTGTGATTCCACGAAGACACAAAGAGGGAAAGATGACGGATGAGGGGAAGTGTTTAAAAGCAACACGATTCACAGCGTGAAAAGTTTCAATGCTAAAAGAAGGGAACAAGCCTGAGGAGCCCTCGGAGGCGGAGGACGAGGCAGATGAAGAGACCCTTAATTATCAGGTGGGAAGCAGGTGGTGTGGGGGCAGAGCAGGGAGCGCTGAGGAGGTGTGAGGAGGTGTCAGCCGTCGCCATGGAAACGCTCCCAAACCGCCCCCTCAGCCCAAGACTGGGGGGGGGGGTATCAGAGCAGCTGGACAGACCTGTCGACCCTCATCCACCTCCTCCTCCCACAATACCGCTCGGATCAAACCGCTAATCATCACGGTGAATATCATCCCACCTCGGAGATCCCTACAGACTCAGGGACAGCTTCAGCTAAGCCAGTGACTGAGTTATTTACCAGGTAGCTAATGCACACCATTCACCCTCTCAGTTGCACACAGGGACAGATGAGGGTCTCCAATCGACCTCACCGTATTTCAGTACCTTACAATTCACAATACGTACTGAAATATTTTGAAAGGGTCTCTTCTGGGCAACCTCGAGGACAACCTCCTGTTAACCTAGCTCCATGTAAACACAGCAAGCACTTCAGTGGTAAACAAAGAGCAGAGACAATGGGCCCTGGTGAATGCAGTTTGAAAGCATTTCATGCTTTGTTAAGTTTTCCTTTCAATGCGGCGGCTCGCTGCTGGGATGGCGGCGACTCGCACCTCCAGTCCAGACAAACACCTCGGACCATCGTCTAGAAAAAGAAGGCTCCAAAAGACGTGTCCAGCCAGGTCCACGAGACAATTAAATATCACGTAGAACAAATTGAGGCATCAGAGTCGTGTTCACTGCCAGGTAGTTGGATACGCAGCAGTTCGCACAGCTTTAAGGAATTCGCCTTGGCAAGTTAAGTAGCTGAAATAAATCCAGGACGATTCTCATTCAAATGAGACGATCTAGTAAATCACTGAGAGCACCCAATGCAGTTTCCAGTCCTAGTTTGTACGCGTCTCTTGCAGAGTGACAGCTCCACTTCAGGTGCATGTTTGTCACCTGGGCCTTACTTTGAGAGGCCGCCAGCCTCTGCAGGAACCTTGGTCCCTCTCTGCAAGTGCTCCGCTGTCGGGCCCGCAGGCCGCTGGCCACGAGGCTCTGCCGGTTCACTGACTGGTTAAGCGGGTGTTGCTGTGGTAACGGGAGAAACGAGCCATCCTTGCCCCCATCCCTCTCGTCTTAAAGAATAGGAAAAATATGGCCGCCTGGAATGCTGGGAAACCCCCTGAAGAGCGGAGAGCTCGGCAGCCGACTGTCTCTCACACCCTGGGCCGCCCTCTCGGAGAGGGGAGGGGTCTGCCTCATGGCTCTGCGATTGGCTGCAGGGTTTGACCCGACAAACACATTCACAGCTTGGAGCTAGGAAACACCAGCACCCCACCCCGCCCCGCCGCTCCTCCTCCTCCTCCTCCTCCTCATTCAGAGAGGTATTCATTACAACGAGCCACATTCCTTTCAAGGTCACTCGCTCGCTGTGAGGGAGAGAGATTAGCGATACTGATCAGCACTTCAGAAAGACTATGTGTGTGTGTGTGTGTGTGTGTGTCAGATGCAGGCAGAGTCAATGCTTGTTTAATGCGTCACTTAATAAAGGAGTGAAGTGGGTGAGGTTATCCGAGGCAGCCAGACTTGGAGTCACAGAGGTCTCTTTCATTTCTTCTTCTCTTGGACTAAGTTTACACTGCAGGCCTTAGCGCTCAATTCAGATGTTTTTCAAGGTGACTATTTATACCATCAGATATGTTTGCACACAGCTTTTTACAATGCGTATCGTTGCTGTTGCCCCTCTTGTTTCTTCCACCTGTGCATAATGGTTACGGGTGTCGCCCAATTTCAATGTACCCTTTTTTAGAAACGCATACAAGAGTGGGCTGAATCTGATCCGGAAAGATCAGATTCCATGCTTTTTTGGCTGTTTAAACACTGTCTCCAAAATATGAGACCCGGGCCACATTGAGCCTGCAGTGTAAACGTTGCCTTAGGTCGAGACAGACAGCTGGTCAAGGCTGTCTCAGGCTGTTCAAAGCTGCCTGGCGGAGAGAAGGTTCATTCCTTTCCACTCATTGGGACAATGTGCAGATGTAATTGTGGTTCGCTGAAAAAATGTTCCCAGGGTCAAAAGTACAAGACTTTGTATATAATGATGTTCAGATGCAAGTTCTGAATGGTCCAACCAAAGCGAGGGCTGTCTAATGCAATGCATGTTCAGTTCAAGTAGGGTTCCTCAAAGTATGGTCCGTGGACTGTAAGAATATGAGTAAAATATCTCATTTTCAGTGAATAACCATCCACCCACCCTGGACAGGTCGGCTGTCCATCTCAGGGGACGATGCAAGCAGGTTGTTAATATTAAGAGTCCAGTAAAGGTTGAGTTTTTTGTGGGAGGGGGTTAATGTTCTGAAAGTTTGTGAAGCTCATTCGGGGATGTTTCCCTTGATTTGAGGCTCAGTTTACAGTTTTTCCCCTGTGGTCCACACACAACAAGACACATGAGAGTGAGTGAGAGGGAGGGAGGGAGGGAGGGGAGACATTTACAGATAGAGGGCCCACGCTTTGCCCACCCCCTGTCAACACATTCTTCCCTCATCAGGAGCGGTGGGAGGTGCTGCTCTCTGTGTCCAGCCTGCCACGTCAGGAGGGCTGCAAGCAAACACACATGTGCTCGCCGACAAACAGGCACGCACATGCTGAAGGTCATGCAGGAGGCCTTCACGGGTGCGAGGACCAGATCAGAACAGAAACCCGTCCGCATGCCCCGAAAATGCCCCAAGCCCCTTCCTTAAAACACCCCTTAAATCACATCAAGGAACTTGGGCCAGGACCTCCCTACCAAACACATCCTTGCTCTCACTATGACCCTGGGAAGCCCTTCAGGACCACCACCACTCCACGCTCTCCTCTCACACAAACTCGCAGGAATGCTAGAAATGAACAACGGGTTAGCAGTTCTTTCTCCGTGGGACGCCAACACACTGGAATAACATCTGGGATGGAGGCCCGGAGAGAACAGCCATTTCTCTCTGTTTGTCTCCGTCTGACAGAGAGAGGAGTGGGAGGAATACAAGGCCGTGCTCGACGGTTTTTAAAATGTATTTATATCTCGACATTAATTTTCCTGATGAGATCCTAATTTATTGTCTCCAAATCTGTTTTTAATCATTCTCATCTTTTTTTTTTGCCACAAATCAAAAGAACTTTGGGTCTTCTCGTGTTGTTGCCAAACGTATTAAATGATGTGACTATCCAAATAATTTCGATGAAGAATCAGATCAAATCTGTGAACCAGGACACAAGGCCAGGATTAGTCTCAGACAGTAGGCTGGTGGGTCCTCCTACGGTTGGGGTCCCATCCACTAGGTTGCAGGTATACACTACCAGCCCACATAGCCAGAAGTTGACCAGTTGGTCCATGCCTCTAATCCACAACTTTGGGTGTGCTTCGCTTTCTAGCTCAATTCAAGGCCAAACTAGAAATTATGAGGATTATGGCTGCCAGACTTTTCATCTTTCTAAAATCAAATTATCGTAACGGCCACAAAACATCCCCAGACTGGGAAAGGATAGATTCTATAACTCATTTGTGTAAAAAGATCTGAACTGCTTGAGATCACAACTCCAGCTCTTTCTGGATTCAAAAAGTCAAGGTGGAATATCCTGATATCGGCCACAGGTCATACATCGTATATTACACATTACACATGAACAATTTACACAGTAACCGAGCAGTTCTGCGGTGCCAAAAGGTTTGGGGGAAACTGTCTCAGGAGATGAGAGTCTGGAAAGGCCGATATGGCCTCTCCTGAGCAGGTTGTGGGACTCCCGCCGTGGCAGCATGTGACTGAGGACCGCTGGGTTCAGACATGTGACCTTCTCTGCTCAACACGCTTCCAGGAACACTGGCTGCACAGCGCAGGCGTCAGGGGGCCCGTTAGCTTCTTGAGATGCTTTAATTTACTTTTCAGCGGACGCACTTTCCCTCCTGCACTTGTGTTTCCCAGAAAGCACCAAGACAACCCCGACCCCACCCCCCCACCCCACCCCACCCCCACCACAGGCAACCGGGACCGCTGCTCCCCGCTCGAACTTTTACGTGCAGGTGGAGAGTCGAGTCTGGGCACGAGCCACTTCTTCATTCCTTTATACCTTCCAGACTGGAGTTTAACAGTGTTTGGCCGGAATCAGACAGTGGCTTTAGCGGGGAGAAGAGTGAAAGTGCAGTGGAAAGCAATAATTCAGGATATTGTCCGCATTACAAAAATATCCACCGAACTGTAAAAACAACAGCGCTGAGCTAAATCAAACACGTGCACGCGGTCGTTCTGCAGCCGACTGATCAGAGAGAAACCAAACGGGGTCGAGATCTGGTTCAATCACCGCACATCTGCACTCCTGTTCCTTAGGAACAGCTCACAAAAAATAACCACTTTTGTAACCTATTTATTCGGATTTTTATATTTATAACCTAGCTATTTACTGTACAGTCCGTCATGACGTTTTTCTGACAAGAGGTTCAAACAACAGGTGTCGACGCGAGACGAGATCAAACCCTTCAAGGTCCAGATGAAGCATCTGTGCACCGATCGAGGCATGCCTGCACTCATTTGTTCTGACTAGCCCCTGAGTGCGTTCAGAGCACTGCAGGCCGACCATGACAGGGCGAGCGCAGCAGCTGGACATACCCAGGTGTGATCTCACGGCGTCCGGGCTGAGCTGTCTGCCGCGGGAGGCTCACCCCGCCTCCACCTGTCTTCCTGTAATCGTCCCGCCTGTGCCCGCTGCCAAGCGTCCAGCGAGGGCCCGGCCCCTCGCCGGTTTTCCACCACCTCCTCGGTGTTTAGTCTGAACGCGAGGGCACGTGCTGTCCGTCTCCGGCACACGGTGGCTCAGAAACACTCTGGTTTCCCATTGTGAGACGTAAACTCAGTAAAATCAGCTGATGGCAGCGCGGCTGCCAGCAGCGTCGCATTAAAACGCGGCGACGGCGTTCCCTCGGCTCCGTCTCGCAGGCACAACCAGGGAGTTCACATTGGTCGTTAAACCTGTTAAACCGAGGATTAAGGGCCCAATTTATCTTTTGAATTAATATCCCGTTGAGATTAAATCAACATCCGCCTACACCCTGAATCAACACCCGGTTTGCCCTTCAGTCGCAGCCTTCCTACCCTTGAATCCAAAACCCTCTTTAAGCTTCACCCAACATCTGTCTTACACCGCAGCCAGCCATTTATTTAACCTAGACTCAACTACAACGTTTGACCTGGATCAACCCGATTCAACCGTCAAGTCCAAAACCTCCCGGAGGTTCAATCTGCAACACATCCAACCCCAAATAAACAACTTCCTAGCCCATCCCTCCATATTTCTGAGGAGTCATTCATGCAAGAATCAAACCCGCTGGTACACTACTACTATACATTGATATAGTCCATTAATAAAGACCATTCTGGTTGCATGGATTTTGTACAGTAGGTACACAGAATGTAAAGCCTTAGAACCATGAATGCAGTGGAGGAGTGGACAGTGAAGCCACTGCAGGAGCTGGAGCAGCTCAACTGAGGCCAGCTCCTTCAGACCTAATATTTGCAGGATCGTCCGGTAAGATCAACAACGGTATCTTTATCTAAAAACAGAAGCCCAGCTAGATTAGATTACTGTCAAATTGCTCATTATCAGCGGATGCTATTTTTAGCTCGCACATGGAAACGCATTTGTGCAGCGGTGCCGTGGCTACTGGGCAGCTTCAACCCAGCCAAACAAAGCTGGGGGAGCCTGCACAAGCACACACATGACACATCAATGAATGTATGACCACGCACTGAGGTGAGTGAGGACACGTCGCACGCCTAATGGTTTACCTAAGAGCACCTTCCTGTTACGCTATCCTTCCTGCATTGACAAACTTAACTTCAGCCCTGAGCTCTGACCCCAGGCGATGCGACCTTCACCCCGATTAGAGCCAGCGGCCGTCTCGCACAAACACCGGCCGCCACATGTGCGGCAGCTCGTGCCGGAATTCCCTGTTGTGCAGCAACGCACACGAGGAAGAGGCGCCAAGCTCTCCACCTGACCGGCCGTTCTAGGAAACGGGAGTCACACCACGAAGCGTAAAATGCGGGCGGTTTCACGGCCGAGGCATGGCGGGGTCGGGACCCCGCGACCGCCGCGGCCGGCCGGGTCTCAGCCCGCATCTGTCAGAGGGGCCAGAGGTACCGGCAGTGGACGGAGGAGGCGGGCCAGCTGGACGGAGGCGAGCGGAGCACAAGTGCTGGAAGCTGGCAGCGGGCCGGCGGTGCTGGATGACAGACGGCGCTGGGCGGCTGATAGCTGCAGCCTGGGGCGCCGGCCAGCAGCGGGCCGCTCTGGCAGCGCCGCAAACCTCAGCGCGCAAGCTAAATTTGGGAGGACGATAAGGGGGTGGGGGGGGCTGGGGTTGAGCAGCAGCTGTGGAGGAGAAACAAGCTGAGCAAAGAGTCCAGCGAGGGGAAGGAGGGGGGAAAAAAAAATGTTAAGCTGCTAATCCATCTGGAAAACCACAGATCTGCGTTTACAGAGGTCCCACTGTGACTCGGGAAGAAACTCCATCTGAGGTCTGCCTTCAACGGACGTGACGGAGGGCGGAATAAAAGGTGGACGCCCCCGTGGAAACGGAGGCAACTTGGTGATGGACGGGTAAGACAGAGGTGAAGAAACCTCCGTAACCTTTGCGAAGTAATCGAGCAAAGATAACGAGTCATTAGACACTTCAGCTACCAACTGCTCGGGCGGCTTCTAAAAATACGAGATGCTCCTGCTATCTTGTAACACAGTTGTAATCTGCTGAGGGACCGGGACGCCGAGCGCCCTCAGACAGCAGCCGACTCCAGGTTCCAGGGAACAACTCCCCCACGTTCACACATTCAGAGGTGTCACAACAGCTCCAGCTCTCCCTCTCTATCTGTAAATGTCTCCCGCTCACTCTCATTTGGGGAAGAAGAGAGAGAAAGAGCAGCCGATCAGGGAGCTGCACAGCAGTTCATCCATGGCTCAATAATTCAAGTTCTTTTAAAACTAGATAAATAATTTAAGGAGAATTTTTTAAGTATTAAGACAAAATAAAAGTATTCTTTTCTGAAATCCAAATAAGATAAGCAATATCTGATTTAATGAAAAGACCATTTTTCAAACACAAAAATAAATCAGTGAACAAAAATAAAAACCTTTAATAAAATGAGCAAACACATAAAAATGGGGGTCCAAACTTGTCTTTCTTACCTTCACTCCGATGACTTTCTTCAGATTCCGGCACTCGCCGTCCGCCTCCTCCGGCTCCGCTGCCATGGCGACGGGCTGGCCGATGCCCGCAGAGTCCAGTGCCATGTTCCCCAGCTGCTCGGCTGCAGCCAGCTCGGGGTTCTGTTGGCCCTCGAAGGGGCCGCTGCGAGTGGCGCCCAGCGGCAGGACGGCTGCCCCCGACTCCTTCTCCGCATTCGCCGCTCCCGAGGCCACCACCTCCATTTTCTCCTTCTTAGTTTTGCCAGACACGCCATCTTTGTCCTTTTTCACAGCGGGAAGGGTACGAGAGGGTTTATTAGACTTATCAGTTCCTTTGTTGGGGGTAGAGTTGGGGTTCTGGGGCGCCGGGTCACCGGGGGACCGACCCTGAACCTCCTTCTTAGCACCATCTGAGACCGGGTTCTTCACGCTCTCCTTAGAGTTTTTACTACGCTTGGATTTCGATTTGCTCTCTTTGCCCTGGACAGCAGCTACAGGACTCACAAACTTGATATTGTCAGGTAAAGCAGCCACGGCGCTGGGAGGGGCGGCCATGCCCCCTCCCTCTTTACTGCTCGACATCTCTAGCTTGTCCTTCTCCAGGTCGGCTTCCAGGTCAATGATCAGATTGCCAACACCGATATCCCACTCATCGCCGCTGTCGTACGCATCCACCGCGTTGGAGTCCACACCTTTCCCGCCTGCAGGGCCACTGCTGAGGGACATCTTAGTAGGAGCGTCCCGGAGCGCCGCAGGAGGGCCACAGGAGGGCCGCGCTCCTCCCCGCCGCAGGACGCCTCCTCAGGGCTGGACCCCGCGCCTCCTCCCTGCTCCCCACATCGCCTCCTGCAACAGACACACAGAACATTAGGTACTGTATGAACTAAATGATGCTTCTACCATGCACTGGCCATAGAGGACGCCCCTGACTGCTTCTAACATTTCCCTCTTAAACACAAGAAAAGATACTGAGGAATGTGTGGCGGGAGTGAATTTTCCCTTTGATATAGTGACTATGAAGTGTCATCATTGAGTCCCTCTGCCCTCAGGTTGAGTAATGGTTTCATCATAATTGGCACATGACTCTTTGAGTCGCTGTGTGACATCACCCTGACCCTTGACCACAAACATCTCACAAGTTCCCCCAGGATATAGAAATGTTTTAACCTGCATGAGGCGGTTTGGCGGCTGTTAATCTGGAGCCTTGCATATAACTGCTGATGCTTACGGTGGCTAGGATGGTAAATACAACTTAAACAGCGACCTTCACCATCAGGAACTTTACCACGGTTCTAACAGTGCTTCTTGTCGCATCCCTAGCAGCCACTGGGCTTAATTACCAGTGCATGAAATAAACTATGGAAAATAAAATGTAAACATTAAAAACAAGCTGTTGTTCTGTCTGTGTGGCTTGGGAGCCAAATCCTTCGTCCAACAGGTGCTGGTGAGCTCATCAGCCACCACACTGGGCCTACTGGTCCTGGTGGCAGGTCTGCGTTTCAGCGCTACATCTGAAGCCTCCCTGACCAACTGGTCGAGCTGCGGAGCGAAAGTGGCGTGAGGCCATTAGGACCCGTTTGTTTATGAGCAGGTCTGTTACTTCCTGTTGTGTGTTTCCTGGAGATAGAAAGGCAGAGTGGGCGGGGGTGGTTTTATTGCCCCCCACATAAAGGCTGCATTGACGGGGGATCACGGCCATTCAGAGCACGGCGCTTTCCCAGCAGCGCTTTGCGACAAGAAGCATGAGGGAGCAGATGCACCCCTACTCTAATGCCTCCTTTAGGCCACTTATCATATGAATGGACTGGCGTGACCCCTGACCTCCCCTGACAATACGGGACTGTTGGCAGAGCCCTGGGAGCGGGGGCTGGAGGGGGCTGGGCTGCGATGTTAACAGCTTACAGCCAGAGTGACTCAACACTGATGCTAATTGAGGCTGTGATTCACAACGGCACAAAACAAACAGTCACCGAAATGATTTGAAGACACAAAGTCTTTCAACACAAAAATCACTTACACGCCGAGGTTAACGTGCCGTTTAACACCACTCAACACCAGCCGATAATGTTTTTTTCCTCATCTACTTTACTGTCTCTAGATCTGTTTGTTGCTAATTATTCTGGTCTTGAGCCTCACTTCCACTGCATGTCCGGACCAGACACGCATCCAGTGGAAGCGAGGGTTCATCCTTTTTATCTGTCACAAATATGAGGGCCTCTTTTTCCAATGTGCTACATAAATAAAGTGACTGGACTAAACTGAAAGACAGATGACCACGCTTTGTCTGAAATCACCCACTCACTCACGACTCCCTACTTTCCATCTGGTAAATTCTATTTTGACAACTTGACTAAACTAGAACTAAAAAAAGATACTTCTGCACACTACTCTGTCAGGCCATTCACTACGTTCCTACTCTCACATTAATACAACGCTACAGCTCAGTGCCGGCGACTAGCTTTTCAAAGTACAGGGTTTATGCAGGAATCCTTAGGGTTAGTTCAATGCCTTTTTAGGACTTTGCAAAGACCTTCCAGAAAACTTTAAGAAACAAAGCTTCTAAGAATAAGTCAAACCAAATACGTTTGGTCACAAAAAGTGACTGACTCTCAATCATTCTTTTTGACAGGCTTCATTTTTCCTAATTTGATTTACTTGAAATACTTCATAACCGTGTGGAAGTCTTGAAATAAACGCATCCATGCCTTTTTGTGATAGAGTAGCCTTTCACTGGTCACACCACGGTGAGGTTTCTCACAGCAGCAATAAAAACAGGGCTAGGGTCAAAATAAAAGACTCATTAAAGACTGCATTGAAACCAGCAAGTGAAGTTGTAAAAACAGAATGAAATCTGGTTGGGGACAACAGGAGCTGCTCAGGGTAGCCACGGTCTGAAGGCACAGGTATACTTCAGCTAGAAGAGAAACGCATGGCGATTTGGGGTGTGTGTGGGGAAACATCTGAGACCCTGCCACAAACTGAACTACATGCCACACCAGCAGGTGGAGTCCAGCGCTCAAAACCCCGCTGACAACGTGGAAGAAGAGCTCTTCAGGGCACCAAGAAGAAACAGTAGTCCATCGACCAATATGGCCGCTGCACAGAGTAGACATTGATTTCTGCTCCAGTAGCATCCCACCCCAAACAATCTAAATCACAATCTGGTCACCATAGATATATATAATGTGTACTATACATGCTTACGATGGTCACCCTATTTTCAGACATTCTTCTTGCTCTCCTCCGGGGGGTACGCACTAGTACTGCCCCCTGTGCCGGCGTGGAGCATTACAGAGCTCTGCACGGTATCCTGGTGGCTTAGGGCGCGCTAGGCGCCGTGCGCGATCCATTGTGTGGTAGTATACCCCATCCTTTAGGCAGACGGTGAGTAACCTGAGCCCGAGTCATGCTCCTCTGTCAACGGATGCAGAGTCCTCGACTCATCAGGTGCCTTTAGGAGTTTCTGAGCTGCGTTCTGGAGTGACGCGCAGTGATCCTTGCTAGCGGGAGTGCCGTTTCTGAAGGTTCTGTGGAAAAACTGCCTGAATTCGTTGTTTTGACGTCTCCCCTTGTCTGTGATTTGGGGCACGACCCATGCGAAATGACTGACAGCGAGGCGGTTGAGTCCATCAATCCGCTGATCTCATACCCAAAACATTTCTCACAAGGGGCAATGCACTGATTCAGACTGATGTGATTTCTGGCAGAAGCCTCCTGCTGATTGGTGGAGCTTTCACCCACAGAATCAAACACTCAAAACTACTGCGCCGCTACAGTGTCGAACTGGTCTGTGAAGCTTGGGCTTGATGCACTCTGGACCAGTCACAGAAATAACATCTTATCTTCATCTCTCTTCAGTTTCTTAATCTGTTTTTATCCCCACCATTCACGAATGCCACATCTGTTTCAGTGACTCTGACGCACTCTACCATCCACCAAAATTATGACTTTGCCCCGAGGAGAAAGCCTGATCCCACCCACCGCTGAGCCCGTTCGTCTGTCAGCACGATCGTTTTAAAACATATGAGCACGTCGGCATGAAATCCACTTGACAGCGAGCTTTGATCCAAAAAACAGCTGATTAGATTAAGGCCTGACTGGGATTTCCACTCTTGGACAAATTCTGCTCCTTCTTTCTTCTCCTGAGTCCTGAGGCAACATTTTGCCAGAGCAAGAGATCCATCTCATCTCATCTGAAACTCCAAATGAAGCTAATGATGGGCTGGTAAAGCCGCCTGCTGGAGAGTGGTAGATGGTAAGTGGACTGGCACTTCTCTCGTCTTCCAGACACTTCACAATCACCCATTCAGACCTATTAGTAGACTGCTGAGCTCCTATCTTTCATTTCATTGTTTTTATCACCATGGACGCAGATTAGGCCGATCAGAGACTCTGAAGGCCCATTTACGCTCTACATGCAAAGTAGTGATTATGAGCACTCTCTGGAAGAAATTCGAAGAAAATTACACATGCAACGTACAGGTGAAACCGCATGAAGCTGGAAGAGAACGCATGAAACAGATATAGTGCATGAATGGGCCGTAAGACTCCATTTGCATTACAGGCCTTCGGGCTCAATTCTGATTTGTATCTGACAAATCTCCAACCTACATTTGACTCCAGTGTAAACACATCAAAACCATGATGTAATGCAAACGGTTTTATCCCGTGAGGGAGCGTTCCCCCACCGTTAAATCATTAATGTGTCAGAGTGGTAGACAGACGATACCAGATGTTTCTCCTGGTAGTGCCACCGTAGTGATGATAAGTGAGGATGGACGTGAGGCAGGGGCCAGGAGGGGCCGAAAAAGCCTGGTTGAAAAACAGAGGGAGCACACAGAGAGGATGATGCCAAATGTGCTGAGCTCAGAGACTCTTGACAGAAAGAAGTGGAAACAGCCAACAAGGCTAATTAGTGCTCCAGTTACTACACTGTGTGGTGCAGAAGATGCTGTCTGTAGTGAGGATGATATGGACAGTGAACTGCAGTCAGGAGTCAAAGAGTTACGTCAGAGCCGCATTGAACTCTGATTCAGGTCACACTGCAGCACACACTCTGGTGCCATTTAAAGAGCGATCCAAATTATGACCATAGTCCATGTTAAAAGACCAGCTCCCATGCATCCATCACACGGGTGTGTGTAATACATAGTAGGTGATGGAGGAGTTGTTAAGTAAGCAGAAGGATATTTCACACTTAAAGAGAGAAGCACTGGATTTTTTTTCAATCTAAAGCTTCTCCCCTTTATGGAGGATTTTAGCCAGGTTAGTGTATTTTTCCAGAAAAAGTACTCCCACCACATCACTGTTCATTCAACTGAAGGCCTGCAGATCAATACGAGCAGAACTGATCGTCTAACGCAGGGGACCTCCACACATATGGACCATGTTAATAATCGGCACGGTTTCAGAAGAAGACATCACCCGCGGCTTGATCTGCTGCTGAATGATGGGAATACTTCATCTCTTCAGCCAATGGAATATTTGAGATGCAGCCAGAAGCCGTGAGTTATGAGCAAACCGTGTTTTGAATGGATGAAAAAGCAACACCTCTGCTCTTTTCCGGCCATGCTGTGTTTTGGAAGTTGTCACATTTATTGTTGCTCATCTTTCCAGACAAGATGTAGCGGGCTGACCTTTGACCCTCTTTCGCAGGAGGGTTAACTCCACATCGTGCTGTAGCTCAGCCAATGGGCCGCTCGACCCTGCTCTGCCTGAGTGGCTGAGAAGCCAGATGGTCAGACAGGAGGGAGGGCGCTGCTAATCCTGCTGCTAATAACAAGACTTCGAATGCTCAGACAAAACACACCGTGAAGACACCAAATATGTGGGTAAACACTGAAAACACGCTCCGGAGACGCACACCAAACATACAGCAGAACAGCAACAGACCCAATGCTGTAGAGCTTGTACAACTGAAAATCATTTCAGACACATCTCCTGGATGAAAACTACACATATATTTGGAGTATTTCATGATATCTGCAATTTGCTCCTAGCTAAACTCTTTAGGGCAACATTAAAGCAAATTTTCTGTGGCTGTACCACTAATCTGTACAGCATACACACTGTCAACTAATCTACTGAACATTTTCTCTGTAGTAGACAAATTTAGTTTATACGAAGTCTGGAAAATGTTGAAAATGTGCATTTTTCATAGAGGAACAAAGGTTTAATATGGTGCTTTGTACAATGTTACGAGATATTCAATCACTGCCTTCATAAAGGACTTATAAAGGAGTCTCCATGGAAATCTCCGAAAAGGAAAATATTCACATTCCTGAAAACATGCTCAAATCAACATATTGATGACTACACCATATATCAATCATCAATCAATTGTAATTCTACAACTACTAAGGTTGGGTGGTAAAATGATAACGAGATATATTGCGTTTGCACTTTCTCTGATATGAGACATGTTTGATAGAAAGTCAATATGGTTTATTTCCTCCATATTTTACCAGGGAATCCGTGCAGCCGATGGCAATGCAGGCAACCCAGCTAAACCATCAATCATGCGGCTGGAATACAGCCATGCCTGGGAGTGTGAAACGCATAGCTTTGCTTCTGCAAAGCCCTCCTTCAGTACAGGTGATCCTGATGGGTCCAGCAACCAGCTGTCAACAGATTTCTAAGCAATAATTGATATATTCTAAATTGCTGACTCATTTCCGAGTCCAGATGAGACTGACTGGGTCCAAAACACGGCCCTGAGATGACCTCCTCGTGGGCCCACCACCTCCTGGGGACTCACAGAGGCCCCGTGCTAAGTGGTGCGCTGCAATCAGCAGCAAACATAAACAGATCTATAGTGCTCCCAATCGGAGCCTTCGCTATTTGGACTGACACCGAAATTCCCAGGCTGCTTGTGTTGAAAATGACTGAGTGGATTAGTTTGTGGCTCCCAGTCTGAAGAGCTGTTCTCGGATCAGAGTTTCTGCTCAACTGCCTTTAATGCCACACTTAATTAAAGGCGGCAGCCTGGCAGGACCTCCACAGGCTGCGCGCCGCTCTGAGAGGAGCCTTTTTATATGGAAATGAGCCAGAGATGCAGAGTCCCCCACCAGGGCTCTCACTGGGCCCGGGCTGGGCCAGATTCTCAGCACCAGCAGGACAAATCATCCGAGCCGCTGCGATGGAAACTTGGCCACGGCCGCTCCACAACTCGGTGGAGACGAGCCAGCGAGCATCTTCTGACTCCACGACTCTGCCGGGCTATAAACTACATGTCCCAGGCAGGGTGAATCCTCGCCCACATATTAACATGCTGTCACGGCTCCTGATGATTTACACCAGGCTGCACTCAGCTGCAGGAGGAGGAAGACGAGGCTGGGAGGCTGCCAGCTTCAGCTGAGCAACTGCTGCCGCTCCGGCTCTGTGTGGACTGCTGGGAAACTGGCAGCGGGTAAAAAGCTGGTGCTGAATAAACTGATGCAGAAACATGTTTACAACTCTGGCCTCAGGAAAGGCTGAGCTGACCACATCATTAAACTACCATGTTAGGAGACGGTGATTATTAGTCAGAGGCGTTTAATGCAAAGCCGCTGCCAGCAAATCCACCCGTTTCAATGATTCATGACATGCAGAGGGCAGCACACTGGATTAGTATATTGTTGTATATTTGGTGTTCTAATATTTACTGAAGCAAATTCCTTGCAGCTTTGAAACTAAACAGTGAAACTACCTGGAAATAAGTAAGGCCGCTGCAGCAGTAATGTCCTGGCTTCCACTCCCAGTGAGATTAGCCTGTGTGTGTGGAGTCGATGTTCGCCCTGCATGTGTTCCTTCCAAATAACCAGTCTACAACCATGCATGTTCAGACTAGAAACTCAGAAATCCTGCTCAAAAACGGTGATGAATCGATGATTTAAACAGGTGGAAATGGACTGGTTCTGGCTCTGGACCGGCTCTACGTGCAACCATCGATGAGACAGGTATGCAACGACAATGACGGGTATGCAACGACCAAAGTGTTGCAGACAAATGAGATTGCATCAGAGCGGCTCTGCTCAGCCAAGTCTGAGTGTCCAACGAGCAGCTTTCACAAGAACGACCACAGAGAGTGTCAGCTCTGTGGTGAGCGAGCCGACAGCCAAGAAGGCCGACCAATCCGAAAGTGGAGCACTGTGCAATTTCCTGCGCAGCGATAACAAAGGCCCTGCCACGACATCTGAATCTACTGCTGAGTGTGAAAAACTCCCAGGACCCGGCTCTGTCATCCCATCACTGACCCAGCGTGTCTCTCACTTTCTTCTCCAAATTGGCTTAATTTTCGTGGCCGACCGTGAAACGCTACTTCTGACTTTTTGTTTCCTCATAATCCGCAAACCGCCCTCCGCTCCTTCAGCCGCCTGTTGGATGTTAACACTCCCAGTGATGTCTGCTGGCTCCTCGACCCGCACGGAGACCCAGAGTTTTACTCCTGTTTGAAACGTCTCACAGCTGCCAAAGTCTTGCGTGTTTACAGTGTGCTGAGCAGGAGGAGAGGAGATAATGAAGAGCTGAAGACTCTATAAATACTAAACAGCACCTTTATGGTTTTATAGTTGGTAATAAATGTCTCCGTGTGGTTATCATCTACAAGCTCAGAGAGAGGGAAAGGTAGACACCGAGACCAGGAGGAGGATTTAAGAGCGCTTTCACATCTGCAGACAAAGAGTATAGATAACATCTGGACTCACTTAGTGTAAAAGAAAGGGCTCAACATTTTGGGAATTTGTTTTTTCACTTTCTGGCTGAGATGCATGATAAATAGGACTGTCTAGGCGAGATCAGTGGGTGCTAGTGTAACTTAGCATGAAGACAGGAAACTGGCACTTTTCAAAACTAACAAACCCATCGATAAGCAGCTTTCAACTAATTAGCATTGAACACTTGTTTGCTGAGGTTTTCTTGAGCAGAGACAAGCTGTTGCCCACACACCTTATTGAACATATGAGCGTTGTGCTGACGTGGTCTCTGAGCAACAGAGTCCATAACCCGAAATGTAAAATCTGCTTGATCAGTATCCCCAATGATTCATTAGTTGACTGCTCATTGGAAATTACGTGAATCGAGTGAAACATGTGAAACTCTTGACTTGTGTCAGGCTGCTGTGATGAGGCGTTTCCAACTCGCAGAGCACCATGTTGTTTGGGCTCCACTACAACCATCCACCAACCACTCTGATCAGCTCGGCCACTGGCTTGTGGGGCAAAGGGTTGACCTTGAGTTAAAAGCTGCCCAAACACCAGCTTAAAAAGCCAGTCCACGACCAATAGAGCTGTGGAGGGAATCAATGCGGCGGCAGCATGATGCCAGCGCAGCCCGCCTCTGGGCTCAGAGCGCAGAGGGAGCGGCGGTGCTCATCATCACTGCGGGGCAGCTCCGGGGTCAGCGCTCAGGCTCAAAGCTGTCCTCCCACGCCTCGATCTGTGCTCCAACCTTGCACCTGCTACCGGCCAGACCACATGAAACCAGACACCGGCCTGATACTGCCGAGGACATGCTCCCGTCACCTCGAGATGCTCGACTGCCTCGTTGAAGGAAGCGCAGGGCAGCCACACACAGGAACCCAGATAACATCTGGTTCACATCAATACAATGACTGACTGTTTGAAACTTGTCTGGTGCATCCAGCTCTGGGACGGTTGCACTGGGGCTTTCTGCGTATCCGATCATTGATTTTACAATACTACTAGACTAAATTACTGACTTCGAAACACTCTGTATTATCCGATAACAAAAAACAAAACACTGAAGATGTCTAATGTATCGGTCTCAATGTAGCTAGGACCAGCAGATGGCCTGATTAAAAAGTTAATAATCGGTTTAACGTTACGAAGGCAGCTGCTAAAAGCTGCATCACGCTCTCTGACCGTCTCCTGCCCCCACCCATAAAACCCTCCTCAGATGTGTGGCAGTTACGTCAGACGGTGCTGAGAGTGACGGACGGTCAAAAAAATGGCCGACTCAGACGTGATTAACAATGCGCCGGCAGGGTTAGAGACCAAAGAGAAATGTGGACTCTATATGAAGAACGGAGCCCTGGATCGAAGCGTCGAAGCCACGTGCAAAGTGTGTGAGACTGCGCTCACGTACACTGGCAGTAACGAGGAGCTGTCGCCAAACAAAAATTAACTAAGAAACGGACTGAGAGTGAATGAAAACCACGTGGCTGAAGTTGTGCAACCCCTCCCCTAAACTTGAAGCATTTAAACAGGTAAAACGTGAGATTTTAACTGGCTTGCCACACTGTTGAAACCATGAATCGGCCATCAGAGCGTCCCCCTGCAACACTAACAGCCTGTATAAAACACGTCTTTACATTTTCCTCTGCAAAATTCAACATGTAATATGTTCCGAGACACTTTGGAGATCTGAGTGTGGATAATTAGGGCTGCAAACAGAGCTGCCTGCTGAGGCCAGTTTACTGATCTGGTCCCCTGAAGAAACGATGGATCTCTGGAGGAACCACCTCCCCGCAGGTCTGGCTGCCTCCCCGAGCCGACCGTGAGTCCGGATATCGATCTGAACACTCCACCACAGAGCCACGCTGGCGTTCGGGTGTGGGGGGGGGGGGGGGGGGTCAGCTCTTCCTCTGTTGCCCACAGGTCTGTTTCACCAGGCTCAGATCGTAAATCACGGGTAATTAGACAGAAACAACACGCTGCCGTTCCACTTGCAGGAGATGAAAAGGAATGGTAGATACATTCAGAGCGTTGAGTATTTTAGGAAAGCTGGGAGTGAAATTCATAAAATTATAATTTGACGGTTTTCAGTCCTCTACCATCGTTCCAGAGACAAACTCTTATTCCACTATTCCACTTACAGGCACTGATTACTCGTCATACAGTGCTCCTTTACACAGGAACACAGGAATATGAAATACTGTCTCCGGGCTGATTCAGAATATATGACCAGGCCGTAATCTGTTCAGAATGATCTGCTGTAAATCTCCCCAACATGTAACTAATAAAGGAATTTCTAACCATCATTTTAGACCCAAATGTAGTTAAGATTTAAAGCGGCTCTGCACATAAAATACCAGTTTTCTTGAGTGACAGAGGACAGCTGACTGCAGAGGTTAGATTTGACAGCAAACACACTGACAGGAAAGTTTCCCTTTGATATCCAATCTTTCCTAGTAACAACCAGGAGTTCAAGGCAGCCAGTGACGGTCCAGGGTTGCATAGGGTGGATAGCACTGCAGAGCAGCGCTGGATTTCATTACTCCCGCTGAACTAGCTTCCACCTTTCCACTAGACCACATTGAGGTTTGGTTTTTTTTTTTGCTTTTATTGGAGTGTTCTGTGCGGTTCCCATATGCAGATCCAGACCGGAGCTCACGTTCAGCCCCAGTGAAGTGCATGTGGACGTACAGTGGAGGCAGACCTCGTCTATCAGTACTGATTCATCATCAGCACCATATAATAACAAGTGCAGAACCCCACCCGTCCACTCGCCCACTCGCTCACTACTCCTACTTGTACTTTGACACGGATATGCAGCACCAGTTACTTCACTGCTGTTGCAGGAATAAAACATGCTTTCAAAATGGATATCAGGTTTTGTTACACAGCCAGAATATTCTGGAACAAATTTGTCCACATTACTACACTACTTTTTACGGTGCACTGTGGGATAGTGCGAGTCCCCGGTATAGTAGGGATTGTGACACCACTGGCGTCTTGATAAGTCTTCTGGGGTTAAAACTGCAATGTTACTGCAACTGCAGTGAAGCGGAGCTTAGAGAACAATAGGGACAATCCTCCCATACGTGCCTATCATCCTTGGCAGATGCCAGAGCACGGATGTAGGAGAGAGAGGAAGAGAAATGTTTTGTGTGGAGGCACTTAAGTCACCCGGTGTCAAGAAATGATAGAGCTGACACTGTCGGACTGCCGAGTCTCACATGTTGGGGGACATGAGCGATGCGAGGAGCTAAGAGAGTAAAGGACTTAAGCCGCTTTCACATCATGTTCACAGGAAGTCTGAATATGCACAGCCAATTCGACCTCTGAGGGGATGCCATGCCGTGCATCTGCCCGCAGTGGCTCAGCCTAATTCCCAGTTGTCTCCTAAATAAAACCAACCAGTGTGAATGCAGACACAGCTGGGGAGGAGGAGAACCTCTTCCAGAAGGATCAGGAGCTGTGGAAAGTCCCTGTTGATGCAACGGGCGATCGAGGTGCGTGAGTGAGCAAACATTCGTTCAGTGCTAGGCAAGCAGTAATTATCATGGAAATTCCTGTCTCAATCAAACTTGCCTCGTGTGTTTCTTCCATATGACAATATTAGCTACATGGTTATATTGTAGGGCATGATTACATTTTTCTCATTACATTAAAGGAAGATTGAAAACACTGGATGGCTGTTTAGGTTATCACTGAAATCTTAATTTTCTGCTATTAATATTAAATCAAACTGAAGGATTATTGTATTGTGATATCCAGGAACATCCTTACTACAATAGAATAAAGTAGTGGACTTTTGGGCAAACTGCAAAAACAGTGCACCCACTAATGAGTAGCAAGTGATCTGTAGCCGGTCCATTTCCTTGGAGGCAGAAGCGAGACGTGAACACGACGCGAGGCATTTTACCTTCCTACTGAGGACCGTCAGCGGGAGCTCAAAAAGAGAAAGTCGCAGACGCCGACTTCTGTGGCGGCCGTTTGCCATTCCCCTCAGAACGGCACCGACCGCGGAGTCAGCAACTGTTGATGCACACGCCTGACGGGGAACACAGAAGCCGCTCGGCGCAGCGACAGCTCCAGGTGTCACGGTTTGCTTTCAGCCGCGCAGATACCCAGCTCCTGGCCCACTGCGTATCTGGCTGCGACTGAGCCAGGCAGGCCGAGGGAAGCGAGAGTCAAAGGCCCGCACCTGAGACTCCGAATCAGGCCTCGCACTCGGCACATAAAAAGAGGACATCCTCCATTTTGAGGATGTCACTTTTTTTTTCTCGATAGAAGAAAAAAAACCCGATAAAGACCTTCTCCCGCAAGCTTTGTCTCGCAGCTGTCAGCCAGCGGTGGAAGCACCCGCATCCTGTTTCTGCACACCGTGAAGGCTTTGCCATGAGAACGTAAGCTGCATAGCTTAGGGGGAAAAAAACCCCAGAAAACAACCAATAATAACTCATTTCATGAGAAAAACAGGCGATGTTGTGAACGGGGTTTGGAGTTTACACCAACCGCTCCGCTGCAGTCCCTAAAGCCGAGCGGATGCCTGGAACTGTGATTCCATGACGGCTCTGAAACAACACCAGCCCACAGACTACACCTTCAACACAATGAGCTCTCTGATGCGAGGCCCGCAGCCTTCAGCTGCCGCCTGAGAGGGAGACACATGAAACTCGCCTCTGTCCGTTGCTCTGGCTGTCTGGAGCCGCCGACTGTGGACCTGCTCCCACGCAGACGGCCCCGGGCCACGGAGCAGCCGTGCCGCTGCGGTTTGTCTGCACGGCAACTTGGCTTTCACAAGCACCACACCCTTCACACCTGTACAGAGTACAGGGCGAGAGCTTCAACCGATGGGTGCTTGCAAAAATTAGGTCAGCGACACGTAATACGACCGATATACCACTGTAATCATTACATTAAGTGAATCAAACAAAAGAGGCACACGTTGAGTGAAATGCAGGTAACACAATTGGAATCATGAATACTGTGTAAAACTAAATTGGGGTCTCGCAAGGAAAGGTGATTTTTAATTAGTCATTTTTTGGGTGGAATGGATTCAAATGCTGTGGATTCACAAAAAAATCTGTTATGTCAACTCAAACTTAGCACACATTTACACAGCTATTCTTACCGGTCCGTTATATTAGCCGTCACTTTGTTACCATCATTTCTCTCAGTGCGAAATCCTCTTGGGTTTGTTAGCTCAACAGATCACCACATAAAGATGCAAAAGCACATAAGCATTTATTTATGCCGCTTTGTCTAAACATGTCCATCCAACGCGCCCACACACACAGACACACACACAGAGCGGCCACAGCAGACAGGAACCAGACGAGGAGGAGTGGCGCAGCGCAAGTCTCCCACGACAGGATGTGACATTTTATTTCAGCAGAGCACGTGCAGGAATGGCCGTGTGGTTCTGTTGTAAATGGTTTGAACGCAGCGTAGCACCTGCCAAGCAACTACTTCCTCTTTTGCGCGGTGGTTAATGAATGAGCTCAGAGGTGCCTCGCTGACTAGGACGATGGCTCTCGAGTGCGGGGCGAGCTCTGGACACTGAACAGAGGTTCTTGAATGTTCAGTGTCGCAGAGAAGAATATATATTTACCAGTGAAGATCATTCACTCTCATAACCACACCTAGGGTAAATTTAAGAGTCTCCAGCCGACCTAAACATGCGTGTTTTTGGACTGCGGAAGGAAACCAGACCCCACAGACATGGGGACAACATGCGGACTTCATATGGAAACATCCAAAATTAGATGTTCCCCCACTGTTCTCACACACGTTTGGAGACATTTGTTTTGAAATAATGGATGCGAGTCTGCTTCCTTTTCGTACATTTACTGGTGGAGGGCGCTGCGCGTACTCATATCTGACCTGCTTCAGCTTTAGGAGCGGGACAGAGGCAGCCGATCGGCCCACCCGGGTAGTTCGGGACATGAGGGTTCCTGCGGAGGAGCTGGTGTCAGCAGCTGTGTGCAGCCCGCATCCATCAGCTCCGTCAGCGCGCTCTGTGATATCGATTATCCACCGGGTGTGCGGCTCTGTCAGCTGCCTGGCTCGTGGCACACTGCGGCGTTTTACAGCATCGAGCCGAGGCTGGCGACATCACTTCTAGGTGATTAGATGCGAAGAAAAGCGGTTAAATGGTGATTTTACCGCGTATATTTCAGTGACTGGCTAAATATAGGGCAAATACCCGCAACGTATTTCATCAACGACATAGAAGATGATGTTTAAAGCCAGTCAGAACCCAATTCATCGGAATCATACGATCAAAAACACAACAGGGCACAAAACGCGTGTCCACTGGAGACTTTAACTGTTCAATGAGCTCTTAATCCCTGCACTGATTCAGTATTCGGTCTGCATTTTTGGAAAGTTGTTTGCTACCACTCCACCCAGTGACCTCCAGCCAGTACCCTGGCTGTTTAATCTCCTGCGCTCTCTTTCTTTAAAGCCACTCAGTCAAACATGTCCGTTTGTCAGCGGAGCATAGACTACCTTCAGGTGGTTGACAGGAACCACATTTCCCCCGACGGCAGAGACCCCCTCCCTTGGCTTGCCCGTTTAACCGCTTTATCTCCACATGCTTGATCGACTGCTGCTTGGACAGAGGCCTCAACACACCCAAAACAGGAGCACGCTCAAGTATCAAGGAAACACAGGCTGATGTGTAACCCTAGAACACCTCTACTTGCCGTGTTTGCTTTCAGGAACAAGTGCGGGAACACCTTGCCTGAAGACACTTTGGCAAAAAAACTGAAGAAGAGGCCGTCTTCAGCACTACTGTTGCATTTGAAACTGCTTCCCATTCTGGTATATAAGCCCTAAACACAGAGGGACAAACTGACTAATGAGACATGCACAAGTCGCATGGCGTTTAAGGAGAAAACCTGAAACGCAACAGGATAATCTTAATCTACCGAGGTGGGTGATTTAGGGCAGGGTGGAGTGAGTTCTCTAACATTCGCTGCTGCAGTAGGTGTCACCAGTGTCAGGTCACATCAGCTGTCACTCATTAATTAGGGTTAATTCTGCCACCAACTTTATAATGGGCCAAAATTAAACCTGTCAACAGTCAGAGAGCAGTTATGAAAGAAGCTCTCACTCTATCCTGTAGCTCATGACAAAAGGTGCGCTCGCCCTCAGTATCTACGAGTCTGCGTAGTCGCAGCCGTCCTTCAGGTCGCTCGGCACAGCTTCACCTCCGGGGCAGTGCCCCGGACAAGCTGTCGGGAGGTGACAGCAGGTCACGCAACTCCTCGCTCCTGGAGTGCTCTTCTTCCTGTCTGACAGGCCTCCCAGGAGCGGCAGACAGAGATCAGTTCGCCTCATCTTCCCGCTGCAGTCATCCTCCAGGCCAGACTGGCTCAGCGATCCTGCTGTCAACCGGACCGTCACATAACACCACCGAGCTCTGACTGGGCTGCAGATAATAATAGTCTGGAATTCTGTGTGTCCACAGCTATTAATGCCCACTTCAGCGAAACTGCTAATCACGGAGTGTGTTCATGTGTGTGTATGCTCGCCTGCGTGTGAGTGATAATGAGGGGACTGAGACCTGTCTGTCCACACAGTGAGACTAATAAAGCGAACCTCGTCTTTGATGGTGAAATGGAATTTTTCAATTTCATTTCTGTGACTTTTCTGGCCCGTAGTGCAGACAAGACAGCCTGAGAGTTGACAAGAAGTGTGAGATGGGATGAGGGTACAGGAATGCAGCCAACCACCCAAGCTGAGATTCCAATGCGTGTGCACGGGTCTTGAAATCATTAAAACAGACTCAAACACTAAAGTTGTTTTTCCATGGTGTGAAATGTGCTAAAAATTTTGATAGACCGCTTGAAATTTCATTGGTTTACATTCGCTCAGCCAAGGCCATACAGTGAACGAGTGGTTCATGTCGTCACCTCAAATCAAGAAAGTCCTGGGTCCAAAAACATGCATGTTGAGGTGGACTGGAGGCTCTTAAATGGCCCCAAAGTGTGAAGGTGAATGTTGCGTCTGTGTGTCCTGTTGTTCAGGGCTTATTCCTTGCCTTCATCCTATATGCACAGAAGACGGGCACAAGGAGACCCGTGACATTGTTAAGATACAAAGTGAGTTAGATGAAAGATGGGTAACTGCTGTTATGATGTTTTGTCTTTGGTGATAGCATTACCTTTGTTTCAGCTCAGAGAGAGAGAGAGAGAGAGAGAGAGAGAGAGAGAGAGAGAAAGACAGAGATGGGGGACGGGGAATACAGCAGAGACCCAGGCTGGGAATCAAACATGAGTCACTGCAGGACCGAGCCTGTACATCTGCTCTACCCACGGAACTAAAGCAACTCAACATGTCGTTTTACTGCGCGTGCTGCATCGGTAGAAAAATCAGCCTCGCACTCCACAGCAACACACCAACTCATTAAACAGGCAAAGTCGGGAGGTAGAACTCACACTGGTGCTGAACAAGTGCACTGTGCTGCGAGCTACAGAGGGAAGAAAAAAACACGACGCTACGCAGGGTAGTTTCACTTAGCTCAGAGAGCGGAAAATTTGTAAAAACTGACACCTGCAGAAAGAGAATGACGCCTCCGCTTCAGTGAGAAAATATTAGGTTCACAAATATTATCTGTTCCTACCCCGCTCATCTGCATCCGCTCATTTACGTCCTGCTACTACAGTGCAACAGAGGTGTTTCTAGGCGCTGAGAGAAGACAAGGACCAAAAACCAAGCGTATCTAGAAGGAGCGCTTGTGTGAGCTAATCGAAAATTCAGCCCTAATGGGGAGCAGCACCCCCAGGCTTCAGATGTGACAGTTGGCAGTCGCACAAGCATACACAGAGGATGAACCAGTCATCCAGCTGCAATGTGAATCCTGTGGAGATGTTCACTCGTTCAGGTCATCGTAATATATCATTGTTAATAGTAATAATTATGATATCAAGACCAAACAGGCGACCACTGTAGATGGGTACCATTAGAAATGTTATTTTGTAACTATTTGACTGTGCCAAGACCATTTGCTGACTGTAATACTTTTGTGCACACACTGGTTTAAAACGGACACATAAGAAAACCTCATACAACTCTTAGCGGTTCACCCGTTTTGTTTACATTTCTGGGCTTTCAGTGCAGGAAAAACAGGTTTGCTAAAGTCTATTTCCTCTCGTGCCCTGCAACCATTATGCCTGCTTATTTCTCACAAGTTCTGGTCACCACGTTTCCTCTTGCTTGCTTTGCCACAAACGCCTTTCGCAAGCACTCGATCAAAGTAAAGGCACAGCATCACAGTCACGAGCATTTAAGCTCCCGTTTCATAGCACTACCCACATAGGGCCAGGGACATAACTTGAGTTTTGCACACAAGTGAAGACAAGAAATCGGTGTGCACCATGAATGATAAGCAGCCTAGGCGGCACAGTTCGACTGAGTCACATCTCACACAACTTTAAGTGATATTCTGTGTGTATGTGTCAAAAGATTTACTAATAAGATTGACAGATGGTGTCTTTTGTATCCCCTTATAACTCAAATGAGCATGTACTACCCCCTAATATTCCTTCAGAGGTAAATAAGTTTTATTGTTGTATCTATGCACTGGAAATGAGTATAATTTAGGTTCCATCACTATGCACGCCTTAAGTTGAGCTGTTAAAATGTGATGTATTGTTCTTCCTGGTGTATCAGCCTAATATCTAATGTTGCAAGGCCTTGGGATCTCTGCTTCATTAATGCATATAGGTCACGTCGGTTAAGGCGGTTGGACTGACAATATCAATACTCTAACTTTCGTAACATTTCTGCAACGAGCTACAAATAAAGTTGAACCGGATAACCCCTAGTAGTTCAATAGATATTTATATCACGTCGTTAGCTTGGATTGACATTAGCCACGTTAGTAATTTCGGGATTTTGAGACATGTTGACTCATCAAGAGCAATGCGTGAACGGTTGATTATAATTTGAGTTGTGCTACACGATGGCAAATGGAAATTGGACAAAATATTTGGGGGAAAAGGCGAAAATCCCCGAGCAGAGTGCTGGAAGCTACCGCTAGCCGCATTGAAGGAAAGCTAGGCTAGGTGCGTCGGCCCTGGATCTCGCAGGCTTAGCGCATAGCTAACAAGTACATTAATAGCGCTTCGCAGCCGCTTTAGCTGAATGATATTAGTATCCAACACAAGCAGTGACATTTACTATACAGCCAAACATCGAATAATATGACGGTTTGAGTCACAGCCGGTGCACACAGCCTTGAGGCCCTCCGTGGCCCGATTCAAGGCTAACTAGATCCATTATCGGACGCAGCGCTGTTAAGCTCCAACGGTGACATTTCAGGGTTGTAACTTTGCAATAAAACCACCATTTTACAAGATCTCCGGCCGGCATCTGACCATAACATTACAGATGTAAAACAAGACTCCAATGTACGGGTAAAACAGTGCACAGAGCGTTTATATAACTGTTGACCTACCGTCCTATTTGTCGTGTGATGGACAATTACCGATGCGGCGCTTTCAACCTCCCTGTCAAAAACCATAGTTCCATTATCGGACAAGGCTTTAAATTCCCTTTACGACACTTGGTCATGTTTTAACCAGTATCGCACATGTACACCTGCTTTAAGCCTACTCACAGTAAATTTATAGCAGGTTTAGTGTCCAAACCATGCTTGTTTGCTGATGAGAAGTTCCTAAAACGCTTAAATTACAGCTCAACATCACGGTCGGATAGGCACTCATCTAACGGACGTTGTACCCATGGCGACATCGTTATAAGAAGTAGAATGAGCCTTTGCATCAACCATTCATTGTAATTTCAACGTCTCATAAATGAATGTGGACGCAGGACGTTAACATTAAATAGGCAAGCGAAAACAAGTGGGTCAGACGGGGACGTGTCCGATGATGGACGCATGCCCCTTAGCTCCCCGGTCTCTCCAGACAAAGACGGGAGCTAGCCTGCTGAGCTAACCCCCGGGATAGCTAGCAGGCTATCCCGCGTTTCACAAAAAGTGGATCCGTATCCCACCGAGGGAGCAGCTCCGTCGTGTGCACTTACCCCGTGTGAAATCCCTATCCGACCACTGTTCATGTACACTCCATTAGGTTCCAGTAAATCCCCAGTAAGACAGTCAAAAGACAAGCTCCAAGAACTGGTAGGATTTCTCAGGCAGACCAGTCAACGTGCTCCCAGTTCACTGGACCGCAGCCATCACACGGTCACATCCCGGAGAAAACTGGAAAACAGCGGGAAACACCGACATTTTGGCGTCACTTCTCGGGCCTGGATGATAGTAAAACTAATCCCAGGTATTCCATGACCGGCTGAGATAGTCCCAGAGTTTCCAGATTAACAATATCCCCGTTCACAGACGCACAGACAGCAACAGACAGACAAACAGCGATGTGGGGCTAAATGGCTGTTAGGTACAATGCAACCAAAGCCCGGATCAGTGGATCCGCGCAGGCACTGGACCTGGACTCACGTCCCTGGATTGCACTCAATGACTGGACCTGGAGTCAGTGGATTCATCTCACAGGTGGCGCTAGAAAACCCCCTCCCAGATAGATAAATCGATGGGTGGAATGATGGATGGATGGATGGAAGGAAGGATAGAATAGAATCGAACATGCCATTATTTGTCCCACACTGGAAATTTCAGAAAAAATAATGAATGGATAGTTGATAAATAGGAGGATGCATGGATGGATAGATAAAAGGATGGATGGGTGGATGGGTGATGGAGGAATGAATGGAATTATGGATGAAGAATGGAAGGATGGATTGATAGATGAATAGATGGCAAGATGGATGTATGGAAGGATGAATGGATGGGTGGAGAGAAAGATTAATGGGAGGATAAATGAAAGGATGGACAGGTGACTGGGTGGATGATGGAAGGATGAACAGATATAAGGATGGATGGATGGAAGGATGGACAGATGGATGAATGAAGGAATTGATGATTAAAGTATGAATGGAAGGATGTCTGGATGGATGGAAGAATAGGTGGATGGATGCTGTAAGTATAAATGGAAAGATGGATGGATGGATGAGTGAGGTATGAATGGTAGGATGGTTGGTTGGATGGAAGGATGTATGAATGGACGACAGAAAGATGAATGGAAAGATGCTAGCTGGCTGGTTGGCTGGATGGATGGATGGCTGGATGGATGGAAAGGTTGATCTCTTGGAAGGGGAGGTCTCTGTTGATATGCATAAGCACAACCACAATTATGTAGGTTGTTTTTTAAGTTCTTAATGGACATGCATGGGCTGCACATTGGGGCAGTGGTTAGTGCTCGTGTCTCACGGAAAGATTGCTCTGTTTCTGTGCCTCATAGATGCTCTTGTAGATGATGTGTTTATCATAACAAATATGCTTTTCAAAAAAATACATGTTTTTCCCCATGAAATATGAGAGGAAAAACATTTGGGGGATGTTTCTCCTCTGTTGCAGTTTGTCAGCAGGGAAAAACACGTGTGTATGCCTGACTGTGCATGTGTGGGAGGGGACTGACAAGTTAATCACTTGCCACCTGAAATTAGAGAGCGAATCACTCAGGATTATGTGTGCATGGTAATTTAGTAGCAATTTGTCAGAGTGACGTCATGCAGCTGTGAGAGGAGCAGAGTAAACATCGATCAGATCAGCGAGATGTGTTAAAAACCCACTCGATCAATGACTCCGATAGCTCTCGGATCAGAGGCTGCTCTGCTAAAAATCAACAGACTGTACCTCTGAAACAATGTCACAGATACGGGATGAATTAGAAATCCTGTCTTCATTTTCCACTTGACTCACGGAGCGCTGAGGCGACACAGATCTCTCTCTGTCTCGCTCTCCTCCACTCCCTCACAGGGTCTCTTACCCACCCTCTCTCTCTCCACTGTGGAGCATAATAAGCAGAATCCAGAATAAATGGATTCCCCCATGGCATTTCATCACAGGGAGAGTAGAGAACACACACCCACTCAGTGGCAAAACATGTTCAATTAATCTCACACACACACACTCACATGCACACACACAGAGCTGAAATCAAAGGACATGGTGTCCTGAATGCAGTGTTGAGCAGCATATTGAACCATTCTTTGAAATCTGCCTCTGGCATTGAGTTTCATCTGTATTCAGAGGAGAATCAGAAGAATAAAAATCTATGGATTTTACATTCTAGTCATTTCTAACCTGTGTCTCCTGAGAGAGCTTTCCCTCCTCGCAACACAGAATTGAGCTGCAGCTCAGACATCACTTGCTCGAGAGCTGAAGGTCACATCATGAAGACAATCGAGTTCAGGCAGGAAGGAAGTTTGCTGCAGATTTTGTGTGAACCTGTGCATCAAACAAGCCAATGGCTCTCATGTGACGTCCATCCACTCATCCATTATCTGACCTGATTTGAACCATAACAGTGTCACTGGGGTCTCCAGGGCACAGTAGGATGAAGAGAGGGAAAAGATGGGTCAGTCCCTTAGGATGGGTTAGTCTATCGCAGGGCACACACACACACACACACACACACACACACTGCACTTTTAGACTCAAACGCAGGGACAATTTCCAATCAAACCACACATGCATGTTTTAGGAATGTTGGAGGAAATTTGAGTACCTGGGGAAAACCTAAATAGACAGGTGGGAGAGGATGCAAATTCCACATAGAAAGGCTTTTGGTCTGACCAGGAATTAAAACTGTGGACCCACATGCTGTGAGACAAAAGAGCTATCCAGTCTACCACCAAGAAGCTTGAAGGAAGCTTGGTGCAGTTTTTTTTTTGCCAAGCCTGAGACCAAACAAACAATTTGGCCTGAGGTGAGGAAGAGTTAGCTGTCACCATAACCACTGTCAGCGCTGCAACTGCACTGTCTGTGTGTAATGTATGCGGCAAGAGGAACAATGTAAGGAACCAAAGAGGGCTATATCTCTTCTCCTGTTGCAATAAAACCTGTCCTTTGGGAGTGTGGTACTGCTCTGGCATCGCTGCACAGTTTTTACAGCAACACATAAACAACAGGTGTAGGAATAAAACCAGGCAGTTGTTTTTTTTCATGCTGCGTGTGCAACTGGGTTGTCATGAATGTAATGGGACTGGGGTGGCATCAAGGAAGCTATGACAATAATAGATGAGCAAGGGTTTGGTTTCACATCAGCTCCACCTGCCAACAAACAGCACCCTCTTCAGAGTGAGAGGCCCGGCTCCCCTCACAGTTTCCTGCCTCACTTAAACTGGAGCTGACAGCTCAGTAAAAGCAAAGAGTTGTTTGTCTGGGAGCCTGTCTGTGCGTATTATTCCCATCTCTGGCCCACAGTCATCAGTCTCTCCAAAATCTTCCCTTTGTAGCTCTGCTTGTGTCTCAATCCTCTCACAGCTCAGAGCATGACAACAGCACACGAGATTCTTCACATGGTGAAGCAACACAGAGCATACACTCTACTAACTTTACACTGGAGTCAAGTGGCAACATAAACAGCTGAGAGTTGAGTATGGAGCCTTTCAATAGGCACAAGAACCCAATGACCCTCAAGGTTTACTTAAAGGATACTTTGTACGTCTACTGGATTTCAGATCAGAGATTTGATCACCACTTCCATTTTCACATAAGGATTCTAGACCTGTCAAAGAGACTTATTCTCATATGTTCTATTTCAGTGACAGTTTCAATGGTTCAATATCCCATAAAAAGGCTGATTAGTATTTCACAAGTGTGACCTATTTCCTGCCCCAGTGCACCAAACAGGCAATAAGTGCTTGTTATTGTGATGAAATTGCACACTAATAGATACTTGGCTTTCATTAACATATTGATCTCAGGTGAGTATGCGTCTGTGTGTGTGTGTTTGTGTGTGTGTGTGTGTGTGTGTGTGTGATCGCCTCTTAAGCTTAGTAATAATTGATAGGAACCCTATCTGGCTACAGTGAAATTAAGAGGGGCCCATCTCCATGGTGACAGCCCCCAGAGCCTTGCAGACATACAGCACAACACAGCAGGACACCAGTAGTTTGTGAATGAGTCAGTTTAACGTGCATCATCGGTAGAGCAGCATGCACAAGTCCTACCAGCCGCTGAAGCCCGTCACAAACCGCTACCTGCAGCATCGATGGGACCTGACGGACTACAACAACCACCGCAGGAAGGTATGAGGGTGGAGAGGAGGCCTGATGGCGGAAGTAGCTGCCCTCGGTCTGGAAAGGAGATTGAGCAGGGATGAACGGCTGGGTTAGGTTATGAAGGTGGTTTAAAGGCAGGGTGCAGTGCATTTTTATTCTGTCTGTGTTTGTCTTCTGCCAAAATTGACTACAAGACTTAAAAACTGTGAGAAACAGTTGAACTTTGCTTGCAT
Organism: Karalla daura; assembly: GCA_029224185.1. Taxonomy (NCBI): domain Eukaryota; kingdom Metazoa; phylum Chordata; class Actinopteri; order Chaetodontiformes; family Leiognathidae; genus Karalla; species Karalla daura. The sequence continues at coordinate 16,413,150 of CM055196.1, forward strand.
TAACAGTGCTTATGTGTATATTGCATGTCAGATATAAGATGTATAAGTATATAGATGAAAATCCCCCCCTGAAATGATCTTGAACTGGGGCAGCATAGTAGTTGGAAGGGTGGGCACTGAAGCCTCACAGCAACATGGTTAAGATGACTGGACACTCAGAATTGTCCCTCGTGTGAGAGGTGAATGCCGGTTGTGCTCTGAGATGGGGTAATGTCCTGGCCTGAGTGTATTCCCTGCTTTCTCCCTATGTGCAGTGGAGATAGGCGCTGTCAGATCCTTTATAATACAAATCATGTAAGATAATGAATAAATGTTGATATTGACCTCAAGTTCACTCTTTGTGTTTCAGTGAAAAGGAGCTCCAGCAGTGCAAACACACCAGTGCATCAATGGCCACAACATTAACCTGTGTTTCCTTGTGCAGGTGAGCTCCGCCCTGCCAGTGGTAGACAACAAGGGCATGAGGACACCGGCTCACGTCCAGCTAAAACTCAAAAAACTGCAGGTCTGTTGGCACAGTGGACTGTCAGCAGTGTGTTACTGAGCTGTGGCTAAATTAATCAATGTGAGTTAAATGTCAGATTTGTCTTGATGGGGACAGTACAATGTGTGTCAGTCACTCAACTCTCTCTCATTAAAACCAGTCCGATGTGGTACACATCCTATCAGAGTGACAAATTGACAGCTTATAATGTCTAGGATTGTTTTAAAGATCAGTGTCTGTGACTCAGCTGCAGGATGAGCGGCTGTCAATCATTGAAAGAGACAACCGCCTCCTGGCCTCCAAACTGGTTGATATTGTTGCCTCTAAGGGCCTCGTGGACCACCATAACCCCTACCAGCTGAGGAGGTGAGAACCAGGGGGCCACAGCGCACACATGTCTCATCTACATTCATTTTAAACATGCAATGTTTCTGTACATGTTACAATATGATGCCGTATCTTTTCTTGTATTTATTTGGCAGCTTATCTTCCCACGCTATGTCATGATGTACTTGACATATTGTGAAATACATCAGACCAATGGAGCAGTGGGGAAGAGATCAAACTAATACATCACATTGTTTGATGTTATAATGACGGTTATGGAGATTTACTGGACTCAGTATTGAAAGCTTGGAGTCTGAAGCTTAACATATCTATGCCAGTGGCGGAGCACCTTCCTGGACCTTTAAATAATTGATGCAATGCATCCTGCTCTGTTACGGTGTTGAATTATAGATGTGGACGTGTAATGGCAACTTAAACTATGACTCACTGAAAAACTGGAAACTACTGCAGACAAACACAGACAACTGGCAGCAAAATCATGAGTTCACTGAAAAATGTGGTACAGCCCAACTATCGACAAACTTTATCCTGTACCAAATGAACTTTTGAAGTTTAATGTTTCAACTTCAGGCAGTAACATGACAACACTATCATAAGTTGAGTCAAATGCTGAAGGAGAATCCAATGTTTGCTCCCTATCAGCTCAGGGTTTGGTCTCCACCAGTGGCTATGGAGCTTGTGTGTGTCAACAGGTGTTGCATTCTGGCACTGTATCAAGTGTGGGTTGAACAAATTTTGTCTTTGCTCAGTGTCCTGGATCCACTAACTACCAGGCTCGATGCTGATGAATCGTCCTTCGATTTACGACCATCAATCTTTTCTATTTCTCCTCAGTCTGAATGCAGACAAGAGGCGGGAGGAGCTTCTGCTGGTCACCAGGCAGAATCAGGCCATCTACCAGCGAATCACAGCCCGCCAGTCAGAGTACCGCCGCCAACTCTGGCTGGACGACTGGGAGAGGGTGAAACGCCGGAGGGACGATATTTCTCGATATCCCCAAGGACTTGGAGGGAAGCAGGCAAGTCAAATGGGCCACTATCGAGACTTGGTAATTGTTTTATTGCTCAAGCACTCACGACATATACAAACAGCTCACCAGCGATAATATTTAAACTTAAAAATTACTTCCGGTTCACACGTTCACTGAGTGTCACTGATAGCTCACAGAGCTGGTTGTTACAACCTCTGAGCATGCTGTTTGTGTCTGCAGAAGTCACACAGGAAGGTGAAGTTTGCAGCTGTGGACACCAGTGAGCGCTCGACAAGCAGCAGCTACACCGACAGCAACAGTTTCAGGACTGACAGAGAGGCCTAAGAGAACCCAAAGTGTCCTTTCCAAACACACACACTTAACCAGCTGCAGAATAGGCTGGAGTTCAGATGGTTAAATGCCTTAGACCTTTGGAACTAATGACACCGTTTCCCATAGGCCTCAAGATGTTTGTATGTTAGCTTTTAGCTTTGAGACTCCTTTCTTGTTAATTTTGCTGTTTGTCACAGATTTTTTTTTGTGTATCCTTCTCTCAACTATTATCATTTCAATCAAATAAAAAGCTCCTGTGTAAAATATGCATTGGTCACTTTATTCCCACTGAGCCTGGATTTTTTCACAGATTCAATCACATCTGAGCAGCTGTTTATCTCCACTAGGTGGCAGTAAAACCACACCTTTTCTAAAAAAAAGTCAAGTAGCGGAGATGGAGGGAGACGGACAAAATCTACTGAGTGTTCCAGCAGGAAGAGGAGAGTGCTGTTGTGATCCTGTCCGCATTTGGTTTCTCATAAGGATCTCATTAAATACAGCAACTGACCACTGCTGTAGTGTTTGATCAATCTGCAAACATCTAATGTTTCCTCTTTCTGAACTTGTTTCATTACTCATTCATTATAACTTTTTTCTTTGAAACCAGGCACAGCTCAAGTTGGACAAGGAAAGAAGAGCTTGCACACTATTGATTCATCAGCTGATGCTTGTGTGTCCTGAACAATAAACTCACATACTAGAGATCAAAAATGTAGCACTTTAGGCCAAGCATACCACAATGTAAAAGTATATTAATAATCTACAAGTGGCTTGTGGTTTTGGGTTTTGAACTGGTTTCATTTCAGGATCAGATCATCCATCCATCGTTTTACCCACTTTGTACCCAACAGCATCACAGGCCCTGGCCACATCGGGCATAGACAGGGAACATAATAGGTTGCTAGTCCATTGCAGGTACTCTACAGCTGCACGATTCACTACCAGTATCAGGAGAAAACCCATCCAGACATAAGGAGAACATGCAAACTCCACACACAAAGGACCCGTGAGGCCCAGGAATTTCTTGCTTTGAGATGACAGTACTAACTACCAAGCCACTGTGCGTTGTCCAATATTTAACCGGAGGTTAGAAATGCTTATTGATGTGTTGATCAGAACCTTGATTTTCTCAGGCAAGAAACAAAAGCACTGAGCAATATACAATATAATAAATTTGGAGCTTGCTGACATTGTAATAAATTCAGATTTTTATGGTGCAGGGCTTCAGAGTGTAGGAGGAATGCGCGTCTATGAGTGTGTGCACAATATTGTGTGACACACGGGAGCATCTGGGAGCAATTAGAGTGGCAACAAGCCAAACAATCGCTGTCTTTGTTTCAGTGCCAAACATATGACACACGCACCAACCGTCACACATATACACACATATGCATATACACAGCGTACATGGTACATATAAACACTATGTGTGCTGATGCTCTATGTGTTTGGAGCAGTCACAACATTTGACTTTGACTAACACAGAAGAGATTGTATAATATACGCAGGCGTTTGGCAAATATCGAAAACCATCTTCAGACAAAGCACATGAAATATGAAATTGGTCCAGATATGAGAAGAAGTTTCGCACTCGTCAGCTGTGTGAGGTATAAAACAGAAACTCTGCCAGTGTTGAGTTTGACCCACTGAGCTGTGGATATGCAGCGCAGTGAGGTTTTAAAGCTCTGTGACATAAATAAGTATTTTGGGTGACTGCACACATCTTTGTCTCCACGACAGGCAGGCGTGTTATTTTTCCACTTGTTAGTGGGGTTCGTTGGGCGTCAGGAAATGAAACGTCTGTGATGTGATGTTTGTCACTCTGCAGTTAATTTCTCTGTGGTTGAAATGACCTCAACACGAATTGTTCTCTTGGCTGTGAAGATATTATGTCTGTTTCTCTGTGTTTGTGTCTTTTCCCGTGGCCTAATTCATTTCAGTGTGCGTTTCGTCATCCTCTGTTTCTGGATGCTTCATTGTTGAGGAACTAGCTAACTTTGCCATGTTTGAAGTGGGGGCATGTTTGAAGTCCTCAAAATGTAATGTAAGTGTTTGTCAGGAAAAGCCGCTTTGACACCCTGTTTGACATCCACTTTCACTATGACGAAACGGATTTGTTTCTTGTCAAACTGCATTTGTTAAAAGTGTGCACTTCAGTTCGGTTTTTCCTCAAAATGAATGCAGGCCATGTGACACACAGCAGGTGCAGTTCACATGTAAACATAATCATGCGTGTTTTGATTAATGATAAATGATTAATGATTGAACTCAGTTCAAGATTCTCACCTGCCTATGTGTCTGTCTGTCCTTCTGTACAGTAAAAACACTGGACAGTGGCGGGGTGTTGTGTTCACTGACCCTCAGGCTCATTTAAACTTTTATACCGTCTGTTTCACTTTAACTCTGCTGCTTTGACTCTGAGTTTCCACTTGTTATTTCCAGCAGGCTGCAGCCGTCCAGCGCGCAGCACGCCAGCATCTTTTTATTGACAGGGAGGGAACGCGCGCAGGCATATGTGAGTGAGTGTGTGCGCAGCTTGGCTAATGTGGTTGACCACATGACATTAGTCACAGTCTGCTCTAACTTTTAATCTCACACACACGGTTGGGGTTGTGCCCTGTGACCCAGGCTATCTGTCAGGAAAGTGAAAGGTTATCTGTCCGCAGTCATAATGGAGTCGATAGTGATGGAGATGTAACATAAACAAGACAAAACTTTAGAGGAGGACACACCAAATTTCCCCATAGGAGATGCTCTGAGCTTCCACCTTCCTGCACTGTGAACTCATCCATGTTGACATACCGGAGTGAAGAGCAGCGTGCTGTAAAGAATGAACGCCCACCCAGCACTCCTGCTGGTCTATAGACTGGCTTCATAGGTGTGCACTCAAAATGTGGACATTTTCAGATGAAACTTGCTTTTAATAGGCCAGAGGGGGTAGTCCTTAACAAGCTCCCAGCGGAGCAACCACATAGTGACTGACCACATGTGATTTAAAAGTTTTGCTGCTGGTGTCTGGGCGGCACCTGATGAGACAATCAGCTGAAAAACTGAAAACTTTCCCTGCTGGATCTGTTGCACCATCTGAAAAAATATGATCTGGTTGATTTTTGATTCATTTTGCAGTGTTGGTGTTGTTGTCATCATCTTCACTTGATGAAGACACCACTCTCTGCACGGTTATTGGGCAGATGTTAACATCTGGTCACACACGAATGGAGGCATTTCCTGTTTCAGTGGGCATTAAAGCCCCTATTTTAAAAAAGGGAAGGGGAAGTTAAAGACTCTTTAAAAACAGAGATCTGTGTGTGTGTGTGTGTGTGTATGTGTGTGCAGTAGACCGATCAGACAGGAGGAGGTGTGTTTATGATGCTCCTCCTCCTCCTTCTCCTTCACTCTCTCCTTCATCAGAGCAGCAGAGTTAAGAAACAACTCACCATCACACACAGAAACACACCCACCCACTCTGTCCGTCTGCCCGTGCCACTCTTTGGTTCTCACACACACTCATGGATTATTTTCTTCTTCTGCTGCTGTGGACCTGCAGCTTACTGCCAGGTGAGCCTCCAACACAGCACACATCAGAAAGAGATGGCGAGAGATATTAACTGATGTTTGTGTTGTGCTGAAGCGCCTTATTGGAAACCAGCTGTTGTCATGGCAACAGATTGATGATAGTTATGGTGGGAAGGGAAGTAAGCTGCTGATATATTTAGTTTTTGAGAGTTCAAGTCAAATTTCAAACTTTTTTTTGCTTGTTGCCTGGATGGTTGCACTCATGTTGTTTTTCTACCTCTAGAGTCAAATTCTGAAAACGTGTGTTTCCTTCAGAGCTGCAGCCCACAGATGGTGAAGTGCTTGCAGCCTGACAGAGTTTATGGTTCCATTAACAGGAGTTTAATGACATTTACCTGTGCATGAGCTTTTTTTTCTGACAGTGACTGAAGCTGCACGTGGCTTTGCCCAAAGCAATCTGAAGCATTTCTGACATTTATTACCCTCTAGAATATGTTTACCTATCAGTTTCAGCCCCTCGGTCATAGTGATACAGTGGCTCATCATCTAATTTCTTAACAATCTCACTATGTGTCACATTCTCATATGACAGAGGCACAAGAAACATGCTACAATAGCAGAAAAGGTTTAACATGTGGGGAGCATCAATGTGTTCAGTAAATCTCCATTGAAAAAATATCAACACAAACTCATGTGAGATAAGCAACCCAGCCAAGAAAACCTTAATGTTTTCTTGATTCTGGCGTTCATCTCCTTTGTTGTGGATCACATTAGTCCCATGCCACCTTCGTGAAGTGGTCTGGCAGACCCACTCACAATGTTCCCGCTGTATATAGCAAGTCTGCTTGTGACTGGATGATTGGATGCAGGTGAACAGCAGGTGTGAACAGGGCTATATCCAAGCTACGCTATTTTACCAATGGAAAGGGTTGAAGGGTTGGACTTCAGGTGGTCCCGTTCTTCACTGCTACAAGCGGAGCAATACTCAGCAGCACTCGCTGGTCCCAATGGATGAAGTTAAGAGAATGTTTTCCTGTTTCACTCTTACTGAATTGTGTTTCCGCGCATTAAAGCTGTAGCATCTCGCTCCCACTGGCCCCCTAACTGAATTTAGAGGGGGGTGAAAAGATTTTTTACAGCGTGTTGTGGCTTTTAGGCTGATCGTTAAACTCAGGCAGCAGCACATCAGTCACAACCCTGCTACTGCAAGGGCTTGTCGGGTTGTGGTCCCTAACACCACACACACAGAGGCAGGGCACAACACCTGCCTTGTTCAGATAAAACACAAACTATCCTCTGCCTCCCTAACCTAGGCAACAAGATTGATCTGGACTCAGGTGTGTTCTGTCAGGTGCTAGATTCCATATATATCTGATCTACTCTAGCTAAATCTATGTATCTATAACAGTCTGTGAATTGTCGATCGTCTCCCTCTAGATTTATCTCCACCCATTTGGCATTCACCAGCACAAAACAAACCAGTACAGAAACGTGAATGGGCCAAGTAATGCTGTTTTGGCATGGCAGCCGTGCTTCATAGTAACCACAGACATGTGGGATGGTTTCATTTTGTCTGTAACGAAGACGCAGCTCCGCTTCGGGGACAGCTTGATAAATTTCTCAGATGCAGAAAGAAACTTTTATGTAACTAAAGAAAATAAAGCGACTTGTTAGTTTTGCAGCCCGTCTTGGAAATAACAGAGTGTACGCTGGACGGCAATCAAACCAATCCTTGATACGTGTCAGCTTATGTAAGTAGGAACTCTTACACCAAGCTTCATTCAAAAAATTCACAATTTAATGTGCAGCTGCTCAACTGGAAGAGCTATTTACACCACAGCACAGGGCTGTTGTTTAAATCTGGCACATGTGTTATCCACAAAATCTCTTCACTGGCATTATTTTCTCACGACAGTCACTCCAACGTGTTCTCAATCAGACACACACAGTGATCCGGTATGAAAATTCAAGGACTCTGAGGTTTGCAGATGATTCTTGAAATCCCACTTTAACAAAAAACACAGTCAGGTCAATGTATTTTTTCTGGAGCTTTCCATCACATCTCAAAAACTGTAATGCGTGGTCACCTCAAAGTAGTGACGTACAGAACCATGTGAAAATATGGAGGCTGGTTTTCAGTTTTTTGACAAGATTTTTCAAAATGTGGGGGGCGTGGTGGTTTATTGATTAGTGCTGTTGTCTGTTGCCTCAAATCCTGGTCTGAATGAAAGTTAGTGTATGGATTTTTCCCTTGTGTGTGTGTGGGTATCATCCAGGTACTTTGGATTTCGCCAAAGGTTCAAAAACATGCATGTTGGCTTGCAGTGTGTTTGATCCTCTGACAAAGGATGCCACATTTGTTCTCACAAAGATTGACAGGTCACAGACCGCCAGGGTGGTGACCTCTGACCTATGGGTTATCTGGCTGTGGTCAATATGGCGGCAGTAACGATGAGCCAATGCAGCCGTCTGCTTGCCTGCTGGAGGAAGTGAAACAGACAAAGTTTGGCAGAACACTGCCTGCTCCGTTCACTTAAATCACTCCCATCTTTGACCTGATTACACTTGTTTCCTGCTGCTGGGTCTGATTTGAGATTTTGCAGAAAGATCACAGACTTTGCTCCTCTTTAGAACAAAACGTTTCTCATCTTTGTTCTCGAGGCTATGGCAGGTTAGTCCTCTAATTCCAGCCCGTGACAGCAGCTAAAAAACATCTGGAAAAATCAACAGAGTGCGAACACAAAGACACACACAACACTGTCATTGGAGCCTCATTGGCTGTGTTAAAAAAATTAGAAAAATGTGCGTCAGTGCTGGGCAGGATCTGCCACATCTGTCACATCATCCACAGACAGTGATGGGAGTCTGTCAGACCTGGACCTGGATCTTCTCTCTCTCCGCTTTGCCAAATCTCTCTAAGCCTTTCGCCAACAGCTTCAATAAATCGAGCTGGTCTTTGCTGCAGCTCAGACGGGAACAGATTCTTCAAAAGCACCCGTAAGGACGAGACAATTGACTCGTCGTTCCTCATTTTTCCTCCTTTTCCATCCTCTGCCGCCAGATTCATCAGTGCTGGCAAACAGCCTGGCAGCCTGGAGATCAGCGTGTGTGTCGTTTACACAGCCTGTGGAGGTGAAGCGGAGCGTTCAAAGGAAATACCTCAGCAGAGAGGTCACAGGGTCACAGGCAGGAGCTTTCACAGTTGTTATGATAAAGATTTTGACGTTCAGTTTTTCAGACTTTGAGAAAACCTGACAGTCAATCAGACACATAGAAGATAAACAGAGATCGTGAGGCAAGATAAAATGAGCTGAGAAGAAGGATGACATTCATAGAAAAGACTCCACTGGACTTAATGACTGTTCACTTTTCAAGGTGTCTTCAACCTAGAAACCATCCAAACAATTTGCAATTCAAACTTAAAAAAAGCACATAATCTGTCTTTGCACAAATACCTGAGCTGAAGTCATCAGAGCTCCAAGTTCAAAACTAAAGGAGGGAAAAATAGAATTGGAGTCTTGACATGATGCAAATCTAGTCACCGCCATGATGTGATGCATGAAGAATGTCCTCCATTATTTAATCCTTGCTCATGCAGATTAAATTCATTTTATTCTGTAGAAAGCGTGAAATCATCTCCATCTTTTTAGTTTCCAGACAATTCTCGATTTCCTGTCGTGGAAAACAGACTTCAAAAAAGACGTGACGTAATTTTCATCATTGTAGTATCTCAGTTATGTTAGACTTGGCAGCAACTCGTGGCCTTCTCTTCTTCTGCCGTCAAAGCATCAAGATTTAAGTGGAACCAGAGGACGGCCATGAATCAGCGACAGGAGGTGGAGGAAGAGGAAGAGGAGGAGGAGGAGGAGGAGGAGTGTCAGAGAAGAGTCTCTGATAATGAGGAGCTTCTGTCCATGATCAAACTGCTAAAGCTGCAGACTGCCAGCAGAAACTCCTGATGCTAACATACGATACATGATGCTAATGGATGCCAAGTGATGTTGTCAGATCCCATCTGGTGCTTAGTAATAACTGATGCTAATTTTAGAAAAACTTGTGATGGAATGAGTTGATAAACAAAGAAAAAGCTTTTAAATTTAATTTAATAGAGACAACTTAAATCATATTCATATTGTCATTGTTGGGAATTACTGAAATAAATAACTGAAACATCTGGATTTCAGGCAAAACAAAAGAAACATTTGATTCTAGGAGATATATCTGGACCCACTGGACCAAGCTGTACTCATTGCACTGGGCAGCCGTCAAATAATGTTTCTTCTTGTTTTTTTTTTTTTTTTCTTTTTCAGATCCTCAGTTTTGCTTCAACTTTGACACCAAGAACTTCAAGATTTACACCGGTTCTAAAGAAAACCAATTTGGTTACACGGTCCAGCAGCATGAGGTTGGAGGACGCCAGTGGTGAGTGATGGACCAGAAACCAGTCTGGACTGGAAATGAATCCATTTAATACATCTCTATTGTTTGTCTAAATGACACTGGTGAAACTCATAGATGCAATATCATTGTTGTTCTACTGAAATCAATGAATCTCCAGAAACTTCACATTTATCTGACATCACTGAGCAGATTTGGTTAAAATTCAGTCTTTTAGGCAGAATGTCTCTGTCTCTTGTACAACAAGTTTCAGGTAAAGACACAGTGGAAACATCTGATGAAAACGGTGGTCGAGCTGCAGGATTTATCAGATGCTAAACTTTGAACTTGTCCTGGAAAAAAGAACTTGGCATGTTTGACTTTGATATGCGTTTGGTAGAGATGCTTGTTTTCACAGCCTCTACCATAGATCAGGTCTTTTTCATTGACATTTTGTCCTCATCCCACATTTTACATCTTCTCCTCCGGACATATTACAGGCTTTGGCCAACAACATGGAATTACACACATGATGTATATTGATGGGGTGTAAACAAGACAGACGCAGAGTGAGGACAAAGGGATAAAACTGAGAGAAGTGCGTCTGAGTTTTTATCATCTGTCTGCGGCCGCAGGTGAGATTGTGCAACATTCCTGGCTCCGCTCTTTAATCTGGAAACATTTGAGCCATGATGAATGCCATGCAGTCTTCCAGGATTACAAAATCTCCCTACCTTTGATGTCGCAGGTAAATAAGTGGAAAGTATTTGCGTTTGTCTCGCGACCGGCTTCTCCTGCCTCCCGAGGCAGAGCGGCGGATCTGGAAACTATGTGTTGTGGTTTGTTATTCCCAGGCCTCCCTCTGGGAAGACCATCACTCCTCTGCGTGTGTGTGTTTAAAGGTGGGATCTGACATTGCTGTTTGGCAGAGTTGTTTGTCTGCACAGACTGGTGACATTCACATTTACGGTGCTTGGCCGGTCCCCCAATCTAGTAGCCTGCTTTCATCCTCGATGGTTCTCAGGAAGATTATTTGTCCCTGTAAACATCTGCCCCACGACCTCTTGCCCTAACAACTTTATTTCTTCTTATGGCTCTGCTCCAATAACATTGTCCCATGAACATTAGAAACTTTCAGTTATTGTGACATCTTTATGCTTTCCCCTCTAGCAGAGACTCTAAATGCAGACGTGAACCTCTCAAACGACATGTCAGCTATTTGTGTTTGAGTCAAATCCTCCTCTAAGGCATATGTGACTCCACGTGTTTGTGTAGATGTGTTTGTTAGAGGTCAAAGCTGTTGACCTGTGTCGACTTCTGAGGTCAGACCTCCTGCAGTAAATGTTTACTGAGTCCAGTGTTTATGTGCTCTGCCAACCTTCACGCTAGGACCTATTTGATCAGGCCATTTCTGGCCTCTGAACACTGCCACAACGAAACTAAACTGCAGAAATGGACAGCAAACAAACAGATGATCCTCAAAGTCAACAGGCCTTATTTTGTGCCTGAATGTGCACCCAGTGAACTAGTGGAGCGCCACACGTCCACATTTCTGACTTTATTTCGCTGAAAGGAAATACGACTCCAAGCAGATCCACACAAGGCTCTTTGTGGATCTGAACAGACACAACTGTCCAACAGAAACCAACATTTTTCCAGCTTGGAACAAAAAACAGGTCTGCTCTCTGTAGCCTATGTCCCAGTTCATTATGACTGTACAACCCATCCATTTTCTTATCCTACTTTCTACCTGACTCGTGCCATGACGGTCTGTTGGAGCCAATCCAAATGCACAAAGAGCCAAAGCCACAAACAAACCACAGATAGTTCGCCTTCTGCCACAGGACACACACACCATTCACTCTCACTCTCACCTACGGGCAATTTAGAGTCTCCAATCGACCTGAACATGCATATTTTGATATTATGGGAGAAAACTGAAGTACATGGGGAAAAGCCATCAGCTCCAGATAAGCTAGGACTGTGCAATCAGGTACTTGCTAGATAACTGGTAGTTGTGGCCAGATGTTTGCTGGCGGGTGCTTGAGGTTAAGAAACTATTGGCTATGAAAGTTCTCGGTTTTCTCATGTTGTGGACTTCTGTTTGGTTCCTGAAAATTAACCAAAAAGCTTCTACGGTTCTGAATTGTTGTGGGATTCCCCTGGTTTTTAAACACTATTAAACTTATTAATCTTTTGAGACACAACAAATGACATGCTAATGAACCAAGGTGCCTCCTAAGGATTCAAAACCAGGGGACTCCCACACCAGAAGTGAAGAGGTCCTGGGTGAAAGGTCTTCAAGAGTCTAACAGATGTCCAGTTGCTCTTGCTTTTTGTTTTTATCACCTAAATTCAGCAGCCGTTTGCAAGATGTAAACCAGCTTTGGGCTTACTGCTTGTCAGAGTTCATGTCAGTGTTAGCCAGCACTTTTTTTTTTTTTGTTTTGGGCCTGAAGTAGAAGTTATCAGATGAACACCTCGGATTCGCAGCAGTCCGCTCGTGATTCATGACTTTCGGTAACTGACACACTGAGAAGAGGAAGTTGTTTTCCGTTCGGCTTCCAGCCTTGTGATGTGGCATCTTTCAGGCTAATGATAGGGGCAGGAGGCAGGTACGGTGTGGATGCTGTGCAGCACCTGCTGAGGAAATGATAAGTGTTGTGAGTGATGTCAGAGGCGGGATGCTGTCTGCTGCTGGAGGCTGGAGGATGTGGATTCTGTTTGGGATGTGGGTTGCAAGTGCTGCTCCATCAACCATTTGATGTGGACAGTGCACACATTAGCAGATTGAAGGTTAGTGCTCTACTGTGGCATGTGCTCTGGTATGTGACTCAGTCCTGTTCCCAGAACCGCCGTCCAGCCACATGTGCAGCTATTTGCTGTGGTTAACAGCGGCAACCTGCTTGCTGTGTGACTCCGGAGCAGCAGGATTTGCATTTAACACGACCACTAATACAAACCCAGAGTGCAGGGGGGCACCATTAATCATCTGCAGAGAGCAACTGTACTGTCTAGCACTACATCATACTCACCTTTATTGAGCACCAAACAGCTGACTTGCTGCTGTGGGATGTCTAGAGGCTCTGTTTTGGTTTTATTTCTTAATGTTCTTTTTTCACTTATTTTGAAGAAAAGTGGCTTTATGCAGTGACTTAATACAGTTGAAGCACAAAAACCCTCAATGTTTGAGGGAATTGAAAGAAAGAGTTGCTGATTTTAACATTTGCCTCAAATACAGATAAGTGAATTTGATTCAAATAACTGAATCACAGTAAAGAAATTCAGTCAGGTGGTAGTAAATAGTCATGATCATCTGTGTGTGTGTGTGTTTGTGTCGCCAGGCTGCTGGTTGGAGCTCCCTTGGAGTCCACTGGGAAGCAGCAGACAGGTGATGTGTACAAATGCCCACTGGACACCAGACACTCTGCAAACTGCACCCGACTTCACCTGGGTGAGCAACAACACTCTGATGCTGCTGAAGTGTCAACATCACAATGCAAAATGAATTTGCTGTCAGTAGAAATGATGCCCTTATGATAATGCTGGAGCAGAAGAACAGGGTTTTAAACAGCTTGCTCTTCAAGCCGCCATAGTTAAAGTCATCATAAAACAGATGCCAGAGGTGGAGGATTAACTGTGCCATGTTTTAATCCAGGAAAACTTTCTCTGGACAATGTGTCAGAGAGAAAGGACAATATGAGACTAGGGATGACGCTGACCTCCAACCCGAGGGACAATAGTTTTGTGGTGAGTTGCATGAACCAAAATACTCAGAGAAACCTGAAGCGATCTCCACGTACTTTGTGGATGCTTCACTGTCTCAGTTGAGTCTTAAAAATGTGCGTATGTGTGTTTGTGTTATCAGACCTGTGGCCCGCTCTGGTCCCATGAGTGTGGGAGCTCCCTGTACAGCACAGGAATCTGTTCCAGAGTCAGCCGCAACTTCAGACTGTCCCACACCATTGCCCCTGCCCTGCACAGTAATTATTCCATCCATACATTCAGCCAGACATCATGCTGATGAGTCTTCCAGCCATCTGGCAAATCTCATTTTGAGTTTTGGTTGAATCCCGCAGGATGTGAGACGTTCATGGACATTGTGATCGTTCTGGACGGTTCTAACTCCATCTACCCCTGGTACGAGGTCCAGGACTTCCTCATCAACATCCTACACAAGTTCTACGTTGGCCCAGGTCAGACGCAGGTCGGTTAATCTCCAGTCAAATTTCAAAGCTAGGGGGGAATTATGTGACATTAAATGCTGTGTAACTGCACAATTTCAGGGAAGTTTTATCATCCTCTAAGAGCAGTGTCAGAGGCTCATGCATTTCGAGGGAATATTTTCAATTTTTGGCAACATGAAAAATGCGTAGATATTAAAATTGACCACAGGCTCTCAGCCGCTGGCAGCTTTCAGCCCTGAATGATAGAGAAAGGTTGAATTTCTCTCGTATTTCTCATCCATTTTTATGAACCCAGAGCTGCAGCTGCCAAGGAGGACAAAGGTCCGCTGCAGTTTTGTGTCTCTTCCATTAACAGCCACCGACCTCTGGACTTCATTAAACTCTCGCCACAGATGTCAACATTGGTTTTTGTTATTCTGGCCTGTCTCTCCCTCAGTAATTCATTTGATAGACAACAGATCATACAGTAGGTGATTGAACTGAGGTGAAGGAAAGCACAACTCACCACAGACCCTCTGTGGAAAATTACAACCAGGGCACACGCTGTGCACCACAGTGAGATGAACAGAAGTAAACAAATGACTAATATTATGTTTTAACATGGTATCTTGTCTTATTAGAAGCAAACTCACAGTGCAACTGCAGCTGAGGGAATACCATCAGTTGTGCTGCGTTTTATCATATTTTGAAGTATTGGACAAATTGAGATGTTGACCTTGGTGCCAGAGTTTATCATAGTCCAAGGAATTCTAAATTGTTGCAACTGAATCAACAAATTTAACTTTTTAAGGGGACCATGATAGTTGTCTAGCAAAAATAGCGAAGCAGCCACACATATCATAGACTCAGGTATTATTAGTGGGGCAGTGAAGCCTTCAGGTGAAGGCCGTCAGGCTTTGATTGAGCTGTGGTGGTTTGTGGCTGCAGGTGGGGGTGGTTCAGTATGGCTCCACAGTGGTCCACGAGTTCTCCCTGGGTGAGTACCAGACAGTGGAGGAGGTGGTGGAGGCCGCCAGGAGTATCGACCAGCGCGGTGGCGAGGAGACAAGAACAGCGCTGGGCATCAACGTGGCGCGGTGAGATGCAGCACAATGGGTAGAGAAGCCAGGTAGCATCAGTATTCAGCCAGGGTTGCTGAGCCTCACTCCTCACTGTGCAGGTCCGAAGCCTTCAAACGCGGTGGCCGGCCCGGAGCTCAGAAGGTGATGATCGTGATCACAGATGGAGAATCTCACGACAGTCCGCAGCTGCTGCAGGCGGTCACCGACAGCGAGAAGGACAACATCACCATGTACGCCATCGCTGTGAGTCTGTCACTCTCTGCCTCCATTTCCCCAGACCTCACTGTTCACTCACAATCTAATTTTCAGAAGATTTGCTTCCTTTTAAACACCAGCATGTTGTTTCCTAACTGCAGACTCTAAACTCTTTCGTGTGTGTGTTTCCTGTGGCCTCCCAGGTTCTGGGTTATTACAATCGACGGGGTATCAATCCCGAAGCCTTTCTAAAAGAGATCAAGTTCATTGCGAGCGACCCGGATGAGAAGCACTTCTTCAATGTGACGGACGAGTCGGCTCTGAAGGACATTGTGGATGCACTGGGAGAGAGGATTTTCTCTTTGGAAGGTCGGATTATCCTCTGCATGGTGTTTGTGATGTGACATAAACAGAGTGATCAAACAGCTCTGTGCAGCAGAGTTTGTCTTTACCCATGCCTGTAGGCGTCATTCAGGTCGTTTTTCCTTTTGGTTAAAATTCTGACTCCAGACCTTTCATACAACCTGGCTTGAGATTAGTACTTTTTAAAGTTTTTGAGACTACATTTGTGAGTATTGTTACACAGTGGTTTTGCTCATTTTGATCGCTCCTCCACCCGTGAGTCAACCGTACAGTCTAGAGGAAGATGTGGCGTCTGCAGAGCCAACGTGGACCGCTAATTTCCTGTGTGAATGACTTGACTACAGTGACGGTAAAGACGTGATGTCGTTGTGTATCTGTCATGCAGGCACCAGCAGTCAGGGCCGAGGCTTCGGTCTCCAGATGGCTCAGGCCGGCTTCTCCTCACACTTAGTCAGAGTGAGTAGCTCCCAGTCACATTGTTGTCCATCAGTTCACTTTACAGACTCAACAGAGTGTTGGTGCCACTAACTTTTTTTCTCTCACCATTGACTCTGTGCTTTAGATCAAACCCGTCCTGTGTGGAAATTTCTCACAGTGATCACAATGAAACTGCTTTGCTGAAAAAGGCTTTGGATTAATGTGTTTCAGCAGACAATGTGGTGAATTATTCTAACATGTGCTTCTGTCCACACTTGTAAAGAGTCATAGCGGGGCAACATCCTGATCCATATTTTTATTTGTTGAAATGATGGTTTTGGCAGGGCGACCTTTGTGGCTTTTGTCGATCTTTCTCCAAGTTGGTTAACTTTGCAAAACACAGGAGCAGTTTAATTTGAATAGTTTGTTCAATTGATCCAAGTCCAACAGAAATACAGGTCAGACTCTGGACTTGTGGTATCAGTGTCCTCCTTAACTTCCAGCACTGCTCCGGTTCTGGTTCTGGTCCTGGTCCATGCAGAATAAGAAGCTTCTAGAAATATTTCTGTTGTTTCTCATCCAGAGGAAAAAAAAAAAAATCAGTTTCGACTGAATTCCAACGTCAAAGAGTGAAAATGGTGTCGTGGAAACTCTCTAAGTGTAACACAGAGCAGATGGTTTTCCTAAACGTAAAGCTGCCAAGAAAATACGCACACACACATAAATACATGCAGGAGCACATGAGAGGCCAGACCTTAACCTCCAATAACACACACACACACACACACACACACACACACACACACACACACACACACACACTCAAGCACACAAGTACAAACATTCATTAATAATTATGCATCTCACACAAAGACAAATATTCTAAGTGTTTCCTGCTCCTCCGTTCCAGGATTAAAAGGTAAAAATGTGAAAACAGGTCGAAGTCAGACAGATGTGGAAAACAGACGACACACTATCATCTGCGACTGAGTCGACGTGCAGGAAAACCTTCCTCTACTTTCCTTACTCCTCTTCATCCACCAGGATGACAATAGCAGCACTTTGACATTTAACAGTGAATGTGCAGATCCATGGGCCGTCCATGTGCAGGCTGGAAGCTTTGGGGCATTACTGCCGCCAAGGATTTGGTCATTGACTGTGGTCCTGGACTCACCATCCCGCCGAGACTATGACTCAGCGCCCTAATAGCTTTCATATCTGGACTATATGACTTCCAGGGCTCAGAGTGTGTGTTGGTTGCACACTGAGTCTGAGGATAATATTGAAGCTGAGATATTAACTGCCAAACCTTCACTGATTTCTTCAACACTCACCTGAGGTAATGAACAGTGAAGGATGAATTTTAAGCCGGACCCAGCTGTAGCTGAAACTTGTTACCTTGGCTAAGATACAGATACACTTGAAAAATAATAAAAAATAGTCAAAATAATCCACTACAAACAAAGCTCAGAGGTTGATTTTGAGGGGATGACTGCCGTGATGGATTCATTCATCAAAATCAGTAGTTTGTCTGATCTTTGAGTTTGTGTAGATGTGGCACATTACTTGTTCAGTGACCTACATTAACATTTGTGTCTTTTCTTCAGGATGGAGTTCTGCTTGGAGCGGTGGGTGCGTACGACTGGAATGGTGCCGTGCTGAAGGAGACTAAACATGGGAAAGTGGTTCCACCAAAATCTTCCTACAAGGATGAGTTTCCAGAGGAGCTGAAGAACCATGGAGCGTATCTGGGTAATGACGAGTAAAAATTAAAGAACCTTATGCGTTCCTACAGGATCAGGAAGAGGTTAAGTTCTTGAACTGTGTGACGGTTTCATGCGAGTTAAAATACACTCAGCTTTAAAACTTGGCTTGATCACGGTGCCATGGTAGATTTCTGGATTTATGCTTTGCAGGCCATGAATATTTTTCTGAATACTTTAACCCTTTGCCTTTCCTGTGCTCTCAGGTTACTCAGTGGGATCACTCATTTCAGCTCGAGGCTTTCAGCTCTACGTTGCTGGAGCTCCGAGGTTCAACCACACCGGCAAGGTCATTGTGTTCACCCTGAAGAACACCGGGAACCTGACCATCCTGCATGCTCTGCTGGGAGAGCAGGTCTCACATACACAAACATACACACACACACTCACCTCTTCACCATGCTCTAAACATTGAGTATAGTGCATGTATGCAGGTCTGTTACCTTTGGTTTTGTTTCATTCCTTCCCTTCCTTTCCTCTAGATCGGTTCGTATTTTGGAAGTGAGCTGTTATCGATGGATGTGGATGGCAATGGACAAACTGACATCCTCCTGGTGGCAGCGCCAATGTTTTACAGCCAGGGCTGGGAGAGAGGGAGGGTTTACATCTTTACTGTCACACCACAGGTATGCACACTCAGGTACACCTCACTCACTGTTGCAAGGATGATCCTCGTCCCCTGTTAGAACTCAGGGCCTTCGAAGACTTCGTGTCACATCACAAGAAAGGACAGAGCAAAGAGAAAACTAATTAAACCGTCTCCCTCTAGACATCTTTTGTCCTGCAGGGGTTACTGGAGGTTTCTGATCGGTCTCAGAACTCCCGGCTGGGATCCTCCATGGCTCAGATACCCGACATGAACGGAGACGGGTTCAAAGAGTTGGTGGTTGGAGCACCGCTGGAGGACGACCACCAAGGGGCGGTGTATGTATTTTATGGCGAGGATAAAACCATCAGACGGCAGTACAGACAGGTAAGCGAGGCTGGAGTCATACAAAGGTAACCTGACGAGGAAAGGAAGACTGAACATAAACAGTAATGTGACTTCTCTCTCTCTCTCTGTCTCTCTCTCTCTGTCTCTCCAGCGTCTCTCAGCGGCTGGGTTTTCTGCTGGTCTGCAGTACTTTGGACAAAGTCTGCACGGCATTTTGGATGTTAATGGAGACGGCCTTGTCGATCTCGCAGTGGGAGCACTGGGAGCTGTTGTGATCATCTGGTAAGACAGTACACACACACACACACACACACACGCACACAACTGAGCCTGAGCACTCCCTCTCTGTGGGCAAGACGGAGCCTATCAGTGTAAAGCCTACATGTGGTTGCCATATATGTAAGAACTGATGCCAGATCTGTGCAAGAACCAGTTGTAATTTAATTGCCACACCTGAAAATTGGATGGTTAAAGGGCTTGTAAATAGCGTCTAATCCGAATGCACTTCAACAGTTGTAGGAACACTTTAGAACTTAACTACTTCATGACTGACTCTAATTTCTGGTGCTAACTTTAACACCAGCACCGCTCTCTGTACTTTTTCTCCAGGTCACGTGGTGTTGTGCGGATTCAGGCCAAGCTGACCTTTGAGCCTGAGAAGGTCAACATCTTCAACAAAGACTGTCGCCGGGGAGGGAAGGAGGTTACCTGCATGTCTGTTATTGTCTGTCTGAACCTGGAGTCCAGGACCAAGACCAAGACCAAGACCAGGACAGATGTTGGTAGGTTGGAGGCACATGGAGTTTGTAAAATACAAACAACAAGGACAATTTCAACTTCAAACCTTTTAGACACTTCGTATCTTACTCGATGCATGAAGTAGAGTTATTAAAGAATATCTTAAGCTGTAAGAGCTCCTCCTGACTAAGAAGAGGGTTAATAGGCTGAAAGGCTCTGTATTGGCTTAGGGCCATCGTGAGCTAATGCCTGTTTGTGTCTTATGATATTCTATTCTCCAGGAATTTAATGAAACCTCAGATCTTATTTCTCCCTTTCCAGTTGTCCCTGAAGGATTGTTTTAGTCCTTTCAGTCGTGGCCTCGCCCGTATAAACATCGCAAATGTCAAAATGGGCGCAAGGCTTGTTTCTTGGTGATGCCGATAAACAAAGTGTTACACGTTAGATGAAGTGTCAGAGCAGACCAGCTGCAGCCAAACTGAGCTGCAATCAAATGAGTCAATATTATGTAAAAGCCTAATTTGCGCCAGAGGGACAAAGTTCAAGGTGACAGCAGAGAGCGCTTGTGAGCGCTGGGTTTGTTCTGCGTGTACATGAGATCAGGCTGGAAGTGATTTCACGGTGTGACCGGGCTCCAGCACTTGAGCAGGCAGCAGCTCACCGATCATGAAGCTTTTGAGTCCCAGCTGCTCAGTAGCAGGTTGTGGTCGTTCTGCGGCTGGAACGAGGTGAACTCTGAAGTTGTCTGCGTGCATTCAGCTCGGTTGTGTAGTTTCTGACAGCTGTGTGGATGTTTTGTGGCGAGGGCATCACAGTCACCCAGATGTTGGTGTTGGAGAGTGTGCATATTAGCCCTTGCTGTGGTCTTTCCCTCGCAGCAGATTCCCCACCATGCTTTGTGAAGTGTTGTCGTGTCTTTGCGTAATTGGCTTCAGATGTCCGGGCGGGCTGCATGGAAACCTCTCTAACATGCTAACTGCAGCCAGCCACTGTGAAACTGTGTCACTCCTCCTCCTCCATCTCTTCATACCTTCATACCTTCCTCTCCTCCCGCTTGCAGCTCCTCATCATGGCTCGGTCATCTGGACCGGATTAGACACACAAAAGAGACAGACGTGCATGCAGAGGCAGAGACGTATGCATGCACACACGCCAATCAAACAAACGCGCTTCGGTGGGAGGAAGAAGTGTCGGCTGACGAAACCTGAAGCTTTGCTTGGAGGTTTACTCAATTTTTATCTCCAGTTTGTTGCTCGGAGTGCAGACGTGGCGCTTCTGACTGGACTCAGGCAGTTTACCTCAGCTCTCTGTGCAGCCGTAAATCAAAACCCAGCTTCAGTTGTTAAACAGATGAGAATGAGCTGTGCCTGCCAATGGCTAACATGGAAGCAAGAAAAGCATAACTTCTTTTGAATCAATATCAATAAGTAGAAGCCACAAGGTTATGAATTTGTTTTAGATGTAATTCAGAAACTATTTATGCTTTGTCTTTGGTCCTGTGTCCAGTTTACGGATGTTCACAGCAAAGTTTCTCTGTTCTTCAGCATGAGACAAACACTGATATATCTGGTCTGGATGGCTGTGATGAATCCACAAACACACACACACACACACACACACACACACACACACACACACACACACACACATACACACACACACACACACACACGCACGCACGCACAAACACACACACACACACACACACACACGATTGTCATAATGCATCATCATCATCCATCCTGAATTTACACCCTAAATTTAGCGTCCCTCAGTCATTTCCTTCTTGAGAAGCTTTCCTCTGTTTGAAGTACTAACCCTGTGTGTGTAGAGCTGAGCAGGTGGACTCAAATACAACCCAACAGGTGTTAATCAAAAACAAAACAAAACAAAACAACAAATTAAAAAAACCAAAACCAAAGCCAACAGGTACCAAACAGTCTTGACAGAAGCTCAGCTGAACACCTGGCTTTAATACAGACTTAACTAACGAGAAATGAGAACAGCTGCAGCAGCTCAGGTTGGAGATGAGCAAATTTGTTGAGGAAACAGCGACAACAGGTGCAGCCAAAAAGGATGACAAAGAGTGGCAAAAATGACTGAACTGAACCAACAGACAAGGACAAAAATGAAGCAGAACCTGAAAAGAGGACCTCAGGGTGGGAACACAAAGACTCAAACACCGACTAATTAGACATAAATCAACTAATCAGAGATTCATACAGAGTAAGTAAAAATGATGAAACCAGATGGGCTAGGAGGATAAAACCCCAAGTGTGCCTCTCTGTCTGTTTTCAACCTATGCTTTGTGCAAATCTTTAAATAACAGTCTTTCAGCTTTTCTGGCTATATTTCTTTAAGCTGTTTCCTGTTGCAAACATCTGCTTCTCAAAGATGTCCAAAAATAAAGAAATGAAGCAGCAGGGGTTTTTGGCTCTCCTTTGACGCCTCCTGTGAAGCACTTTTGTTAAACGTACTTCATATGCTATCCAAACAGTTTTAGAAACGTGGTAACAGCACATTTCGCGTCATCCAAGAGGTTTCTACATTTCTGCTTTCACCTCTGTGAAGTCATTAGACAGTTAGAACTGAGGACACCTCTTGGATGAGAGCTGAAATGCCTTTAACAATCTACGTTAACTCCAGTTTCCACGACTCAACAATGACTTGGACGAGTGAGAATTTCCACAGACATCTTCATATCTTAACCAGATCCCATAAGACTTGCATTTAAAGACACACAGAGCGCAGTCTTGAGCACAGCAGGAGACTGCTCCTCTTCCACCTGGAAAAAATGTAAAGTGCATTAACAGTGTGAGAAAGTCACTTTGGCCTCTTTGAGATGCCTGTCTCAAGCGTCTTCCTCTTCCCAGCTGTTTGGTACTCTCTGGTCCTGGATGAGCGGCGTTTTCCTCCTCGAGCTGTCCTGGACGAATCGGACCGGCAGCAGCCCCGGAGTCTGGTCCTGCAGCTGGGGAGTCAGAGCTGCCAGCGGCACCGCTTCTCCATCCAGGTCCGTCACCAGCATCGGGCTCCACTCTGAGTCCACCCTATACACACTGACATCATATCTGGTGTTTCTCTGAGCAGGAGACCACTGATTACGGGCGTCCCATCATGGTTGTTCTGGAGACTGGGCTGCAGAGCCCGGATGAGGGTCCAGTGCTGGACCCAGACTGGCCTAGCATCCTGAGGAGTGAGGTAAGTGTCTGCCCCAGTACTTACATCCTGCTGATGCCACTTATGTATTTGGGATTTTTAGCTTTCATCTAGTAGTGCCTAGAGTAAAGTGGTTCAAATCCAGTCAGCATTGTAATGTCCTCAATGGTTTTGTTTGTGATCAAATCTAAATTCTCAGGGTCAGCTGTGGTTTAGCTGACAAGGACCTGGATGTGTAATGAAAAAGTCAGAGGTTCAAGTTCTCCGCATAGCTGCAAGGCACCTCACCCCAGTTACTCCCAGTGCCTCAAACCTTCCCATCGATGAAGGGAATACCTGCTGCTCATCCATTATTATTTATGCTGATGGTGCAGAGTGTCATGTGCCTAGGGACCAATAATACCTACCATATCCTATCTGTTAGGTACATGCTATAATTTAACTCAGAGCTTTTCTGTATAACCTGAAGAGCTGCTAACGTGGCTACAGAATAAATGTCCTGCCACAAAAGAGTAATTGTGTCTCATTAGTGGGAAATAGAATGATCCTTGATGCTTCCCATAGCTTCCCTTCTGGAATGGCTGTGAGCAGGAGGACACGTGCGTCCCTGACCTCGTCCTCCACAGTCACACTGACCTCATGGATGTTCAGTGAGTTGTGCTGGCTCTTACACACACACACACACAAACTTATTATCTCACATCTGCTGAAGCATTCATCACTCCTGCATTTATCTTGCAGACAGTTCTGCGGCACGAGGGACCGAGCGGCCTGGTCACTGTGCGGTCAGCAGGAGGCGTCAGAGGGCTCGGTGTACGTGGTGGAGACTGGCCGTAGGAGGATGCTGGTGTTCGCCCGGCTGGAGAATCGGGGAGAAAATGCTTATGGAGCTTCCATCCACATCTCCAGCTCCTCCAACCTCATCTTCTCCAGTCTTATCGTCAGGGTGAGCTCACACATCATCAACATCTTCACCAGGTTTTCTGGTTGTTCCTCTTCAACGCGACAGCTCTTTCAATGTTGTGACTCAGGAGCTCCTCCCCTACCCCACAGGACCAATCAGATATCCAGATTGAATGCTACTCTGAGGACAGACTGGCCAATGAGAGGAGCTGCAACATCAGCGCCCCGTTCTTGAAGTCCTTGTCACAGGTGATCATACACACTGTTACACACTGCTGAGCTCTCTTATCAGTAGTATCTGATCATCTGATCAATTACCAGCACATACCAAGCAAGGCTTGTTTCTTCTCTGACACACCTTTACTCCTCAGACCATGTAGCATGATCTTCTAGAAAACAACTTTGTTGTTGTAATTGTAAAACACATCATAAACTTAACAGTGGAAACATGTTAACATGCTACAGGAACAGGCTTGTAAGTAGCTGAGGCTCACTGCGGAGCTGTATTTTAGGAAATATCTCAATAAATGTGCTTTTTATCTATAATATATGATATTCTCAGGGGTCAGTTCAGGTGTGTGTCAGTGTGACAGGTGTGTTTGGACTGTCCTGCAGCTGTAATACACACTTTCTAATGGCAGTTATTAAAACAGAGCAGGGATATCTTCCACTGCAGCCTCCTTCATTATCGACCTAACGACCGTCCTGTAAACATGATCGCGGCTCGGCCCCCTCTCTCTAAGGCCCCCGGGGCCCTGCTTCACACAGGCCTGTCTGAATCAAGTCCAGTTAATAGGCCCAGACTGTGGTGCGGATTATTTGCTTCCTTTCTAACGAGACTACTGCCAGGAGACCACTGACAGCCGGGTGGAACAGCTTCAGTCAACTCCCAGACGATCTGAGACCACAAGGATCCCCAGAACCACCACATTTCAAACACTGTGACAACTCACCATATTTAGAATATAAATCCTTGCTGTGACTTAGCTACTTCTCCAAAATGTCAACTCAATATAAATCAAAAATGAAATCAGAAAAACTTCACGTCTGAGCGAATCTGTGAAGCTGCACCCAGGAGGTGACATTAATAATCAAACAATGCAGATTAGGTCAATTTATCTGCAAATAAATGTAGCGAAGAAACTTTAACCAAAGCATGAATCTGTTGTGAGGTCTATTAATGTTTCCCAGGATTTTACTTTGACAGAAGCTTCCTCTCTCTCTCTGCTCAGGTGTCTTTCCGTCTTGAGTTTGAGTTCAGCCGCTCCGTTTTCCTGGACCATGTGCGGGTCGTCATGGCGACCAGCAGGTGACGACACAGAAGACGTCATTAATGGCTTATGTTAAATGTTTTCAACATTACGAGTTGAAAGTAGCTGCAGAAATATTAATTTATTTGATAATTTTGAATAAATTTTCCACTAGTTTCCACTAAATGGTTTCCACTAAATCTTTAGTTGGTAACTTTAATGACTCGTATTTTCCTCAGATCAGTGAGTAAAAGTTTCCATTAAATTCATAAATCTTTTGTGTGTGTGTGTGTGTGTGTGTGCATTGCTAGTGAGGGGGAGGAGGGATTTCCAGATGACAACATCAATGACATTTTCATCCCTCTGAGGTACCAAACTGACCTCCTCTTCACCAGGTGAGTGACGTCTTTGTGATTTCATTAAAATCGGAAACTGTTGTCATGACAATAATAGTCCAACATGACAGAGTGGCAGAATAAATGCACATTCATCCCACTTCATCAAGACCAAAACCAACCCTTCAAAGGGGCTTCAGGTGTCACAGGACTGAAGGAGAAAAAAAAACTTTTCTTCTTCCCTCTCATCAGAGACCCCAACCCTCCTCGCTTTGACATCAGAGCTGACAGCTCCTCTTCATCCTCTCCCTCATCCCCTTCCTCATGGGATCAGACTGACAGTGGCTCTCACATCTTCAACCTCACCTTCTTTGTGAGTCATAGACGCGCTGCCCAGAGAGAATCCAGAACATGCCAGGCTGTTTGACACATGACACATGGGAGATTACATGGAATACATATAATAGTGTGTTTATGTAATGTAAACAATGCATAATATGAATAGGTTTACTCCAGTGCAGTTCCAATTTAAATAGATGGAAATGTTTCACAAATTTATTCACTCTGCAGAAGACAGTGTCAACAACGCTGTTCTCATTTATTCACCATATTCATGCACTAAGATGTAGTACAATGTAGTCAGAATTTGTTTCTTCTTTGTTTTTTTGTTTGTTTGTCTTTTTTTGTCATCGTAGTGGAATAGATTTTAATGATAACCCTGCTACCATGATCAAAATCTTATCTCAGCGTTACAGTCAAATCCTCTTATTTGGCTCCAAGAGCTCTTTGTATCTCCAGCAGGTGGCACACTGTGTTCCTTCATATCACATCATACATAAAATCATAAAGAATGGAGTTCATCAAAACTTTTGTTTTTTGGATGAAATGCAGTGGAGACACAACCAGTGACATACGTTAGGACTTTAAGGAAGAAACTAGCAGGAATGAGTTTGACATCTTAAGTGTTTTTTTTAACATTTTCTCCTGCTTGGTTCTCCTAGATCCAGAACCTTGGCCTGTTCCCGGTGCCCGACGTTGCGTTCCAGGCTGAGACCTGGGCTGTGACGGAGCGTGGGAACCAGCTTGTCTCCATTACGGACTACAGCATCGAGCAGGTGCTGCAGGAGAACTGAGGTCAGCGTTAAAACCTCTAACAGAGACAAACAGAGACATTAACCTCTCCTCTTCTTCTCGGCAGGGCACTGGGTCTCACTGCGCACTGCCTCCAGCCACAGCAGCCAATCAAGTGACTGAGGAGGACCTGACTCACCTGTCACAGCTGGTAAGAGGCAGCGAGATGCATTCTGAGGCAGAAATGGAAGGAGATGTACAGCGGTGTTGACAGACGCCGTTCCTCTTGCGTCTGAGTCCAGAACCAGAGCAACGGTGCGAGTCTTAAGGTGGAATGCGTCCTCCACCTGCTGCCATCCAGGGAGCTGAGGCTGACACTGCAAGGAAAACTCCGGCTTTCCACTCTGCACGCGGTGAGCTGGCCTTCCTGACGTTGTGCCTGTAATTTCTGTGCGTATAAGCGTGTGATAATGAT
This sequence comes from Karalla daura, assembly GCA_029224185.1. Classification (NCBI taxonomy): domain Eukaryota; kingdom Metazoa; phylum Chordata; class Actinopteri; order Chaetodontiformes; family Leiognathidae; genus Karalla; species Karalla daura. Next base: position 16,440,029 of record CM055196.1, read on the forward strand.
GATGAGGTGACGCACTTCCTGTTCCAGCTGAGATTTCGGAGCCTGGAGTTACTGACGGTTGCATCCATCCAGCTGCCAGAGTCCAGCCCCATGTTCCTGCAGGAGGCGAGGCCTTTCCGACAGGTATATATAAGGCTGCAATGAATTAATATTTCTGAAGTTGAGCAAACAGTATTTAATCTTATGTCAAGGTCTCTTCTGTGGTGTAGCTTGAATATTTTTCCTCCACTATTAGTCACTTTGGATGAAAGCGTCGGCTAAATGAGTAAATGTAAATGCTATGTTATTACCCTACCTGCGTGCACACTCATCTTTGGCTGGGCCAGATAATGGACTTTGCTGCCCTCTGCTGTCAGACATAGTTACTGCAGTCTGTCTCAGGGTTTAACACAAACATTTATTTTCTCAACCTGTTTTATATGTAAACGGCGTAGCAGGAGTTTGACTGTCTCAGTTCTCATAGGGCACACATGCCTTTCACCCTCACAGCCACACCCAGGTCAAACTTGGGTATTATCACTAAGAACACATGCAAACTCTGCACAGAAAGGTCTGACAAAGCCCCCGACCTGGCCCCCAACCCCCAACTTCCAACCCTCTCTCCAACTGGAAACTACTCACTGACTTCTCATGCTTGGAGTGAAATGTTGGAGCTGCATTCTTGCTCTGTCTGTCACATTGACGGCCGTGACCTTTGACCTAAATAAGAGAGCGGCTTTAATGTTTTGGTTGTATGAAGTGAGTTGTGCCTGTAGTCTGGAGATAAACTCAGTCGCTGAATGTTCCATTCATTTATTAATGAACAGATTGTCCTGGAGTTGAGGAAGGATGAGGATCATGCCGTCCCCTTCTGGATTATTTTGGGAAGCTCCCTGGGAGGTCTGCTGCTCCTGGCCTTACTGTACCTGGCTCTGTGGAAGGTACACACACACACACACACACACACACACACACACACACACACACACACACAGCCTGAGCCCTCCCTCTCTGCTCTGTTGTCTGTCTGGATTAATGTTGCTCTGCAAATCACTGACTAAACTCTTTTCTGCTCAGCTCGGCTTCTTCAACAGACGGAGGAGGAAGGAAGAGGAGGAGCAGCCGGTGGCCAATGGGAAAGCGGCAGAGGAGCTATAATGCGAGGGCGCCTGCGATGCTGAACTCAGTCGCTCCTCGTCCACTTGTTAAGTCACAACAACGGCTGTGCTCCTGTTGAACACACACATACAGGGAATGAGACCCAAAGTATGATGTTTATGTTGTTGAAAATGGTAGTTGTAACAACTTTTCATAACAAACAGACTTAATGAGTCGATGAGGCTCATCTGAGTGCATCACGAGCCTGTCACTCAGGGACCCTGATGCCCCCCCTCCCCAATCAACAGCTCAATCAGTTACAGGTGAGCCCAGCAGCCCAGCAGAAATGCCCCCAAAACATGTGACTATGTTGCATCTGTGGTAGTTAGAGCGGAAGTAAAAGCACCAGTTCAGCAATGTTAACATACTCCATACAAGTAATAATACACACCCAAGATGTTAACAGCTTATTGCATTGAAAGTGCAGCAGCTCAGAGTGAAGGCGGCTCCTGTGCCCTGCTTCAGGCACAGTGCTATATGTTCATACAGCGATTCTTAACAAATAGTTCTGAGATGTAGACGCATATAATACCATGGGACTGAGAATCTCAGGGCGTCAGAGATGGGCGGATGTGCAGCTTCCTCTCTGTCACGCTGGTGTAATCACCTGCAGAACCAGCCGAGCAGCTTCAGCAGTCTGCACACGCCAGAGGAAACAGCCTGACCACACTATGGCTAGGCTAGGCTATCTGAACCAGTTATTCAGGAGCTTCAGCTGTTGTTCGGGTTCGATCGGATTCTTTTTTTTTAATCAGAAAAGAAAACCTCACACTCCAAAAAAAATGTGCAGAGCTGAGAGAACACAACTACCTAACGTGGCTGATTTTATTTCTTTTTTTTTTTTTTCTTCTTACGAACATTGTAAATGCATCTTACGGACACTTACTGTTTTATCACTTCCAAATTTATATCTGATGCACTTTTCTTGTATAAACTTGAACCTGTTGTAAATAGACACGTGGATGAATTGAAGGATTGAGGCATTATTGTCTGACATGACGCTGATGACGTGTGAGCGAGGATGGACTCCGTTCACAAGATGTTTCGATGCCTTCACTGTTTGTGTTCATATCAGAATAAAGCCAAGAACCTGAGACACTGAACGCCCCCCTCATGCTTCAGTTGAGTTTATTTTAATGTCAAATGCACTTCAGAAGCGAGAGGGTTCATCCTCTGGAGAGCAGCTAATGCTCATATAAACATCCACAGATAGCAGAATAACTTGGTGTCTGCGTCATTCATGGCACCCAGAGGGTGAAGCCAGGACACTGACTCTTTACTTTGACTACTCTGAATGTCCTCTATGTATCAGAGGAAACCAAGAGTGACATTGTGTGTCTTCCACCTCGGCATTAGCCGGATGGTGAAGTCCAGAATCGACCATCAAGTCTGCTTTGTTCCTGCCTTACATGAACTTTAGATGATAAAGGCGTAAACACAGGATGAAGAGCAGACCTGCTTTGATGTTTGTGCCAGGCTTCGAGGCAGGAGCAGTCTGTCTTTTCTGATGCATTGTTCAATAGATTGTTATAGCTGCTGTGTGAAAATGTCATTTCGTGGCCCCGGATGCATCAGGGTGCAGAGACGTATGCTTTCACACAACAGTGACTGCTTAAATCATCTCCATCAACAACTAGAAGGGGATAATGTCAGCACAATAATAATTATGGTTACTTTACACCTTGGTGGCTGATGGCCCTGGAGCTCCAACCATATAGTAAATACAGAAATGAGTGTGTTTATGTAATAGAGATCTATACTTTGCTGTTTGTGAGAGGTTTAACATTAAAGTCTTGCTTTGGGAAATATCTGATAATCAGAGCAGGCAAAGAAATGAACAGAACACAAGCGGATCCAAGCAGAAGACTTTTAATTTGACAACGTTGATCCTGCAGGAAGTTGACCAAAGGTGACGTCTCGGAGCTTCCCACGCATGACGAGAATCTTTGGCTTCATTCAGGTTAAACCCCCCCCCCAATCTCAACAGGACAAAAACACTCCTACATGGTTACACAGAGTCTTTGAGGAGTTTGCATCAAATGGCACATTATCATCATCCTCCTCCTCTTCCTCTGACCCTCGTCAACAACATAGAGCCCCGCAGCACAGACAGTGACTGGATGTTGTGTTTGCATGTTAATGGAAAAGTTTCAGTATCAACCCAGCTCATCCATCAAGGTGAGTTTCCTTTGTCTTTTTAAGACACTTCAGGTGTTTTCTGTTCACTTTAGTCACTTGGCTGATATAAACATTGAGAAGAAAAACACACTTCAGGTTCCAGATTTTGTGATGAACGAAGCAGTTACTTAAAAGGTCTGTGGAGTCTCATTCCTCCAGGTCATTGGTCATCCAAGAAGTTGTAGAGTTGTGGCAACTGGCTTCTTTACTAGAGACAGGCTGGTGGGGAAGCCCAGGATGAGCCTCTTGGATCAGAGATAAAACGTGTTCAAGAATCAACAAACCTATTTGACACGACTCTACAACTCCTTGGACAAAATTACTTCAAACAGAAAAAACAAATTCAATCAAAAATCATCTTTATCTTCTGCAGAATGTCGACAGAATGAAAGAGTTACAGGATTAGTCATACAGATCAGCCTATGTGCTAAGCTAACAGTAGTGTTATAACGAGTAGACCCGCGAGGGTGATCGACCACTACAGCTGGTGGTTTTCTTCATGATTAGGTGACTGATCGTTTTAGTTCTGGTGGTGAACTGGGGACACGTACTTCCTTTATTGGTCCCACAACGGGGAATCTCCAGATCTCCATCTCCGCATTGATAATTACATCCTGCAAACAACGTATTAAGGCTCAGACTGCAGCTACCATGTGTGTTTGAAGAACCCATGCAGTTCATTTAACACTTATTTCCTCCGCTCAGATTCGCTCCTGCCTTATCATCAGAACCTCTGGATGGCACAAAAAAAAAAGGACCGACCCAGCTGCATTCTAAATGAGGCTGAAACACTGAATTCAACTGTGTCAACTCAGCATCCAGGCTTCAGGACCCATCCAGACCAGGTTCCAATGGTTATTATAACCCTATTAAGCAAGTTATTGCACTGTGACGGTCTGGCGACCTGTCCAGGGTGTGTTCCCTGCCTTCAGCCTACCGTATGTGTGCTGGAGATAGGCTCCATCACACATACCGTTAAGGTACAAAGTGGGTAAGAGGATGGATCTATAATAAATGTACAAACGGCCTCAGCTTCAGTCCTCTGTCTTACATTCAGCTCTGCGAGATGAGAGAAATGGGTTTAAAAACTTTATTGACTCAGACGCGTCCTAGAAACGTTCAGCGTCTACGCAGCCTGGTCCTGGACACCACCAGCTTGAACAGAGAGCAAAGCGACCGCGTGACGTACAGACAAAATAAATAACTCCAAAATGAACTGTAAAAATAAATATGAAGACTAATTCATGAAAAATAATGAATTGTCTGTACCTGGACCCTACAGACTGCAAGCTGTGACGTCAGAACTAGGGGTCGAGCTCAAGCTGCTGCAAGGAGGGGGGAAAAAAACAAACCAAGCAACTCTATGCAACTCTAGCTCTATGCAAAAACCTCAACGTTTATGACCAAACCAGGCCAGGTCATAGGTTCCAATCCCACCCCCTCCTCTCCTTCTTTGCTGGGAGGATGAATGGCTGAACCTCCCCAAGGGATAAATCAAGACAAAAGACTGGCATCTTCTACACAGCCTTTCAAAATAAAAGCATGTGCAAGTGTGTGCAGAATCATAATGGATTATACCGAGGGAGAATTTGGTTTAAAGCCAAAAGAATGAGGACACCTGAGCTGCTCTCTCTCTCTCTCACACACACACTCTCATGCACTCACTCTCATAACTGTGACACTGGCTACTCTTCCCATGTCACTGTTCTCATTCATAACTTTTCTGTTTACCAGGTGGACTCTCAGTTGGACAAGTTAAACAAAACTAGCTTTTATTCAATCAAGAGAAATTACAATGGTAATAATCGGATGCACATGGGAATAACTGTCATTGAAAAAAAAACAGAAAAAAAAACAAACAAAAAAAACCCCAAAAGTTCGTATCCAGTGATGTGAGCGCAACATCATTGCATGAGGCGGAACAAAAATCAAACCGTGACAAAAGGTATGTGGACGGGGGAGTCCGGACAGCTCGAGTGTGGCGTCAACAACACGAGAACACGATTGAAGATGGTGACTTAGAAAACAAAACAAAAACAAAAAGAATGGGAGCGCGTGATGGCGTGCACGGCGCCTCGCTGCGATGGAGATAAGGCAAAACAGGAAGCAGCGCGGTGACGTCTGGAGGCTCCTCTCTCCCGTGCTCTCTGCGGAGCTGCACGCAGGCGGCCGCCACCTCCGGCTGCTGCTTTTGGCAATTAATACTTACAAAGAGAGAGCGAGTGTGGGGGGCAGGGCGGGGGGGATCCATCTTTGTTTTTACTAAAAAGCCACGAGTCCTGCACAGCTGTCATCAGCACCATTTTAATCTGTTAGAAAACTACAAGAGATTCTTCACAAAGAGGGCGAGGGACGAGAGAGACAGAGAGGGAGGGAGGGAGGGAGAGGGAGCCGGTCCGTTTCAGTGGAACTCCACGAACTCCTCCAGCGTTTTGGGGATCTGGTTGCGGTAGGTGATCTGGTGATGGCGCACGGCGCGCGCCGCCAGGCACTTGAGGCTCATCTTCATCTGCGTCTTCAGCAGGATCTCCGACACGCCGGTGGTGCTCTTGTCCAGCGGCGTCTTGTTCTGCTTGTTGGTCATGTCCGTGTGGGCGCCGGCCTCCACCAGGCTGATGATGATGGCGTGCAGCGTCTGGAAGTCGCTGATGGGCCGGTTGTACTGGACGATGACGTGCAGCGGCGTGTTGCCCTCGTGGTCCACGGCGTTGACCTGCGCGCCGCAGTCCAGCAGCAGCTTGGTGACCTGCGCGCTGGGGAAGCTGCACACGTCGTTGGTGTGGAAGTCGTCCACCGGCGTGCTGGAGCTGATGGCCAGGTGCAGCAGCGAGGAGCCCTCCCGCGAGCGCGGGTCCAGCTGGATGAGGTCGTAGATGTGCTTGTTGATGCGGGCGCGCTCCTCCTCGCTGCACACCGTCTTGGTGGAGATGCAGGCGAGGTAGAGGAAGGTGAACACGTTGGACTCGTAGTTGTCCATGGCCTGCGGCAGCTCGGCCTCGCTGGCCTTGTCCACGCGGCCCAGGCTGCGCTGGATCTCCTCCACGCTGCAGCTCAGCACCTGCTCCACGGCGGCGGCCAGCACCTGCTCCTTCAGGTGCACCATCTGGGAGAAGACCTGGGCGAAGCGCAGCAGGTCCTTGTGCGTGTTGCGGTTGCCCTTCTGCCGCAGGCGCAGCGCGTGCAGCCACAGCTTGATGCACTGCTCGAACTCCATGTTGTCGGCGTAGACGGCGCCGCGGTAGATGATGGGGTGCGACACGTCGATGTTGTCCGAGCCCAGGATGCGCTCGCGGATCATCAGCCCCTCCATGTGCAGGGCGTCGCGGTCCACGCGGATGGCCTCCAGCTCCTGCGGCGTCCGGCACTCGCGCCGGCCGCCGTACGCCTCGATGGGCGGCAGCAGCTCCTTGGCGATGACGTTCTCGGGGTCCCTGTGGCGCTCGGCCATGGCCGTGTGCAGGTAGTGGTACGTCCGCTGGATGTCGTAGTTCTCCCGGTCGTTGGCGAAGGAGGCGCCCAGCAGCTCCAGGGCCTCGATGCGGCTGAGCGGGTCGCAGTTGGCGTGCGCCAGCAGCAGCTCCACCACGTCCGCCTTGCAGCTCTCGGCGGCCACCTTGAGCGGCGTCATGCCGTGTCCGTTCACCACCATGGCGGCCTGGTGGCGCACCAGCTCCTCCACGATCTCCAGGTGGCCCGCCTCCGCCGCAAAGTGCAGGGCGGTGGCGCCGCAGTGCGCCTTGGCGTTGGGGTCGGCGCCCTGCTCCAGCAGGAACTTGACCACGTCGGCGTGGCCCTTGTAGGCGGCGATCATCAGGCAGGTGTTGTTGTACTTGTTGGTGATGCTGATGTCGGCGCGGTTCTCCACCAGGTAGCGCACGATGTCCAGGCGCCCGTCGAAGCAGGCGGCCCGCAGCGGCGTGGAGTTGGTGATGGTGGTGTGGTTGACGTTGGCGTGGTGCGTCACCAGCAGGCGCACCACCTCGAAGTGGCCCGCCCCCGCCGCACACCACAGCGCCGTCGCCCCGTCGATGACATAGCTGCAGGAGGGAGAGACACACACACACAGATACACACACACACAGAGACCGAGACACACACACAGACACACACAGGTGAGGACAATCTGAGTTGGAGCCAGTTTCACCTTCAACAGAGTAACAATAGGAACTGATGTCATCTTTAATGGAGAGTTGGTGAATGGTCAGCCCTGTAGCCTCAGAGCAGGAAGTTCCCTGGTTCGACTCTGGTCTGACCTGACCTGACCGAGGGCCTTGCTCTGTGCAGTTGGCATGTTTCCCCAGGTACTCCAGTGTTTTCCAACGTTGTGTGTGGTCTGGAGACAGACGCTTGGACTGGATGTATTCCTCGCCTTCACCCGCTACGTGCTGAGCAGACCGCAGTGACAAGCTCCATATTTGCACATTATTGGTCGTACATGCAATCAGAGGTCTTTCCATTGTTTTTTCATACTATTCTTGCAGTCAACACAATAACAATGCGACCAAGTTAATGTGGAATAATCCTACCCACACTGGGTGTTATACCTGTATCGGTTGTGCAACAAGTGTTCTTTGCTCTGCAAATGCTGCTAAACTGTTTGAACTTGGACTGGATTTGTATTTATACTGGGATTGATCATTGCCTTGGACAGCATTTACAATTTAATTGTACTTGCAGCGTCTTGTACAACGGCATTGACAAGCTTTCCATTTCTATATTTGTACATCATTATTCGTATTGCTCATTTTACTTCACTCTCATCTAAGTGCGGACAGAAATGACTATGATACAACGGAGCTCTGCCACATGACGGATGAGTGGTTAGTGCTGGATAGGGCCAGCAGACCCCTGCCACACCATTAAGGTGCAAAGCAGGAAAGATAATTGATGTAAATGGAACTACAGAGGAATGGACTGTCCCCTGGACTCTGTGGAGGAGGTGGATGATCTCGCCTATTAGGATTCACAATAACCGCTGACAAGTTACTGGGTAATGCAGACGGACCGGGCAGAGTAGCCTCCGTCACCACTGTATGACTGGGTGAATGAGATGTGACAGTCTGTTAGGTGCCTTGAGTGGTCAGGAAGTCTGGAACTGTCCTACATAGGAACCAGTCCGTTTACCATTGTCCCTTCACTCCGTTCATGCACTCTGCTCACCGTCTTTCATGCCAGATTTATTGCCGCGAAACGAAAGTTTCTCTCTTTTGTGACGACAAAGTTTCATCTGATCTTCAAACTGGGTCAAAGCATCTGCTGCGACATCTGAGAGTGGGTGTGGTCGCCTCGACAAACCAGCTCAGTCGGCGGAGCAGTGGCAGGTTTCTGTGTCGTCCTCTCAAACACGAGGGGAATTACGTAACACTCATTTACATTAGACACATTCAACCATGGCTCTCAAATCAAAAAACACACAGGCAGCCACAAATACTTTCAGTGTTGCACCATTTAGTCTCCACTCGGGGATGTAAATGAGGAGTGAAAACTGGTTTCTGGGCCTGATTGTGACACGCTTGTTTATCTCTGTTTAAAGTGCAACATTTTCAAAATTCTGCGAAACGCCGCCGCTGCTAATCTGATAATCCCCGGAGCACCATCAGCAATGAGATTGAATTTCAAATCCAAATTACTTTTCACCCGGAGCTCAAGTCCACGACTCGACCAATCCACTGTCGGGGAAACTAATCTGCAGGTGTCCTGGTAATTGATCTGCAGGTTGCCCGCAGCCTCTGAAATTAAAGTAATTTGCTTCGTTTAATTTGGATCCCACTCATCCATCGGTTTAATCCATTCACCGTTAACCGCGTTGGAATCGACGGCTGTCACGGATGTCTGCTGCTCATCTCCAGCACACACAGGGTGAGGGCAGGGAATACACTCTGCACAGGTCTCCAGGGGATCACAGGGCACTCGCTGGTTTCTGTCCTCATCTTTCTGTGTGGAGTATGCGTGTTCTCAGGGCCATGCCCAAAAACATGTTTTTCTAGGTCAACCCAGGGGCTGCAAAAAGCCTCAAATTGAATGATGAGTGTGTTTGGTAATGTCAGATAAACGTTTTTTTTCGCATTGCAGTTCCCACAACTGCTGCTACCGTGTTTGATAGTCTGTAATCTATTTGCACAAAAACACAGATTGGACAGAGACAGAATGACAAATGAATGAGTGTTTGATTGTCCTGTGGTTTCCTTTAAAACCCAGGTGTCAAGCTGATTCCACAAAGGGCCGAGTGGCTGCAGGTTTGTGTTCCAACCAATCATAAGATCACAGTCTGACCAATCAGCTGTCTGAAGGCTGAGGTCAGTTAATTAAAAGAGTCAAGTCAGGTGTGTTGCTGCTTGGTTGAACGAGAAACCTGCAGCCACACATGAAACATCTAAAACATACATGGCACTGTTCCCACAGGAATGGAGTAGGAAAAACACTGGAATAGATAGACAAACTTTAAAACTCAAGGAAATTCAAGTTTGTGCAGGAAAAACAGATTCCACAATAGGGCTGCATGGCTGCAGGTTTTAGTTCCAACCAAGCAGCAACACACCTGACTCGACTCTTTCAATTAACTGGTCTCAATCATCAGACATCTTATTGGTTAAACTGTGTACTCTTGCTTGGTTGGAACAAAAACCTGCAGCCACACGGCCCTTTGTGGAATCTGTTTGACACACAGGCCCTGAGGGATCGAAAATTAACTGTGCAAAAGTGCAACACTGCAGTTCTACTGGGGCGCAAATGTGCCGAGTACGTGCAGAACTACACCTGAAACACCAGTATAAAGAAGCAGCAGCTGCAGCAGTACAACGAATGAACCAAACCTTTACCATATCACAGTAGTGGTAATAGTAACAGTGGTAGCGAAACAGATCAACTGAACCTTTAACTTAGCTGGAGTACAATGAGTAGTAATAGTTCAAGCTGTACTAGGAGATCTAGTTTTAGTAGTAGGAGACCAGATGAACCTAAACTATAACTTTTCTCAAAGAGTGAAGCTGTGCAGAAGCGGCAGTAGTAGTAATAGTAGTGATAAGAGTAGTAGTAGTGGTGGCAGTATGAATAGCAACAGTTCAACGAGTAGTAGTAGCAGAGGTGATCTTAACCATTAACTTCTCTCAAACAGTGAACATGTCCAGTGATAGTCGTGATAATACTAGTAGCAGCACTAGTAATGCTAGTAGTAGAAGACCCGGGGAAGTGCAGCTCTTACCCATCGAAGCGGACGGTCCCGGTCTGCTCAGTGTCCACCCTGTAGTGGTCCAGGAGCAGCCGGACCACCTTGTCGTGTCCGTTCCGCGCTGCGATGATCAGGGGAGTGGACCTCTGTCCGGCCAGCTGGGTCACATAGCTCAGCAGGTAGCGGGTCTCCGCCTCGGAGTGGTTGAGCAGCAGCGCGGCCAGGGTCAGGACTCGGCCCTCGCTGGCTGCCTTGTACACGTAGCCGGCCAGAGACTCCATCTGAGCCAGACAGGTGGCCAGGACCTCCGCAACTGGCGCCCGCAATGTCCAGTCCTCCGAAGCAAGCCGCCTCCCATTAAAATCTAAAGACCGGTTGCTGTGCATGCATGGAAATCGCAGGATCTCCCTTGGCGCAAAAAGACGATCGTTACCAATCTTGGCGGTTGTGCGGTACCGGAGCGGCGGTCTCCGGTCTCCGAGTTTCTACCTCGGGAGTTTCGGGCTAGCCGGGGAGCTACAGTGCTAACAGCAGGCAGCTGGTCCACGAGTTCAGCGGAAGGGCTCGCTGAAATCCTCCCTTAGCCTGTTGGTTGCTATAAAAAAAAAACTATCGCCTACATACGCGGAATCTATCTAAAGGCTTAAAAAGACACCAAAGAAAAAAATGTTTCAAAAACAAACAGCACTTTCACCTACCGCTTGCCGGAAGTTATCGTTCAACTTAAAACTAGCTCCGGGTGGAAACCTCTCTCCCCGGCGGTCCTCGGCTACATTAGTTCCCCCTCGCTCCTCTGACGTCACTGGTAATTTGCATGATGCGCGATAATTAGTGCGAGAGAAGAGAGAGAAAAAAAATACAGGAAATAAATAAACACACACAAAGAGATATGGGACAAAACTAAGATAATTCAATTAACAATCTATTTATGTGATGTAATTATCTTTAGTTCCTTTATATATTCATCTACATATGGATATAGAGATAGATAGATAGACCTCCAGATATACAGATATATCAACAGATACATTGAAGAATAAATTGACAAATAGACATTAAAAATACCCACATGTCTCTCAATTGGTTGAGATGAGGTTTTTGTCTTTTTGACTGTCAAAAATTGAAAATTGTTAATTTTTCATTGATGCATCCATAATTAGACTAGACAACAACAACAATACAAATACTGCTTGGTTAGTTACTAATTACTTAGTTACTTAAACTGTGTCTAGTAACTAAATAGGATTATGCGTCTTTGCTATTACCTTTCACTTGGATTTGTCCCCCAGGTCTGAGTGTGGGACTGAATGGTGTCTGTGTGATCTGTCGACTAGTGATCTGTCCAGGGTGGATTCTTTATTATCACACTTTGTATACTGGAAATATGTTCCAATAGACCCCCACAATACCATTGGGTACAATGCAGGAAAGATATTGGATCGATCTTTGCAGTTGATCTTTGCAGCGGGACCATAAGCTTGTGACTGTGCTGATCTGGAAGCAGATTAATGCCATCTAATAAACTGTGGGTACAGGTTTAGACAGATTACAGGCTTATCCCGTGGCAGATCAACCTGTGGTGAAACCCCTGCACAGGGGGAGTTTTATCAGAACATGCATTTGTTTAGTTTCAGTCCAGCAGCAGCTGTGAGGAGTCGTTTTTCAACTTCAGAGGAAACAATGAGGGACAACGAGTCCTGGATGGATGACTAGGGAGGATTTATCTGTGAAGGCTCTTCAAGATAAACACCACAAGGGTTGGGAGCATGCTGACAGAGTCAGGCCTGTGACATTGCAGCTGTTTTGGACCAGACACAGAGAATCTCAGCACTGCAAAAGGAGCCATGCAGCCATCGGTTCGGAAGAGACACTGCTCTGCTCTGCATGCAGCAATGTTCATTAGCAGGTTGGTTAAGTTAATTTCATTGACCTCCCATTAACTAATAATGTTAAATCAATCACAGCTCGACTCACGTTCCGGGTTCAGGAGCTACTCCCTTGTATAACTCCCTTGAATGTGCTCGATGCTGAGGTCAGATTTTGTTCAGTCCAAACTGACGTGTCATAAATGCCCTCCTAGCTGATTTTCATCCTGGCTGCTTCACTATGCTCCACTTAGCTTTGCTTAACTATGGAGTGCGAGTTGAGTATCATTGTTCGGTGAAGCCAGTAGAACCATGTCAATTACAAAAAGCAGAGACTCGATCTGGAGGCCACCGAACCCGACACCCTCCACCCTCCACCACTTGGCTGCACCTAGAGATTCTGTCCATAAAAGCTATGAACAGAACCAGTGACAAAGGGCAGGCTTTAGTCTGAAGTGTTAAAATGGTGGTGTGACTTGATGAATGATAATCATTCAGGGTGCAACTTGGTCTGAAAACAACTTTGTGTGGGCGATGAGGGGCCCTAACCTTCCTCAACACGGATGTAACAGAAGTGGATGATTTACATCACTTTTTTGTATTCTTGGTTGTCTGTTTAATCTTTACCAAACCCTAACGCTACCCGTGAAACCTAACCTTAAACTCTAAATTTAAACCATAAATCCTAATCCTAATAGTAAATCATAAATCTAAACCCTAACTCTAAAGCTTAAACCTAATTGTAAACCCCAGCTCTCTAACTCTAACCTTAAACTTTAGATGTTTCCCCAACCTTAATTGTGGATGTCAATCGGACTAACCCGATTACATTATGAATAAGAAGCAGAGCAGCGGGATATTATAAGCCTATCTGTCCTCTGCCTGGTGTGCGGCAGATGAACTGATGAGATTAGAGCTGGAGGAAATCCACTTTCACAGAGTTTGAGGATTTTGAGTGAAGAGCGTATGCTGGGTCACGACTCTCTGTGGCTGCAGGACAGTTCAGTCCTCTCTGCTCCACCTTCAGCATGTCCACTATCAGCATGCACAAGGTCACTCTCCCATCATGCTAACTAAGTCCAGACTGGATCAAATGATAATTCGAGGCATTAATGTCATCTTAAGACAACACTGGAAAATAACGATGCACAGCATTCCTATTAAAACAAAAAAAATCTAAAGTTTGAGGATTTGAAGTTTGTTTAGTTTGATTCAATATTCATCAATATAATAAGCTTGCTCAGATGATGCTGGCACACTTGACTGCATCTGTATTAACATAAGAATAATGATAAACAGAAAGAATAACATCTTGGGAAAGAAGAGGCAAAAACAACTGATCCACACAAACAAGAATATAAAGTCCACAAGAGAGGCTGGATTAACAAAATAAACAGGCAAGAAACCTGACAGGGTCTCTTGAAATATGTCAAAATATAGGTCAGAAAAACAAATTCTCATCAACTTCTCCAATGACCCAAACACAGGATCAAGTGAAGGTTTGAGGTGTCTGATCCAGGTGCTAAGAAGGGAATGATTACCTAAACACAGTGAGAACAACAACTCTTGTTGGATAAGAGGTGCTGGAAACTTAAAGTTGTCTCCATGATGTCAGATACACTATTATGAAGCTCACAGGTACGTTACTTCAACTCCACCTCCATTGCCAGCTCCAGCGAGCAGGCAGAGCCCTGATGACTCCGGTTGTCTTCTAAACTTCCTGCTTGGGAGATTGAATAAATGCTTTGAGCTCATCTCCTCCTTTTTATTTCTGGTTTGAGACAAATCCCATTATGCTTTACAGGATTCTAAGTGTCTCTCCCTGTGCAAAATCCATCCAGACAACTAAGACTCAGAGACGAGTTTAGTTGAATGACGTGTTGATCTGTTCTTGTGCAGCTGCTCCAATGGTTCTGCAGAGAAGGACGAAGTTCTTCCCAAGCCTCGTTTCTATCTGGACCTATGGCTCCGTTTCACCCTCCAGAACTGGATCCTGGATGTTGGCCAACCCATCGCTATGGTAACAGGACGATATGATTAATTCAATCCAGTTAATTAACTGCAGATCAATCACCTTGGGATAATTGTGATAACAACGTACTGTTGTTACTGAAACTGAAAGTTTAGACTTTCAAAATAAAATGCACAGAGAATAATACTCTGATACTGGCTTAAACATACAAGGTTGAATATGTCCTCTGTAGTTTTATTGTTTCAGTTATCACTTTAAGAAAACGTTTTTAAATGTGTTTTTTAGCAAGAGAAGTAAAATGATATGATCATGCATGTGAATGGTAGATAAGGGAAGTTCCCCTTTGTTAGTAATCTCCCTGTTGTGGAACTAATAAAGGTATATCTCATCTTGAAAAAGTTAATAAGTGTTAACTTTGAAACAATTCTGATTAAACCAGAGCTTCCATAGATTCTATGGAAAATTCACCATTCTATTGTAGGTCACACGTGAGATTGATAAAGAGCTCCCTCAATTTCACAACACTCTGTGATCTAATCAAATTTGTCCTTTGTTATGTAGTTTTGAATGGGAGCCCTTACGTGGCAGAAGTCACACCCTGCACGTTCCAGGTTAAAATAAAGTGTGAAATCTGTGTTTCCTGTTGCAGCTCGTCATCCCAGCCGACTGGTTCCCCGCGAACTGTCTCGGTGCCGCAGAATTCCTCCATGTGCTGTACAACATCAGCACGCCGCTCCTCCTTCTCAAAGTAACATAACAACACATCACTGCGCATGCTGTGTCTCATTGACTCACAGTTTTGCATCATCTCTCAGATCAAAGAGTCTCCAGTCACAACTATGTCTCTGCAGATGCTGGAACACAGCCCCCGGACGCTGCCCCGCCTCGCTGTCCGCCTCGGCATCATCAGCGTCGCCACGGGAACCAGCCTGCACCTGGTGGCTGACTCTGTCACCCGGCGGCTGCTGCTGATTGGCTACCAGCCACACCTGCCACTCAGAAACAATACGGTCATGAAGAAACTGGAACCCTCGTCCCTGGTTGGTTCTCAGCAGATTCAGAGCACAGTATTAAAACATGTACAAGCATGTCAAATAATTTACCGGTGTCAGATTGTGTCTGTCAAAACCCGATATGCTGTTTTATTTTGCAGATCGAGACGTTCGAGCTTTTGTTTTACTACGGGGACACTCTTGGTCACCTGCTGTGGTGAGACTGCACATTGCTGTACATTTCTGGATGAAGATGAAAATATAAAAACTCTGGACAGATATTTAGTTTTTTGTTTATGTTCTCCTGCAGGTACACTCCACTCTTCCTCGTCCTCTTCCTCTTTTTCAGTGGTTGCTTCATTCACAGGACACTGAAAGTAAAGACGCCGACAGCAGCATGGATTCTGCTTGGCCCCAACGCTGCCTATTGCTGGTAAGACTGCTTTATAATCCGTTTTTCTCTCAGGGTTTCAGACAGTCACAGGCAATGTTTCCATTGTTAAAGATGAAAAAAACTTAAGACTCAAATGTGTACAACACCCAAGAAGCAGCACATGAAGAAAGATTAAGCTTTTTTAAATCAAAGAACTAAATACATGAACTAAGCACTCAGGAAAAAAAAACAGAAATGTAGATGATTTGATAAGTGTCAAGCAATAGATAGACGCAAGAAGTAAAACCAAATGTGGCAAAAAAGTGACAAAGTGGAACAAGATTGACAGAAAACATAAACTTGACCACAACATCAAGCTAAGTTCATCCTGGTATCATGACTTCAAACACTGAAAATTAAGTGTGTGATGTTTTAATGCTTAACTTGTTAGCTTACCAATAAGCAAATAGCAATAACTCTACACAAAGTTTTGATCTGGCTTTATTTCATATGACTGGATGGGGATGGACAATAGTACATATGTCTAAAGTTTCATAACAGTTGGTGTTTTTATGTGACTTTTGCAATGGAAATGCCTTGAGATAAAGATACGATGGTCTGAGCTGAGGGTGAAGCAGAGTTTGTGTCAGAGTACAACATTTAGAGTTGTCCAGCCAAAGCTGAACTACAGTAATAAGGACATGAAGAAAAAGAAAACGCAGTTAAAGCTCTGAGAGGACAAGGTGCTTTCTTCAGTGTGAATGTTTGGAATAAGATAAATTTGGTTCCAGTGGGAATGAGCAAATGAATACATGCTTGTTAGAGTAGGTCAGGACGACCTGTGTGAATATGCCTGCCAGCAGCAACAAAGCATAGTGCATGGATCAAGGCATTTCCCCATCACACTGTCTCATGAGATAACACCTGAACTGAAGCTGTGACTGGTGTGTGATGAATAAAACACCGGCCCTCGAGGCTGCGTGTGTGTGTGTGTGTGCCTGTTGGTGTAAGTAATAATTCATGAGGTGCTTCTCAGGTGTTGCTGACTAATTACTTTACTCTGTGAGGACACCACTTAAAGGTGAGAGCAGCGTTCAGTTCAACAATGCTGTCAGCGGTTTCACCTGTTTTTGCTCTTTGAATGACAAACACATTGTGGTTGTGCTCACTGAGGAGACATAATGCAGAGCTGTTTATTTAAGTTATTTTTCATTCAAATTCAGGGAAAATCTTTGCAGAAATGGTGTCTCCAGGTTCACAGTCTTGTCTTATCTGATCACCTGCATCCAAATCTCACAGAAATCTACTGTTTGTAAAAACAGTCTCAACAATATAGACTTGTTTCACAAAATGTGAGATCTTATGAAGATTCCTGCCATTTTCCACTGCCGTGTTCAGTAGCTGACCTGGTACCACACCAGAACTATTATGAATTGTACAAACAGGGACTGAACATGCAACGCTCACTGTTTCCTCTGTCAGGTACCTGATCACCGAAGGACAGACCTTCATCCTCTTCATCTTCACCTTCTTTGCCATGACAGCCACAATAATGCACCAGAGGAGGCGGGGCATGGTTCCTGATGGTAATGGTCTCTTCCTGCTCTACAGGTATGCATGGACATCGAGAAGATTAAAAAAAATCAGTTCGGTTGACATTTGGGGTATGAGTTAGCTTGGTTGTTAGCACTGATGCCACACTTTGCAGTTTGCATGTTTTACCCTATGTCTGTGTGGGATTTTTTCTGGGTTGTCTGATTTCCTCCATCAATCCAGAAACATTCATGTTTATTAGGTCAGTTGGAGACTTTAGATTGCTCCCAGGTACATGTCTGTGTGTGTATCCTGCTTTTGCCAAATGGGATAGGCTCTTAGCAGACCCGTGGACACTCATTAGATACTAAAGGGGTCAATAACACAGAGTTATGGATGGATTTAATTTGGATCTGTGAATGTTGAGTGTGAGTCTGTGTGTGTAGTTTCTCTGCAGCTCTGGTGCTGGTGGCGGTGTGGGTGGCCGCTCTGTGGAGCAACAGCGTCCTGAGGAGGAAGCATCCCGGGCTGATCTACGTCCCGCAGCCTCGAGCCGTGTACACGCTCCACCTGCAGCAGAACGTGCAGACGTGACTCAGGGAGGCATTTTAACCCAGCACACAACACATGCTCTGCAACCAATAATGAGCCGGAGGAGACTTTCTGGTGCCAGTGTTCAGGTGTCACAACAAAGAAACCTCACGTCTGTGTGATTTCCCCCTGAAATGTGTCTCAGCCAGTTTACATGCATCGAAATTTCACAAGACCTCCCTCAACTCCTGTCTCACTGCATCTGTTCTCTTGTTTTTAATGTTCGATATTTGCCTTTTTACGCCTGTGTAAAAATGTTTTTGTGTATTTTTATTAATTTGTTACATTTATTCTTGATAATGTTTTTTCTCTTTTCTCCTTGAGCCTCCCAAACAAAACACACACACACACACACACACACTTGTACTGTACATGCCATAATTACACTACACATTACACTATATATACGCACACATGCATAGGAATGAAGCTGGAATAGTCACCAGCAGCTTCTGGCACAACCTTGTATATATTTTTTCCCTGTTATGTATCTTCTTTGCACACTGTTTCACAGATGTTTGTCTCCTTGTTATCTTTTGTGTTTGGTGCTGAACACAACACCGTGGTGTGATATCAGCTGCCCTCACTCGCCACACACACACTGTTAAACTGCCTCTAAAGTCGTTCAGTAGTTTTAACCCGCGAGACCACAACAAAGAAGATATTTATATCTGCGCCACAACAGTTGGGGCTACTTTTATATCCTGGTGTTTAAATGTGTCTGGGTTTGATTCACCTTCAGCTCACAGCGGAGCTGCGATCTCTGCTCGACACAGTGTCAGAGGTCTGAATAAAGCTCAAAGGAATCTGCTCGGTGTGCCTGAGACAGCGGAGCTTCATTTGTGCTTCCTCCCTGCATCGTTCCTGCTTCCTACCGATTTGTGCATCCTCTGCCTGCAGGGTCAATGTCTTGACAGTAAATGAAGACGTTTTGATCTGAGGAGGCGCGTGGCGAATCACAGCTTAGTCACTTGTGATTTGGCAGCGCAGACGTCGTGTGTTTGCGGAGCATGAAGCTTCATCCCGTTCGGCTGTGCGGTGTCACAACACACGTCATGAAAACAGCTTCTACACCCACAGCCGCGGAAAATAGAGCAACGATCGACTTAGCGCATCCACGCGGCTCGGGGTAGCGTGTGTGCGTACCGGGAGGCCTGAGCTTGGCACGTGTGTAAATGTGCAAGACTCCACCAACATACATCATTCATCATCCTTCAATTTAGTTTTTTTCAAAGTGAGTTTGATATTGACTTTTGCCTAGTGAGGTTTAACTTACTTGTAAGCCTGTGTGGGCTTACTAGTTGGCCTTCACATTTATTTATTTATTTCAAGTAAATTTCCATGGACAATTTGAGCAACAGTGCTGTAAAAAACTGCAATTACTCCAAGAAAAGTTAAAATGAGTTCCCTGTTCACTCAAAGTATAAATTATAGATGGACATAGATGATAGATTTTACATGTCTAAGATAAAGAAAAAAACACCACCTTTGGATGAAGTTGCGTGACTCCTGACTAACACTGTCAATTCCAAAATAGAAAGAAAAGTTCTTGTTCCCTAACAAAATAAAACTTAATGTAGTCCCAGAAGAACATGAGCTCTTCCAGAGGGAGGAGGGGCATGTCTTCCACATGGAGTCCCATGTGGAGGATCCTGATCCACCACCATCAGGTTCCTCATCTTACACAGACCTGGATCAGTTTCCTGAGCCGAGCGAGGTCAGAGTCACAACTGCCGCCAGCGTTCACAGACGCAGCCACGATGGTGAGACAATCCCGCTTCATCCTTCTCTCTGCCTCCTCGCTCTTCACTCACGCCGTTTCCTCCTCTCTTTCCAGGCAAAATTCCTGACTCAGGATCAGATTAACGGTAAGACCCTTATATGCTTCACGCTACACATACGTGAGAGATGATGAGAATTAAAGTCTCTGCTAATGGGATGAAAAAGCAGGTGTTATTTTTTCCAGCCACTCTTAGTTCAGTGTAAAAGCTTTTTTGGCAGCCAGGGAACAAATTCAATGGTTTTCATGGGATTATTTCTCTTTCACACACAAACTGAGTGAGAAGCAGCAGCGTTGGAATTTCATTAGGCTGTAGAGTTTTCCATGTTCCTGCCTCGGGACAAAGCATCCCTTGTTCCTTTTCATGCTGTGCAGATTGAAGCACTGATCTGATGTGATTAAATACAAAGAGTCTCTGACCGTTTCCACCCTAATGAGGTGGCATTAAACTCAAACCGTTGTCTATGCACGGAAGCTCGGACGAGTCGTGCTCGTCTCTGTCTGATCCTGTTTCGTCTGATTCACTCCCTCCTGCAGCCAGCAGCCGATATCTTGTCATATTGACAGTCACAATGAAAAGAAATGAGGAAAGGTTGAGCTCTCGTCGGATGCTCAGTGATGCTCCGCATGCTGTTTACCTGCAACCGCAGTGCGCTCAAACTACAATTGATTAGTACAACTAGTGATAGATGGAGTCACCATAATGCTCTTAATTGGAATGGGGGGTGGTGAAGGGCTGGATTCATGTGCAGGACAGTTACTAAGAGTATAAATGCAGACACATAAAGAAAGCAGGCAGGCAATAACAGCCTCAAGAAACCTAACAAAAAAAGACCTGTAACAGCTACAAAAATGCACAAAAACAACACACTGAACCACAAAGACTTGAGAGCTCTCAAGCTCTCAAAGCTGTGAAAGATGTGAATTTAATTACAACAAAACTGCCACAAACTCCAAAAAGAGTGGCACGCTGTAAGAAACAAACAGAGCACTGAAACTGCCCAAAAGTAAAAACAGAGCAACAATAACTATTAACAGAGAAAAGTACATAATCAGCGACACAGAAAAGTAGTTAATTAACTGATGACACCTGATAACTGGGAGCCACAGAAATCAAGATACATGAAGAGTTTGGCATTCATAATAAAAGCACTCGGGCCACCCCGGCTTACAGAGTCTTGATTGATTTGCTGAGTCTGTTGATTAGTCTGTTGATTAGTCTGTTGATTAACCCATCCCTTGATTTGTTAAATGTCTAAAAATGGTGAGTAAACATCACGTCCCGACTTTTTACAAAAGTTGTAAATTAATTAAAATGCTAAATCCTTGTCTCGCCTCTATTCTGGTCTCTAATGGTGTGTGTCTGCTGCCGGCTGCTGGAGGCACTGAGGCCTCAGACAGGAAACAGCACAACTGGAATGAATCAGACAAAAGCAATGAATCCCCTGCGTTTTATACCTACAATTTGACTTTCACTTCAAAATATGTCATAATGGGTTATTGGGAAAAAAAACTGCTTCCCATTTACTGCATCATACTCCAAATGATCTGAGCCAGGCAAACAACTACTTTTGTAATCTGAAATGATCACATTAATATAATGAGTGTGTGTGTGTGTGTTGTTGCAGAGTTCAAGGAGTGTTTCTCCCTGTATGATCGCCAGCGAAAAGGGAAGATTGAAGCCCAGGAGCTGATCACAGTGATGAGATGTCTTGGGTTGTGCCCAACTCCATCTGAGGTCCAGCGACACCTGATGAGCCACAACATAGGTACCTGTCTCACCCATCTCGCTTGTATCACCCGTCTCCTGTCTCTGCTAACATTTTCTTGTAAACATAGAGCAACAAAGCTGCCCTCATGCTGTTGCTGATCAAGCGGTCTGCTATCTGCTGCTTCAGCACAGTCAATGTCGACAATCAATGACCTGGTCTCACAGGGATACACACAGGGATCCTCGGGGCACAAGGATCGTTTGTGCAATTTCCAAGTGATGATAAGCAAGAGAGGATCAGCAGCCAATAACATGGATTGGTTGATCATCTGAGCTGTTCTGGAATCATTGGATCTGCTGAACAGCGGGGAGAAACATGAGATTGAAACACAGTGAGATCAATCAACGGCCGATTAACAAGAAATGTTTGAACCTTTGTTATCTTGGAGCATGAAGACGTGGGAGGCAGGAACAATCGCTTTGAAGAGGCTTCAAAGTGTTGATGAGTTCAGGATGGTGGTCGAGAAGACTGAGGAAGAGGAGGAGGAGGAGGAGGAGGAGGAAGGAGCCTATGAGGCTACTTGCTGTCTCTGTATTACAGTGCATGTCATCACCTCTTGTGACGTTACATCAGCTGCGGCAATGATGTCACCAGGGGCCGACCAAGAAAACACAAGTAATGCAAAACACCCACCCTGCTGCAGGGTTCAGGATGTCCTCCTCTGTGAACCTATTCCAGGTCCTCTCCATTGTCATCATCATCATCATCATCATCTTCATCATCATCATCATCATCATCACCATCATCATCATCATCATCATCATCACATCACCACCATCGTCATCATCATCCCTATCATCATCATCATTGTCATCTCTTCTATCATCATATTCATCATCATCACAATCATCATCATCATTATCATCATCATCATCATAACCATCATCATCGCCATCACCATTGCCATAATCATCGTCATCATCACCATCATCATCATCACCATCTCACACACACACACACACACACACACACACACACACACACACACACACACACACACACACACACACACACCACACAGTTGAACAGAGAAACTAGTTTATTACTTATCACTATGAAACAGTTTGTTTTAGGGATATGCATATACTATGTATAACTTTTACAACATGGAGGTTGCCCGGGTGAATGCTGCATGTTCATTACTGTAGTTGACATTGTCACACGCACAAACACAGAGTTTAATCTAATTTCTGAAACAGCTGCTCCCTGTTGAGAGGAACGGGAGGAAATGTGTTGGGGGACTAGTTTCAGTGGTGGATGAATCTGCTCTAATGAGCATCAGGGTCTTGTTCTACATCATGGATTTAATGTCACCTGAGAGGTTAATGAACTTTTCTGTTGACAGCTGTGACCTATATGGTTTAATTTTTATGATGGCTACAATATTTCTGTGTGTGAGCACACAGGCCTTAGATATTTGACTTTCTCTTATCTGTGGCTAAAACAGACTGAAGTGAGTCTGAGGGGAAATTCTTTATGTACCAGCTGTAATTACCTGCCCATATATTCCAGGTGGGGGTTTATTCACCATGATTTAACTGTGTTAGTCTCATCAGAAGCTCCGCTCTTTAAGTTCTGTTTTACTGCTTCACTGTTTGAACAGCTTCTATCATGCCTGCTGCGCGTTTCCCTTGTTCTGAATTTTCTGAGTACAGTGTCGTCACTCACCCGTTGATGGTGTCCAGACAATCCCAGTAAACAAACATGTCTGGCTGCAGGATGGAGCGGTGAGCTGGACTTCTCCACCCTGCTGAGCATCATGCACCGGCAGCTCCAGCAGGAGGCGCCGGAGGAGGAGATCCTGGAGGCCCTGAGGATGGCTGACAAGGAGCAGAGAGGCTTCATCCTCGCCTCCGAGCTGAGGGCCAAGCTGACCGGGCTGGGAGAGAAACTGACTGACAGGGAAGGTAAGAGCGTCTCAGCTTCTTACTCACTCCCCTCATTTGAAGGGGACCTAGAGTGATACTGTAGAAGTGTAATATGTTTTCCTCATCATCACATGCTGAATGCGGACGGTCACACTGATGCCTGTGTGTCTGTGTTTCCAGTGGACGAGCTGCTGCGGGAGGCCGGGGTTGCAGGTGACGGGCGGGTGAACTGTGAGCAGTTTGCCAAAGCAGTGACTCGACACTTGACAATGCGATGACACCACAAAAAACGATGTTGCTTCTCAGGAGAAATGAAGTCTGTGAATGGACACATGCATATTTGTACCCTTTAACCATTGTATCATGTCTAACTGGCCTGTGCTGGGCCGGCTTGTGTAAAATGTGAGTATAAAATTGTGACGTTTGACTTGAATAAATTGAGAAATTGATGCATGCAAAGTCATTCTAAAACTCTGACAAAGTTTAACTCAACCAGCTCCTGAGACCATGGTCAAATTCCAGTCATCAATTCACAGTGGCATTTTTGTGCAACTGCAACAGCAAACAAATCTGTGTCATCTCAAGGTTGAGGACAGATCACTGCATGCCGCTAAAAAATGAATATAAACGATTTGACTTCACAGAGAAATATCATCATATTATGCATTCTGAGGCTGCAGATCACAGCCGAGAGCATCGGAATGAGAATAGGTACGAGGATGATTAAAGGGACAGCTTGACGTCAAAGGGATGGGAAAAGGTTTGTTATTATTTTGTCACACCTCTCACACCAGTCATTTTCAGAAGCTTTTATTTTGCTCCTCGGGCCCGCTGGTGTTTGTGGCAGTCATGACGCCACTGACGCCTGTGCTCTGCAAACAGGCTCTGGTACCTTTTATGAAGGGGGAGATTATTTCACTGTAAACCATCCTGTCATTTCCTGTTAGCGGAGCTCCATGCATGGAGACCTCATCAACCGGGTGGTGTGAGACACTGGAGACCTCCTCCGGATATTCACAGTGACACATCAAACCATCCGGTGAAGTGTGGATGTAGCAACACGTTCCTTCCACAGGTTCCTCTGAGGCTGCCAGACATCAAACTGTGTTGTCTCTCTATGAGCAACCAGAGTCGACCCGAGTCACATCCAGTGCAGGAAGCAGTCAAAGCATGCATGCGGTCTCTGGGAGCTGATTTCTATCTTTTGCTACTCTTAAATCGACTCCAATGGAGCTTTCCTGTAAGTGCCAGTTCTGCCTGTGCAGAGAAGATCACCTCAACTTCTGGCTGCAGATATGCAGGTAAACACAGTACATAGTGCATACCATACACACCTTAGTATATAGTGCACAGTGTGTGCCATACACAGTGCACAGACTACACATTGTACACACAGTAAACTGTGCACACACACACACACACACACCCACACACACTTGACATCATACATACACACACTTGACATCATACACACAGAGCAGTGTAAAGAGTATACACTACATACACAGTACACATAGTGTACATCACACACCATGCCTACAATGTAAATCATACACACACGCACACACACACACACAAACAGTGCACACCATGTAAACTGCATATGTTACGCCTGAGACTTAACCCAGGTGGTGCGGCACCTCAGAGTGGGAGCTGTACAAACAGCAGGGGGCGACGATGGAGAGAAAATAATCAGAGACCGATAATGAAGCTGGAAGCGAACAGATGACGACTGGCTCATGACGTTGTAGGACACGGACACTCAGTTAAAACACAACAAGCAACAGAGTGGACTTAGACCGTCACAGCACAGGTGTTAGTCCTGATCGGCAGGTGACACTCGGAGGATCAGAGATGGGATCAGGTGGTGATATTGATCTGGAAAACATAATTTTGACATTTAAAGAGTTACTGAGAACTAATAACAGTTTAATTTGTTTGATGAGAACAAGCGAGTCAAAGTGCTTGTCGTGGATAAACAGATTAAAATCATACATCATTAGAACAACTCTAATACATTTGGTTTTCAGTGCTGCACGGCTCCCTGGAACTAATGAGCACCTTGCTTGAGGGCCCTTCAGAGAGCATGCAGGGAGGCTGGAGGTGTGTTTGTGAGGAGCAGCAGTGACGAGCATCCCGTCTGGAGGATGCAGCCACCAGATGCTGAGTTTCACTCTCATTAATGAGATCCTCAAAAGGAACTTGCACAAGCACTCGTCACGGTCGGTTTTGAAATCACGTATTAAAATGGAGATCGAGGGATGTGTTGAGAGAAATATATATAGTTTTTACTGTGTTCGCCATCATCGCTGGAGCACATAGAGCGCTGACACACACCTCATAGGCTGTCATATTAAAACTCCTGCTGCTGAGCTCAGGGAGTTCTGGTCAGTCGCACACTGCAAACAGAAACTTCTGCGGAGTTGTGTGAACTCACCCAGGTGGTGGCAGAGATAACATCCGGAGGCAGAAGTGAAGGTCGAGCGAGGATGAATTTCACCTTCGACTCAACGTTGCCTCAAGGTTTCCCCGGAGATAAAACGACATTTCCACGACAGACGCAATTAGAGCTGTTAAGAGTCAACTTCACCTTCAGCTTTTGGACCAAATTAGAAGACAATCGTGTTTATTTTAAGTTGCTCACTGGTTAAACCAAAGGCCTTTATGAATGGAGTTTGTCTGTGGGTTTTCTCCACTTTCCTCCCACAGTCCAAAAACATGCATGCTAGTCCTGGGAGGAGAGGAGATTGCTCCATATTCTGAGGTTGAGAGTGAATGGTGTGTGTGTGTCCTGTATGGTTGGACTAGCAACCTGTCCAGAATGTTCCTTGCATTTTCCCAAATAATGTCCATTGGGACAGACTCCAGCAGAAATGGGTAAGATAATGGATGGATGCATGAAGGGATTAAAAGTTTAAGTACCCTGAAGTACATGTGATGCACTTTGAATCAGTGCCGCTCATTGATGTAAACACGGCAGATGTAAATGGACGCTACCGAGAATCACATGCGAACACATTAACACTGAAACCAGGGAGTCAGGGAAGCACTGCTGACCTCATTAAACCCACTGCGGTGTGTGTCTGTGTGTATGTGCATGTGTGTGTATGTGTGTGTTCTGTGGGGACCTCTGTGTTAATGGCCATGTGTCTCTTCACACACCACTGGTTTCCTTGTTCCTCAGCTGTTTGGAGCTTTATGTGACGAAGGACTCACCTCTACAGGCTCGTACAAGAGGAGCAAAGTCCACCTCAGAGTTTATGGGCTTCCCTGTCTTTAGATAACAAGCGACGAGTGTGTCCTGCCCTGCTTTTATTCTTGGCGTGGAGCTCGTCAGCGTTTGATCAGAGCCTCTTCTGCTGCCTCATTCTGGCTTTTTTAGGCTACAGTTCCAACTCATCCGCTCGCCTCTGCTACCTGATTAACCTTAAATCACATCCGCAGAGGGAATTCACAAAACTGCACACAGGCTTCGGTCGTTCATCTAAACAATTTAGATGAACAATTTCATCCTCCTTTGCTTGAACAGACTCTAATTAAATAACACCCTGCAGCTAATTAACACATTTTTTTCTCATCTTCAGCCTATTGGATTTTAACTGTTTCACTCACATTACACCACAAAAAAAAACAAGCAGAACAACAAACTACTTAGCACTGAAATTTCAGCTTTTTCCTTTCAGAAAATCACAGATGGGGACATGTGGGGGCTTGTGGGAACATTCATCTATTTATTTATTTAGTTTGTCAATATATTAAAGCTCCTGACATGAAAATATTCTGCACAGTCATATGATTTCATTCAAGGTGAGTTCTGGTGCATTTAACAGTCGACACACTGATGTTTACCGATTCAGTGAAGCTGATGTGATTAGACAGATGTGGGCACAGACGTCCAGTCTGTACTCCAATAAACTGAGGTGAAAAAAATGACTTTTGATCAGGTGTTTTTTTTTTTTTTATCCTGACATCCTCTCACAAGCTTTATGCTTAAACATAGAAAAGAACATGGCACAATTCCTCCTCCTCATTCTCCTCTTGGGTTGAAGAAAAAAAAAATGCCTCTGTGGTTGCTGAAAATGGCTCAGAGTGTTGCTTGTTGATCACTGCACAGAAAGTTAATTGGCCACAACTCTAGATATCAATTACAATCAAGTTATGTCAGAGCAACAAAGAATTCATCTCAGCTTATTCTTTTCTAATGTATCCGAAAACTTCATCATCAGGGTAAATTCATTTTGTATGACAACAAATCAATGAAACATTTGATGAATTCTGATGGAAAACAATATCCTGATCTGTTACATTACAATCAATAATTTAGCTTCCAGGCCTAATTGGCTGGATTTAAAACCGTGTTTGTTGATTGGATGACTCCCTCTTGTAGTGATGCCACCTCGGTGGCCCAGACAGGTTTATACAGAGCCAGCGGGGCTCAGCTGTAAACAGTTTTTTCGACGACTTTCACATTTGCAATAATTCACTGTAATTAAACATTCAAACACTGGGACATTTTCCTCTCAGGCTAAATCAGAAATACAGCCACAGCTGCACCGTGCAGAAGACCAGAACAAATTAATTATTTTATTCTCTAAACACCTGTTGTTAAGGTCGCATTGGCAGTTTTTTTTTGTTTACATTCACTTTACACATCAGCCACGTCACTAAAAACTCCACAGGACCATGTTTGAAGCAGCGGTGGACCGGACCAGGACCC
Source organism: Karalla daura (assembly GCA_029224185.1). NCBI lineage: Eukaryota > Metazoa > Chordata > Actinopteri > Chaetodontiformes > Leiognathidae > Karalla > Karalla daura. The sequence goes on from CM055196.1 coordinate 16,467,975, forward strand.
AGACCCGGACCCGCACCGAGTCAGGGCGAAGCAGCACTGGATGAGACACTGAGCCTGGATTCCATTTATAGGAAAGACAAAAAAAAGAAAGAAAAAAAGAAATACCAACACGGAGACCACTTTCCCATCAACACAACCTTCACGTCCAACTCCATCCAGATGCGCGCCCGTGCGTAAATTACGCACGACTGTATCCCCTCTTTCCATGTGTCACATCTTTAAATAAGGTGATAAAATCCATCTTATGCAAAGTCAATAAGGATGTGGCAGCCACATGAAGCCGCGCAAAACTCCGGCACAGTCTCGGCCACCAGTTTTGGTTTACCTGTTCAGAGCGTCCGTGTCGCAGTGGTCCGTCAACACTGACAGTCGGTAGTTCTCCGTCTCCACGTTGTTGAGCGGGATCACGACCTGGGAGTCGTCCGGTTCCGCCCTCACCGTCCCGGAGAAGGGCCTCAGCGGGCAGGAGTTGGTCCCGGTGGGGGAAGAGATCCTCCAGAACAGGTCCTTCATCTTCTTGCGGAACTCCCGGCGCATGAGACAGTAGAGCACCGGGTTCAGGCAGCTGTTGGTGTGCGCCAGGCACACGGTCACCGGGTGCACATACGTGTGCACCATGTAGTACGTCTTGTCCCAGTTGACCACGTTGAATTTGACCAGGACGCCCCAGAAGGTGATGGCGTGGTTTGGCATCCAGCAGATGAAGAAGGAGAGCACCACGATGGTGACGGAGCGCGTCACCCGGGAGCGCCTCTTCACCTGGTTGTTGTTCATGCTGCGCAGGCGGACGAAGCGCAGCAGCATCAGGTAGCACACGGTGACGATGAGCATGGGGAACACGAAGGCCACCAGGATCTTCTGCAGGTGGTACAGCGCCAGCCACGACTGTCCGTCCGGGAAGCCGAGCAGGCAGAGCCTCTCCCCGGCCACGCTCTTCACCGTGGAGAAGATGGCAGTGGGCAGAGAGGCCACGGTGGCGGACACCCACAGCCCGGCGATCACCCAGCGCACTGGGCACACCCGCCGCCGGGTCCGGTCCTTCAGGGCCGAGGCCACGGACCAGTAGCGCGTCACGCTCATGGCCGTGAGGAAGAAGACGCTGGCGTACATGTTCATCACTGTCACCGACAGGATGATCTTGCACATGGCGTTCCCGAAGGGCCAGCTGAAGTCCAGAGCCGTGTCCACCGCCCAGAAGGGCAGCGTCAGCACAAACTGGAAGTCTGTCACAGCAAGGTTGATGATGAACAGGTTGATGCTGGAGCGTTTCTTCCTGCCCCGGCGCACTTTCATCAAGAAGAACACCAGCAGGTTGCCCACCAGCCCGGCGGCGCACACCACCGAGTACACGATGGAGATGAGGATGCGCAGCGTCGGGGATCCGTCCGCAGGCACGTCGATGTCATCCAGGCTGCTGAAGCGGTCCTGGTCGGCGGAGCGGTTCCAGGAGCCGCTGCCGCCGCCGCCGCTGCTGCTGTTGTGGTTCCACGGTTGCGCCATCCTGTCCGGTGCCAGCCCCGAGCCGAGTCCCGCAGAGCGCATCACCTCCTGCGCTCCGGCGGAGAACGAGCTGTGAGTTGCGCGCAGCTGCCGCAGCTCCTGGTCTGTGCGCCGCGCTCACCGGGCGCTCCGGGCGCACACACCGGAGCCGCTCGTCACCGCCGCGCTGCTGAGCGCCGGGAGCGCGCAGCTGCCTTTATGTGCCGCGGGTGCCCGAAGAGGCGCGTTCTCGAGAGGGGACAAAAAAAGGAACGACAGAGGCGAGCACGGAGGCAGGGCGGGGAGTCATAACAAGTCTGATGAGAAGTTAAAACAACCCTCTCTCTCTCTCTCTCTCTCTCTCTCTCTCTCTCCCTCTCTCTCTCTCTCTCTCTCTCTCTCTCTCTCTAACTCACTCTTTCTCACACTAACTGTCACTCCCACCCACTTGAGCTAATCTTCCACTCTCACCCACTCTACTCATTCTTTCAGGTGCGTTTCCATCACCAACAGACGTGCAGAACCTAAACACTGCAATGAAATTTCTGGAAAAACCTCCCAAACATCGTAAGAACTTTCATGATCTCATGAGTTGTTGGATGAGGGGATGCCTGGGAAAGCAAGAGGCCACAAGTGAAGGCAGTCTCATCATTGTATCCCCGAACGCAAAGTGTCGGGGATGTTATGGTTTTGGCCTGACCGCCACCGCCACATGTTTTTCTTGTTAATGCGATAACTCAAAGACCATTTGGAGTTGAATTTTGATACTTGGCAGACAGACTCATCACTAATAGATGAAGAACTGATGCAATTTACACGCATTTCGGATCGTGCTTTTGGCCACAAGGAGCAGCACTTTGGTTGAAAAATTGTGCTTATATCTCCAGAACTGTTAGGCTGATTGATGTCAAACTTGATGTAAATGAAGCAACACAGAACGTTCAATCGTGCCTCAGGGCGTTCGGGGATATATCCATCGCATTCGGTGCTGAATGCATAGGTCTAGTTATAGTAGAAGGTAGTGCCACAGACAGACAGTGGGAGCACTGGGAGCTGCTGTGATCATCTGGTAAGACAGTACACACACACACACACACACACTCAAGCTTGCTTAATGGGGCAAGCTTTGTAATGTGGCAATAAAATATATATTTATGGTGATAAATGTTTATGCAAAGAGTCACATTTGCATTTACTCATTTGACAGATGCTTTTATCCAAAACGAGTTACAACAGAGGGACAGCATAAGTGTTTTATAGCACAACATGGAGGCCATAGTTGCTACGAGGGCTAGAGTCAAAACTCTTTTCTGTCACCTGGTATTAACCCACACACATAATCAGTATGGTGAACCAGGTGTCCTGTATTACCCATGTTAAAATCTGTTTTCTTTTCAGCTGAATTTGTTTAGATAATGTGCTAGCACATTTACATATGGTCTCGTTTAGTAGGAGTAAAAAAAATGTACAGATGCAAAATGTAAATGTTTTACAGTGGTTGAATTCTGCTTCTTTGCTGCCAGTTGCTGCAAATAGAGAGATCACCTCCAAAATATCCTGTGGTTTGACTCGTCCTTACAACGCAGGCAGTACAAAGATCAACAGACGCACACACACACACACACACACACACACACACACACACACACACACACACACACACACACACACACACACACACACACACACACACACACACACACACACACACACACACACAACTGGGGCGCCTGTTGCTCAGGGGTAGTGCTGTCGTCCACAGATCAGAGGGTCGATGGATCAGTCCCAGCTCACTGCAGCCTTCGTGTCCTTCGGCAAGATCCCGAACCCCACACTGCCCCTGATGCTGTATCATCAGTGTGTGAATGTGCATGAATAGATAAAGCTGCTGGTTAAGCAGACAGGCCCTGGAGGGCAGCCTCTGTATACTGTGTATGAATGAGTGGTCATGAACACTAGAAAAGCCCTTTATGTATGAACTAGTCCATTTGCCATTACACGCACACACACTTAAACTGCTTCCTGGGGCAGCAAAACGATAAAAAAAAGTTGAGTTGCCCTGAAATCACTTGGGTGGATGACAGAAGTGAAGTAAAGTTCATTAAAATTAAAATGAGCTGACTGTGGCTCCCTGCACCTGGTTCACTTAATGAGCCCACACAGAGGCCACAGAGCAGCAGCCAGATGGCAGCATTTTTCCCAGCATGCCCTGCTCTCTGTCCAGCTGCTTGCACCAGCGTGGCTCCGGTGTTTGGGCCTCTGCAACTGGGGCCGAACTTCACAGGTCCTGGGTGAGACAGCTGATGTTTCCTTGTACACAGCAGCATCTATGTGCCATTCTTTTCTGGCTTCCACAAACTCCTTGATAGGTTATTGTCAAACTCTGTTCCAGGTGCCACTGCTGCTTCGGCTCATTGGAGCTCATCAATTTGGCCGCCCTCAAGGATGACAACGGGCCGATTTCAGCTGAGTCTGTACCGCATAATGTTGAGTGGAGCAGCCCGGTCAGCATAAAAAAAAATCCAAACTGGTACATTTGATACCTTTTACCACAGTCACAGAGTTCGCTGATGTTGGGGCAGATCTTCAGATGAGCCTGATGAGTTCCCGCTGGTTGCCTGGACCGTTCTCATTACTGCAGCCTCTTTAATGAGGAGTCACGCCATGCTGGATTCTTTAATGTTTCTTGGCTTAAAGATGGTGACTTATCTGGAAGCAGCCTGCAGAACAAATGCGTCCCGTCTGCAGATACCTGGAGGGGAGAGCCAGTGATCCACATCGAGGTTAGACTATTTCTGTCACCACAATAATCTCAAACAAAAACAGACTGGAAACAGATTTAGGCATCCAAAAGACATATATCCCACTCTGTGTATGACTGTCATTACTACTGACAGAATAATTGCGGTTATTCTCTTACTGCTCTGTTGGTATCAATACAGTAATGTGAATGCAGTAAAATCACTGTAAGCACTGCTATTGTTGTACTCTCTGCTAATATTTCTCACATACACTCACTTAAGGTTTAGATTTCCTTGTGATATTCATACTTTTTTTTGCAATAAAAAATCTGGATATGCTTCCCAGACATATACAAATGGGACATATTACAGACAGCAGTTGGTTCATTGCTTGGGTTGAGGTTTGCCAGAGGAAATGCTTTATGATGATTTATGAGGAAATCAAGTGTTTGAAACGAACATTAATCCCAGAAGTTGCGTTTGGTAGGAAATGTTTCTACATAGTCCTCAGACCTGAGCTCATTTCTCTGTGTGAAGCCGAGTTTCGGTCCAGTGGGACGGCAAGCTCCCCGCCTCACACAGCAAATGCTCAGAGCCAAACTTTTTCACTTTGTTCTTATCAGTTTCTCCTCAGCCCTCTGTTCCTGGCTGATGTGGCTTTTAGGACTTCTGCCTTCCTCTAGTCTGAGTGACCTCCCAGGCCGTTATGGGCAGCTTTTTGTCTTTTCCCTGAGGAAACCGTACAGAGGGTTTTTTTCCCATCCATCTCAGGGCTTCTTCCCAAAATTCGAAGGAAACTTTCGGTGGAACCAGAGAGATGCCACAGATGGCGCCGGCATTTGAAAGTCGTCATTCAGCGATCTGGGATTATAAACAGAGCCAAATGCCTGACATGAGATCCAGTGAAGTGAGAGGGGACGAGACGCTGAATCGTTAGCCGTCATGTTAAAGAAGTGGACAAGCACAAACATTTAAAGCGACATTCCCACAGGCTGATGCCCAGCGGGTGAACTGTCACTTCCTGCAGCATCAAACCATCCAGTGAGACATCGTTCATCCATCCATCCATTATCCATCCCGATTTGTACCTTTAGAGTGTCACCGGGCAGGGAGTACAAGTCCATCACCAGTCAGTCGCAGAGCACACACACACACACACACACACACACACACACACAGAGGGAGAGGCCCTCAGTTTTACTACAGAATGAGTCTACAGCCACCTTTTTGCCCCTAATGAGAAATCAGAATGTGAAAAACTGGATAAACACTCACTGATGTTACAGTACATGTGACACATGACATTACTTGTAGTTTTGTCAACAAAGCTGACCTCAATTACAAAGGACCAACAATAGGACTAGGGTTAAAAAGTAACCCATAGTTAAGTTTTTGGCAGCAGCTTCATTTCGTTTTATGAGGAGCACTCGTAACTCATCACTCATCTCAGTTGTAATTACTCTAATTTTTTGTGTCCTTCCTGTCTTGTGCTCGGCTTCTCTCACAGCGCCTCTCTCTGTCTTTCTGGGTCAAATCTGCGAGTTCGCCCCGCGGCAGAGGGAGCAATAAAGTAACAAAGTGATAAAAGCGTATAGCGGCAGCTCGTCGCATGATGCACGAGCGCATAAAGCAGTGATTGGACTCGAGGTCACTAAAACAAGGCGCTACTCAAATGACTCCTCCGTGCTTCCCGGGCTCGTTCTGCACTTCTACTTTTACGACTGAATGCAAACAACGCTGTGAATTAAACGTCGGCGTTGATCCGAGAACCTAGCAGCTCCGGGTCAGCTCTGCACATCTCTCATCGCACAGACCAGACCAGAGCGCTGATGGACACGTCTGATCCGTGTGTTTATTGTCTGCCGAAATAAAGACGTCTGACGCCAGCACGTGTGCGGCTCTGATTGCCCGAGGCCTATGAGAGGCTTCGGAGCGGCCGGTAACGTGATTTGGAAAACACATTAGCGGGCCGCGCTCTTAGCGCTGGCGATCGCCAGCAGTCAGAGTTAAGTGGCTGCAGCGCTGAGTGCTTCCTCCGCAGAGCTGCCACCGATGGCCGAGGGCCGCCGTGTACCTCAGAGGGTCGCTTATCTCACCGCGGTGAGTGCTCAGAACGGGAGGGACGCAACATGAGCGTCGGCTTTCTATTATTCACAAGGCCAAATCGACTGCACCGACGCGACGCGTTGAGGAAAATAAAGTGTCCGTGTGAAGAATTGAGTTTTACACTCGGCAGTGCTGTTGGAACTTTGTTGTCATCTACAGTTCATTGACATAGATTGCACCCACCGTCTTATCTTACATTTAAGCCAAGGGGACATTCAGAGACTCAATTCCACTCGTATTCATGTTTTTGGACTGTGAGAGGGACACGGAGAACACATGCAATCTCAAAGTCGAACCCAGGACCTTCCTGCAGAGCTAACCACTTATTCAGCACGTTTCCCTGCACTTCTACAGCACAGATATATTTTTCATTTATATCAATGAAGAGGATTACAAGTAAAAAAAAACCCTTACAAAGCTTGTTTCTGGTGGCACTTTGTGTGTATGTATGTACGTATGTGGGTGTGTGTGTGTGCTAAAACCTGTTGTTATTGTGATTACAGTGTTATCCACGTCTGTGTGTACTGATAAGTGCTAAGCTTTGAAGCAAGGTTAAGAAGATTTTTCAGGGATAAAAAGACATTAAATTTGGGGCATCTGAATGCAGCACATTCAAAGTTCAGTCTCGGTGTGTGGAGAAAATCGATGTGTCGCCTGTGGAGCTGCTTCGTGTCTCTGCTTGTCTCCGCCGTTAAAATGTCCCGATGCTGGGATTTAATGATCCTCTCAGCGGACGCTGCCCCTCTGAACCAGAGGAGATCTCCCGTCGAGCCTCTGTGCGCTCCAGGACGGAGCTGAGGGAGTAAATAATTATGAAAACGTGAATCTGTTGTTGGGAGATAGCCGAGTTCTCGCTGCCAGAAAGCAGCAGTCAGCAGATAGGAGTGCCAGCAGCCACCGCTGCCCTGAGATGAATACGTTTAATATGACCCAGAAACCTCAAGCAGAAACTCAAATTACACTGATGACCTCTCACTCGGTGCCAAACTGTAACTCATCTCTGCACGTTACGCTCCAGGGACATCTTCTTCTCCATTTTGTCCATCTCCTTCATGCTGTGGAGACACATTGGAGTACACAATGACAAACACACTGTCAATCCAACTCAGAGTGTTGAGAGTGCCATTCACTGTGATTGACTAAAGTTCTGATCATGTGACTGACAGATGGTGCCAGAGCAGGCGTCAGAGATATTGAAACTGGATGACGATGGAGCGAGGTACAACAGTGACAGCAGGTGATTGATTATAGGACCCTGTGGAACAAGGAGGTGGCTAAACTGCGGCTACATCTGGTGGACAGGTGGAGAATGGCAGGTGCGTAAACGTGCAGGTGGTCAGAGGAGAAGGATGAGGGACGATTGATGTTTCATTTATCTAAATGGTGCGTCTGCTGGAAATTATCCCAGCAAAGGCAGCAAACACACCCTGGACGGGCCACTAATTACACACACTCACACACACACGTACACACAAGACAACCTATGCACACATGGGGAGAATATGCATACTCCACATTCAGTAGAAATTCCCTCTGTGATGCAGGAGTCAAAGCGAGGACACTGTTGCTGTGAAGCAACAGCCACAAGTCACCGAGCACGATGATGATGAAGAAGAATAAACATTCGGCTGCTGTCATTCATCTTTTCCTAATCCCTGATGAGTTCGAGTCGTCTCTCACCGCGTCTATAAAAAGTCTGCGGCTGCCGGGAAACAACATGGCTGCCGGAGGCCGCAGAAGCGGTCGCTGTCAGAAATTCGCACGGCGGCACAATTACGAGCAGCAATCAGCTTCCCTCGCTGCTGATAAGAAGTCGCTTCCTGCTGCTGCTGCAGCGAGAGACGGCCTGATGTCGAAGACGCTCATCACACCGAGTGTGCGGAGGCTTGACCCAGGCAGTGCATGATGATGACGATGATGATGACGATGATGATGATGATGATGGTTATGGTACTTTGACTGACATTAACCATGACGGGCATGATGCATTCAGGGTGAAGGTAGGGAATAAACTCTGGAGAGGTCCCCAGTCTATTGTAGTGCAGACACAGATCATTCAGCCTCACACTCACAATTTAGAGGCAATTTAGAGTCTTCAGAAACTCAAGTAGACATAGGGAGAACATGCAAACTCCACGCAGGCCTCCTGAGAGGTGAATGCTTGCTCCTTCATAAGGGAAGCAGTGGGACCATTCATTCACAATGTGGATGGATCTCAAAACATTATTTAACATGATACTTCTGATATACCAGCATTGGAAAAGGTGAATATTGAAGTGCAAATAAGAAGAAATGAAGAGAGAAATAATAAAATGAATTGCGTCGCTCAAAATGCCTATAAACACGATTCACTCGCAGAAGCAGTGAGGATCTTAACTTGATTTAAAGAGAGTAAAGATGAAAACACATCAATCAAACGCAGACTAAGGAGGAAAACCTGCTTGAATCTTAAATCAGACTCCATCTGGATTAAATTTTCATCTGCTTTTCTGCCGCAGAAGAACAAGAAATACAAACCTCGACTTCTCCTTCTCTTTCTCTGGCACTGATCACAGTCGAGCGCTGGCTTTAAATATGATTTTCTTCTGTTCCCTGTTGGATCTGAGTCAGTTTTAAGGTGCTGCTCGAGTTACCCGGGCGCCAGTCCGACTGCTTCTCATTCAGCGACAGCCTGACGTCCCTCCAGCTCGCCGCTGAGGGGGATGGTAATTGGCTAAGACAACAGAGACAGGTGACAGAGTGTGAAGAGTGGCGAGGCACAGCTCACCTTGAGCCAGAACCAGCCCAGACAGGTGGGAGTGTTTTCTTTAAACTTTTCTATTAAACTGCTGCCAAATTAAATCTGCATCTCGCTCCTTAAAATTCTCTTAAATGAGAAATCACGATGCAGCCTCTGCCTGTTGACAGGCCGCTCTACGGCAAGCAGAGCAGCGTTCGAAGGTGTGTGGGAGTGTGAAACCATCAGGAACCCGTAAATCGAAACGTCTATATTTTCCATCGTTGGGACCAACGGAGTCGGGTGAGGTTTCTCTCATGTGATCCTCAATTAAGTTCTCCGAAATTTTAACCCAAACGGAACAAAATTCAACCAAGCAGAGGAATGAATAAGTAATGGCTGAGGCCGAGGTTTTCGGAGAGCAGAGAGCTGGATTTTCTGAATATTTCATACAACGGTAGGAAAACTTGGCCACTTAAGGTGATCCTGACCCCTCAGGAAAACACGCGCGTGCTGCATAGCTTCTATACACAGGAAATAAATAGTTCATAATTCTGTTTGTCTTCATATTAAAGAAGCTGCTGAATATTGCAAACACTGCCGATGCGTCTGTCCCTTGATACCACCTTCCTCCTCCCACACACACAACAACACTGACACATTTGTCACAGCTCGAACCTTGTGCAGACTTGTGCAGTTTGTGTCACGGCTCCAATTGTGTCGCTCTGCTCTGGTTAAACAACACAATGCATTTTAAATGACTAGACTTCACCTACTGACACACGGTGTGTCTGTGCTACTCTTTGTTTTGTTCACAGAGAGGAAGAAGAGGACCCTGTCATTGACACAGCATAGCCATGTTGTACCTGCAGATGTGATGCTGCAGCTCGAACAAAATTAACTCTGCAGGAGTGATCACGCACCTGTCGGACTCTCAGGACAAATGAATGCAGGTCGTCACCTCTCAACATCTGCTCTGGGTGGAGCAGACTGAAAATCACCACATAGTCACCTTAAGAAAGGAGCAGAGGAGACTTAAGGGCTCTTTCTTGGCTCCTTGACACCGAGTTGTTTTTGTATTAGCATTTAAATCTAAATTTCAGTAACACTTCACCTTGAGCGATTAACTCAAGGCTCTGAGTGAGTGACAGCCAGTTGTGACACAGTTTGCTCAGAAACGTGCGGTTCGTGTACACACTGTCAAAAACCAAATGCTGATAGCAGCGACTGAGACCACCTTGTGTTTGCAAACTCTGAGACGTGTCAACACGCCTCCAGCTGCAGCTGGCAGCACGCCAGCCAGCAGCTGCTCATGGCCACAGGCCAAACGGGGAATGGGAGAGGGGTGGGGGGTCAATAGACTTTAAATTACAGCAGTGGCAACCCGCAGAGTTTGCAGTGACAGTTTAGGAGACACAGGCTTCGCTTGCCACCACCCTTCCTCTCTTTTCCTACACTCCACTGAAAGTAGCGTCCATGATTCAGTGTTACCAACTGACTGCAGACAAGGAAAGTTACTCAACAGATAACAATGATATTATTTTTTTTTTTTCCAGAACTGGCACCCCCTTGATTGATTTTTCAGCAGTCCTACCATGCCTATGGACTGATTCTGCTTTTAAGTTTTAAGTCTGCATAATGACATCGTGTGGGGCAGAAGGCCACTTGCAAGACCTGTGAAGCTCCCATTTCACCACAACACTGCAATTAATTTGCAGGAATGTCGTGTTCTTGAAACAACACTTCTCTGCACTTTCTAAACTTTCTTACTTCTCTACTTTGTCAATGCTGGTTCCATTTCATCATATAAACCTTCGCAATACGAATTATCTCAGATGTCATCCTGAAGAAATTTTTGTATGTTTCATCAGTTGAAGTCTTGTTTCGATCTGAATGCAAATAAGCACTGCAGATATTGCAAAATGTTCAGAGGTGAAAATATAAAGAGAGTTAAAAGAGAGAATCAATACGAGAATCGATAAGGAATCCGATTGATATTGCTTATAGAATCAGGATCATTAAATTCGTATCGATTCCCACCCCTGAGAGTCTCTCACTGAGGACCCTCCAAATATATTCTCTGCAAACAGCTGTCTCAGTCTGAGTAAACCAAGCAGGTCAGGTTAAACTTACACATTATTGAATTATTGAACGCTCCGTTGCCCTCTGAAAACACACTCACCTCCATCTGTCCATCAGTCACAGCGAGGGAGTCGGGTGAGAAAAAGCATCCTGCAACGGGCTGATACAGACAGGGAGTGTGGCTCCATGGCACAAGTAGATCAAAATTAATTAAAATTAATTTATTGTCTCAATCTGCCTTATAGAAGTCAGTGAGCTGGACCCCTGGACCTGGCTGCCACATCACAAACAAATATATCTCTGTTGCACTCTCCTCATGTCCTGTGTTTAGTTTTTCAGTTTTGTGTCGAATACACCGGATGGTCAGTGTTGGGTGTCAGTGGTGGGAGAGGTTGTGCCAACAGCGAGGCGGGCACATGAATTAAAAAACGGCCCTCGCTCCCTTGTCTGGCCTGCAGCGGTTTCTCCATCCCACGTCTACGTCGCCACATGGCTCCTGCGTCACCTGGTGAGGAGGTGGGCGTGTGTGTGCGTCGCCCGAGGTCGGTACCTTTCATTAGCGGCCAGAAAACAGCTCCAGAGAGGGAGAAGGTGTCGAGGTGTACTCCGCGGGTGGTCTGTGGATCAGAGCGGCCTGGAGGCGAGTCGGATTGCGACACAGGAAGGCAAACAGTGTCTCCCGTCTGCCCAGCTGGCAGCACAGGGCTGTGATAATGGAGTCAAGCAAACTGGGAGAGCAATACAGGGTCTTTGAAGTTGGAGTAAAATGCAGATTTCTCGAAATTCTGGCCAATTAGGTTCATTCCCTGCTGTCTTGTTTTGCGGGTCAGAGCTGAGCTCATCAAGAAAACTGAGGATGTGGAGCAGCCCCGGACTGGAGCCACAAATGTAAAATATATATACGCTCCGAGGAAGACTGAAACTTCAATGCTCACATTGATTTACTCACATTCACAGACAGTGGCTGACTCCAACCAGTGATTTTCTTGTGTTTGATGTGCATAAGGAAATGCTGCCCACTGATTGTGGACACTGATGTTAGTAATCAATGCTTATTTGCCAGTTAAATGTGAAGTTTTAACAATGAGGATACACCTCTGTGTTGGACAACTTTCTGTTCAGGGTTATGCTCCCTCGAGGTTCCTCAGAGACGAGGAAACATTTCACCTTGTTTTCACCAAATCCCTCCACCGCCATATCCATGACAGGCAAGATTAGTGCGCTGCCCTTTTCACTGAGGAAAAATGAATCATCCTGAGGCCCGTAGTCATGTTGGAGAGAGATTTTTTAACAGTTATCCCGGAGGTTTCGAGGCATCAGTCTTCGTTTATCAGAGTGTGATTAAACAAGGTGTGAATTGGTCCGGGACAATCTGGGAGGGGATGCCAGGATGTTCTAAAGACAGAGACGGGGAAAAGTCCTGGAGTCGAAGGCCTCAGTGGGCTTTACAGAGTTTTATCAGGTTGTCAAATAGCATCTGACAGCTCCGTCTGTACCCTCTGTAACAGCATGGAAGTTAAAAATAACGGTTTAGTTGCTCAGTTCCCAGCAAAGCTGCTGGCTCCGGTCTGCTTTTGAAGGATTTTATTGCTCTGAGACTGAGATTGTGATTTATTGCTGGTTGTTTGAACGGTTTATTCCAGTCTGTGTCCTGAATGACTCATGATCTTCAACCTCTCCTTTCTTGAGCATTTTGAGATAATGCTGTTATGAACTGGTTCTTTCAATAAAGTAGAAATTTTCTTTCTTTCAGCAGACATAATACAATCGATCCTCCTCTTGCATGTCTAGCTGAGTTTCCAGCTTGTGATCTTGAGAGAATGACATGTCATTATGTCTTATGCTTGTATGGTTGGTTGGAGAAATCTAGCTGCTTTTTTTCTTTACGCTTTGTGCTTGCTCGGAGAGGACGACCGCATCACCACTGCTGCAGCTCTCCGGTAGTTTAATCTGCTGTTTCACAGCTTCTGCCGTTAAGTTCCTCCTCCGAGGCCTGTGACAGTTCTGTGAGCAGTGCTCTTATTAACACTGTTAACAATCACTGCACTGTTGAGACACAGCCACCACGGTCTTTGGAGATGCTCTCGAGAAGTCTGAGCCTCTGAGCTCCTTCATCTTCACCACTTTCACCACTTCCAACAAGTTTTCCATTGTTTTACTGGTTGGTGGTAATGTTTGCATCACTTTTTCTCTGTCTGTCTGTCTGTCTGTCTGTCTGTCTGTCTGTCTGTCTGTCTGTCTGTCTGTCTGTCTGTCTGTCTGTCTGTCTGTCTGTCTATCTATCTATCTATCTATCTATCTATCTATCTATCTATCTATCTATCTATCTATCTATCTATCTATCTATCTATCTATCTATCTATCTATCTATCTATCTATCTATCTTTCTCTCTCTCTCTCTCTCTCTTCCATGGCTTTGGACAAGCTTCAAGTCAGGAAAACTTCTCATTTTCCTGCAAACATGCTGTCCTGACTCCCGAGCTTGTTTAACTTCCCTGGAGGGGAAGCGTCTTAATCAACCCTGAGTTTTCCTCTCATAATTTTGCGATTTGGGAAACAAATTCAGTCAACAACCATGTTACAAACAAGAGAACGAAAACAGCCGGAAGTCAGGAGCCATCAGCAGGAGCAACACTGGCAAAATAGGAGAATGGTACGGGGTTGATAAATATTTCAATTTTCCTTTGCCTGCAAGGAAAGCGGAATCAAACAGCTGAAGACTCAGTGCGTGTTGATGTGGATGCTTGTTTTCTGCAGCCTAATATGTAAAACCATAACTCTTCAGACTGCCCGCCTACACACACTTGCTAACGCACCCTCACATCAGCACAAAGGGTCTCATCCGAGCTGACAGCTCAATTTAGAGCTCGCGTCTTCACTGTGTTTGCAGTGTTATTGTGTATTTGCGAAGCTGAACTCGATTTCCAAGGTGCCCTCTCAGGAGGCAAAGCAAACGTCTGAAATCTGTTGCATCACAAATGAATCTTTTTTTTGTTTGGGCCCAAAAGCTAGTCGCATCGTCTGCCATGTTTGCTCAGGCCTCTGGTTGATGTGTGTGTGTCGCTCAGCTCATTTCATTCTCTGTGGTGAACTTTGGTGTCTGAACCAAACTGTGGAGGAACTTGACCAAAGTATCAATTTATACGAGTCAGAAAACAGAACATGAGGCCAAGAATGGTGGCCAAAGATGATGAAAAAAGACACTAAGGAATAGAAGATCGACCAAGAAAAGTGAAAATGAGGGACAGAGAGGAAGAAGGAAAGACTTTATACAATTTTTTCTTCATCCTATTGCATTTAGCTGTAACTTCTGTTTGTTAGGAACCTGTGTGGTCACTTCCTAACTCCCATCCTCCCTTCTTACTTTCCTTCCTCCTTTCCTCCCTCCTTTACTATGGCTGTCTCATTCAGATGCCTTCAATCCTCTGAGATGCTCAGGTAAATGGAAATCTGACATAAAAAAAGAGATGAAATTATCAAAGTCTGGACATTTTGGATTTATCTCAGTCTAGAACCCCCATCTATCTCAGTCGGCTTTAACTTTTTGAATGATACCTAACGTCTCAGTCAATCCAGTTTAGCCAAAACCAATAATTACTCATCAGCATCTGATGAAGAACAGAAGTTGAATGATTCACAAAGCAGCTGCCTGCTCAGATGGCATCAGCCAGATTGGGTGTGATGCCAATCAAATTAAACCAATTTGGATGTTAATGTGAAGGACACAAACATTTTCATCTTGCCAGAATCATCAGCTTGTGCCTCAGCTGCTGCTCAGGTGTGAGGCGATCCCAGCTTGTTCTAGCTCCTGTTCTGAGGAATCATTTAATCCGTGTCCACATTGTTCTGCCACCAAGGTCTCCAGATGTGCTGCAACATCTATAATCACCTTCTGATCGTGACGTATTCAGCTCCATCAGGCCAGCGTTCCCCAGGTAATGTGTCACAGAGACGCAGAGGGAGGAAGGACGAGAACTAAGTCAATCTCATGAGTTTTTCATGAGACTGAAGTGATTCAAGAGTTTTCAAACGTAATTAAAAATATGTGCGTGTTGTCTGCGCTACAGTGTCTCTCGTCCCACAGGACTTGATTCATGCATTAAAGAGGAGCGATGCAGTAACTCTGTGAAAAGTTTGCTGGTTTTTCTCAGGTCTGCATGTGTTTTTCTATATTCCCAAAACACGCATTAAGACTGATTGGAGACAGAAGGAGGGCTGTGGTTTCTGTCTCTGGCCTTGCCATTTCTGTGTGGAGCTTACATGTCCTCTGTGACACATTCACACCTACAATATAAACTGTAGGATGTGTGTTTCCACTGCAATGGACTGACAACATGCCCAGGATGAATTCCCTGCAACACTGAGTAAGAAAATGGATGGAATGAAGTATCAGAGACTTAAGAACTGCGGCGAGGAGGATTCTACATGTTCTACAAGCGATTATCCCAGACTAGACATTTGTCCGTTATCCCACTGCCAGAGCCATCATTGCAGGGACCAGCAGATGCATCCTGGGAGGTAAACTCACTCAGTACTGAAACTTTACGACTGACGCTTGGACAAACACGTCTGTGTGATTTAAAGCCAGTCTGAAGCCTTCTAACCTTTCCCGCTGAAAGATGCAAAACTTATTGTGCATATAAACAGAGTGGAGGCCGAGAGCTTATCAACGGCAACAAAAGAGAGTGCAGGAATTGATCTTTATATTGACGGGGATGGAGCGAAAAGCTTGTTTGACCTTTTGTGAATATGAAGTCTTAGTTTAGAGACGTGGCGTGGAGACGAAGAGCTGCTGCAACGGCAAGACCAGGAGCAGTCGTTTCAGAACATCTTAGAAATGCTGTCACTGATAAGACTTTCATTTTCCAGCTCCACCACTGCTTAATTCAAGCACAGCAGAAATGACAGAAATAAAAGGGACGATGTGACATTTGTAGTGACATGAAGGACCCCTCTGTGTGCAGTTTCGTTTGCTGAATTCCCTCGACGTATAAACAGTAGATAAGTTGAGTCGTTTATGTTTATCACTTCAATTTTTGACTGTGTTTGATCAAGTGATTCAATCATCTGATAGCGAAGGAGTCTGGCAAGAGCAGCAAAGTCAGTTCAGGGTTTTCATCCAGAGTCAAAGAGGATGGTGGCTGATTTGACTGATTAATGAAGAGTTTAATCGGGATCTGCTCTGGTGCTGGGTTGAATACACACCGGCTGGTTGTTGGCTCTGTGCAGCTTACAGCTGCTTAGTCTGATCTGGCACTGCACACTTCCTCTACTTTGCTTTAGAGTTTAGTCAACTTTTCCCAAAGATGACGTCAAGGAGTCAAAGACCCTAACACTTTGTGATGGTGCTGCAGCTCCCATCCTGAAACAAGCTTTTTACATTAGTCATCTCAACCCCAGGTGCACAACTTGGGGTGAGCTTCATTAGAAGTTGATTAAAGTAACTTATGTATACTCTACAGGGAAGAATGTGACATACAAAAAGTCCACAAAATTAAAATGGTGAATTATACATACATGCCTGTAGGCTAAAAGTTTGATTTTTGATAGTAGAAGGAAATATACCCAGATCAAAAGAAAAGGACAAAACTAAAAGAGAAACAACATGGAGTCAGGAGGAGGAGAGGCGACACCGAAACAGAGTGGGTGAACAGGAAATTACTGAACTTCATAGGATGTAATGACACATAAACAGATACTTAGCAAAATGAGTTGGGAAACGGACGTGATACGAAATGAGACGTCCATCCATTCATGCAGTGTTGCTTAGTCATACACATACACACACCATTCACTCACTCATTCACATTTAGGGGCAATGCAGTTTTTAAATGACATCAACATATATGTTTTTTAGACTGTGGTAGGAAACCTGGAGAAAACAAACCTCCACACAGAAAGGCACTTGATCCAAAAAAGTGATTTGAATTTGGACCGACCGAGTGTTATCCACCAATTCGTCATGTCGCCATCATATCTACAGTTCACCCTCTTGATTAATGCAGCTACAGAGGATAAGATCACAAACCACCCACAGAAACATAAACATCATCAGACATGCTGAACACACACTGAGCTGCTCTTAGAAACGAGACAGGGGGAGATTTTTCTTTCACGGGCCCAGCTGCAGGAACAGTGTCTGCTGTCCCGGTGGGCAGCCCGCTCCGCCTCCACTGCCCCGGAGCAGCCAGGACAACGAACAGCTGTTAGTTTGCTGAGCTACAGCAGCTGGAGCACATGGGGGAGGTGGGGGCCGCGTGGACGGTCAGATCATGAGCTGGATGTGTGATGGGGCCTGTGCAGGTGGAGGAGTGAAGGGAAAAGTTCTGATGGAGGCAGAAAACTGGCAGGGGAGAAAAAGTCAAATGGAGCAGATGGGGGGACACTAAAGCAAAATCTGTGTGTTTTCACTTCAGCAAGATGGAAAAAAAAACTGCAATGTTTTTCGTTTCCAGTCACTTCAAAACTCAAGAGAAAAAACAAGTGCAAAGTGTTTGTGATTTAGTATTTCTCTGGTTTATAACTCAAAACTCAATTTTGTCCTCTCACAGAAACAAAAAAGAACAAGAGTCACTGCAAAATTACTTTGTCCACAGCCCTCCCTCTGTTGCCTCTGACAGCTGGACACGCCGCACCTGTGTGACATCGACAGGTAACAGGAAACTCCTGATGTTTCGACACCCTAAATTGGACATTTTCTCGTTTCTTGTGCCTTGTAAACAAATATAACAAGGGTGTTTCGAGTTCTGATTCACACAAAACTGAGAGCTCAGCTCTCATGTGCATGAATCGAATTAAACCACACTCTGAGAGACTCATTTCTTTATGTCTCTTGTGGGAAAGTCACATCAGATTGCCGCAGTGTCCTCGATGTCCCTTGTCGGCTTTGGCGGATCCAATCCAGTTCTACAGTCCAGGCAGAGGCCGAGCAGCTGGGTGCCTCCTGCTCCTCTCCAGCTGCAGGGGGTCAAACTTTCAGCTTTCAAGGCTGGAGAGCGAATCAAAGACAGGCCGCTAAGCTCTGCATGCCGCCCCCTTCCATCAAGCCAAGGTCGGATGCACAATTTCACAGTGATCGTCCTGCTGCATTAAAGCGAGGTGACGACTTCCACCTCCTGGTCAGCGGCTGAAAAATTGACCATATCATGGAGGTGACACTCTCTGTATGGGCTTTAACAAGATTCCCCTGAGGAAGACTATCAGTGGTGTTGGGAATAGCTGTTCACTTGGCTGTGAATACCTCCTTCAACACCTGAGCACATAAACGACTGTATCTACCACAGTCATTAAAAAATCTCAGCACGATCCCACAGAGCACAGATTGAGGAATGAAAACACTGAGTTAGTGCATCAAAGTCAGTGATTGGATGTTTAGAGATTCCCTCCAGTCATTAAAACAGATGGAATTAATTAACAGAATAGAAATTATAAGTGAAAAACAGCTACAACTTAGGTGCTTGGGGCTCAGGTTATTTAGGTTCAGGTGGAGGTGGTCAGAGCAGTCCAACACGCATCCCTTCAACTATAGAGACCGTTGTTCAGGTCCTGTGTCAAACTGGATATTTTTCTGTCATCCAGAACAAGCTTCAGTAACATGATGTAACGGAGACCAATTACAGATTGTCTGAATGCAGACATGCGGTTTGAGTGCAACTGTCTCGCCGTGTTAACCACATAATGACGAAGGTCATCTCTGATGATGATTTCTCCTCCTCTGCCTCTACTTTAATTATTAGCCACCTTTGTGCTCTTCTCATCCACCACATCACTTTTTTTATTTTCTCTTCCATGTATCCATGTATGCACATAACAAAATGACCACGCATAGTTACATCAAAAAAGATAAACATGTAAAGGTGTCTAACAAGGTAAAGATAAGAAGACATAATGCAGCAAAGTCAGTGGAAAACAGTTGGTTTGGTCTCACAGCAAGAAGGTGAAATGTCCTGAATCAGTCCGCTTTCGTCCTCTTCCTCATCCTCTGTGTCCTGCCTCTCTCCATCTTCCTCCAGGAGGACCTATGGGAGCGTGATGCGTCAGAGCTGGCAGAGGCACTTTGAGCTGTTTTAAGGTCGAGCACACAAACAAACCCTTAAGGCAGAGGACACATTGACAGTGTTAATCCATGCCGGTGATGCATCATTAGCTAAATCTGTGTCTCAACTGCTTCTCTGCCTGATCAGACTCGATGGAGTGTGACACTGGTGTTTCCTCAGTAGCAGCTCTGGCAGCTCGAGTTAAAAGCTGCACTTTGCAGAGCAACGTAAAAGTCTCTAAAATTCCTCCGGTCTGCAGTCTGGTGGAATTTCGTAAAACTTATCGTCTCAGAGTTCACATAATGAGCTCAGTGCAGAGATCACTGCAGCAGATCGGATGGAGCGGACACACTTTCCTCCAGTGCCACAGAAAAATCCAACAGCACGGATTTCTTTCATTATCCACACGTGCTGACATCCTCCCCGGCTGGGTTGCCCTTTGTCAAGCACCTTCCCAGCAGGCCCTGGCTCCGCCCTGGGGCCTGAGGTTTCCAACACAGCAGAATCCAGATCAATTTCCCTCTGAACACTAAGCTGTTCGATCTGTGCGTGACGCCCCGCGAAGGAAATTCTGATTGTTACAGTGATCTCATTTTTCAGGTCACTACCCAGCATGCACCGGGCACTGGAGGTCAACTTGGTAAATTGTGGGGCGGGGGGGTTCATCTCTGTATGTTGCGGCTGCCTCAGCACCAATCTGGCTGCTTGTTCCATTATAGAAGGTTAACACGTTTAATGCCTGTCCCAAATGTCAGCTAAGCTGATTGGCTGCTTGTTTTAAATGTTCAGGACACAGAGAGTAAAAATCATGGAAGTCACAAATTAAACAAAAGTCTGACCTAGAGATTCTTCTCCATGTGAGACATGAGAGTTTTCTGCTTTGTTTTGAAGGCAAAGGATGAAGATGAAGCAGTCCTTGCTGCGCTTCCTCAACAGCCGAGAGGCCTGATGTGATCCAGAGGATCCTAAAATCCTCCACGCTGCTGGAAAATGTCTGCAGTAATTAGTCCTGTGGCTCGACAGAGCTCTGCAGCCTGTAATAAGTATTAGTCCCCATATTTCTTTGATGAAATATACTGGGGGTCATCAGACGTTCTTGGCTCCGGCTCTTTGTTGTAGCTCAGCCAACAGAATCAAACGAGCCATTTTTTGAGTTTCCTCCTCATTCGGGCTGAGCTCATTTGGAATTTCTTTTAAGGACTGAGGAACTTTGCATTTCCCCAATTGACTCGGCGCTAAAGCTTTAAAGCTGAGAGATCAATATAGCTAAATTAAGCAAGAAAATGAACATACCAGCTTCTTTGACAGAGCTGTGCTCTATAGACTATTTGAACACTGCACTCACACACAGTTTAATCAATCAATCAATCAGCTGTCCAATCAGGAATGCAGGGAACAACGCACGGAGCTAACAACACACAATGTGACTGAACCCAAAGCAAACACAGGACCTAAACACACACACTCAGTGTGATGAGGGAGCCGAGGCACAGCTGTGGAGGCTCAGATGGGGAGGGAGTTGATTGGATGAGGAAACATTTGGATCAGGTGTGAACTAATCTGACTAACTATGAGGCGTGCGAGCCAAGCTGATGAATAGGAAATAAAGATCTTGGAGAAAGTTTATCAAAGTAAAGAAAGAAACTGAAACTGAAATCATGAAGCTGGATGAACTGGATGAACTGGAGAAACTCTGGAAACTTGCCCAGACACTGTTGCTCAGCCTCAGTCACGAGCTCGCTGGTGACGCACAGTGTCGTTAACCTGCACAAAGACCCAGTCGTGAAGTTCTCCTCCCTGTGATTTTCTGCTCTATTTCATCTGCAGCCCCCCTCGCCCAATCTGACAGCTGCATGTGCAGCGCGACCGGCATCAGTTTTGATGGCTGTGATTGAGTTCAGCACACGAGTGTGTCTGAAGGTTCACGTGTTTCAACAATAAATAATACATGTGAGTAATGAACTGCAAAACAGACATTTAGAGAGTCATGATGCGAACATTATGCAAACCCCCCCCCAAAAAAACATGTTTCATTCAGAAAAACACCTAGTTATCTGGAGGTTGCTTGATTTGTGTTTCATTCATTCTGTGAAGAGAAATCACCGTGCACATGTGCATGGGTTGTCATAGCGTGTGTGAAGTCCCTGCCAGACAGTGATTGTTGAACTGCAAGATTTTCACGTGTTAAACATGATTTGTTAGTCAGTTTTTGTGATGATGGCAGTTCAGTGCACACACACAAGAATAGCGGTCTTAATTCATTTCCTAAAAGGGCCGCAAGCAGTGGTTAGTGCTGCTGTCTCACAGCAAGAAGGTTGTGAGTTCAATCCCAGCTGCTGCCGGCCATTTCTGCGTAGGGTTTGCATTTTCTCTCCATGTGTGAGTGGGTTTCCTCAGGGCACTCCACCACTTCCTCGCACAGTTCAGAAACACGCATCAAGGTCAACCGGAGACTCTAAATTGTCCCTAGGTGTGAATGGTGTGTGTGTGCCCTGCGATGGATTAGCGAACCATCCGGGGTGTATTCCCTGCTCTATGTGAGCTGGAGATAAGCACCAGCAGACCCTCGCGACACCACTGGGTACGAAGTTGGTAAGAAGATGAATGAATTTCCTAGGGGATGCACAGTATTTCTCCAACTTTGCCACACATTTAAGAGCTTGTTGGCATGTGAAGTTGCAGCGGTTAGTAGTTACCTCACAGCAAGACGATTGCTGGTTTGCATCCTGCTCTCAGCCATTTCTGTGCGAATATATATCATATTCTCTGTATGTTGGTTTCCTCCTTCAGTCTAAAATATATGTTTGTTTATTTTCATTTGGTGACTCTAAATTGACCCTATAGGTGTGAGAGTAAATGTGTGTGCGTATGTGATGAACTGACAATCTGTCCAGTGTGTAGTCTCTGCCATTTTCTGATGTACTCTGGAGATAAGCTCCTGCCACACTAGTTGTTTTAAAGCATGTTAGATAATGGATGGACGTTTCTACATACATTCACATGCATGGATATTTGAGTTTATTTCAGCAGGCTTAGCTCTAGGCAGCTTCTCAGGCTGCATCTTCGACCTCTCCTCGTCACAGCGTGGGGCAGTCAGGGGGCCTGAGTCAGAATCATGGGGCCAAATCAACTGCGTGAAAAAGCCTGAAATCCTTTACTGAAGACTGATGACTGGAGTGCAAATGTCAGAGGAGAATGAGCTGTTTCATCTTGGCTGCTCAAATTCTGCAGACTGGACCTACATCTGTAAATGCACAACATGTCACGAAGGACTCGACATTACGGCTGAAAATTACACATTGTATCCCCTCGCTTGCACCAGACTGACGGGTCAGTGGAGGTAGAGACGTCAGAATCAAACACGGTTATTTCCTGGGAATCGAAAATTTGGTTCTTATCTGCAGGAATGGACGGAAGCCATGAGCGGCGATGAGTCACCAATAAATCAGAGTGACTCATAATGAAGGAGCTGATTTCACTGGAGGGGACCAAACTCTGAGACCTGACAGACTGCATTTATATGACCCCCCCCCCCCCAGACACACACACACACCATCACACACTCCTGAGCCTGCATACCTGAGCAGCTGCTGCCACAGGCTCATAGGGGAAGATGATACAGCTCAATCCCGTCCTCCAGCACCTCAGTGAACTGATCTGCTGTCGCTTCTACATATGAGAAACAGTCTAAGTGGAGGAGAGGTCGAAATGTTTCTTAACTTTAAAGAAATATCCATGGTTAGGCCAAAATGCAAAAAATGATGATAATGTGAGTGGGTGTGTGTGTGTGTATGTGTGTGTGTGTGTGTGTGTGTGTGTGTGTGTGTGTGTGTGTGTGCACACGACAATTGCAGTCCTCATTGTGGCTGCAAACAGCAAGTTGCGAATGCAAAAAAGGGGCAAGTAGCTTCAAAATGCAAGCTGTAACCTCCAGAAGTTAGAAAGAGAATTTCCAAAAGTTGCTCAATAAGAAAAATAAGAAACAGGCACAAACAGATCAAGAGTTTCTGCGGGAAAATCAAGACGCTTTGTAGTTTATTTGTCAGATAAACAGAAACTGACAAACAGTTTCATCTGAGTATTTTTTTTGGTATAATATACTGCAAACAGGCAAATGGCCTCATGAATAAAAAGTAACTACCTACCTACCACGGCACCTCACTCCCTCACCACCTACCTGCAGTTCCTTTCTGAGGAGGATGACAGACATAATGATGACGAGCACAAAGAAAAGGAGAGACCGCACCGGGAACAACAGGTGTTAGATAACAAGTGAGTGGAGAGGAAAATAACCCAGCAGAGGGAGGAAAGGTGACAGGCGATGGTGGGTGAAGAGCTCCACCTCCAGCACATCCCCTGCATCCCCATCTTCTCAACCTGTGATTGATGTGGAGGAGCCCGTGGCAGCGGCAGGTTAACACACTATTTGTGCTTCGCTTCGTGCACTCGAGATCTGCTCTGATAACAGTCGGCGTGAACGGCTGCGTCTGGACCGGCCAGGGCGCTGGTCCACCACTCTGGACAGGAAGCACTCATTTCCTGTGCAGGCAGAGGGGGAGTGATGGCTCGGCTGTCAGCGCACAATGTCCATGATGTGATTTCGTTAATTTGTTTATTTTTATCTGGCGAAGGCCGGGGAGCAGATTACTGCAGCTCTGTCTGTTCCTCCAACACGTTGATTGCAACGAGTTACAGCTGTTCTGGGATGAGCCTGGAGCGCTCAGCGTCTCCAGAGGATGACTCCTGCATATGTGTCCTCTGACGCCGCCATCAGGACAGCGTCTCTGGAAAGGAAAATCAAAACTCTGCCCATCCAAGTGCTGTCTGCACTGTAAGGCCGCAGGTTGATTTATCTCAGTCCATCCACTCCTTATCAAAAATGTATTTAATTTTTTATATAGACATCGCTATAAGACAGTTTTCACTTTAAAATAGAACACCAAACACAATTAAAAGAGCATCACAGGACAGAAAAGACAATGGTCAGTTTACATGGATCTCATTATCGACTCACAGCATGCTAGCCACTGTCATTAACAAAACATGAAACCCACATCAGAGTCATACTAGACTGTCTAATTAATTCATAGGCCTCAGAAAACACATCTGAGATGAGGGTATGAGCATTTCTGGTGTGGTTTTGATGTGTCTGTGGCGAGAAAAATAGAGTAAAAATGCATCAGTTCTCACTCGCTTGTCACTGAATGTCACAACTAGAGTAAGGCCGCAAAGTGCAGAGTCAGCTTTGAGTGAAAGCAACATTGAGAAAAATGAAAATGTCCAAAATGTTGGCAAGGCAATATGAAAAACTGAAGCAAGCCTTACATAAGCAGTCCATGCAAAAAGCCAAGATGGGAAGTCAGGGAAGGACAGCAGAACACCTAGATGATGGTGTGCACCCAGAGACCATTAAAACAGGAAACGACCAAGACACAGACAACTCTGAAGACCGTGACGGTGAAGGCTGTTTTGGGTGTTTTCCCACCGTTCCAGTCTGCACAGGTGGCTATCGTACCCTGTGCTCGCCACAGGATTGGAACTCTTATCAGGCTCTGCTTCTTCAAGGTCACAGCAGCTGCTCCGTCTTCACAACACCAGACACAAAGATTTCCATCCTCAACTCCTCTGATGTCGGAGTGTTCAGACTCAAAACACCGTTGCATTTTCTTTCCCTTCTGTCTCAATGTATTTTTTTGTCATTCACTTGTAATTTCCGTCACATTTAACCTGTTGAATCTCATTACACTCACCGTCCGCCCGTAGGAGATAGCCCTCTGATGTTTTATAGGCGGAATACACTGTAGGGCCTCTGATGAATCACAGCAAAAAATATAGTGATGGATCAGATGTCTGTGGCTGGACACATGCCAGTCCTTAACTATCGCAAATCAAAGTCACTCTTTAACTTCCAAAATGGAAATGAGAAGGTGTTCGAAATAGTAAAAAGAGAAAAAAAACATTTGTGAGGTTTTTTAAGAACAGGTGACTGCTCGCCTGTAACAGCTGGTTCAAACTAAACTGTTGCCAGACTTGTTCTTCTGTCATGTGCTCTTTTTGCTTTTGTTTTTCTTTCATGTTGTTTTCGTTCTTAAATGAAAAAAATCAGGGTACTTGAATGAAAAAAGTAATTGTTCTGGCGAATTTTGCTTTTCATATGAGAATGGTAAATTGTGGTTTGATTTTGTCCCATCAAATCTTTTCTCCAGCTCTCTCTTCTTACTTCTTGAGAGGTGATAACCTCTCTGATTCGTGACTGCACAACCTGTAAGGACTTATTTAACCCAGATGACTCCGATCCGATCAGTCACTGGGTGTGAGGCATCAGTAATACCATGGGACCTGCTCCCAAGTCTCATGAAGCAAAATGAAGGAACTCACATAGAAAATCAGTGAATAATTGATGCACGGGTTCCATCATAAATACGTAATCAAACCGCATCAAATCAGCGTCATCACAGGTAAGTTCACACGCCGTTGTGTTTGCATTGGCGGGCGGTTTCTGCTCAGGGAGCGTCCAGTGGGTGAGAAACACACAGAATATGATATTCAACCTGTTTCAGTCATGTGTGGACGTGGCCTCTGTGCCATAATGAGGCAGCTGTCACCCTGAGCCACGCTCATCAGAACAGCTTTTCATCGCTGATCAAAACTCCGACTTTCCCTTTATGTCTTCTTATGAAGCCACATTTCTCCCCAAATTCTTAGTTTCTTTGTCTTTGCATCGTTAAAAAAAAAGTTGAATGGCGGCAACAGCATGGCTACTCCTGGCTCCTGGCTCATTTGAACATCAAATGATATGATAATTAGAATGATTGGAGTAACAACTCAGAGTTACCAGAGTCAGATCAACACTGGAGCGTAATTAAGTTCTTCTGAGGAATGTTATGTCTTTAAATCTAAAACTTCAGTGACAGAGAAGAAACTTCATCCTGTTTGATCGGGTGCGGTTTGTGGAAAGATGCTTCATGGCAGCTGCGGCGTTCAGCTGTGGATTCAGGCTGATGCCTGTGATCTTTGCCTCAGACGTGATTTCCTCTCTTACTACAGCTTTAAAACCTTCTCTTCACTTCTAACTATTCTCCATCTGAGCTGACATTATCTAAGGCCGTAGTAGCAAATGCTGTTGAATAAAGAAAAAGTTGTCAAAAGAGTTTGGACTTAAGTGTATTTCTGAAAAAGTCCTGGAATTTAAACCTATGGCATCATGAGATTAGTAGTTGTAGTATTTTCATGTCTCAGAGATCATTCGACAATACTGGAACACTAAATATATTGCACTTTGTTGAACTGACTTTTCCGCATCGTCATGACCCCGAGGCTTGATCTGCCGCCCCTCTATAGGGCCTCGACCCTCATGTTGAGAACCACAGCAGTCGACTGTGTTAAAAGTATCAGCAGCAAAGTATCAATGTTGATACAAATTTCAGATATTTTACAGTAAAACAGTTCTTCTACTACTGCTACTGAGGCGTACTTACTGTTTGACTTCAATGGGCTGGTTTAGTGGCAATGGATTACTCTCACACTGTTGTATTGGTGCTTAGACCTGTCGATGCAGAAAGAATGAAAATGTCTCCTGTTATGTTTGCTCTTTGTTCTTTTACAACGAGCTGTTAGAATTGTTTACTTAGTTGCAGTTGAACAGTTTCATGACTGTCTTCAGCTGCTGTTTGATATAGACAAGTGAGACTGACAGAATTACGTTAGATTCTGAGGAAAAGATCTAATGTTACACATCTGATGACAAATGCTGCTCATATAAATATGTTTTCAGGTGTTGCTGAGAGACTCAGTGTCACCACAGTGATGCAGCCGCGTGAGTCGCACACCTGAGCTCGTCGTGCCAGAAATTTTCTCCCCTTTAAAGCCTGCAGAAAATATTCATGGTCATTTATCGATTTTCATGAATCCAGCCGTGTTCTCCTACAGCGGTGATGCGCTGCAGAGCAGCGTTAGGTCACAGTGATTCTGTCTGATTAGTGAGTGTGCAGCCTGTAAACAGGACACATTATCCCTTCATCTCATTTGCTGCTCATAGAGTATGCTTTCATGGGAATCGTCTTGTGGATTGATTTCATTTGCGGAGGAAAACCTGGCTCATGAAGCAGCCTGCGTCTCCTTCATTCTCAGGCTTCATCAGCTGCTGCTTCCTGCATGGCGTTAATATGATTTGTATGGTTACCACCGTCAAGTTGCTCCCAGTTCCATCCCTGATATCAGTCACACGCAATCGCTTTATGAGGAAATGTCGTACGCTGAAATGCCGCGAGGACGACCACAGCTCAAATTTACTTTCATACAGTCGTGTCGGGTTGGACGCCCGGGCCGCTGCAGGAAATACAAGTTGAGCGGCTCGTGCCAGGAGAGGTAGAGTTACGTCATTACCCGATCCAACACATGCAGATCAATCGGTGTTGAATCATGTACAGCACGTAGGGTTTATTGCCTCGCAACCTGTTGAAAACACTCAGAGTGGTGCTCGGGAAGTGGTTGTGTCAAAGTGCCGGGGAGGCTGATTGAGGATGAGATTAAGTTTGTTCAACACGAGAGCAAATCACAGACGTCAGGCTGAGACGTCTGAGGCTGATTAAACACGAGCGATCTGACAGCAGATCACAGCAGCTTCTCCTTTCATGCCCCATCGCGCTGAGCCTCTCTGACGCTGATGGAGGCAGGAGGAGGAGGACGAGGAGGAGGAGGAGGAGGAGGAGGAGATGCCTGTGTCCTCACGACCTTTATGTCACAAGAAAAAATGAGAAACTTTGAACTCAGGAGGGAAAACGTTTTCCCATCGAGATCTAATTAGTTTTCACAACATGTTGCGAAATCACACAGGTGAGCTCTGGTTTAAGCACAGGCACATCTATCTGTTGATCCGTCTTTCTGACATATCTCAAGCACAACTGCTGAGCCCTACAGAGGAGACTTAACAGTGTTAACATAATGTTAATTTCCATCAACTTGTGCGATGCGCTACCAGTCACTAGGAGCCATGATCAGTGTCTTCTTCAGTGAGACCCAGAGCAAATGAAGAAATTCATGCGTGATCTGTGGCAAAGCAAAAAATAAGACTCTGTCAGAAAACATCTCTTGAAGTTATTTTTGGAGCTAATCAGACCTGATTTAGATCAAACACAAACACACACCCACACAGAACATACTTTTAATGACTTAACGAGCACAACCTTGATTCTGGCAAACAGAAATTTAAGTACAATATAATTACTGAGAATCTTCAATGCCGAGGCTCACGTGGAAACACTGTCTCTACTAAATCCAGAATCAGTCTCTATTTTACAAGAATGAATGAGGCTGCTTTGGTCAGTTGTTAATTTAATGTCTCTCCACAGATTATGAATTAATGGATGAGTGAAATGATTTCAGATTAAATGCTGTGGAGAAAGACTGGAGGTGTGATTACTGCGGCTTATTACATTTTGAAATTTCCCTGTTGTGGGACGATTAAGGGTCTATTCTATTCTATTCTATTAAGACAAAATGAACATGGAGTCTGAGACATCACTTCTGACCTGGAGGAAGTGACTGGATTATCTCTTGCGCTTTCATCCCCTGAATCTCTTGTTTTTGTGGTCGCTGTGTCTGTGACATCCTGTTGCATCTGTGGCGATGAGTTGCTGGTCGATGAAGCTGCCACTCCAGACCAGACCAAACCCTCTGGACCCAGGCCTTTGATCCTCCACCATGGCATTGTGAGAAAATTTCTCCTCAAATGTGTGATTTTCTGCAGCGCTGCAGCCGTGTGCCAGAGCTTTGATCTCCTCCCAACAATCTTCTTATTTTCCAACCTGGCTTTTCTCCTGCTGTGGCGTTGGTGGCTCTTTGTGTGGGGCAATGACGCACTGAGACACATCGCCTCAATCCAACACTGACCCCAATTACCCAGTTTTGTCACAGTGAGCATCAAGGCTCTTCTTCGTCATCTGTCGAACACTGGTTTGAACAACAAGCTCAGAGATGTTTCAGAGCTCTCAAAAGTCATTTAACTAAAGTGAGACGTGCTTCAAACTGTAGGTACTGAGTAAAGTGTAGGGCATCAGATCTCGAGCTCTGTTCTTTAAAGGGGGTGAAAGGAAAAGGAAAAAGGCCCTATTCTTTAAACATATGGAGCTGTTCCATATTTCAGAACATATTTACGGTGTTATATTATCACATTTCCATAGTGAACCTCTGCAAAGTTGAATGGCAGGCGCTATAGTGTCCAGAACCCGAGTTCAGGTTTTGCGTCCAATCAGGATGGACCAAAACATGTCCAAGAGCTCCGCCCCCAACCGGTATCCTGTCCCCGCTCCTACACCAAAGAAAGAAGACAATGGATCACGATATGCCAACTGCGCCCCCCTCTCCAGCTTTGTTTCTCTCTCTCTCTCTCTCTCTCTCTCTCTCTCTCTCTCTCTCTCTCTCTCTCTCTCTCTCTCTCTCTCTCTCTCTCTCTCTCTCTTTTTCTCTCTCTCTCTGCCACCAGGTGTGAATGTTTGAGAGTGAACGAGTCTTGTGATGGCCTAGCAACCTGTGCAGGGTGAATTTCATGCCTCTGCAGGGAGTGTGTACCGTCTAGAGTCTAAAACAGATAAAGAAAATGAATGATGAATAAGCCATACATCCACATATTCCTCCCTGTACTATAACTGCTGTAGCTGCCAGATGTTGTGCGTTTTCGCTAACAAGAAACAATCTGTCATCAACCAATAGCTGTGGTCAGGAGAACTCTTAGCACAAGGATAAGATGGTGTTTTGTGTGAAATTCA
Organism: Karalla daura; assembly: GCA_029224185.1. NCBI lineage: Eukaryota > Metazoa > Chordata > Actinopteri > Chaetodontiformes > Leiognathidae > Karalla > Karalla daura. Next base: position 16,497,901 of record CM055196.1, read on the forward strand.
GCGTAAACCCAAGCAGGCGCAGAGTGATCCGTTCTGGCAGAAAGATGTTGTGCATCAACAAGAATGTGTTGCAGGGCATATACACCTGATAATAATGTATACTGATTTATGCAGGTGGTAGCTGGGAGCTTGCGGCATCACATTTCTTGTAGATTCAGATTTTACCGCCTGCATGTCAGTACAGGTGTAGGAAACTAGGGAGGTCTTGAACATCACAGATAATGTCCCAGTGTCACATTCCTCAGGGTCGACAGTCCCCAACTGCTGAGCACAGTTTTGTCTCCTCTGCTCAGAGAAAAATGCAAAGACTCCTCTGACCTTGGCTGTTGTGGCAACACAATCAATGGAGCAGACATCTGCTGTCTCAAGCAAAAACAGTATCCCACAGTATCTCTTGGTGTGACCCTAGAAAGACCTGAAGGCTTGGTGTGACCCAGTGTGCAACGTGCTTTATGCAGATTTAGATGGTTATAACCAAAGGTTTGATGCCCTTGAACACTACATGTAACTACAGAGTTGAATTAAGTTTCTTAGAAGAGGTGAGTAAGGTGAGAGTTGCTCAGCAGTTTGCACTCTGCAATCTCATCATCAAATCTCTCTGATTCCCACACCCTGGTCCTTTTAATCTTCAAGGACAGACTATTGATTCATCTAAAATAAACCATAGATTTTTTGTTAGTTGCTGTTTTTTGCAGTCAGACACATGTCCACAGGACCCTTTGGGCTGATTAATGATGATTAATATGTAGACATAAATCTAGTAACAATAGTGGAGCAACTCACGAAGAATGAAAATGTGTGTTCAGGGTGGACAGGATTAACACTCACATCCTGCACTAGTTTAAAGTGGCGGCCTCTGTCACCTCATGCCACTCGCCCCCTTGGATTGAGGGATAGTCAAGTACGTCTTTGTTCAGCCAATCGGAGCGGCTCTTTGATGGTATGTGCTAAGCCAGTCAAAGGCAAGTGAGAAGATGTCGTGCTGCATCCGTAAATCATCGAGTCCCACGGCACGGGAAGAAAAACTGATGTCAAGTCAGGCAGAGGAGGACAAAAAATTGACTGCAAAGAAAGAAAGAAGGTAATTTTGGGCTACGTCTGAGTGAGAGTGCTAGAGAAAATTTAATACGGAGCCACTCAAAGCTTTCAGAGTTATTCAGGTCACAAAGTCAAACACAAAATGAAGAGACTGAAAGAAACACAGGATAAGGGTTAATGAGACAAGAGTCCATTGCCAAGGAGTCTAGACAGGCTGCGACTCAACAAGCTCAATCCCTGCCTGTTGCTCTCCGCTCCAAGGCTACTGGTTTCTGCTGAAGCATAAACTTTGCCACAGGTATTTACTTCATTGTCAAAAGGTTTGCAACTGCTTGCTGTGCTTTGATCATTAATATGATAATCCAGCAGATGCTACGACAGACTCTCCTGCAGACACACACTCTTGTAGATATTCCCACAAATGCTTCTATATTGTAGATGCTTTCAAAGACACTCCTGCAGACACAGCTGCAGATGCACGCACAGATAATCTTCTAAACACTCCTGCAGAAGCTGCCACAGATCCCCTAACCCTCTTGAAGATACTCCTTCAGATACACCTACAGACAATCCATCAGGTACCTCCACAGACACACAGATGCTCATGCTGATGCTCATTTAGACACTCCTGCAGAACGTCCTGCAAATGCTCCAGCGGACACACAAAGGACAATGCAGGTGTGTCACATTCATTCACTGAGTGCATATGCTCCCACAGATACTCTGGCCACTGTTCCAGCCGAGGCTACGGCATGCACTGCTGCAGGAGCAGGCTCAGTGATAAATGGTAAAGTGGAAGGGAAATAAATGAGCTGCTGCTGCTGTTCGCTTGTGTGTCGTATAGATCAGCCACCGCCTCCCGCCAGCTCTTTGCAGTCTCATTAATAAATGTGTTTTTCTAAGCACACAAGCAAACCTCTCATTGTGTAGGTAGGACAATTATCAAAATGAATAATCTTCAAATGTCTCACATTACTGGTTCACGTGCTGTGCCTCTGGAATGATGGAGACATGCGGTGGCGTCCAGCGGTGCGCCCCGGGCGTTCTTCCTGAAGCAGAGCAGAGGTTTGCTGAAAGCAACAAAACCAAGATTGGAAATTGATCTTCTCACACGTACAGTAAGAGTCACCTGATCGAGGCTCTCGGTGCCACTGGCATGCGGCAGGCGTTCTGTTTGTTCGCTTAAGATTACAAGAGGAGGAAGCTGCAGGCTCCGCAGGAAGCATTGAATTTAGTATACAAGTGTACCTGTGTGTGTGTGTGTGTGTGTGAGAGAGAGAGAGAGAGAGAGAGAGAGAGAGAGAGAGAGAGGTAAGATGAGTCCAGCTCGTACTTGCCACTGGATTTATCAAATGCATTGCTTGCTTAATTAATTCACTGTGAATTAAAATGCAGCGGCCACAGGACAAACAACACCCCGTTTAAGTGAATATTTATGTGTGAAACACAGGGTTGACGCTCTGGATACTAATCACATGGACCTAACGTCCTCCCGGATGATTAGGATGCAACGGACAACGCCAGCAAAGACAGCGAGAAAACCCTCTGTCGACCGGCCAGGCGAGACGGCTGCCGCTGACCTTGGTTAAAATCTGAACGAGTTTATGTGAAAACTTCCACTGGCAAGATCATCAAATCGAAGAAAAATGCATTTTGTCTTGGGTCAAAACTTTCCTTTTTGTTTACTGTTAAAATGATAATAAAAACCTCAAGATTAGTTTGTAATTCAGTGTTGAAATACTAATCAACACAGGAGGGTGGACGAGAATCAAGTGAAGGATCAAGTTTTCTCTGTCAAGTCAAAATGTTTCCAAAGCTCAGTGAAATAATAAAACTTTCTTAACTTGTGTGAGAAAAAAGAAGGAGCTTCGGTGCATTGAGCAGCTGAGGCATAGTTCATGTCGACAGGATGAAATAATTCCATCTTAATCTCATTTAACTTCTGTTACTCTCCTCCGCCCAAGCTCCTCCTTTCCTGCAGGCGTTGGCACAAAACACACAGACATTCACCCCTCTGCTCCACATTAAAGCAGAGGCAGATCATTATCCTCTCTAACCAGCTCGATAAACACAGCAGCCTTTGAAACCCCAGGTTGTTGACTGATAATTCTTGTCAGGCTTTTAGATGTAGTGAGAGAAATGTGATCAACATGAAACATAATGACAACACCGTTTTCTGTCTTTTACTTTTTGGCTCAGATGTCCCTCAGGGAAAGTTTTATTCGCTTCTTCATTCACGCCGCAGTAATTTGAACGCCTTTTCCCCTTCATTTAGGTCCACAGTATCACTCAGATCATTCGGCTGCTCAATCTAATTCCACTGCGGCCTATCTTCCTACCTCCCATTAAGTTAATTAAATCTCTGGTCGCAGGAAGTGTCCGATGGTGTGAGTCCAATGTTCCGCTGCACAAGTAACAACACACTGGACCTGCGACCTGAACACAGAGGGAAACAAATGGAGATGAGACACATCTGAAACCTGTGAGAATCGTTGAGATGAGAGAATTCGACTGAGGGAACTTTGTAGAAGGGAGCAGCAGCTCGGCAGGGTAACAGCGAGCTGCAAGCTGCCCACCTCCACTGTGTTTGTAATTAGTCCCTGTTGACTGTGGACTGGAGGGAAATCCATTTAATGTACCGCATGAACACACCGAGTCGGAGGGTGGTGGAAGAGGGGGGGGAGTGGGGAGGAGGCAGTCGGAGGAAGAGGAGAGGGGAAAAGGAAGGAGGAGAAAGAGTACGAAAGAAGTGGAAGGTGTAAGAGGAAATGGAAGGAGGAAGAAGATGGGAAAAGGGTGGATGAGAGGAGAAAGAGGTTTGGAGGAAAAGGAGATAGGGAGAGGGATATGGAGGAAAAGTGAGGTTGAGGAGGCAGCAGAAAGACACATACACACACACTCGTAAAGATACGCCCACACCCAGGTGCATGCTCTGTGATCCTGGAGGCTGTGTGGCGCTGGCAGAGCACCCGCTGAGCTCAGCAGAGCGGCTGGAGGGCGGCGGCCACTCTGACAGCTGGAGGTGACACCGATGCCCCTGACACAACAACACAGGCAGGACGTTCTCAAAGTGACGGCAGTGAAAAGGCAGTGGGAGCCAATCAGCAGGGGGAGAAGAAAAGCAATGACCGAGCATACACTGAAGCTCCGTGCAGCTGCTTTCATTGTCAAATGGGAAATGTATCTGTTGCCCATGTACACACACACACACACACACACACACACACACACACACACACGTGTCTTATCTCTCTTTTGGTGTCTCAGCTCAGGTGACAGCGATTCCACTCGGAGCTTTTGATGGTTGAACATCAGTTGCGATCCCAGTGAGACAGCTCTTACCGTTGCCACGGCAACCTTTGATCTCTGCTGGGAGCCCACAGCTGATTGAGATGAGCCAATTAGTAGTTTGACACGTGCATAGTTACTCACCTTGTCACACACACACATACACACACACACACACAGACACACACACACACACAGAGGACTCTGACCTTTTTATCTACTGCTTCGTACTTTCATCCAGACACTCGAGGCCGCGTCCTGACTGAGTAGCTGCTCCTCTGGGTGGTTGTTGAATGCTGCGGCTCGTCCAGACTCTGTGATGGTTTGTCTCGGACAGACAGACGTTCAGACGCAGAAGAGATGCTGCGTGGCTGCATTGCAGGGGTGGACTGGGATAATCATTCAGGCTGGGGAATTTAACTCGATTTTTCTCGGGCCCATCTCAAATTTGCAGGCTAACCCTGTTTGCTGATGTATCGGATGAAAGACTAGTTAGAAATTTCATCATCGTCCATGGTACGGTGGTCTGCTGGAGCCTTTCACAGAATAGCAATGGGGAATCACTGGCTTGAATTTTCAACTTTCGAATGAATAACGTAGTGGAATAGAATAGAATAGAATAGAATAGAATAGAATAGAATGTCCCTTTATTAGTCCCAAAAGAGGGAAATTTCAAGATTTTTATCTCCAAGGACAAGCACTGCAAGAGGGGCCTGGACTCAGACCTGGGACTGGCCCTGTCAAACTGAGGACTTTTCTATCAGGAGTTTGCATTCTTCTCCCTGTGTCTGTGATTCTTGCATGATGGTGAAAGTGTGTAATAAAAAGCCCTCTACCACCTCCAGGTTATGATGTATCAGTAACAAAATTCCAAAATAGATCTAAAATCTAAAATTAAAACAATTAAATTGTCAAAGAGGCAGCATGGAGCTTTTTCCTGTGCTGCTCTCGTGCTTTAGCAGTCCTACTGTTATGCTGAGTAGGGAAAACAGCCTCAAGCTTGAGAGGACAGGGAGCAAAAAACACTGACCCACCAAGCTGCAGAGGGAGTGTAGAGGGAAAACATTTCTAGAGGTGGGGTAAAAGTCAACCATTATCTTTCTGTAATGACAAGGATTTATCACAGAATAACATACTAATTAACGTAAACAACCAGCAAGCATCAGTGATCTGTTACAGTCGAATTCCTCCTTAATTACGCAACTCTGAGGTCCACAGCTTCACATTGTTAGAACTAACAGACAATCAGACGGACAAAGATCCTATGCAAAACATGCATCATATGCAAATGCCCTCACATCTATAAATGCCCTCACATCTATAAGGTTTGGATGTGAACGTGTCTGTCAACTGAGTGAGCACACAGATGAAGCCTGAATGTGGATTTCTATGTGTGTGTGTGTGTGTGTGTGTGTGTGTGTGTGTGTGTGTGTGTGTGTGTGTGTGTGTGTGTGTGTGTGTGTGTGTGTGTGTGTGTGTGCGTGTGTCTTAAGTGATGTTTTCTGCCTGTTTGCTGTCAGGCTGAGGATCTGGCAGCCAGAGGTTCAGTTTAGCACTAACTTTCAATCTTCCACATCTTTCACACATTATTGATTTCAGCAGTGCAGCTCATTGCAAGCCCTTCAACATCCTGCCTCCAGCTTCACAAATCACCTGCCTGGTTTAACTCAGCTCAGTCCTTCATCGTTATCATCATCGTCATACTAGTGCTAACGATGAATTATAGTTAGTGGGGCTTACGGTACTGGCCACCTGTTTAGTGCAGTGAAGGTTTTTCATAAACCCTGAAATCCTGAGAGCTGAAGACAGGCCCGCAGCTTGTGATGGACTGAAGCCTGATGGGCTTTTCCAAAGCACCCATCAGGAAGAGAGGAAGAGCAGCGCTGAGCGGAGCCAGCTGAAAACCCTCCGGGGGGGAGGAGAGAGTTGGCAGCTGCTCCCTCCAAAGCCAACAGATGTAGGAGAAGAAGAAGAAGAGGAAGACTCTAATTTCCAGAATCGTCCGCAATTTAGCAAACAGATTGGAGTTTGGGGTATTTATTCTGGCACACACACACACACACAAACTCACTCACAAATGCACAATTATGAGAAATGGATTACATATAACTGAGTTATTTCTTTAACAATATTCCAATGCTCCTTTACACAGTACTTACACCTCAAATAGACGATGATCACACTGTTGAACTCATTCAATATTTCACTCTGCACAAGGCACAATCCAGGTATTGTCTGGCATGAAAAGTTTGTTGCTGAAGTGTGTGAAATACAAAATGAAAATGGATCAGTACAAACAAGACAATACTGAAGTAATTCATGGCATTTCGATTGTTACCCTCATAAAGTAATCAAATGAAAAACGTGACAGTCATTTTAAGGCGTGTATTTTCTCATTTGTAGTGGGATGTGTTTTAAAAGCACCTCTCCAAACATACAGAGGCTACAGTTCAGAGCAGAAGCATGTAGGGTAAAACAGAGATGTGATGGACTGATGGTTTTATACTAATCACACAGGTATTCTATTGATCACTTGGGGAGTTTCCAAATGAGAAATGAATGATTCAGGAATCAAAGAGGATTGAACTGAGTCAACAATCCCATCATCTGACACTGTCAGTAGGGCAGACATATCTCATAGTATCTCTTAGCGTGACCTTATAAGCAGCTGACCCAGTCTGCAACACGTGATAACACAGTAAAGCTGTGCAGATCAAGATGGTTATGACCATGGTTATGCTCGGGTTTACGCTGATGCAGACAGAAAGCGTGTCCTCTGAGTGTGTCTCATTCAAGTGAGTTCAAAACTAGATCCATCAAAAGGATGCAGGAAATGAAATTATGGGATAATCAGTGCGGTGTCTGAAGCTGGGAGTGTGAATGAAGAGAGCAGGAAGATGAGTAGGAGGAAGAAGAGTTATGCGGCCCTGTTCTAAGATAAAAAATTAATGTGGTCGGAGTTTTCAGAGCGAGTCTGATAAAAATATGTCATGTGCTCTACGCATATTAACATGCAATTACATGTGATGTGACATTATTATTAATCAGCAGCACCATGGTTTTGGATTTGCCATCGCCATCACAGCACTATTTCTGAGCTTGGACGGATCTTCTGATGTACTGAAGTCTTCCTACACAACATCTGGTTGCAGGGTTTAAAGAAGATGACGGATGTAAAAAAAAAAACAAGACAGCACTGGGGTTGTTTCTAATTTCCACTTTAACCATGTCTTCAAGGTCTGTCTCTGAATCTGTAAAAGAAAAAAAAAACTCCACCAAAGGTGCTGAAGAGATGTCAGTGGCTCTGTCCTGGAATGACTCTGTCCTCTGGAGGCTCAGAGCGTATTCGGGTTGCTCTCTCCCTCTGCCTGTCTCTCCTCCTCCAGACACAAGTTCTACATTTAAACCAAAAGGCTAAACTGTGTACTTTGGAAGAAACTCTCCCAAAGGAGGAGAAAGTGAAGAGACATTAAAAGTTCCTGATGAATCAACTTCTTGTGCTTGTGGTTGTTCCCCTGCTCCCCCTGCATGTCTGTCACGCTTGTTCGCACATTTTACGGTAATCAAAAAAAACTACAAACTGTAAGATCAACTTTCCACCCTTGACTGACATAACATAACATAAATGAATGAATGAATCATGTTTGTTTGTTTGTTTTCAAAATTCACCATCAACAAGAAGACAAATATGTGTGATACATAATTCAAGCCCCCCCCCTCCCTTTTTTAGTAGTGGTAAAAGTAGTGGAGTAACACAACTGATACCAATGAGGCAAAATAAACAAATGAATCCATCATTAATGAATTTCTTTAATTCTTGATTTTCCTTCCATTTAGAACAACTTTTGGCTACTGTCAGGCAATACTGGAATTTATTTTCAGCTTTGCATATTGTTGAGCCGCTTTGAACTCGACCAGATCTTTAAATTCTAGCGCTTTTAGTTCTAATTCAGTTCTTGGTTCAAATTCTAGTTTAATTTGATGAAGAGTGGGTTCATTGTTACTCTGTAAGTGGCATTAATCATAATTCTTAGGACTGTTTTAAAGGATGAACATTCAATTAATGTCTGTTTCGTAGGTATTTCCCTGGACTTTAAGGTGTACAATGAGGTTTAATTTTGTGAATATCATCTCTAAAGAGAGAAAAGATATTACTTGGTCCAGTTGGATTTCCGCTTTGAAAGTGGAGAGGAGGGCAGCATTGTCCCAGATTCAGCTGTGCCGGGACGTGTATTAATTATTCACCCAGCAGCCTCGATTCTTCCCACAGCTGACCGATTATTAACTGAAACTATCCAGCTGTCGACAAACTGTTTCGCTCATGGAGTTTGACGCTAATCTGCTTCATGCCCTGCGGGCGATTCGCCTGAACTCAGCATATTCAGCTTAGCGTTTACTACCACAACCTTGGGTATTTCTCCCGCTGCTCAGCTCAGAAAGCACTTCACTGTGTTCGGTGCTGAATTTATGCATTTTGGTGCAGATATTACTCGAGCTAAAGCTCCGTGCTCTTTTCCCGCTGAGGACTCGGAGATACCCGCTGCATGAATTCAAGTTAACACCCTGGTACAACTAAACCTAACTTAATAACTTGACTTTTATCCCATTAGAATTGGGTGTAATTAAAAGCCAGCATCATGCCAACGTCACGCTGAGACGTACCGTGCGGCCTCTCGCTTTGATTGGGAACAGCGAGACGCCTCCCTCAGCTCAGCAGGAGCCCGACAATAAGAAATTAGACGAAGAACAGTGTGATTAGCTTCAAAGCGTCTGATCGCTCCAGAGACAAAAAAAAAACTCCTCCTATTTATTTCTGCCTACATCCCAAACAGCTTTTATCAAAGTTCAATGCAACATCCTGATGTTTTCAAAAGATGATTTGGTTTCCACCACTTGTCTAGGATTTAGAAGTTCAAACAGGAGAAATTTGGTATAACTTGTGTTTCATATGTGTTTATTACAGCTAAAAAAAAGAGTGAAGTCTTAGTCAACTTTTTATTCATTCAGGAGCGTGTCCTCTCTGCTGCACTGCCACATTGCTGCAAGATCCCTGAATGGAAAAACTCTGTTGACAGAGGAGAGGTTGGTGTTTATCCTTTTGGGTACTTGTGAGGAATAAATTCATGCTTTAAAATGTTTGTCAGTTTACATTTGTTAACATCAGGGGCAGCTCACCCGTTCACAGTGTGGTTACGTATGTGTATGGACAACTTATGTGTATGGACAAAGTTCTCACACAGCATGCGAATCGCATCCGAGATCTGTTTTCCAGACCAGGGAAATCATTCAAAACACGAACAACATCATGTGCTGAGCTGCAACACAGATGTGCATGAAGCTCATTGCACACACATCGAATCCTCTGACGTGGGCCTGTTTGCTTCCATCTGTTACACCTGTGAGACGAGGCCGATAAGTACAGAAAGATAAAAAAATGTGCTGTAAACAAACAAACCTGGAAGTCCTTTGGAGCAGAGGCATAGAGAGAGAGAGAGAGAGAGAGAGAGAGAGAGAGAGAGAGAGAAAACTACAGATTCATTGGAGCCGCTTTGGGAGGACGAGGAATGGACCCGAACTGGGGAAAAGGCATGCAGTGAGTGAAGGACGGGAGACAAAAGCAAAAGGAGAGGATTTGACACACATGCTGCTTCTCCAAAAGCAACATCATTTAAATTACAGCTGAACAGGGGGGATAAAGTGGATTCGCCTCGCTGTAATTAATTTCCTGTAAGGCAGCGGGAGCACAGGGCAACGCAGGCCTGATAACTTCCTGTATGACCACAGTGAATTATTACAGCCGGATGACCAGCACATAAACACACCACAGGCACGACGAGTGTCAACAGACGGCGATAAGCAAAGCAATTTCCAGAGCTCCTCCAGCTGGTTCCGAGTATCCCGCCACTCCCAATGCATATTCATTTATTTTATTTATCTGCTGGCGGCGTTGGCTGTCTGCTTTAATTAACAAACACAGATAAGGAAAAGAGCAGGTAAGTTTGCACCTGCCATCGGAAAACGGCGCTATCAGCTGTGAGTCACAGATCATCTCCGTGGCGGGGGGAAGAGAGCGGCTCGGAGATAACGCAGAGCCTGTCCATAAAGAGCAGCCAGTGGCTGAGGATGGAGAGCAAATTAACCCCCGCAATCCCAGCACAGTGAAGAGCAACGAGGGCCAGGGCCGGGCCTGCTGCCAGGATCACGGCACAGCATGCTGGTCTCGCTGAGGGGGATCCCCTCTCCTGGCTCGGGGAGCAGCAGGGAAAGCTGCGAGGGAGGAAACGCTTTATTTTTCAACGCCTGGATGAATGAATTCAGTCACTCGGTTTCTTCTAATCTTTGGCAAAGTTGTTTCCACATTCCACAATCTGTTTCCTGCTTCTCTCTCAGTCGGAGGGTTGGTCCTGATTGGTCCTGATTGACTGCAATAAACCCCTGTAAAGGTGCATTATGTAAATCGAGGCGTGATTATTAACCACAGCAAAATACTTTTAGGGCCGACCTCTGAATGACAGTTTGTCTTTTACTGTGCGGATGAAACAGATAATTAACCACATTAAGTAAACGCTTTGATTAAGTGTCATCATCCACCTGTGTGGTTGTTGAGCAGGTCTGCCTGAGTTCCCAGCAGACACACAACACGTGTTCAGCCAGTTTGAGACACTGCAGGGTTTTAAATTGCACCCAGAGCGACAGCTCTGACTGACTTCCATCACGCTTTTTGTCCGAAGGCCTTTCTGACACTTTCTGACACTTTGAGTTGGCAGCACTTTGCTCGAGTTAGAGGAACGGGAATAACAGCAGGCTGCATCCTGTTGGGAACGTGGCTCCTGAATAAATAATTCAAGCACCGTTCTGAAGCACTCATGAAAAAAGATGACTCCTCCGGACCCTCATCCAGGTCCATAGAAGTAGCTTTGAAGTGTAAAGTTTGTTTTATGCTTCTTATTTTACCTCATGGTCACTGTGTCTGGAGACTACACGTCCAGTTTTTGACATCTTCATCTCAAATTGTTTCATGTGAGAGTTTAACTTCCTGATGACCTTTGACTGTTGGGCAAGAAGAAGAAGATGATTAAGAGAAGAAGAAGAAGAAGTGGAAGAAGAAAACTACTTGATGTATCCTGAGGCATCTCTGGCAAAGATCAGAATTTCTGTCTCTGAAGCAAACAATAAAACAGCTCAGCAGGACCCAAAGTACTTCTCCTCACACACACACACACACACACACACACACACACACACACACACACACACACACACACACACACACACACTGGTCACAGCTTCACGATTCCTCTTTGCTCTTCCTGCTCAATCAATACTCTGCAGCTTGGCCACTGAGGATGAATTTAACAGGCAAAACTTGTGAATATTTCAGAGCTCTGTGGTGCTAAGCTGCAGCTGGGTGGTATATTTTTTCTAATAGAGTCAATAAATCAGTGATGAACTTCCTTCCTAAGTGTCTGTTCAACTACAAGAAGTGATCACGTTTACTGATGAATTTCTGACCTTTCCAAACATGAGAGTCACAAGGGCCACGGTTAGTTTGGTGATTGGACGGTCGTCCTGTCATCATGTCGCCCTCTGCTCCTGAGCTCGGAAAAGCTCGGTCTCCTCTGGGAGCTCTGGGGACAAAGCTTTTTTTGCTGTATTGATCCAGGTTATTGGGTGTATTGATCCTGTCCATGGGTCTGTGCATATCAAACCCACACAGACAAAGATGAATGGGATTTTGCAGAGGAGCACTGAAATACTGGGATGTTTGACCAGAAAAGGAGGCCCTTATCCTCAGACACACGCATTCTGTAGTGTACTCCTACCAACAGCCTGTCATTGATCAAAGCTATGATAATGGATTAACAGAGGTTAAATCTTGGGCTTCTCACCAGCCTGCCAGAGCTGAAGACGCCTTTGATGAGAAGTGAAATGTTTTCATGAATCTACAGGTTCACTTGTTGGTTGACCTATAAGGTCTGTTGACAGGTGCTTTGTCAAACTGATGAAACTCTGAGAATCGCGATCTGCTGCTTTTAAGAGAAACTACCAGATCTGAAGGTTAATAATGCAACACTGCGGTTTGACTGATCCTGAATCATGAATGAATGTCAGGCTTCCTGCTGCGTCTCAGATTTTTTTTTTTTTTATCTAGTAGACTTTAGACATTGTCACCTGCAGGGATTAAAATACCTTTTAACTTCAATGTGTGCGAATTACAACTGTGCTGCTGGTGAACTGGAGCTGAACCGGGACCGTGCAGGTGGCTCAGAGGTAGCTCTCACTTCTGACTGGGGACATGTTTGAGGTTCGGGCTACGCTGGGAAAAACCTTTGAGTTGAGGTCTCCTGGCTGATCCAGGAGCTGTGTAAAGATGCAGCTGCTTTTCACATTGTCACATGTTTAATTCATTTAGTTGTTTTGATTCATTCTCTGAAAATTTTGATAAATTATTTATTCTCATCTCATCTTAATTAGGCGGTCCCTCTCAGGGTTTATCCATCTTTATCTTCAATTTCCTAGTCTCTAATAATACTAAAATACATGACAAGTGTATTGATTTTCATTTCTTACACTTTCAATGTGATGATCAGTGAAGGTCATTGATCATTATTTTAAAAAATATTGACAAGATAATCTTGTCAAATAGGACACAGGAACTTTGCGCTCTCGTCTTGTCTTTCAGTGTTTCGTGGTGATGAATTTAGATCGACTCCCCGGGGCAAAGTCTAAAGCATCGCAACAACAGTGCAGAAAAAAAAGCACAAAAGTGACGAAGCCCTCGAGCCGTGGCACTCACGGACTCGTCGGGAACTCGGATCAAAAGCGAATCCTCGAGGCTGCTCATCTCGGCTCAGTCTCAGCAGCTCTGCAGATCCAGCCTCATCCTGACAGTGCTCTTTTCACTCAGCCACCTTTGAGTAAGAAGGCTATAAACTGAACATATTATATATGATGCAATACCGCATATATAAGTTGTTTACGTATATTGGTTATTAAATGAGACGTGTTTAGTCGAGATGAGATGCATGTATTGCCAAGCAGCAGCTGGGAGAATGTCTGTGACGTGTGTGTATGTGTCTGCTCCTTCAGCCGATAATGATGCAGTTAAAAAGAAAAGCATTCATGAAGCTGGTAACAGGTGACCTCGGCACGATTCCTTTTAATGAGAGCGCAGCGTTTTCGCACCTTATCGCTCATTAGTCACTCTCTTCCTCCGTTTGTCTTCATCACATCTCTGGCTATTTGATGGCCATGTTCCCTTGTTCACTCCAACCAACCCGCTCAGTTCCAGTCCCTGTCCTCAGTTATTTTTTCCAGTCAACTGGTTTTCAATGGCCACATGCACCGGTTTGCATCTGCAGCTCATTCAGACCTGTTAACGATGAGGTGAATGTGGAAATGATCTTAACGAGGCGGCGAAAAGGTCGTTCACACGTTGAGTGGACGACTCACATACAGGAATTTGCTTTGATCCAAGTAATTAGTGCTCTGAGAACCAGTGACCTCAGGTTCATGCTTTTCTATCAAATTTCAATCGTATTTTATTGATTCACACATGTTATGATGCGGCTGACTTCAGCTTCATCTCTCCGTGCACGCTTGTGAGGAATTCTGGGATTTCATTAGGCATAATTTGTAATCCATAACATCACTGAAAGATTCAGAGAGGCCGCAAAAAAGTCTGAAAAGCAACGTGGTAAAAATTTCCCGGACTGGCTGCGATGCAGGGAGACTTTATCTGGAGACATTTGAGGAACGAGTTCATTTTTAATCCCTCATTACTGACTCACAGACACACACCAGCTCGGCCGAGCAGCCAGAAACAGACAGAAGCTACTCTGCAAAGATCTGTATAGCCTTCTCCTCTTCCACCTCGGCTCATTTTAAAAATGAATTTGAATCAGTAATATTACAGTCTTATCCCCAACTCGCTGCACTGACGCTGTGCACTCGTACAGACACACATGGATTTAGTCTGTGTAAGATGAACCGCCCTACAAATTATCATCATCGTGAGAACAGATTGGGATTCCAGCCCTTGAGTGAAAATCAGGACCATGACTGTTTTCATGAGCCTCAGTAGATTTTTGACTGATTTTAATCAAGGACATAGCATGAGCTGTTTGTCGCTACTTCTGAAAAGTTCAGACCAGAAAGTTTTAATCATTGTAATCATGATCGAACATAACCTTGCAAAGGTCAGATGGGAGGCTAAAAATAGAGCAAACTGTGTGTCTACAGCCTTGCCCACTTCAATTTGTATTCAAATAAATGCTGCTTTGTGTTTAATAATGATGACTTAATGAGTGTTAAACTGTAACCGATGCCTTTTAATATGCATCCAAACAGTGGGCAATGAACAGGGAAAATTATGGCGATAATTATGCTCATCATTATTATGGAAATGTATTCTTCCAAGGGAGCAGCACCCAAACAGTTGACGTGTCTGTCACCTGTATTTGCTCTTGTCCTCTGACATTGGTTTTCACTGTATTATTTGTCTTCTCAGCTTGCGATATTTTTGTTACAATAATTTGAATATTATTATAACCATCCATTATCCTACCATTCATACCAGATGGTGTCTGCAGTATACACAGGGGGCCCTGCCCCTCCATAAACACACAACACGCACTGTAGTGAGGCCTGATGTTTGCGGAGGGTTTGCTCCCTCATGAGCGGTGTGTGCAAACTGCGTGATTGATGTGCCGTGCTACGCACCATGATGAGATGAGACGCACCGTGACCAGGAAAAAGCAGGTGACATAGTTAGCTCGTTAACCCAAAAAATTTAAGCTTTCAGATATTTTTTTTGCATTTGTTTTTCTCTGTTTTATGTTTTTGTTTTTTTGCTAGTCCAAATTTACAATTCAGTGACTGGCTTGCTAACATAGCTCAGTGCCCCTCTATTTCACAGATGATCAACACAAACCATTATCAGTTTATGGAAACCTGGTTTTAGAAGTCAACATGTAGGCTACTGGGCTGTGTGGAAATTATACCACTTTAGCATTGACTAAAAAAGGGGGCATGCTAACTCAGATCTAATTAGCACCAACAATAAAGAGGAATGTGCGTTTGAGTAATAAATCTACAAGTTGTTTCCCTCCCTGACACTGTCTTGGAGCCTAACGTGTGTGCAGAGTAGGACTTCTGTGAAATGGATAATTAACAACAATAATATGCTCCACTCCATCGAGGGACCTGGACAAACCCAAGCTCTGATTATGCCTGGATTGTGGCTTTAAAAGAGGTGAGAAAAATGTGAAGAAGAAAATGCCAAAACACTTTGTTTTCTCAAGAATATGGTCTCTGGCGTGACAAAAAGAATCCTTAATGTTGTGACTGCTCATCCAGCTGTGAAAAACATCGGCTGTTGAATAAAGTGAGTGCACTTAAAGGATTTTTCATAGTTGGCCTCTACCACCATTGTTGGCTTTTAACAGCATGTACTGCCACGCACATCTTAATAGGGCAGACAGACTTTTATCTTGACAGGTCAGGAGTTCACCTCTAACCTGTTTGTCTCCGTGCATCATCCATCTGTTCCCTCCGCACAAGAGGAGACGAGAGCAATCAAATTGAAGGCAACACTCCCCAGCACAAACCCTGAAGATCTGCCTCTTCAGCCCCTGCACAGAGTGAGGTTTGCTCAGAAAACACACCAGAGCAACAATTAAAATACATTAATGCCCTCTCTCCGCCTGCCTCAAGTTCCTTTCCCTCCTATTTTCCATAATGTGAGGTACCGGGGTAATATGTCACTTTTAATCAGTATCAGTTTTATCAGTTTTATCAGAATCAGTTTTAACCGTCTTATGTTTCTAATAGAGTTTTAGTTGAACAGCAAGACATGCAAACCCCACACAAACTCACCACACCACAGTGTCTTCCCATCCTTACACAGATAAAAAATGTAATCCAAGAAAGTGTGAAAAAAAAGAAGAAAGAGTCTGCAAATCACTGCACGCTGATTGTTTTCTCTGTTATTCACATTTTCCAGCTTTTCTGGAATTCAAATTTGCAACTGGGACGTATCAATCCCCTCAGGACTGGCTGACACGTCTGAGATGATCTAATTATGTGTGTGACTCCAAATTGTGTCACATGGTCAGTTTGTGCAAAGCTTGTTGAATGAATGACAAAAAAAAAGTCCAAGGCAGGCAGGATGCCTCTGCGTCCCGCACTGACTGATGATGACTCGGGAACTTGCAGCTTGTCACCTTGAGTTGTTGTGATTTGATGAAATGAAGAACTACCCTCAGAGGGAAGATGCATGAAAGCCTCTGGAGGTCCAGCAGCCTTGGCACCACTTTACCCTGGCAGCCCGACAGCAGAGAGCGACCATCCAGTGCAGCCGCCTGGCTCAGGTCCAACCTGGCAACCCGGCAGCAGGCGGACAGATTGCTGGAATGCGGCCACGGTGAACTGGCTCCAGTATTACAGCAGATATAACACACACACACACGCACGCATTTTCATCAAATGTTGGTTCCTGCAAATGTTTAGCTCCTGGCATACCTGAGACAGGATGCAACAGCAGCGCTGAGCAAATGTGTTTCCGCATCAGACCTAAAGCAGCGGCTTCTGAACGCATCACATCTCACTTGTCCTGCGTGGAGTGGAAATTAAAGGTTTATGTAAAGTGTGAAGCTGCTTCTGCAGCCCACGCTCGGCATCTGTGGGTAGAGCGAGAAGCTCTCATTCAGGTTTTTCTTTCTTTTTTTTTTTAAGTCAGCGATTCCAGAGTCCAAGAGCTCTTTGGATAAAAGCATGAAATCAGATTTGAATAAAACTCTTTTTGTTTGATGCCGAATGTTTAATGTCGCCAGTGTTTTTCTTTGAAATGGGTAAGATTACACCTCTCACACACTCATACACACTCATACACACTCATACACACACACACACACTTTTATTCTTCTTCACAACTGGAGATCCTCACCACCACAATGCAAGCCCTGAAAACCGTCCATCAACCTGAATCTTAAAACCAGGCCAGAAAAAATGTCTTTATAATTAATGATGATAAGTTTTCTTAAAGAAGCAATAGAACACACACACACACACACACACATATACACACATACAAACATATGTGAATTCAGTGTCTCTTGCTCTATGAATGATACAGGCAAAGACTGGTTATAAAGCAATTTATGACAATGAATGAATCAAGATGTAAACATCGACTGTGCAGCTACGTCTCAAGGCAGAGATAATCGTTGCACCGTTAGAGGGCACATTATGTTTCATAACACAGACAACTTGGAACACGCATGAGTGTGATGCTGCAGCTGTGCAGGGTCGCTGAGGCGGCTCCACACAGCTGGAGCAGCGGGAAACAGTCCATCCTCATTGACTTCGAGATCTACATTTAACCAACTCTGTACTGCTGCAGCAGTGGGTGCACACTGGGGGTCACGTCAGCCACAACTTCTGATCTCAGGGATTAGACCCGTTTCCCTCCAGTTTTCTAACCTTTAAACTGAGCTAAACAGCTCATTCTGCTGTATCCTGGTGATTGTCTCGACCTGCAGGTGAGCACTGAGAGAAAACAGAAGTAGAAGCTCTTCTGCAGTGACCCTGCAGATGTGTGTGTGTGTGTGTGCACAGTCAGGTCATAAATCATCTCCATAGCCCATTTTTCAGGTGTCTTGTGTAGTGCTTTTCTACCGCCAGGCTGAGTTATAATGTCGCCTTTGCAGTACAAGCCACAAGGTGAAGAGCAGACGCTGACCCTCTCACGCTCATACAAAGACACAAACATGCACACGCACACACACACACACACACACACACACACATACAAGTGTCTGCAGCATCATCTCACATGCATGTTCTGAACTCAAAGTTGGTGCGCAACATGAGGTTTTGATCCGTAGTTTCAGAGCGCTCACCCTGCAGCAGCGGCTGGACAAACTTCGGCAGACTCAGTTTTGTATTTTCAGACTTCACAGTATTTTTGAAAATAATCTTGTTTTAGCAGATTCAGAAGTCGAGTGCGTTCTTTGTTGGTTTGAAATCAGATTCTGTGCCTCTGTTGTTCGAGATAAAATACAAAAACCCAACATGAAATGGTGCCGCAGTTTTAATGAGACTCTTGTCCTGGTGCAGAAACAGTTCAGCTGTCTCTGAGCTGACATCACGGAGCTGTTTGGTTGCTGTTTGGTTTCTCTCCACCGCTAGGCACCGCTAGGCACAAACCTCTAATCTCCTCGCTGTGAAGGGACAGTACGACCCACTGACTAAACCACCCGGATAACGAATGTCTCAGCCGTATTTCCCCAACACCTCCTTGACCGTCATGGTGACATAGGGTCAACCGAGACATTAGAGTCCATCCTGTGAGGCTCTTGAATGTGGCAGATTTGATTTGTTATCCACTCATGTAATGATGGTTTGCTCCGATGATGACCTCTTGATTGACCTCTTGGTGACATTAGGGGAAATAGTATAGAGAGGAATGTTGAGGAGAAACCAAAGTATTATATAAAAAAAAGTATGTGTGGAGATTTTTATCCCAATCATTAGATGGTTGCTAAGACAGAGCAAATTGTCTTACTCGTAATGAGGAGGAGAGCGAACCTTGCAGGATCCTTGACTCAGCTCAGTTTCAGGGCTTTGGTGGTCTCCCCGAACCCTGCTCTGAGCACAGATCCAGGTTCTTATCCCAAGCAGCTCTGAAATTCAAAACAGCACGACTCGGCCTCTTTACTGCGAAAGCCTATTTGTGTGTGAAGGCTGATGATTGGCTGCAGGCTCGATCTGCTTGGATCCTGCAGTGTTAAACACAAAGTGAATTTGAAGCAGACCAATTATATCTGACTGGCTGAGAGTGTCGGCTCCAGGGCAGTCGCACCGAGCAGACGGCCGACGCTGGGCGGCACACACGGCGCTAACAAGGTGGGGGGAAAAGTTGATTAAATGAAGGGAGCGACAGAAGTGATTATATTTGGCTGCTTTGCAGAAGCTGATTAATAATCGCACTGTGTGAGAGCTTCCCCACGGTCGACTCTTTTCAAGCCATTGACTTTAAATCACGTTAAGTACATTTTTCACAGCTGGGTTCAAGCCCGAGGACGTTTTAAACTGAGTCAGAGTCGGCTTTGATTTTCATACACCTCCAATATCACTGTTTTCTGACACTCACTTCTCAGAGCGGCTTCGCAAACTATTTATTTCACGAGGGAAGAAAAGAAAAGCTAGATTAGTTCTTCTGTGGAGACGTTTCAGTCTTCATGTGGTCCAGGCGTGTTTCACTGATATCACATCAGCTTGCTCTGAATCTTGTTTACAGAGATGATTTTTTGCTGGTTTGCTCAGTAAACCAACAGAGAGAGAGAGAGAGAGAGAGAGAGAGAGAGAGAGAGAGAGAAAAGATTTTACACCCAGAACCCAATAACAAGAAATACAGGGCAGACTCCAACTCAGTAGTCAAGTTAGAAAGTGATTGAAAAAAAAAGGAGCACAAGCAAAAGAAGAAGATAAACAAGAAACAAAGACAAGGGCACCGGAACAAGGAACAGAAAGCACAGAGAGTGTACGGATCAAGGTGTCAACTGAGCAACCTGACAGACCGAAAGAAACAAAACGGATGGAGAAAATAATAGTATACCTTGTGTTTTTGTTCGATGGAGGAGTGCTGTGGGATGTATGACCTTACAGGGCTTTGCATAAAGTATGTGCTTTACAGCAGTTGATAATGAAGAACAATAACAATCCTCAACAAGAAGAACTTCTTTGTCACTGTCAGGCCAGGGTCGTTTAGCATGCCAACTACCTACACATAACATATAAGGCATTGAGCCTTGGATGTTAACCCTACTCAACCAATGAGGATGCTCTGCTGGAAAAGTCCACCCTCTTCAGAGGTTTGTCCTAAAACTAAACTGGAAACAATAAGTCATGTAGCACAAGGGAGAAAAAGATGCAGAGACCACAAATGTCCCCACCACTAGACTTGGTGTACATCTTGAGTTAAGATGACATTTCTTCACAAGATCTTCCTGTGTAAGAGCATTGGATCCGTCACAGACTCAAACACACTCAAGTCAAAGAACACGAGGGCAGCTGAGCGGACAGACCTGTGTTCTGGAAAAAAAAGGAAATTCAGGAAAACACAAAGCGCATATGCAAAGAGACAACAGAATTCTTCCAAAGCAAACAAGAGACATACACTTGAAATACCAGAGACTAAGGAGAATTGCCCGTGACCCTGTGACATTTCACACTAGATATAAAAGTGTCGAGTAAGAGTCCTCAGGAGCCCTCATGGTAGAACTAAAATCACAAATGTCTGTAGTCTGTTAAAGCGCTCCTCTGATTAAAATTTTATCTCATTTTACAAAGATTTCTCTCTTCAGTGCCTTCAGTGAATTTGCTCCTTGTTTTCATCTACTGTTTTGTTTTATTCCCCCATTATCCCTGGGTGTTGAGATGTGCATTTAAGTCTCCCTTTGTTGTTTAAGTCACATCTTTATGTCTGGTTTTATGGCTATGTTTTTTCCTATTTGTTGCAATGCTTTTATCTGCAACACAGACACCTTATGCAGACCCTCATGCAGATGAAACACAGACTTTTTTTTTGTTGTTGCTCGCATAAGAGACTCAGGACTGATCACATGGTGTGTACAGGGACCTGCCACTTCTCAGCCTGTTATGTCAGCTTGTTATCATTGTCCACATTTTTATTTCATCGTGACACTCAGGTAAACAGCAAGTGCCAATATTTAGAGAACAGCCACTTAAAGGCTCATATCAGCAAGTGTACACAGCAGACAGCACTACCCCGCTGTTTCCTGGGAATTCACCTACGCCGGCTCTGCCAAGTCCTGCCAACCCGACGCCAGCGGGCTTCAGTCCCTCAATGAAAATGCTGTTCACAGCTTCAGTCCTGTGAGATGTCTGTCTTTACTACTAAGTAGCTTCTGTTTGGGCAGGTATCTACAGAACAGGTGACAAAATGGCCCTGGTTGAGTTCAGTTCTGACATATCGGTTCCCACATACTAACGCAAAAAGTCTGTGAAATTGAAAAGGCAAGAGAGGAAAATGTGTAAAGAATCATAAAATAAACACGACCTGAAGTGAGGATTGAAAGAAATGTAGCGTGAAACAACAGATTGGATTTGAATACTTGCATATAAAACCAAAACAAGAGTCCGCTGTGGAGGAAAGAGAGGGAAAGCTGACTGATAGACATCAGAGAGGCAGGAGGAACAGAGCAAAGCAATCAGGGGGGAAACAGGACATGGTTAACACAGCACACATGAAGAAAAACCTGACAAGATGAAACAGCAAATAATAAACCGGGACTATGACACAACTTTACATCATGAGAGCATGATCGTGTTACGTCATCGTTCTGTAAAAGTGCTTTCAATGGACTGAACATCTGTAATTCATTCAATTTGATTTATTGCAATCAAATTCTGCGGCAAAGTGTGTTGGCACAATACTGGCATGCACAGCTTCGGATCTTCAGTGCGTGCCTGTTGGCGCCGTGTTTAATATGAGATGAAGAGAAAGAGTTTTTCTCCTTCTGACATTTTCCAGGTAAGTGAAGATGAAGAGTCGGACCTGTCAACCAGGAGTTGCCGAGCCCATAATGAGAAAAGCGTCAACTTTGTTGTGAATCGCTTGAATTCAGTCACAGTTGCGCAATGAAGGTGACACTTCATTAACTTTTAGCCAGGAAATAAATAAAGGTTAACGTATCTCAGCTTATCCGGCAGGAACATCAGGTGGAGGAGGTGTGGAGGTAATCTGCAGTGGGGTGGCTTTGAATTACGATGGCCGACGAAGGTGACCTATGCATTTTCACTTTATGGTGATCTCAGTTCACAAGACCATAGATCTTCCCGTCTCATTGAGATTCATAAATAACAGTGTTCCAGTCAGGGGCAAATTGCAGGTTTTCGTTGCCTCTTCTGGACTGAGGCCAGATGAAAATCACCTTGGACAATAACTGAAGTTGCAGCAATAGACTGCAAGGAGAAAATTCAAGTTCTTTAGGATTGATCTTGACATGGGAACAAACATCTCTGATCTGCATTCTGCTTAGTTCTTGTAGCATTTCTCTGTGCTGAACATCTCACTGGCAAACAACCACTTTAAGGTCCTGCACTGCAGGTGGTGTGGAAGTGATGGAGATGAGGTGATGGACTCCGGTGGTGGTGGGGAGCTTGGGGATTAATAATGATTGTGTTTGTGCAGACGATGGGGAAGAGGACGGAGGTGAGAGTGAAAAAAAGCAGAATAATTGCCCGCAGCTCTTCGCTAATCCACCATGGTGAGAGAAAAGGCGACGCAGCAAGAAAAGAGCACTGACTTCATCACTTCCATCTTCATCATCTCAGGCTCCTCTTGGCACAAACAGGGGGATTTTTAATTAAAAGGATGTTGTAGTGTTTCTCATGTTAAAAGACTAGACTGCGTAAAAGCTGAGCTATCTCTCTGAAGTGAAGTCACCTTCACATCGCTTTCATGCTACAAATAGCAAGTGAGACGAACCGAGGAAAACTAAAAGAGGTTAATGTCAGATACATCGGAATGATAATGGAAGGAGATGAAAGATGAGGAGGATCTAGTGAGCCTAACAGAGGGATCTTCTTCATCTTCTGGGTGGAGATGTTCGTGAGTGGAGTCATCAGTGGAAAGCGTTCACTTCCTTTGACTCTACAGCGGAGATGAGGAGGAGCAGGGGAAAGATAACATTGTCGTTACTGTTTCGCTCTCATTTCCTCCTGTGCTCCTCCCCCTCGACTGTCCATAATCAGGCTCGGTAGTCACTTTGCCCGAGTGTTTTACGAAGCTAATCAACCTCCTCCCTCTTCTTCCACTTTCTTTCCAACTAATCCAACCGGGAGTTAAGCTTTGCTCTGTCGAGTCGTCTGATGTGAAAAAACTTTAACCTGAACTCTCCTTGTTCGCTCTGACCATTTGCTTCATTTATATTAAAATCAGGGAATCAGCTGATGTTCAAATTTCCTTCCATCTCAGTTCATCTAAGGCAGATCTGAGGTCAGTCTTTTTTTTTTTCAGTTTGTCCATGAAACTCAGCCCTGGATGCTAGACTGTGCTTCAAATCAGAGCTGTCTGTCGTCTATATAAAGCAGGCGCAGAAAAGGACTACATATACAAAGCATAACATGCGCAGGGGACGACCTGCAGCCAATCCTGGTGCTCCTCTAAGCAAGGAGTGTGGAGATGGTGATTCTCATTACTCAGAGAAATATCTGATAATTAGAGACAACAGAGCTGCACAGATAGAACCAGACGAGCTGCTGCTGCTGTGCTTATCCTGGATCTGTGCAATTAGTGGATAATCAGCAAGGACAGCCTCTTACAGCTACATCATTAAGAGTATGGCATTGAGCCAGAGGCCAGCTCATGCTACACAATAGCTCTAAAAGCAATCTTATTTGGACCTGTTTTTTCCCTGCCAGATAGCGTTGCAGTGACAGGACATGCAATGAATGGTTGAGAGCGCTATGATGTAAGTTGAGTGACAGCTTCTGCTTTTCAGGCTCTCTGTCAGATAAGGTTTTAATGACTGGTTGTGCAATGTCAAGGAAAGGTGGCATGTGTTAATGGAGGAATCAAAGAGACGACGTTGACGCAAGTCGGATCCAATTGGGCTCGGCTTCTGTTGTTCCCATCAGCTTGGTGACAGCCAGAGGTAGACCAACAGCAATTTCAGACCGTCGCCTCCTCCCGCTGAGCTCCACAGTGTCATGACTCCTCCATTTCACACTTTCTGGCACCCAAATTTGAAATAATTTGTACACAAATGCCACAAGTACCTGTATAAACTGAGATCCCTTAGAACTAATTGAGTGACTGCTTGTTGTCTGCATCGTGGATCATCTGGGAGGGAACTGACATTTCCGTTCTCTGCATGTACATTTATCAGAATTGATGAATAAACTTCCTGGATCTAGTCTCTTTAATGTGAAAAGCCCCAGAGAAGTTTCTTACAGCTCAGTTTTTAAATTAAAAAAGAGAAAATCATGAGGTCTGAATAAACTTGGTTGTTGTGGTTTTTGTGGCTGAGTTTTGGAGGTTGACATCTGCTCAGTTGAGTCAGACTCTAAACAGACACTGTGGCCCGTTCATCAGCACAACAGCTTTATTAATGATTCATTCAGATCAGTGAGGGCTCAATGACGATCTGCTCGCTGGCTTGTGAGATATTGTGCGTGACCAATGGACAGCTGGATACTCTGCAGTCAATCCATCATCATCTGCCTCCTCAGGGTTTCAGCTGTGTGAGAACAACAACAGGAAGAAGACTGATTAGTGGGTTAGCAAAAGAATTATTCTGCAGACGTCTTTTGTTCTGATACACAGGCGGAAGGGGGCAGTTTTTGTCTGCTGAGATACAGAGAAGGACCTTCCTGATGTGAGCGAAGAATCACAGAAAACAACAAAGCAGAAGGAGGTCAGCGATTCAAACGGGAATAAAAAGACATGAAACGAAACTCAGACTTCTATCGACTCTCCAACGAAGTGGCCGTCGCTACAAAGTGGAGCTGCAGCGAGACAGATAGAGAAGAGAACGGACAGTTTGAAACAACTCCTGTGAATTAGAAGTTGTTTAATACCTTCGACGTATTCCTGAGTGGAGTGGAAATTAATGAAACGTTTGAATCAAAGTGACAGGATCACTTGTCAGCATTTTGTGGTTGATAAAAAGAAGTTGGTTGATGTAAGACGTCACCCACTTGTTTGCGAAGGACGTTTGATAAAGCCAGGAGTTTGAGTTGCAGGCGGCTGCCATTCCTTGTAATGGAGCCAGCAGAAACCATAGGGCGGGTAGGACGGGGGGAAGAAGAATGAATGACGGGTATAACTTTTCCCCTGCATCCTCCTCAACACACCCACTGATCCATACAATCTATACTGGTTATCAGAGAATAACAGAGCCATACTAACGAGGTAAACACAGTCTATTTGTCCAATTAATGTGACTGACGCGCTCTCCTCTGTGAGGCTCCCCCGTCAATCAAATGGACCCGCCCTTATGCATTTATTTCTTTAAGCTCTGATATCTTAATAATCAGGGAACTATTCGAAAATTGAACACCAGATTACTGATTACTTTTAGTTCTGAAAAATGACTATTAGTTATTAAAAGAAATGATGGAATGAGTATTTCATGATTGACTGGGTGTGTATTGGACAAAGTGTTGATGGAGCCACGGCCCTAGAGGATCTCTGTGGTATTGCAAGAAAAGTCAATTTGGCTTTATTTTTCGTACCAGAAGACTACCTCGATCTTTTACATACAGTCTATGGTTAGCATGAACAGCATATTAGCAGCAGAATACCTTTAGGGAGGTCTCTACTCTGCTGCTGTGACATTTTGTCCCATATTTCAGACATATGAGTCTCGACTTTCCCCTGTGAGAGACGCTTTCAACATATATTCAAATTGTACAAAACAAGCAGAATCTTTTTGTGCTGCTATGAAGTGCCTGCAGGCTCACAGACAGCCTCCTGTAAACCGGTCCAAACTGCCTCTTTAGTGGGAGAGCAGCTTTAGATAAGTGAGAGTCATTACTGTGGTGAGGTTTCATGAAAGCCCAAGGGGCTAAAATAAACCCGCAGAGGTGGAATGAGTGTCACACCGCGTTAACGTACGCTCACAGCAGCCGCCACGATGGAGCCGAGCACTGTTGAGACTGTCACTTTCACTTCTGTGCATGTCACATCTTTTCATTTATCATTTAGTTCTTTTCTCTGTGCTCTGTATCTGATGCTGCCGACACACTGTAGGAACATGCTGTATCTCTGCCAGTGGGATGATCTCATTTCTTATTCCAGTGACTTGTTCCACTTGTTCCCTGACACTGACTGTGTGGCACTGCTTGACTTGTATTGAGGAAATATCATATTTTTTCATCAGAGATGCTCCAGTGTGTGGACAGATCCTGTCACCTATCTCCCTGCAGGGTTCATTAGCTACAAACTGGTTAATGATTTATGGCTAACACACAGACCTCTTTAATCACTCTGCAGTCCAACACGGTTTATGCTCTATAATTAACGTGAAACTGTCTCCATTTACATTAATAGCAATATGCAAACTACTGACCTCTATCTGAATCAGACAATCATTTCATCCCAGTATTTACATGAGCTGCTCAGTTATGCTGGAGAATATTGTAGGACTAATGCCAAATACCCCCTCACAACACACATTGTTTGTCACACCATTCATGACACATACTGAAATAGTGGAAACGGCTTTGTGCAACAAAATAGCAGCACAATCTTCACACAATCTTCCAACAGTCTCCAATTTCTCTGAGAACTGTATGTGCCCGTTCAGTGTGGTGTACCTTCATTATATGAATATCCTCTCAAAGTTTCAAACTGAAAAGTTATTCTTCTCACTTCTTCTAGTTACTCATTGTTTAGGGCATGACCAAGGGCATTGAGAAATGGCAGTGGGCAATTGAAACAAAACGTCAAAACAAAATGTCAACATTTTATTTTGTTTCTCAAACGCTGTATATCAGAGGTCACAGAGTTGGAATAGAAAAGACTGAGGACTTCACACCAACGCTGTGGAGATCAGACTGACGATGCTTCAGACACAAGTCTCCACTCATGTGACCCTCAACTGAGCTATTAGTCAGGGATTGTGACAAGAAGCGGAGAGTAGACACATGAGGGGAGAGATGGCGGTGTCCGATGATGGAGTGGGGTCGAGACACTTGTAAATTGTCACTCTACATGATACATGATGGTCAACAGGTCCAGGGTTGAGATGAAAGAGAAAGAGGGAGAAACAAACGGCAGAGCTTGGGTCTGGTTTATTTCCTGGTCCTGTCAGCAGCTGTCTGACTACGCGCCTTGTTCGCTGCCACAGTCACACATTTACTTCCACATGAACAGGTCTGATGACAGACTGCTGCTGTTGATGCAGTTCATGACACACACACACGTTTTCTCTCTGTGATTCTGCTAAACGACCTCTTTAAGGCCATAACAGACTCGCTGAAAATTAACATCTCTCCCAGCAAACAGAGAGTAAAAAGTCGCGGGAAAGTGTTGACAGCAGAGTTTGTAAGGCGGAGTGTTTTCAGGGATTATTTCTTGGAGATTATTTCCTCTGTGTGTCAGACGGCTGATGAGAGGCTGAGCACGCATCTGAACACAGCGCGCTGAAATAAGCACCAGAGAGAAAGTTTGTGTTCACATTCGTGGATTATCTTTGCTGAGGCTGTTTTTCATGCTGAGGAGGAACAAAGACCGGTGGGACTCCTTCTGAGGGAGGAAACAATAAAGAGACAAGTCACCAGCACTGAGAGCTTTCAGTCGCTGTCTCCAGGGTTGTGACTTACACCAACATCCCATCAAACTCACTCACAACAGCCTCTTTATCTTTCATCAGCTCCAACAGACAAAAACAGGTAAATACAAGTCACTTTAAGTCGTGATAGGTAAGTACAAGTGACTAGAGGTAACAAGTGAGAAGCAAGTACTTGTAACCACAAGTGACTGCGGATGACTACAGCTGGAGATGATAAAAGGTTGCTGCAGGTAAATACAGGTGAGTACAGACAGGCACAGGTGACAAACGTCAACAGCAGGTGTCTACAACTGACTATAAGTGACAACAGGCAACTACATGTGACTATACATGGCAACAACTGATATAAAACATTGTTGTATGAAAGTATTTACAGGTGACAACCAGGTGACAATGACAGGTGACTAAATGTGATTCCAGGTGACTGGGACAAAAGATGACAAAAGATGGCTGTGTGATTATCAGTAATAATAACAACACTGATGCTAATAATCACAGTTATTAGATTGTTTCTGTCTCCCGTTACCTCGCTTCAACACTTCACTTTGACGCCTGATGTTGGCTAATTGCGTGTTGTTGTCTGGATTGTGTTTGACTTCCTGCTTGCGGGGTACAGCGCCCCGGGAGCAGAGCAGTGCCTCACAGCGAGTGTTTCCTGTGAGGGGAGGAAGATGTGAGGAAGAGGAGGAAAAGCCAGGCAGCTGCTTGTTCTTTGGAGTCAGGGGATTTCCTATGGTTCAGCCTGAAACCCTGTTGCCATGTCTGGTGGTGTGTCTCCATCAGAAGATGGAGACACCAGTCCTCCTCAAGTTCAATAATATTAAAACATATTTTATGTTTCTTTTATGACGTGTTGTTTCTGCACTGGACTGACAATATCGGTATAAATAATATTACTGGTGCTAATTGTATTAGAGATATGATTTACTTATACTAATGGCATTGGATTAAACGTTTAGCTCCCCCTCTATGGTACTGGCAAAATACTGCTACTTCTGATGCTAATGCTCAAACATGTCTGAGGAGATTCTCATTTGTCCAGGCCAAGGAGTTGTAAATCGGGGCATATAGATTTGTGTACATTATTGAAGACACTCTAATCATAGATGCTTGTTCAGTTGTGACTGGTTAATGGGGAGGTCCAGTAATTAACCTCTGTGGAGTCAGAGCATTGCGCTGTGTGTACCTAACTACTGATGTACTGTAATCACTGAACCTGATGATTCTGGTAATGCTAATGCTAACTAATGAATCCCTGTGCTACCGTATATAAATGAGACCTATGCATTCAGCGCCAAATGCAATGGATGTATCCTGTATGACTGAACAACCCCTGTTGCCTTTTTGCATGAAGTTGCATCAATAGTTCTGGAGATATAAGCACGAATGTAATTTTTGCCCAAAGTGCTGGCCCTTGTGGCCAAATTTATAATCCGAAATGCATGAAAATCTAATCAGTTCTTTCCCTGTGAGTGTTGAATCTTTTTGGCCATCTTTTGATCCATCCTTTCATTATCTTACTGTTGTTGTTTCTTTCCAAAAGAACATGCTAAATTTGCCTTTTATCTATTTCACAATAATATCAAACTTTAGGTGAGAACTCAAAAAATATTTCACTGACCTCATTCGGCTTTCCTCATCTCAGCCCATCCACCGTCTGTGAAGGGTGGATGGGCATCTTGACACCTGTCTTAAAACCAAACTGATATTCAGAATCCATAATCTCCCAAAATGCTAATGTATTAAGATGATGATGAAAAGCCCTTATGCTTCTCTCCCACGCCCACAGAAATGAGAATTTAACTTACAGCTCTGTGTCAAGGCTTGTGAGTAACCAAACAAAGTGATTCTCTGACCAGCACCAGGTACCAAAACACTGAAAACCACCAGTATTAAGCAATGCCTTCACAGTGCTGTGGAGCAGAGTGAATGCAGGGAACGCACCCTGTACAGATCACACACTGAGCAACAATTAAAGTGATGAGTTATAGTTTGCATTGTAAATGTAAGACAAACCAGGCAGCATGTAATCACTTGCAGTTGAATTCCTTTCCATGTCACTTTACACCCAATGCAAATTTGCACCTCTTGTATTAACTCTCTGTATCCTTTGGCCTTATTGTATCCTAACTCTTGTGTTGATGTACATCTCCTCGATGTGCCTTTAATTGCACCCAGGGACAATTAAAGTTCTTTGAATTGAAATGAATTGTGTGGTCAGGTCTGTCGACACAGCAGAAGATGAGCTCTGCTGCTACACGGGGAGAGAATAATGACAATAAAAGAAGCTCGTGGCTCAGCTGAAGCTGATGCAGCAGCAGATAGTTTCATCCACCTGAATGTGACAGAGGGTTCATGTCATGACTGACATGCAGAGGTGGAAAAGGTCATCGACGTGACCTTTCTGATGGAGAGTTCATGCTGACAGGTTTCTAATCAGCAGATAAGAAGCCATTTCATGAGATGAAGGCATTGAAGCACCGTAACTTCAGAAAAAAACACAAACCTCGTCCGTTCCCACAGCTCGCTGTAAATGTCAGGATCTTTAATGGAGCCTCTCCCCAAAGCCTCAGCACATCTCATCAGAACAGGTAGATAAACAGCACAAACCTGTCTGTGGTCCACCACAACCTGATAACACACACACACACACACACAGTTATGCAGAGTTATATCATATTAGATGTTTTTGTTTCAGCACAAT
Source organism: Karalla daura (assembly GCA_029224185.1). NCBI lineage: Eukaryota > Metazoa > Chordata > Actinopteri > Chaetodontiformes > Leiognathidae > Karalla > Karalla daura. Next base: position 16,528,255 of record CM055196.1, read on the forward strand.
TAAACTAGTTCAGAGGTTTCAATGTGAATCCCCAAACTCAATCTCCTGGTGGCACTGGTTCAAAGGATGTAACTAAATGTATAAAATATCAGTGGTTCACAGTGCAAAATTTAATAGTTTCACAATCAGGCTCTGAAACTATGAGGTGGTAACATTACATAATAAGCGCTGGCTGTTCCCGCCTTTGAAAAATTGCCTGAATTGTCTCAGAGTCTGGGAGCTGGAAAGAACGTTTTAGCCTTTGGTAGTTCAGAACAACCACACATCAGTCACTTCCAGCGGTTTTATGCAGCTGTCAGCAGTTGTCAGGATGATGAGTCGCGGCGCCGACACAATGATGAGGAATCAGCTGCGGCCTCGGAGTTTCCGAGTCGTGCGGACGAGGACTTAGAACCACTTCAGGTCATTAACTCTTCAAACAATGATCAACAGTGTGATAAGCAATTTGTCTCATTCCAATTTGCGTCCGATTGCAGCGCTTTGTCGTCTCAGGGCTCCACGACTCTGCTGACAGCGCATAAACACTACGTCCAATCAGAGGGAGCGCCAGGAAGCGTTCAGGCGGGCGAAGAGATGAATCATTCTGCAGCTGCCCGCAAGACGTATGGGTCAGACTTTAATTCATACGTTCTACCCTGAAAGAGAGCAAACAGCAGAGCATTCAGCATTATCAGCAGCACCATCACCATTATCATCCATTACGGGCTAAAAGGTCGGCCCGGTTCTGGATGTAGCACATCTAGCAGATCTGCTCTGGTCTCCTCTGAGTTGTTTCTCTGGTGTCAGCAAAATAAATGTGTTGTGAAAGTTTCAGTTAGATTACAAAAAAGCAAACAATTTCCATGTAATCCTCAACTTTAAATGAAAGAATATTGTCGACCACAACGCAAATCTGCTCGCATTCAATTTTAATTGCATTACACATTTTTTTCCCAAATGTAAGTGCACCAGTGTAGTAGTAGTAGTGCAGATCTGAAAATTGAAAATCAAATATTTTCTCACTGTTCTTCCACAGATTACATTATTCATCCCCATGAATCCTTGAAGGCTGAGAACAACACTTAATAATTTACACCGAACCCTATTCAACGATGACGGAAACGTGAAAATGATCCGCATGCAGCACGTTATCTCAAACAGCTGGTAATGAACCAGACCTCCAGAGAGGAGCAGCAGTTCAGTGATGGGGGAGTGATGGCGTTTTGACGAGGGGGGTGGGGGAGGAGCATTCACAGTTTGTTAGCCCGTCCACGAGGTTACAGCTTAACGGCTTTTGACTGCAGAGTTTATCAGGTGAAGATGGAGGCAGAGGTGCCGATAACGGGGTCGCTTCTGCCTGGAGTTCCGTTATTTTCTCTCGGTCTTTCCTTCCAATTTCTCCAACATAATGAGCAAGCTTCAAAAAGGGAAATTGTGTTTTTTTCAGCACATCACTCAGAAACTGGGTCAAGTTATCAAATCTGTGTGTTCTCTGCGTCTGATGCATGAAACTCCCCATTGACTCTGAATCGCCACCGCAGGGCCCCGAGGCGGAGATCTGAGCTCGGCGTGGACACAGAGCTGACCCCAGCGGGTTTGGTCCCATGTTTGATTCCTGTGTGTTTCAAGGCTTCTCCGCTTCTTTGAGGTGACAAATAATCACGATCGAGCAAATAAAGGCCGGACAATTTGGTAATGTTCAACACTTTTACGGTTGTTTATAGATTTCTCTTTTTTACAGGAACAAACCGCATTTCATGTGTCTCTGAGCAACAATGCAGGGCATTTCACATACAGCGGACGGACACTGGTCAAAGTAGACATAACCTCCCTTCACATATGCCCGTAGCTCCCACTGGCTGCAATTACGGGAAGCTCAGCCGCTGGTTGTGGCAACAGCTCTGATGACAGCAATCACACTAAATATCACAGCTGTACGTCAACCCTGAGTGTTTGTGGCCTCTGCACATCCTTTTCCCCACACTCGTTATTGTTGCGGAGGAGAAAAGTGGTGAAACTGTGGTACAGTTTTATGATGGTTTTAATGCAGTCCAGTACATATATCTATATCTATATCTATATCTATATCTATACATATATATATATATATATATACATATATATATATGTGCCTCTGTTACAAGGAGGTCCACAATTACATTTTTCTCATAAGCCAAATATTTTCAAAGCCAAATCAAGGCTAGATTTAAGTGAAAGTAACTTAATTAGGTTATTGTGTATCATGAATTGGCTAACCTATTTCCATTTCGTGATAAGAAGAGGGCCCTCCATTTCGGTCAAACGAGGCTTCATTTGAAAGCATGACCAGACCTGACATCACACGGTGGGGGACCCCACTTTACTTGGCTCCACAAGGGCTGTTACACATCCCCACTTCCCCCTCATTATACCTCGGTGGGGAGGTAATCTGACTGGCTACACGCCTGCAGCAAAGTCGCAGACATGCCAGGCACAAGCAGTACAGAGAGAAGTTGGAGTGTTTGTTTTTACAGCGATATTGGAGAAAATACAGAGCCACCCAGACGATCGAATAAGAGGTCGGTCAATAGTTTCAATCCTTGATTACCAATTTAATCCACCCTTTAGGGGTTGCAAACTCCTGAAAGATGCTATGAGCCACCGACGTTGCTCTATTTGCTCAGGGGCTGCCCGTGGGTTGTCAGAACACCAAGGATAGTAACAAAAACATTTGTTTTCAAATTAATCTGATATTACTGGCTGCAGGGCAATGTTGGCCCATGAGTTGCTTACTGATCACTGCTCTATTACTGTATGTGTGGTTCAACCACACATACAGCTGGAAAATGCTGCTTACTGGAGCCATCACACCTCCCAGTGATCAACGACCACCACAACTGGCCCTAAGGCTAAAATGTTTCACACACAGTGAAACAAGAGGCGAGAGAAGCTCCTATTCTCTCATCTAATTTAATCTTTTGAATTGAATTGAAACTTTTTTTGCATACCAGGTGAAGCTCATTCCCACTTATTTTTGTACCCTAAAAAAAAAAAAAGAAAAAGCAGAAAGTCAACATCTGAGCAGCATCAAGACTCATGGGACGCCGGCTTGTAAACACTCCTGCCTTTGTTTTGTCGCCGCTCTCTCATCTTCTCACTCTCACGCTGCCTATTCTTGTTTCTGAGACACACTCAGCTGTTGGCTGCATCCAACCTCCCGATGGCTTCTCGTCCTCTTTGCAGCTGCCGCACTGCTGCAGGATTTTTCGGCGCATAGCTGTTTCAACAAGTCATTCATAAATAAACGCCTCCTTTAGCTCCACAAAACCAGCGAGTCCTGCAGCTACTGCATGTCGCTGATTTCCCTCTTTGTAAAAAGCTCAAACGTGGGAAAATAAATGTGCTGATGCCATTAAACACGCTACAGCTACACTAAAACTGAAACACAGGCCCGTTCACCAAGCCACCATTTGCTGCCAGAAGAAGACAGAAAAATGACCCAAAGCCTCCCATTGTCTGTTTAGTTTCTTGGAAGTGACTCAGACAATCAATCAAAATTGTGTTTGACTTCTCTTTGAATAGTTTCAGCTTTAGTTTGACTCAAAATTTCATATTGATTTTACTTATGTATTCTATTCCAGAGAGGAATATGTCAATATCTTACCTGGATTATTGTGAAAATGTGAAGTAATACAGTGTTAGAAACGATCTGGACTGATGTCGCTGGCTTTGGCTCGCAGCTATCAGAGCTGTGCGTGTGATCCCGGACTCTCAGCCTCGTACCTGGAATCCCACAGTGAGTTTCATCTTCAAAGCAAGTTTTGTCATCTCATTGGCGTCTGTATGATCAAATGTTTGCATGGACTGAAGGTGAGTTTAAATCCAATATTTTTTACGTTGGATCTTCATACTAGTGACGTAACCCGCAGCCACTGCTGTGGAAATGTTGGGATTGAACGCCGAATTCTGAAATTTTAACCGTGAACCAACATCTGAGCAACCTTGAGAGATTGCACACATCAGTCTGATCTCAGAGACACTGGAGAAGATGCAGATGGATCACTGCTGGGTAACAGGTGGAAACCTTGGAGGCCAGGGAACATGTCAGCATGATGTTCATATATTGTGGAGATGATAAAGATGCTGAAATGATCTGTCATGCTTCATTGAACTGACACTTTCTGAGGATGCTTTCATCAGGGCTATTTTAACTGCATTTAATGGCAATTTTACAGAACACAAATGCCAAGACTGTAAATCAGACAGTGTTGAATAAAAAGCAAAATTTCTGGGGCAAAAAAATCCACAGGAATATCAGGCAACAGTGATTCAAAGAACAGGCATTGTTACTTGGTCACAATGAGGTCCCACTCAGACAGATGCCCTTTGTGTGTGGACATTGTTCTGCCCATGTGTGCCTGAGTTTTCTCCAGGTATTCTGGAGTCAGAAAACATGCTTTTTTCAGGTTGGCTGGAGACTCTAAATTGCCAAGGTGTGAATGCGAAAGTGTAGCATTCTCTGCCTTTGCCCTTTGTGTGTTGGTAAAGGCTCTATCACATCCCGCAATGCTGTAAATGTACAAAGCAGACAAGGTAATGGAATGGGACACAGTGGGATATAAGACAAGACAAAACAAAAGCCAATCAGGGATAGAACTTGTTTACCTGTGAGACCTCTCTCACACTCAACATTTAATAATTGCAGCTGTCAAGTCATCATCCATAAACTAATGAGCAAAGCACAACAGTCAGCTAAGCAACGCTAATGTGCAATCAGTCTCGAACTCTCCAGAGCCTGGGGATCAGGACCACAACGTGCTGCATTCTGAGCATTTTATGCTTTAATCTGTCTCAGCTGGAGGCTCTGTTTATGTGCAGATCACAGGATTTACTTCTAGCTTATCGATGAGAAAGTTTTCAGTTTCAGTCTCCGAGGGGGTTGCTGACACACAGAGACAAACTGCGACCGGGCGCTCATTCTTCAGACGGGGAGAGGAGCTGACACCTGCAGGAGGCGGTCAGATGGAGGGTTTCCTCCGTTGTATCATCCATCACATGGCCAGGGCTGATGGCACCGAGACCCTTTCCGAGGAAATGTGTTGTTTCTGCACATGTAGCAGTGAAAGTTAACTTTTAATTGTCTCCCGTCGGACAAGGTTGGGGTCCGTAGTCTAACAGAGACAGACATAAAGATGCATTGCCTGTTTCCCGTTTTGAGGAATGAATGTCTTTGGAAATACCGAATAAACACAAAACTGAATACGTGGACAAGATCCATTCGACATTCAGATTCCTCCAGTGGCCTGGTACAAGGTAGGCGACTGTCTCTGCATCACCGAATAGCTAAAAACACATACTTACCACAGAGACAGGAACAATGGCAAATACATACTAATGCTGTAGCAGCCAACTTCATATTATTTTGCATGCATCCATCATCTTACTTACTTAGTAACAATGGTAGGGAATACCAGCTGGACAGGTCACCAGTCCATCGAGGGTTACACACCCACAGGCACATCATTCACACCTACATTCACACCTGTGCGCAATTTAGGCTACACTAACACTGCAGGCAAAAGTACTGAGTACCAAATACTTTCATAGAAAATAGTGTTTCAAAGTGATATCAGTCTGAACTTGTTGCTTCTCATCTGACTTTTCTCTGTAAGGTGCCGGAGGAAGTACGTTGGGGCAAGGTTGAATGTAAGCATTGGACAAAATCTGATTTTTTCGTTATCTGCTTCCATGGAACCACTGCTCGTTACACCCTTGATGTCCATACCTGTGTACTCACCTGCTCTCTGGACTTTTCTGCTTGCTCTTTGAGGCCATGTAGCAATTTCCCCAGAGCCAGCAGAGGAACCTGTCCAATCCTCCTCCATGCCTCTGTCTTTACAGCTGAAGCTTCCTGCATCATCCTGTGTGTTTCCCCCCCTTTACCACTTCTGTGTAATGTTTTCAGACAGCCGATCAGACGATATCACGGCATCATATCTCAGTTGAGAGCAGAGCTGTGGTGTCGACATAAAGAGGTTTAAAGCAGAAATTTAAAGTTTTTTTGCAGTTGTTTTGAAGATGTGGAGAGGGAAATCAGCGAGGAGGTGAAGCCTTTGCTCGCTACTTTAAAGCCAGTTCAAAGGCCTGATGTCAGTTGTGTGTAACCGGGTCTGAATTAAATCTCTCATGTCATTTGAAGTGAGGTGTCAGGACACCACCCATCCTGGTTCACTCAGTCTCTCCCTGGTCCGATTTCCCCCTGTCAACATCTAAACATGTTTCATGAAGAAAGGGTTTTATTTACAGTCAACCTGAGGAATCTCGCAGCCGAAGCGTTTCGTTCCCATGTGCTGATATTCTGCTGCTGGGCAGATCGGCCTCCACATCAAAAGCGCTGCATGAATAAAAGATCTTTGCCTTACGACTCGCCCTTGATCAAATATTGGGCGACACTGTCCTCAGATTCCCACAATGACACTGGCTGTGCGTTATTACGACTCAGATTACATTGTGCAGGTGCAGATAGCCCATTAGAGCGTTTTGACAAGCAATACTTCAGTTCTTATTATTCAGAATTCGCTGCACTCTCCTCTGCCACTCGGAAAAAAAGTTTGTGATTACTTTCTGTCTCCTGAGGAAGATTCTAATCCAAAAACAATCTCATTTCAGTAATAACTAAATCATCAGTTTATTTCTGTCTGGTGAAACACCCTCTGAACTTCCTGCTGATCCATTTATAGAGTCTTTATTTTTGAGCCAAATACGAACAGACGTGACTCACCTGTCCAAGCACCTCTCAAGAGAGATTTTGTCTATGACAGATTAATTTAATCAGAAGCTGTTACCTGAAATAATCCCATCTCTCAAGAGATTCTCAATCAATCTCTTTAATCCTCCAGAGGAGATCTTTAGAATAGAATATGCCTTTATTCATATCAAAATAGTGAAGTTTCAATTCCACTGTACCATAGATATGAGACATACAGTACATACATACATACATCCATTTAATTCTTTAGTATTTTTAATATTTGCACATTTTAAAAACTCAACAGGAAAAGGAACATGCATGTGATTTAATGCTCAATACTAAGATGTTCAGGGTAATGTCTAAGTAATGTCTGGGTCCCATCTGCTAAGACGAGTTTTAGGAAGCTATATCAGAGATTCCTGTGACTTCTACTTTTAACTTTGCCCCATCTGTCACCACCAACAACGGGAAGAGGAGACTGAGCTGAGTTTCAGAAACACTCTACCTGACAAAAACACATGCACACACATACACACATACACACGTGCACACACTCAGAATCACACACACAGTTACATACAAGACACAAGAACATGCAGCAGATGACAAGAACTGAACCATTTGGGAAAGCGAGCATTAGAAGGAACAGAGAGAAACAGCATCATTTTAGATTGTATGAATCTGTGCAGGTAAAAGAAGTACCTGAGATAATATTGGATGAAACAACTTTCTAAATTTCACCATAAGTTGTCATTTCAATTAAATCATTGTTGAGTCATTACATTTTCATACTGCTTCACGAGATTATGAGATAATGCCTGATTTTCAAGGCCCCCTATTTCTACAAAGACTGCAAAGCCCCTGAAGCTCCAGCTGGGTCATATGTGCTGCTGAGGGACATAAAGACCTCCACAGAGGAATAAAAGTCGACGGAGGGAAAAAGGTTACTATAGGATGGGCAGGCTTTGACCCAGAAGACTAGAATAGCTTCAGTTCTTGTGAGGATTAAGAAAATCAAATTCATTGTTTTTCTCTTCCCTGTGTTGCCTTGGAAGTAGAACTACCATCAGTCTGGAGACGAAGCACACTGTTCCCTTTAGACACAAAGACAGATGGTGCGTGGCTCAGTACGCTAGTTCATTGGGTTGGGAACTCGAGTCCTGTCCCAAGATGTTTTCCCTATGTCCATGTGTTTACCCAGATTTCCAGCCACAGTAAAAAAGCGTGCATGTTTGTTCAACTGGAGAGCCTAAATTGCCTCTAGATGTGAGAGATGAGAGGTGTGTGTGAGTGCCCTGTAATGGATGGACTCTATCAGGTATCTACATCAAGTCAGAGAAACTCTTTGAACAGTGAGGGAAGCCTCTAACACCCCTTATTCCCAACTACACCACTGTCACTCCCTAAAAGAGTCCCCTAAAACATGGCTGACGATATTAACAAAACTCTCAGTAGGTAGGGTACCTATTTTCCCAGCAGTCAGTCTGAGGAGGAAGAAGGAAGAAAGAAATCTTTAAGAATCCACAAACAAGTCCAGCTGAGATGACTGTGCACCCGCCTGAATCATGACGACATGTGTGCATGTGTGCCGGCGGCACCTGGTGAATTCATTATGTAATGCCAATGATGCCTGGAGATATTTTCAGCTGTTTCTGGGCTGCTGTGACACTGGTGAGGTCTGCCCAGGTCGCCCCTGGCATTTAAACCCCCTTAATCACCATCCACACTCAACGTGTCATTATTTCGCCTCAGGGCTGAAGAGTTTCCACGCTATTAACCTCACACCTATTGCACACAAGCACACAGCTCAGAGCAGGTTAGTTTGCGTGTGCACGCACGCTCACGCTCACATACACACACACACACACACACACACACACACACACACACACACACACAGAGTCAGAATAACATTGTCCTTGCGAACCCCACCTATAAATTCATCTCTTGACAGACAGGCGGACAGACAGACTGGGGTCGATACACTCGGAGCTGATGACCTGATAATAGGGGATAAGCTCATCACAGACAGGAGAGCAGAGGCCAAAGCCAACGCATGCACACACACACACACACACACACACACACACACACACACACACACACACACACACACACACACACACACACACACACACACACACACAGGCCACTCGGCTTCAAACATGAAAGCCAAGAAGTGGAAGTGGGTCAGACATTTTCAGCTGTGGACAATGTGTTTCAGTTTTTGATCAATTTTAAGGCAAATTAACGCAGAGAAACAACCATGTTCAAACTTCATTGTGTTGACACTGAAATGGATTGATAGACTATCAGAACAGAGACAGAATAAAAAGAGCTGTAAAATACACACACATCCACAAATGTACTGACAGAGAAGATTTACACCATGTGAGGACTGGAGTGTCTGACAGGTGAAAGTTTTTTTGTCTCTCTCTGACTTCACACCTGCTTCCCTAACAGTTTCTTTCCAGGACATGAGTAGGAAGCGGCTGCAGCTCTGCAGCAGCGCAGCATGATCCCGTGATGAAACTCCCATTGGTCTCTGCTGCAAGATACACCAACGTCTTGATTGCAGATCACACTTGTTGCCCCTGCGTTTCCAGGCTGAGACATGAGGGGCTTGAGGTAAATGATCAGTTGAAAATGGTTGTTGCTATTATCATAATTAGAAGTACTACTGTAGTAGTAGCATCAGCAGAAGTGGTAACAGATGTGTTTGCTTTTTGTATCATGTCCAATTTAATCCATTTTGGTCCTAAAATGAAATTTGCAGACAAACCCTTTGGAACCTTTATTTCCTTGATTTCTATCTGTGTAAGTTTTTTCCTTGTGTCATACATGCAGCTCAGTGTGGTCTCTGCTGTTTGGCCACTGCTATTTGTCCCCCTGACTAATTCATTTCAACAGCAGCTGTTGTCTTAAATAACCACAGCTGCCACCAAGTCCAGCGGCAGCAGCATCTGTGAGCAGGCTACACAGCTGGATGAGACACAGCCTGTCCTCCAAGTTGATAAAACCGTGCGGAGCAGAGCAGTTGCTGCAGATGTAGCATGGGCAGATGGAGCCTGGCAACCATAGGTGGTGCACAACTCCAGGCTGGACTCACAGACAGTGAAAAAAGGACTATAACCTGGTCCAGCTGATGTAAAAGTAGAAGTAGAAACTACACCTCCCTCCACCCTCTGGAGACCCAGCTCCAACTTGAGCCTTACAACATGTTTGTTCTGTTGAACTTCACAATGTGTTTCAAGGACCCTGAACAACCTCCTCCCAACCACCCCCACAAGCCACACCTTTAAAAAAGAAGAAACACTTTTGCAGTTTAAGTCATCATACAAAATTCAGCCTCAGAGACATGTGGACTGGGTGCAGCAGGGGACCAGACCTCGGCCATGATCCGTGTGTAGCTGAGCAGCTGCAACAAGGCCTGGTATTGATCCCATATTGACCTGTGTTTGGTCACTGAACTGCCTGTGATGCCCTGCTGTGGAGGGACTGCACAGACTCGTCTCCCAGAGACTACACGAGGGATGACATCACAGCACAGGAGGAAACGCTGCATCTATTGTCCATGTGTTCTGTAATCACATGGAACGTGGTCCAGACAAAGCATCGCTGTCAGAATAGAGTTTATTATAGATTAGAGTTTAGACAACTAAATCCATATATCCATCTACCATCTTACTGACTGTGTACCTTGACAGTGATGCAGAGGTCTTTTGGGCCTTATCCCCAGCTCACATGGAGCACAAGCATGTGATATAACCTGGATACAGGTAACAACTGAGTTTTGAAAACAGAAAACAGTGGTCAGGATATGTGGCTGAAAGAGCTGTGCAGAACATACAGGTATGTGCAAGTGGCCACAGTGTGATACTTAATCATTTTCTCACACCTTATCTGTGCCATGGGGGATTGCTGGAGCCTGCAGAATACAGAAATACACCCTAGACAGGTCAGGGAATTTATCACAAGGCACAAACACACACCACTCACTGTCACACTCACACCACAGATTGAGAGAATTTACACTCCGTTCGGCCTATTGATTTATATGTGCTATCCAGTGTAAATCCTCAAAGACATGAGGAAAACATGCCAACTCTACCCTGACAGAATGTTGATCCAGCCCAGGACGTCGGCTCTATGAGACATCAAAGACACAGTACGATTCTAATGTTCAAAGAAATAGTCCAGGTAATTGTCTCTCGTAGTTTTGCTGCAGGAGAGGCCATGGAGGTGGTGGAATAAGGTCTAGGACCTGCAGTTTGGGTAGTTTTGGACCACAGCCTCCTGCTAGAGGCAAAAAGTTTAGTGCCAGCCTAGGACATTCTCGCTCACTGCAGGGAATTATTATGTGTCCAGGTGAACATCTGTTGCACAGGTTGCCAGTCCAGCGCAGGACACACCATTCATCCTGACACTCACACCTCGGGGTAATTTATAGTCTCTAGATGACCTAAATTTTTAGACTCTTGGAGGATTTCCCAGAGTGCCTGGAGATCCATGCAGACATGGGAAGAACCCGCAAGCGCCACACACGTAAGCAAATGTGCATTTTGGTGTTTCACAGGTTCCTTTTTTTATTTATGCAAATGATTTGCACAGAAAATAAATTACCAGACGATGCTCGACCTTTCTCACATTTAACCAAAGCTCCTGTATCTCATCAGCAGCCCCCACTCGAAACCCTCTGATTAGTTGTAACAATGGTGATTTTCTCTGCCTCTCCTAGTCTTTTGTGCTGGTTCAGACTGAGCCATTTTCAGGCTATGGGTTAGCTGAGGACAGAATGACTCAGAGGAATACTTTTCCGGCTTCTCACATTTGACAAACCAACAATCGCCGAAGCTCGGCTGACAAACGGGCTATTTTTTTCCTCTATTACGTCTCCAAAATATTCCACCAACACAATAAATTACATGTGGATACTTGCCAGTGTATAGCCGTGAAATCCTGGATGCAAGTCAGTGTTTCAGGAGATTTTGTTCTTTGTGCTGCATTTCAGTATTTATTTAGTCAGTGATAAATAAATCAGCGAACAACAAAGAGAATGAATAATGGTCATAGTAGCAGGAAATCACACTGAGAGTCTGAAATTAAAATTTTACTAGCACTTAAACTGTCATTTCATTTAAGGAAAATGACAAAAAAGAGATAATCTGACTGTCTTTGGATTCTGGTGTCAGCACTGTCAACACTTTCGGGTTCTTCATCACCAACACCAGAAACCCTGATGGGACACTTTAACTGTCTGTGGCAGAGAAGTCGCTCCATTCGTTTGTCCCATAAAACGAGAGAAAAGCACAAAATGACCTTTGTTCATTGCTAATAGAGTACGTTTACGACTGTTCTACATCAGTGCAGTTAAAGTTTTTTCTTTCTGTGCTGCTTTCCACTAATATATCGTACTCTTTACTTTGAAGTGACATCTGTAGTCACTTTATAGATTAATATTTCACATACAAAAGAAATGATAACATTTATATTTAAACAAGTTTAAATATTAAACCAGCAGCTTTCAGCTGGCGCCTCATAAAAAGGTTTTCCAGTGTCTGAGACTGGCGCCACTGGCGCCTCCTTTTTAACTTTGTCCCACCCAGAGAGACGTCTCGAAACCTCTCACGCTATCATTTCAGCATCTGCTCTACCTGCATCAGTGTCCATTCTTCGGTCTGATCATGTGTCAGCCCGTTTTACAACACAAAGAGAACTTTTACTACCTTTCCTTTTGTTGTATCAGCTGTTCACATGATGGTTTGCAGGTGATAGGATGGTGGATAGTTTGCTGGCTGCTATCTATCTATCTATCTATCTATCTATCTATCTATCTATCTATCTATCTATCTATCTATCTATCTATCTATCTATCTATCTATCTATCTATCTATCTATCTATCTATCTATCTATCTATATCTATCTATCTATCTATCTATCTATCTATCTATCTATCTATCTATCTATCTATCTATCTATCTATCTATCTATCTATCTATCTATCTATCTATCTATCTATCTATCTATCTATCTATCTGGAGCACGATTTTAATGAGGTATATGTGGCTGCTGGAGTCAGAGCCACAATGTGTGATGTACAAGCCAGGTGAAATGCAACATGACCAATCAGACTGAGGTCTCTGAGAAATATCAAATATGTATCTGACTTAGCACCACAAATCAGAGTGACCTGGATTGGATTTGAAAAAAAAAATGGATTTCTGCTTCTCAGACTGCCACAAACAAAAAAAAAAAAACAAGATGGGGGAAAAAAAATCAAAATAATGTAGTCTTAGTCTCCTCTGCAGTGTGGCTGGACTCTAAAGATACTTTAAATTCTGCCTGGACATGCAGGAGAGGCTGCTACTGCTGTGTGTGGCATTGACAGAAAGTGTTCCGGACGTGTGATGTGGCCTGGACTTTTCCTAAACCTCTTCCTGGGGAGGTGTGTGTAAGCTAAGGAAGGAAGGAGGGTGAAGAGGGTCACTGCAACAAGGACTGCAGCCACTCTACCAACAGAGTGATTTTTACAAGTTGATGAAACTTTCACATTCTCTGTGGAGGTGGAAGTCTGAGAGGTGATCTTATATCCTCAAGTAGAGTAATCATCATAACTAATCCCTCAACAACTATAACCGTGGTTGTACCACGTCTAAGAGGTTGTGCATCTGCTCTCAGCTGCCTCCAGCATCTGCTCTCACACTCCCCTGACAAAGTGTCCAAACGCAGAGGTTAAATGCCCAGACCTCGTCAGCTGCCAATAAAGTTTTATCATCACATTTACAGTCAGGGAGAGCAGAAGGAACAGACACACAGGATTACAAAGTAAAGATGAACTGAGATAATAAACCGAGCAATATGGAGTCAGAAAGTGATTCCCCAAGCCGTGTGTGTGTGTGTTTCACCCCCATTCTTTCACAGTCATTGCTACTCTTTCATCCTCTGTAATGGCTCCCTCATTTCCTCCAGTTTGGGAAACGCTGGAGCGTTTTCATGTTGTCATTTTGCAATCAGAGTCAGAGGTAGCGCGGGCGTAAAGTGCAGTCGGAAAACTGACACATGTTTGAATAGCAGGTAAAAATGGCTGCAGTTAGGGACTTAATGTTCTGCAGAAAATATTCTGCACCTCCTCTTCCTCCCGACGCTGTCCACTGAGGCACACCCGCACATTCCCCATGTCTCATTATCGAGGCCTGTTGAACAGACATTCCAGGCAAAGCCCATCATTTTGTAGGAACTCAGGGCTCCTCGCTCCTTTTACTTTGCTGTCAGCGCAGCATCTATCACTGTCATGGACTATCATCCGCTGTGGATCAGCTCACTTTGTTCACATCTGAAGCTGTGGAAGATGAGGCACAAACTGAATCACATCACAGGCTCACATAGGGTGAAAGCATTTACCCTACCCATGCAATCAGGCAAACTCCACACAGAAAGGCCCTCGGTCCAACCAAAAAATGTCATTATCCTTTGTATATGAAAGTCCCTGTTAGTGTGGTATGCCACATTCTGGAAATAGTGCTGCATGCCGCCAGCACCCAGAAGTCTATATCCAATAACCTCAGCTGCTATAGTCGCTCCTGACTTCAGCTAAGGATCAGGGGATGAATTTTTAATATCTCTGTCCATTTATGAGGACTAGCATTAGTCTTGTTTACCTCTGGTGAATATTTATGATTTTATGATGTGATATGAGCATGCATGTGCCTTAGGAAGACATGGTGGACACCTAAAAGAAATGTGGCTTCGCTAAAAGCCACTGTATAATTCAAACTGTGCACAAAGCAAACATCTTGTATATACAGAGGGTAAAATGCAACACAGCTGAATAGATTGAAGGTATTCAGGTACATCCAATGGAAAGAGAGAGAGAGAAAAGAGTGCTCTGACTATGGTTAACGTTATGGACAGTTTGTGAAATGTAAATTTCATTTCTTTTATTGACTGTAAATGAAAACAATGAGTGATATTCATAATTTGTTGGCAATTGATTCAGATTTTCACGGATTAACTTTCAGTGTGATGTGTGCTCCTTCACGCCTCACACTCACTTCCTGCCTGCAGGGTGGTATCGCTGTCAGCAGCAGGTGTGACCTGTCAGTCCTCATTAACACACACACACACACACACACACACACACACACACACACACACACACACACACACACACACACACACACACACACACACACACACACACACAGAGTTCAGGCTGTGCAGACGGTGCCACAGCTCTCTGACAGGTCCGGACATCAACCATCAGGGGACATTTCCATCGAAGCAGCCGTGTCGCCCGCCGCTGCGCTAGTTAGAGCTCGTAAACGAGTCCGGTCGCCATCAAACCCTGTCAGCCACCGGCAGCAAGTTTCAGGCCCGAGAGAAGAGAGCGACTCTCTGTGCACTTCCCTCCTGCTCACTGGCTTCAACGCCGGGGGACGGTAATAAATCAGCACCTGAGGCTGTAAACACACACACACACACAAATACACACACGCGCACACACACACACACACACACACACAGACATTGTACACAGCTTACGATGCAGACAAAATATGGAGATGAACTTGTGAACTAATGTACTAAGGTGCATGTGTGTTTGTGTGTGCATGTGTTTTATATTCCCTGTGAGTGAGATTTTTTGGAGCAAAGGGTCATCAACGCTGCACGTGCAGAGATGCTGGTAATAAATCTTGCATTTTGTGTTTGTGTGCGTGTGTGTTTGTGCATGTATGTGTGCGCGTGTGAGAGGCAGCACACTTCATACTGCACTTGACATTTCTCCTCATACATATGGATCACACTTTACCCGGCCATTTTGATGAAAACTCTTAAATCGTGAGTGTGTGTGTGTGTATGTGTGTGTGGGTGGGCATGTGTTTGTGTGTAAAGTACAACATGAAGAGAGGCCTCTGCAACATGTGCAGAAGCCGACCACTGCTGCACACATGCAAATCTTGGGAATTGGAAGGAGACGCAGACAGTTGCTGCTTTATCCCAGGGAGGCTTTGGAAATAGGATTTTCCTCCTCTCTGGTGAAGGCATTGCAGGAGCTACTCCATACACAAATACACACATACATACGCAGTGTATATCGCTGACCCCTCATCTTCACTTTACCTCCTCCAACTTTTTGACCTCAACACACCTCCGGTCCACCACTTCTGTGAAGCTTCTTGTAAATGGATTCTGCGTATCCTACATAAATGTGTGAGTACTTCCCAGATGCAATTTTTTCTTTTTTCTTATCACTTTATATAGAAACCGTTGCTTAAATCTGTACTGTATTGTATATGTTGTTTCCAGCGCAAGTTCCTGACTGAATGTATGCGTGTAACTAAGTGTGCCAATCTCTGCTCCCTTAATTGGCCCACAGGGATAAATTCTCTGAATCTGAATCTCCTTGCATCTCATCCATCAAAGACCTCAGGCTTTCAGATCCATGTGCTAACATGCTGTTGTTTGACAAATACGAACTAAAAAAAAAAGATCCTGGAAAGTAGAACAAAAGTTTTTTAGGAACCTTTGGAGCTCAGAAATGATAATTAATGATTGCTACCATCATTAAGGTTTTCATTCTCATCTCTCATGCAAGATAATGAATGGATGGGATGGAGCCACATTGATGGACAGTTTTCGTATAAATCAGCAGTCACTAATTGATCTTGGGTGTTAATCCATCCAGTAGCTTTTCTAATGGAATGAAATCGGGTTTAGCTTTGTCTGTTTGTCACTGCTCTCACGTTATGTTGCTTGTAGATGGGACCAGCAACGTGCACTGGAGGAAACTTTGTGCAGCTCTGTTGAGTCCACGAGAGAAAAGCTCGGCGGGTTCACCTGGTGTTTCTTTCTCCCACATGAAAAATGTCTCTCAGCAGGATCCTCCTCTGGCCTGTGGTCAAAAGTAGACTGCTGAGATGCTGCAAAACAGGAAAAACTGTCAACATCTCTGTTTGCTGCTTCAGTCTGTGTGTGTGTGTGTGTCTCCACACAACATAAGTGCCTGAGTCAAGGCCGGGAGGTGGAGCAGCTTGCTGCTTCAGACCATCCAGGCTTGTTCTCAGCACCCTGCGGTTATTTGCACTTTCTCGGCTCTGCTTCTATTTTCATCTCCTTTGTGATCGTGTTGTCCCTGTGGACCATTTCCCACAATGCACCTCAGCGGGATAATTCTGTAGCCTTGCTCGTCAGAGTTTGATCAGGTTGTGATGTTACTGGCAGTACCACGAGAACTTTGGCGAGAAAGAAAATGTGACAGAGATTAAAACACACAAACACATTCTCTCTTCCTGTCAAAGTAAAAGTTGAAAACTAAAGTGTGCTCATGACTCAATCACATGTCTGGTGCTAAACTTACCACCTGTTACCAGGGAACACGTTCATGTATGTATCTCTCAATGTCTCCTGGCCCCATCTTGTTCCCTCTGCCTGTCTTCTAGCATTGCCTTTTCACCTCACCCCTTTGTCCAATCTCATCTCCTCTCCCTTGTCTTTTAGCTCATTTTTGTCTTTTACGCTTTACACCTTTATATTTCCATGTTGTGTGTGGCCGTTTCTGACTTCAGGTACTCCTAGATTTTGAACCAGTTTTTTGTTTATTCACCTTTGAGTAAAGCTTGTTTTTTCGACTCACTGCAAAATTTTCCATTATCCACCTCATCTTAAGTTCTTTCACTAATCTGGGACCTGCTGCAGCATTAGATTCACAATTTGCAGGTATTTTCAACAATCAGTGAAATTAGTGGGGAAGAAGAGGGCAGACAGGTGGAACCAAAGTCAGTCCTCATTAATCCTCTTAGTTCAGTAGAGTTCTTCTCTCGAAAGCAGAGGGTTTTTTTTCTTTTTTTTAACCCAAAATTGAGTTTTTCCCAAATGGCCTCTACAGCCGATCAATCTTTAAACACAGTGTTGGTGCACAAGGGAAAACCAAGCCCTCACTCAACAGTGATGTGAGCAGCCCATCCAGTGAAAAGAAGAACAGCTCTGTGCAGCTTCGCTCCTCCTCTGTGATCTCTCTCCTTAAATTTTAAACTCACAGCCGAGCTGCTGTTGTTAGACTGGACTTGTGTCGGCTTGTCCGATTTGGAAACAATTGCTGCTCCACATGCACAATGTATGAGCTGCGACGCGTCAATATTTCATCATCACTTTTATCTGACCAGAGAAACACTTGGTCCTGTAAGTGCGGTCGACCTGGTGGAGGCAAAGTAAACTTCCTGCAGCCTTTTCACTGCTCGCACCGTCTACCTGCTCAGCCGTCTGACATTGCACAGTGACCCCGAGGATCCAAACACAGCAACATTTCATCTACAATGATGTTGAAATGGCAGAGGTCTCAGGGAGTGTTTTTCTATTGCATGCAAAATGGCATTTTCAAACTTCATGGGTCAACAAGCAGGCGCAAATGTCCTCCGAGGTGTGACGAGGAGGAGAAGGTGACGATCAAAACTACCCAGAAGTCATTATTATTTAAATGAGCCGCTGCAGTGAAAAACTTTGAAGGAAATGATAAAAAAAAGTGAGCATCCTTGTGTGTGTCTTGTGACAGGAAAAGTATGGCAGAGATATGAAACTCTGACTCCTGCTGTGCGACAACAATCACCATCGCCCTGACACACATGCGGCGGCTTTGCCGAGGTGCCAGGACAGACGGACAGATGCAGACGACAGACAAGCGGAGCTGACGTGCAGAAACACTTCACGAGCACTTCTTAAAAGTTTGCATAGTGCTGCTGCTGCTGCTGCTGCTGACAGGCGGCTGACACCATGTTACATTTACAGTTTCAGCCGTGACCCAGTTTGTTTGAGCATCAAAACTCGGAGAGCCGCCTGGAACCTCTGCCGCAATACAAGTCGCTTCTATCGTATTTGTATTTGTCTAGGATATTACAACAGCCATCTCACTTTCCTCTGCTCCATGTCATCCTTTTTCCTCTCGCTTCTCTCGTCTGCATCACTCACCAGCACCTCCTGCTCTTCATCTCAGCAGGCCGTTTCGCTTCTCCTGAGAAGCTCGAGTCTCCTTCCCCCTTTCTCCCGTCTGTCTGTTGCTTCCGGGTCTGTGGATGTTTGACGGCGAAACACTGTGCAACATGACTCTCTTGTGGATAACGAACACGTTAAAACACCCTGAAAGTCAATTCAAAGGTAGCGACTGATGAAACATTACACAAGCTCTGATGGAGCTTTTGTAAATCCCAGGTTGATGACGTTCGTTCGAAAACACGACGATCTTGCTTTTCCTCCTCCTCGAGGCTGTTTTCCAGGTAAAAAGACTGAAACTCTATTATAGAGTCGAGCTAATGCTTATAACTCAGCAGCACAATCCTGCCATGATGTTGTTATCACAGATCCATCCATCATCTTTGCTACTTAATGAGTAAAGTCTAATAGCTAAACTTAGTACAAAGTCAGACAAGCTCAAACAGGGCGAATGGACAGTCAACAGTCAATCTGAGTCAGGGTTAATATTGCTGTGTTATGTTACAAATAAACAGTCTTATGTTTCTCTTCAGGAGTGAGACAACTTCAACAGCTCGGTGCGAGTCGTCATGTATCAGTATGAAAAGCAGCAAGGGACACGATACAGATGTAAGTCAAAACCCACAGGTGTAGAAAGATGCAGGAAGTGTATGAGAAAAACAGACAAAAGCAGATCAAATCTGGCTCCGAAAACTCCACAAGAAGGAAACAGGAGGAGAAAGCATAACACACAAGAAGGAAACAGGAAGAGGAAGTGCAACTTAAATCCTCCAGGAGAGAAACATGTACCATCGGTTGAGGCAGTAAAATACCCAGAGGACAAGAAGAAATAAAAAATGGGATGTCTTCCTACACTCACCTGGAGCTCCATCCCAGCTGGGTGCTGTGGGTGCTCAGCTGGTTAAGTGCCAACACCATCTCCTCCTCATTGTCCTCCTCCTCCTCCTCCTCCTCCTCTTCGTCCAAATCCTGCCATGAGAGAGACTGCTGGTAAACATCCCGCAGAGTAAACGAGGAGTCCGTGGGGAGCTCTGCCCTGTGCAGCAGAGAGGAGATTACACATCAGGACTGTGGAGACACAGGTCCAAGTGCAGATTTGCAGCGTTGCGGTTTCAGAAATCAAGTCGTCAGAGTCGTGAAGACCATCCCGGCCACATCCAATTAATATTCATAAAGGCAATATGAGCCGTCAACCTTGGGGCCACTGCTCTGGTGGTTTCAAAGCCTTGAGATGAATAGCGGGTGAAAAAAGGAAAAAAAAAAAACTCTAGCCCACAACCTAATTTTGATGTTCTTAATTCACGGTGAAATTAATACTATTTTCAGCCTTTAATAATCAGAGGCAGGGGGAAATTCATATGAAAGGCAAACAACATCCGTGGATAATCGCTTTAATGTGCTTTTGGTTCTTAGAAATGTACATCCTGTGCTAATGGCGAAGCAGGTTTCTGTGGCAACGGGCAAACATTAAGCTCCTCGGTGCCGCCAGGGCAGCGATAGCAGACAAACAGCAGCTCGTTTCTCCATTTGTTTGTAATTTAAAAGCTTTTGTCTTCAAATTAGTCTTTCAATTCCAGCGAGTGGAGAATAAGCTAGACCTCCATTCAAAGAGTCTCCAACCACACCAAAGCGATTAAATTAGGAAGTGACGGTCCAGAGGTGGAGGTTGGAGCTCTTCATCCTGCTGGAATTAAGCAGAAAAACAATCAAACAACCATAGAAGAAAACGTAATTGACATGAATGACATTTAATTCAATTTGCAGTTTAGGATACATTTCTTTATTAAAAGAGAATAATCAGTGATGCTGAAAAAGAAGATTATCAAATATAAGATGAAAAGATAAAACAAAATTTTTGCATGTTTTGCCACTCTGTAATGTGGTGCAGCCTTAATTTATGGATCACAGACACAAGTAATGGACAGGCAGGGAACAATCCACTGTCTTCCTGTCCACTCGTTAAAGACAAGGTGCTTTAGGTCTTTCACTGACTCAGTGGAAAAGAAGTATAACAAGTATAAAAGTATTTACTGAATATGGACTCATTATGTACACACAAAGTACATCATAAATTCTATTTTTAAAGGGAGAAAGTCATCGTCTAACCCTATATAATCCACCTAATGGAGTAAAACACCAATCCTTGCATTTCCAGCTCTGTCTGATCTGTCCTGTCAATCTCCTTCTCTCTACGGAGGAGTCTGGATGTCTGCCTGGCTCTGAAGGCTTCCCACTGCTTTCTCAAACTGTTGTTTTTGAGAACTTAACTGTATGAATTTTCATCTTACTCATATATGAGGTTGTTTTTATCACAGTTTTTTTTGCTGTGCTCTTTTAATGTTGTCGATTGGACTACACTTCAATGTTAAAGGTGCTGACAAACATTCAAGGTGTGAGAGTATTTGCACAGGCATACAACAACAATACTTGATTGATTTCTCGCTAATCTTAGATTACGCAGACTGCAGCAAAGTCAGTAATGAGTTGTTTCACTGAATGTTTGGAGGCTGTTTGGATCACAGGGATTCGTAGCATTAGCCACGAGGTGAGCAAATGAAGCTCTCAACATGATATTATACTTGACAAATGCAAAGACAAGACTCCAAAAAACACACAAACTCCAACCACTCCATAATACAGTGACAACGCTGATGAACGAATGCGGGTTCTTAAGTATACGTGAATGTGTTTCTCAAAGACCTCACCCTTGTTTTTCTCTCCGTGGCACTTCACGCAAAGAGACGAGCCACATGTAGGTCACATGATTAGTGTCCTTGAGTTCTGTTTTTGTTTTTTCTCATGTGGTATTTGTAGTGCACCTGCTTCCTCCATTTTCTTTTTTTTTTATCTGCAAGAGCATGTATTCTCGCTTAGTGCCTCCTTCATCCATTTCTGTTCAAATGTGAGACTCTGCGGTTCTCCCATAACAAGCTCTGAGAGGAGGGGAGCTCTGATAGCGTTTGTGTAGGCGGTCGATAGTATGATGACGCAGAGTCTAATTAACTGAAACACCTGGAGATTTAACTTGTGTTCACAGAGTTTCAATCAGCAGCTTTGGGGTGAGTTTTCTCACTGATTCCTGCACATATTAAATCATTTGTTTTGTTTTCTGTCTCCTGCAGTTTGAGGTTTCAGTCTCACGCTGCTGCGCTGCCGCATCAAAGTGATGCTTTCACATCTGAGAAAATACTGACTATTAGCTTTCAAGCACCTTGTTTGTCACCTCTAACAAAACAGATGATCAGCCATTCTGCGTCGTTCAGCCCGTTTATTGAAAGCGGAGTAAAGCGACTTCATTCCCGCCACTCAGACGACTAATAGCCGAGCTGGTGTTGATCTCTGTGAGCCAGGAAAAAACATCTTGCAGTGACAGACAGACAGACAGACAGATGTCGGCCGGCCCCCACAGTTACTGGACTGAAACCTGCAGAGACAACAAAATAAATATAATCTGTGAGTGAAGCAAGCAACAGAGAGAGAGATACAGTGAGTCAGCTGATTCCCTGCTTTAGTCTGTCAGTAAAACTGCAGACACATATATTGTAGACACAATGGGTGTTGCCTGGGGTCCTTTCAGCAGATTTACTGTCTGTGTGTGTATGTGTGTGTGTGTATGTGTGAGTGTGTGTAATTCTGGGTGGCACAATGCTGCAGAACTACTTAAAGATGATGAATGCTGCATGAGATGTTACTTTCACTGACTGACGTTTTTACATTTTGTCTCTCGTCAATGTGCACATGTACTGCAACGATTGTATGCACTGTGTTCATAGCTATGAATACTGTGTGTGCTGTAAATACAGTCCATGTAGACTTTATTAGACTTTATTGTGTAACCATTGTCACCTTCTCTCGCAGCTTGCCTCACACCATGCTCTGTGCACAGAGTGTAGTCAATGTGTTGTGTGTACCTTATGCACTGATGGATTGTACCTGTATACATATTTTCTAGACGGTTGTGTAACCATGATGGGCTCCTCTGATGACAGCTTTTATCATGGTAAATTTCGACCATCGTGCAGCAGCTTTGACAGCTGGACTGCGTAGGCAGGCTATTTGTGTGTTTGCGTCTGTGTGTGTGTGTGCATGTGTGTGAATTAAAGGAGTGGACACTGCAGTAATGCCACCAAACACTGTTTTGCAGGCTGCTGTTCTAACGCCGCTTCCAGGTGTCGGTCGTCTAACACAACCAGAAGTGTCCATGCAGGGTCCTGAGGGTGGAGGAAGGGAAATGGGTTTGACATTTGAAGTTTCAGATGATGGACAGTGAGACAGATGAAGAAGAAGGCATCACTTCTTTTGGTCAGTCTTTTCACTTGCCCCCCCATCGTTGGTTTTGGCCTCACCTTCGGGTAACATGACGTCAGGGTTTACAGTCCCACCTGTTGCCCACGCTTCATGTCTTCCTGACAAATAAAGGTTGAGAACATCTGAACATAACAGGAGGCTTGGCCCTCCGGGAAGCTGGACACAAGCAAATATTCAGAACATGACAGGGAGATCGATGAGAGGCCACAGGGATGCAGGCATTCAGGAAAAGATGCATTTCTTTCAAAAGAACTTGATCCCTCTGTGTTGTCGACATGCTGAATGGATCCCGGGACGTTTCATCTGCACGATATTGGACTCAGCGAGCCGTGATGTAACAGTCTTGGTCCGGAGCCCCAGGGACAGAGACCTGCACTCGTGCTGAATGAGATTCTCTCATTTTATTTCATTTTGCTTCTATTGTTCACGGTTTGCTTTGCCTATTGTTTTTCTCCTCCACAAATATCAATCTGGATTCATTGGTTTTACTAGTGACAGTCTAGATGTCAAGCCAGATGGCTGTGTATTCACCACTGTCTCAGTCACTTAACTTTTGATTTTATTTTTTTACATAACCTTGGTTATTTTCCAAGATCTGCACACTGCTGTATTTTTTATCATTCCTCATTTGAACGTCTATATATCAAATTCTTTTCCAATTCTTTAGAAACACTCTCTTTAGATTTAAAATTATATTTCCTCTATATGTTCACATTATTGGTTCATAACGATAAACTTGAAACTTGAGACTTTATGCCCCTCCTCCTCCTCCACTCCACAATGAATCGTCTGATTGTTCTTCAGAGTTTTGGTAATATTGCCAAATTTAGAGTTGCATCTTGAGGAATAAGCTTATTAGCTTTATGCTGTGATGTTTGTGCTTATTAAACAAATAGCTTTAGTTTAACATGTTCTCTCTCTCTCTCTCTGCCTCTCTCTCTCTCTCTCTCTCTCTCTCTCTCTCACTCACACACACACACACACACACACACACACACACACACACACACACACACACACACACACACACACACACAGAAAGCCCAGTCTTTTATTCAGGTCACTTTGTTGGGACTGTCGTGCTCTGCTCTTTAACTATTTTGATTGACATTTTGACCTTTTACGTGTCAGCTTGTTGTCCATCCTCTAGTCAGCTCTTGTCATATGTGTGAGATAGTGGAATTATCAGCTGAATGCTGACACCATATGCACTATATATTTAGACATAGTAGAACATTTTTCACAAACATCCTCAAAGACGCAGATGACGAGAAGGACAAACATCAATATACACTTGAAAACTACTGTACTATAAATACAGCAGATAAAAATAGGACATGTAGTATTCTCATTGTGTTGGCCGTTAAAGGATCAGTGGCAGCTCATAAACACAAAATCTTCAGCTGCTCAACATCATCCGTCCTCCATAGATTAGGTGCATTATTTTATCTGCTTTGTACCCAGTGGTATCGTGGTGACTATCAGGTCACCAGACCAACGCAGGGCTCAAACTATTCACTCAATTTAGAGTATTAACCACTGTGCTACAGTGTGGTCCTCCTCGACATCATTTCTGTGTTTTTTTTTTTACCTAAACATTTATTTTCCTCCTCCTCAGCCTGAGTTCTTCTTCCTCGACTTGTTTCTCGACATTTTAATGAGGTGTACCCAGGTGTTCCCGGGGTGGACAGGTGGACTTTGTCTGGAGATCTCAGGCTTAACCCTCACAAGCAGGCTAACAGGGGAGGAAACAGTTGAGGGATTTAATTGGTAATACGACTCGGGTCCGGTCAAACCCAGGTGGAGGCCCGGCACAAGGATGAATGGGTTCAAACCGAAGCGAACAGGTCATGTGATCAGCTGTGGCAGAAAAAGCGTTGAGCTGAAAAACTGCAGCTCCTAGAATGTCTCCTTGAGGCTAATTTGATATGCAATTCATCCAAGCATTCATTATCTTACCCGCTCTATACCCAGTGATCATGGGGGGTCTGCTGGTGCCAGTGGGGACAAACACAACCCCCATAGTCTACCCCACCACACACACACACACACACACACACACACACACACACACACACGCACGCACGCACACACACACACACACACACGCACGCACACACACAGTTTAAGTTTAAGTAATGAGTTTTATGTTACAGTGCTGGATTATCAAACCAATGAAACTACCCAACAGTAATCACTTGGTTGGCAACTGACTGAAAGTCTAATCCTATATAATGATGGACTTTGTGACAAGATGCTCTCTAAAATTAATACCTTTCTCTCCCCGCCCCCTCTCTCTACCTCTCTCTCTCTCTCTCTCTCTGTCTCTCTTGTTCTCTGTCCCAATTTGTCACACTGTCAGCAGTAACATCAGCTGGCGTTGGCCTCAGGTTCAGCCAACAAAATTTTATTTTGACCCGGAGTCAAAAACCAGAGGCAGAGGCTGGGAGGTGACATGTCTGTCGGTTGCTCTGTGAAGGGAGCAATCACTGAAAGGAAAGAATAATCTATTGTTGGGATGGTTTGCAGGTGTTCTTCCATCTCTTTGTGCCTGTGCTTTCACACTGCAAGGCTTTGCTCTCCAGAATAAATTAATTCAGACCCTGGATTGGTTCGATGCCAGAGCAAACGAAACAACGTTGCTTTTCCTTGTATTATAAACCAAGACATCATCAGCCACATCTCAGTCCAAGATCTTGAAAGAAAGAATGAAGGAGAACATAGCACAAAGAGACAAAGAATATGCATTAAAGTGTGATGGCTGCAGTAATGTAGCTGTTCGATCTCTGGAAAGCTGTGCGGGCAATTTACCTGCACACTTGCCCATCAGGGGGATTGAGTGAGCGCCGCCCTGACCGCCGCTCTTCAGCCGCTCTTCAGACAATATCGACTTTCACCCAATGGTCTTTTCTTGTATAATCTTTACCTCCTTTGTGTTAGCCTGGGATTTTCTGCAGGCCTAAGATTTGCTAGTTTCGCAGGAAGCAGCGGGAAGCAGTGTGAGATAACGGGTCTGGAGAGGTAAAGGAAGCAGAGGAGGAAGAGGAGCTACTGTGTCTTCACTCCCACACTGTGTTGGAGAGCTTGTGTGGTGAATAATTTCCTGTGTGCGTGTGTGTGTGTGTGTGTGTGTGTGTGTTTGCATGTGTGTGTGAGATATGTTGCAGTCCACCTCCTGCTTGTGTCCTGCAGCTTCATGATGAAGAAGAATCTCAGCCCAGCAGTCGCCAGCCACAAAAGGAGCATCCAGGAGTTACCTGTGATTGTCTCATTTCATCTGCTCTCTGGACATCATGCTGTTTTGGCAGATAGCTCTGTAACCTCACAGCAAGAGCAACCCCTGTTCGAACCCCTGCCAGTTTTCTTGGCACTCTGGTTTCCCACACAGTCCAAAAACATGCATGTTTGGGTTGACTAATATCGCTCTGTGAGTGTGAGAGTGAATGTTGTGTGTGTGTGTGTGTGTGTGTGTACTGTGATGGACTGACTACCGGTCCAGAGTGTAGTCCCTACTGTATCCGCAGGCCTGTTACACCCTTGGATATGAAGTGGGTAAAATATGGAATGAATTCATGTCTTCTCGCTGGATCGATAAAGTGGTGTGATGCTTCACCTGTTCCTACTGTTGTTACCAGATCTAACCACAACCTCACCCTTCAGCCTAGCCCAGAGCTATCTTCCCATCATATAAACAGCACCGATGAAGTGAAAAGACAGAAAACCATCGCGAAAGTGAACATTTTGCACTTTGCAGAGGAGCAGAAGCATCTCAGCTTCAGCACGCTCACCTGGTGGCAGAGCTGTCAGAGGAGCCGTCTTTTACCGGGCTCCTACATTGGAAATGATTCATGTTGTTTGTATTTTTTCCTTCCCTTTTTTTGCCCAGCTTCTCATGCAAATTTCAGGTTTATTTTCCTCTGGGATTTATTTTTGTGTTAAGTTTCTTTGGTGTTTGTACTTTTCTGTCCTGCAGCCGCCGATAACAGCGTGCTTCAGTGAGTGCAGCGTGCGAGTGAATGATTCGCGGTGGCCCCGCTGTCCTCGTTAGCTCTGATGTATGTGCCTCCTCCTCTCAGCATAACAAACGGAGCTGGTGTTTAATGGCTGCGGGTGTCGGTGTCAATCTTTCCCCGTCACCATCACTCAGTCCCAGACTGAGGGATCGGAGCTCTGCGAGAGTTTGCATGTTTGTTTTGAAAGATAAGTGGTGTCGTCAGATGCTGCAATGAAACATTCACATCGCACACACACACAGACACACATTGGAGCAGACGTCTGGAGAGATGTGGGATGATGGGGGAAGACTTGGCCTCCTGTGGACTTTGCTGTTTGATCCCCGCTGTATCTGCACAGTGTGCTGCGGTGTAGCTGCTGTGATCTGCTGACAGGAGACTGGATCACATCAGCCCTCGCAGTGTCATCAGGCTGCGCTCTGTGCTTGTTTACTGGGAGACTATTGTCTCAATCTGGACAAACAGGAAGACACCAAAGGAATTTGTTTTGCTGATTGCACACATGAACTGAGTGTTTTTACCATGAGGAGGTTTTAGGCCTTTTTTTTTCAGGCTTCCCTGCCTGCTATATCTTTCATATTTCAGATCTTGGATTTTACTTTTTTTCTCATTTGCAGTGAAGGGAACAGCACGAGCACAAGTTTCACCAGTTGCCATGGCGACCCCTATTCGCTCAATTTGTTCAGTTTGACTATTTAAATTGAATTAATTGGAAATATAATTAATTTAATGGATGGTGAAAGTTATCTTCAGCCGAGCAAAGTTTCAGTCTGTGGTGGAGCTAAACTGCAGGTTGAAAATTCAACTCTTTTTTCTTACTCGGAGACAAAAACACACTGATGTCCCCCTGCTCTGATGGTGATTATTGTTGTGATCTGTAGCTTCTCCCAGCATGCCATCTGCTCTGTCGATGCATTTTGTATGAAGGCGAATTGTGCCCATGGTGGATTATCCCACCGAAAGGCGTATGTGAGGCTTGCTATGACATCAATTTCAGTGTGCTATAGGGGGAGCAGGGTAACACATGGCCCTGTAGGCTCAGCACACCCGACCGTGACACATACACAGCGTGACCTTGCACAAAGTCAATAAGGACAGACGTGGACAGAATTCAGATGAACAGTGCACAGCGTGCGCTGGGTCAGAAATGTGCCAAAGAGTCCGAATGTTTCAGCATGAAGAGAAAGAACTTGAAGCTACGGTTTGGTTTGAGGCAGCCACGAGCAGTGGAAAGAGGAGAGTTGCTGGGGGACTATCAGGGAGAGCGGGGGTTAATGGCGCTGGAAAAATGAGGGGGCTGGGGTGGCATTGCACCAGACATGAACACACAAGTGTACACATGCTGCAGTTGATGTTCATAGAGACAGGAGGACAAACAGTCCAGACTTTCAGGTGATTAGTTTTACCCAAGAGGGATCGTCATCAAGCCATCACAAAACATGTCATAATCTACGTAATCTCAATACACACAATGTCCACAAGATAAAGACACTGAATGTGAATGTTCAGTGCTGGTTAGGACTGGGAAATATGGCTAATAAATAACATTGTGATACTTTATATTCTATTTCATACAATACACATCTTGCAATGCTGGTGCTTCACAGCAAGAAGGCCTGAAGCTGAGTGTGAGAGTATGTGGTGTGTGTGCGCGTCTGGGCGTGTGCCCTTGGTTGGACTGGAATGATGGATGGATAGATGGATGGAAGGAGGGATGGATGGATGGATGGATGAATAGATGGAGGGATGGATAGATAGGTATAAATATTTTTATATCTTGAGATCATGTGAGGACAGTAAATTCCCCGGAGTAATGCTCAAAGTTCAGTGAACAAGACATTTAATACTTTGTCTAAAGTCTTCATTACAATATCTACACTAGATCATTGAAAAAAAAGAAATGTGATTGAATGATGAATATTTTATGGCAGGAAGGGGGAGAGATGTTAATCTAACTCACTGCGGTGTTTTGCTGTCTATGTGATGCATGTATAAATAGCGAAGGGAGTGAAGGAGCAGCTGTATGATGAATGATAAGATTAACACAAACCATTTTAGCCTTTATAAGGGCAAACCAGACACCGAGACACATTCAACAAACTCTTTCCCTTTCACTTCGTGGTTCATTCAAACACCTGGACATTGTGGGCTTGTCTGGAAAAGTGTGACAAATGTACGTGAAGGGCATGAGAAACAGATATGAGGGCAGGAAAAGAGAAATGACAAAGCAAGCTACTTGGGATAAAAACCTGACAATTTAAGTGCTTCCATGTTCCAAAAAATAGAAAGGTACATTATGTACACTCAGTTTTGGAGCCTGTTAGACCTCATCCCTGACTTACACCAGCCCATCTTCACATATCAGCACAACAGAGAGAGAGAGAGACAGAAAAGCAGACAGGAGCTTCTTATTTTTTCTATTTCGTTAGCAGCTTGAATTGTGTTTGAGTCCCTCAGGCCTCGATTGTTAAACGAAAACAGAGAAAGTTAAACAGACCTCGGAGTTGGAAGAAAAGTGTGGTGATTTGGACTCGCAGCCCCCGGGAGGCTCCACACGTCCTCGCGCTGCCGATCACTGTTCTGGCGTCTCAAATGACCTCTCCTGAAAAAGCTCCTCCCGGGGCCTGGTTCTCAAACTTTCTGAGAACATCCTCCAACAGTCCTGAGTTAAAAAAAAAAAAAAACAACCTTCCCAAAAAGGAAAAAAAAAACCTTCCCGGCAAGCACTTCCAGGTCTCCAGTGATTTATGAAACCTCTCACACTGACTTCAGGGGAAGAGAAGCAAAACTTATCTTAGGGAGGAGGCGTGGCTGGCATTTTTGCAGGTTGTTGTGGCCGCAGCGGGCGACATGTGGGATTTGAGCCACGGAGGATGAAATGTTCTCTGCGAGACAGTTTATCACAAGTTGACAGAGTCAGTTTGTCAGAGGAATTTCAAACAGCGTGTGTGCTGCTGTCAGACGACACCGCGGCAGCTGTGATGAGCCGCACGTGTTTCATCCAGTTCATCTGTATGTGCTCCACAAGACAATGCCTCACCATCAAATAGACAAAGAAGACAGAGGAGTCAGTGAAACTGTCATTATCGGCCTCTCATGTCCCGAGTGCCACTCTGACGCTGAGGAGAGCGAGAGGACCGAGCTCACTTCACTCTGTGTTCCCGTCACGCTCCTCTTCAGACCACGCTGTGTGTGGTTAAAACACATGGAGCCTCTGGATGGTGCACAGACCCAAGAGGTTCAGGAGTCAGTGACTGAGATGAAACATCCATCCCATAAATGGTATATGGATGGACGTCGTCTTCCGGTATGAAAAAGGATGCCAATGCGGAAGTGACTTTTCTTGCAATGCCACGGAGAATTTCTAGGGCCTGGCTCCAGAAAACACTTTCTCCAATACACACCCAGTCAAAAAAATGGCATTTTCAATTATGAAATACTCAATCAGTAATTTTTTTTCATAACTCACACCGGCTTCAACAGCTAAAGTTTTCCATGCCACCATGATGAATAAGATATCAGAGCGTAAAGGAATGAATGAATATGGGCGTGTCCATTTGGCTGGAAGGGGAGCTCACATTTGTAGTTAGATGTCACAGACTAAGTGAAGAAGACATATCTGTAATGATGGATAAATGATGATATGTAATTGTCAAAAAATATTCTTGCAGTGCAGCAAATATCATTCAGATGATTAGGTTTTTTGAATCAGTGCGTGTTAGTACTCACATCTAAATTGCTTATCAAATATTATAATTAACTGTGTAATTATAGAATTATAATTCTCTTATGCTCCGATTTTATGCCATAGATAAATATATTTACTTACAACATGCACTTATGGTGTTAACAAGTATTTTGAACACTCTCTGAACACATCTACCATACAATAACAATAATATGCAGTGCACTCTATGTATGCATTTCCATCTGTCTCCCTTGAGCAGCTATGTGGGTGTTCCTGGCATATTTCTGAAGCCTCATCCCATGTGTGAGAGCAGCAACAACAAGGCTTTACTCTGAGTGTCCATGTTTATCCTGCCTCCTCAACTGGAACTCAGTCAACTCAATGGTAACATTACTGTCAACTACATATGTAATAGTGTCCGCAATATTGAAATATATGATAATGGAGACTGTGTTACCATGGAGAACCTCAGTATTATCGAAAAGAGAGGGTGCTAGGAAAAAAAAACTGGGGCATAAAAACTACAAATACTATAATATATCCATGTGTGAAATGTATAAAAGAACTCTGAGTATAAAGTCAGAATTCTGAGAATAAAGTCAGAATTCAGAATTAGGAAGATTTCTGACTTTTTTCATAGAATTCTGAGAAAGAAAATCAGAAATCAGTCAGAATTCTAACTGAATTATGTCATGACTTTTTTCTGACTTTTTTCCTGACTGTTTTTTCAAGAGATTTTCTGAGAAGTCAGAATTCTGTGTAAAAAAGTCAGGACTGATTTTTTTTTCCCCACAGTGGCCCCAATCCTCTTTCATTCACTCGGCTGCATGTCCGTAATGGTGTGTTCAGGAACCATGGGAATAAACAGGGACATTCAGGAAATTTGAGAATCTGAGATTAACCAGTACACTAACTAGTGCGCTAGTTTCCACTCTTTAAGTTGCATTCCTGTCAGGACTTTCCCTTCATCCTGCACACTGGAAGCTTCTCTTTAAGTTACTATTTATTGATTTTTTTCCACATCTTTTTTTCTTTAATACTTGTATAATGGAGTAAGTATCATACTCATTGACACACCTTACAATTCCTGTGGGCCGGTTATTGAAATATCAAAATATCATGTGATTTTGATATCGTTTCGTCCTGACTGCCAACTCCAATGTGACTGGAGCACCCCACAAATCTCCTGAGTTTTATTATGATGGTTTAAATCTTTCAACCCACGGTTCAAGCAGTTTCAGACAGAGTGACTCAGGCTTTGTGAGCACAGTAAGGACAAGGATGATTTCAGTGATTTATACAGCAGGAAATGTGTCAGACAGAGGTGCCAGAGGTGATAGAAGTCATGAGGCAGAATTGAAAGTTGAGAAGAAGTGACTTGTCACAGTGACCTGTGAATTTGGCAGGGAGAGTGTGGATGTGGATATGGTAAATGGACTGGTTTTTATAAAGTACTTTCCTAGTCTTCAGAGCCATTCAAAGCGCTTTCACAGACTAGGGACATTCGCCCACTTTCACCCATTCATACAGTGCTGGCATTGGCCTTACAGTATATTGTGCACCTACTTAATCAGAGGCTTTAAAAGCATCAGGGGCATGTCTGCTTTTGTATCCAGGACGTGTGACACATATTCGAAGATTCTGTGTCAAAGTCGAGTTCCTAGCTTCAGCTGTAGGTTTGAGGGACAGGAAATTGAGATGATCCTTCATTTGGTGCCCGCTAAGCCTGTGTTAGCCGGGCTCACTGAGGCAGAATTGACAGCTCCCATGTTTTCCACAGTGGATGAAGACTACAGCAACGATCCAGCATCAAACTAATCCAGACCTCCCTGGGAGCTTATCCTTTTGATGAGCACTGAGTCTGAGCTTTCCAGGGTGAGTGTTTATAAGACAGCAGCTGAAGAAGTGCGGGACAGCAGGACAGCCTTTTGAGGGCTGACACAGGACTTGCTTCTCCCACCTCTGATGGACTGCAGTGATGGACACGTGCCTAAGGGAGGAAGATCAGGCCAAAATCCCAGATCTCCAACCCCTCACCTCACCTGCTCAGATTGCAGCCTCTTTTTGCCTTATGCTACATGATTGTGTTCTTGCGTTTCCTCCATGCTCCAAGTTCTCCGCATCCAGTTTTCTTTTCTCCTTTTCTCCTGATTCTCCAGCCTACATACCCCCTGCCTGCTAACAGCCCGCCCACCAACCAGCTCCATCAATAAACCGCTTAAACCGATCTCAGCTTATGACTCCCACCTCTACTGTATATGAGCAACTGCGCCGGTTTGGAGACAGATGAGTACGAGGGATGTCAGCGCTGACATGCAGACAGGAGGCAGAAGGCAACAGCACCGAGTCAGACGAAGACAAGCAGCTTTGCACGTGGCCTCAGGTGTGTGCTGTGCGACCTGAGCTAACCTCTGATAAAAAGAAATAAAAAAAACACGCAGGTCTTTGCTAAAAACCTCCTGCAAGCACTCTGTAAGCTTTTAGCGGGAGCAAAACACGTCCTGAGATACTTTTCCACTTTTATTCAGAAAAGTTCAGAGAGCAGCAAAGTGATAAAAACTGTTAAAACTTTAATTTCAGTGTGTGGTGTGTGTGGTGGCTCCACAGAGAGCGAGAGACAGAGAGAGAGAGAGAGGGAGACACAGAGAGGGAAAGAGAGACTCCCCCTGGTTTATCAGACAAATGGACAAGGTTCTGTGAGCAGCTATTTTGGGATGGAGCATCAGTGTTGCCATGGCCAGCGCTGTCTCTGTGGAGCAGACGGAGCTGACTGACTGTAATGAGACACCGTGGTGGGGAAGACGTGTCTCCTGAGCCAATTAACCTGGAGTCCACTTGGTACAGCTGAGTGACCCAAGGCAGAGGAGACGCCCGGCGTGTATACTCGTCTCTGGACTGTCTGCTCGCTGCTGTTTTCCCATAACAACGGGGAACAACAAGTAATTGAAGAGCAGAGAGGATAGTCTGGGAATTTGTCCCTTTGTGCTGCAACAAACAGAACGACATTGATTCACAGCCTGTGAAATTAAATTTGTCTGCTGAATTTTAACAGCGTCTTGAAGCCCTCTATCAGAATCGTGCTGTTTTCCCAACGGTGTGATTACAGCGTGCAGCGCCATCGACAGCCGAGCTGTCAGTCAAGCACTGAGGACGTCTGCCCGCGCTCGCCACAACCGGTGTGTGTGACACACACGACGAAATATCCATTAAATACGTCTGGGTGGCTTCATTTCCCCTGTCTCATTTCAAAGTATCATGTTGTTTTGGGCAAGATGAGCAGACACACAGGTTTCATTCCTTATTCAAATCAACAATGACTTTGGCGAGGCAGTGGCTCGTCTGCTTGGGTCAACAAGCTCAACAAGTTGCTCAGACTATAGAAAGTCAGAACAACAAGGAACTGTGCCAGACCTGATGGAAACTGGACTGTGTTTACTGTTACTGGAATACCTCCTACTGCTCCTCTTGGGACCTTTACTGGTAGATGTAAAGTGTGGCATAGTTTACAGTTACATAATCAGAGTTATTCATATAGCTATAAGGAATGTGCTTTGGGGATTCGTACAGAAAACAGGAAAGGTGGGCGACACAGGTCTGCATTACAGTTGCTGAGTTTAGAAATAAAGCATGACTTACATATGTGAACTTTGTGTTTGTTTGGACTTTGCATTTTATTTTCCTAACTTGCTCCTCTAGCTGCTCAGGTGTTTGTGAGATGGACTGACGACCTACACGGTTTAATTCATTCCTGGACACATTCCTAGAAAGTTTTCAGAAAGCTTTAAATTAAGAGAAAACATGAAGTTAGGAAAACTTTAATGTGAATATGCAGAAAAGCAGATTTATATGTGCAGAGCTGTGAAGTGAACTCTGTCTTTGCTTACTGAACTCCATAAATTTAGAGCCCTCTACCTCCTACAGAGATGACGCAAGTAGGACATGTTTAAGTCCCTTTATGAGGGGCCGTGCATTTACATATGCACAGCATGCAGCTTGGCTGCACGCACACATTTCCTCGCACACACACATCAAAGCCTCCCCTCGCACTATAATCACTGGGTAACATATAGCTGGGGCTTAATCTTTGATACAGTTTAACACAAAAACAGAATTTAATTAGTGTTCTAGACTGAAGTGCTGCGATAGCGGAGGAATTGCCCCCCACTGTGTCCCCAACATCCTCATTCCTACACACACACTCACATCCCTGACTCCCATATGCTTTACCTCTCTTATTTCTTTGGTATTACGGGTCACCACCACAACTTAAGCACAGCAGGAGCCATGTTGCTACACGGTTGAAACAGACCCATGGGGGCTTCATGGGGAGGCTTGGTGCTGGTAATTACATGAAATCAATTTCATTCACTGAGCAGAAACCTTGAGGAGGTCTCATCAGCACCTGGAAGAAAAGTTGCAGACATGAGCGGGTACAGTAGAACCGAGGCTCAGGGAAGGGTTACAAACACCCAACAGCTTCACAGATGTTGCAGAGAGAAGTCATTCAAGACTGGTTGTAGACATTGTACAAGGTCATTCAGGAGGCAGAGATTTGAGACACCCGCAAACAACATCCTGTAACCACTGTGCAGTTTGGTTTTATGAACGTGACTGTATCCGATTTCACCATGAAAGAGAGGGACATTATGTCTGGCTGAAAGCCGGCCTTTGGTACAATGCATCTGACTTCATCTTCCGAATAATCACAAAGAGACACAGAGCAACCATAATGAGACTGAAAACAACCTCAAAGAGAGGCTAATGGCTGCAAAGGGACACAAACCAATAGAAAAAGGCACAAAAAACATAATGAGTCACACAAAACGAAAAATAGGCAAAAAAAAACTGACCCATTGAAGTTCTATATTTAGAACTTCTAACTTTTTTGGTTTTCTCCTCTTTCTTCCAACCTATGATGGTACATATTTACAGAGTAATAATGTTACATAGCTTTGAAATGAATATGTTGCTGATAAATCTGATCTGAGCATATGAAGCATGGTGCAGAACGTGAAGTGTGCTGTGTTCACAGCTAATTTTCAATACCATACCGCTGATGTTTTGAGCGAGTTCATGGCGTGAAGCCGTTGAAGCTGTTGGAGCCTTCGCATAAATGTCAGCAGCCTCTGTAAGACGTCAGTATTATCGCTGCAGAGGGAAAGCAGAGGAGCTATTGAACATGCATGATTTCTGCTCAGACCTGAAGAGCTTTTTTGTTTTGTGATAGAAAAATGCAAATGAAAAGCTGCTCAAAGCTAATGAAGAGGAGCAGTGTCATTAGGCAAACAGCTGTCGACATCAGTCAAAGTGATTGTTACGTGTGGAGTTACACTCAAAGACCCTCATAACAAACAAGCACAGAGAACAAGTCACTCCTGAGAGGATCTGTGAGACTGCACAAGCCTGTTGTTGATTGTGGTGGTACACACGCAGGTGAACCGATACAGTTTTAATGCACATTAGTTGTTGAAAGAGTAAAACAAAAAAAGTACAGACAAACATGTAGAGTGAAGCAGAACTTGCCTCAAGGCGACACTTAAACCAACTGCTCACTTCCTCTACTGCTGATCTGTGGGGAAGCATTATGTCTATGACTTTGTCTATTTCACCAGCAGTCTGCCAAAAAGCTTCACACCAGGAAACAATAAGGAGAGAGAAGAAAGAGATGGAAAGGCAAAGAAACTGCAACACAGAGAGAAGCCAATGCTGAGCAGGGGAAAGAAGAATTAATTGTTGTGGAGCCAAAAGGGAAACAATGATTTTAGACTCAGACCATCATACGCTCCCAAGTGCATTACATCTGTCAGCATACACCATTTACCTGGATGTGACAAAATCTCACTAAAATGTAATTGGCCATTATCAACAGAAGGTTTCAGCTCCTCTGTGTGTCTGCAGACACCTGCTCACTGAGCTATGATGTGCTAGACTGTGAGCAGGATGAACGAAATAGGAGAAAGGAACTGAACAGAAAAACAGAATCAGTGGGGAGAGGTGAAAATAAGGTCAAAGGTATAAGGAAGAGTGAGGAAAATTGGATTAAGAGAAGTTTAAAAAAAAAAATAGAAAAAAGGCAGGAGAAAGACAATTATAGAGGGTTTTTTTAAGAGTCAAGACAAGGATTAAGATTATGAGAAGAAAAAGGGAAAAAGGAGAGTAAACAAAAAGTGAAATGGAATAAGGTTAGAAATAGGATAGAAACAGAAGCTGTCAAAGCAAATGGGAGGCAATATGCAAGAAAGAAAAAGGGAAGAAAATAAGGGAGTAAACTATGAGATGGGAAACGGACAGGATGATAAAAGCAGAATAAGGGAAGATGAGAGACAAGAAGGGGGGGAAGATATAGATGAAATAAGAGCAAGGAGACAGTAGTGAAAAGGGGATGAAAGGGGAGGGGACAGACGAGTCTGGGCTCTCCACGTTGATAGACATCGTCAATGAGTATTTATAATCTTATTTTTCCATCCAACTTTCACACCCACGCCGTCAATATGATTCCTAACATCAAAGTCAGTCCTGGAGCATCTCGCTGAACCGTCCTCGAGCCTTTTTCTCCCACACAGATGCTGATGTCAGTGAGGAAATAATCTGTTCCACTTGTTCAGGCGTCGCCCTCAATGAGCTGTCGCTCTGCGGTCGGTGGGAGAGATTGTCCTTCCTGACACAGAGCAGTGGCCTCCCTCAGGTTCTCAGAGACAGGATCTGACACAATCTGAACACCAAGGCCCAGATTCTGATGTAAGCGTGATGGAAAAGAGGCTGTAGTGACTAAGTCCCAGTTTCAGCCGCTACAGGTGATTGTTTTCATGTGTGATGGAAGAGGCTGATATCAAACGTGTACTTCTAAATAAAAGTGCATTTATTGTTGTCCACTCTTAAGATATTAATCCAAGTAACCCAAGTAATCCAACAGTCTTTAAATCGAAAAAAACTGTTTGCTTCCCAAATAACCACCAGCCTGAGCTCAGTCAACTGAATTAAATAGCCCCTGGCCGGCCTTAACCGGTACCAAAGCACCCTCTGGTGTCCCCAGTGGTCAGGAGGAGTAATTGGAAAATATGAAACAACATGGCTCCTAACTGAGAGTCAGATAGTTCCAAACCTATCACCCCATAATAACAAAGGACAAAGATTTCGCTACAGTCCTGGTTTATCCATTTCCCATCGCTTAACATGGTGATGAGAGAGCAGCAGGCGTTGACAGTGAGACTCAATCTGTCCTTGAGACAGAAGAAACCGACAGTGTTGAGTCAGTGTCCTGGCAGAGATGAACAGATGAATAGAGCAGACAGAAGTGTACTGTAGTGTACTGTAGTCTGAGGTCGGATATTGTTGACCCTGAGGGATGGAGGACAAAGTATTGATGAACCTTTTCACTGTGAGACATGTTGCACCCCTGCACGCTTCCTCTTCCTCTCCTCTGCCTCAGAAAATCTACGACATGTCTCACCACCAGATGCTTTATGTCTTCCCAAGGCAACAACAGCTCAAAGACCGTTCAGCAGCCACCCCACACACGTGTTAGCTGGGTGGTGAATTACACACACTTGCTACACTGGGATGAAACACAGACTGTGGTATCAAACATCAATACTGATGTCACAAAACTAAACTCTTGCTCAGGCTTCCTGAAGGAGGCCTAGACTGAAAATCCATTTCTACCATGGTTTTCCACTTTCATATTTAGGTTATTGAGATGCAGTTGAAAATAGTTTTCTCAAAATATTTTGCACACACAAATGTGTTCAGGTTCACATCTAAATGAAAGTTAGAAGGCATATAAAGGATGTTTATGCCCTCCTGTGTCGCTCCATTTGCCACTCAGTTCATGAAAAAAGTTGATAAGCTCCATTGTTGAGCAAGGAATGCCACATCAATCATGTGAGCAGCAGTGCACAGTCTTTGAGTGGTTGTCAGATAAGCATGAAATTGCGCTCGATCTCTGTGTGTGGATCTGAAACAGACTATAATATCAGCATGCCTAAGAATAGCATTGTGAAAGGGCTTGTAAAGTGGCATCTGAGGCATTTCTGATGAAAGCTGCGTCCCATAGCTTTTATGTTAACACCAGTGAACACGGATAAATATTCATTTGAACAGTTCTAGGTCCCATTTCAATGCAAAGACCTAATTCCCTCTCAGAAGTCTGAAATAGATGACAAAAATAAAATAAATATATAAATAAATGCACGACCTGAAATAAAGTTAAAGTGTTTTAGCTAAGTTGTGTAACCTGCCGCTGCTCCACTCAGGGGCTCGGAGGAAACCTGCTGCTCCGCTGAATGTCAATAAATCCCTCTGTTTGTCTAAGAACTGCGCCTCAGTCACTGTCTCTGCACGTCACGTTCAGGCAAGTCTATAATGACTCCAGAGATGTGAGCGTGTTATCAGCGGCCGCTCAGCGGGGGCTGCGCCCGCCGCTGCGGGATAAACTCTGCATCTGATCAAACACCGCTCTCACTCTGAGCGACTCTCTGAGAGGATTTCTCCTTCTCTGATTGATTGCTCAAATCCAACGCGGTGACACACCTGCCGCCGGGCGAGAGCGCTCCGTCGGAGTCACGGGGAGAAAATGTGCCAGGACGCCGAGTGATTCCTGAAACGGTGGTTGGTTCAGAGGTGTTGAGGCGGCTGAAGCCGAACTGACGAACATTTGATGGAGTGGTCCTGACAGGGTGATAAGACACCTGGATCTGTGTGTGTGTGTGTGTGTGTGTGTGTGGGGAGTGTGTGTGTGTGTGTGGGGGGGTGTGAGTGTGGCTGCACCCCAGCATTAAATACCACAAACGTGATGTGAAATCGACCAATCAATCAAATTCACCTGCTGATCTTATCCATCTTGTGCAGCTAATTTCACAGTTTAACTCCTGCATGAAGTGAAGCATCAATCATCGGGAGAATTAAGACACAAAATGCTGTTAAACATCACTTTGTTTCACCTATCATTATGCACTGTCTTCATTTTTTTTCTGGAGATTGATGTTTCACTTAATAAACTTGTCCAATATTTGTTGTTCACATGAGTGATGTTCCACTGCACCATAAAGAGGATTCAGCACAGGATCCACTGAGTGTGACTGTTTCCTGATTCAAACATCATCAGCCTGTGTTTACTTTTAATGACTCGTTTATGCTCTCCTTAAGTGTATTATCGATCCATTTGGGGGCAATAAAGACACGCATGGGTAATGAAAAGGAAATTAGGTGATAAAATTGGGCAAATCAAAGGAGCAGCATGTATACACACACCACTGCAGCACAACTGGAGAAGGAGGTGGAGGACTTAGATGTTATTTAATGGACTCGTTTTTTGAACAAAGAAGATGTCAGCTAGGGTAGTACTCTTCCTGATAAGGGAATAGATGGAACAAGTTTTCGATAGAAGGTTTTGAGTGGTGTTACAAGTTTCAAAAACTGATGCTATGTGTTTCCAGGGTAAGTGCCATGGAGGTTTTGCTGGAGCCACTCTCAAGTGCACACAACATGAAGGCAGAAAATACAGCCTGTCCATTGCAGGACCCTCACATTTAGACCTGGGCATAATTAATCTCCAAACATGCAGGTTAGTACCTGGATAAAACCCACACAGACCACGTGAAAACACCCTCAGTCTGACCTGGAAATGACCCGGGGAGCCTCCCACTGTGAGGTGGCAGCACTCTTCCACTGAGTGGCACATCTGCAGGAAATGAGTAATGAAATCTCCAATGATATTAGATTAAATAACATGCAATGCTAATAGATGAACCACTGGCTCTAATTTGATGCTACTGGCTAACAAGATGGTAATTAGTTGAACACAACAGCTCAGCCACCACCTGATTATCAAGTCTGTTTTCCAATACTCACCTGCTGAAAAACAAGTCCTGCGTTTATTTCCCAGTCATTTTTGGTGGAGTTTCCATTTTTGTGGGTACTGCCTTTATTCTGTGTGCAATCCAGGCAGTGTCTGCAGCAGACCCCTGTAGCACTGTCAAGGCACAAAGTAGGTAAAATGACGATGGATGAATGGACAAAGGCTGCAGCCCAGGAAACACATCACAGCAAAATAAGTGTGGATGGCAAATGAGAGGGATGATTTTTCTATAACTCCTCCATTTGGAGGAAAATTCATTTACATTTAACTGCTTCCTGCTGCCATCTGCCCCGCGGCTGTTGTGCTATGGATCTTATCCATGCCTGGTTTACATCTGGTCGTCAGAGGCGGAAGATTTTTCCGCAAGCTGACAGTGAGAAACAATGCAATGTCAGTGAGAGCCTGCGTGCACACATGATCGGCATTTTAACGTGCCTCTCCCTGTTATTTCAGCCTGGATGCATGATAAAAAGACAGTGTTTCTGTGTGATAAAACAGCCGAATGAGAGACTCAGACCCCATTAGGAACTTGTTTCGGCGTCTGTGATTCAGCATGTTTCATTTTCTCCCAGAATAACAGTGATATATTGCATGAGAAACAAATTCTGTCTTCTAAACAAAATGTTTACAAATGGGTACAAATGTGCCTGATTTCATGGCTGGTTATTTTGAGACGTGAACGTGACCATGGTTTCCGACTTACAGCATGTGACAGGACAAAATCTGGGGAAGTCCTGAAATTCTGCAGTTACTCCTCTAGAAAGTCAATGTCGAACAATGTCATAACTAAAAAAAACAGCAGGAAGAAGATGGATTCACTGGAAACTATTAGTGGTTAGAATTGTCGCCTTACATCAAGAAGGACTTCAATCTGACTGGGTTGGACCAAGGGTGTCTGTGTGTGTGTGTGTGTGTGTGTGTGTGTGTGTGTGTGTGTGTGTGTGTGTGTGTGTGTGTGTGTGTGTGTGTGTGTGTGTGTGTAGGGTCCAAAAAAGAAGCATTTATTTCGATTGGACAGAATGGTGTGTGTGAGCCCTGTTATGGACTGGCAACGTGTACACATTGTATTTCCTGCCTTTGCTCTATGTTTCTTCAGCAGATCCCACTTAAGTGTAAAGCAAGTTAGGGAAATGGATGGATGGACAGGAGCCAGACACACTAATGACCACAGGTGTGATTGGCAACACCAAGCTGGACCTGAAAGAGCAGCACTGTCACTTCCAAAGGTTACGTGTGCAGGGTTTATGCAGGAATCCTGTTAAAGTTAATTTCAGTCCCTTCTTAAGACCTCATAAAATCACAATTGAAACTCTTAACTTTTAATACTTTTCAAGACCCTGTGGATACCCCTGCCATTTGAGAATCGACCACTGTGTGTCAATGTGTGTCGGGCTCTAAATATAATGAGCAGAAAACACAGAACTGAAGGTTTGATTGTGTGTGTGAAGTGTGGTGGGAGGTGTTTGGTTCTGGGCTGACAAGGCCGACAGCGCGGTGATGATAAGCAGCTGTTTTCTCTGTGACTTTGAGTCATGAGTCAGATGCATCTCAGAGCTAATGAAGAGAGACGTTGAGTGTTTGTTACAGCTGCTCACAGTATTTTTAAGGGAGTGTGAGTAATGAAGAGTCTCCAAGGGCTGATGAGATGCGAGGTTGCGTTACATGCCACACTCAATTATCCTATGATTACCTGCTAAAAACCCACATGCGTGCCTAATTATTTTTTTGCTTTCTTGAGCTTGTTGTGTGTGGCTGAGAGCGAGTGTCCCGATGTTCATTAGCAGCCTGGAGCACCATCAACAAAACGAGAGGATCTGAAGCAGAATTCATGCTTGTGTTATTTGCAGAGGAAAGCATTGGCCATGTGATTGAAATGGCACAAAGCATCTTCATTACACAGTGAGACGCATGCAGAGGAGAGCGAGGGCAGGATCCCCAGAGCTGTGTGGAAGTGGAACACACATGATGACGATTAATCCTGTCTCGTGTCAGGTAATTGCTGTCGAAATCATGTGTGATGGGAATAAGAACAGGCCCCCGCAGCTTCAGTGGAGCTTTTTCTCAGCCTTCCTCTGCTGCTATCATGCATGATGCAATGTGAAGGTCTGTGGTCAGTGCCGGAAACTGGAGGACACTTTACATTTCTCTACAATATTTCATCTCGGGAAATATATTCAGGTGAACAGAAATGACAGCTATTTCCCGTGTTTTCACTCTTATCTCTTCAAACACATAATTGAAAGTCTAATGAGAAAGCAGAGAAGACTGCCATGTCCTCTTGATCATAACCTGCTCTTGTTAAAAACAAATGTCCTTCAGATAATAAAAAAAAGGGGTGGCATGGATATTAGTCAGAAGCCAAGAGTGGACCCGTACTTTTATTTTTATTTTACTACAGTTTTCTCATAATAATGACTTATTACTACACTCATTATTTCACACTATCTCAAGATAACAATGTTCCATTTTGCCACAATAATGCATAATTTATTTGTTTATCATCCAGGCTAGTCTGCATCTTAAATGACAAGGGCTAATTTGAATGTTGTCTCTAAAAGGACACAATGCAGTTTATAGATATTCCTCGACCTCCCCCCTCGACACATCTCTGTATGCTCCTGTGAAGATGACTGTAACATTCAGCTTCTGTAATACTACTTTTATCATATTCTCTGTTCTAACAAATCATCTTAGCCTCTGGTCTGACCAATTAGAGGCCGGAGTAAACAAGGCGGTGTAAAAAATGATGTTGTCGAGTGCCTGAAAACGATTCCCTTTTATGACCAAGTCAGCTCAAGCTTTTATCTTCAATGTCGCGTACTAAGAGCTCGCCCAGAGCTGCGGGGACAGACGACGCAGCCCGTCCTCCTCCAGCTGTCGTCTGACTCAGCAGCAGCTCCGGCCCAGCTTCTTTAAACCCAGACAACGCAGCATCGGTCATGACCAAAGAACAGACTGTCAAAACAGCGTCCCAGCTGGCCGTGAAGCTGTGTGGGGATGACTTGCATAC
Source organism: Karalla daura (assembly GCA_029224185.1). Classification (NCBI taxonomy): domain Eukaryota; kingdom Metazoa; phylum Chordata; class Actinopteri; order Chaetodontiformes; family Leiognathidae; genus Karalla; species Karalla daura. Next base: position 16,571,822 of record CM055196.1, read on the forward strand.
TGTGTGCCTGTGGCATCTCTTGGCTGTGGTTCAGATGCGGAGCATTGATAAAACTGATGAATCGGAGTTGCCTTGAGGTGATACCATCGACAAATTACAGAAAATACAGTATGGGGAGATGTCACAATGCATCAAAGTCGCTCACTCTATCACGGGTCACACAGATAAAAGCTTGACGGGCACCTCTGAGCCCGACAGGCCCAGAAATTTTTATTTGAACTCATTTGATACCTCTGAAGATTTTTTTCCTCCCACTTGACAAAATGACCTCTCTCAGTCGGCCGTTTACTCTGATGGATTCCACCCACCTGGCGGAATGAGATACCTCACATTTTAAAGCCTTTTTTCATTCGTCTGCAGTCTCCTGTGCAGAATGGAGGCGCCGCCACAGACAAAAACCTCTAATGCATCTCATTAAGTCATTGTTATGAACATCAGCAAAGAGACTGTTAATCACCGTCTGCAGCCATTTGCATTTAATAGAGTTGTAATTTTACTGTCTGTGTTAAAAGCAGACTTAAGAATTTGTCTCCAAAATATAATTCAAACGCCTCGTGAAATGTAAATGACACTAGAGTTGAAGCGGAGACATTGAAATAACCTCTGCCGCTCGGCGGGGGAAATAAGATCACTAAATCATTTTATTTGATGATTGGCTCTTGTTTATCTCTCAACGACTCGTCCTTGTGGAGTCCTCAGAGACGAGCTCGGCTGCCTTGGCCCGGAGAAATCCTTGGTACCTGACTGGACGTCGGATTCAAGCAGAAGCTTGTGTTTTACTCACACATGCACAGCCACGCAGGTGAATTAAAAGAAAGAAAAAAAAAAGAAAAAAGAAAAAGAAACGCCAGGATGTTTTCGATCCCCAGAGCCGATGTGCTGGATGCAATCAGTAGGATGTAACTGCAAGTCTGAGGGTCTGACTGAAGGTGTTGATCCTTCCCTTTGTTTTTATCGCCCCGTTGGAACCGGAATTGATTTCAGCTCCCGTGTTTGCACAGGCAGCTTACAGAAAGCTACAGAGAGAGAATTATAAGTTCATTTTTAATCTGCTAACAGCTGCTACATATTCTCATATTCATCGAGGGAGAGCTGAGCTGATAGCCGACATTGTGTCAACGGGAATTAAATTGGTCGTAAACAAACATTCAGCATCGACACCAGGGTCCAGGTACGTTAATCAGCTTTTCCTCATTAGGATCATACAGCACAAATGTTAATTAGATCACGTCTGCTCCCACACTGCGTTTGCTGTTGTTAGACAGGCTGACTTCTCGTCTCATCTCTCCTCTCTTTGTACATCCTGAAACTTTGAGGTCCATTTATCTTCATTGGCTTTGTGAGATTACGCTGTCACCTCAGCAGGACACGGGCTCCAATTCTGAGGTTTTCACTTTGCTCCACACCCGCAGCCTGTCCCACTGTGAGGGACCTGCCCCCATCCTCCATCCCACCCCACACCCTCACCCCCCAACTTGTTTTCAAGAGGCTCCAGTCTGAGGAGGAAAAGCTTCGTCTCTCAGGTGTCGGTATCTCAGGCACGATCTTGTTTTCAATGTTATGTCACAACTGTCGAGTCAAACTTTTTTTTTTCCTCATGTGTACAAGCTTGTGCTGCGTCGTAGTCTCACCGAAGAAACTGATGTTTCCTAACGCAACCATTCATCGTTTGCTCAAACCGTCAGTAAGCAGACAGCCCAAAGGTCTCGCTGAGCGAATAATCCATCTTGTGCAGTTTCTGACACAACACAGGCAAAAGGTGAGTGTCAGACGGGGAGTAGGAGCCTCCAACACCTTCAGCAGCCTTCACACTTTTGTATAAATGTCACAGATGTGTGCGGGCAGGTTTTCCAAACTGTCATTTCTCGCTGCCACACAGTTTCACCACCCAGTCACAAACCAACTGTCTCTCTCATGCTGCTAAACAGGAATCGCACATCCAGCTCCTCTTATTTTGAATTCCACTCAGGGGCTGAGGGGGAAGAAAAAGAAAAAGAAACTTCCCTGCTGGCGTTCCCTCCTCAAGTTTCTGCCTATGATGAATGGCTGTGCAGCCGTCACACAGGTTGAGGGATGATTCCCCGCTTCTCTGCGGACCAGCGCTCACTGAATGCGCGCCCTTGTCTCGGTTCTCTCAGCTGTCGTGCGCACGTTGTTTCCTGCTCAGTTCAGCCGTGGAACAAATTAATTTTTTGTTACTGGAGCCGGCCGGAAAACTTTCTGAACTTACAGTGCGTCACAACTTTTCTCGCACGGCTGGAGTGTGCGTACGTACGCCCGTGTGTCCGCTTGAGTGTGTTTGAGTTGTAGTTGTGTTGGCCGAGAGCAGCCTGTCAAAAAGTTGTCTCCAACAAGTTGTTGTGTTGGTGTTTTTTCTTTTGTTGCGAGGAGAAATAATTCAAGCGAAGCCAACATCAGCTGCTGATGATGTGCTGATATTTCCCCAAAGCAATTTCCTTTTGTTTTGTTGTTCTGCAGTACAAAAGGGATATTGCTGCCATATTTTTTATCATATTCAATTCAATGATCGATAGACAGACAGATAGACATAGATAGATAGATAGATAGATAGATAGATAGACAGATAGATAGATAGATAGATAGATAGATAGATAGATAGATAGATAGATAGATAGATAGATAGATAGATAGATAGATAGATAGATAGATAGATAGATAGATAGATAGATAGATAGATAGATAGATAGATAGATAGATAGATAGATAGATAGATAGATAGATAGATAGATAGATAGATTTTGATAGTTAGTGGTTAAAAACTGACTGATTCATACTCAGTCAAAGTGTGATACCAGCACTCTGTCCACTTTTCTGCCACGTTTGTTTGTTGTTCACTTTACTGTCTTGATGCCATAGAAGTTCTTGTTTGCTCAAAGGAGTCTGAGTCTGATCTATTTTTATTCAATTTAAGTCAGCTTTACTTGAGACTTTCATATTTAGAGCTGGTTGGCACCAAACTCTTTAGCATACATAAACAAACTTCCCTTTAAGAGGCAGTAATGGAGCCAAACTCAGAGCAGGCGGCCATCTGCCTCGGCCAGTTGGGTCGTAGAGAGAGAGAGAGAGAGAGAGAGAGAGAGAGAGAGTGGGAGAAAGTGGGAGAGATGAACAGAGAGAGTAGGAGAATGTGCCGTGTTTTGATGTAGATGATGACAGAAGTTGTAGCAGGTGTTGGGCAGAAGGCATCGCTGACCGTGGCCCTGACTCCGAGCCAGATACAAATGCGGGCGCTCTCACAGTTCACACGCCTACTGCGGATGCTTAAATGTGATCTCCTTGCCCTGTGTTGGTGTGCTGCTGATCTGAGGCTGTTCTTTGTTTTCTGATGTGGCGCTTTGATGCTGCTATGCTGACTGCATGTCAGTGGGGATGTTCCTGGTTAAACCGAGGTTCAGTTAAAATAATAACAATAACCGTCTCCCCTCAGTGATGCCTCTGGAACTGTGAATTCTGCAGCATGGAAGAAGTTTCCAGGGCTGCAATTTGTCACTCTGATACAGCACGATTTCTGAGAAATAATAAAAACCTCACATTAAACAGGCAGCAGTGTTTGATTATGTCGCTGGAGAAATGTGTCGTGTTGAATGGTGATTATTCCTCTTTCAATGACCAGGATGATAAATTGTAGCATCTCAGCGCGACTTTCTCACAAATTAATCTGCAACAACATCGTCCTCATCCGTTGATCGAGGGATCAGTGCCAAATATAAAAAAATTATGTCGGCGGGGTCTCTTTGTCCCTCTGACGTCCGGGCATTGAGAAAATGTCACAACACAAAGAAAGTTTCATTGTAATCAGCCCCGGCGGCGGCGCCGCCCTCCTCCATCCTGCCTCCATCTTATCTGAAGACGCTGGACCGACCTGGAGGATTTGTGTAAAGATCAGCAGCTGCCGAATCACAGACGCCCCCGCTGATTATGATATGAGATATATTAATGTATGTGTGTGTGGGGGTGTGTGTGTTGCTGTCCACAGATGACATTTCACCTGACATTTGTTGGTCTGGACGGAATTAAAAAAGTGAACGCTGTCACGCGCTGCTGCCTTCAGACGCTGTTCGCTCACTTCAGATAAACAACTGCGTGATTAAGGAGAGCGAAGTCGCTCGACAAAACAAAAGCCTTTGTTTACAGCCCTGTGCTGGGGTTGTGTGTGTGTGTGTGTGTGTGTGTGTGTGTGTGTGTGTGTGGGTGGGTGTGTGTGTGTCTGCTCAGCAAAGAGCTTCTGGTTTGAATGTTCAGATCCAACGCAAATCCACCGGGGTCCTGTGCAGATCATGTCAGCTGACATTAACACACGTCTGCTTGACCACATGGCACACTGCCTCGGTGGATACCACGACTGCCTCACAACAACAGTGTTCAACTCTCTGGTCTGGTCTCTGGTTCCAGGTTTTCTCCAGGCTCTTTGGTTTCCTCCCACAATCCAAAAACATGCATGTTTAGGTCAATTACAGACTTTAAATGTCCCATAGCTGTGAATGAGAGTGAATGCTGTCCAGGGTGTGTTACCAGTACATTGGAGATCCAGCAGACCCCTGTGACACTGATGGTAAGCTCTATCCAGTCATGACACAGTGCTCACACCTGGACCAGTCTGTGGTGCTTTCACATAGTCTTGGTTCTGGTTCTGGTTCTGGGTTCACTCTGGGATCTGAGGAGCCTTTGTGCACCCAGGAGACCTATATTGCTCTCCTGGGTGCACAGCTGTTCAGCTATTGCTCGATGCACGATGGAAAAGGAGGTTAACATAATGGTGGCAAAATGGCAGCAAATGGCAGATTACTTCAAATCCCTGTTTGTTTCCTCTGACATTTTCTCTGTCACCGTCTCCTCCCGTCGTCTCACGTTCATCACAGCTTGCGATGAAAACACAAAATAAAAATGTAAAAAATCTCCAACTTCTCAGGCTCTAAACCAATTACCTGATGGTCACACAATTCTGAGAATGTCCCCGATCCAGAGCTGAGAAACAGATCCCAGCTGATCCCAGCAGGAGTCCACAGTGGGAGGGTGGAAAGAGCAACAGAGGAAAGAGGAGCATGGCTAATTCACGACAAAGAATATATATACTTTCACTGGCAGAGCCAGAGAACGAATCAGTGTGTGCAGTATGTCATTACGTCAGTGCTGTTTTAAAATCCCTCAACATGTTTCTGTGTTTGTGAGAAACGATCAAATCTAAGGCACAGTTGTGCTCAGAGAGAGCCAATCATCTGGGGAACACCACAGAGATAGTCAGAAGCTTCTGGGTCTCAGATGCTCAGATGCAAACGGTCAGATAAATCGCTTGTTTTACTGTTGGACAGTCGCTCTTTTTTTTCTCCATTATATTTTGTAAGAGTCTCAATCTACACTGTGTGGCCTTCAGAGACAAAATGGTAAAAAAAAATAAAACTGAAAAAAACAGAGCAGTGAAAGTAATTCAAGATGCATTTATTTATTTGTCAAATCTGCTGTAGTTTGAAATACGCATATCTATAAAACTGTTTCTCTGAACTGATCCTCAGTGAATTGATCAACTGTGCACTGTAATCGAAATAAAAAGACAACACAAAATCAATCGATTTTTCAGTCAAGAGTCAAGTTTGATGCATTGACAGGCAATCATGACATCAGATCACACTCTCCCCGTCTGTGTGTGTACGCTACAGACCCAGAAACTCTGAACACCTGTTTATGACATTAAAAATCACTTTATGACGACACTCTGCTCGGTAAGTGTGGGTCACGTATGACGCCTGAGCAAAAACACTTCGGCAGCATTAAACACGTGGGCGTCTGCCTGGCGCGTCAACATGTCGGCGCTGGCGTGTACTTCAAAGCGGAGCCGTGTTTGAGCACAGCCCCGCTGAGCCGCAGCGACGGCTCACTTAATCTGTCATTTGCAAAGGCCCCCCCACCCCCCACCGCCGACTCCGAGGAGGAGCGGCAGGAAGTCACAGAACGGTGCTTTTCTATTGGGGCAGAGATTACGGATTAACGTCAGTGGTCTCTGGGGAACCGGCTGGAGAGGCTGCGAACCTCACAAGCCCGCGTGTGACCGCGGCTCCTCGTCCGCCTCCGATGACTGAGAGTGCAGGAGGAAGACGGTGTGGCGGGAGAGCGGCCTGCGGCTCGGGACGGAGGTCTAACAGCGTAATAATGGGAGGATTTATGTGGCGTTCAGAGGTCGCCACCTTCGGTCTAATTGGGTTGTGATTACAGAGGCGGAGGGTCAGAGGGCTTCTGCTGCTGAATGCAAATTCAGACGCGAAAAGCACTGAATTATCACATTTACAACACAGCTTCCAGGAGTGTGTAGTGGAATGAAAATGAATGTTACACACACACACACGCATGCTCACACACACACTGAGATAAAGGCAAATTTAGCTCCCACCGCAGCCAGGGCAGCAGTCTTTATGTGCTCCCTCCTCCCCTCAGACTTCATTTCTTTACTACACTTGTGAAAATAATGTTTTGACAGTGAATGCAAATCACCTCTTCTCTCTCCTCGGTAATCAAAGGCTTTCGTGCCGGCTCTCAGCCTCCTGTCAGACGAGGCGATAATGCGGCGCGGCAAAGTCGGAGATACCGTCCTGTGCCGCTCCGTGAGCCCGGGCGTGAGGCTTCATTGTTGCCTGGCGTTTGCTCTCCAGCTTTGATCACAGACGAGGGAGTGTGGGCGCCGGGAGGCAGGACGGGGTCGTCTCTTTCCGGGCCGTTTTACAGATCCCCTGAGCACCGAGCAAGGAGTTCACGTGTTTATATCAGCATAAATATAATGGCCGGAGTCAGACTGTGGTCGTGAGTTGAAGAATTTGTCTTTTAATTAACTTAAGGATAACTTACTTGTCAGGCTTAAATCCAATAACAACTCCAGACTTCACTAATAGAATATTCTAATACTTTTAGTATTAGAAACGTTTGGTTGAGTTTTAAGGTTTAGTTTCAGTTGACCTTTTGCTACAGGTATGGTTTAGCAGATCCAAATGCAATACAGGGGACAACTAGATATTCTTATCACAGTCTTTATTGAACCCGGAGCTCTCTGCCTCTTAGAAGATGGCAGAAGAAATCTCGACTCATGTGGTGGGGGCTGATAGTGCCAAGGAGAGGAGTCAGACCTGGAGATGGAGGAGCTGTCAGGGTGAGCTGGCAGCATACTGAAGAACAGACCACCCAGTCACAGGCATAAGGCGAGTAGGTTTGCCGGGGCATGGACGAGTCGTGGTTGGAGAGAGAAGGTGGGATTTTCCCACCTGCCAATCAACTCACAGCCTGGCAGTGAGTGTGTGTTTGTGAGCTATATATATACTGAAGTAATAGGTGGAGGTGGGCAGTTGAGAGTAATTGAGCTGTAGGAGTGGCTGAGCTGAGGTGGAAATTTCCACTGAAGGTGCACACATTTATTTCTTGACAGTTCATTTCATTTCTTCTTTATCAGTGCCAGCTGCAGCCTTTTTATTTAATTCTATTTCTGTTGTATCACTGGAGCATCGTTGTAACATCACTTTTGAAGGTCTTTTGAATGCTGTTTTGTTTTGTTTTTAATGTTGTGTGTTAGTTGTTGGTTAGTTATATAATACCTGTTTTGTGGAGTGCCGCACTGATGCAGTCACTTCTTCAAATTAAAGCTAAAGTGCAACGACCACTTCAGGTGGAGGCTGGAGTCTTAACAAGTGCAGCTGGATAGTTAGTGCTGGGAGTCGTGCATGTGTGTGTGTGTGTTCACATTCCCATATTGCTGGAAGCTGCCCCCCCCCCTTGAGAGCCTCCTTTCAAATGCCATCAGGCGGGTGAAAGAGGCGAGCTGTGATTGGCCGGGGACCAGCGAGGCGTCCGTTACATCACCTGTCACTAGCTCGTCACAGCTGCTCAACAAGACTCAACAGGAGTCCAACAATCCACAAGACACAGCGGAGGCTGCAGCACGCACACGCACGTCTGCTCAGCTCTCCTGAAGCTGAGCATCAGCTCCTCCTGCTGTCAAGAGCAACAGTGCCCCCTATAGGTGAAGACTGTAACAGCAAAGCAGAGCTTGCTGACACAGGTCTTCATCTGTCTGAACACACACACATGCATGCATGCATGCACGCAGAACGAAACTGCGGGAAAAACTTGTGGGAAACAATAACAGTGAAAAGGTGGGTGGTCCAGATCCTGGCCTTTGCTGTTTGGAGTTTGTTTCTTTCCCCCCCATGTCTGTGTCAGATTTCTCTGCTTCCCTCAGGCCAAATAGAGACAGTACAATTGGCCTTCGGTGTGAGTACTGGAGTGAATGATGTGGTGATTTTTCAGAGGAGGTTTAGTCGTTCAGTCTCTGGTGTGCCTAAACTATATGCCGGCACCCTTCACTTCACTTCACTGCATCCGTAGCCTGCAGACCTAATGAAGACACTGGGTGTTTTGTTTGGTCAGGACAGCAAAACACAACCGAGCCTGATGAGGCTTCATTAAGGGGAGAGCGAGAGAGCCTGGGTGCACTTACCAGCAGATGGGAAAGACTCTGCTCGGATCACAACTGTATGTGTGTGTGTGTGTGTGTGCATGTGCGTGTGTATAAAACAGACTGTATCATGACTGTGCATCCAACCACTGTGTACATCATAATAATCTTGTTTGCTGAAACTGTGCTTACAACAAGTGTGTATCATAATACCTAATGGAGCATGCAATGAATATTATCGCGTATTAACTCTGTAAATATGCACAATCTGAGTGATTTCTTAAACATACACACACACACACACACACACACACACACACACACACACACACACACAGACACACACACACACACACACACAGCAGGCACATCACGGTCATATCAAACACTACTCGGAAGCAGCCTCTCGATCATGTGGCTTTTAATAGCTGATTTTTATTTAAAAATAATCAGATTTTCTGCCTCGACTGCGATTAGTTACAAAAGCACAGACTCCTAAAAAAACAAGGAAAAAAAACAGCCCCCACACGACCTCCTGTGCTGCTGGTGAATCAGCCTGCGGCAGATCTCGGCAGACGACGGCAGCAAAGGCCAGCGGCCTCTCACTGCTGTGACGTCCAACAGGGAACGTTGGGGGAAAAGTCACACGCAGCTGTAGCTCCAGTCCAGCTGTTCTTCAGTGTTCCCGCCAGAGAAACCCGACAAATCCCTGAGCTGGCAACGGCCTTCACGCACATACTGTACAGCACACACACGCACTGCGGCTCCAGGACCGGCGCCTCGGGCCATCAGTCGTCAGGCTCGGTGACACACTGCTCCACGATCTCCCGCAGGTTGGGGTTCTCCATGGCCGCCGCCACTCGCTCCTTATCGTTGATCTGCTTGTTGACTGGAGAGAGAGACACACACACACACACACACACACACACACACACACACACACACACACAGAGGTCACAATGAGACAACCCCCCCAAAAAAACAATACTGCACCACTGGCTGAGCTTCATTTTGGCATTGCTTTATCTCTAGATGCTCTTGGTAGCGATGTGAAAGTCACATTGTTTGTGGTTCCTGAAGATGTATGACATCCATCAGTCTTATTATTGACCTCCTTTACATCTTCACAGTGTTGTGAGGATCTGCTGAAGCCTATACCAGTGCACACACAGTAGAGAATACATCTGCGTCCTACCTCCAATGATGTATCTCCTGCTTTTTGATCTAGTGCCATCATTTGGTCAAAACCCCTTTGTACCAGTAATGTTTGTATTATCTAGCTAAACTTTCACTCGTTGCTCTGAGGTCTCTGGATCTTCTCTGCAAGCTGAGCCTCAGCTCAGGTGTTGCAGTGATGGAGGAGTGAGAGCAGTGCTACGCAGACCAAAGTTCTCAGGGTTGATCCTCTGGCGAACATGAGAAATGAGCCAGACAAACGCTCTGACAGGTCACGTCGGGCTGTGACTGAGGGCGAATATCAACCTGCAGATGTTGAGTCCTGGATGATTTGTGCAGTGTTTTCTTGTCTAATCAGGAGTCAGCAGTTGTTTCACCTCCAGGGTTCACTTGGCACCCGGGCTGACACGCCGTCAGACTGCTAAGTGCATCGTTTAGTCTCCAGGTCTGCTCGGTTCAACACTTTGCTCCTTTAAACTTCACCAATATTCCTTAAATCTCTCCCGGACTTAAATTCCCAGGCTGACTTTGTACTTTTATGCTGACGCATCAGAGCACGTGACTCAAAAACGTGACTCAGCAGGAGGCAGATTAATACACAGTTCACCCTTTAAGATGAAAAAATGAATAAAGCACACTTACTGTCCTCCTCAGTGGAGTGGGTGCCCTCTGAAATGTAAATTTCCAACTGACAAGACAAAAAAAAAAAGGAAACAACGGATGAGTTTATAAAACACTTCACTTGCTTGCTTTTGATTCAGCTTTTGTGAAAGAACAAAGCCACTGAGGGGCCTTAGACATTTTTGAGTAAAAATGCACAGCCTTTGTTGCATTTTGGGAATGGCCTTTGTAGTGGCTGAAACTGGAACAATACGGAAATGGGATCAAGAGTAAAAAGATTTGAAAACTAAATCTGAGAGTCAGTATGAACACTGTGGTTTGCAGTCAACTGCAACGTGTTAGTAGAAGCTCCGTTCTGAACAGCAGAGTTTAACATAAATGAATGGATCGATCAATCCAAAATGCATCAAAACGTGAACAGACATGTTCGAGGAAGATAGAAAGATGGGGCTCACAGAAACCATGTAAATTGCTTGGTTCCAAAGATTACAAGAAAAAAAACCATCAAAACTTGTTTTGCTTTGCGTGACTGTCCTGCATCTTGGGACTTCCCTCTGCTGCCCCTGTAGACCTGTAGAGCCACTTCAGCCTGGTCATTATTTAAAGCAGTGAGTTGTAGAAAAAGGTTCCAGTCATTGTCATACCAACTATCCTGTCCTCCTGGAGGCACTCAGCCATGGGAGAATGTTTCTGACACGCTCAATTGTCCACAATTGCCCACATTTGGGTGATGTTCCTATTCAATGGTCTACAAGTTACAACCAAAGAAAACTAAAAAAACATAAAAGAACTGATAATGCGAAGATGAGATGCTGCTGGAAAAGAAAAGCAGTTGAGGTGAGCGAGCCAGGCGAGCGGTTAAAAACATTATCTTCCACCTGATTACCTGCACCTGTGGAGAGCTGCCGTAACCCAGGAAAGAGTCAAATATAAAGATGAGGATCCTACAGTCACAAACTGGGCCTTGAACTACAGAGACCAGTACTATTTGTTGGGATCATGCAGGTTTCTGCCTCACTCGGCTGTTGTGGGGGTCTATGGGGAGAGACTCACTGCTGGAGCAGACTCTCGTGGCATCTGGATGAAGTGCAGGTGCTTATGCCGCTGTTCCGTCCAGAATCAAAGCGTCTTTGATGATAACCATGCCACTTGAATCAAAGCCTCTTTGAGGATGGTAAATCCACTTGATGCGACCGGCGAAAAGTGAATTTTGGGGAGGGAGAACTTCACACCGAGTCATTTGATTCATTATTAATAGAAAAGACTCTAATTAGCAGAGCCTGAATAAGACTGGATCTCAGCAAACTGTTTTATCTCGGTTCTGGTTTTGGCGCCAGTGTCAAGATCAGATGTTCAGCACAGAAACTTCACTTGTCCTGTTGGCGAAGATACAGAGATCTGAGAATTCCTCTTTCCTCGGTCCTTGACCTGGGGAAACTGGCTGAGTATGAAGCCTTAACTGACTGCTTGTTGTTGGCAGAGTGCCGCCTTTGAGCACCAACCCAGAGGAAAAACCTGGTCCACTGCAAACACTGGAACAGTCATCACTACATTATAACTTATCAATGTGGCCAGCAGGTGGAACCGTGGCAGTGACTCAGAGGCACGCTTGATCAGCTCTGATGTCCGTTTAAGAGGTTGTCGAGTTGTTTATTTCAGGGTCAGATTGGCAGAGCAGCAACCATAATGTTCTAGGGGAAGACTGGCTGAGGGTGTGTGTGTGCGTTTAAACAGCGTGTACTGTAGAGGAAAGCTGCTACGAACACTTTATGAACGCAACAAAACTGTGAACACAAACTCTGGGTGAAAAAGTACACACACACACAAAAGTACACACAGGATGCAGCAGTAACACCGCAGATGAATATTTGTGCATTACTCCAAATATTTTGGGACGCAGACTGTCGGGACAGGAAATGTCTCAGGGACAGGCCTGAAAATAGAAGCAGAGAAATGAGGATGGAGCGGTTGGCTCCCCCAACAGTTCCATCCTGCTCCCATTGCAAAGCTGTGCTACTGTATCAGTGTGTAAATGCCTGCAAACGGCTGTAAATCCTGCTCCAGATGACAGGCCTCAGCCGACAGCACGTGAATAGGTGAATGTGACCCCGCCTGTGAAGTAAAGCTTTGAGTGGTCGTGAAGGCCGCCATGCACTGTGGCTGTACATTAGCGCTACATTTAAGACAAGATGGAGGCAGAAGCCTGAGCACACAGCCTGCACCGCCTCCACTCACCTTGTGTTTGAAGGGTAAACATCGCTGCAGCTTCACTTGTAGGCACAGACCTGCAGACACAGAGACATTACGCACTCAGAGACAGCGGAGACAAGTGACCCTGGCACCGGAGCAGGACCAGGAGAAACAGAAATCTGGATTGACAATGTCACAGAACCTCAAATATATCAACTGGAGACGGGCAACGAAATCCAGCCAGGGATGAGCTGACGCACCTGCGGCTGCACATGTCGAGCGAGAAAACCTCATGTTTGATTCGCACTGAAAACAAAGCAGGAAAACTTTTCCTCGATGGTTCTCGAAGTTTGCAGCGCTGCGAGACTGAAACCGTGGCTGAGAATAAGTGTCTTCCGAACAAGCCCAGGTTATTCTGGACACGCAGGTGTGACCAACAACGACTGCGTCTGATCAGGTCCTACGTCACTCCGGAACAGCTCACGGGTTAATATAGAGGCCAGGTCTGAAACATTCGAGTGAAGGGACCTCATTTATATGTAAAATATGTCTAAAGAAAATCAGCTCTCTCATTGCAGCCGTGTGGATCACAGCGCCACTCATGCGCCTCGCTGAGACGCGGTGATTGGAAGTGTCAGTAATTAAAGCATTACATTTTAATGTGAATGGCAGCAGAATCCTGTGCACTGTTCACAGCTCGGAGACAAAGAACGAAACAGCAATTACTCGAGTCTGGCGGCAGTCAGAGGTCTGCAGCGAGGCCGGCCTCACCTCACATCTCACGGCTCATCGACTCCTGAAGCCAATTTCCTCTGTTTGGGTACGAGCGAAGCCAAGTTTTACACTCATCCTCCAAACAGCTGCTTCGCAGGGAAGCTACGGGTGGGGGGAGGGGTCGGATCGGGGGGGGACCGTTCCGATTTCATTTTTCTTGCTATTCCTTGTTGTGTTTCTATGTCCCCGAGGCAAACCGAAAAACTGCTTGGGAGCCAGTGCTAATGGGAAGCTCTAGCGAACGTGCAGATGACAGACTCTGGTCTAGCAGATCTGAATACATGAATAGCAAAGGCGTGATTTGTATGCATGAAACTGATATTATTCATGTTTTCCCTTATCTCACAAGCTGCGTCTCGCGTCTCAGGTCTCGGGACGCCCTCACGCACGCAGACGCACGGCGGCCACCAGCCAGCAGCGCTAACGGGGTCAAAGGTCAAACTTTCAGGGGGAGGCACGGGGCAGCACGTCGGCCTCGGCTCCGGATGGCGGCAGTTTGAAAAAAAACAAAGAAAAAGTGCAGGAAACGGTGCAGAAAATGAAAGCAGGGAGGACGACGGTGGAACGAGAAACCTCAGAGGTAATAATGATAATAAGAACGGAGCTCTGAGGACGAGCGAGCCGGCAGAACAAACCGCAGCGGGTCCAGGAGAAGAAGCCCAGACGGAACAGCAGATCGCCTCGCAGAACATTAGGACCATCAGCCGTGAATCGTTACGAGTTTTCAAAGCCCTCCGCTGTGAGAAGCCGTAATGAGCAGCATTGTCTCTGCAGTTTACCGTGGACCTCCGTAGAGCAAAGAATTAGTGAGAAAACAAGACAGAATGCTGACTCATGGGTAATGAGTGTGGTGTTCCTGGCCCATAAGATGAGGTCTTACTGCAGATTGTTCTGGGATTGCAAACCACGCGTTTCGGATTTTGGCAGCTTAATTTCTTTCCGTTTGAACTCGGCATCTGTCGCCATTAGAGTGTTGCAGCGAACGCAGAAGCTGTTTTGTAGAAATATTAGAGCCCGTTTACTGGCTGATAATTGCCGTTTCACATGTTGTTCTACTGCTCTGAACTCGACTGACTGAACTCACCTCCCACGATGTGAGCGCAGGAGCTGCTTCACCGTAAACAAACAGCTCTGTAGCATTCGGACACTGTCTGGAGACCTGCTGTCTCTGTGTGGTTTATGATAAATATAAACTGCACTCACACTGGACGAGTGGACGATGCTATAGCTTCACAGGACCAGAGGCCTCTCTGCGTGGAGTTTGCTTGGTCTCCACTTGTCTGGATGGATTTCCTCTGGTTTCCTCTCACAGGCAATAACACGCATGTTTAGGCCAACTGGAGACTCTTAACTTGCCCTTGTGTTCGAGTGCGAGACTGAGTGGTGTGGGTGTGTGTGTGTGTGATGCAATGGACTGGTGGTCGGACCTGCCTTTACTGTATGTGTGCTGTGGATATAGGCTCCAGCAGGCCCCAGTGAAACTGACAAAGCGAGTGAAATGATGGATGGATGAATCTGATCTTGCAGGAATTCTTCCCTTCCAGGCTCCACTTCTGCGTTAAGTCTCAGGGTGTGTGACCTCAACGTCAATTCTACAACTGCTTATTTCTGAAAAGCATCACGACACCGCTCATTCTGCCACAAATGGCCACGTGCCTCAGTGTCCCAGCCCGCAGTTATTAAAAGCTTAAGCTTGGTTCAGATTAGACCCAGACGCCAGAGGACAGAGACACTCAACACCAATAATAATGTAACAAACAGAACAGGAGCTGCAGACTCAGCGTGCCGCTGCTGATCAGTCCCGATCTGAGCGAGTCAACCCGAGGACGTCGAAAATAGAAGCAGCTCAGCATCTGTGCTCACATCTGAGACTCTTGTGAGCTGCAAAGACGGCTCCCCGGCAGTTACTGTCTGTTGTGTTATCAGCGGTGACTCACCGATCAGCGTGGCCAGAGAGCAGTGAGGGACGGTTGGAGAGAACTTGATAATGATGAGGTACTCGTCCTCGCCGAGCTCCTGCACCTCCACGCACTTCTCCGTCACCACATCCAGCTCCTCCAGGGTGTTGGGCTTCTCTGGGTCCCGGATCGATCGGATGACATCTAACCCGCAGTTAGAAACGAGAGGTTTAGTCAAAATAATGACAAAGTTGTAACAAATGCAAGTTTAAAAGGCCTGTGACCATTAAACAAATAGTGCAAAGTGTTCGCAATCAAATTTGAAATAACCTCTAATAAAAGTGTTTAGATAGAGACTGAAACTTATGTGGTGTCTTGGGGAGTTTCCCTTGGAGAAATCCTATGGAGCAATGCACCGTTCTTGGATGTTCTGCAACAGCAGGTGGACTGGATGGAGCCAGGCCCGATTCCATCGCCCTGGTCCAAAAATCAATTTAATATGGTCCCCAAGTCAAGGAGTTTTCAGATATTAAACTGATACCAGATACTACACCTGGCCCTCTCCCAAAAGGCAGAGAAGTGATTTATGATGAACGGTCAATTGATCAGATAAAAAGTTTAGGGGCATTGTGATCTCTTGATGGTTCACTGAAAGATTTTAAAATCTTTCATGGTCTCTGAGAGAGGTCCAAGGGCCATAAAGGTGTAATTGCACGATTAATGACAGAATTAAATGAAGACAATCTCTTAGAGTGTCCAAACAACTTAATCAGGCATGTTTTGGAGTGTGAAGAGGAGCAGAGAATATGTAAACTCCGCATAGAAAGGCCAGGACCGGGAAACAAACCTGTGAGGCAGTAGCACTAAATACTGTGCAGCCTCTTCAACTGAACTCGAAACAAAAAGCCATCTGAAGGTGCCATCTCAGTGTATGCCAGAGCCATAGTCCAGATGTCCAGTCAATCCAAACACCATTCAGAAAAACATTCATTTGAGCTTGGCACTAGTCTGAAGCTAGTGTGAATCTTAATCAGATGATCATTGGCATGCAAGTTATAAATCATAACAGGTCAGAGGTGCTCCTGACAGCAGCTACACCAAACTCCATGCAATAAATCTCCAATTTAACTGTGGTAGCAAGCTGTGGGAACAGCAGGAATAGCTTAGTGCTGTACAACCCACTCATCAATAGAGGTCAACAGTTCAGGATTTATTGCCGTTTGTTGACGTTAGTTGAACGTCCAGCTGACTTATTGAAGTGTGCTCAGATATGAACGTGCTCAGACCTGAAAGAGACAAGACACTTGTGTTTCTTATAGTATTTGAATGGAGTCTGGTGCGTCGTGAACCAGATACAGACCCAGTGTGAATTTAAGCGACTCTGAAACACTACCTCTCATAAAATGCCATTTAAAAAATCTATAGAAAGTCTCTAACTTCACTACCGCCATGGGTTACGTCGGGCCTATTCCCTCACCGTAGACTTCTAACGCTTTCTCCTCCATCTTCTTGATCTTCAGGACATCCCTGGTGCCCACCAGTCCAGAAAACTGCAAAACCTTGGTGACAGTCAACGATACAAGGCTGAACACTACTTCCATGTTTTAGAGAACGCCATAGTAGACAGGAGCGACAGATTCCTGTGACTTTGACACTGAAACGCAGGTAGCGCTTTGACAGATCTACAACTCCACGATGACGTCAGTAAGTGCGCAAACACACGGAAGCGGAAGCTGCGTGTTGTTTACAGATCAGCAGGCAAGGATTCAGCCAATGAGAGCGTTGCTTCCTCCTTCCGTATTTCGCTTTCAGGGAAAAGCAATCGATAACTGATAGTCTCTGTGACAACTCGTTTCAAAAGGCCGGGTGATTTCATACAAATAAAAATAATAACGATAATAAATATCAATCATGAAAATAGAAAATATCGCTATGTGATAGCTTCTATCAAGAAAGAATGTCTGAAGAGCACTACTATCCAGGAGGGGCTCGGAGTAGAACTGCTCCTCAACATTGAGAGGAGCCAGCTGGGGTTGTTGGGGCATCTGACCAGGATGCCTCCGAGGGGAGGTGTATCAGGCATGAATCTCTAGGAGGGTGAGGTGGACCAAGCAAGCGGTGCCTTGGCTCCCCTGCTGAAACTGTTGCATTAACCCTAACCCCCGATAAATGGCTGAAAATGAGACAAGTGTATGTCACATAGAGGTAAATAAAGTTCTATAAAGTTCTCTTGTTATTGACAAAAGATATTATGTAGCAGGCCTAGTGAAATGTCTACAGACTAGAGTTACACTATATAATAGTCAGACTGTTCAATAAATGCAGCGTTCCTCTATCACCGACAGGATCACCAACTACAAAACCTCCTGCCTTGCGTCCATCCCTCTGTCGCATGTCATATTGCTGTGCATGTGTTCTTGCATGACTGCTAACAGTGACAGCATCACCTTTCACTCATCATACCGTGCATTTTAAAACATTCACTGACTCGAGATAAACAAGTTATTTAAAATTCTACCATTGTAGAACTCAAAAAACGTTTTCCATTCATCAAGTTGGTGGCATGTGTGCCCTGCCCTGTAGACTGGTGATCTGCCCAGAGTGTATCCCCTGCCTTCCCGATGTGTACTGAAGATAGGCACCAGCAGACCCACATATCGATTAGTACAAAGCAGTGGAGATAGTGGATGAATGTCTGGTGAGCAACTTTGATGAGACAGTAATTTAGTAATTTATAATAATTTGTTAAGACCAAAATAATTACGGTTATGGTTTCTAGATAGCACAGTCGTATTATTGGTATAGTAAGAGGCATGTTAAGAGGCAATATAAAACCAAAACAAATCGCTTTCTCAAAGCCTGATCATTTGATTGATGGGACTTTTTGTCCTGTATGTCTATTGGTCAGATTTGGTCAGCTGACAGGAGAGCATGGCACGTGACTGCCAACAGGAAGCAGCTTTTTACCTGTCAGGTTTGGGGTATTTGTAAACGCTGTTCCGTAGCGTTTAATGAACTGTCCGTGGTTGTAATGTCTCCTTTCTGAAGACCTGGGCTTTGGCTTCGACTTGTGAAGATGTTGGAGGCGGCTCCGCGTCCAGAGAGCACCTGCACGGAGGTGTGTGTGATCCCGGAGAACCCGCTCTGTGGGCGGGTAGCGGACATCCAGAGAGCCGAGCTGGCTCCAGGGGGGTCCCTGCTCGGCTGTCTGCGGCTCCAGGGCCGCCTGGAGGTCTGGGACCCGGCGGACAGAGAGGCAGCTCTGGCCTCGGTGGATGGAGAGTACACGGAGTGAGTGTTCACCGTTTAGTTCCCATTCCTAGTCTGACACAGGTCAAACATTTAACAGGACTGCTATATTACATCATTAACTTATAGAAAGTCATTGTCATTAGAAAACCATAAGAGATTTGTCTTCAAATTAATTGTATTGTAATGTGTATCCCGTTGTTCTCTGGTTTGTTCAAGGTGTAAGAAAGTTTTAGATGATAAATGCATAGACCTGAAAAGTTGTGAGCCTTCCTCCCTTTCACACTAAAACACACACAACTTTAGATTAGTGTTCGTTTTTGGAGATGGTAAAAGGACTAGCTCTTATAGCGCTTATCTCTGTCTCTTATACAGACACAGGTTCATCTACTTACCCTGTGTCTGCACGAATTCCCCTCCCCAGTTAAAAAGCATGCATGTTTAGGTCGATTCAAGACTATACCGCCCATAGGTGTGAATGTGAGTATGTGCACTGGAGATTGGCTCCCTGTGAGACCAGTGCGGGTAAGATAATGGATGGATGCGTGTCGAGAACAAGTATGAAGATGAAAGCTAGCTAATCGTTGAATGCTCTGTTTACAGATTCTCCTGGGAGGAGCCGGCTGACAACCAGAGCAGTAGCAGCCGCAGCTTCAGGCTCCTGGCTGTTGGAGCTCAGCGTGAGCTGAAGCTGCTGGAGGTGAAAACAGAGCAAGCGGCCGCCATTACTCTGCACAATGTCTGCGAATATCCTGCTGAACGTCTGCTGCAGCCTGTCAGAACGCAAGACCCGGGTAAACAGCACACCCATCCAACCCTCATCCTCGTCCTCATCCTCATCATCATCATCATCATCCTCATCATCTCTTATGTAAATCATTCTCACTGATTCACCTCCCTCCCAGGAGTGTGTGAGCTGCAGTCTGTGCACCTGCTGTCGTTCTCCGCTGGATGCTACTGCCTGTTGCTGAACCGTGATTGGCTGCTACAGCTGCAGTGGCAGCAGACGCAGGACGAGCTGCAGACGCTGTCGTGTTGCAACATTCGGCTGAGTGGCAGCGACAGAGGTGCCGCCGTCCATCACTGCATCTGCAGAGAGACGCTCTTCACCCTCAGCTCCTCCGGACACATATGTATCCTTAACTCTTCAGGCACCACAGTTCCTGGAAACTTTCCAGAAATGTTCCACTGATTTCCAACCCCAGATGGGCCTTATCCCAGTCTCTTCTTTAACTGTGGCTCCAGCTGTGTTCAACATTTCCGATGGTCGCCTGCTGGCTAGCATCGACCTGCCCACTCACCTGAGCTCTGCACTGACAGACACTGACTTCCTCTCCTCTTCCTCGTCCTCCTCTTCATTTTGCCTCGTCCAGGTGTCATCTGATCTCAGCACAGCTGTAGCGATCACTCAGGCTCACACTGCAGTCGCTGTCGACTTGGACCAGTACTTCAGGTACATTATTTATTTATTCTTGTGTTGTCATGCCTCCTTCCCAGGGAAAACTACATTTGCCGTTGATCATATGTAAACATTCCTGAGGGAAGTAGAGCAATGTGAACATCAAGCCTCTTGATATTGATCTGGCCACAGCAGACTGACTTCAGGCCGATGTTTCTGTCTTCCAGCTTGTATCCAGACCACCTGCTCTGTGCCGTACCCCCCTCCCACCCACCTTTTGACGTCCCATACGCAGGAGACCAGGACAGCTTGTCCAGCTCAGAGCACAGCTTGGTGGCCCTCGGCTCAGCGTTCAGTGCAGACTGGTAATGGACTATTAACAATGTTAGAAGGGACCTAGAATGAAAAAGATATTTTTACCTTGGCTTTGTTGAATTCCAACAGGTGTATCTGAACAGAGACAGGATGTGATGTTAAATATGTGTGTTGCATAAACCATACAGATTGTAAAAGGGATTGTAAAATATCTGGGGCATTTCTGATGAATAGCTTCTATGTCAACATGGGGTGGATGATAAATACTCTATTCAACAATTGTAGGTCCCCTTTAAGACATATCTGATGATTTATTTTGTCATCACCTAACAGTGTAGATTGTCCTCTTGAAGTCAGGTGGCCTTTGTCGTCATGTCCAGCTGTGAGTTCTGACCTCTCACTCCTTCCTAGCTCCTGGGAAGCTCGTCTGGCCTCCATGTACAGCAAAGCGCAGCAGGAATCGGCCCCATCTTCATCCTCCCAGCCTACAGGGCTCTCCTGGTCCTCCTCGCTCTCCCACCTGGCGTCCCCCCTGGCTCCGTCCTCGGCCCACAGCCGAGTGCCTGACGGCCTGGCCACTGTTGCTTTCTGCGCCCCCGGCTCGTCCGCTCCATCTCTGCTCACCGTGTCTGAGTTCTCCACTCAGCTGACCTTCGTCTCCCCAGGCAACGGGCAGACCACGCTGGCCTTATGGGAGTTTGAGTCCGGGCGTGTGAGCCACCACCAGGCGGAGGGCGAGGCGGCTCCGGTCCAGCGCTGCGGGGAGCCGCAGCTCAGGCTGCTGCTGAAGAGTAAGCCATGTTTGCTGCCGCGAGCAGACGCTTTCACACCATCAGTCTTGTCTTTTTTGTCACAGTCCAACAACAACATCAACAACAGCATTCAGACTGCTTTGAAAGTTTGAAGGACGCTTTATTCTGTGTCTTAAGATTTCATAAGTGAAAATGGAAATAAAAGAAAAAGTTTCCATCTAATGCAAAGAAACAAAGCCTGGCCTTCACATTATGCAGAGGCAGAATAAAATGTCTGCACTAAAAAGTCAGTTGTCAGTCGTCAGTTGTTTGTTTATCAAACTGCAATAATGGGATGTTTGGCCCCCTCTCTTTGGAAAAAAGTGCATTTTAAAAACTAAAAGCCTGCAGGGAGAATAATTATTTTTCAGCCAATAAAGCAAAACAAACAGACCAAACAAACCCAGCCACTGTGTTTAAATATCCCATTATTCTGATGAACACAGTCCCTGAAAGCCTGTCTGTCTGTCTGTCTGCCTGTCTGACTGTCTGACTGTCTGTCTGCCTGTCTGCCTGTCTGCCTGTCTGTAGATTCAGGCCTGTTCCAGGTCTTGTTCTCGGTGTCCCGGCAGGATTTGCTCAGCAGGCTGATGTTGTTTGGCAGTGCAGCCACAGTGGACGCCGTGTGTCACCTCAACAGCTGGGGGCTCTGCTCCATCCCCATCCATGCCCTGCAGGTAGGAGTCAACAGCACCCTGTACTGTCAGGACCCACATCACACCATCTCTCTAAACAGGATCCCATTATCGTAATGGGACCTGGACTGTAATGGGTCATTGTTTGTCTTCTGAACTGTTATTCATCTTTAGCTCTTGCTCGTTTTAAAGCTGTTGTTTGTTTCACAGGCCGGACTGAAGAACCGTCAGTTGGACACCGTTGATTTCTACCTGAAGAGTAAAGAAAACATCTTGAATCGATCTGGCGATGAAGCAGCAACGTCCACGCTGAGCCTGACAGAGAGTGAGGACACACGCCTCAAGTTGCTGCATCAGTCGTATCAATACAGACACAGAGATCAGTCGTATCGATACAGACACAGAGATCAGTCACATCGATACAGACACAGAGATCAGTCGTATCGATACGGACACAGAGATCAGTCGTATCGATACAGACACAGAGATCAGTCATATCGACACAGACACGGAGATCAGTCGCATCGATACAGACACGGAGCGTGTCTCACCGCCTTGAGTTTTGGCTTTGTGTGCAGGCGTCCAGGAGCTGTGTCCCGCCCTGGACCTGTTGTGCTCGGTCGTGAGAGACTCCAACAGTGAAGCTCAGAGTCGTCAGTTTTCCGAGCAGCTGCTCAGCATCACCATGAACTTCGTCAGCACGCAGATCCGCTCGGTCCTGTCCAACACGCACCGTAAGACGACACACTCACTCACACACACACTCGCTTGTCCTTATCTCGTGGATGCCTCGTCCGGTTTTTCACTCTGGCCCTGTCTGCAGACGATGATGCAGATGTGCAGAGCTGCGTCCGTGTTCTGGATGGCTACGTCACCGAGCTGAGGGCCTACATGAAGAAATTCCCCTGGCCCGCAGGGGGCGACACCACCAGCACCGCTTCAGTCGAGGCTGCGCTAGAAGAGGCCGACGGCGACGAATGGGAGCAGCTCCCGGCCGAGGTGGCGTGTCCTCACACAGACTTGTCAGAGAAGTGTGTTTCTGCAGCGCGGTTGAAGTAAAGCATGGCTGCCGTTGCAGGAGGTGGTCCGTCAGTCCATCCTGACCAATCAGATACCGAGAGCTCAAGCCGTCCTGCGGAGGCGGGGCCTTCCGGAGCAGCGTCTGTCGGCTCTGCGGACGGAGGGTCTGCGTCAGGTCTTCTCCTGCCTGCAGAGGAGAGACCTGCAGACCGCCAAGACGCTCCTCATCAACATGGTTGGAACATTTATTTTTCCTGCCGTGGGAATTAAACATCATGCTGCTGTCAGATGTTGTGATTCAGGAATCATCTGACCAGTAGAACATTGTGTATTTGGGCTCAGCACAGAGCAGGAGTCAGGACGTGGTTAGTCGAGCTTAGCATGATGACTGCGAGTCAGAGAGAGTAGCTAACCTTTGTTAAGTTTAAACTATATGCACTGGCCTCCCTCATTCAGGAAAAACTTAGTTTTCCTAGTAATCAAAATGCAGTGAAAAGCTCTGCTGAGCTGAAACATGAAACAGCAGTTATTTTGCGTTGTCAGGGCTTCAGTGTGAAGAAGCAGCTCCACAATATCTGCCTCTACACTGACGACAAGGACCTCAGGGAGTTTGTGGTGAGTCCATAGGCACAAACACTGTGTTTTAGATGACGAGGTCAGATCAACACCCTGATGGGTTGATTCATCAGGTGGGGGAGCTGTCAGGGCAGAGCTGCTTCCCAGAGGCGGAGATGCAGAGTGTGGGCTTCATCAGGGAGATGGAGAAGCTGGGGTCTCTGCCTGCATCCCGCTGCCCTCCAAACACTACACCATCAAGGTGCCTCAGACTTTTTTTTATCCTCTTTACCTGTAAATAAACGAATGAATGAGTGAGACCAGATGTTTGATGTGCTCACTGTGTAACATCCCCTCAGGCTGGTTCAGATGGACATCAAAGAGGCCACTGATGGAGAGGAGGTCCTGAAGGAGCTGGTGGGACGGCGGAGGTCTGAGGAGGAGGGAGGGCTCTGGAAGAAGCTTCGGCTGGACTGGGTTAGGAACTGGGACCAGAGCTGCCAGACTACGGTGCTCCTGTCTAGACTCCCTCACACAGGTACGACCCTGCAGAGCGAAGCTCCCACACGCACAGCCAGCCCTGCGGTCTCACTCTGCCCCGCACGTATCTCTGTCTTTGTGGCTCCTCAGAGCTGAGCTCTTGCGACTCTGCGGTGCTGTGGCGCTACCTGACGGCTCTGCACAACCAGCACCGGGTGGTGGACTGGATCCACTGTGAGCGGGAGGCCACCAGCGCTCCCCAGTGGCCCGAGCTGACACCAGAGCTGGTCAACAGCTACACAGCCTGCAGCAGCTACATGAGGGAGAGCATCCTGGACCTGCTGGCCAGGTGACGCCTCGTCCACCCGTTACTGCTTGCCCTGAAGAGGCACAGTTTATGTTTTATCATTTTTGGAATGGAGAGTATTCAACATTTCCCATTTCCTAAACAAAAGATCAATGAAACAACGTACTTGTGTGTCAAGCAATCAAGAACAAGTGAGGAACAAAGACATCAGTACTTCAGACGCGCATCATGAACAAAGTACAATATAGAGGATGACTATAAAGTATTGAAATGAATAAATCATGAGGCACTGGTTATTCATGTATAAATAATGATGATTGTGAATTATTAATGCTGCTATTGTATTGCATTCTAACTTGTGATATGTATTAATCAAACAACACAATTAACATAAGTCTGTTGCTATGAATCATCTTGTTTTTGTGTTCACCTTTACACAAAGGCATCTGTCCCCGCTGCTTCCAGATTAGCTTGGATTTGTCGGAATCCGGTCGCACATATGTTTTGCATCATGTCCACCTGATAGAAGTTCAACAGTCTCAGGGCGGCTGTCTTGTGCCTGTTTCAGCACCAGGCCAGGGCTGCTGAGCTGCATGGGGTTAATGTGTCTGTGTTTTCCTGCAGGAGAGGTCTGTTCACCCCAGATGAGCTGTCCAACCTGGAGCTGCTGCTGTGGAGGCTGGCTCAGGGCGGAGGTTTGATGGCTCCATCTCCACCTATCCCTCAGTACCGCTCCCCCCTCGGCCTCGACCTGCACAGCCTCTTCATCACATTCTGCCTGGAGCGTGGCCTGCAGTACCTGCTCTACTCCTACCTGGAGTACTACAGGTGCGTGTGGACGTGCTGTTCTCAGCTTTGGGTTTCAGTCTGGCTGCTGCTGAGTTCAGATGTCAGCGATGAACTCTGCATCTGTCCTGCACAGGCTCACACCCAGAAACTGCCCCCTGTTGACCAATCAGAGCCTCTCCGAGAGCCAACCGTGGTTTGAGATGCTGGTGAAGATCCAGGAGATCACAAGAGATCTGACAGGTACCTGACCACAGTTTCTGGCTGTTTCTACACACTAGATAACACTTCTGAGATCAGATGTTCAAGATATGATGTTTAAGAAAAGTTCAAGTTAAAGTGATGGTGTCAGTTTCATTGTGTTAAAGATTCTCCATGTCTCTTGATGCAGATCCTGGACTGGTCTTCCAGGCCAGTTTAACCAGTGCTCAGGTGCTGTTGCCTGGCAGTCAGGCGTCTCTCAGCAGTCTGCTGCTGGAGGGACACAGTCCCCTGGCACTGGCTGCTGCTATGTTTGCCCCCGGAGGCATCGACCAGGTACGTGGTCTCTGGCAGAACGTGCTGCGGCTTCTGATTCTGAGAGAAACGAGAAACATTCACAGCTTCTGTTTTGAAGCTGAAGGCTGCAGTGAATGGAGATGAAGCCTCACTGAGAGGTGTGCTGTACAGCCTTGAATGCAGCAGTACTAGTGGAGGCTATTTCAACTAATTTTGTGGGCATGAAAAAAGTTCAGAAAATTGTATAAATGCACACACCGAGTTGGAAACATACTTAAGGATAAACATGATTTTGTGCTCATGTCTGAGCTGAGACGATGCCTCAGCTCGCAGCAGACATCTTCTCCAGCCTTTTTTCAGAGATGAAAAGAGAGGAAGAAAATGTTCCAGAGGTGTCAACACTCCCGCGTCTCGACCTTCCCCCTCTCTCTGTCAGCCAGATCTTCAAAAGAAAAGTGCTGCTTTCATAGATTTGCAGTCCGGCGTAGCAGGCTGCCGTACGACTGGGGAAAGTGATGATGCGGCGCGTTTGTGGTCGAACTCCTCTCTCCTCGGTGTATTCACAGGCCGCAGCCTCGCAACTCTGACGAGTGATCGCCGAATGTCACAGCAACACTGAAAGTCATTGTCTGTGCTCTCATGTGTTACAAAGCATCCAGACATAGGAGCGCCTCAACAAAGCGAAGCTCTTCGGGCGTCCTTGTGCTTTGAAATATGGCATTTCCCTCCTCGGCTGCACTAGCAACACCCCCCGAAATCTATTCAGCACTCATCTCCATAAATCAACTTCATCAGGCTTCTATTAGAGGAGGAAATGATCGCATGAAGCGTGAAAGTCAAGTCTCCACTGGCATTCAGCTTTTTGTTTTGCTTGATATCACAGCGCGTGCTGTTTTTTATGAGGGTGAGATGAAAGAGTGTGTGTGTGTGAGCAGTAAAGGCAGCGAGCAGTGGGTGGTCGCAGGTTAATCTGTCCTGCTCTGAGGTCACACAGTGAAGCACAGGGCCGGTCCGAGCAGCACTCTCTCTAGATCTCTGATGACTGATGAACCCTTGTCTGTGCTGCCTGCGTGCAGGTGGTGTGTCAGGGCGAGAGGTCGGGGAGGTCGGAGAGGACGGTCGACCCCCAGCTCCTGAAGATGGCGCTGGCCCCTTACCCCAAGCTGAGGGCCGCCCTGTTCCCCGCCGGGCCCCGCGGAAGCAGCCCGTCCTCCGACGTGTCCGTCTACCACCTCCTGCAGGTACCGCCGTATCTGCAGACAGCAGGCAGGCTAGTAGCCAGTGTGTAGCTACTGACTGACTTGTATCCCCCCCTCCCCCCAGTCGCTCCACCCTCTGGATCCATCCCGACTGTTCAGCTGGCAGACAGGAAACACGCTCAACTCCACCGGTAAGATCTGATCACACAGGCAGCTTCTCCTCCGAACAGGTAGTTTATAACTGCTCAGCAATAAAATGGGTTTTAAGCAGTGCTGTAAAAACAGACAGACGAGGCCTGTCTGATGTGCTGAGGCTGGTCATTCTGTGCCTGCTGATTATTTAGTTCAGACAGTTGAGAAGTAAAGATTGCGTGAAGAGCTAATGGGCCAGAAGTCATTTCCCCACAGAGACGTCTGAGCTGCCCCACTTCTCCAGCCCCCACCTGGTCACCAGGTTCGCTCTGGTGGAGAACCTGGACTTCCTGTATTACCTCCGTCACGGCCGGCCTTCCTTCGCCTACGCCACCTTCCTGGTGCAGCAGCTGAGCAGCTGCAGCGACATCAAACTGCTGTGAGTCTGATGAGGGACGGACAAGGAGAAGAAAATGAGGAAATCTGGTTCTGCGACATGGCATCAACAGTGTGTGTGTGTGTGTGTGTGTGTGTGTGTGTGTGTGTGTGTGTGTGTGTCTCAGGCTGCAGCAGACCTGCCAGCAGGTGTACAGGCTGGCCTTGCGGTGCTTCAATGCGCCGTCTGTGGCCTCGGCCTGCGTTTGTTTCTGCGAGCTGATTGGATGCAGCAGCCTGAAGCTGAGAGTCGACGTCCGAGCCCTGAGGAGCATCCTGCAGCACCAGCACAACACACACACACAGACACCAGCCCTGCACGCTCTGGGTAAGCTCACACACACACACACACACACACACACACACACACACACACACACACACACACACACACACACACACACACACACACACACACACACACAGACACCAGCCTTGCACACACTGGGTAAGCTCACACACACACACACACACACACACAGACACCAGCCCTGCACACACTGGGTAAGCTCACACACACACACACACACACACACACACACACACACACACACACACACACAGACACCAGCCTTGCACACACTGGGTAAGCACACACACACACACAGACGGCAGCCCAGCATACACTGGGTTAACACAAAATGCACCAAACATGCAAAGACACACACACATTGTATAAACACACAAAACACCCACACGCTGAGTTAATGCAGTATACATATGGAATAAACACACACTCAAGATGAACGGCACAAAAACACACACACATATATGCATATATAAACACACATACATAAACAGCACACTGGGTACACATACACAAAACACACATCAACACATGCACAGAATTAAATACACACACAAACTGGGTCACGACGGCACACATGCTGGATAAACGACACACACACACACACACACACACACACACACACACACACACACACACACACACACACACACCCACACGCACGCACACACACACACACAGAGTGGGTAAATGCACTGATTCGTCTCTTTTCATCATTTAAAGGAGTGAAGCTGGCAGAGGCGGAGCCTGAAGCAGCGCAGGAGCTGATTGGCTACCTGGAGGCTGCGGTGACAGAAAGCCTGGAGCTGAGGGCAGTCGGCAGGTGAGCTCAGGGACGAGCGGCTGCTCCCATGCTGTCGAGAGTCAGAGTGCGCAGACGTAATCATGCCTGTGTGTGTGTGTCAGGTCCTCCTACGAAGCGGCTCAGGACTGGGCGCTGCCGGTTCAGTTCTGCCAGCTCCACGGTCTGAGGCTCAGCTCCGTGTACCCGAGCCACTGCGCCGCCGACGGACAGTTCATCCACTTCCTGCTGTTTGTGCAGCTGCACAACTTCCCTCCCCAGCAGGTGGCGTGATGTTCATCACACAGACATGCACAGGAATGTGTTTCTGGAAATATTCGACGGTGTGCGACTCCATCCTGTGACCGTGCTTGGCTCGTCCTCCAGGTGAGGTCCCTGGCGGCTCAGTTCGCTCCCGCCCTGCAGGCCCACCTGAGCCTGGCCTTCCAGGACCTGCAGGTGTGCGGTCGGGGTCAGACCGGCGACCCCCAGGACGCCGCTGGGAGCCTGGAGCATCCCACAGAGCTGTTCCAGGTGCTGCTGAGGAGCCAGGAGGAGGCGGCGCCGGGCAGGTTCCTCCTGCAGGAGGCGCTGCTTCAACACTGCCCAACGCTGGCTGTGATGGCCGCCTGTCAGCAGGTAAGCACAGGAATACCTCAACCACTCAGTGCTAATGCCGAGGAGTGCTTAATTCTGAATTAGCAAATAAAAATGCTCAATGAAAACTGAAGAACGGCAGAAATAATAGAAATTCAGGAAAATTCTGAAAAAAAATGCTCAGCAGCACCACACGGTTGAAAAAAACACCTCCAGGCTAAATCTGTACGTAATCAAAAAGCATCGAGTCCGAACTCTGATGAAGGAGAATACTTAATGAATTTACTCTGCCAGTGACCAAAGCTGTAAACACACAGACCTAATAAGAAAAAAGGGCCTCGGGCCACGATGAGAGTCCGCGGGATGGAGATGTGATGTGGAGGCCGTAGACTACTCCACAGGACGGTCTGTGCGGCTGCGTGCAGCAGCCCCAAGCCCAGCGCGCTGCTACGCACAGACGCACGTGTCGTGTGCTTGATCGGCAGGAGGCGGAGCTGCTGCCCTGCCTGTGCGTGTGGGTCCTGACCTCGGTCGATGACGCCACCGCCGGGGAGGCCACCGCCCACCTGGACGAGGCCCCCCAGCACCACCCGTGGAGCCTGCACGACCTGTCAGTCATCTGGAGGACGCTGCTGGGGCGGGGCCTGGCCGGGCCGCTCCTCCGAGGCTTCGAGCTCTTCCACAGGGTAAACACCCGAGGTCACACGACACGAGAGGGCGCCCACACCACACCCGCTCTTTCTCCCATGATATTTCACCTCTTTTTGCTGTTGTTTTTACGTCGGCAAGACATTGGATAAAATAAAACCCTATTTTCTGCCCGACTGGATCTTTTAGGATCAGTGGAGCTCATTCATGTTCATCCCCTTTGAAGAATTACTGACATATCATCCAATGTGTGGAGAAAGTGTTTGATGAGGCAGAAAAGTTAGCCTCTTACACAGACATTATTCCAGCTGCTGTGTGTGGTCTTTACATGTCAGAAGTATTCAGTTCTACTGAATGTATTCTGCATAATTATGATTTATTGCACATAATCAACGCTGGTGTCTCTCTGTGGCTCAGGACTGCCCCCTGGTGTTGGTGCTCAGGATGTTTGAGCTGTGCTGTGACTACAGGAACTTCACCGAAGCCAAAACAAAACTGCTGGACTTTCAGAAAACGCTCGTCTCTGTAAGGAAACACACTTTCATTTTCACATTTTCTGAAGCTTTTGTGCCTCCTTTTACATGTGGAAACTATTTATAAGCCTATGTTGAAAGAGCCTCTTTAGACAGGCCTCTCCTGTCACTGGGAAAGAAAGCATAAAACTCTAAAACCCACACAAAAACCCAACCGAAATCAACAAAAACTCTGGTTAGATTGAATTAAACTATGCCCTAAAAGTATGGAGTCAGTAGAGAAAACTGAGAGAGAAAAGACATAACATACGTAGGAAGCATCAGATGGTGTTTGTCATTAGTCTCTTCACTGTGATTCTGGGTGCATGATACCTATGTTTCCTGCTGCAGAAATTGAGTCAAATCCTCAACATATTCCTTTGTTCTTTGGTGCACCTGCAACATGTCAGCGACTGAAATACAAAGCAGTTAACCCTCACAGTGCCTCAGACTTGTACTTTAGTGAATGAACGTCTTTATTCTGTGAGCAACCTCGTCTCCTCTCCATCCTCACTGATCCAGCTGAGGAGCAGCAGCCCAGCGCCCCCTGGTGGCCTGCCCCTGCAGTGGGTGGAGAGCCAGGCCTCGGTGCTGCTCCTCACCATGCTGCAGCGCTGCTCCTCCCAGTACGACCTCCACCGACTGCTGCAGCTCCTGGCGGACGTGGACAAGCTGCTCAAGTCCAACGGTGAGAGCTGTCAGGGCCGGCCAGAGAAGCACGCCCACTCTCACCTAGAGGAGTACAGGGGTACAATTCCGCTGCTTGTGTGTGTGTCCCTGTATGTGAAGGTCCGGACTTCAAGAAGCTGAGTCAGCTGAGCCAGCTGCTGCAGGGGTCAGGGGTCAGCCTGTCCCCCAGGCTGCTGCAGTGCAGTTCTCCCTCTGTCCAGCAGGAGGAGTTTCAGGCGGCGGTGGACGCTCTGCAGGCCAGAGGGTGCTATGGCCAGGCCAGGCAGGTGGCCCAGCTGGTGGGCCTGTCCATCCACCGCCTGCTGCTCAGCCAGGTCCAACACCACACTGCATACTTACGTTCTATGGCCTCCCTGATGCAGTCACATACCCCAACCAAGACATAAAACACACAACAATTTCATGCATATATGCCTGAATGCACGTGCATGTTGTCTGTAACAACAAGGCTGCATATCTATGCTTATAACCCTAACCCAAACCCTTAAGAACCCTTAAACCTGACCCTAACCCTGTAAACAATATCTTTATAAAGCTTATCTTGTATTCATCTTTTAAAGAGCCCCCTCTTTCTCCTTTGCAGCTTCTGCAGGATGCCACCTCCCACAAGGCCAAGCGGCAGTGGGGCAGGCTGGAGACGCGAGTCAGTTTCTGGAAGAAGTGCCACGAGCAGCTGAAGGCCGACGGCACGGACCCAGAGTCAGCCTCACAGTTCTTCCTGTCGCAGGCGGAGGCTGAGGGCGCCGACTCGGCCTCCGAGCCTCAGGCCGAGCTGCTATCGGTGCAGGAGCGCTGCCTGCTGCTCTGCCTGGCTGCACACTGGCTGGCCCAGCTCCGCCCGGCTCCCCAGGACCAACTGGAGAGCCTGGAGAAGCAGCTGTGGCTCAGCCGCGTCCGCCGACGCGTCCTCACCCTCGCCATGGAGAGGGCCAGCGTGTTCAACCTGCCGCCGGCCGCCATCCTGCCGGAGATGAACACGTACGAGGTTCTCATGAAGGAGTTCTCCTTCACTGGTATCTCCGCCCTGAGCTCGGAGAGGTGGCTCCGCCTGCAGGGACTGCCTGGTCCGGCGGGAGAACAGGCGGAGCAGGCGGAGGAGGCCTCGGGGCTCAGGCCGGAGGAGAGGAGCGCTCTGGCTGCCCTGATTGGCCAGTTACTGGACGACGGGAGTATCCATGAAGCGAGTCGAGCCTGCAGATACTTCTCCCTGCACCACCCAGACGTGTGGGTGGTGCTGCGCTGCCGTGCCCTGGCCTCAGGGGAGCTGAGCCCTGAGCCACAGGTGGAGGCGTCCGACTCCCCACCCAGGATGGGCCTCTCCAGCTGTAAGGCCTCAGCTAACACCTCAGAGTACATGAGAATGATACCAGACAGTACCAGAACATGTTGATTCATATTTAGCGTTCTCTTATACCAGACACTGAAGCATTAAACTCATTGCAGAGCTGCAAAACTTAACTTTAAATATGAAGTATTCACATGATAACTCATAGATAAATGTACTCATTAGTGACCCAGACTAAAAGTAGGGACCTGATATGGAGCCCTGGGGCACTCCTCCACCAGCCTCTGAAGACGTTCCCTCCTCCTGCTGTCTCCTCCAGCCTCCTCCGTCAGCAGCCTGCTGTCCTTCTCGATGGTCCCGCTGCCCGACGACGACGTCTCCACGCAGCTCCAGAAGCTGGTGAAGCAGTGTCGCCACGGCAACAACTACTGCAAGCAAGTGCTCAGCCTGTACCAGCTCTCCAAGGTGGCCGCCCGTCCACGAGCACCTGCGGATTAATCTGAAGCCCTGTGGTCCTTACGTCATTCTATGTGTGTGTCTGTGTGTGTGTGTGTGTGTGCGTGTGCGCCTGCCTTTGTGTGCTTGCAGGAGCTGGAGTGTCCCTTCACGCAGGTGTGTAGCGAGGAGCCGCGCTCGGTGCTGGAGAAGCTGCTGCTGTCGGAGCAGCCGGAGCGCTTCAGGAAGGCTCAGGCCTTCATCCGGGCCCAGGGTCTGTCTGCAGACTCTGTGGCCAGGCTCCTCTCCTCTGCCGTGGTGCAGGCGCTGATGGCCACCAGCAGCGACGTGCAGCCAGGTGAGCTCAGGACGCCTGCAGGGGTCTGAACACTTTACTGCCAAGTTCATTTTATGTTCACCTCAGATCAAAACGTTGGTTTCTCTGCAACAGCACATGCTGATGCTGCAGGATATTACTATTAGTAGTAGTATTAGTATGTGTGTTGAGTGTGCATGTATAAGAATCACGCTGAATTTGAGTCCACTAAACTTTGATTATTCAGTTATAGAGCAAAGACGCTGTAATGTCCTCAACTTTGTGTCTCTGTGCAGAGAGACAGGTGTTCAGACCCTCGGAGGGTCGCGACGCATTGGTGCAGCTCATCAAACTGTGTGAAGATCCAAACCTGGTGGGAATCAAGCTGCTGGAAAACCTCAACACGGTTCCACTGCGAGACCTGAGCTGCAGTACGACACACACACACACACACACACTTATGAGCGTAGATATGACAGAGTATAAAGGTGACCACGTGTGATTCTACAGCATTGTCTCCACACCTGTCTCTGCTCCCCTGCAGTCGTGGAGCTGCTGATCGTGGCTCACGACTGTTTCAGCATCACCTGCAACATGGAGGGCATCGTCCGGGTGCTTCAGGCCGCCCGTCACCTGAGCCACACGTACCTCGCCCCCGGGGAGCACTACAGCCTGCTGGCAAGCCCCGCCCACTGCCACAACACGCTACGGACAGAGGCACGAGACACGAATGACCTCCACATAAACCTTGTCTGTTCGTGTGTGTGTGTGTGTGTGTGTGTGTGTGTGTGTGTGTGTGTGTGTGTGTGTGTGTGTGAGCACAGGTGCGGCTGCTGACTGGCATCGGCAGGTACAACGAGATGACCTACGTCTTCGACCTGCTGCATCAGAACCACCGCTTCGAGATGCTGCTGAGGAAGAAAGTGGATACAGACAGAGGACAGGTGGCCGCTGGGGTGCCGCGGGTGACATGTTCTGGCTGTTCCCTTTGGGAGTTTCTCGTCCTCATCCCTCCCCCTCCCCCTCCCCTCCCTGCTGTGACAGAGCTCCAGCCTGAAGACGGCTCTGCTGGACTACCTGAAGCGCTGCCTCCCCGCAGACAGTGAGAAGCACAACATGGTGGCGCTGTGCTTCAGCATGAGGCGGGAGATCGGCGAGAACCACGAGATAGCCGCCCGGACGCAGCTGAAGATCATCGAGTCTCAGGCCTGGGGTGAGCGCCACACACACACACACACACACTCTCAGACTGATGCTGCTCTGCTCGGCCGGTCTCTCACTGCGACTCTCCTCGCTCTGCTCACAGTGGTCACCGCCGAGCTGAAGAGCTCCCTGCACAAAGTGTTGGCTCTGCTGAAGGACGCCGCTGAGAGCTTCTCCAAGGTGCGTCCTCGTCTCTCTGGGAGTCTTAAGAAGAACTGGAAGTTCTGCAATTTTGAAAGAATGAAGGCCTTTAAAAATTATGAAAGTCTGCATCACGATTA
Source organism: Karalla daura (assembly GCA_029224185.1). Lineage (NCBI taxonomy): Eukaryota > Metazoa > Chordata > Actinopteri > Chaetodontiformes > Leiognathidae > Karalla > Karalla daura. The sequence continues at coordinate 16,605,789 of CM055196.1, forward strand.
TATCAAATGTTGGTATCCAAGACCTTTCTAAATAATTTGACTGCCAAACGTCTGATGATCCATTTTGATAAGCTTTGCCTTTGGTTTCAATTTATTCTTTGGAATTTTGTTCCTCTCCAGCTGATCTGAGGCTTGTTATATGGTTGCACTCTATGCATTTAATCACAAACTAAGACTGAGTGAGTTAAAGATGCGTTTTCGGTTACAGCTTGAAATGGCAACAAAGTCTTCAAATGTTATTTTGCTTCTTGGTGGAATGAGCCTGAGGATCCCTGTAGATGCCTGGTCGCTACGTGTGCTGTGACTGAGCTGTGACTGAGCTGTGACTGAGCTGTGACCCGGCTGTGACTGAGCTGTGGGTGTGTGCGCAGGACTCGTGCGTGCGTCAGGCCAGCCGCTGCGTGCGCACAGCCAAGCTGGTGGCCCTGCAGCTGCACTTCCTCAACCAGGGCTCCCAGCTGCGTGTCATCAACCTGCGCCCGGCCCAGCTGCTGAGCGCCGTCAGCTCCCTGCCGCGCTGCTACCAGGTGGGTTTCCCCCACAGGCCGAGCCGAGCCACGTCCAGGATGGCCTCCGCTCTCTCACTCCTTCACGTTTCGTCTCTGTGCGTCTCCCAGGTGTTCGTGGTGGCCGAGGCCTACAGCTACAGCCCCGACTGGGCGGAGATCCTGTACCAGAAGGTGATCCTGAACGGAGACTTCGTCTACCTGGAGGAGCTGAAGCGCCACCGGCCGCTCACCTCTGGCCTGTTCGAGGACATTTTTAAGAAGTAAGCTGAGAGCAGGGTGACCCGGTGAACCCCAGCCGGAGCGTCCGACCTCCTCTCACCTCTGGCCGTGTGTCTGTGTGTCTGTGTGTGTGTGTGTGTGTGTGTGTGTGTGTGTGTGTGTGTGTGTGTGTGTGTGTGTGTGTGTGTGTGTCTCAGGCTGGACGGAGCGCCCGGCAGCGTCGGCCCCAACGTGAAGCGTCTGCTGAGCCACTGCGAGGACGTGTACAGCCGCTACAGGCTGGCCTACCAGCAGAAGCTGTACGACGTGACCGAGGCGCTGCTGCAGGACGCCCAGACCTCCAGCTACCTGAACGACCGGCTGGCCAGCTGACGGCCCGGCCCAGGGCTCCCACACCAGCCAGGCACCGGGACACGGAAGCTACACCTCTACTGGCCTCATCTTCTGTGGAGATGAGGGTCATGAGCTCAAGAGATTGTCTTTTTCCTCCCAGCTTAAATGAATGTTTCTATTAACAAATGGAAAAAGTGAAATGAAACACTGTGGATACGCTCAATAGAACCTTCACTGTACAGTAAAAACATAATGACAATAAAGACACTTTACTAATTGTTCCTGCCTCAACCAACTGGAATCAGTAGATTTCTGGTTTCACTGGTTTATTTGACTGCCACTGTCTTTCTTTAACCATGGCACAGTTCTTGTCACTTTCTCTTCGTCAATGAGAAATAAACACAGACGTAAGCAAAAGAAGAGTTTTTAATATGCAAACTTAAGTTATTTTCAGCCGCATTTGACAACAGAGATGTTCCACTTTCTGAAAGTCGGAGCTGACGAGTGACCTGAATGTTATTTGCAAACTTGTCCTCCCTCTCTCGTCTCTCAACCAGAAGTAGCTAAGTACTGAAGGGAAGTGCACCATGACACATAAAGGTCCTGCAGTCACAGACAGTTACATGTCATGCAAGTTGCTCCATTCAGGTTTCGGTATTGTAGCGTCCAGAGGATGTTGTGAGTCTACTTGCAGATGACAGTGATAGCCCAACATACCATACTAATGGTGTTAGCATAGAAGCTATGGAGGGCTGGTTTCACCATCCTCATCGTTTGAACCCTCTTTTCACAATTCTAGTTTGGATGTGGGGATTCAGTCCAATTCTGCAGAGATTTTTTTCTTATGTCCCTTGCTAAATATTGGAGCGTAGCAACTTTTCCCCCAAACTGAGAAAGAAGTGGGGTGCATTGTGTTCAACAGCCTGAGGTTTTCCAAAACAAAGAGTACAGTTTGGGAGATGATCCCTCTGGACCTTCTCCACTGGCTGCATAGTCTGACATACGCTCTAGCTATTTTCATGCTTCCGTTACAGATCTGTACCACAGCTTCTCTGTAAAGAACAACAACTGGGGCAAAGTGGCAGGAATTCACCAGCGCTGAATTTATTGACAAGGTCATGAGCAGAATGCAGTGACAGGCACTCTCCGAAACAATGCTTTCCTCTGTACCACAGGCACAAATCAAACACGCCAACTTGGCATAAGAACATAAGGCCTCGGGTTAAAGTGGAGATACATCAGAACACAGGCAAACAAACCATAACGATGACAAAGAAACACGGTAAACTTCACCTTTTTGCTGAATTAAATTAATAACGGGCCGAGCCGAGGGCACCCGGCGCAGCGCAAAATCTCACTTCCTTTCAGAGGAATCGACCTAAAACGTCTTCGGTAGGAATATAAATCCAATAAATATGCTTTTAATACTGCGTCCATACAAAAATAGAAGAATCAGAGACCACTAAAGTCCACCTCTCGCCGAACCTGACGAAGCAGAAGCACGAGTGCATAGATCATGGTAACCCTATGACACACACACACACACACACACACACACACACACACACACACACACACACACACACACACACACACACACACACACACACACACACACACACACACACACACACACACACACACACACACACACACACACACACACACACACACACACACAGAGGAGGCAGTGCACCCGAAGCGCTCGCAGGTGAGCAGACTGTGGAGTGAGATCTTCAGTGCTGCGTTTGAGACAAAAAAAACATCAAAATACTGTGAAAACTTAAGACGTGCTGCAGTCGGAGGCTGATGTGACACCAATGCATAGAGACAGGGATCACTGTGCACCTCGGGTTCTGCAGCTTTGCACTGGAAATGAGTGTTTTAGTCTAGTCAGTTTTGAGTGCTGTAAAAGGTAACGTGTGTGAATGTTGGGAACCGGCAGAGCGGAGTTTAGAGCTCATTTAGCTCCCTTCCATTTCAGTCTCATGTTTGTTCAGTAAGAGAGGAGTGTGAGCTCTAATCAAAAGCCATTCGATATGATTTTCCTGTCCAGGAAGGAAAATGGGTGTAAGAGGGTTACAAGTCTTTATATTCTCTGCACTTATTTATCAGATAAAAAACAACCTTGGCAAAAACTACACCAGTAGTCCTCGCCTGATATGACAGACGGAGGTGGCACAATTTTGTTTTGTCATCTTGTCAGAGTCTCATTTCTGTAACATTCGGTTGGTAGTTTTGGTAGTTTTGCTCATTTTTCAAGTAGCATTGCGTCTGCAGCAGAATATGACGAAGGGCGAGTTCTAATACTCCTGACGAAGAAGCAACACTTTGGGTCGTTCTTTCCATTTCGGTTCAGGTTTCTATTCAGTGTAGATGAGCTAGATGAACTGTGGTTCGAAACGGCGGCAAACAAGGAGCTGAGATGAACCCGAACCCACTGAGCTTCACGGTCTTAAAGCTACAGGTTCCCTTTAGGCCCAGGAGCTCAGGCTCGGGCCGCCGATGGGTTCAGGTCGTGACAGTTTTAAGACATTAGCGTTTTCCTGGAACATCACACACAGTGAGACATGCAGTCTGTTGGCCCTGAGCTTCTACCAGCCGTGCCTGTCAAACACCTGCCAGCCTGCGGGCTGCTCCGGCAGAGCCCGTGCTACTGCTGCGACTTGGCGAGGAGGAGGTGATGGTCGTCTCTGAGGTCGCACCACGTCGAGCGCTCTGCCTGGTTCGGGTCTGCTCCTCCTCTTCCTCCTCCTCGTCCTCGTCCTCTCAGTGCTCCTGCAGCGCTCTCTGACACAGGTAGAGGAGGCAGTCGGGGAGGTCGGGGAGCGGGGAGCGCAGCCAGGCGGCCAGCGCCCCGGCGTGCAGCCGGCAGTGCATGAGGCAGGGCTGCTGGCGGCCCAGCCGGCACGCTGCCAGGCCCTCCACGCCTGCAGGGAGAGCACAGCTCAGCTGGTCACCATGCACACTGTGGACAGCACGCTCCTCAGGGCTGCTGGGCTCCCTAACCTGGGCTAACCTGTGCCCCTTACCTTACTCCTCTCGCACCCAAACTAACTCCTCGTAGCTATTAGTTCCCCTAATTATTAATGTTCATATGAACAAAGGAGAGCTCTAGCTATGGATAGAAAGCTGTACAGCTGTAGCAGTGTGTGTCTTTCTACATTCTACATTCTTCTACATTTTAACACATGGAAAAAAAAGTTATGCCATCATTTAGTTTTTTAGATTTTCGATACTCTAGTTTGTAACTTAAAAGTAACAAAATAATTATGGCTTAAAAAAGCCATCCTCTTCTATTCTATTCCATTCTATTCAATCCACAACACTGTGGACTTTCAGATCCAACAGCCCTTTTCCTACATTTTTCATGTTTTAAAGATTTCAATCCTTGTAACCTATGAGCTATAGTTAAAATGAAATTGAGACAAAAATGTCAACTAAAGAGATTTTGCAGGCATTAAAACCAGATTGCAACATTTTTGTTGCTAACGATTATGATTATGTTATGAGCAGAGGTGACATAAACGAGTGCAATATGTAGGTCATTTTGGGTTTAGCAGAGCTGAAAGGTTAAGATGCGTAAACACAGCTCGATGACTTAAAGCCATCTTTGTGTTTGATGCTGTCGTCTTTAAGTAGCAGCGACTCAGAGCAGCGCAGCTAAGCTGCTGGAGGCTGCCAGGGCATGGGCCCCTCTGATCCGCTCCTTCCTCAGCAGAGCTGTGGCAGCACTCTGGGACGCGTCCTCGCCCCGGCTCTTATCTCTGCCTGCGTGGCGCTCCGCTCACCTATGATCTCCACCACGTGCAGCGGCAGCTTGCGGCGCAGCGCGGCCAGCGTGGCGGCCAGCGGCTCCTGGCCGTCCTCCACCAGCGTCAGCTTCTGCTTGGTGTCGTTGGAGCAGGACAGCCACAGGGTGCCGTACTCCTCTGTGGACACGCTCAGGGGTCTGGAGGGGGGGGCAGAGGGCACGGTCAGAGGCTCCACGGCCACGGAGCAGGGGGTGACACCATTATATTGTGTGATGTTTTCACCTGATGAAGCTGCTGAGGGACAGAGCGCAGGAGAACTGCTGCGACTGAGGCGAGCCGGCGGGGAGCTGGTAGGAAACCGTCCCCAGCAGCTGGAGCTGGACTGATGGCCGCTTCACGGTCAGAGAGAAGTGACAGGCGGCTACGGAGCGGCCTCTCAGCTCCTGCACCGCCCGGTCACTCACCCTGCACACCTGGAACACAGAGGCAACAGCACCTTTAACGCTGCTGTCACTGGGAGCGTCTCCATTACCCCCCCAGACTCTCTTCCAAGTCTGTGCAGAGAATTGCCCACAAGAAGTGATTATACTCCATTGAAATTTCAGAAATATCATTTTTACTTTGTGAGAGTCGTGTGTGATGAGCTCCTGCTCCTGTTCTTACTGCACCTGCAGCTCGTCCGAGTCCAGCTCCAGCTGCAGCTGCTGGACGTCGGAGTCCGAGGCGTTGTGAATGAAGACGAGCAGAGCCACGGAGTCCTTCTGCTGCACGTGGCAGGTGGAGAGCTGCAGGCCGTGGGCCGAGCACAGAGGGCTGACCTCTGAGCGCTCCAGTCCAGCCAGCTCCGCTGGGATGTGAGAGCTGAGGTCCGGAGCTCCGGGCGGGCCCGGGTCCTCCTGGAGGTCTGCATCGGGATCATCCGGAGCTTCCGGAACATCCGGAGCATCCGGAGCGGTGCCGTTGGTCTCACCGTCCGTCAGCTCTACATCACAGGTGCTGTCTGCAGGGGCGGGCGGGGAGGTGTGTGTGGGCGAGGGGGGCGAGGCCACGTTAGAGTCCAGCAGGGAGTCGCCCGGCAGGGTGTCACACAGCAGGGAGTCCACCGAGGCCGCAGAGTGAGGAGAGGCTCGCTCACTGGCCCCAGAGGAAGAGGCCGGACCTTTGGCTCTCCTCCTGAACCGCTGCGGGGCCGGCTCCTCTTTCTCCATCTGCTCAAAGCGTTTCAGTTCAGATGGATGCAATGATTCATGGTTACACTGTGTGCAGCACGATCGTTTCATTTCAGACTCTGATCATCATCTCAGACTGATCAAGATGAAGACGCTCACCAGACACACAGGGCTGTGTGAGGCCAGGCCCACAAACAGCGAGGAGGCGAGCTGCTGTTTCTCCTGCTCGGGCTCCGGGGTCGGGGTCGGGGTCTGGTTGGGGGTGGGGGCGGCTGGGTTCAGGCTGGGGGTCTCTGCCTGCTGGGACGGGGACCTCAGGGGGCTGGGGACCTCCACCTGGGCGGCCTCCTCCACAGAGTCCCTCTGGACCAGGTAACCCTCCCTGCCCCACACCCGCTTCACCCCGTCCAGCTTCAGAGCTGTGGAGCTGCAGCACAAAGCAGGTTCTTAATGTGACGCTGTATTCGACGCGTCACACTCACATTTATGTCACATTCTGTTCACATTTTAGCTTCCTATTTAGTATCTGTCTCAAGTACATCTGGCTTGTCATTATTCACCACAGCCAAGGTAAACATGGTTCTTCATTCTGGATCTGAAGCTGAACTCAACCGGACTAGCTGAAGTTGAATGGAACTGGAATAGCTGAAGTGAAATGATATCCAGGTGTGCGCGTCAGATCCACCTACCCTCCTCTGTGTGACAGGTCGGTGCTGTCCCCTGACAGGCCGGAGCTGGTGGAGAGCAGGGTGGGGGAGTGTCGTCCTGTGGCGCTGCAGGAGCTCAGGCTGAGGGGCAGCGACAGGCTGTAGGGCTCCAGGCTCAGCGCTGAGACACAGGACACAGTCAGGGACACAAGCATGCAGGACGCCCTCCGCTCCTCCACCACAGCCTCAGCTCTGCAGTGACCTTTACCTTTGTCCTGAGCCAGCTCCTCCTGCCGCTGGTGGGGGGGTTTGTAGGGAGCGGCGCCGGCGGCCAGAGCCTCCGACACGAATCCGTCCAGGAAGGAGAGCGAGGAATCCACCTGAAAACCCACAGTTCCCACCTCTCAAGTTCAAAGTCTCACCGTTGCGCATGTGGGGTGTGTACGAACACTGGTCCGTTACCTCCAGGGGCTCCGGGCCGGCGTCCCGGGGCAGCACCCGGGCTCTCAGCTCGCCGTCCTGGCTGAGATGCTGCAGCTCCTGCGCCCGCTGCCTCAGCACCGTGTCCAGGCTGCTGCCGTACGCCTCGCAAACCTGCAGGGCGGCGGGGACGCCCGCTGCGCCCTGGCACAGCTTGGTCATGGCCATCAGGACCCAGCTCCTGGTTTCGCTGCTGGCGTTCTTCATGTCCAGCAGCTTGGCCAGAAGCTGCGAGACCGCGGCCGCTTCCAGATCCTCCCTCAGGTACGAGTATTCACCGAGGACCTGCGGGCGCAGCAGAGCGGCTCTAGAGTCAGCAGAGCGGAGGAGTCTCCAGCATGCAGGGAACAATGCATTTTAAAGGACGGCTGAAGAGGGTAAAACTTCATCAGGAGGCTCTCATCCTGGTACTGCGATCTAGTCACAGGCTACGGGGTCCAGCCTGCAGGACATCCAACCTTTGTCCCTCAGGCTGTTCTCCCCATGAACTCTGAACTCATTTAATGTATGTTATGTAACGTGTAAGCAAATTGTCTGAGTCTGAGCTTTACTACCCTGGACACCAAACATCAAACTAACAAATGCTTTCATTCAAAACAAGGACCGTTTCCTTCCTCTGCTAACTCTTCTCAATATTATCACTGTTTTCATCATTGTAAGACGGAGCGAATGGGGCAGAAGCACCAGCAGCGCTCACCCAGCTGATGACTTGGAGGAATCGTTGTGGCAGTTTGCTGGCCTCTCCTTGCAGCAGAGCAACGTATGAATCCACGGCAAACAGCCTCAGCTTCCTGTCCTCCTCCACGCTGTCGAATCCTGGGCCATTACAGACGCACACATAAGCAGCGTTAGGGCAAATCAATGCCAGTGGCAAATGTGTGTGTGTGTGTGTGTGTGTGTGTGTGTGCGTGCGCGTCTCACCCTCAGACAGCAGTTTAAGGAAATTGTTGGGGATGTCAGGCTGCATCATGTCTCCGCCCAGTGAAAACACAGTGTTCATGGTCTCAATGAACCATTCATTGTCTGGTGCATATGTGGACAGGGTCATAGGAAAAATGACTCGGCTCTACCATTTTCAGGCTAATGACCAGGCCATAGTGGAAAAAGAAAGAAGAGGTGATACTCTGAAGGATATTTTTCTGCCAGCTCTGCCACTTTCCCCACCAGGTCGATGGTGGTGTAGTCGTCTTTACTGCCCCGCAGAAACTCCAGCATCTTCTCCACGATGACCGTGACGTTCTGGGCGTTCGTGATCCGGAAGAGCAGCTCCAGCGTCTGGCGGAAAGCAGAGAATCAGCGTCACAACAGGGGAGACGCATCGATGCGTGCAGCCAGCTCTGGCTCGTGGGCTCACCTCCCGCTTGATGATGAGGTCGGGGTGATCGAGACACTCGATGATGGTCATCTGATGCTGCAGGGCCAGTTTAGGGTCCTGCTGCACGACGTAGGTGAGGGCCTTCAGGCCTACAGCGACAGCACAGAGACAGATGTGAAACTGTGGATCTCTGCAGTCGTGACTGGCACTGGAAGAAATGAAACGTCAGAGAGTTTTTTTTTCCTTTGGTTCGTACCAAGATATTTGAGATTAATCTTCTGCGACAGGACAAAGTTGCCGATGCACTTTGCAGCCTTTTCCAAAAGATCCGATTTGGGGTGAATTGTGTAAATGCATTTTACACACTCGTACAATATTGCTGGACAGAAAGACAGAAACACAGTGGTTAAAGAAAATACTTACATAGTGTAGTTTTAAATAACAAAATAATACAGCAAGTTATTACTCTAGGTTTGAGCATACCATAGGTGATGTTATGGTTCATCTCTGCTCTTTGTAAAGACTCGTCGAGGACGTCGTACATGATCTCACTTGTGCTGCAACGCAAAAGCACGCACTCACTACTCTGAAGGAGGCCAGTGTACGGCACAAGCATGAGACAGCATACACACCCAGCTCAACAGGAGATACAGAACAAAGCATGTGTCACCTCAGGTCATTTTTCCCCAGGAAGGACAGTATTCGGAGGAGCTGGATCTGCAGCCACGGAGCGGGAACGCTGTGGTAGTTGAAGTCCATGGGCAGCTTCCCTCCCACCACCTGCTTCAGTATGGTGACAAAGCTGGCTGTGAGGTCTTTGTACCCCTCTGGGTTCTCCTGTCAAAAGATGACACCACAGTAAATCAAAATGGGACGTCTGGGCGGTGGTTTCTCCTTCTCTTCTTCCTCATACATAATGATAGCGTTTACCTGGATCATCTGTAAGTAGATGTGCAGGGACGCTGTCATGACCCCGGGATCTTTGTCACACAAAGCTTTGCGAAACTTGTTGTGGATGTGCTGAACTTGATTTGGGGCTATTAAGTAGAACTTGTACAGCGCTAGGACTGCTTTCCGTCGAATGATTTCTCTACAAATGTCCAAAGAGAAACACTGGGGTGACTCATAAAACCAGGAAACATCAAGGAATACATAGAATGTGTGAATGAACTCGTTTTTCTTACTTTGAGTGATTGAGTTTCTCCTCCACCAGGGGAAGGATGGCAGGAATCATATCCTTAGGGAACATCTGGCTGACTACAGTTAGAGCCATACACACCTCGATGAGGTTTGTGCTCTGAAGATCCTGGAATCAGAAAAAACACATCAGCAGCTACTCTTCAGACACAGAGTGATTAAGGCTGAAAGTCTCAGCACCCACCTTCAACACAGTGTTGACGAGGAGGAGAAGCAGCTCGTGACTTTCATTCAGGAACAGAGACACAGCGAGATAACCTGAAAAATCACAGGATCAGAGCCAGGGTGAGCGTTGAGAACCATGGGGGACCACAAACCTCCCAGCGAGCAGCGACCGAACGCACCGACTCTCTTCTCCAGAGCGGAGCCTTGTTGGGCCAGCTTGATGGCGTGGATGTAGCTGAATGAAGCCTCGTAGCCGAGCATTTCACAGTAGATCGCTCGCACCATCAGCTCCTTCATCTGTCGCTGGAGGGTGGAGAAAACATGTGTTAGTAACCTGGTTTCTCAAGCAAAATCAAACGGTGAAAAGAGCGGAATCATACCATAGAAGTGTTGGGGGAGGACACCTGCTCTTTGATGGATGCCAGTTCTCGTTGGATAAGCTTTTCTTCCTCCTGGAGGAGAGAGACATTTGAGGATAATAAGGAGAGGAAACGTAATCTCAGTCTTCAATTCACTACCGAGTTTGAACAGGGATGGGAGCTTTGCCTTACAACTTATTTTATTACTTGTGCCCATTCATTTTGCACCATTTCTGGAATCATGCTGGACTTGAGAACTGTTTGTGAAACCACAGGAACCGTGTATTACAACGGTAATAACCGCCTCATAGCTGTGTCCTTCCAGTTTGTAGCTGTTTCTAACAAGTGGGACGTTTGACGTCCTCACAAGCATGTGGACGCATCATGCAGGGTAGTTTTCAAGCTTTTTGAAAATAATGAAGCAGAGACGAGAGGCTGTGTGAAAGTGTTTCATGTGAAGCACAGGGGTCTGAGAGCTCAGCAGGGGAACATTCACACTGCTTCTACACAGTTAGCTTAGCGGGCTAGTCAGCGCTCAGCGGGAAATAGCGTGCTTCATCCACGTTTACTGGAGCTGAGGTTTTCTGAGGACACACTGACGTGTTTGGACGTGAGCTCGGTGATCCCTCTGATGAGGTTTCCCAGCTTGGAGGTGGAGGAGAGCTTGGCGGATCCGGGCTGGGAGTCCAGGGACAGGAGGCTAGGCAGAGCCGTCAGCGTTTTCTCCACCACGTCGCTCATCGTGGCCGCGTTTTTTCCCCTCCGATCAATAATCAATAACTCATGAGAGCCTCCCTACGACGGCCGCTCGCATGGAGCCGGGGAACACCTCGGGATAGACAGCTACAGGGCTGAGCGGAGGTGAAGCACCAGCCCGAAGGCGGCCATTGTTTTGATTCAGCACAATGTGTCACGTGACGATCAGAGGTCCGTTCGTACGTCATTTCCGTCTGTGCGGTGAGCTAAATATTTGTATTATTGCTATTAATTATTATTGATTTATTAACACAATTAATTAGTTAAAACTGATTAAAAACTAACTACTATCAATTAGAATTCATTCATTGTTAAAAACTGTTAAAATCTGACTGACGGCCCCAACCCTCACGTATGGTCATGACTGAAATTATATAATGACACAAATATAAGTGATTGAAATTAATTTGAACTCTTAGAGATAAGGTTAGGAGCTCAGACATCCAGAAAGGACAAAGTGGAGCTATCGTTTCTCCACACTTAAATCAGCCAGCTGAGGTGGTTCAAGCATGTGGCCTGGAGAGTAGCTTCAGGCATGTACACTTCAAGAGATTATATCTCTCAATTGGCTTGGGAACACCTCAGAATCCACTAACGAGAAGACAAGATGTAAATAATATAAAGGCCCATCAGGTGCCAAAATACAAGCGATGCAAAGAACAATGACGAGAACTGGGTGATATTCAAAACTCAGTTTATTACGTTAGTGATATTTCCATAAACAGTCCCCTGTATAACTGTACACTAAACTACAATAAATACAGTAAATATGAAATTACAGCAATTGGACAACCGCATGAAAAGAAGTACATTCTAAGAAATAAAATGTTTTTTATATACTGGTATTTGGATATATAGTTGGGTGGACGCAGGGTCAGGGTGTCTGCAGTGACTGGTTGTGTACAGAGAGCAGTGAATTAGCTGGGAACCAACAGAGGTAAAACTATGTTGAAAAGGGACGGAAAACCAAAATGTGTTGTAGTTTTACCTCTAAATGTGCTTTTTAAATATGTTTGAATAACAGGGACAGGTGCTTTGCTGTTTGGAGAAGAGGTTTGAGTGTACAAGGTGTGGAATTAAAAATACACCAACCTTTTTTTTTAATGCTTACTCTGCCTCAAATCCCACATCTACTCATACTGTCTCTCATTTTTTGTTATCCAACAGTTCTTAGTTGCAGAGGCCATAGATCATCCTTTCCCTCATTTCCCTCATTTACACACCCTGATATGTTCCCTATGTCTCATTATTTTTTTCCATAATTCATTTATCTCCAATAACCTTTGTGGAAAAAAGAAACAAATAAATGAATAATGTCCTTTATGTGGGCACATACATCACTTTATTGTGTCACTTCTATCCTAGACTGAGGCTAGTCACTACCATTATTTTCTGCAATATACATTTTACATCTTAAGTTAGTCACCGTTAGTACTTCAGTGCAATTTTCTTTCAAACATACTTTAATACAAGCGTGCCGTTTGGTTTAATTATTCTCAGAAATATGTAAATCTACCCTGGCCATGACACTGGAGTATATACAATGCTATTGATATGCCCTATGTACAACCAGAACTGAGTCTCTATCTCTGTGATTGTACTCTAGCAAACAGAACCATCAGTGTCTTCAGTACGTCTGTCTACCACTCAGTCTCCTGTGTCCTCGTCCTCAAGCCCAGATCTGAAAATATAAAACAACAAATGTCAGAGAGCGACACGGGCAGCAGGTTGACAGAAAAGACAGACAACGTTGGGGAAAAAAAAAACACCATCCTACCCGCAGAGTGTGGTCCCAGGAGCCTGTGCTGAAGGCCGTCCCATCCGGGGAGACGCGCAGCGTGCTGACGCGGTTCTCATGTCCGAACAGAATAGAGACCCGGGTTCCTTTGAGAACATCCCACACGTTGATGGTGTAGTCGTTGTAGCCACCAAACAGTAGCCGTCCTGACAATGAAAACACATTCAGTCAGGTAAACTGTAAAATACTGTGAAGATGCTGTAAAATAATCATTCATTGTTGTTTCTTTAAAGCAGAACTAGAATGGTTAGATACAGTGTTCCTGTGTATCCTTGATCTCAGGTGAAGCTATGGAACATTAGAATAATCAGAAATACATCAGATGCTATATTACCAGTCATTTTACAATCCTATCTTAAAGATTTATGTTCCTTTCTAAACAAGTGAGCTTGGCAACTTTTTCCTGAAGTAAGTGGTAACTGGATCGATGCAGCTATGGAGCGCATCCAGATCCTGCCTTATAGAGTCAGAATCAGAGAGGGAATCAGATACCGAACAAGAGCTACATCTTTGAGTGAGTATAGATTGTCATATTCAACCAAGCCAAGGTAAACATGTTTTTCCCTTTCTAGGCCTCCTTTGATCATGTGACGAAGACAGAAAGGATCTGAGGAGTCCTCACCACTGAGAGAGAAGTCAACGCTGGACACCCCAAATATGATGCTCTCTTTGGAGTAGATGGCCACTTCTCTGTCTGCCCTGAGGTCGTACAGGCGGCACTGGAACAAGGGTCAAAGGCTGTTTGACTTTGAACATTCATTTTAAAACGTGGTTTCATTTACGCTTTAGAGTTGTCTTAAGTACTTACAGTGGCATCATCTGAGCCAGATGCAAATGCGTCTCCACTGGGGTAGTATCTGTTCGAAGGAGGAGCGTGAGTGTGAGAATAAATCTGACTCCCAGTAGTAAAGAGAGTAAATGGGTTAGCGGTGACTTGCAATTTATTTTTCTGTAATCAGAACAATGAGATAAAACGTGCAAAGAATTTACAAAGAATGTCACTAGGTGAAAACCCTAGAAGATGAGGATTCTAATGTATGTCTGCTCTCCACCATCACATCGGAAATCAAAGTTGACGGATGAATTACTCACCGCACGCTGTTTATGTCTGATTCATGAGTTTCAAAGGACTGGATACACTGTCCTGTGCGCATGTCCCATACATTGGCCTTCTTATCACAGCCCTGCAATCACACCGAACCAATGTAAATATGTGAAATAATCGAGTCCAGACAGTCACAAGATGCACTGACGGAGTAGGAAGAAGAGGGAAGCGGGAAGTCCTCACCCCTGAGACGAAGGTGTTGCCGGTCTCGGAGGGGGCCAGGTCCAGGCACAGCACGTCTGCAGCGTGTCCATGGAAACTCTGCAGCAGCTGCCCACTCTCCACGTCCCACAGAGCGCAGGTCCCATCTCCGCTGGACGTCAGGATCTTTCAGGAGGAGGCACAGCAGCTGATCTTAAGTTCACTAAAAATGGGCTAACGTGTGGCTATAAATGGATCGCCACGTGACCAGGATATCAAACCAGGAGCAGCTGTGAATTATTAACAGAGCTCTTTTCTCTGGAATGTGGCGGGCAGTGATTTCTGATTAATACTGAACGAGAAATGTGCAGAAAGGCTTCTGTGAAACATTCAGCTCAACTCAAGTTTATTTAATTTGAAGTGCCGGCTCATAACAGACGTTATCTCATGGCACCTCACTAATAGCGGTCAACAATATGTGCCTTCACTCGGCTGCTTTGGCTGTTTTTGTGGACTTTTCTTTCAGGGGAGGGTGAGCTGGATATTCTCACCTGCATGTCTGAGTTGGTGAAGCTACAGGCAGACAGGTAGTTTGTGTGCATGGCCACCGACTTCTTCTTGGCCGCCAGGTTCTCATTCTTGTCCAAAGACAGAGGATACACTGAGCATTTGTTGTCCAAGCCCCTGTGACAGAAAAGAACCTCTTTTATTGGAAGACAAAAACAGCAGATCGTGAGGAGGATGCACTATATTTGGGTCCGTGGAGACACTCACCCGCAGGCCACAGCACAGCCAGAGGGGGCGTAGGCGCAGGCCATCACCCAGGTGCAGGGCATTGTCACAGCGTGTTCCTGACACACATCAAAAGACAGAGTCTGTGTGAGCCGCACAGGCGTCATATTCATGAGGCCAGATCAGAGGAGAGCTGGAGGCTCCAGCATGCTGGATGCTGCAGTCGGTCCAGAATCACACACAGAGGTCAGTTTTTAACTCTGAGAGCAGTTTCTCTTCTCTTCTCCAGCATAACTGATGAAGATGGCCACCTTCGATGTCCTGCTGATGTGATATATATATATATATATATATATATATATATATATATATACATATATATACACTGTTATCATAACACTATACTCAGTCCTGATGTGCTAAGGAAGGCAATTCATTTTTTTGGCTTTTCCTGCTTTTGTACTTACATAAACATGAATGCACTATGTCTGTTTTGCTATGTTTACTATTTACTATAGTATTTACTGTTTGAATTTTGATTTGGAATAAGGTCAGTCTGTCAGCTACCACATAAATTTGTTCCATTTCTGTTTCCCAAAATTTGTTTATTTTCACATTTGCCTTTGTGCTTCTCTCTTGAAAAGCACAAAGAGAAGCTCTCTTTATTTTTTTATCAATCTGGACACAACAGAGAAGGAATTCATCAACACACTGAGGTCATCTACTCTGAGGAGGGCAGAAAACAGCTTGTGATCCTCCAAAATAAAGGTCAAAAACGGCTGAGAAAAATTGCATTAGACTGCAGTTGAAGTGGAGGGAGCAGAGCGTACCTTTACCTGCACATCACAAAACAAAAAGTTACCTTGTTGGTGGTGAACGCATCCCACACAATCACTTTCCCATCCTGCAGGAAAAGGTGAGAATAAACAGATGTTACGACACATATAAAACACCCGCATGTGGTGGCACATCTGGCTGCGTGTCGGCAGGTGCGTGACCTGTGAGGAGCTGACGATCCTCCTCTTGTCCTTACACCAGTCCATGCACAGAACTTTGTTCCCATGTCCCTTCAGAGTCCTGCGGGTCTTCATGACAAACTGGCCCAGCCCCTCTACCTTCTCAGCCACCTGGTGCACTGCACACACACACACGCACAACACAATTAATGTCCAATACATTAATGCCCCTGCTGTATACACCCTCTGTTAATATTCCCAACAGCAGTCAGGATTAAAGTGCAGTGGGCCTGCACAGCATGGAGGAAAATATTGAATTAATTTTTGATTAATCTGCCTCGGCGTCCATCGGCTAACATCTCATAAAAAGAAAAAATAAACAACCAAACACAGGGAATATAACCTGCCCCCATCTTTCATCACCAGCACCCCTGCCATATTGCAGGGAGCTGCCTGGATGCAGACAGGGCAGGAATCTGAGGAGAGGAAGAGGAGGAGGAGGAGGAGGCAAAAACAAACTGCCTGTCACATCACTAAAAATCACAGAGATATGGTCCACATCCCTGCAGGACTGGCATCCTCATCACACCGTCACACACACATACACACGCACGCACACACACATACACACACACACAGGCTGGGCTATGTGAGGACGTATTCGCGCAGCTCGCTGCTCCGAGGCTGAGGTGAAGCCAGGCCTCTCCATTTTCTACACTCACACTCGACGTCGTGCAGCTTGGCTCTCTCCTCCTCCAGCTTCGACTTGAGCGTCTCCGACTCGGTTTTGAGGTTGGCCAGGGTCTCGTTCAGCGGTGCCTCCTGTGTCGCCATTTCAGGGACGAGAGGGGATCTCATATATTTCCTTTGTGCGGGCAGAGATCGGCAGCGAAAAGGCTTAAAGCGGAGCTAACAGCTGATGCTGCTGTCATGACGTCACGGGAGGAAGATGCTCCTCCAGTGTCCAGAGGAGGAGGAGGAGGCGGGAAAGAGAGGAGGAGGAAGAGGAGAAGGAGGAAGAGGAGGGTGGTCCTCCGTCCTGGTGATGCTGCGCCTGCTGCTGCTGCTCTGCACGCGCTGCATCCAGCTAAATAATGCATCGTGTATCATACAATAAACGACATGTCTGCTATCATCTATCCATCTGTAATAAAATGCACACGCACACACACATTTATACTTTGCTGATATAGTATCAGGATACATATATGGAACAAACTGTAATTCTATGAAACAGAATTAAATAATAAATAAACGTCACATCAGACATCGTTTGTGTGTTAAATGTTTTTTTTTTTTTTTACAAACAGCATTAGTATTATTATTAGTATTATTAGTATATTACATTTTATTAAGGCATCCAAAGTAAATCATTACACTTGATTTTAGGTCTCATTTCATACATTACTTCATTCCCCAAAATGTGTTGCTTTCACCAAAGCACCAAAGATTAATTACATTCTCTCTCATTGTGCGACTCAAAGACCTTCGGCTCATCATACACATGCACTCATACAGCAGATAAATATTCAACACAATTAGCAATGGAACATAAGATATCAAACAGCTGTTATCAAAAATATGATAATTCCCTGTCTGGAACAACTGAATACTGCTGACTTTCAGTGATTTCACACTGAGCTCATGTCCTTGTTTTCATTCTTATCGTACATATTCCACATTTTAAATGACAAAATGAAAAGCACAGTGGATGTTTCATCTGCTCAGATTTCAGTATTTTTAGAATAACTTTATTTAAAAATGGACTACTTGTCAGCGAGGAAAAACAATAGAAAAGAAAGGATTCCCTCTGTCACTCCTGCCTCGGCAGACTCCAGCAGTGTAGAGAGTCTGAGGGTAGCTGCCTTTAGATGCATTTGTTGTGTCTGATCAAATAGAAATCCAGATAAAAGTCATTTTGTTGTCATGTCAAAGTGAGAAAACAAGCAGATCCTACACTAGCAGACGGCTTTCGGTGGATCACCTAAACTACTACGAGCTGCAAAATCAAGAAAAAACACTTCATATTCATGTTCCTGATGACTTATAATGCTCCTTGTGGGTTCCAGCAGGAACCTGAGGTTCACATAGATCATGTGCACTTTTTCATTTCCAGACATACTGACATATTGTGA
The DNA here is from genome assembly GCA_029224185.1 of Karalla daura. Classification (NCBI taxonomy): domain Eukaryota; kingdom Metazoa; phylum Chordata; class Actinopteri; order Chaetodontiformes; family Leiognathidae; genus Karalla; species Karalla daura. The sequence continues at coordinate 16,623,560 of CM055196.1, forward strand.
CACTGTCTGTGTCTGAGGACTGAGGTCCTGACTTCAGATCCGGGTCAGGAAGCCCAGCTGGAGGCTGCTGGGGACCTGCAGCAGCTCCAGGGCTTGCGGGGACGGGCAGAATGGAAATGTGACCTGGAAGCGGTAGCTGGAGTCCAGCATCAGCTGACAGGAGCCGTCCCGATCCTGCAGCAACCCCTGGGAGGAGAAGGAGCAGGAGGAGGAGAGGGACGACGTGATGTTCAGTGAGGAGCAGGAGCATGAACCGGTAGAATACTGTAGCGGAGGAGGTGCTCACCTGAACCTTACGGCCGAACGACGACGTCACCCTCTTCTCAAAGTCGTCGATGGGAGTGTAGGAGTTCAAAATCTTGACGATCTGCAGGTTTAAATGCGTTTTTATCCACTGTGTGTGTTTACATGGAAAAAAGAATCCAGCTGCTGATATATCTCATTATTCCTGCCCAATGTAATCACCTCAAAATACTTCATATAGAAATGTCATCTTTTTACTTTATTTTTCTACTCTTTTCTTTCAGTCCATGTGTTCAGTGTCTCTGTGTTCCAGTAATGCACTTCTACTTTTCTCTCTACTACTGAAATAATGTGAATTTCTTTGATGTGGGACAAAACAAGTTAATCTGCTCCCATTAATGAGAAGCTGCCTCCTAACCCTAAATCTTATCCAAAGTGACTTTTTTATTCAAGTTCTGTTGCAGCAATAAATAGTGCTCTAGATTCTTCGCCTACAGCGTACGAGGTTTAAGTGCTAGTCAGGAGACGCTAGCAGGACAAGAAGTGTGAGGAGAGGTTAGAAATACGGCGTGTGTGGCCTGACTGGAGCACCTGCACGGGGTTGAGCTCGGTGCACTTCTCCGTGATCTCCTTGGCGTCGTCGTCCGTGGACTTGTTGACCTGCAGCAGCCAGGCGGCCTGCGCCAGCGGCCGCAGCGTGTCCATGGCGCTGGAGCTCTGCAGCTCCTTCTCCTTCAGCCACTCCTCCAGGTAGCTGATGTTACACCTGGACACACACACACACACACACACATAGAGGAGAGGTTTACACACCCTGGGCCTTCACACGGCCAGAAAAGTCAAAGCAAAGTAAATGATGCAATAAAGGCAAAAACATGAAGAGAAAAAAGGATGAAACTGATTCAACTGTGAGGCAGGAGACTGGCCTGCTGAAACACACACAATGCTGCTGAGGATGGCGTCTCTAACAACATTTAAGTCGAGCCACTTAGCTTGGATAGTTTTATCCAAAGTGAATTATAGGAGAAAAACCTTCAGCTTGCATTAAAACAGAGACCTGACTCGAGCAATAATTCCCACTCTACATTCTTCAGAGAACAAGGGAGTAGTGAGTTTTTGGTCTTGACTTAAAGCTGATAAAGCTAGAGTTGTAAGTAAAATACAGCTTCTCCAGACCCGTATCTACTCTATCTGATCCTGGATGAGGGAGCACAGACCTGATCTGCATGCCCTTCCTGCAGGAGCACATGTCTTTGCGCAGCATGATGCTGTTGAGGGTGTGGGCGCCCACGATGAAGAACAGCTGCCTGACGGCCTGCCGCACCAGGCTGGGCTCCATGCCGTGCTGGACCATGGTGGAGTGGAAGCCGCTGAGCTGCTGGAGGATGGAGGAGATGCTGAGCGTCTCCGCGTCCTCGTACACGCTGCTGGAGCGCTTCCGGAAGCCGGTGGGCTTCATGCTGGAGATGCCCTGCAGGCTCTCGTGCTCCAGCATCCCAGGAACTGCAGGGGGAGCAGGCAGAGGAGCAGGCTTTACAGTACAGTCCCTACTCCTCTGCAGCCACGTTCTCTCTCTCTCTCTCTCTCTCTCTCTCTCTCTCTCTCTCTCTTTCTACAGTCACATATCATCAGCCCTGCCCTTGGTGAGGCCTGTGACACTCAAAATTAAAAACAAACTTGCAATCAAGACCATTGGATTTATAACTAAAACTTATTTTCATGGTCAAGTATTTTAGTCCAGTTTTAAATCCAACTTACCTTTTCAAACAACTTATTTAGTACCTTTAAAGGACATACACATTTAAAAGGACTGTATGAATTCAAAAAATCAGTAGTAAACCAATACCAAAAATATATAAACTTTTAAATGAAATCTCTGTAAACTCTGTCTCTCAGACAGTAACACCTTGCGTCTCCAGTGATTTTTCCAGTTTCCTCCCACAGTCCAGAAACATGCCTGAGTAGCTGAGTCTCTCTGCTGAGTGTGATGGATGTTGCACGGCTGAGAGGACTTTCTATCTCTTGCAATGAATTGCATTTCCTCCCTGCCGTCACCTCATACTCATAAAAACTTCATGATCTGAGCAGAGATGAAATGCTAAACCCCCGCCATCCTGCTGACGTCCTCATCTGGCCTGCTCTGCGTGCGCTCCTACTGTCTGGGCACCTATGGCGGGCGTCAGGCTCTTCTCCATGACGCTGATGAGCTGGTGGTAGATGTGGATGGCCAGGTCGCTGAGGATCTGTCTGTGCTCGGACAGCTCGAAGTTCTGCAGGCAGTTCTTCTGTTGCCGCGGCGTGCTGTGCTTCATGAACTCCTGCAGGTGGAAGGACGAGGACAGGGTGAGAGGCGGGTGGCCGCTGGAGAGGACGGGGCGAGACCAGGGGCGGCGGCGGGTACGCACCTCGTCGCCGCTGTACTGCTTCAGACAGTTGAGCAGCTGGTTGGTGTTGGAGAGCCAGAACGACAGCAGCTCAAAGTCCTTCAGGTGGCTCTGAAATGGTAAATGGTTTGCATCTTGCTTTCATTTCTGCCCCAGAGACTCTGTGTTTGAAATGTATTTTTAAGAGACTCTATTTTAAGCTTGCAGCAGTGGCTGCATGCAAGAACAAGAGAGTCACAGGGTGGAGACAGAGGGAGCAAAGTTATGCAATAGGGGGATTGTACATAAATGTGCACCGTGCAAATCTGCAGAATACAATATATGTAGAAAAGTCTGTAAGTATTTAGAATCACTTGTCCCACCGGTTCAGCAGAATGACAATAACAACAACACTTGGTTTATTCTATTCTATGTGGTTCAGATTGATGTCGTGTGGATAACTTTGGTTATTTACAGCCTCGGGGAAACCGTGGCGGAGACGAGGCGGCTCCTCACCATGACGACCTTCTTGATGGCCGCGATGACGCCGTTCATCAGCGACTTGAGTTTGTCTTCGTCTCTCACGAAGTCGACGTGTCGCACGCACATGAACAGGATGTAAGCTGGCAGACCTGGGATCAGATTCACCACCACTCCTCTGGGCTTCAGGTCTGACAGTGGATCCAGACAGGTTATTCATCAAGCATTAAGAGATGCTGCATACTGCATATAGAATAACATGGTCCTGAAGCAGGACTGAGAGAACTGTGACAGTATCACTGTTTTGTGTGATTATTCATTAAGGCAGCAGGGTTTCTTTCAGCGTTTTCACACTTTTATTACTTGCTATGAGCAGCAGTCATCTACTCAGTAGTGGTCATTTCAGTAGACAAATAGAGTAACCTAAAGGAGAAATACCCAGGATGAGGTTCTGGATGAGCCTGGCTTCGTCCTGTCTCTTGTACTCCAACATGCCAAGGTAATCTTTGGGAAGGGAAGATGGAGACGTGGGCTTGGCTGTGTGAGAAACATTAAAGGCGATGAGTGTGAAGTAGAGTGACATTTCACATCCTCACATACAGTTAAAAAACAAACAAAAACATGGCACCTCTCTGTGATGTCTCCAGGCTTTTTATCTGACTCTGCAGCCTCTTTATCAGTCTGTCCTTGTGGTCCAGCTGCTCCTCGAAGTCCTGACACAGGATGTTACAGGATGAATAAATTAAGAAGAATAAATGAAGTAACTTATCTTATCTTATCTTATGAGCAACGCCCGCACCATGTTCTCGGCCGTTAGTCGTGAAGCCTCCTGTCTCAGTTTGCTCTTAGCCTCGCTCTCCATCAGCTGCTGTCTCTTCAGGTGCTCGAGCTCCTCCTCCAGCTCCTCTACTTGGTCCTGGAGTCCCCTCTGCAACTCCTCCAGCTCCTCCACCTTATGCTCAAAGAGCCTGAAAAGCACCAACAACCAGGATGATTTTCTCTCATGAAGTTCTCTTCAATCCTATATTATGGTCCCTTTCATGCTGATATGGCAACCACAGGCCCCACGCCGGCTGTCTTCACCTTCTCTGTGAGCTCTCCACTTTAATCTTCTCCTGAAGAACATTGGTGATCTCCTCTGTCTTTTCTTTGGTGGAAAATGGACAAAAACATAATAAAAAGTTGACAGTGATCTGGAAGCTCATGGTCAGCCCCATAAATGAATAACTGTTCCCGGCTCTACCTGCCAGCTCCCTGCTCTGCTCCTCTGCCTGGACCTCCAGTTCTTGCTTTTGCCTCTGCAGCTCAGAAACCTGCAGCTTCAGCTCTGGTATCACCTGCAGATTGAGTTAAATGAGAGAATAGGAGATTTCTAGTGTGTTCCCCAGTGCTGACATATGAAATGTGGAACCGGGAAAAGCGGAAACGTACTGCGTTGTCACTGCTGAGCCTGGACACCTCTTGGAGGATGTTCTTGTTGACGTCGCTTTTCTCCTGGAACAGTTTCTGTAGCTCACTATTCTCGTTCTGAAGGTGGTCCACTTTCAGCTGCAGACCCTCCACCTGGCTCTCGTAGCTTTCCCTCTGCTCCTTCTGCTGGGTTTCCAGGATCCTGTCACCAGAGGTGGGAGAACCGTTTCAGGCACAGATGTGGAACTAGGCAACAGGTGATGTTAAGATTTTACTTGACACTATACTTTTAGTTATTCATTTCAATGGTTTTATCTTTTCTCATAGATAATCAAAAGTAAATGAAAGTACTTGGTGTCACCTGATTGCTTTCTGGATGCCATCGAATGATTCAGACATATCGTCAGCTTCATTCATCTTCTCAGAGTCACTGGATATCAACCTTCAGAGGAACAAGGTGCAAATTCAAAGAGCCTCCAGCTGAACGACTGGTGGAGGTAAAGGGGTAAAAGTCAAAACATCTGGCTCACCCCAACAGAACCTCCTCCTCGACGACTCCCCCCAGAAGCTGTCTGGTGATGTCACACATTTTAGCTGCAGGTTTCAGGATCAGTGTTAGAAAAATGCTCTGACGTAGAGCAGTGAAATGGAACATTTTGGCAGAGATGCTAAAGAACATTGGTTTTCATCAATAATGCTGTTTTTACAATCTACAATACAAGGTCTGGTGACATTTTGTGCTTATCAAAGGAACTGGTTGGTCGTCTCAACACACACATGAATGTTCACATGACTTAACATGCCTTCAATAACAGAAATTTCATTAACTGTTTTCTGAATGGAGGGGGGCACACAAATGAATTAGGAGGTGGGTGGTTTTATGGTTAATGTCACTGCATTTCAATCAAAGTTCATTTTAATAAAGGTTAAGACATGATGAGGCTGTGATGATGTTTTTGTACCTTCTATACATCTGACCTGTTATTGAACTGATTTTTCATTCAGGGTTTGGTTTTTGCTTTTTGTTTTCCATCTGTGCTAAAATGGACACCCTACCCCGGGTGTGCTCTGCCTGCTCCTTCATCCTCCGGTCCAGGAGGTTCCTCTGGTTGTGCAGGCTGTTGAGGTCTCTGCGCAGCTCGGGGATGGTCTTGACGTGTTTGGAGAGCTGGAGCAGCTGCTCCTGCAGGTCGGAGTGCACCTGGACGCCCTCCTCCAGCTGCACCTGCAGGGCCAGCTTGTCCTCCTTCAGCCTCCTGAGGTCGTCCCTCACGCTCTCCACCGCCCGCTCCCCATCCTGACGCTGCACCGTCAGGTTGTCCTCCGCAATCCTGCAGAGGATAAAAGTCATCATTATCAGAAGCAAACACAGACACAAAGCTCAGTCTCAAGTCCATTCAATGCTCATGAGACATATTTGTTGACAAGTCTTGTTTTAAAGCCACCACTACTAGTGCCCAGCTGCTCATACTCTCACTTACTTTCTGAGTCTCACTTCATTTTCTTTCTCTTCCAGGAGATTCCTCTTGATTTGATCAAAGTTCTCTGGAAAAGTGTTAAACCCAGACCAGTCACACGGCTGATCGGTAAACCCATGAGGAGCAGCACACAAGGACGTGGCCTCTCTTTACCTTTTGCTTCTTTGGTGGAAGCTTCAAACCTTCTCTCCATGTTCTGCTTTTCAAGCTTCAGCGCATCCACTTCCCTCTGAAGCTGCAGAATCACCTGGAAGACGATTAACAGTATGTCTCTGATAAAATTTGTTTCAGTTCTGATTAAAAGAATATATGTTATGGTTTACTGTACTGTAGCAATGTTCATGAGCCTGTTCGCATATTAGTTGGAAAGTAATTTCATGTGTCATCTGTCTACAGTATGTATCTGTATAATATGTGTTAATATATATGTGTGTGTGTGTGTATGCTGTATATAGTCTTTTGTTCATTGTTCATTTCAGGTCATAATCTGAATCACATTTCACAGCATTACATACAATTTGAGACAGTCATGATGCTTGTTATGTGTTCCTTGCTTCTTTCATGAGATTATCCAATAAAGAGACATTAAGTGTAAAAAAGATCAAGTCCACTGTATTTTTGTCATTTAACATACAGTACATTTTTGCTGGTCTATGAATAAAGGTCATGATCAAAGGTTATATTCGCAGACTGACCTGAGCAGCGTCTTCCTTCCCTTTCCTCTCCCTCTCCTCCACAGAAGCCTTCTGACTGGTCACTTTGTCCAGCTGTGCCTCCAGATGCTGGACTCTGTCGGTGGCCTGGGCGTGGGCGCTGGCCGTGCTGGTCAGTCGCTCCACCAGGCTGCGGTTCTCTTTGCTCTGCCGGGACACGCTGACATCAGTCACATCCAGCGGATGAAGCGAGCGCTTCGGGTGGAGCGGAGGCTCCTTTACCTGCTCGTCCATCTTCTTCCTGAGCTTCTGCAGCCGGTACGACAGCTGCACGTTCAGCACCAGCCGACGCATGGTCTGGAAACGCCGCCTGGCCAGCCAGGCCCGGGCGTACTTCTGCAGGACCAGAGCCTTCTGCTCCTCCAGCAGCTGACAGGGGAGGAGGAGGAGGGGGAGACACAGGTTCGGGTTTATAATGTTACAGTGCAACTCAAAAACACTATCTACACACATCTATCTATCTATCTATCTATCTATCTATCTATCTATCTATCTATCTATCTATCTATCTATCTATCTATCTATCTATCTATCTATCTATCTATCTATCTATCTATCTATCTATCTATCTATCTATCTATCTATCTATCTTTAATCTTTAATGTTTTTGAAGACAGTTTTTTCTCCTGAGTAGGTCTTTCCCCTCGTATTTATGCAAAACTTTTACTTTTTACTATTTTAAAACCTAGAAGCCTCACAAAGCCTCACAGCTAACCCCTCCGCGCCCCTCCAGCACACACCTTCCTGTAGCGCCTGCGGGCCATCCAGCCTCGGGTGAAGGCCTGGATGGTGGTGGAGGCCAGGAGCACCAGCTGGTAGATCTGCCTGGTGCGGTAACCTCTCCAGTGCCTCTGGATCACCAGCGCAGCCCAGCCGCGCTTCAGCATCTCAGCGCTCACCGCTTTGCTGCGTGAGGACCAAGGTTGTTATCGTTGATGAAAACAAACCAAACAACGAAAACTAGATTTGGAAAAATATTTTCATTCATTCAAAACTATCATTAAAAGAAAAAAACTAAGGGAAACTGTATTATGTGGCTAAAATTATGGCTAAAACTCCCTTTGTTTTCATCTTTGTCAATGTTGGATTGACATGATACTTGTTGCACATATTGGTATTGATACTCGAGCAATTTTTCATGCGCTAGAGGCACCATACAGCACTTCACGGTTTATTTATTTACTTCTCACTTTTTCTCATTTACTACCGTAGTGTCTTTTGAGATTAATTTCACAATACTTAGTCTGATCTTTCGAATCATGCACAAAGTACGAAAAACTAAAACGAGTCCTAAAACTAATAAAAACTCAACTAAAACTAAGCAAACTAATCGTAACTAGCAAACATACTCTAAGAACTGATAAAAACTAACTGAATTAGAGACGAAACAAGTCAAGACTAATTAAAACTAAACTAGAATTAAAAATCTATTATAACCCTGGTGTGGACACACAGAGAGAGGGAGGGCAGAGGTCTCTACAATCATACAATCATTTTTTTCACTAGTAACATTCAGTACCATCCCAGCTGAGTTTGCAAACATGTCTTTTCAGTTGTGTTTGTGAGAGCAATTCATGTCGTGTGTATGAGACTGTTTCAGGGGTGTGTGCGTGTTTTAGGAGTGCGTGTTGTTATTCCGGATCATGTCCCAGACGGGACCCTCGCCTCTCACCGGATGCTCCTCTTCCCTCGGACGTACTCCTGCAGCACGATGGCGGCTTGTCTCATGCGCAGGAAGCTCCTCCTCTGGCTCCACCCGCGCACGTGCTTCTGGATGGTGACGCAGGCTGCACGCAGCCGGTCCAGCCGCAGCTTCTCCAGATACGCCACCTGACCAGCCCGGAAGAAGATCTTGGTCCGGCCAAACTTGTACTGGTTGGAGTCCTGAGAGGAGATCCAGAGAGAGTGAGAGAGGGATGAATGGTGTGAACGCCACATTCTGTCGTTTAGATTTACTTCCTGGTTAGTTTTGTCATGATGTTGAAGTTGTTCAAGCCTATCACCTGCTCACCTGCTGTTTGTGATTTGATGTGTGTGGATTTAATTTCTGTCCTGAGCTTCATCCTGGGTCAGATAGATATCATGCCTTGTGCTCCTATGCTCTAACAGTGTATCAGCAGGAATACTTCAGTACATTTCAATTCCCTTTTAAGACTTTTTGGGGCGAAGATGCCCCATGTAAAGTAGCTACATTCCCTCTATCTATTTCCTGTCTCTCGACAGCTGTTCCATCATAAAAATCCCAAAGAATACTTCAAAAAACACTTCCTAAGATTTTTCCAAAAAAACTTTACAACCTTATCACCATTTCAAGCTGTACTCATCAGCACATCTTAAACTTAATTTACAGTACTTGGCAATTAAATCTATAGAGCACAACAGAGCTCAGATCATCTGGGAAGGAACAAAGCTCCAAAGACTAAATTAAAACAAAGTGGAAGTTTAGTAAAACAGGCCTGTTTTCACATAAGGCTCCCTTCAATTATTCACCTTAAGGACACCAGACTTTATGCAGTCAAACTATTTGCAAAGAGCTTGAATGCCACAAAAAGTTTTCTCAGTCATTTTCACAAAAATGATTGATTTTGACTTTTAATACTTCTTAAGGCCCCATGGACATCCTTCTTTAGTGTCTCTGTACTTACTGTGTTTCTTTCTGGTTCACTTTGTTTGTTCTATTGCTGAAATATTCAGATTTCTGGTTTTCTGTCTGTTCTCCTCTGTCTCCCTCATCCAGTGGTTTCTTCTATGGACTGTTTTAGATTCCCTGCTCATGCAGAATAAACAGCGTATGACAGAGAGGTGATGGCTCACCTGAATCAGCCTCTGCAGGACGTTCTTGCAGGTCTGTTTCTTGTCGCTGAGCTCCGTCTCCTGGTGCGACATCAGGATGCTGTAGCGGCTGTAGAACTCGATGTACGTCCACCTGCAAAGGTTCCCACGTTACTGTAGCTGCGTCGACAGAGAAGGTCCGGGGTTTTACCTGGGTTTCTGTAGGTTCTGGTCACTAGAGCCCACCTGGAGGGGTAACTCTGCGCGCTGATACGAATCGTCTCCAGGACGCCGCAGGCTCGCAGCTGCTGCACCACTCTCCTGGAGTCGTACCTCAGGGGACAAAAAACACTCAACTCCTCAACTCAACTGAATAATAAGACTCCATAAACATTAGTTCCAAACAAATAACATAGAGGCTGTGTCACGGTGGGACTCGTGCAGCCTCCTAACAGTGCTGTGTCAGCTTTGCCGCGTACGTTGAGGGCGGCTCGGTCAGAACTCACTCGAACGGGAGCTTGTCGTCGTTGGGTTTGATGCAGCGCACGTAGTGAGGGGTGGTGGCGTTCAGCGTCTCCATCAGCAGGGACAGCGAGCTGCGGAACTGCACAGAGGCGGAGAGAGAGGATGGAGATGACTGCTCTTCCTGGGGAGGCGGTGGGAGCAGAGAGCCAGCAGCCTCACCTTCTCTCCCACGGACGCTCGCAGCTGCTTATTGGCCGATTTCACCTGCGGACGAGCCGGCCTCACGCTCACGGTTTTACTGAGGGCCGCGACCCGCTCCTCCCCCCGGAACAAGTTGGACAGGAAGTGGAACTGGCACCGGGAGGGATGTGTTAGATGGGTAAGAAAGCCAGGCTGGACTCACAGGGGTGAATCCTATTGTAGTGACCTACCTGGCTGTCTCTCATGACCTCCACCAGCTCCTCATACAGAGCGTCTCTGTTCTTCTCCAGGAAACCTCTGCACTGGTATTCCACCTGGGAAACACATAATTTTAACTCCCTACTGAATGAATGACTGAATGACTCCTAGGTCAGGATCTTCTTCTACTGTGAAATGTTTACATCATTTTGTCAAAAAACGAAATCTCATGTCTCGATCCAAGACCAGTATGGATCACAGGGATAAAGAAGCGAGACATCCAGAGGCAGATGGAGACACTCTGTCTGTGCCTGTTTTGTTTTTTTTCTGCAGGACCCCACCTTGTCTGCAAAGTGCTGGACCACAAAGGCCTCATTGGACAGACGCGGCTTCTGGAACAGAGGATTGTCCTCCAGGTAGCTGAAAAGCTTCTGCAGCCAGCTGCGATCGCTGCCCTGAGGAAACTGGAGCACACACAGTGATGAGCCACCAGAATAAACACAATCAGGGCAAAATGACAACATGACAGGAGGGAAAACACACACACACACACACGCACACACACACACACACACACACACACCAGGCATTCCTCGTCGAGTAGCTGCAGGACGCCCAGCTTGGCCTCGATCAGGTCGATGACGGGCTGGTTGTCGTAGAAGTCGATGAGCGTCCAAGGGATGTCCTCCTTCATGTACTCCTCCTGCTCCAGCTTGAACACGTGCTGCTCAAAGAGACGCAACAGCATCAGCATCAGCATCAGCATCAGCATCAGCATCAGCATCAGCATCAGCATCAGCATCAGCATCAGCATCAGCATCAGCATCCGCCCTGAAACGGAGCTGGGCTCAGCCTGAGGTGGAGCGTACCAGGTTAAACTGCTGCTGCAGCTTCTCGTTGGCGTAGTTGATGCAGAACTGCTCGAAGCTGTTGACTTCAAACGTCTCAAAGCTGAAGACAAAGGAAGTCAGTCGCATTTCACTGTTACACACGGCTGCTGCTACACATCAGATGTTATTCTGCTCACGGCGATAACAGGGTATCTGTGGGAATCCTTAAGGTAATCTAAATACCTTTCTAAGATGCAGACGTTAAGAGACCTCTGATCTTAAACAAATAAATTAAACCAACTGTTCTCAAAACTTTGGTCATAACAAGTGACTCTGATTCTCAGTTATTCACCATAAATACACCAGAAGTTTTGCAGTCTAACTATTCTGAAAGGGCTTAAATATGAACAAAATGTAACATCTCATGAATTTGGGAATAAGACTTTTACTATACTGAATAATGGGCCATAATGGGAGATATTTATATATGTATATACACTCATATTAGGTGCTAGATAGAGTATGTACACATGTATTGAAATTTCCCCTTAATGGGAGACATTTGTGCTACCCGTAGATGTCCAGGACTCCGATGAAGGCGTGCTGCCTGCCCGGCGCCTGGAGAGCGCTGTTGATGCGGCTGATGATGCAGTTGAAGAGGCGGGCGTAGGTGTGCTTGGCCAGGGCGTCCCTGGCGTTCACCGCCCGCTCCCGGGACACCGGCTTCACCACCGTCTCGGCCGCCAGCACGATCCTGCGGTGGCACAGCCAGCGCCGCAGCGCCTCCGCCTGCACCCGCAGCAGGGAGCAGAACACCTGCAGGTGTGGGTCTCCAGGCTGTGGGGGTGACGCCTGGAGTCAGGTCGGCCAGGCTTTCTGACAGGTATAGCAAATATGCAGAGAGAGGACCCACCTTGACCGTGGATCTGTCTCCGGAGACGCTGATTTCCACGTTCCCCAAATGAAGAATCGCTGCTAAAACTCTGAACACGTCCAACTGGAAGTCATCCTTCAGTCCTGAACGAGCCGAGAGAGGGAGATGAGATAAGACGCGATGAGAGGAGATGAGAGAAGATATGATAAGATATCTCTATGGGAGAGGGGTAGAGTTAGGGGTTAGGGATTAGGTTGTGTGTATCTTTGTGTGTGTGTGTGTGTGTGTGTGTGTGTACCCAGCAGTGTGAAGGTGCGTCGGGTCTCCTCCATGTCTTTGCTGTCGTCCACACCGTCTATGGTGACCTCTCCGCTGCAGGTGTACCTGAACCGATCTGCACTCACTGCACCATAAGACACACTCCCATTTAAACCACAGCGTGCATGCAAGTCTGCGACTTTTGTGTGTGTGTGTGTGTGTGTCGTGTGTGTGAGAAGCGCGCACTCACTCAGTCTGAGACTCTGGAACTCGGGTAGGTGAGCGCAGGAGCACAGCTGGTAGAAGATGTGATAGTTCCTCTCGTTGTCTGCCTGAGGAGCGCAGAGGTGTCAGGATCAGGCGTTTCCTGACAGAGGGACGTCAGTGGGAGACCTCACACACTCACCTGAAACACCACTCTGGATTTCTCCAACAGGTAGGTCCTCATGTTCGCTCCCATTATCCGGTACCGCTTGTCAAAGCTGATCTCTGTGTATTTCCCAAAACGGCTGCTGTTGTCATTCCTGGTGGTCTTTGCGTTTCCTATGGCCTGAGAATAAAGCATCTTTTAGGACGTCACTTTTGGGATAAGGGTGAAAACTCTGGCCCTTTAGAAGTTCTCAAACATGGGACTGGGAACATTTTTAAGCAGGTGTTGCATGGTAAAAAAGCAAAACAGGACTAGTGGCTATGTTCCTTCTACTTTACTGTAATTCAATAATTCCAAGAAGAATAAATAAACCATGAACCATGAATAAATATTTGTAAGCGAATGTGTCCAGATATCAGAATAAGATAATGCTGACATAATATGATAATAAAGCATAAGCAGCAAAGAAAGAAAATCAAACCTCGGTGACTGGATTAGAGGCCAGGACTTTGTCTTCTACTCGAGTCTTGCTTCCAGACTTGCTTACCACAGCAAAGTACCTCATGGCGTATCGAGCAGACACGGTTTTACCTGCTCCAGATTCTCCACTGACTATGATCGACTGGTTCTTGTGGTTCCTGAGCGACAGAGAGTAAAATGATGAGCGCTGGCATGCCTGTGAAGATGGCTTCACGTGGTCGCTGCAGCTTTCATTCACCTGGCCATTTGTTTGTAGGCCTCCTCCGCCACTGCAAATATATGAGGATCCATGTCTCCCATGTTCTGGCCTGAGTAGGCATGAATGATTGCATCTCCATAGATATGGAGCTGTTTGTACGGGTTTACAGCCACCAGGATGATGCCTGAAAATGAGGAAACAGCAGGGGATGAGTCAGGTGCACAAAGCGCCCACAACCTAGCAGCTTCCAGGTGAGAGCCTAGTCCACATCTGTACCACAGTAGGTGTAGATGATCCTGGACTCCACAAATCGCACTCTCAGGTTGTGCAGCACTGCAGGTTCGTGCAGGTAGCTGAGCGCCGTCAGGTCGTTCTCCCCCACCAGGATGTCTGGGTTTCTCAGAGGGGGCAGTTGTGGTTTGTTCAGGTCCACGGGGTAGAGGAGCTCCTGACCAGGGGCATAAAAGAATCAGCTGCTGCTGCTATGCATCATAAACCAGCTGGCTGAGTGCTTTTATGAGTTTCAGAGAGTTCGAGTCACAGCTTTACTTACTGTGCCATCCTCCAGAAGCAGCTCCAGCTCCCTGTCCCCGGGGCTGAAGTCTTTCCGGATTTCGGCTGATTTCCATACCTGTTCTGTGTCCGGGATCCAGACTCTGTTGTACTAAAAACAGTTCAACAGACACAAGATTACAACTCTTGTAACAACACTCTGAGCATAGTTATCTGTTACAAGTGTGTGACACTGTTGCTCTTTGTGTGAACTCTCCCTTAACAAGTGAGCACTCTCAAATTCATCTAGTTTTTAAACTCAAGTTTTTACATAAACTCGTGTAAACTATCGAAGAATTACATAAGCAGAGAATTAACAGCTCAGTGTTTATACTTAAACTTCCTGTTCGTGCAGCCTCCCTCGCATCCCAGCTCTGACAAAGTTTCCATATGTTCAGTCAAACAACCTGAAGTTCTGTTCCTGTTCCACTGGGATGAAGAAAAGCAGGAAGAAGGAGAAGAGGGAGAACAGGTGGTTCTCTCCTCTCTTACCTGTGTGTAAAGTTCCCACAGAGCCATACTGATGCATTTCTGTTTTAACTTCTCCCCACTCAGTATCTGTTTATCACCTGTACTTTACAGGTTGCCAACGAACTCCCACAGAAACCCTCGCAGTGACAGCAGTCAAGCCGGGCAGAGTGATGCACAGCTTCCGGGTTTACTTTTCAAAATAATAGTCACTGAAGAAGAGAGTTCCGTTAAAACGAGGCTGGCGCAGTGAAAGTTACGGCGCACTATTTGCAATATCCTTTAAAATGAACATGCAAAACTTAATCCGAAATATCATGTCTATTTCAATTTAAGCTTCAATTTCTGTGACATGTTTTTTTTCCTCCTGGACTTTTGTTAAACATTTTATAACTATTCTGATACCCAGCTGATAAACCTTGGTGACTTGAATACATCTACAGTACACTACAGAATGTCCTTTAACGTTTGGTCAATATTAAAATAGTCACAAAAATTGATAAGGACTCAATATGAACCCACCTTTTTAAAATTTTAAATAGTAACTATAGTTAACGTATGTTCTTAATACCTCTAAGTTTACAGTTGTTTTCTTGTATGTTTTACAGCTGACTTTGCTTGTGACTGGGATTTTACTCACAGACTGACTTTTGTGGTGAGGAATAGAAACAGAAATGAATTTAAATTGATTTATTAAGGGAAATTCATTTGTCTGGCAGTTCATCTACTATTTGCAGAGGAATTTGCTGATTTCTGATGACGTGTGAAACGCGCGTCGCGTATCGCCAGGACTCCTTTTATTGTGAAAGCTCCGAGCCCGCTGTTCCGGGTTGCACCTGCGCACTTGTCGCTCACCTGCTGCGAGGGTCCGCCCACTGCCCCATCCCGTGACAGCGGCTGACGCGTCCGATCAAGGATTTTACAACAAAACCAGCCGGATGCGGTCAGACTCCCTGCAGCCACTGCCCCGCCAGGAGCGGGGGCACCACCTCTTCCTCAGGACGAGAGGATGAAGCGCTCAGCAACGCCCCGACTCCCTCTCAGCTGCCACAGCAATGACACAATTCACAGTCAAAGGGGCTTGGTATCACGTAGTTACGTAGAGCTTGTTGTAACAATACATAAACTTTTTCACGTTTTACAAGTATCGTTATGACGCTATGACGACACCATCACGTTATTTCAAGCGATGGTATTGTCACGTTATAACTGGAGCCACAGCAGCACGCTGCTGGTCTGCACAGCTGAAAGGGATTGAACTTTAAACCGAGATATGCATTATCTACTCTGCATTTTTTTTTTTTACACAAAGGACAGGTCATGCATTTGCAAATATAGGGCAGCAGCAAATTTGCAGTGTGGAGTCCAGGTATTACAGATACAAAAAAAATGTATTTAGTGTACAGCTCCATTACTTATCTAAATAAGGATTAATTCAGAAGCACAGACGTGAGGATCAGTCCCCCTGCCTTTGTCCCAGGAGGAAATCTATTGCTGAAAAATCACTGTTAGAAACCTTACCAGGGCACATCTCAACACCTGTGTCTAGCATTGATGCATGTGACGTGTTAAACACTTATGCAAGCATATATGGGTTATATTGACATAAAGACAAGTTACAGGCTGAGAGACAAAGGGCCAAGGCTTTGAACGGTTATACACACATTGGGTGTGTATATCAAGCTATTTTCAGTTCATTATGTCTTATTACAATTCAGAAATAGTTGAATGTTTTGGTTGGAATGGTTTTCTGTGTAGTGTACTGTAGTGTACTTTCTTATAGATGTACTGCTGAATCTCACCAAACTATTTAAAAATCAGTGTTGAGCTTTACTCATCACAAGGAGCTGCATTTTGATTTTCTTTGCACAACAGTGCAATGGCATTAAAAACATGTAATAACAACGAACTGAATCAACTCCAGGTTCAAATGTGTACATTTAAGAGCTAGTTCCGACATATCTGCAGCTTAAGGCGAAGTCGATCTCTGTCTGAAACACATTCCCATACCTAACAGCTGGCAGTTTGTAACTTAACAACAGACGGCAAATAATCCCAATGGAGAAGCTTGAGCATGGTCTTCATCTAGTATAACCACACCACCAATAAAACTGCTATTTACAGTCACTTATTGTGTCTTATAGTCACATGAACTAACAGTATATTATGCATTTTTGTATCCACCTCTCTGGAAATGATTCCAGGACTCCTAATGAGGTAGTGAAATGTGAGCAGCATATAAACAAAATCAGAGTTTCTTACTGGAAAGCCAGCCTTTAATAGGAGTGATGGCATTAAAGACTAGTCAAACACACATTCAAAGTTTTTTCTGTTCTTTGTCATTCTCCTGGCATAAATAGTATTTCATTGTTGATATGAGTAACTACAAGAAAGAAAGAAAGAAAAAGAAAGAAAGTTACAGCAATAGAACAGTGCTTGTGAAATACATCTCCCAGCATCTGCAACACTTAAATCAGACATGTATAAACTAAACTTTGAGGTCTTCTTTCTTTTTGTTTGAACATTAATAGGACACTATATATCCACAATGCTAAAATTCCTTATGCGAGTACCTGCGTCCTCAACTATTAAGTGCAGCTTTAAAAAATGTTTTTTGGCAGTTCATATGTCTTTGGCTTTGTAATCCTGAAGCAGATAAATTCTTAAAGAAATGTATGAATAAGTTAAATCTATGCATGACTGCATAATCAGTGGTAATGGAATACAATACAACTGGTGATAATGCTGGTAAATAAACAGTCTTGGTTGCTTTCTCTTCCAGAGAGGAGTGAGAGGATTGTGGCAGGTCTAGATGCGAGTGAGGAAGCTCAGGTTAAGGCTGGCAGGGATCTGGATGCTCTCCAGAGCCACGGAGGAGGGCGTGAAGACCAGCGTGAGGGAGAAGATCTTCTTGGCATCCATCATCAGGGTGGGTGAGTCCTCCACTCTGTCTTTCAAAAGGTTCTAGGACAAAAAAGCAGACGCAATGTTAAAAAGAAAACAAAAAACAGTGAATGTGTCAGAATGGAGGAGAGCTCTGCAGTCTGACTCACTTTAATAGTTGCGATGAAGGAGGTGGACACTCGCTCCTCAAACTCGATCACAGGCGTGTACAGACTCAGCACCTTCACAATCTGTAGAGCAAGCAGACAATGGTCACAGTCCTGGTAGTACATCCGCTGTGGTAGAAGTTGCCTGAACGTTGTGCAAGATGCTTTTAGGAAAAAGGGAGACAAGATTCTTGAAGGCCATTTTCTTTGGAGAACCTCTAAGAATTTACAGGGACTACAATCAATGAGGCCAAGGAACCTGCTGGAAGCCAGGTTGAGTTGTTAGTGAGGGCAATCACTTACCATTGGTTACACTGAACAAAACTCTTTATTAAACATGAATAAATACAACTTTAATCATACAAACTAATTTCTTTCTTTTTTCTGTCCAGTATTCAATTTACTGGCTCTGTTGTTTTTATGGTTTTCAATATAAATTATAAAAATAGTTTAGAATTGTAGGTCATCTTTTTAGGAAAAGATGCAAACATTATATGTGTCTATCCCACATATAGTATAAGGTTTATTGACTACATTCTGATAAACGCTTGAGTGGCTTCTTTGACTGATTTTCACTCTTGTATTTTTCCTCGAATAAAGCCTTCACAGCACTTGCTGTTAACACGGTGAGTGCAGGAGAGAGCAGGGAACCTGTGCTGTGGTGAGCGCCGTGCACATGTTGCAGATGGCCTGGGCGTCCGCCTCCGTCTTCTTCTTGATCTGCAGCAGCTGAGCGGCCTGGACCAGGGGCTCCAGAGTGTCCTTGGCGCCGCAGTCGGACAGACCCTTCTCCGACAGCCACTCCTCCAGCTGCCACACGTTGTACCTGAGGCGAGAGAGTAGAGGGAGTGAGAGACACACAAGAGTAATCCAGCCTCCACATTTCATCTCAGTCTTATGTATATGTGTCCAGCATGGACAGGCTGTATCAGCTGCTGCTCTCAAAAAGGAAGCCAAAAAGAACAAACTCTTTTGACCCCGTGTCTCGACCGCTCGATGGCACACATTGATGATTCCTGCCTGGCTCCAGCATCTACCTTGAAGCTCTGACACTGCCCAACCCTCTGCCCTCTTTCCTCCCTTCTCCACTGCTTCTCTCTGCTCCCCCTGGCTGGAGGGTCTGTGCTCTACCTGATCTGCAGGCCTTTGCTCCACGAGCACATGTCCTTGCGCAGCAGCAGGTGGTTGAGCGTGACGGCGCAGATGATGTAGAACTGCTGCCTGACGGCCTGCTTGATGAGCTCCGGGTCCATGCCGTGCTGACTCATGATGCCGTGGAAGTGGCTGAGACGCTGCAGGAGGACCTCCACCGTGACGGCGCCCTCCTCTGTCAAACTGCTGCTCCTCTTCCTCAGGCCTGTGGGCTTGGAGCCCAGGACGCCCTGGATGGCCTCGTGCTCCAGCATACTCGCCACTACAACACAAACACATGGCTCAGTGACAACCAATCAGTGTAAAGCCTGCATATGGTTGCCAGATACGCATGAAAGAGCTCCAGATCAGTACAGAATTGGACCCATATATTGCCACAACTAAAAGCAGGATTGTAACGAGGCTAGTAAAACAGCATTGTGTTTCATAGCCTGTGGAAAACCCCGGCAGGTCGCTGTTAACGTGTCTCTGTGTCACCATCGTGTCTCCTCACCGATCATAGGCTGCAGGACTTCCTCCATGCATTTGATGAGGTGGCGGTAGATCTGGATGGCCAGGTCTCCGAACACCTGCTGGTACTCGGACAGCTCAAAGTTGGTGAGGCTGTGCTCGTTCTGCTTCGCAGTGTTGTGCGTCATGGCAGCCTGCAACGGGCGGAGAACGAAACGCTTGTTTCAGAATGGAACGAGGAGCCACACTTCGCTCTGCAGGTGAATCTCCATCGGCTCACCTCGTCTCCGCTGTACTGCTTCAGACAGTGCATCAGCCGGCACGTGTTGGCCAGCCAGAAGGACACCACCTCGAAATCAGCCGCCCTCCTCTGCAGAAATCAGCGGAAAGGTTAGCTGCGGGATGAATGAACCGCCCACGGCAGCACAGGCAGGCCAGGGCCGCACACTGCACCTTGATGACTCCTTTGATGCTGCTGATGGTGGAGTTGAGCAGAGCGCTGACTCTATGGTCGTCGTTGACGCTGTCCGCGTAGCGGATGCACATGAAGATGATGTAAGCGGGAAGGCCCGGGATGAAGTTCACCGCAACGCCACGCGGCTTCAGATCTGGAAAGATGCAATTGGAAATGGATATAACTGACATCTATCAAACATTGTCCTAAATGCATCAGACATTTTTACACAACGCATGCACAAACATCCTAAACTGTCTGCTTTTACTCCAGGCTGATTGCCAACTGATGGTCACTGCTAAAACTAAATAAATACATAAATGTTGATAGTTTCAGGTCACGTGGGAACCCTGTGGGTATGTATATATACTTTTGAATATCATTTTTAGATTCCACTGTAACTGGCTCATTCTAAATTACAACTATGATTCAGAGTCTGGTCCTCTGGAGTCTGGTCCTCTGGAGTCTGGTCCTCTGGAGCAGAGGCTGAACACACCTATGACCACGCTCTTCAGCAAGCGGACCTCGTCGCCCGCCCTGTACTCCAGCATGCCCTGGTACTCTTTCTCCTTGCGGGTGATGTGCACGGATCGGACGGGAGCGTTGGTCACAGAGGCGCCGTTCCTCAGCTGTGCATGCGCTGAACACCGACACATGCGAGGCATGAGAAATCACAGTGGGTGAAGGTCAGCGAGGGAACATGCTGCGGAGGCTGAGTCGGGATGGTGGGATACGCTACCTTCAAAGTCCTCCACCTTCTTCATGAAGAACTTCAGTTGTTTTTTTAACTTGCGGATGGTTTTCTCTTGCTTCTCTCGTTGCTCCATATGTTCCTAAAAGTCATGTAAGGAAATTAAATGAATCAAGTAGCTTCTCAATCCTATTAGTAGCCTCTCATCATATGTCATATGATGTCACGTCATGTTTAAAAACAAGATGCTTAATCCATATATATCTCATGACAGGCTACATGAGGCTCTATTCATAGCTTTTATGGATGGTCAGGATGATCAGGATGTCCCCTGGAATGCTTCCTGGGGAGGTGTTCCAGGCATGTCCACCTGGGAGGACACCCAGAGGCAGACCCAGGACTCTCTGGAGAGATTATATCTCTCAGCTGCTCTGAGAACACCTCACTCACACTACTGCCCCAGGACCTGGATCTGGATAAGGTGAGGTGGATGAGATGAGGTGGACCCACCAGGTTCTCGCTGGTCAGCCTTGTGATCTCGTGCTTCAGGCTGGCGTCCACGCGGGCGTCCTCAGGCAGGAGGAGGCTCTGAGCCAGCTGCTGCTGCTGCTGCTCCTTCTCCCTCTTCAGCTTGTTCACCTCCTGCTGCATCTGCGTCACCTTCTTATTGGTGACGCGCTCCTGCTCCTGCATCTGGAGCTCCAGCAGTCTGTGGCACAGAAGTCAGCGTTACCACAGAACATTGAGACAACACATGTGACATGTTCTAATATAACTCCTAAGTGCTGGAGCTTTAGTCTATTCTCTCCAGTTAAAAAATGTCAAATGAGGAGTACAGTCTCCTACAGAGGTCTCGGTCCATACCACACGCACGCAATGAAAACAAAAGATGACATCATCACCTGTTGGTCTCTTTCAAGCCCTCGTAAGCCAGCCACAGCTCTCCATCTTCATTCAGCGTATGGATGTCGGTGGATCTGAGGAGCAGCACCCCAGCATTTCAGTGACACTGTGGCACCTGCTGAATACAGACAGAAATGGGGAATACTCACCGGTCGACATCTTGATACGAGGAGATTTCCAGGTCCAACTTCACGCCTTCCCCGAGAGCAGAGTCCTGGAGGACAGTTCATCGCATGGTCAGAGGCTGCGTTTATTTACACAGGATTAGAATCTGTATGAAACACCTGTGACCCAGTCAGCTATTTCCTCACCTTGTGTTTAAGCGCCTCCTGGCGGACCATGTGTGAGCGGAGGAGCAGCACTTCCTCTTTGCGCATCTCCAGCTCCTCGTTGGAGGAGCTGAGCTGCTCCAGCAGGATGTTGTAGGGCATCGAGCCGGGGGCAGGGGGCATGGCCTCGCTGTTCTCCAGCGTGAGAGAAGTCCGCAGCTCGGTCAGATCCTGCTTCAGCTTCTTGTTCTCAGACTCCAGGTCTTGCCGCTGCGTTGAGAAATTTAGAGAGGCAGTGATAAATCAAACATTTGTCGGTGATCTTTCGTCTATTTATAGTTCAAAGTCTTGAATTGAGGCGGAGATCTCCTCTCAGGGTCTGGCCAAGTTATACCTTTAGCTTTTCCAAGTCCAGTTCTGCTCTGGAGCTAGATTTCTGCTCCTCCACCTCCTTTTAATAAAGTACAAGCATATAATGTAAATGTGAACCACCCACCTAAAAACACCAACAAACAATAACCATATAAATCTCTCCCATCCGCTTGGTGCTCTAACATGTCACCACTCAGAACCATGTCGGGTGTTCCAGGCCGTACTTTGGCTTTCTCTTGCTGGGCTTCTTCTCTCTTCTCCAGCTGCTGCCACAGCGACTGTTTGTCCTGCTCCAGCTCCTTCACTCTCTTCTGGAGCTTCAGGAGCACTGGCACGTCCACCGCTGCCTGAGACTCATCCTACAAAAACACAGCAGTCCTCACAAACAAGCCCCAGCCCATGCAGATGATCTGGAGATGCACAGAGAAGCGTCTTTGCAGGAAGAATGGCATTAATAAAAGCAGTAACCTGACTACTGGAGATACTGTGTGAAGCCAGATTGTGAGGGAAACCTGATCTTAACCTGCACATCAGCACAGTTTCTGGGTCCACCTTGAAAGCCTGTTCTCACTGACAGTATGAAACTATATTAAGCATACAAGGTTAAATATTTACTTTACCAAGCATTCTGGGTGGGGTACCGTGTTGAGGCAACTCTTTATATAAGGTCATTTTATTTTACCTCTGTTTGCACAGAGCTGTCCTCTCCCTCGGTGGAGCCTAAGCTCAGGCTGAACTCAGACGAGATGCTGCTGTAGTTGGAGTCCGTCCGCTTGTGACCAGATTTGCTCGAATTCTCCTGAGGAATCTCAAAAGAAATGAGGAGTCAGAGGGAGATGGGGCCAGATGCATGTTCGTCTTCCTCTCAGTGGCCGCTCACAGAGCTGAGGTTCATCTCCTCCTGCAGGTCTCTGTGCCGCTCCTCCAGGCTCAGGTGGTCGCTCAGCAGGTTCTGGTAGCGAGTGCGTTCTTCACTCAGGTCCTTCTCCATCTGTTTCATATTCTCTGTATTTGTTTTGATGTCTGAAAGAAATCAGCGTCGTTTCACTGATCAGCTGTGAGCGATGTGTCTGCCTCAGGACTGTGGAGGGTGGAGGTGAGAGCTGCTCGGTACCTGTGAGTTGCTGGGTTTGTGTGAGGATTAGAGTGTTCAGTTCATCCCTCTCACTGCTCAACAAGCTGTTCTTCATATTAAACTCTTCTACCATCTGGGAGAGAAGAGGAAAGTGTGAATTTTATTACCTCTCATAATGAGATTCTTGAAGCTATGACAAACAGAACTAAATGAACTGCTACATATGTCATGAAAAAAGCACAAATTCCTATTTTTGCTTTCATCATCATGCTGATTTCCAGATATATAAGACATAAATGCAAGTCAAGTTCTTTGCGTTTGTTTTAAACCCATAAGCCATAAAATAACATCATAAATAGACGTCAACAGACCAAACACAAAACAACAACCACGCTTTGTAACGGGGATGGAAGCAGCAAAGTCTTCGTCATCACAAATATGCAATCACAACAACAAAGACGAACTCACACACAAACCCTACTTCAAGTCCCCTCGCTACTCCTACTTTCCACTCCTTTTCTGAACTGGTTTGCATTTTTCCAAGTTGGTTGTAAACATATAACTGATTTGTTCCAAGCGAAATGAAAGCCTCTAAAATAAACGAGCATGTATTGGGAAACAGCAGAAAATCATGAGATCACTCACTCAGTCACATAAACATGGACAAAGGGAATCAAAGTCTATGAGAGTTGAACTAATTGGTGACGCACACTGGGGAAAACCAGGAACTCCTCTGCTCTATGTCTGCCTTACTACTGCAGTTCAGCTGTAGGAAGCACAGTGCGTTCAATCTTACATTTCAGCAGAATGAGAGCTCCATGTAACCGGGCTGGTAGCTACTGCAACGAGCTGCTCCTACCTGCTGTGTGTGCTCCTTGTAGACCTTGGTCTGCTCCTCCAGCTCCTCTTTCTCCTGCCGTGTGTGCTCCAGCTCGGTCTGGAGGAAGGACAGTCTCTCCAGCAGCGAGGGCACAGACTCAGCCTTGGCCTTGGCCTCCTGCACTGACTGTTGGAGGTGACCGAGCTCCCTGCTCTGCTTCTCCCTCTCCACACCCAGGGTCTTCTCCACCACGTTCAGCTTCTCACTGAGCTCTCTGTTTTCTTTATGCTGCAGGGGGGAGGGAAACACGCACATGCTTTGCATGTGATATGACAACTCCCAATGACCCTGTGCTTCTCCAGCCACACTGGGTTTGGTCGGCTTCACATTAAACAGCCTCCTGATACGGACAGAGCCCACGCCGCACTCACCTGCTCATTGATCTTGTGCTGCAGCTGCAAAATCTTGTTCTCCATGCCAACGTTGAGCTTCTTGAAGTGCTCCACTGAGCGCGCCTCCACTTTCAGCTTCTTCAGCTGCTTGCGGGCCCTCATGCGGCGAACGCAGCTCTGCAGCAGGACGATGGCCGCCAGGGAGCGTCTGTAGCGCTGCCTGGCCCGCCAGCCCCGCACCCACTTCTGGATCACCACGGCCTTTTGGTCATACATCAGCTGCCAGAAGAAAGTGACACATGGCAATTACTGACAATGTAGGTCGGTGAAAAGCTGCGACGAGCTCCCTGGCTCGACTCCCATTCCGAACAAAGGCCTTTCTGTGTGGAATTTGGAAGTTTGGATGTGCATTATTCTCCCCTCTCCACAGTCCTAATCGTGCATGTTTAGGTGGAGTGGAGGCTCTACATTGCACCTAAGTATGAGTGTGAGAACGAGTGGTATGTTTGTATTCATTGGGGTGGACTGGTGACCTGTCCAAGGATGTATGCCTTCACATCGTGTGTTCTGGATGCCCCAGCAAACCCTAATCGTGTACCCTAATGATGGATGATTGCAATTAGATTATACAGTAATTATATCACATGTTCATTGATCATCATCTAATCACAGTCTATCTCTACTGTGACAAAAGGATACAGAGAAAGGAGTCTAGGCAACACACTGAGGCTTCAAAAACTTTCAGAAAAGTTCAGTCAAAATACTATGGATGTGAATGAATGAATCAGATGACAGGAAGTTAAGAAACAGTCTTGTTGTCTTCATTCTCCTTACATTCGGCAATTTTGTTGTACCTCTTGAATTATGATTTCATTATAAATGATATCACTCTATTCTCATTCCATGCACAACACAGTTATGCTGTAAAGGCATTTTTATATCCAGTTATGGATAATTTTTAAATCAATCTTAAAAGAGAAGAGTATCAGTTATGTAATGATGACCATGAATGGAGGGTGATTGGCTGTCTCAGCATTGTCACCACACAGAAAGAAGGTCGGCTACTCTTGTTTCACCACACATGACAACATGCATATCAGGCCCACCGGAGACTCTACATTGTGAGTCTCACACAATGCATGAGTGAATGTGAGAGCACGTTGTGTGTTTGTCTTGCAGTGGAGACGGGCTGCAGCACACCGGGACAGGTAGACTGGAGAGGGGCTTACCTTGTAGTACTCCTGCTTGGCCATGTAGGCCCTCAAGTAGCACTGGAGCGTGATGGCTGCAGAGCGCAGCAGCTGGTAGCGCCTCCTGGTGGACCACATACGCACGTTCCTCTGGATGACAAGAGCTGCACGGCTTCTCCACAGGAACCGGACATAGCTGGGAGGACAGGCAGCAGCAGCGAGCGTGTGAGACGCGTGTCTGGAAGGTGTGATGGCGCTCTGTCCGCTGCTGTGCGGCTGCACTCACCAGCGCGCCTGGTGACCCCGCACGTATCTCTGGATGGTGATGGCCGACTCCCTCAGCCTCAGGTACTTCTTGCGGGCCAGCCAGCAGCGGATGGTCTTCTGGATGCGGACGCAGGCCAGACGCAGCTTGTCAGAACGCAGCTTCTCCAGGTACGCCACCTGACCCGCTCTGAAGAAGATCTTGTTTTTGCCAAACTGATATTTGTCTTGGTCCTAGGAGAAAAAAACACAGCCATTCAGTCTATCTATCTATCTATCTATCTATCTATCTATCTATCTATCTATCTATCTATCTATCTATCTATCTATCTATCTATCTATCTATCTATCTATCTATCTATCTATCTATCTATCTATCTATCTATCTATCTATCTATCTATCTATCAGTCTATCTATCTGCAATATATCTAATTTTGGACAATACGGGAGTGCTTTCATAAACTTCAATGATACCTTTATAAGTTTTTCCATGAGATTTTTGCAGGTTTGTTTTCTATCGGACAGCACTTCGTTTTGCTTCAGGAGGACCCGATACCGACTGAAGAACTCCTGGTACGTCCATCTACAACATTCATATCAAGGAGAGCGTTTAGTATTGGTGTGTACAAACAACTGTACTGTTACTAATGTGGCCAGTGGTTTTGTACCGGGATGGGAAGCCAGCAGCCGAGATCCGGATAGTTTCCAGAATGCCACATGCTCGGAGCTGCTGCACCGTCCTCACAGGGTCCAGACTATGAGAAAGATCACACACACACACACACGCCATATAGCGATATAAAGGAACCGAGCATTCGTCTGTGCCTGTTGAATGAAATGTATGCGTGGAACAGGAAAGTGACGTGGTCCTCCTCACGTGAATGCAGCTTTATGGTCATTTGGTTTGATGCAGCGGACGTAGTGAGGAGTCGTAGCGTTCAGCGTGTCCATCAGCAAATGCAGAGACTGCCGGAACTGAGAGGAGGGAATCCATTTCAATGCCAAATATCTTTTTTTTTTCACTCCCAGCCACTGAGAAATTAATCAGTTTTACATTCTTTCACTGTTTTATATGGTTGTGTTGGTGGTTATTTCCTCAGAGATGGATAAAGAAACCCACATTAGATCAAATAGAATTAGCATTAAGCAAACAGGTGCTGTCATGACAAAGTGCCACACCGATCACACGATCTGCTGTCTGGGTTTGCACCTGCAGGCCAACGGTCTTCTTGTTGTCTCTCTGAGCCGGACCAGTTCTCCCAGTGACGCTGCCGCGCTTGTTGGGAGAACTCTGTGCTTTGTCGTCATCCTCAAACAGTTTCAGTAGCAAATCAAACTGAGAAAAAAAACATGTTGTCTTTCAGAGATCAAAGCACAATTTCAGAGTGGGGTCAAACCAGCAGGTGGCAGTGCTGCCACCCTAAGCTATGTGAAAAGTAGACGCATTTCCTCCAATAGTTGGTTGAACAATTCCAGGGTGTGTGCCCTGGGACTTGCAACACAAAATAGAGTTTGCAGTGGCTTTTGGTCGGTTGAGAAGTGCTGACACTGAGTTCTTTCAACCTGCACAAAGGACTCGGAAGTGGAAACACAATAAACCTCTTTCACCTTGCTATTTTTCAGCACGTTTATCTGCTCCTCGTTGACCGTGTCCTTGTTTTTCTCTAGGAAACCCTCACACTGGTACTCCACCTAGGAGAGAGGGACTGGGTCACATACTGAAACACACTGATTAGTATTGCTCCGATCAACAGAACCATATGCTGAAGGAGCAGAAGCACGATTTAACAAATTTCACACTCGGTCTCAGAGTCAGAAACACACTGATTAGTAACGCTCTGATCAACAGAACCATATGGTGAAGAAGCAGAGGAGCGATTTCACACTGTCTCATCTCAGGGCTCTCGCTTAGGAAACATTCAGCAACAGAGTCATCTGCCCACCCCTGACACACAGCCCCACCTCAGCATGACAAACACAAATGTGTTTCACCTTGTCTGCAAAGTGGTGGATGATGAAAGCTCTGTTTGATAACCTGGGTTTATCAAAGTGAGCGTTCTGCTTCAGGAGGGTGTTGTAGAGTTTCTGGGCCCATGTGTCGTCAGAACCTTTGGGCATCTACGGAAAGAGGAAGAGCTGAGTCATCAGTTAGTTATGGTGTTACTCATAACCTCCAAACACGGTGGAAATGCCTCTGCTGGAAGGCAGCTGGACAGAACTTAAGAAAAATAAGGCCCGGCACAGTAGGAACACTAAGGATAGAAAATGACTGGGTACATTACTGGCAGAAAGCTAAATAAATGCATCACAAGGAAATGGTTAAACCGCCTAACATGAATGAATGGCTCGACATTGTGCATGACATTTACAACATGGAAAAGGGATCATTCTCCCTCAGAGCTGAAAATGAATCATTTTAGCTGAGTATGTAAAACCTGTTCAATCTGTTTCTGTTCCAAACCGCAATTTATTTAAGCCTGCAGTGTTTAGTGGTAGCATACTCCCAGTTCTGTAGCTGTATACGGTCATATACACGACTGCAATGGGAGTGGAAACTATTCAAATAAAATAACATTTCTCATGAATGAATAAAGAGCAGAAAATTTAAATATATATTTTTCAGACTTCCTAAAGACTTAGGAAGTCTAAAGACTAAAGACTTTCAGACTTCCTAAAGACTTTCTAAAAAACTTCGACCTCATAGACCTCAATAACCTCATCTTTGAATCTGTGTAGCTCAACCATACAACAGAACTCAGATCAGCTGGGTTTGAACAGAGCGCCAAAGAATAAAGGAAACCAAAAGCAAAGTTTATCAAAACATAACTTTGAACACAACAATCTAAAGACTATGCAGAAAGAGCTTGAATACCAACACCGTGATATAGAATTTCAACATTTTCTCAAAATTGATTCATCGGGTTTTAATACTTGGAGACCCGGTGGAGACCCTGGTGGTGCACTTCACCTTGCACTCCTCATCCAGGAGGTCCAGGATTCCCAGCTTGGCCTCTATGAGATTAATGCACGGCTGGTTGTCGTAGAAGTCGATGAGGGTCCAGGGGATCTCCTCCTTCATGTACTCCTCCTGCTCCAGTTTGAAGACATGCTGCGAGGGGCGAGGGTTGAAAGCGATTTGGTCAGTGGTGAAAGGACTCGGCCTTCATGAGCACTCAAAGCGCTTCAGGTCGCTCTCACACGTTGGTGGCAGAGGCTGCGCTGCATGGTCCGTCTGCTCAACCAGGATTTATAAGCACACACACACTGACTGAGTGATGATGCAGCATCAGCAGCAGGCCGGGGTTCAGTCCTGGGACGTACCTGGTTGAACTGCTGCTGAAGCTTCTCATTGGCATAGTTGATACAGAACTGCTCAAAGCTGTTGACCTCGAACGTTTCAAACCTGAGGAGGAAGAGACGAGAGGGAGAATCAAACACTCTGCTCGCGTGGCGGAGCGGCGGTGGCCAGGCCGCAGACTTGCCCGTAAATGTCGAGCACGCCGATGAAGGAGTGCTGCTTTGCTGCGGTTTTTAGGGCGCTGTTGATGCTGTCCACGATGCGGCTGAAGAGTCGGGCATAGATGTGCTTGGCCAAGGCGTCTCGGCCGTTGAGCGCGCTGGTGCTGGACACAGGCTTGACGTAGGTCTCTGTGGTGGTCTTGAGTTTCCTGTGACACAACCAGTGGGCCATTTCCTCACAGGGCACCCCCATCAACTCACAGAACACCAGCAGGTGGGCATTATCTGTCTGGAGATACAGCATCGACAGTGATCCTCTGTGGGTAGATGATCTAGACACCCTCCTATTATGTCGTGTGCAGAGGGGGTGTTTACCGTGATGCTGCATCTGTCTGCAGACTGATCCTTCACTTCCACGTTGCTGAGGTGGAGGAGAGCCGCCAGAATCTGGTAAATTGCCATTTGATCACTGTCACTGATCCCTAAAACAGGAGGACAAGACAATAAATAGTGATCAGACTCTGCCTGTTGGTCCAGAACAAAACATATTTGTTGCACTGCCATTCTGATGAAATCGTATTGCTGTTCTCACCTAACAGTGAGAAAGCCCTCCTGGTGTTTTTCAACTCTGTGGCATCATCCACTCCATCTATGACCGGGCTCTGACCCTGGTTAGTGTAGTGGAAGTCGTCTGCACAACCTTCAAATATCAATTACATGAAACAATGCACAAAACTTTTAGTAACACTTCTAAATCCAAGGCAAAAAATGCAAAGGATGTCTAGTAACTCCCATACCCAATTTGAAGGCTTTGAACTCTGGTAAAAATGAGGACGCACAGAGCTGGTAGAATATGTGGTAGTTCCTCTCTCCATTCGCCTAAAGATTTAAAATGCACACATATCTGTAAAACTGTAAAATCAATAGTCACACATTACTGAGACTCCAAGTGAGTGAGTGAGTGAGCCAGGCAGGCTGAGCCCTGCTCTAAGCTGTTGCAAACACTCACGTGCAACATGTTACACACACATCAGAGTGTTTGAATCGATGAAATGCAAAGAGAGCCACCGATGACGGAGAGATAAGACGGGCCATGCTCAGACACTGAGGGCAGTCACTGCGAGGCATGCGAGGAGAATCCATGCGAATAGCATTCACCTGAAAGACGACTCTGGACTTCTCCAGGAGGTAGGTTCTCATGTTGGCCCCGATGATACAGTGCTTCTTGTCAAACCCAATCTCGATGTACTTCCCAAAGCGACTGCTGTTGTCATTCCTTATCGTTTTGGCATTCCCAAGAGCCTGGGGGCAGCACAGAAAAGGCTTTCATCAACTGTTTTCCTGAGAACATGTGGTCTTAGTTTGTCTGTTGTTTGATACCTCCATGATGGGGTTGGAGGCGAGGACTCTCTCCTCTACATTGGCTTCACCAGTGGAGCTGCTGACTGTGGCAAAGTAGCGCATGGCATATTTAGCAGAGACGGTCTTGCCAGCTCCGGATTCTCCACTCACGATGATGGACTGGTTCATTTCATTCCTGTGTGAAAAAGATGCAAAGACATGCAGACCACAGATCAGTTAAAAAGGGAAATTCACACGGACATTTAGATGAAGCGTGTTTGGACGTTGTAAAACCTGGCCATCTGCTTGTACGCTTCCTCCGCGACTGCAAATATGTGGGGGTCCATGTCCCCCATGTTCTGCCCGCTGTAGGCGCTGATGATGTCGGCCTCATAGATGGGCAGGCTTTCATAGGGATTGATGGCAACCAGGACGATTCCTAAACACCACAGGGAGACAAATAATTCTCCCTCTTCAAACAGTAGAAATGTTAACCTTGGCTCAGGAGCAGACTTCAGGCAGGATACTGAACTCCAAACTGTCATCAGTGTGTGCATGTGTGTGTAAATGGTTAAAGCTACAGGCTGTGGATGGAAGCCTCTGCCACCAAGTACGAATGGGAGTGAATGTACTGTAAGTGGTGTCTGTGACAGTGCTTTGAGTGGTCCTGAACCCTAGAAAAGTGCTATATAAGAACCAGGCTATTAACCATTTGTGCAAAGGACTGTTAGCTAGAATGTGGTTGTTTTGTGTGCATCATATATACATAATGTTATTTTGACATTTCATCTTTGTCAACTCTCCTTAAACTTAAACAAGGTTGTTGTGTCCTTGCATGGGAAAACGCCCCAAATGAAACAACCACAGTGAAAACAATGGATAAGAGCGACTGAGTCAAACAGATTTGTGAAAAAAAAGTCTGAAGAAGAGCCGAAGGCCTTTCTATGTGGTGTTTGCACGTATGTGCATGAGTTTCCTCTGAATAGAGAACAAGGTTCCTCCCACAATCCGAAAACATGCATGTTCAGGCTGACTGGAGACTGGGTGTGAGTGTGAGAATAAATTCTGTGTGTGTATCTGTCCTGCGATGGAACTGTCCAGGGTCTCTTTTCCCTATGTGTGCTCAAGACAGGCAGACCCCTGCGACACTGTAAGGATACAAAGTGGATAAAGTGAAGGATGAATTCAACTTGATTATTAAAACCTTCAAAATTCAAAATCCAAACTGAGAACTGTATCATAATTAGGTATATGTGAAAGCTTATAGCCTCTGATCAAATATTCAGAGGATATAATCTGCTCAGAATCCACTCAAATCACTCGGTGTTCGCATTCACAATTCAGCTGCATTGTAATGTTACAATTCTGAATAGAAAACAATGTATTGGAACTATACGACTGGAGTGGCAGATAAGGGGCTGCATTCAGAGCAAAAGGGCAGTGAGCCACTGCTGCAGGGTGTTGGTCCTTTAAGAGCGGTCTGCAGGACAATTATCAGCCTAATGTACAGTAGATTATGTCAGAGCATGCAGCCAGCAGGGCTCCAAAGTCTGCGCTGACAGCGATAGTGTGACTCAGACGAGCCGAGGCTCATTACCGCAGTAGGTGTAAATCAGCTTGGAGTCGGCGAAGCGCACTTTCAGGTTGTGCAGCACCGCAGGCTCGTGGAGGTAGCTGAGAGCTGTGAGGTCGTTCTCCCCCACCAGGATGTTTGGGTTTTTGAGCGGGGGCAGGTTGTTGGTGCGGGGGTCTATTTTGTGTTCCACCACCTGAGGAACACACAGAAAGTTAGACATAAGCGTGGGACCTAAAGACAGGAGGTGGCTTTAAGTGGGTGGTTGGGGGGGTAACGTAAAAACTGTTCAGAAAGCAGTAAAAAGTTAAACAGAAAATTCTTAGCACTAGTTGTGCTTGGTGAAGAAGGTGAAACACTGAGCTCGGCTTGTTCTCTCACGATAACGCTCTGCCCTCATTTCCATAGCTGAGGAGCATGTCCAAACTCGACTGCACTACTGCAGGCAATGGCAGCAGCCTCAGCAGCGGTGCAGAGTGAAAAACTATTAACCAGTAAACACACGCTCATCCAACATGTCCAGCTGATGCAAACCCAGGACTTTACCACATCCCTTGGCTGCTTGCATCCCCGAGGCACAAAGTGATAGTCTGGCTGGGTGCATTCAAACATCCCAGCTGCCTCCAATAACGCCCCGGCACACTCAGATTTACGAGGCCGCGCTGCCAGAACTCTGCCGAGAAATGTCTGCATGGCTCTTTGACAGAACATCTCACACACACACACACCCATTTCCACCTCAGTGCCTCCCTGTGTCGGGGTGTGTGTGTGTGTGTATGAGTATGAGAGATCATGAGCGTGGCAATTGTTCCCATCTCACCGCGCCATCATCGAGCTGCAGACTCAGCGTCAGGTCTCCGGGAGTGTAGTCTCTGACGAGCTCCGCTGACCTCCACACCTCGGCCGCATCTGGGAGCCATACACGGGCATACTGGTGCAGAGAGAGAGGAGACGGAGGGGGGTAACTGGGTCAGAACCATTAGCTGAAGTCTAGTGACAGTTCTTAAGAGCAGCAGGTGGAGTGACATGCAGCTCTGGCCAATGATAGTCATGTGTGATAGACAGACAGATATGACAGTCATGTGTGGGTTTGGAGCTTGCTATCTAAGGAGGTTTGCATAAGTGTGAGTACTGGCACTCGAGCAGAGTGTAAAGAGGGGATAGTTGGAGAAATGTCAGGAGAAGGAGGAAGAAGCTTGGTAGGTGCAAGTTAGGAGATAAGATACCCAGGGATTTACTTTACCAGCCTGTTTGAAGGCATCTCAGAAGTATTTATTGCAGGACAGTGACTTATTCAACAAGTTTTAATATAACAAGTCACCACAAATCTCAGATGTTTGTAGGGTAGTAAAAATGCAATTCCACTGAACTTTTTCTCTGACTCAAACAGCAAATAGATAAATAAATATACTAATTTATAGTCTGACCGGTGGACCCATAGGTACAGCTTTGGGTCAGAACCATTGGTTAGTTCCCAGTTTAGTCCAGCATGAAGCTAAGGGTCAGATAACCTGCCATCGAGTCAGCAGACATGCAGTAGTCATGCGTAAAATATGGATGGACACGGGACATTTCATCAGAACTTAAAAAGTGTTCAATTACAGAGTATTAAAAAAAACTGTAAAAGACGTCCACTTAACACGTTCATTTTAATAAGGTGTCAATGCGGTGACGTTATGAAGATGTCAGTTGAAATGTCACTAGGTTGTAACCGTCATACGTTGGCTGCGGTTGTTGTAGTATTCTTTCTTTTTTTTTTTACCTTGGAGTAAAGTTCGGCGGCTGCCATGGCTTCAGTTCTCCGCTCTTCCCCTCAGTCCCCTCGGGCTCGGGTACATGAAGCGGTCCGCATGTCACGGTGACTTCCAGGCAGGAGGAACTTCTCCGGAGCCTTCTCTCCGCGGGGCTCGCAGCTTCGCACCGGGACGGACCGCGTCCAGACGGGAGCAACGCTCCGCCACCACCGCTCCCGCTGCTCAGCGCTCACCGGCCAAGCTGCGCGTGCACCCCCAGCAGCGCCTCGCGCTGCTGCGACCCGCGCGCCGCCCAGCGGCCAGCGCGCGCGTTGCGACCAGAGCAGACGTTACACGGACATTGGGGGTGGTTGATTTATCCAAACAGTCCCAAAACTAGCATCAGGGCCACTGAGGGAAAAAAGATTGAGGCCCTGAATTCTGACTCTGAATCCTCTTCCATAGTAATATGTACTGTCTAATCAATCAATTTAAAATCTTTTGAAGATTTAAAGAAAAGTTATATTGTTGCTTTGCTCACACTCCATAAGGTACAGTAAGATAACAACTTTATCCCCACAGGATACATGATCTTAAGACCACCAAAAGGTGAGTGCTGAGCACTAGTCGAGGAGATAGCAGTAGAAAGGTTAATTGAAGACAGAATGTGGGCAGTATTTGACCATTCATACCAGCCTTCAAAAGATTTCAGATATACTGTACCTGGATTTAATGCAGGGACATAGTTTGATAAGCTTTCTTTTTTGATTCACCACTGGAAAGAGATACATGTGTCTCTGATGAGTAGTTACTATATATCCAATTTTACAACCTTTCTTTTTGTCTTGTAAAAATATGCTTTTAAAAATATTCCTAGTGTTTCCATTTTCCTATTTTGTGTACTGTGTTGCATTTCTTTTCCTATTTGTCAGTATATTTTGCTAATCTGTGACTTCAGGAACACTAAACCATAACTGATATATTTGAATACTACTTTATTCCAGTTCGGCTCCTACACATGCAGCAGTTCAGTCATATAGCATTGTTTGAGGGCAAAGAAAAAAAGTTGTACTTAAGAGAATACATACACACAGAAGATATTATGCAAAACTATTTTATTTACAAAAATGGCACAAGTGTGACTGCACAACAAATGCACATGCACACTACAGACATATCAAGGGAGTTTCTTTTCATAAAATCCTACGCGATTTCAGTCAGACAGTGACAGACGTTTCAGGCAAAACTCACAACTAAGATTCTCACTGAGGGAGCAAATATTGCTCAAGAGGGTTCATTACTTTTAAGGCCATTTTGAAGGTCGAGATGAGATGAAGATCAGCAGCAAGTTTTTTGCAAACCAATGTCACTAAAATGAATTAAAATACAACGGGCTACGACATGCATGTGGTCTAATCTTCATTGCTTTGAAAGTATAGTGTCAAACAGCTTCATACAGTGGAGGAGACAATCGAGAATTAACCAAATAATGACGCAGTATTACCTCTATTTTCACTTATTATACAGATATGCTTCCAGAAAAGCACTTAGGCCTTACAGCAAACTGTTCAAAGCAGCTTTGCAGTCCACATGGAGCCATATCTCAAAAGATGAAAATGCTGAGTGAAAAATTAGATAGCACTAACATCCATTCCTATTAACAAGTGCGATACGATCACAAATCACTTTGTTTTCTTTCTGCTTCTACTCTTGTTGGTTTTCTCTCTGTGAAAATTCATTACGTGACACTTGCCAGCTTTCCCAAATCATTTGACTTGAGACGCAACTTGGTCTTAACCGAATACATACAAAAAGGTGAATGTTAAACAAAACCGTAAACAGCAAGGTAGATATGACATGGGGGAGGGGGGTGGAATGACAAACCGACGTAAAACATGTCAACCAGCCAGTTTGCTGGTCACGATCGAAGTCTTTCTCTGAGGCAGGTCCTGCGGTGTTGGGATGTGCCCGCCGGTTATCTCCGCCTTCTCCGTTGGGGCTGAGGGCAGCTGCTTATTCTTTATTTTAGCCTTGGCCATGTTGTAGTCACCAGAGTCAAAATACTTTTGCTGGACAAGGAAAACAGAGATGAGGTGAGAGCACTGCAAGACTGGCGGGTGACACAGCAGTGAGGTGAATAGCACCGTCACCTCTCATAGCAAGAAAGTTGACGGCTCGGGGATGTCTTAACTGGACATCTGTAGGTACTTAAACCCAATCCAAAAAACATGCATGTTTAAGCCTCTTGGAAAGTCTAAATTGCCCCTAGACGTGAATGAGTGGAGTGTGTGTCCTGTGATGGACTGCAGACCTGTTCAGGGCATATTCCCTGCCCTCACCCTATGTGCAATGGCCTTCACCCATGCCGCCAATGGATATTAAGCAAGTGAGATAATGGACAGAGGAATGCCAACAGATAAATATATGCAAGTAGGTAACGCCAGATGATAGATATCTTTGCCATCTTTGGAAATTAAGAATTTAGTCACACTAAATTCATGTTTAATCAATTTTTCATCAATTTAAGTTGGATCCGAGAATTTGAGTCTTACTTTAAGTAAACTGTTAACCTGTTCAGGCTGCATTCACACTATGAGTGTGCCCAAGAGAGGCTCCACCAGACCCTTATGTTACAAAGCTGGTAAAGTAATGGGGAACATCACCAGTGTAGATATGTGGGAAACTCACCCCCTTCTGAAGCCTTTTCCTCAGCAGGTCTGAGCCACCAGGCTTGGCTCCCAGGTGAGGATACCTAGACTTCAGCTTAGCCTCCTCTGCCTTCTCTGGACTGATAACTTTGTCCTCCATTTCCTGTTCAAACCACGAAGATTGCGTGTTATAGGCACCACTAAGCTAACTAGAGGAGAAAACCTGAGGTTGGTCTAAAAGTGCATCGAACAGGAGTGATGAATAGCATTGTGTGTTAACTGTGGCAGCAAATCCAAGCAAGACTTCAAGTAAAAGAGACGCCACCATGAGGTAAACTAAGCTTCTGATTAGCTGCAATCTGTTCACTTAGCATGTGTAGCTACTGCATTTACTACCACTAACATAACTCAATGAAGTTATCGATGTATGCACAATTAAGTACATTTGTCACAAAGCAGACGGGCTTGTTTTCGGCTTTACGATCAAACTCCAGCAGCAAACAGCGTCTTTTGTTGTGAGCAGCTGCGTTCAGTTAATCAGAGGAGAGTTAGCTCCGGGCTAATTAGCTTCCTGTTAGCAGTAGCAGCGACTGACGCCTGCGGCGTGCACTTCACCTGCAGTTCTTTGGGGCACGGTGTTTCCTCAACCTCCTCGGACATGGTTGCGTCAAAGCCTCGATCTGCTCCGCTCGATTAGCTGGATGTGAGTGATTGTCAACCGGCTCCAGGCTCTGACAGATGAACAGAGAGTCTGACAGCGACAAGGCGGGCGAGGGAGCAGGCGTTATGTAGCCGCAGGCCGAGGAGTCGATGCTGGAGTACAGGATGAGGTAGCAGAGCCAGGCCTGGGAGGTGATCCCAGAGCCGAGGATGGCGCAAAGCACAGCGGTCTTGGATGGGAATACAATGTAAATGCGTTGTAAGTAATCACAGAATATCTCTATGAACGCTTAGATATATGAATGTTCTTGTTGCCCTCCCTACCGTTCAGTTTCTCACAGAGATGGGTGGATAGATATCTCTACGGTTGTTTTATTTATCATTGTTTTCCTGTCTTAACTATTTATCATTGCCGTTTTATTATGAGTAGTAGTGATAGTGGCGTTATCAATGCTCACTATCACCTTATTTGGTAAATGATGTGATGTTCTTTTGTGTGATTTTTGGCTGCTATGCAGAACAATTTCTTTTCTGGGGTAAATAAATTACTTATCTTTGACATTATTCTTCTCGTAGTAAGGTTCACTTAAGGAAATTCAGGTTCCAGTGTGCAGCTCCATATGTTAGAAAAGGTCTTTCCCCAGGTGTGTGTATAATTTCTGAACTCAGTTGCATTGGGCATTAAAGTAGTAGCAGCATTAGTGCTCATGTTCTTGAGTCATTTTTGTATAATAATGAAAAGTGTTTTTTCCATATTCATATCCATGAAAGAAAGGAGAAAAAAGGCCTGGAACAAAAGACAAACATCTTCAACTTTGTTTGGAAACAATGTCACAGAAAATACACAGAATCTCTACAAAAGATTGTTTTCAATTTTTATTTTATTTTTTTGGTGGTCACCATTTAATGTTCGCTGCATTACTGTAATACAATATACTGCGCAACAGGCCGGATTTCCTTTACTGGACTGGTTAACAATCAAGACAGTAAACAACCTTGCTGTTGCTTTGAAGAGGTCAGATATATCAATGTTCTCAGTGTTCTCCACACTGAACGCATTCATGTGTTTCTTTCTTCCAAAACAGAAAATAAAATACGATCCAAGATAAATCTGAAACAAGTTCCATCACACAAGCAAAACCCATTCATGTACAAGATTAAAGATCTTCATCCCCCATTTCCACGTCTTCTTGTAACTTCTGTACCATCTTGTCTTCCAGCTTTTTGGCCTTGCCTGTAAATGAGAGTGAAAAACAATGAATCGTCAAGCAAACTAAGATGTCCATTAGAGAGACATTTGAGATATTTCTAGTTCAATGGACTAGGGCTGTAACCAAATTACTCATTATCATCACTATATAGTTTATAGATAACTTGAGTTACAAAGTTAATGTTAGAGATTTTCCTTGAAAAATGTTCACAGTGACAGTTCTTACCTGCATGTGGTGCCTTGATAAGGTGAATGTTTTTCTTGACTTCGTTGATGGCCTCTTCCTTCTCCAACTCCTTGCCCTTCTTTAATCTACAAAGTGGAAACAGAACAGTGAACACGTGCAGACAGCACCCACATTTTATGATCACACAACAGTGAACACAACACGACTTGCTCACCTGTTCATGATAAATCTGGCCTGTCGTTTCTGTTTGATTTCTTCCACCCTCTTCATTGCTTCCACTGCGGAGGTTAAAAGTTAAGAGGTTACGATCAAAAGCCAAAACGAGAAAACATTTTTCAGCCTGTGCACGCGAGAAAGAAAGAAATACATTACCTGTCTTCTCCCAGAGATCCCTCCTGTATTTAACTGGTATGTTTCTGCGTTTCTCAAACTCCAGAGAGTTATCCTTAAAGAGAAGACATATGTTGAATGAGTAACAATAAAACGGAAGTTTGAGATGTGAGAAGTCTTGACATAGTTAATCTACTCACCACTGTCAACTCCTTTCCTGAGGCCTTTCTGAATGCTTTGGTCCATCTCGTCTTTCTTGGGTTGCGCTTCTTCTTGAAGTTCTTGATGCATTTTGATCTGCAGAATCTGAATGTCTTTACAGAGAGAGAGAAAAGACCATACAAGGTCAAATGGGATCACACTCACAGACCTATGGAGCACTTTCCTTTTACATTGCCTCTAGCTGTAAGAGTGACTGAATGACGTGTGTATGAGTGTGTCTACCTTCATTTAGCAATTAGTAAATTATAGCGTTCAGAGATGAGGCGCAGGTTGGTAAGACATCACTTTTAAGATCTAACAGGACAATCTTGCAAGTCACTCATATTTATACGTGTAAAGCCTTTTTTGCATTCTTAATTGATACTCATAACTGCTAATATAGTGTGGAACACACACAAACAACACAAATGATATAGATCCCAGAACCACTGTTTTTATAGTGTTCCGACCCGGAACCAGACTTTCTCCTCATTATGGGATCAATACAGATTAATCTATACTCATTAACACTATTTAATATGTCATCCAAGGTTGTCAGAACTTCTTACACAAAATCTATACAGAATAGAGTCTGTGGCACACCGTGGCTTTTGTGGAAGTTAATACATCGCAACAATAATCTCCACAAGCAGTGCATATCAAATTCACTTGGAGAGCTGTCTGACAATGTTCCTACGTCACAAGTGGGGGTGTTCCCAGCCTGTAGGGGGCGCCGCTGCTCCATGAAAACACACCGCGGGCCTGCTCGTTAAATGCCCACGTTGCTCATCACACCCATGCTTCTTAAAAGCAACACACACGTCATGTTTACGGCAACAACTGTGCTTTCTGACGACCCCCGACGCGTTCAGACACGGACGCGGAGTTTCACGTTAGGATTCACGTCTGTCAAGCGTTGGAGATCGCGTTGGCCCCTCGTGAGTGTCTGAGTGGGAGCAGCTAGCATGCTAGCGAGCTAACATCAGTGCTCTCAGCCTAAGCACGGTGACATGAGCCCACTCGACCCGAGCCACGGCAGTCGGTACCGTACCTTACAGTCGTTCCTGACGAACATGGCCCCGTGTCCCGGGTACACCGGGCCCGAGCAGAAGTAACACTTCTCGATGCGCATTTTTACAGCGGAGTGTACAGCGTGGGACCACCGACACAAACAAGACCGCCTCCTTCTCTTCTTCTGCCTTCTAACCTCTGGCAGCCGAGGCGCCCAGTGGAGGCGTGCTGCCCCCTGCTGGACGCGCTGTGATCCTGGGCAGAGTTCTCACTTCCGGCTATGTCCTCTAGGTGGCGCTACAGGATGGAGCTGCCTCCATCTAAACCTACCCTCGGCATCCTCTTCTCTCACAAAAACCAACTTCATGTCCTTTTTCTCTAAATCCATATTTCATTCTCTATATATTTTAAAACACTTTTCTTGTCTCAAGTCTTACCATTATTACCACTGTTTTGTGTATTGTGAATGTAATGTTCTTTTGTGTAATTTTTGGCAGCTGGACAGAACTATTTTACTTCACTTTTTATCTTATCTTCCTCTATAGGCCTGACAGTTAAAACCTCAGCATCCTTCTTCTACCCATATAGGAATGATTGATACCTAAATGGAAATTCATTTGTCTTGTCTAGCATTTGCAGAATAATTTTAAAAAGCCTGATTACTGTAGTTTAAAGGGGATCTTCTATTTCTTTCTGCCCCGCATCGAAAAGAGAGGAGCGGTCCATCACTTTCATGTTCTGTCTCATCAAGATGCTATGAAGTGGGTGATCCGAGCTGCTCAAAATGGCCTGACCATCTTCAGTGCATGTTTCTCCACCACACCCCTGTGAATCCATCAAGGAAAATCTAGAAGATATTGTCAGAAGTGTCCTAGCAACTACTTCAGGATGTACACAAGCATTGTTGGGACATGAAAAAAGAAATCTTTGTGAAATTATTCTCCATGTATTCTCTGTCCTCACCTGTACGTCCAAATCATCTGTTCATCTCATGTCCTCATTCCTGATCCTATCCATTCTTGTCACTCCCAAATAAAACCTCTCCACTTCAAAAAGACTGTGTGCCTTAACCAAAAAATAGAGACCTCTTATCCCATATATTTATGTGTGTATTTCTGGACAAAGCTCTAATCTTGTATTAATATGTTGAAGTCA
Organism: Karalla daura; assembly: GCA_029224185.1. NCBI lineage: Eukaryota > Metazoa > Chordata > Actinopteri > Chaetodontiformes > Leiognathidae > Karalla > Karalla daura. Next base: position 16,664,505 of record CM055196.1, read on the forward strand.
CCTGTTCTATTTATTTCTATATATTTTTAACAATCTTATTTTCCTCAGATCATCTACTCGATTGTGATTTCCCTTCAGGGATGAATAAACTATTCTCATTCTGATGTCTACATTTATAATTAATGATGACTATTTTGATCTACTTGCACATTTCCCTATGTGCTGTGGAGGTAAGCCCTGGACGTCCTCCAGCAGTCCGCAAGAGGAACAGTGTGTAAGATATTGGTTGGATGGATGGATGTGCCATCTTTATGTATTATGATTGTTTTTGTGTTGTGATTTATGCGACTAAATATATACAAAGATTCTGTGAATGTAAAACTAATTGGATCTGTGGCTGAATGGCATAAAGAGTTTTGTGGAGCATAAATCGGACCACAACACAAGAAGAAGAAGAAGTACAAGGAACAAAAAAGTGTATTTTTGCAATTTTATTATCTAGTAATTGTGATCATCTTGAGAGTATCAAAAAAGTCTGTTGCAACATTTCCACACTTGAAACAATTCATTCTGTTGCTCACTTTGGTTCAAAAGATGTTTTTTGGTATTTAAAAGCAGAAATATCAGAAAACCATAACTTAAATAAGAACAGTTAAGTCTACACTCTACATCTACATTTGGCACCTGAGTGAAGTCAAACTTTGAACATGAAACCAATCTTATCAATTTGGGAAAAATGTCACATTAAAATTTGGGAAGTATTTTTGTTTACAACATGCTAGAGGGACAATCTAAATTAAAGTTTGCAATGTAATCTAAATATTATTCAGGTGAAATTTCTTGGTGACAAAAGGACATCAGAACAGTTTATGATACCTCAAGCTTTAGAAAACAAAATGTAAAAACGCCTTTCTAGTAATCAAAACCCATTGAAAATCATATTACATTTAAATGTAAATAATGTAAATGTAAAACCAAAGAAAACCGCTAAATAACAGACTTCAAGTTTCTTTGGTTAAGATTATTTGTATTACAAAGATATAAAAGTTGATTATGTTGCTCTTCACACATAGGGTTTTTTATTTTGATAGTCAGAATCCTTCATTGTCACACCTAGACAAGAAATATTATGGAGAGAGAGGGAAAGAGAGATCTTCCCTACACAGCAGTATTGGAGAAAAAGTGACAGATGACTCTCTGAAAAGCAATAAATATATCATCATCTGTCTTTGGCAGGACACGCTGGATCTTTGGTCCCGGTGTCGATAATTTCCACCTCGTCATAACCAAGGATCAACTGAATGAAAAGCCTTTACCCGTCTGAGGAAGGAGACAACTCTTTGGATAATAGCATCGGCATCACCGCTGCGTTTTAGCAATGGTCTAGAAGGCAAATGGAGCACGAGCCTGGGAGGCTTGTGCTAAAGCTTTGACCAGAATAAAGCATCAAGGAAATTTACACTGAGAAAAAGCATTCAAACCAATCTTCTAAGGGAAATTTACATCATTGGCAAGAACAATATTTTGGCAAGCGCACCCACAATTGTATATCCACATACGTCCTGGGGTTATAATATCTCTGGTATTATCAAAAACTCTTTGGGTACATTTCTTCACGTCTTTGGATCTCGTCTTCTCTGGTATGCAAAGCCCTTTTGATATTAAGGCCATGTTAAAGCTTTGAGTTCAGTGCACTGAAAATGCCAAACAATACGTTTGTGATAAAGCTCAAATGGTTTGGCAGTATCTAATGCACTTGTTATTTTCACAACATACAACCACACAAACAATGTGAAACGAAAGCTCTTTCAACAACTGTGAAAATAAAAAGTTCAGAGACTTTAAAGCAAAACTGGGACCCTCCTGTAACAATAACAGAAAGTAACAAGACACGGCGCTCCGACGTGTTCACCTCGTCCCCTGAGTCTGAAATAATACTGCACCATAAACGGCGAAGAGGAGGTAGTCGTGTATGAGGAAGAACAGAATAAGGAGGTAGATAAATCAGTCAAAGGGCCCCATCTACGCCCTTGGGCTCCAGTGGAAAGGAATTAAATATAACGTAAATGTATCGCAGTACATTTCTGACATTCTTTTTAACATTCATCATGGGTGAGCTTTGGTTTAGGACAGAACGCCAAACACAGACAGGTAGAAGGTTCAACAAATGGAAATAAAAATGTCATGAAAAACATTCATACAAAATCCTGAGGTAGATCCGAAGCAAAAGCACTTTTCCTCCAAGGCAGCAGCTCGCTTCCTGATCTCCTGAAATGACTGGGAGGCTGCGTCCAGGAAGCAAACGAGGAAGAGGAGGAGGCTTCGCAGCGGCTGGGAAAGCTGGGTCAGAGCCGGGGTGGTGTCAGGAGCCGCCAGAGCCGCAGCGGAGAGCCTGACTCCGCGTCCCCTCCACCTCCACATCTAAACTCTGCTTCAGCACGGCGTCTTCCGGGCCCACGGACTCGGGCCTGGAGCTGGAGCCGGAGCTGGTGGACGGGTTGCTCATCTCCTCGGTGGAGTAGTGTCCCGAGTCGCCCGTCTCCTGGCTGCCCTCGCTGCCCTGGGAGCTCTCCGAGTGGAACGGGCCGAAGATGATCTCCCGGGAGGACGGAGCCAGCGGCCCGGATCCCAGACGCTCCTCGTACCTCAAAACTGTCTTCCCTGCTTCGTACAGACTGGCCCTGCTCTCCACCTGCAGAGAAACAGAAATACAAGTAAGATCATGTGGAAATCCAAGAGGACAGAGATCTGGTTTGGTTTCTGCTACTAAGGGGAGGAACCCCTAAAAACAGGATAAAGACACTAAATGTGAGGTAAAAAGGTGATCAAATTATTATCTGTCCACACTGAAAGATCATCTTTCAGTCTTATTTCATCTTCTTGAAATAAAATGTGAAGCGTGTGATGTAAGATTATTGCTTAGAGCAAATCATTTGTAATCACAGACATCAGAACAACCACTAGATGGATTTCTCTCCATCTTGGTTTTGAACTGAGTTGAACTGATCGGACTCTTTGATGTCGCCTCGCTTACATCGCTCACTGCTGGATCCACGACGTCCCTCTGGAAGAGCAGCCACCTCCTGCTCTGATTCTTGCCGCTCACTGGACCAGTGCAGTTTATTACCATGTCAGATCCGCCCTGAAACATGTGAAAAGATGTGTTTTTTATCCAAATATCCAACACTTTTGCATTTGTGCAGTGGCACAGACAAGGATATTGCAAACAACGCAGGCACTAAAAAACAGTTGAAAAATAATGCCATTTCAATAAGGATTTTGCTATGTTATGTGGGACAAAACTGCATTATTGAAATATATTGAGCCGGCATATTATCTCACCTTGGTATCTAAGAAATGAGCGCTAATCATGGGTATTAAGGCCTCAGCGTTCTCTGGGAGACGTTCGCCGGTCAGGGAAAAGGCAGCACGCGGGTCCTCAGCAGTTCCCCCAACAGCAGCTTTATGACCGGGGGATTTCCTGTCGGTCAAACAAAGACAATGAACACAAGTGTCGGCAGAAGACTTGAGGTTTATGTTGAAAAGTCAGACTGCTAAAATGTGAGAAATCCGTACCTTGGTCTGCCCTTACTGATGAGGATCAAGGCACACATTATAATACAGGCCAAGGCGATGCTCACACCAACGATGATCCCAGTCATGGACCTCTGGTCTATGTGGTACAGCCCGTCAGAGTAGACTGGAGGAGAGCACACATAGGTGGTCAGGCAGTAATATAGAGACAGTCAAGATAAATCAAATCAAAACTACATTTATATATATGTATGTATATACATGTTCCATGCAGAGGAAGCAGCTCAAGGTGCTTTACACCATAAAAAGAAAAATAAATAAGTACCTTGCCACCTCTCATAGATTCACATGTACATACATTCACAGATTCATATGTATTTACAAATATTAGATATATAGGAATAAGTGGGAAAACACTCTGCAATTTGTAGTAAGGAACCACCAGAGAACAGAACTGACTGTAACTATATAGAATATAACTATAAGACGATATAACTATAAAACTGTGCAACTGACAGTAAAACAAAACAGCTATGAAACAATTCAGAAAGTACCAAGAAATCACATATATAAGGTATAATGAGTGTTAAAGTATAGGGAATCTGACATAACAAGAAAACTCAAAGCTGCCGTCTCATAGTGCTACTACTCAGACTCAGGTGTGTGTTGGGCTCCTACCTGCTGGGTCTGGGAGTGTGTCCGAGTGTCTGGGGTTTTTGCTGCGGTGGTTGTTTCCGTGCCTTAGCGCCAGCTCCACGATGGAGGAGAAAGGTCCGTCACCGACCTGGTTGGAGGCCGAGATCTTCACCAGGTAGACGTTCCCCGGCTCCAGCTTCTCCAACAGGGCCATGGTGTGACTCCCTGTAGGCAGACGCAGGTTAGAAACCCTGCAGAAATCCGTGTGTGTGTGTGTGTGTGTGTGTGAGGGGCTGTGACTCTGACTCACCCTCCCTCTGCAGGACCTGCCAGTGGCCGGCCAGCCAGGACTTCTGCGTGGCGTACAGGATGGTGTAGTGAGTGACCACCACGTTGGGCTCCGTGGGCTCCCTCCACGACACCAGAGCCGTGTCCTCCTCGATCACAGTCACTCGCACCCCGGCCGGAGGCTGCCTCGGAGCTGCACGCGGAGAAACATCACAGATGTATCTACAGCGACCCGTTCGGTTCTGACAAACGGATGTAGCACCGCTGTCTAATTTATTACCTGCAGGTGGAGTGCGATGGTAAAGGACGGAGCTCCAGGGACTCGACATCTGGTCCACATGAAGACGCACAACAAACTCGTAGCGGGTGTTTGGCTCCAAATTCTGCACCGTCACACTCTGTTTCGTACTGTGGACGAAGAAAAGTCTCATATTATTGACATCTGAATGTGTATGAAACAGTAGGATGAGTCCTAAATCCATCACACACACACTGCAACTTCACTGGTTAGAATTTGTCTTGTTTTAAGAGTTAATTTCTCATTTACAGTGATCGACTTTTCACTATAATCTTAGAAATTTTGATCTAAATACAGCACACAATCACATCTTATTTCAAGAAATCTTGTCAATTGCACTTGTTTTGAGTATTCCTATTCGTATTCCTATTTGAGTATTTCTATTCCCTCAGATTTAATGTTTTCATCTAGTTTTCAGAGGGCCCTGTCTGCAGTACACCACACACACCACACATACAGACTTACATAGGAGAAAAAACACCCAAGCTACATCACAACAGAGACCTTAGTTTAGCAAGAAAAGCTAGTGCTAATAAAAGTTAAGCTAATACAAGTAGTGTAAATGCAAGTTGGTGCATTATTTACAAGGAGATTGAAGTAGGGGAAGGAAGAATCAGAGCTAAGTTCGGTAGAAGGTAAAGCTTCAGAGGTAAAGTCCTGAATGTTTCGGGGTCTTACATTTGGATGTAGCGCACAGCCGAAGCGTTGTGTGTGCCCACGGGCGTGGCGCGGAGCGTGTAGCTGACGGATTTCAGAGCGGGCAGAACGGGACGAGCCCAGCGCAGCGTCACTGCAGACGAGTTACTGGAGGAGATGCTGAGCTGGTTGGGAGGAGGTGGCGAGGCTGCGGGCTGGTCTCGAACCGCTGGGGGATTACCACATATTTCTTTTTAGCATGCATCTCATTCTGAGAATGTGTTACCATCCAGGTGAAAGTAAGAGTTTTAAAACGTAACATAAAGTACTCACACACACATCCCGGAGTGCTGATGGTCTGGTCGGCCTGGTAACCGTCTCCTGCTCCACTGAAAGCCAGGATCTTCACATGATATTTTCTCCTTGGGTCTGAAACACAAATCACCAGTTTTTCATCAGTCTTCTCAGCAACAGCAACTGCAGAGCGGCTGAACCAACAGGGGGCCAACATCTCTGGTTAATAACACAGAAGCCCGAAAGATCGCCATTAAAACCACCATACAAATAGCGCGGCATATATTAAAAAGGGCAGACACTCTGACAATTAGCTCCGGGGGGAGTCGGGTCATAACTGGTCATTGCCCACGCATGGACAATGCATGGCCTCCAAAGTCACCCCAGCCCTATCATCTATCATGTGTTGTCATGTGGAAGGAGCCTGAGAAAGATCAACCAGCCCCCGGGCTCAGCAAACATGGCGAAATGATCAATAAGCTCCATGAAAATTATCATAGAATTTTTTCCTTTTGGTCCTGATGATATTGATTGCTCTCGAAACACAAAGCTGCACAGAGAAGAGGAGAGGAGAGATCTCATTTCTTGGACCCACTTAAAATAACAAATGTTAAAATGGCCAAAATCCATCAGGGTTTGTTTTACAAGTTATGATTAGCAAACAATAACAATAAAGGCTTTTTAATTTCTGAAATATGAGAGCGCCTTGGAGTTTCCATTGGTGTGCTAACAAATGTTATTGTGGGACGTGAGGCTGCACAGATTTACAGCTGAAAAGATAGCAGCAGGGTGACTTGCAGTTGAAAACCTAAGAAATAAAAACAAAGTTTGCGTTTTAACTTGAGAGCTACCATTTATCACAACCTCCTAGCAAACGTTAACGTTTGCTTTATGTCTCCAGTGTGAGGGGTGGGCCGGTGAGGGTATTGACCAGAGTGGGCGTAGTGTCCGGGGCCTGTGTGGGGGGCTGGGCCTGGCCCAGGCCTTCAGCTGCTGGGACCCGGGGGCCCCGGGGACCGGGGGGTTTTGACTGGGGTCAGCGGGTCAGGCCAAGATAGAACACAAGGAATCTGGGCGCAGGACGGTGGGAGCTGGGCCCCTTTTGTTCCCTCTTTCACGCTGGTCAGAGTTTTAGCCTTAAACTTGGAGCAACGCAGACACAAACACGGCTCCAAAACAGGACATTTGGGTTTGAGATCTGGGATGAGCTGGCAGGTTATATATGCAGTGATGACCGCCTTGTTTGACTGATTCACAGAAAAACAATGAGGGCAAGTTATAACAAGTTATAACAAGTTATTTTGATGATTTTTATCATTATTATTATGATAGGACCGATTTACTACATTTAGCATCGTATGTAAACACTTCTACTTCTATTCCTTTTTAATTTCAGTCTTCATTTGATTCTTTATCTCTTTTTCTTACTCTTGTTGATGAACAACTGGATCCTTGGATTCTTTGAACTGAATTTAACTGATTTCGATAATGTTTGTTTCTCTAGCTAAGTGTCTCCCTTCCTCACTGTTTTGCCTTGTAGTCCTTTATGCCAATATGTTGCTTTTTTGTACACATACTGTGTTTACATACTTGGAAAAAAATAACCAGTATTCAACTGAAGCTATTAATACGTCCATGTCAGATGGTTGTGTTGTGTTGAAGTCACAGTGTCCTCTCCTCCCTCAGACAGTGAGTGATTCGTCCTGACCGGGTTCCTCCTACATACATATTGTTGTGGTTTATTTACATGGAGCACACAGCTGACCGTCAAGGGGGCAGGGGTCTAACCCCGGGCTGCTGTCTCACGGCTGGAGGTCAAAGGCTCGGTCCGACTCGGACCAATCCTGACGCTTTGTCTGTGTCCAGCTGAGGGGAGAGGGGCAGCGGCCACGGTCTGCCCCTGAACGTCACACAATAGCGCAGGGGTAATTATGCAGGCTGCAGGGATGGGAACGGTGGTGGGAGGGACATCTGGACCCTGACCTCTGACACTCGGAGCCTGAGCTCATATCTCGCACAATGCTGCAGCACGGCTGCTGGTTAGGCAGGAGGGGTCAGGCCGTATTGATCGGGGCAGAGGGGGGATATGCAAATGCACCATCCAACTGCCCACTGAATTAAATTGGGGATATCCATGTGAGAACCACAGCACCGGTCACTCTCTGGCCTCTTTGTAGGGAAATTACAGCTCTACGAGGTAGGAATGGTCCTCGACACTGAATATTCCACAAAGCCTCAAAGTGGCACCAATGACACTTACCTACAAACCTTCCTAACCACTACATTAAACTGGACAGCAATCCAAAATGTTTACAATTCAGATGGAGCAAATTACATATTCATTTATGCACCAGAAAACATTATCTATAAAGAGTCTTCTCAAGACATTACAATGCGACCAAAATTCAACCAACTTGCACTTTCTGTGCCTGCACACATTATGTCTAAGCCATTAAAAGCCTATTTTACCACATTTTTTTCCCCTTTTCTTTGAAATAACTAAAGATTACACTTGCAGAGTTCTCTGCTGCATCTCCTAATCTGGCACACTGGAATTGCATCTTTTTGAGTTGATGGTTTATGAAGTGAAATATGAAGTGATGATATGACTGGATGGAGACAGGAATGAGAGGAAGCTTGGGACCGCAAGTTTAAGCCGTTATGAATGTGTCCCTCTCACCTAGGCCCATGATGGTGTGTGTGCAGGTGGGAGCCTGGAGCTGGACGCTGGGCTGCTCGGGTTGTCCCTCCTCGTGGTGCCACAGCCTGAAGCCCTGCACCTTCTCAGACTCCGCAGGGCTCTGCCAGCGCGCCACGATGGAGGTGCAGTTCAGAGGCTCGAGCTGGAGGAGCGGAGCAGTGGGAACTGTGGGGCACAAACAGCAGGCACCAGATCAACACACACTTATCTATCACTTATCACTTATATCTATATTTTGTATATCTTAACTGTTTCCATGATTAGTTATTCCTCAGAATTTTCCTAGAAATGTTGTCTATTTACTTCCTTTAGTGTGTGTCTACATATTATTTATGTATCTGCAATTCCCCACAGAGTGACCATTAAACATTTATCTCATCTCAGTTTTAATCTGAGCTGCAAACTGGAAAAAAGTTCATCAGTATACAAGAGGTGTGTTCACTCTGTAGGATTCATGGTCTAGACTGTGATTATGCTGTTTTGTGGTGTTGCTCCGCATGAGCTACATTTTTCAGTAAACTTTCGAGAAAAAGAAATCCAGCTTTGGTGGACAAACAGCCTCCCCCCCAGCACACCAGGCCATGAAAAGAGGCTATTCTTTCCCCCCACATTGATGCCGGAGGCCCTCTCTTTATGACCCGTGACTGAGGCCACTCTAACATCACTGACAGCGAAGGGCAAAGGTTCCTGGGTAACCAACACAAAGACTGTGGGACAATGCAACAAGAGCAAACTCCAGGCATGAGCCGGCCACTTTGCGTGATCTCCAGTGATCCTGCTGGCATCCCAAGAGCAACAAAACAGCAGAGTGACAAAAGCGAAAAAAGCATGGCCAGTCTCATATCTGCCCCCACTCGATTCTGCTCCTCTGCAGCATGTAAACACACGTACACGCGTGGTCGTACTCCAGGAATCAATCGTGCATTTACTTTTGCCACGGATGCAAAACTACTGCATCGATATGGAAGTCAATGCTGTTGACATAGAAGCTATGGAAAGCTGGTTTCACCAGAAATGCCTCAGGTGCTATTTTACAAGCACTTTAAAGTAAGTAAAGCAAATACGTAAGGCAAGTTTTGAGGCGAATGAATGATTCGGCGACTTTACGTGCACAGCTTAGAAACGTTTTTCCTGAATAGAAACCGGACTGATGCAGTTGTGGTCGTTGTTCAACAGGGCCAGGATCCTACTCTGCCAACTCACCTTTCTTGCTGCCAGTTTTGGGCGTGCGGTGTGACGTCCAGGCGGACGGCTCGCACCAGCCGGCCCGCGTGGCCGCAGCCATGCGCAGCAGGTAGATGGTGTCGGCCTGCAGCTCCTGGAGCAGATACTCTGTGCTGTTCTGAGGGATCTCCACCGAGGTGACGGAGCTGTCCGAGGCGGTGCGGTAGGACAGCCTGTAGGCAGACAGCCGGCCGCGGCTCACCTTGGCAGGCAGCTGCTGCCAGCTCACCTGGATGTCCGTGGGGCTGTGGCTGCTCAGGCTCAGCTCCGGGGTGCGCAGAGGCACTGAGAAAAAAACAGGGATAGAGCAAATGAACACCTGAGTCTGACAGTAAAACCAATATTGATGTGATATTCACACATTTGGCAGTGGAGAGGAGAGCAGAGGGAAAACTGTGCAAACAGCAGAGTGCCCATCCCCCTGCATCCACTCAAAATGTGCTCTGTACACACATCACTTGCATGCATTTTAGCTTAACTACCAGAGTGATTTATTGCAAGGAATTCCAGGAGTCTGAATGCTCTGTGCTTACCATCCTCCAGGGTGTGTTGACTGACTTGGTCTGACATCCGACTGGCTCCCATTGGCATGTAGGCCACGATGTAGAAACTGTAATTTCTGGCAGGCTCCAGGTCATCGACTATGTAACTTGTCGTGTCGTTGCCGATAACAACTTGGTATTCTTCGTTGTTTAGACCTGACAGAGCATAGATGAGTTAGTTAGAGAAATGATGGACAGGAAATGACGGATCAGGATCTTGACAGGCTGGATGTTTGATTTTTCTCTTCTCTAACCAAGTGCAGTACACAGTGGATCCATGTGACTCCTCCCAGGCATCTTAAGGCATGTAAAATGTGTTTATGATGACAGACAGGACTTAATAGAGTTAAAGTGAAGTTAAATGCTTCCTTAGGTTACTGGGTTGCAGGACTGCAAGGCTTTTAAAAAAAGCTACACTGCCCCTTTAACTGTGAGCACAACGAGGTAGGAAGCAGACAATGGGCTGCTAAGCCCGCTGTTATTCCAGCCAAGTTGCTTTTCTGAGGTCTCCTTGACCTCTGCTCCGCGCAGCAACAACAGATGGCCTTCAGCGGGCCAAGCCGAACACACGGGAGAAACCAAGAGAGATCGAGATGGAGACTCACTGTCGTCCTGCTTCTTTCCTCTGACTTCACCACTGTTGTCTCTGACCTGACTCCTATTTACTCCTATGGCATACAGTGCTATTCGGAAGTCGGGTATTAATGGGTTTTAAAAGTATAACTGTATATCAGTGTCTTTTGGACCACTCCTTAAACAATTGTGGAAATCTGTTCTTATTCCACTCAATTTTCTTCATCTTAGGGGCCAAAGTGCATGGACTCCTCTCGATTGGCTTTAAACTCAACTTATCTACTAGTTGATCTTTTTTCCTGGCCTGGACTGCCATAAGATGTGGAATCAGAGGGTCAAGAAGCTCTTCGTGTTGCTCTCTCACCTTCAGCCTTCATGTAATGGATGGAATAGGCGATGACTTTGTCTGCGTTGTACAGAGGTCTCTCCCAGGCCAGTAAGATGGCAGAGCTGGAGATGGTCTCAGCGTGGATGTTCCTGGGCGCGCTGGGTCTGTCCTCGGACATGACCACGATGAGCCGAGCCAGCGAGAGCACCGAGCCCTGGTCGCTCTCTGCCACGCACTGGTAGATGGCATCGTCCTCTGGGATGATCTGGGTGATCACCAGTTTGCTGCAGGACACAAAACACATTTAGCACCCACACACACACAGAAGTGGAACCTTATCAGACTACGTTCAGCTACTCCGTTCAGGTGCAGTACCTATTGTACATCTTAATCCTCCCATTGAGGTGCACCTCCTCGCCGTTCTTCAGCCAGCTGATGCGAGGCGTGGGGACACCTTCAGCCTGGCACAGGAAGCGGGCGGTTCCTGCTCTGGGACGAGTCTGGCTCTCAGGCTTCTCCACAATGGACGGAGGCACTGAGGGAGGATGGAGAGGAGAGTGATCAAGAGAGTTTGTTTTTGACTGTGTGTGCACACTCAGAGGACGGTGCTCTAGTACGAGCAGAGCTGCCTGTGCAGTACCTTGGACTGTGAGGTTGGCTGCAGCTACAGTGAAGTTTCGGGTCCCCGGGGTGGTGGCTCGGCACAGATAAACGCCGCTGTGCTTGGAGCTCACGTCAGTGATGACCAGGTTGCCATTTCCCAGCACTTTGGCGTTGTAGACGTCGATGGGTTTGCTGTCGGCACGGCTCCAGGAGATGATGGGCCGGGGGTTACCTGTGGCCATGCACTCCAGCACGACGGTCTGGTGGACGGAGACCGTGACGTTCTGGGGCCCGGCCACGATTCTAGGCCTCTGACGGGGTTTAATGGCTGCACCTTGGAGAGCAAAGAGTGAATTCAGCTTTCTGTGTGTGACATATAGCAGTTCAATTCTCCTCCCTAGAATCCATTTAATGAAGTGTCTGAACCTTGGGTGACTGTCAGAGCGGCCTCTCTGCTCTTGAGGCGGCTGCCGATGTTGGTGGCCACACAGCGGTAGAGTCCAGCGTCTTCCAGCTGTACGTTGTAGATCTGAAGGACTCCGTTAGGCAAAACTGTGATTCTGGTGGACACACAGAGGGAACTTTACGGTCAAACTGCAGGATGTCATGGGACCGCAGCACAACGTGGGAACAGGAAATAGGCTGAGGGTGAAAGGGAGAGGCGTGTGTGCAGGTACCTGTCTGTCTGCAGAGGCAGCGTGCTTTGGTCGAGCTCCCAGGTGATGGCGGCAGGAGGACTGGAGGCGACGGCGCAGGAGAACCGAGCCACCGAGCCCTCGCTCACCACCACAGGCACAGGATGTAACAAAAACTCTGAAACACCTGTGGGAGGAATCAACGATGAGTTAAAGGAGACCTAGAATGGTTGAATGGAGTATCAATGCTTGCTATGGAACACTGGTTTCATCAGTACAATCCTACTTCTAGCTTTAGGAATATTAACCCTGTCCCAGCACAGATCTGGTAGTCCGACTTTATGTTGCTTGCTAAACAACCAAACTAACTGGAGAGATGCAGCTCTGGAGCACCTACATATCCATATTCTGTCTCCATTCTATTTGATCATTTTTAACTTTTTTATTTAACTACCACGTGCTTTTTGATTTGACTTTTGATTATGTTGTGGGAACTGCTGTATTTGAAGTAATTGAGGATATGAGCATTCATTTTCTTAAAATCCTGTAATAATCAACTCATTAATAAGTTAATATTTCTTTCAGTGTTTGCTTGTTTTGTTTGTTTGTTTTGTTGGCACTCACTAAACAGATCATTAGCCTTGACTGGTCAAATCTCCACTATTTATGCAAAGCAATGACACTGATAAATGTGATCTGATTCTATGAATTGAATTGATCCCTGCAACACACACACTGATCCTGCTTTTGTGCAGATGAGCAATCAGATCCCACACTGACCAGCTGGTCCAATCAATGGATCAATTGAAGAATGACACTGAATGATGCATTGTTATAGGTAAAAAACAATCAATTAACTTTGCATAAGGATCACAGGCAACCACTAAAAGTAGAACAATACCAAGAGCAATATGGAAACATCACATGTTTGCAGCCTGTGCTCTGTTTGCAGAGTCATACTCTCTTATGTATTCAAAATAAATTGTGATAATCACCACACCTAAGCAGCCTCCCAGTCTGCATCAGCCTCCACAACTGTGTGTAAAATATGAGCAATGACCTTCATTCATTAGGGTGATGACTCTGCCTCCCCCCTCACACACCGGAAGGAAGTCAATATCGTGTTAAAGAAAGTCAATAACCTGAGCTCCCAGTGAAGCTGCACATTAAAGAGCAGGCCTTTAATTCAAGACCAAATCTCATCAATATCACAGGAATTAACAGGCAGCTCTGCTCAGGTACAGAGCATTACCATTTAATCCTAAACCAGAACCAAAATGTGAAAATGTTATTTACTCAGACTTGGTTTTGGTGGCAACAGACTGGACAGCTAAATCCCGTGCCAGAATGATTTTTCTTGACTTTATTGATTGAGTCTGGCCTGATGCACTGATTCTGAGTCTAGTCAACCCAGCTTGTTTGTTTGTTTGTTTACTCTCCACTCAGATTTTCTCAGATTTTCACTCTCTCTGGTTTCAGTGATTTCGAGTGACAGCGGGTGTGGCCTGCTCGGTCTGAGCCGTAATGTGGTCACCTCTGTTGTAAAGAGCAAATCAATGTCTAGGTCAGCCGGCACAAAGGTTTCCCTGCAGAGGTCACAGGTCACTCCTACCCCCTGTCCCAAACTGGGAGCCAGATCGAACCCAGTTTACCATGAGTCTACAGACAAAACAGAGGCGATTCTTGTGCTCTTCATGTCCTGCAAACACCACAGTGGTAATAACGTCAAATAGCAGAGCAGACGCATGGATATACATTTCTTGCAGTGTTTTCAAACACTGTAAGAAATACATGCATACACTGACAACTCTGTGACTGAAGCTGCAGCAGTCTCTGTACACAGGACATGGAGAAAACATCCTGAGTGTTTTTAAACATCCACAGCCTTAAATCTAGTGGAATATGAGGCCGCTTCGTCCTCGTGACAAACACAACTTTCTCTAACAAAAGCGCTCTGGCTGACAGGGCAACAGAGGGCCCGCTCCAGTGAAAGGCATTGTGGGATGGGAGAGAGGAGTGGGGGGAGCAGAGCTGTGACATCACAAAGCCTTTCCCCTCCGACCCCTGACCCTCAGGACCTCCAGGTCCTCTGGACAGAAGGGGAGTGTGAGGAGGCCCATCCTCCACCCCTGCCTACAGCTGACCCAAAACCTTTAACCCTTTCACTGACAGACAGCCGGACAAACTTGACTTCTGAGGCTTCTCTATGTTTTCGCCTTACAGAAATGTACTTTGTGTTGTGAATAAATTGACTATAATGGTAAAAAAAAACCCACAGTAACAGCAGAGTTGCTGCTGTTGTGTTGACACAAGCAGATTTCTTCCCGTGTTTCTATTCTGGTTTTTAAACCTCCTCCTGTGTGATAGTTGCATCTGGTTCTCACTACTAATACTCAGCTAAAGTTGAGTATTAAGACAGATTTGCTCCAAACTTCCTGTCCTCAGTGTCAGAATGAGTATCCCTGACAAAACTGCTGGGATGTCCCGTCTCAGACCTGTGAGCAGTGTCCGTGGTCGAGCAGGCCCAGTGAATGGAAGCAGCTGTCCTGTCCACTGATATGTGGACAAACAAATGCCCTGAAACCTCGCCTTTTCTTCTGGGGCGGCCGGGGTGACTCCAAACAAAGGCTAAAAGCCAAACGGCCTCTCAGAGATTCCTCTGTGTAGCAGACCATTCAACAATCACACACAAGGCCACAGCCTGCAGTGACAATGCAATGCCATTGACACCACACACAGAGAAACAGAGAGAGCTAATTTCTAACTTTCCTCCCCAGTGTCCCCTGAGTACCTGCAGAGGAGTCACTGTTGCTTGAAACAGGGAACGGCACAGAAACCCAAGTTCTCCTATTTATGGAGTATTTATGAGGTTTTAGATTGACTCTCCATCTAACTTTAACTGTCTCTTAAAATGATCCTATAACTGCACTGACAGCTTTAAACTCAAGCATGGCAGAGGCGGAACAACTTCCAGTAACATGGAAACTCTGACTTTAGAGGCTTCTCCCTCAGTAAAGCAGAGAGGAGTGGGCTGGGGTACATCTGCTTCCCATCTCCAGGTTAATAACCCATGAACCTCTGATGCCAGCATGTTGACACCACAAAGTGAGTATCAGCCTCTAGATGCACACTACACACATCCTCTGGAGTTTAAGTCAACATTCCTATTTAGACATGAGACAAAAACCCACTAAGAATGAAAGGGTTAAAAGTTACAACTTTTAACCCATCCTCATCATGCTCCAGGGAGCAGGAGGACATAGAGACTTCCAGCCTGAGCTCCATACTCACTGGCGATAGTCAGGCGTGATCTTTGGCTGAGGATAGCTCCGTATTTATTCTGAGAGAGGCACTGGTAAAATCCTTCATCTGATTCCTCCTTGGTGTGCTTAATCTTTGGTATATACAGGGAGCCGTTTGGCAGAAACTGAATGTGCTCGCTCTCCTCCAGCCTGACTCCATTCTTCAGCCAGCGGATGAGGACCGGTGGCTGACCATGGGCCTGGCAGTCCAGGACCGCAGGGTCTGCTGGGAGCGCAGTCACATCACTGGGCTCCGTGATGAAGGACAACTCGCTGAAACAAAAAATACCTGGGAGGAAAAACACAGGATCATTAGATGCTGCTTGAGCTCTCTGAGAACTCGGTTATGCATCATGTCAAGTCAGATTGCCCATAGATGTTATCACTACTTGGCAAAAGTACAAAATCTGAATCTGAAATGTGAAAGTATGTGTATTTATTTTGTGTTTAACATCATCTTTAATGTCCTCCTGTTATCTTTTGTTTGTTTTGCAACCAAAATAATGTAC
Source organism: Karalla daura (assembly GCA_029224185.1). NCBI lineage: Eukaryota > Metazoa > Chordata > Actinopteri > Chaetodontiformes > Leiognathidae > Karalla > Karalla daura. The sequence continues at coordinate 16,680,548 of CM055196.1, forward strand.
ACTACCCCAGTTTGAGACAAATAGAGGTTTATCTAATCTCATTTTATCTCATCTCATCCCATCTAATTTTATTGGTCCAAACAGACCACCATGTATCAACAACAGGGAAAGATGAAAATGACATGACAGTGTTGGCAAATATAAATATATTCAGACACACATCTCAGTGCAATCAGCACTTCTGGTTAGATGCCAACCTGCATATCCTTGTTATAAATACATATGCTGTCTGCAATGACAACAAAATTGGAATGTAATCTAAATAGCTCACTGATTTATGGACTGTATGATACTATATATACAGATTTGGACGAACAAAGATGAGACTATTAGACCAGATTATTTGCAGTCACAACTTTCAGACATAAGATCCAGTGAGCATGAATAAACACAAATAAAATGTTTTAAGTTCAAATAGTTTCCGTTAAAGTTAAACGCGTTGTTTTCTCTAGAAATATAAATAGGCAAACACTAGATCATCAGGCTCTGTCATGCATACTGAACAGTGAATGCATATTGATGTATGAGAGAGGAGACAGCTCCGTTCACTTGCTCTCAGTCCGGTCTTCTCGGTACAACGCAGGTAGGCTATGACAAGTAAATAAATACACTCTTACCTGAAAAACGTAGAAACAGAAGAAAAAAGAGCCAGGGCCGGAAGAATTTCATCTTGAACTTGGCCATATTATCCAGCCCGATGCTTCATTTTCGCCCCCTACCTCAATGACAACCGCAGGTCCTCCTGCGTCTACTCCTCGTCTGACCCAAAAACACACTGAAAGGCTGGGGGAGCAGAGGGGGCTGCAGCGGGGACCGGGGCTGATCAGGCTCCGCCCCCAATGGAAACAGGCTCCGTCCATCGAATACCAGGCCCCGCCCAGCCGTGTCCCAGTGTCTGTGTGTATGTCAGCGAAATCTAGGGCCCTCTAGGGCCCCAAGGAGGAACTGTCACTGGTGTTGTGACTGGAGAAAATGTGAGATAAATATGTCTACTAATATCTATTGATAATAATTGTATAGATATGACTTTATTTATAACACATATTTTTTTTACATTTGTGATATTCCTATTTTGTTTACTTGTTATGATGCAGTCACAATTACATCTTACTGAGTGTATTGTAACATGGCAAATCTTGAATCTCAAATTTCCAAGCAAGTCATAGAGCAGCTGTAAATAAGCACAAGTATGAGAATAAAGCAAGTACAAGTGTAAAAATAAATCAAGTAAGATACTGACTGTATAAACACAAAGTGCAAATTTGGATTGGGTATAGAGTGAAGTGGATGTAAATGTAATGGCAAGATTGAGACCTAGAAAAGTTGGAACATCTACAAATAGCAAAAATGTACAGTGTATCCTCAGTGACACCTGTGCAGTAGATTAGAGTGACACTGTACATACTGCAGGCACTTAGCCAAGAATGTGACTCTAATAAGTTTTTCTGCAGTTGTCTTGTACCTGTAGCATTCACTGTTTATGACAATGATGACAAGTGCAGGAAACTGCTCTTGGAAGCAGTTTTTACTAGTGATGCCATCCATCCTGCCCTCTTCTTTCCCATCATTTTGTGTGCTGCTTTATGCTTTGTGTGAATTGTCTCTTTAATCTATGATCATGGTTTAAAGCTACTTTGTCTGGCTTCCACTTTTGCTTGTTCCTTAACTTGACATTTCCCTTTTCTTAGTCCTTCTTTCCTTAGTTTGCCTGTGTGTTCAGCTATTATTTATCTTCCTTTTCAGGCTTTCTGCCTTCTGATCATTTGACTTTGGGAACACTGTACCACATCATTCCTCTTGATTCTTCTCTCTTCTCTCTGTGACTATACCTCCGTGCTTTTTCAGCACTGCTGTGTATCATAGAAATGTATTAAAAGGCAGAAATGCTCAAAAGATTTTCTTCATCACACAGTTTCAGGTTCCAAGGATGAAGGAGATTATTGTGTGTGTTGTTTGTACAGAACTCAGACACAAATTTGTGATTTTAGATGATCTAATCAAAACTTCAACCATAACCCTACCAATAATTGTTCATACACCACATACAGATGAAAGGCACATAAACACTGAGCTCTGATCAGGTCCATAGAGGATCATTTTTAAACCTCAGATTGATCTATAATCAACTGCTGACTGAACCTGTTAAGATCTTCTGTTCTGTACGTCAGATAGCCCAGACAACAAAATAAGACAAGCCTAGTGAGTTATCAGTAAGCAGAGGCCACTGGTAATAAGGTCTCGGTGAACAGCATCTGTCTCAGCCACACGTCCTGGTAATTATGAGCCGATATTGACGATCGCCAGTCAGCTGCCTAATGAATTCAGATATTGATCCGACGACCGTGGTTTGTGACAATGACCCTCGTGCTTCCCAGCCCTCATTCAGGGGCCACACAATGGGCTCCAGCTGTGAGTCGGGCCCTGCTGCATCAGCACAAACACCTCCCCCTGCACACACACACACACACACACACACACACATTCACACACACACACACAGACACTGCTGCAGGTAAACACAGGTTCACAATCAGTAGGGAGATGTGTCCAAAGAGTTGGTATGAATCAGTCTAATTCTCGGCTGTGTCCATGAATGGATATACACTGATTTTAAGAGATGACCACCGCAGACCTGCACCTCCACACTTCAATATCCAATCAAAGGAGAGGAGCCGAGTGTAATTATGTATTGATTAGAGCTAACTATTGATTTAATCATCTAAAGCCTCATAGCAATAATTTAAAGCTCAAAGTCAATGGTCAGGTTAACAGCACCTTCTAAAACCTTGACTAAGCTGCTTAGAATCTGAAATGTTATTAATATCTACATGAAGGAACAATTTGTGCATGTAAGCTGTATCAACCCACTTATGATGTGGTTAATTAGTCATGGATGGCTATTACTTAACATCAGACCACAAGTCTGGCTTCAATCCATTTAAAAATGAGTTTAAACATTGACTTATACTTTTATTTTGAAAGCTAAAAAGCCTTAGCTGACAATTTTATAACTGGAACAGGTCAATATGACGTCGATGCTAAGAGTAAACAAAGCAGGCAAATCTATTTTAGTGCTTCATTCATGTTGATTCATGCTTTTACAAAGAGGTGGTGGTGTTGCAGAAAAAAATAAGTGCATGTATGCAAGTATGACATTATGACTTTTCATAACAAGCACATTTATGTTGTGGTTAGTTATTCATGGATGGTTACAACATAATATTAAGTGTAGTCGTGTCTCAATCTCATTTTATAGACTTTAAGATGCTTTATGTTCATTCGGTAGCAAGACCTCAGCTGGTTGTGAAACAGGTCATTGATGCTGAAAGTAAACACAGCAGAGCTATCTGTGTTGCTGTTTCACGTTTTCTGTCATCGGGCTTTCTCTGGCTGCTGATTCGTGGTTTTGGCGAACAGGAAGTGGTGTCGCTGTGAAACCTGTCGACTCACGCTGCCGTGCTGCGGAGCTGGCCACTGCTGCTGATCAATAAGGTCATTAACATGAGGTGAAGAGCAGAGGCCCTGGGAACGCCGGCCACGGCTCCTCTGATTGGCTGGAGCTGGCCTGCAGCGGGACTCCTCCCCCTGACGACCTCAGAGGTCACTTGAAGGGTTGGTGACCTCCGACCCCAGGCACAGATGGAGATCAAGAGGTTTGGAGCTTGCATAGATTTAACTGCTATAATATCAAAAGTGTGTGTGTGTGTGTGTTTTGACAAACAAACATCAGTATCAGTATTATCATAATAATGTTTGCATAATCAATATCAAATGGATCAATATCATCCTGAAGCAAGATGGCAGCAAGACAGCTGTTGTTTATTTTTTTTTAACTTTTGTTATTACCAAATTATACTTTAAATGTAAAGGTACCACGTATACAAATGTATTTGGATAATGATTCCACCTTTTAAGGTGACCAAGAATCAGACTTGTTACTATCTGGTGTTTGACATACAGTCTGTAGAATGAATTGTTTGTTATTTTACTGTCCTGTTTGTAGGTGTGTGGATTTCACAGTCTGCTTCCCCACAGATGTGATGCTCTTTCATGCTAATGCAACCACACAAGCTTTATGCTGATTGACTGTCTTGTAACAGAGCTTCACATCTTTTTAACTGAGCTAAATGGATGCAGCAGTGGAGTGCACACATGTCTAGCCTCATACAGTGTGTTTGAACCAGAATCAGAGGAATCAGTTGTTGAGGAAGAAACAGGAGCACTGCAAACTGCACACTTGTGTGTCTTCATTTAGACACTAAATGACACTAAATGACATTTAGACACTAGATGTACTTGAATGAAGTCTATCAGGTTCACAGTAATAATTTTGATGAGGTGAGAGATGGTATGGTCTATCTCTAATCAGATTGTTGCATTTCAAAACACAACATTTCTACACAAATGTGAATGTGATAATGATTTGAATGGGAATAGACTGTTCTACAAAGCCAGGGAAAAAGCGGTTTCTCATTCTAGATGCCCTGTACAACCAGAGGGCAGCTTTGTATAGTTTATACCATAAAACGGGGAATCCCAAAGGGTGGTGCGCGAGCTGGAGCTTGGTGGTACACAACATGATGACATAATGGCAGCTCCATGGTCTTATACTGTATTAAGGTGTGTGAGTTTCTAGTGGCCTAGACGAACCATGACTTACACGTCCCTCAATGACTGAGAGTCCAGAGGACTTACAAGTGTTGTTTAGATATCGACAGTGTCTCAGGATGATCTAGGACCAGGAGCAACACTTCACTTGGAAAGTTCGCCAAACTGTTGGATCAGAGTAACAAGGCTTCATTAACGTACACACTTAAATGAGGCAAGTGTGAAAGTTGAAGGTTGTTTGGTTTCCATCACATTGTGTATACAATAGTGTTTTATTTATTTGTTCATTCATGACATCATGGCATCTCCATCCATGACATCTCGATGTATGTTTTTGTCTGTATGTTGTCTGAATAGCTGTATGATGGTGTAGCATACTGTAGAAACTGAGTTGCTCTTCAGGGATGATTACATTTTCTCTGTCTCTCTACCCCTGTTCAGATTGACCCATTTTTAGTTAATTTCAAAATGTAATTAATTCATGTATAAAACACATTTATACACGAATGAGGATTTCATGATGTTTTTGGACCTGCTATCTACCTTCAATTGGAAATAGACTGCTTTTTCTGTGACTGTTCCCATTCTCCTTTAAATGTGCTTAGTATTAAACTTCAGTGACCACTGCATTCTGTGAGGTTATGCCTCATGGTTTGAAAAATCTTTTTATTTATTTTTATTTTTTGCAAATAAATACAAAATCATCAGCACGTAAGACACAAGGACATTCTTTAAAAAAGTTTATTGGCTTTTAAAACCACTTTAAAAATCTCACCAGTGAGTACTTTCCATTGAAAAAAGAAACGACGCGTTTGCAATATTAACAAGCTACTGTACAGTAAGCAGTACACCAGACAACACCACAGAGGAGGGTTTCTTTTCTACTGGTAGAAATGGACAAGATAGTCAAACAGAGTTGGTTCTGGGTCAGTCAAAGGTAAAGAATCAGAATCACTGCTTGATGGAGCTCCTGTACTCATAAAGAGGTGCATTTCCTTCATTCAAATTCAAATATCAGTGCCTTATTGTTAAAGAACGGAAAATTAGGAAAAGAAAAAAGTTACATTTCTTCACAAATGCATTTTTGCAAAACAAAGAATAAGAATATGTAAAATCGACAGGGGAAAAAAACAGTCATCAAAATAACATGTAGAACAACATTAACTTAGTAAACAGCACACAACAAAAGTAATGGAACTCATGAAACTAGCACCGCCAGTCTGGTTAACAGAACCTGCCCAAATCACAGAAGACAGTGGTTACCAAGAATACAAAGTACAACAGAAGTCATCACACATGCGTGCGTACAATCATTTATCAACATAATGAGCATGTAGGTCTTAAAAGGTTACTTAACTTTTTTTTCCCTCAATGCTTTATATTCTCATGTATGAGAATGAGTAAGAAATGTGTATCTCACTGAGATTAATGCACATTTTGCTACAAGACAATTAGTCATTTTCTGACAGTTAACTTCCCTACTCATCTTGTCATAAAAAATATTTTTTTTCTTTTTTTTTGTGTGGGCATCCATCATTACATTTGTCCATAAAGATGTGGCAAAGCCATGTGTCATAAAAATTTAGTGCAATAATGTGAACCTCCAAAGTTTGTTGAAACACGAGTTTGTTTGTTTTTTTTTCCAGTGTCTGCTGAAAGCCTTTGAGCACAACGTCTGTCACAGAGATGTTTGCAACCAGCGAACAGTATCACAACTTTTTTTTTTTGAATCCTCAATATACCATGCTATTGATCCTGCTCAAAGCACACACCACTTCTGCGACCGCAGAGACCTATTATCTTCGAATAGAAAAACGAAAAGTCAAATAAAAATCAGCAAGCGAGACCAGACAGCATTACTTTTACGACACATTGAGCCAGAAATGTAACACACAACATACAGTATCTTGCCGACTATAGATCTGTTAAGCTTTTTTTTTTTTCTTTTAAAATGGCACATACTTAGCTAGAATAATGGCCATAATATAGTGTCTTGATACATCAAATCTCTATGTATCTATCCTATTTACAGATGGAGCTTAAACATGACTTGTACAACGTTGACAAAAGCCGGAAACTCAAGCAAGCGTCCTACTGTATCACAGCCTACCTGGCTAGCAGTGATGGTTTCAACATGCTTTCAGGTCCATGGTTACCTATAAAACATAGGACAGTGACCATTTCACAAATTTACACACTGTACAGAAGATTTATGCAACTTAATCCTCTTCCCCCAAATGCCATAAAACTCTTTCTTTTTTTTTTAATATCTCTGAGGCTGCCCATTTCCCGTTTTTTTGAATGCTTGCTAGGAGTGTCTCTATGTGTAATAATCTCATATTATGTTAATCAAACAGATCATCTTTGGTATGGAAATAAGGCTGGATTCTCCACAAACACAATTTCGCCTCTGCTCGATCCCGAGATGACATCGAACGCAGCACGTCAGCCTCTCGCCCTCCGTGTGACGAAGCCTTCTCCATACCATCGATAGTCTTTTCCAAGCTGAGAGTAAAGCATGCCCAAACACAATTGAATCGAAAATGAAAATCTCATGACCGAACCGGTTTACTGCCAAGGGTTTCATGAAATGACGGCCTCTCAAATTCCTCTAAATCCGTTACTCATAAGGGCACACACAGCGTAGTCGTTAGCCTATACAATACGCATCTATATTGTAACACTGCAAAACAGAAACAAGAAGAAATAGTACTGAAAGTATCAGAGTAACAGCTGCCTTGATATGATGAAGCTCTGGATGGTTCTGCAGATTCTTAACATACTATTTACAGTCTCTCTACAGATGGCATAAGGCCTTGGACTTTGGGAATAAGGCAGCCAAGTTGTTGATTCCTCTTAATGTAAAGTCCACAAAGTGGCCTGGATTCCCATCTTCTCCCCGCTGATTCCTCTACTCCCTTTAGAAGATATTAAACAGTACAAGAAGTATAGGCTTTAAGAAAATTTCACTCTTGGACAATGCTAAGATGTGAATCAGTTCTCCACTGATTTGGTATATGATAAAGTATAAAGATTATGTCATAAATTCAGCACCTGGCAGCACAAGATGCTACCCTTTTTAATATTCAGATATGGCAGGCAAATGTTCTACAACTATTATGTGCATATACTACAATCCCAATGTTGTCTCCATTTGGTTGAACTTGAACTGCACACACTGAAAATTGTAATACAACAGCATACGTTTCTTTTTTTTTTTGGTCTTTTGTGCCAAATTTCCTACCCATCTCACGTTCATGGAGCATTTGTCAGATACAAATATTGCATTATTGATTAGTCATCACATGGAAGATTATGTTTGTCTTAAAGTTCACACCAAGCAAACCTGCTCTTTGCTGCCAGCGCGTGCTCACACCTTCCACTTGAAATGCTTACACGTCTAAATTTGGGACGAGGGAGGACAGTGGTTCAGTACTGAAACTCGGGGGAGGGGGGGCGACGAATGGTTAAATAAGGAGGGGAGAAACTCAACATCAGTAGGAGGGATTTTCTGGTACGCCTGGCACTTTTAACAGAACGAATGGCAGAGTCCAGACAAATCCCCACAAACTAGAGTCTGAAAACAGAGAAAACTACGAACGCACCAAACGAACGACAGAGAACAGAACTCATACAGAATCAAACAGAACGTCAGCCCAGCATCTCCACCGTGGTGGGCTGGTCTTTGCTCTCTAGCCAGTCGAAACCAGAGTTCACAGTATCACTGCATATCTGCTGAAAGAGCGGGTCGTTCTTCAGTTCCTCCAGTGTCGAGTCTTCGTACTGCTCCTGCTGCTGGTTGGGGTCGAACAGCAGGTTGGTGTCCAGCGTGTTCAGGTCGGTGATGCTGCTCGACAGGTCCGAGCTCAGCCTGATGTCGCTGCTGAAGTCGGAGGCCACGGCGTTGAGCTCCGAGGCCACCTGGCCCACCAGCTGGGAGCTGGGGTTGAGGCCGTCGTCTCCCAGCAGGTCCTTGACCGTGCTGTTGAAGTCCAGCTGCTGCTGCGCCTCCTCCGCCTCGGGCGCCGCCGCCGCCGCCTCCTGTGTGCTCTGCAGCAGCAGCTGAGGCTGCGTCTGGCCCGGGTTCTCCTGGAGAACCTGCTGGTCCTGGACCTCCCCCGGCCCGGCTTGTGCTTGTCCCTCCCCGGCGCTGAGGAAGGCGTGCTGCTGCAGCTCGAAGGCGGCGGGGCTGGAGCTGACGGGCAGCGGGCTCTGGTGGGCGCCGGCGGCGGCGGCGAAGCCCGGCGTGGTCTCCAGGATCTGCGTGAGGTTCATGCGGGCGGTGTAGTTGGAGGGCAGGTTGTTGATGCCCAGGCCGCGCACCGCCTCGTCCCCGTCCGCCTCCATCTTGCTGAGCAGGACGTTGGCGATCTTGTCGCCGGAGCCCTGCACCGGCAGCAGCTCGCTCTGCATCATGATGCTGAGCGGCACCGACTGGCTGCGCTGCGCCATGCTGTGCACGCCGCCCGCCGCCGCCGGCCCGCTGGCCAGGATGCTCAGCACCTCGGCGGTGAGCGGCGAGCTGAAGGGCGACACCACGGCGCGGGCCGGGGCCCCGGCGGAGGCGGGGGCGGGGGCCGGGGCCGCGGCGGCCGTGTTGCCGCTGAAGTTGCGCTGGCGCACGGCGGGGCTGACGCTGCGGCAGCGGAAGGTGCTGGACGCCGAGGACGTGGACGCCTTGCTGTCGAGCGGCGCCGGCACGGCGAAGCTCTCCTGCTTGGTGGGCGTGGTCACGCCGGGCGGCTGCTGCTGCTGCTGCTGCTGCGGCTGGGCCGCCTGCACCGGGGAGATGGGCGTCAGCCGGCCGAAGTGCCCCGCGTCCTGCCGCGGCTGGGCCTGGAAGCCCTGGCCCGGGATGGCGAAGGCGTGCGGCTTGCGGAAGGGGTCGTCCACCAGGTCCTGGTAGCTGGGCAGGATGCCGATGCTGTGGCTGGACAGCGGGCCGGCCGCGCTGCTGTTGTAGCGGTTGTTGATCCACTCCAGCTTGGCCTTGTCGGGGTGCGTGGCCATGGGCCGCTGCATGGGCTTGACGGGGCTGCTGGACACGATGCTGGCGTCGTGGTAGCCCGTGATGCTGGAGTTGATGGGCGTGAAGGCGAACGGGTTCCTGCACTCCACCGGGCTGGGCGGCACGCTGCTGCTGCAGTTGGACAGCGGCGTGCTGATGGGCGTGTGGCGGCCCAGGGCGCCGTCCACCGGGGTGATGGGCGCCATGCGGGAGCAGGGGCTCTCTCTGGTCAGGCTGTGGCCCAGCGTCATCTCCGAGGTGGGGGTGGGCGTGGGGGTCGGGGTGGGCGTGGGGGTGGGCGTCTGCACCGGCGTGGTGCTGCTGTGGGTGGAGTGGTAGAAGGTGGAGCCGGGCGGGTGGGCGGACAGCAGGGAGCCCTGGGCGCCGGCCGCCGCGCCCTGCAGGGCCACGTCCACGCAGCCCCCGAACAAGCCCTTCAGCTTCATCTGCTCCTCCATCTGCACCAGCTCCTCCACGATGCTGTCCTGGGTCATGTCGTCGTCGTTGAAGGGGAAGTAGTCCATGTTGGGCTGCGAGCCGGCAAAGTCCACCATCTCCTGGGTGAGGGCCAGCTGGCCCGGGGCGTCGGCCGGCGCGGCGATGATGGCCAGCGGCTCGGCCGCCTTGTGTTCGGGGATCTGCGGGGCGAAGGCCTGCTGCTGGCCCTCCAGCTGCCCCTCCTCCCACATTGTGCTCTTCAGCTCGCCCATGGCCGACGCCTCGTGTGCTCCTGAGTTCCCTGCCACGGCCTCGCCGCTCATCTGCTGCAGCAGCGCCGCCTCGGCCCGGCCGCTCCCGGCCGCCGCCGCCGCCGCCACGGCGTCCGCGTGCTTGAGCGCCAGCGGCTTGACAGTCTGGGTGCCCTCGCTGTGCGTGATGGGGGAGTCGGACAGGGCCAGGATCTGCGTGGGCCCCACCAGGCCGTGCTTGACCGTCACCTTGCAGGGCGCGCTCTCGGGCCGGGCGGGCGTGCCCGGCCGGGGGATCCTCTTGACGGCGGCGCCAGGCTTGGGGCTGTCGGCGGCGGCGGCCGGCGGCTGCTGCGAGATGAACACCCTCTTGACGGGGATGACGTGGGCGTCGCCGCTGGAGCCCGTGCGCTTGCGGGGGCTCCGGGCGTCGGAGCCCGGGTCCTTGGAGGCGGGAGTAACAGCCGAGGAGCCGGAGGGGGCGTGATTATCAACAGTCAGGTACAGGGTGCTGTCATGGCTGCTATTGCTGTCTGAGGCGCGGGCGGCGGCGGCGGCGGTGGCGGGCGAGGCGGGCTCGTGCTTGACCCGCCCTCCCTTGTCCGGCAGCGGGGAGCTCTTCACCAGGAAGCTGGGCTCGCTCGCCGCCCGGAACTTGGCCACGCGCTCCTCCTTCGCCTTCTCGCCGGGCTCGGCGTCGGATGCGGCCTTGCCGTCGGCGGGCAGCGTGGGCGTGGAGGCGGCGGCGGCGGCGGCGGGGGAGGGGCGCACGGCGGGGGAGGGGGGCGCGGCGCCGCTGCTCTGCGGCTGCTGGGGGTCGTCGGAGGCGGCGGTGGAGCTGACGCCGGCGGAGGGCGGCCGGGCGGCGCCGCTGGGCGCCAGGGCGATGGCCGTCATCTTCACCACGTTGACGGAGCTGACGTGCGGCGTGGGCATCACCGTCTTGATGGGGCTGTTGGTGATGAGCAGCGTGGGCGGCGAGCGCAGCGTGATGGCGCTGGTGGCCGAGGGCTTGGGCAGGATCTGGGCGTAGCGCGTGCCGTGGCGGGCCAGGCGCTCGCCCACCGGGCTGGCGGAGATGTTCTGCGGCGTCTTCGGGGACTGTTTGAGGGACTGCACCACCTGGAAGTTGACCGGCAGCACCTTGCCCTCCGCCGTGCCCACCGGGCTGGGGGACGTCATGAGCTGCCTGCTCCTCTGCACCTGCCGCCACACAAAAAGCAGTTCCAGACCGGCGTTACTTTGGTTGAACTCGCACAACTTGAACAGCACAAGCACAGCGATACAGAAGGCTGGGAACTACCCAGCACCACCACTTAGACCACTCACATCAGGTATGTCCAGACTGTTCCACAGTTGAGTTGTGTGTGGCTGCAGGTTTTTGTTCCAACCGCTCTAGTGCACACAGTTTCACCAAACCACTGTGTGAAGATTGACGCCAGTTAACTAAATTAAAGTCTTTTGTGCTTCTGTTTGGTTGGAACAAAAACCTGTGGGAAAGACTTGGTGGAAGAGTCCGGGCATAGCTGACTTACATCATGAGTTCCTGGAGTCTTTCTGCTAACAGTGTTTAACCCTGATAAATCCTGATCTAACCCTGATCAGCTGTGTGGATGATCAGCCGGTCATGAAGCTCTCCAGAGGCCTGATGATGAGGCACTGACTTCCATCAGGTGTGAGGGAGCAGGAAACATCTAAAACGTGCAGGGCAGTGGTCCTTGAGGAATGGACTGTGCTGAGACAAGCATTTAACATTGGTTGGGATTTGTTTGTTTATTTCTGTCAGTTAACCCTGCGAGGACAGGACACGTGCCATTGTATTTTCACCACTGCTGCGCTACAATTTTATTAAGAACCTTATTTATCTCACACTTCAGATATGTTCTACACATATCTAGTATTTCACTCCAGGTAAAGGTATATTTTCACAAGCGATTTCTCAGAGACTAGTACAGACAGAGCTGAGACGGTCCTGAACACTAGGGAACTCCAGCGTGTATGAGAGATGACCTCAGAGGGTTAAATAGTGTGGTGGAGACTGGCTCTTCATGTTAGTTGTCCCTGCAGACTCATTCAGCAGCTCACAAGTGAAAATGAGGAATTTGCTCTCATGATGGAGGCAGTAAACAGGAAGCTGACTGTTCCTAAACAAGCTCAAGTAAGAAACGTGATGATGACTCTGAATACAACAGTTCAATAAGGGATTTGTTGCTGCACAACAAATTGTATTGCACCTTCAAAACCAGCCAGGTTAACCCAGGATTCAGTTAATAAAGGTGGTAATAATGACATTTACAATGGACTAATTCAGCTGTAGACTTAGTCAAATATAATTTGAAGTTGACTCTTGTCGATGCGTTAACACTAAACCAAAGCCTGCAGCTAAACTTGGGTTTTGCCATTTGTTCTCCCTGCTTCAGGCTGGTCTGTGGTTCCCGGGCGTGACCCCGGGTGACCCCGGAGTCCCGGGCTCGTACCGTGACGGGGCTGGGCACGGCGGCCACCACGATGCCGATGGTGGGCTGCGGGGAGAGCAGGGCGGGGCTGCCGCAGGGGATGGTGGGCCCGGGGGTGCTGGCCTCCGCCCGCTTCATCTGGCTCTCGCTGGGCAGCGGCGAGTGCAGCTTCTGCTCCTGCTGCTTCTTCTGGATCTTGCGCTGCAGCTGCTGCTTGGCGTCCACCGGCGAGGGCAGCGTCTTCACCTGCGGCTGGAAGGAGTTGGCCTCCGCCGTGGGCACGAACGCAGACGCTGGGGTGGGCGTCTTCATTCCTGCAAGGCAAGGAGGTCGTGTGAAAGGAGACCTGGAATGGTTGAATGGAGGATTCATCCTGGTTCTCTGGCGTTAACATAGAAGCTATGGGACACTGATTTCAACAGAAATGATGCTATTATACAATCCTGTTTGTAGACAGAGACCAGTTTCTCTCTGGTTCTGCACAGATCCAGCACCCTGGTAACTGGACTGATACAGCTATGGAGTGCACACACATCCAGCCTTATATGTTTGAGCCAGTCAGGGTCAGATGCTGTGGAAGAACTAGGAGTGAGGACACAGACTATTTCACCTGAAACTGTGCCTTCATTTACTCACATCCTATCACAGAGGTAAATACAGTGGAACATGGAGATACAAAATTAATTTGCTCCAGAAATGCTTTCCTGTCCTAGAAAGCCCCCCTCCTCTCAAAAAACAGTCATATAAAGTGTAAATATACGACTGTTTTAATACAATATTAAAGTGTAAAAAAGGGTGGCGCTTTTAATTCTGTTTTTGTATTTTGAATATTTTTTGTTAAATGGGCCGGAAAGTTCTTCCAAGCCCACTTGGTATTCTGAATTTTTGGTATAACAGGGCGTTCAGAAGTCCAAGTTCCACTATATATGCAAATTATGAGAGGTGGCGGGTGTTTCGTGTCACCTCCCGTCTCTGTTCAGACCTCACCATGCCCATGTGTTCATAATTTCGGACCTTCTAATTTTGGTCATTCAACAGAGCATAGGTAATAAAAAGGTTTTTTTTATTTTATGTAAATGTCTAAAAGCAGAGGATGGCTTTGCAACCACACACACACACACACACACACACACACACACACACACACACACACACACACACACACAAACAGAGGCATCTCTACCTGTGGGTGTTCCAGTCATAACAGTAAGTGCAGCCATGGATTTGGTGCCGATGTAGTGGCTGTTGAGTAGGAAGCGGGCCAGATCCTCCACGTTGTCGAACTGCCGGCTCAGGACCTTCTGCGCCCACTCGCAGACCAGGCCGCAGGCCGCAGATCGCATCTCGTCCTCGGCGCTCGGAGACTGGCCCGTCGGCTCCATCAGCTCACACTGCGGGGAGGAGAGAGAGATGGCACCGCGTTGACCGACAGGTCCCACAGTCGCCGCCTGCCTTGCTCTACGGATGCTGCGTTACGTACCCCATCTCCGGACTTCTGCAGGTCCAGGTTGGGTAAGGATGGCATGTGAACAAATGCTTTCTTCCTCAAGCCACTATAACAGTATGTGAGACAGAGTTAAGGTCTGTGGAGCATAAAGTCAAATCTAAGACAGAATTGATGTAAAAATCAGCAGGAAACTACTGCATTAAAACCTTTCTAGTTCCATAAAAAGTATTTTTAATCTGCCAGTGTGCTTTCTTTTGTGGAAATGCTTTAGTTTTCATTTCAAAATACACAGAATAAGGTGCAGTACAAACACTATCAGTCGTGTTTTTACCTAAATATACAACTTAGGATTTTGAAATTAGCTGTAGTGTTTGTATCTCATCTAAAAGTGTATTATTATTCATTATCAGAACATCAAGTGCAGTCATCCTGATGCCAAAAAGACTGAATCAGTCACAGTTTGTGAAAGCTGAACCAGTTCTCTGTCAACTACTCTGCACTGGTTACTATTTCTAGCTCAGGTCAGGTGAGGACAACTGTGACTAAACACCCACGTTACAATGGTGTGGTGGGTCTCAATCCAAAACCACGACAACTTTCACATTCACTCAGTGCAGCCTGGAGCCCGGCTGTCTGTCTGCCTTCGAACCATGACATCACTACATATGTTCAATGACTCGCTATGTCAACGTGAGGAGCTGGTTGAGATCTCACTCACAACTGAGTAACAGCCTCAGCTGGTTCTTGCTTTCGGAATGGATTCGCTTTGATGTGTTTTTGTTGTTTTATACAAGTTTGATGAACATGGGCAAACGTTTTTCTAAGACAGAAAACATCCTAAAAGTGTGTGTGGTCACTTTGGATAAGAGAGGTTTCAATATGGCCAATTAAACAGTCGCCCGCTGTTTGCCTGCACAGACACAGAAAACCAGAACGTTGGTCGGGGTGAAAGGATATTTGGATTTGCCCCTCATGCCCAGTCGACGGGCCTTCATGTTGGGAAAGACGTTCTTCATGATCTTCCCAAAGTCCGCCGCACTCAGAGGATTGTAGCCGAGATTGTCACAGTAGCTCCTGGAAGAGAGAGGGGGGGAGCGGCTGTGAGCCTGCGGCAACCAGCTGACGTGTGTGTGCACACTGCGGGGATCTGCACGCACACACACACACTCACTTGTATTCGTCGTACACCTCCTGCTTGGGGAGGGAGGTCTCCGGGTGCTCCTCCAGGTGATTCCGGATCCAGTTGAATGCATACATCTGCTGCGTCCGGCTGGACGACATGGAACTCTGGTCACTGAAATGGGCACAGAGGAGAGATAAATCTGGTGAGGCAGTGTCCCGGACTGGAACGCATCATTTCTTGTTAATTACAGAAACTTTTAATACCATAATCCCGGAGTGGAGGACCCCCTCTCATTCTCAGTCCAAATGGGCAGAATTGGGGGGTTGGGGTGATGAATAGATATGGGGAAACAAATGAAACACAGACAGCTAGGTATAGCAGAAGTCTACATTTCTCAGTGCTGTTGCTTCATAATGATCATCAGTCATACAGATGGAATTTGATCGCTTGTCTGGCATGAAGAAGAAAAAGAAAATGTCACAAACTAAAAAAAAGAATAAAACTTTTTAGCTTTTTTTTTGGAGTTCACAGCTTCAACAACTGTGCTTCGACAAGGTCCGCTGTGACGTGACCTGTGGACAGTGACCTGCACTTCTGACAAGCAATGAGACAACAGAGCCAAAAATGTAATGAGAGCCATAACAAGACAGCCACGTATGTGTGTGTGCCTGTGTGTGTGTGTGTGTGTGTGTGTGGATGAGAGAGCGAGAGAGAGAGGGAGAGAGGGAGAGCGAGAGAGCGTGCGAGAGAGAGAGAGAGAGAGGGAGAGCGAGAGAGCGTGCGAGAGAGAGAGAGGGAGGGAGGGAGGGAGAGAGAGAGAGAGAGAGAGGGAGACAGAGAGGGAGAGAGAGAGAGAGAGAGAGAGAGAGAGAGAGAGGGAGAGAGAGAGAGAGGGGGAGGGCACAGGTGAGAAGTTGCAGCGTGCAGCGTGTGTCTGCACCGCACCTTTTGTCATTGCCGCTGCTTGGACCAGAAGGCAACTTCAGGTAGAGGTAGAGCTTTTCGATGTCTGTAAACTTCTCAACATCTTGCTGTGAAGACAAAAATATCACAGAGAGACACGAGCGTCACCTCGACTGTTGTTTGCCTGCTTCCAGAACACAGTCTGGAGATGGAGAGTGTTATCACGTGACGCCATTGATACCACTAAGTCTGAAATGAAATGATATCACACTGCGAAATATGCCCTCTGTGCGGTCACATGACCTCGACCTCTAACCTCCCTACAGTCTAAATATAGTCAGAGCTGCAGAAAATCGATCGAGGCGTTGCAGCGACATGAATATAAACACATCCAAGGCGTGTGCGCGTCACATCTGGGACACCTGGTTCACAATTTACCGGCCATTTGCCATCCCAGCCCACCTGCTTTTCAGGCGGCTTCCTGGAGTGGGCCTGAGTGGTCTTCCTCTGTCTTTCCTATTTTCCTCTGTGTGTTGCTAAGGAACCACAGCCTGAATGAATGAGGTGAGAGCCGACAGCCAATGAGCACTGAATGAAAACGCTATTTACTCCACTCCGCTCCACTGCCACGAGCGACTCCCCCTCTGCTTACGAGCCGCTGGATTTCATTAACGAGCCGTACACACGCAATATTTAACGTCGCCGCTTTACAGGGGACCCATGAATGGTTGAATTGAGGCATAGAAGCTATGGAACGTTGGTTTCATTGAAAAATGCTCCCAGATGCTGTTTTCCAACCTCGTTTAGGATGCTATTTTTAGGTTTGGAAATCTCTACACACATCTGGTGCCATATCATGCTAACCTGGCAACCACACATAGGCTTTTCCACGATTGGCTGCCTTGAGGTAAAATGCTTTTCATTGTAGATTATAAAAATATCTATAAATATCTATAACCTCCTTTATTATTTGTTGTTATTGGGTTTTTTTTTACTTGATTTTCTTATACATTTGCTACATACATTTGCTGAGCACTTCCTAATGACTCAGAAAAGTGCTATATAATAAGTATTTATATTTACATGGACATAATTATAAATGTGTGTGTAAATTATAAATATGTTATTTACGTTATGTTATACATTGTACAACAATACAAAAAAACAGTAATTCATATTATGCTCTTATACTCTCTATATCTATGACATACATAGCTATACTCATTTTCTATCCCCACCCAGTGTCTTTATTTGTGATGCATACGATTCCTTGGTTGTTTTCACATAATCACCATAACCGGCGGTTATTACCATTATTCACCATAGTTTATAGACATGGTGGAAATATGAAACAAGCTCTCCCTGAATGTGATATTTTCCAGAGCCAGAGTCTTCTACAAAACTCTGCCAATTTGCCCTGGTGTGTGAGTCAGCATCTTGAAGCATAACAAAGTGTTTTGTTTTGTTTTTTTTACCGAAGTTTTAGCGAAAATGGCTAAATCTGTCAACAGTGTGACATTAAAATACAGACGACTGAATGTCTGTGCTTTTGATTCGGCACAAAAGCCAGACGCAGCTTTGTAACGCAGCTTTGATGTCACCTCAGATAAATCCACAACTAAATCTGCACAAACAGAGCTTCTGCATAGACATGCAACAGAGACTGTGACAGAGATGTCACAGTTTTAATAGAAAAGTCTAAAACATTGGTCTCTTTGTGTATGGCTCCAGATAGTGAATAATAGACACTACGGTAAGTGTAATGTCAAAAGAAATCTTTTTTTGGAAGACAAACGTGTTTACCATTTTTCATATTGAGACAATAAGGTAGATGGACAGACAACAGACACAATCTAATAACAGGGAGGAGGAGGAGTGAATGAGGATCTCCAAAATAAGAAGATGCGTTCTGCATACTCACCAATATGCTGTCCACTTTTGATTGTACAGATTTGCTGCAATGAGAGACAGAGCAGGAGCCACATGATTAAGCAACTACTACATATGGAGGCTTTTAACATCACAGCAACTAGGTTTTTTATTCTCACTTAATGTAATCATGCAGATCTGTAACACACAGACAGATGTGCTTCAAAACAAATCCGCTCAGGTACTGTACTTAGTAGTCGCCTTGGAAACTCATCACACACTGGAGCAAGATTGTCTTGTATTGACTTCTAAATCTCTCATTTATGTAAAAATTCACACCCTTCCTTCACAGCTCTCTGAGGGAAACTTCCAGTCTTGGTCCTGGTAGTTTCCTCCCATCAGAGTAGAGAACATCAGTCTAAATCCAGAGTGTGGCATCAGGATCCTTTTCCATTGTGTTTGTTCTCCACAGCTCCGACCTGAGAAGGCCCTCAACTCTCTCTCTCTCTCTCTCAAGGTCCTTCCTGTTCTTCAGTTCACCCGGGTGACTCAACCTTTCATAAGGTGAACAAGTTCTCCTCATTCAGACACAACACAAATGGGGCCTGAGGTGTGACATATGACATCCACAAGGTGCAGTTGCTTATCCATGGTGACGAATAAGCAATTATACATTGTGGTTGCAATTATACATGATAATAACAGCCCCACTTTGAATCCTGGTCTGAATCCCTTTCTGTGTGGAATCTGCATCTTCTCCCTATATATATATATATATATATATATATATATATATATATGTGTGTGTGTGTGTGTGTGTGTGTGTGTGTGTGTGTGTGTGTGTGTGTGTGTGTGTGTGTGTGTGTGTGTGTTTTCTCCAGGTACAGACAGAAACATGCAGGTTTAGGTCAACTGGAGAACCTAAATTGTCCCTGGGTGTGACTACGAGAGAAAATGGTGAGTGTTTGTGTGTGGGTGTACTTCCTGCCCCCAACAGACCCCTGTGACATGGTTAAGGGATGGATGGATGGATGGATGGATGGATGGATGGATGGATGGATGGATGGATGGATGGATGGATGGATGGATGCCAGAACATCACTGATGAAGAATATTAATGCCTGTTTGCATTCAATTCAGGTTAAATCCAAATAATCATCAAGACTAATAATGAAATCTCATACTGTTAAAGCCATCAACCATACAAACATATATTGTATAATTATATATATACCTCTATCATACACATATCACGTCCTTTAATGTCCATTAAGCATGGCACACCTCATAGGACAGATCTCAGTCTATTGTCCAATAGTCAATAGAGATTTCTGACACTTTGGCCTTAATGAGGTGTGTTCACACATGGATCACAGACAGGTGTGGACACAGGAGGATGATAGAACGGAATAAAGCTGTGATTTCTTTTTTTCACAGGGTTGTAAGTGTTAATTTGTCACCACTTATTCACCACTTACCTGTGGTGATTAATCCGGCTGAAAATAATGCACAATTTTAAAATCAACCAGGACAATCGTGTTTGGATTGCCCCGGTTGATTTCCTGAGATTACTATCCTACAGTGAAACCTCATGCTAGTGGACCGCATAGGCATACATTCTTATGTCGTCTAACCTTTCCAATCAAGTTCTCCATGTTCACTCATTTGAGGTTTCTCATGAGTCAGATCCCACAGTTTATTTCTGACCTCACTACTGTCTGCAAATCCTCATTATGAGCACTCATGAGTGTTAATAACATCCACACTGGGCCTGAAGCTGAAGCAGCTAAACGGAATCCAGCCAGGACTCATTTCATTATTTCTAACTGTGACATGTTGAAATGTGGGACACTACACAGAATTCACACAGTTTAGACACAATAATGAGGATAATCAAAGCAGGTACTTTGTTTTTCCCCTTATCAAGGTCCCCATATTCATTGATTCACTGTTCTGGTATATATGATATGATAGATCCCAGAATTTAGTGCATGGCAAGTATAAAGAGGTTTCTGACATTTTTACTTGACTATATTGTTAATGATGTGTAATAACTCATCATAAGTCATCATCTGGCTAAGTGAAATTAAGCTGGGATTCATTCCATCGTTTGACTGTCAAAGCTGTTTCTGCCACTGCACAGACACAACAGTAATAACAGATATAACAATAAATATAATAAGGATGGAGCGTGGACATGCAGGGACCACAGCTGTAGAGACAGGAGGATAATCAGAGCAGCTGACAAAGGAAAACAAACCTGAATATTTACATAAATTAGAGATTTCTGGAAAAATATAAAAGTCACTTTGTGCAACATGGTTATGTCCTATATTTTTTTCTGCACAATTTATTGTTTCTCATATGGGAGATCATATGGCACAGTGACTATATGGAGAACTCGGACACTATCAGGTATGTAAAGGTTGTTAATGTGTAATGACTCATTATGAGTGTTTTTAATGACGTGCACGCTGGCCCTAAAACCAAAGCATCTGAATGGAATCCAGCCAGGATTAACTTCATTGTCTCTGACCGTGACATGTCAAAATATATCATAAAGATGAAAAAATAAATAATACAATCAGAGCCTCTACACAGACTTCAGGATTTAGAAATGTTAATAATAATGATCAGGATGGAGCCTGGACAGGGAAGGACAACCATAGATGATCACAGCATGGTTTTTTTTCCCCAATCAAGTTCTCCATATTCACTGATTCACTGTTCTGACATGTTATTGTATAGTACAAATCCCACATGTAACATGTCAAATAATATTGTACATATGTGTGTACATATATATATTAAAGGGGACACCAGACAGTACAGCTTTCAACATGCAGTGATTACACAGCTGTCCACACAGCAGTAAAGAAATCCGAAATATAAATATTTACATAAATGACAGATTTCTTTCACAGGACTTCAATTAACGTGTGTAAAATGATCATGTTTGGTTAAAATAACAAAACAAAACATAACTAACGCCAACGCTCGATGTAAACATGGTCCATATGTAATTATTCATTAGGAGTGGCTTTAATAACAGCCACGCTGGCCCTGAAGCTGAAGCAGCTACATGGAATCCAGCCAGGATTCATTTCATTGTTTCTGCCTGTGACACGTCAAAAAATATGTTGTAAACACGTAAGGAAAAAAAGGAACAGTGCACAGACTACAGATTTCAGTAATAATCAGGATAGGGATACAACATACAGCTGTACAGACAGATGAGAAGAAGGCAGGGATCGGAATATTTACATAAATGAGAGACATCAATCACATGATTTTGAATCACCGGCATATACTACGGTCATTTCAATTTAAGAAAATAAATAATTAAAGGGGGAAAAAACCCCAACAGCGTATCTGGATACTCTCCAGAGCATCCATGCCACCGAATTCCCCTGCACACATCCAGCGGCAGAGAGTCGTAAAAGCGAACCTAAATATGGGTGCAGACTAAAGAAAAGCCTCGTGTGCCGTGTGTGTGGAGCAGCTCGAGCCTGAGCAGCAGCTCTGACACCTGTCACCCCCGGGCTGATGCTGCTCTGCTGCTGCTCTGCTGCTGCTGCTGCTGCTGCTGCTGCTGCAGACGCACGGCCTCCGACACACGGCCTCCAGCCGCTTTGTGCAATACACACACACACTCACGCATACGCTGACACACATACCTGCATGCATATTTACACATACTCACACACACACGCATATATGCACGTATATATACACCTATACTGTCCTCCCTGTGCTGCACGCACCACTAACGCGATGATAACGGAGCCAGGCGCTGGAGCTGGTGTCGGGCTCGGTTCGGTTTCTTACCAAATTGAATTCTTGATTTTGAACTGTAACGCGTTGGCCTCGGGCCCCTGCAGTCCTGGCACCAGGGCAGGGAGGGAGCCTAGTCCCGAGGCTGCAGGCTTCACACCGGGCTGCTGCTGCTGCTGCGGCTGCTGCTGCTGCTGCTGCGGCTGCGGCTGCTGCTGTTGTTGATCCTCCGCCATGGCGGTGGAGGGTGGAGGAGCTTTAACGACCAGGCCTCATCCCCCGGCTGCACCGCACCGCTTCTGCGGCTCTCCGAGCTACGACAGCCCGCCGAGGCCTCCGCACTGCATGGCTACCAACACTGGGACCCCACCGGCGAGAAACACGGCACGAAACCCCCCGAAAAACACCCGGCCCGGGGTACAAAAGGCATTTCGCAGAGGTCTCTCCGCTGCCGCAAATCGCACGCCTGCAGCGGCCACAGCAGCGACACGGACACGTCAAGACCAGGCACGCAGAGCGTGGAGAGGACCGGAAGTCCTTTCAGAGTAAAAGCAGCGCATCCGATAGATAGATAGATAGATAGATAGATAGATAGATAGATAGATAGATAGATAGATAGATAGATAGATAGATAGATAGATAGATAGATAGATAGATAGATAGATAGATAGATAGATAGATAGATAGATAGATAGATAGATAGATGGTATGTATGTATGTATGTATGTATGTATGTATGTATGTATGTATGTATGTATGTATGTATGTATGTATGTATGTATGTATGTATGTATGTATGTATGTATGTATGCATTATATATATGTATGTTGTAGTCGAGTCCTTGTGGATTAATTTAAAAGTAATTAGAAGGTTAGGACGTTACATTTCGTTTTCAAGATTGCAAAGAGGTAATCATTTTAGATAGCGAGATAGATAGATAGATGGTGACAAGTGTACTTGTGGACTCAGGGTGGTGTGCCCAAGGTAGGATCTGTGTCCCTGTTTCGTGTTAAGCCAGGCAAGGCCCTGGTTTCCCGTCAGGCTGGGTATACACTCCTCTATTTGGGTACTTGTCATTAGAGGTCTTTTGTCTGACCCTCCATCTAGAACCTTTTTGCCATGGAAGACCCTACCAGAGAGAAATTGCTAATCGCCCTGGACAACCTAGCTCCCAGGATCACTAGCATTCTCAAACCTCTCAACCATGATAAGTTGGCAGTTGACAGAGGAGACACACATACATGTTTATAGATGTTTACAGACTGTGGGAGGAACTGAAACACCTGGAATAACCTTACAAAGTCATCTTATAAACACACACCGCACTGGTCAGACAGCATTCAAAGGAATTATTTTCAGAAAAAAATAACCAAATCCAACTGAAATCCGATTCATCTTCTTGAATTATAGATTTATTTTTGCTTGTATTCTATGTATGTTAGTTGAATGTGTTTGTTGTCTCGTGGGAGGAAACCCGGGTACCCGATGCAGGCCCACGAGGACAGATCTCGTAAACAGAGTTTTAATGTCAAAGTGCTTCCAGGGATTTCACTTCGTCGGTGTTTTCTCCATGAGCTTGACGATGGTCTGGAGCTGCAGTTCCACTGTGATCCTGTGGGGGCGCTGCAAGGGGATGTAGCTGTATCAAACGGTGACAATGACGGTAAACAGGCATGAGGACACAACTTCCCCATGTAAACCACTCATCCTCCAGCACGCACCCACTGTAGCTCACACACTAAACATGGACTGTTGTATTTTGGTGTTTATTAGGTATAAATGCAACGTTCACGTCTGCATTCACACCACTGACACCATCAAACCTGCTGTGCATGTGGAATGGCGACCACGCGTTTGCCTGATTGGAATAAAAAAATCAGTTGTGTACAGCAATTGCAATATTACGCATCGTCTCTGGAAAGGAAAATGGGGAAACTGTGAGGGGTAAAACCAAGAAAAACAAGTCCTAAATAAATTAATCTCTCATTGTGGTTTATGCTGCCATCTTTTGATGGAAACTGGGAGTGTTTGACCATCACTACAGTGAAACCAGGAAAAATCTGAATCAGAATAGTACGAAAGAGGAAGACTGCATTTGTTGCATCGTCTCCTGTAGAACATAGACAAATCTAAGAAAAACAAGCTTGCTCTAAATAGAAAAATATCGGAACAAAATATCTGTAAACATGAAATGCAAATACAAGCCCATATGTTGTTTTACGTTTTACATTTGTTTTTACGTTTGTTGTCTTTTAATAAACTATACATATTTGGTATCGCAGTCTCTGGTTCCAGTCTCTCTGGGTTTACTATGCTGTAAAATTAGCAGGTAAATCTCCAGCCACCCAAGACCAAAGATGTTTATTTTGTGTATTATTTTTTTTATGTCTCCTGGAATCATTTCCCTGATGGTTCCACATGATGGCAGTGCTGGATCTGATCATAACTTGAATGATCATGCACTCATTTCTACAGAAATGATGCAGAGTCTGAATTATGGAAACCTGGGGGTTAAAAACAAACTTGTTGGGTGTGTGAAAGTCAATAAATGAAATGTTTCATTTCAGTATCAACCACTACTTTTTTCTTTCTTTCCTTTGTTTGTGTGTTTAGAGTACCTCGATCGACCCCAGCCCAGGACTTGAACCCAGGTCCTGTTTGCTGTGGTTAAGCTATGCCATTGTATGCTTGCGCTTTTTTTTTTTTTTACAGCCAATCAAATATGTTTGGACTGTTGGAGGAAACCGGAGCTCCCGGAGAAAACCCGTTTTTACTTGTAAAAAAGCGCTCCCCCTTACTCAGCGTCTACTGTCTTACACAGGATGCAATTTAATATCCTGAGGCAACGATTCCTCTGACTTCTGTCTCCTGGAGGTCTTGCTGCAGGAGGGTCCTCTTTGTAGGCCATAGGTCTATCAGCGAGAACAGATGAACCTGAAACTTTGTCATCTTCAGGGCAACTACAACAAGGTCCTTGGAGAGCGGTGGTGATGAAAGTGCTCTGGAGAGCCTGTCTGGGGGTTAGTCTTCTTCTGTGGTCCACATGCAGCATGCCCCCAAGGAGATTTATAAAGGAAAGGGTTTCCTTCCTCTCATGCCTAGCAATCTGTTGTTTTCGCAACTTTGGAATTTCGTAGAGGCTGCGAAGCGTATGGAGGGGGTCTTGATGGATTTTTGACGACTCCTCTTTCAGCCTCCATGGAGCGTCGGGGACCTGCATATTCCTTTGGAAATATTTGTCAGTGTAACGTCCCTGGGCCAGCAGATCATCGGGTGGTTGGCCATTCATCTGCACAATGATTTTTATGGTAGTGCTTACGGAATCTGATGGATACAGGTCTCTGCCCAGGTACAAGGCAGCCAAAACGCAGGCAAGAGCCCACATATCAATGGCTTCGCTCATCTGGACACCCAGAATGATCTCTGGGGCTCTGTAACTAAGGACCTGGAATGTTCTGCCAGGTCTGAGTTTGGCCACTGGAAGGGCCAAACCAAAGTCAATCAGCTTCACCTTGAACGGCTGTAGCTGATGATTCACCAGCATTATGTTGTCTATTTTGATGTCTGCATGCACCAGTTTTATGCTCTTGAGTGCGTCCAAAGCCACCAGCATCTGTTTAGTGATAGCTCTGATCTCAGAAAAATCCAGTGGTTTGAAACCCCTGCTCTGCATCAGGTGGAAGAGGCTCATGTCTAACTTTTCAAAGATAATGCAATAATTGCCATTACATTTGATAAACTCAGTAAACTCGACCAAGTTTTTCTCCCTGGCGTTAAGTTTCCTGAGCTCATTAAGCATGTTCACCTCTTTCTCACCGTCCACTGCACTTGTGACTTTCATGGCCACTTTCTGTTTAGTGGTAAGACTAAAACATTCATACACTCTTCCAAAGCCTCCGGAGTCCAGTTCATTTAATATCTGGTATTTGGTGGATATACAAGGCGGGACATTGTCCTTGTTGAGTCTAATGGAGGTCATTTTGTCAGAGTTCAATGTTGTCTTTTGAACAGAGTGTTTGTCCTGAATTCTTCTGGGTATATATATATACTTCTACCCTGTGCCTTTTAAGAATGAATAAAGTACTTATCTTATCTCATCATTCACACCCACACGCACTTGGTAACGCTGGTTTTGACGTCACGCAGACTTTGCTTTGATCGTTGACGTGACTTTGATGTTTGAACCTGACAACGCGAGTCCAGTGGATTTTCAAAATAAAACCAAAATAAGACGGAATGATGAAAATATAACTTGTCTTATTTTGTCGTTGTGGGCCGAGTTGTGCGACCTTTCCACTTTATTTTGAAAATCCACTAAGACGCGAGCCTGCTTTCTTTTGAAACAAACGTCGAGGGTACTAGTCCGTATGACGTCATAGATGAGGAGATGACGAGAGAACCAGTGACGTACAGTCAGGGGAGGTGTGAAGCACGGCCTCACCTGTCATCATGGAAAGTAAAAAAAAATGTAAAATGGAAAAAAATGTTATATTTAACCAGTGATTTGTACTCTATATATTTATTTTCAATTTAACTTCATCCATTTTTGTTATTTTTTTCAATCAAGATGAAGCTGAATTTTTGCATTTACGATTCAAAACTGTGAAGAGACGTGCGGTGAGGCAGCAGCCGGCCTCACCAGGGATTGCGCAATAACTTGGCTGACCCACTGGTACAGTGAGGCCGTCTCTCTGTACGTCACTGGTAACATGTTCAAACAATTTTGCTGTATGAACTAAATTTCCATAGCTGAACGTTTTTTTTCCAACTAAGCAGGTGTATGTTTGTAACGTGTTTCTTGTGCTTAGCAGCAAGCTAACGACTGTGAAAAGGCACTGGGAGAGGCACGCAGTTCTCCTGCCTGTTGGTAGGGGGCGCTAGTGATCCCGGGGATTCTTTTCGCTACCACTCGACTCGGCTGCAGAACAAGTAACGATGACAAGTTATTTCAAATGCAGCTATCCGTTATTTACTCCTATCATCATTTGTAAGTAAAGGTAAGACAGTGACACGGTTTATTTGTATGTATAAATAATGCTAATATGAGATGCTAATATGCTAATGCTAATATGCTCCTGCCCTAAACAGGAGCAACGTGATCAGATTTGTTGACAGTTTCAATCATTGGGGAAATGTTTTTATCAACAAGTTAGACATTAGCCTTTATGACCGATGAAACACTGCAATTTTATGGAAGTATTTCTGTGCCATCAGAGTTTGATTTTGAATTTTTAACCCTGAATTTTTTGAGCATCAAAATCAGACTTTGAATTTTAAAAACCAACCAAACCATCAAATTTTGAGCTCAGATTTTTTTCAACATGTAAAAAATTCAACACCACAAAAAATTCAGTGTAAAAAAAAATCAATATTAAAAAAAATCTGTGTAAAAAAAATTCAACCTAAAAAAAAATCTGTATAAAAAAAATCAGTGTAAAAACTGAACGTCCAACTTTTTGTGACAGGGATCGATTGCTTTTCCTTGGTATTTTTTTTAGATTTTTTTAGATTGATTTTTTTTCACATTTTGAAAAAAATCAGTGCTCAAAATTTGATGTTTTTTAAAATTCAAAGACTGACATTGATGTTAAAAAAATTCACTGTTAAAAATCTAAATTAAAACTGATTGCACAGAAATACTTCCATTAAATTTCAAACCACTACATTTGTCTGAGATCAGAGAGATTGATAAACATATGCTGGAGGCCTTGAATGCCCACAAGCGCATAAGTCTGGTGCATACAGACTTCAAACCAGACAATATAATGCTGGCGAATCATCAGCTCCAGCCCTTCAAGGTAAAGCTAATTGATTTTGGTTTGGCCGCTCCATTGTCCATACTCCACAACAAAATGCGTGGCATTGAAATGCAGTTTCTTCGTGACAGAGCCCTAGTGGTCTTTCTGGGACTCCCTCTGGACGAAGCCATCAATATGTGGGCTCTTGTCTGTGTTCTAGGTGTTCTGTACCTGGGCACATTTCTACATCCATCGAACTGCTCACTCACTAAGATGAGAGCTACTGTGTGGCTACACGGCCAGCCCCCTGATGAGCTGCTGGACAAAGGTTGTTACACATCATCGTACTTTAGCAAGGACTGCTCCGATTCTCCATGGATACCCAAAAATTTCCTGATTTTGAACCGTAGGCGCTTAATCACCAGATTGCAGGACCTTTAGGAAATTCTAAAGATGCGGTCAGAGAGGACAGTAGTGAATGAGAGGGAGGGGACCCTGGCTTTTATAAATCTCCTGGAGTCCATGCTGCATGTGGAATCTGACAGAAGCAACGCCCCCAAACAGGCTTTAAGACACGGTTTTATCACCAACCTGAACCTGTTCGTCGCAGTGTTTCCAAACTGACAGCTGCAGGTTATAGGAGACAGTCACCTACGATGTTCTTCCCACACCCTCAAACCTAAACCAATGGTTTGGTGAAGATCCTTCCTGAGTGCTGTGTCAAACGCCTGCAACACTGAGGCACATCCTCACTGGCTGCAAAGCCAGCTTGTCCCAAGGCCTCTATACCTGGAGACACAACCAGGTCTTGCGACAACTGGCGATCATCCTGAAAGGAAGGAGAACGACCAACAATGCCCTCCCTCCCCCAAGACAAGACACCACCCTGTTTGTAAGAGCAGGGCAACTCCCAGCAAATTCATCTGCAAGAGCGGAAGCAACCCTCTTAGACTGGATAATGCAGGTTGATTTAGACCAGAGACTCATCTTCCTCACTGAGATCGTTACAACTAACCTGAGGCTGGACCTATTCTTGTGGTCAATCTCTCAAAAGTCACCTTTCATTGTGGAGCTAACGGAGCTAACCTGGGACACCAGGTGTCGCCCTTTTGGAAGTATCATGGACCTTTCAATGAAAAAGGGTGCCCAGTGTGTGGATCTGAGCGGTCGTGGTGGAGTGTAGTTTACGAGCATGTCTGTCAAGAACTGAGGTGAGAGGCCATGTAGAGCTTTATAAACCAGGGGCAGGATATTGAAAGTCAATTCTTGTTTTGACTGGTAACCAATGCAGGGATTTAAAGACTGGTGTGATGTGGTGAGAGGTTTTCGTTCTAGTGAGAACGTGTGCTGCTGCATTTTGAATTAACTGTGTGAATGCTCGATTTTGGGATTCCAGTGAACAGGCCATTACAGTAATCTAATCTGCTAGTTATGAATGCGTGGCTTCATTTCTCTGAGTCTGTAATTAACAAGAAGCCCCTTAATTTAGAGATAATTTTCAGATGGTAGAATGATGATCTTGTACTGAAGTGTATATGACTTTTGAAATTGCAGTCAATTAACACCCCTAGATTTGTTGCTTCCGTTTTAGAGATAAGGGAAAGGGATTTGAGATGAGTTACAATTTTATTTATGTGACCCTGTGCATCATGGTTGCATCATGGTTAAGCTCTAAAACATGTCTCTCATCCATTGGTTAATGTCATCCATGCAATGGAGGAGGAACTGCAAACCCACAACCTTCTTGCTGTGAGCCAACAGCACTAATGTTGCATAATGTCACAATCAGAATTGTATTTGCTTCCATGTGAGCAAAGAGGTTTCACATTGCTAGGAATTTGTCTTAGTGTACATAGCATACATAATAATAAGAAGAAGCATGCAGGGGGTAAAATTAAAAAATAGTAAGATAAGATGAATAATATCACAATAGGATAATACTGTGTAAAATTTGTGATGTATTAAGACAATATACAGAAACAAGCCTCTGCAGTTTCAGAGTGATTAAAACTACAAAACTATACGTGTGCCTCAGTGTTATAAAAAAAACAAAAACGTGTGATGTGATTAAACATTAATACGTTGAATTACACCCTAATTTTTTCTTAGCTCTGTGGGAATCTAAGTCACAAACATATGACCTGCTCATTAAGTATCAGTAAAGCCTTAACTTAAACAAACACCCACAACAAATGTACGTGCATGAAAACCACAAACTGGATGGAAATGTAGAGCAGTGTAGGGTTTTACCATGGCACTGTTAAACTAATCAAAAGAAAACTTTTGAAACGTCTCTAAAATTACGAAACATTTTCTCACAGGCAAATGCTTTGATCATAATTGGCTATGTAATGTGATGAAATAGATCTCTGCCTCTACGGTGACACACTCTGGAAAATTTCTCCCTCTATCCATCAAATCTTGACATTCGCTGGCTTGTTAACAACACCGGAGGTGTGGAGCCGTGACACTTCATCTAAATCTCAAGAAAATATTGTTTCCTTGTTAGTCATTGTTTTCTCACTCTATTTTTGACCTTCGGTTGCTGGCTATTCTGGACTGATTTATTTTACTGTCAATCTCCTGTCACTTCTGATTTGGGCTGGAAGCTCTCATCTCAGCAGTCTTTGCCCTTGCTCATTCCTCGGAATGTTAAGATTCACACTTCACCCAAAGTTGCTGCCAGTTTTGTGGCTGTCATGCCATTTTAAGATTTTTTTGCGAGGGCTCCTCGACGTAGTCCACTCTGAAGGTTTGCTTCAAACACTGATTATTTCTTTCTCTCATCTTGCTGTTCCACATAAACCGAAAACACCAGCGGAACAATTTCGCTAAAACTCTCCCTGATAGTAAATGACACTTGTAATGTGCAGACCCATATTAATGGGCAAGGCGAGGCGGCCTTATTTGTGCTGCAAATTTAATTTGCTGGAGCAAGTCGGAGTGAAGGGAGTGAAAGGACAAAGATGTTTGTAACATCAAAAATATGTTATGTTTTCAGTTTCAAGGCCAATATGTTTTTATATTTTGCTGCAAACAATACAAAGAAGTTGATCTGGAATGAAAAAACATGTTTACCTCTGTCTCCTTTGTTGAATAATGACAACCTATAGCTTAAAAGACTAGTTCTTATATAATGCTTTTTCAACAGATACATGTCACATACACCCATTCACACCCATTCATACACTGGTGCCAGAGGCTGCTTTACTGTAATTACACTGCATTAGGGGCAGTCTGGGGCTCAATGTCTCAGTATCTTGCCCAAGGATATAATAAACACATAGCACGGGATATCACACATGCACACATATTTACAACTACCCAACAGGACTTGTTCTGATTCCCGAGGGGTTTGGATTTCCTGACGTGGTTCCTGGAAGTCGAGTAGGTCGGCCGCTGACCTAAAGCCACCCGTCCTCTCCTCTGAATGTGGGACAGCGAAGTCGCCGTGGCGTAGAGGTCGCTGAGTCTGGCTCTCACGTGCACCACGCAGCCATGGCCGCTCCAATCCTCTTACAACCCCCCCGCTTCTTACAGCACTCAGGCCAGACTATAAGATCAGCTCGCTGTGGTCAGGTCTTATCCCCCGAGATACAGCTGATCCTCAGTCCAGAGTCACGCCAGCAGGTATCAAACACCACAGTCAACCTGCCTACCTGTGTGGGTGTGTGTGCCTGTGTGTGTATGTTTGAGTGCAAAACTCAGAAATTTTAGAGTTAACCTCCATTGAGTTCAGGCGGAATGATTCAACCGACTTCATTCTCAGGAAGTTGAATTGGAATTGGAATTGCAAAGACAGGAAGAGATCATTGCAATCCATTCAATTACGCACTAGAAAGAATGCATTGAATATTCTTTGTATTTTACTCAACACAAATAGATATTATTATATAGATAACCATATCTTTAGATTTTGAACATGGTTCCCAAATCCGACATTTGCTGGTAGTAAAACATAGGCATAACATGTAGAATATCAATAATGCATATTGAAATACAGCTAAGGTTACGCCTAAATAATATGATTTTCCTTCCATGTCATTCACTTATGATTGTGTTTCCTTTGAGTCTATCCCAGCTTTTAATTATGCTTAGCATAATACCTCAGATTGATTAAATGCGAAAGGAGAATTTTTTTTTCTAGAATTGTCATTTGTATTGACATTTAGTCTGCAAGCAGATACTTCAATCAGTGTTGTCTTAGAAACCATTCACAAAATAGACCCTATTGTTGCAAAAGAATTGTAAAATATTTTTCCCACCATTGGACTGATAAAAGACTTACTAGCTGCTTCATCGTTTAGTTCGTCATAGATTTACCACAGACAGAGCAACACTGACCAAATATGCTGTTCGGCCTGTGTAGGGATAGGCACAGCACGTCCACAGCCTGCCCTCTGTGAGGTGAGACCACGCTCGCGACTCTGTCGTCTCCTCGTATCCAGAAAAGCAGCTGAAGCTCAGTATTTCCACCCACGTTTTCTTTCACTTTTTATACGTCGCTATCACTATCAGTTTATGGGAGTATGGGAGTCCCTGGCTTTGACGTCAGAGATCCGACCTATCCCCGGCCAGGCTGTTCCTGCACATTTCGTACAGTGTGCGTGTGCATGTGTGTGTGTGTGTGTGTGTGTGTTTTTTTTCCTCCTATTTCTTGGCGTCCTGTGGAAGAGCGGATGGGAAATTCTGATGTCATCAACCTTGGCGCAGCGGGACAGAGGAGCATGCAGAGCCTCAGGGTGCCGCGCTTGGTGCCCATGTGTTTGTGCCCTGTAGATGGTGAAATAGATGGTGTGGTGCTGCCCGCCTGTGCTGCACCTGCGTCCCAGCATGCTGATTGATCAGTTTGGTCATGTGGAATGTCACCATCTGCTCCCCAGTCCCACTCACCCCTTCTTGTGTGAATGCCAATCACTGGCAGGAAGATAGTTATTTAAGCCATGTCAAATCAGGCGCATGACGATGAGCAATATGCCAACAACACTTGAAATGTGTGGTGCAGGCGTACTATGCACAACAGCGTGTCTTACAGTAAAAGGACAACAGTGACTCCAGACTGCAGAGGGGTATACGGTTTCTTTTTGTCCTCAGACCGAGCCATAAACGTGTTTTTTTTTATTCATTTATATATCCTGTGACAGCCCTGTGATCACTGCTGCAATGATGACTCGATTGTGCACATGTGGTTTTTATTTGCTCGCATATGAAGACCTTCATCCCCTTTCATTTATCTCAAGCACGGCTCCTTATTTATTTATTTATTTCTCCTCCATCCCCTCCACTTGCTCTTTTTTGGCCTCTTAATGGCCAACGACGTATCAGGGGGCCATCGGGAGTGACATTCTTCATTGTAGAGCGTCATAACCAATGACATTTCAACCATGGGAAAATAAAGATATGCAAATTTGAACTCATTAACATTTGCATTACCTGTTTGAATAATCGCAGCCCTGACAAGTCTGCAATTAACTAAGATTGATGCAAAGTTCACGGGTAGGGGACTGTATATATTTGCACTTGGATCATTTAGCAAGATGTGTTTGTGTGTGTGCTTGTGCATGCGTGCGTGTGTGTGTGTGGGGAGGGGGTGTGTGTGAATGTGTCTATGTGTGTCTTATTTGTGCTTAGTGTGTCAGATAGCAAAACTGATGCAGTGATCTCTGTCAGAGGAAAAGGTCATTCAGCAGGCACTGCGGCTCCACAGTTATTTTCTGAAATTTTGCAGTTTGTTGATTCCAAATACCTGCATTGATATTTCCTCCTTAAATCCAGCGAATCACCTTGTGAAAGATCGTCTCGCCACGAATGTCAACAAATGATTGTGAAGGCGCTGACCTCCTAACCCAGTTAACACTCGCGTGAATCGCGGGGATTAGACTCGTAAGGAAGCCGCGTAGCCTCCATAGCCTCACCTTCAGACTGAACCTGAAAGACAATCCTGGGCTTTTATTTTGGTCCCGTCGCTTTGGTCTTCTACACAGCTCCTGGAGTCGCACCAGGCGATGTTTTGTCATCTTGTGCGCACAGGAACATTATCTCGTACTAGGGCGCTACGTACGTGGTGCTTTGTTATTTGACTTTGACTTGATGAGACTTAATTAGGCACATTCTGTTCATTTTACAGTAGTGGTGGAAAGCTAAAATTGTAAGTGACATATTGTAATTTATCTTGTGTGCGCAAGGTTAAAAAAATATCACCTGATGGGACTTGAGGGCCATTCATGGCTTTGAATGCAAATGTGTTTTCAATTCTTTGCACGATCTTTTGAAATACCCCAACCATGCATGCACAAGGAAATCGACCTGAGTGTTCGGTCTGCAGAATTAGGGAGACAGCATGTTTATGCTGCAGCGCTGTGAGTGGGAATTGTTTGATTGGATTCCTGTGAGGTCTCTCCAGGACAGACTGCCCTGCTGGAGACCCTCTGGGGGTGGGATGGTGGTGGTGGGGTTACTCTGCAAATCCACCACAAGGTCGACATCAGAACTGGTGAAATGGTGAAATTTAGCGTGCAAATGCAGTAGTCTGCACACTCTACATAACGCCTGTTGATGCATTTTAGTCGTCAGCATTTGAGAGTTTGCAAGGAGCTGATCCAGAGTTTGTTGTTGTTGTTCCAGAGTTTGTTGTTGCAGACAGGAGGTCAGTGTGGTAACAGACAGACAGACAAGGCCGCCTTCACCTCGTTTGCAGATCACCCAGACAGGAGACTGTATAAATAACCTTTAACCCAGCCGCTGGAGGAGCTCACCACGCCACACGTGCCTACACACACCGAGACTTTATTCTATTTGTAAATGTGGGGCAGACAGGGCTGCGGTGCCCTCTGTTTACTGGAAACCCCTACCTGTCTAACAGGAGATAATCTGCACCACGTCACAGTCTCTGCCTCTTCCAGGGTTATCTGGACGTGCTTGTAGATAGATTTACATAGGCTGTAATTGAGTTTTCAGTCAATGATCCGTCCTTTTGTCCTCACATCACAAATATTCACTTTACTGTCGTAGGTGACTGAAGAAACTTGAAAATAATCACACTTGAGAAGCCGAGATCAGAGAATTTTGACTTAATCATTATCAAAATGGCTGTTGATATTATTTTGACATTATTTGTCCTTTCATACATTAGTTGCAACAATTTTCTTGCAACAATGAAAGACATAAACCACAGTGTTTTTCTATTTGCTTTGGTGTGGTCAAGGTGTTTGTGCGTGTGTGGGTGGGGAATTCCCTGAATATCACTGGAGTCAGTTGCTCTCATAGTGATGCTTTTGCACAAACAGACTCTTTTGTGGTCAGTGCACACACTGCACTAACTCTATTTATTCTATAAGTGCATTTACTCTAATTACATTTCTTATAAAAGGGCACGCGTATATAGTGTGTTCCAGGTTTGCAGTCGCACAGCCTGATCACACGCATCCCCCTATCTGCTGCCTGGAATGGTCCAGCCCTGATTTGCATAAGTTGTCTGCGGGTTTCTGCAGCCAGCAGGGGAGGGGGGTGAGGGAGGGTGAGAGAGAGAGAGAGAGGGAGAGGGAGAGGGGAGTGCATGTGGAGCTCAGACACATGAGAAGAGGAGCAGTGTGCAGACCCATTCCTACTGATCCCGGAGTCCTGAGCCCAGAGTCCTGCAGGCTGCAGACACAGTTATGTTCTGCACCCATCCTGTCTCTGGCACAGGTAGCAACTCTCTGATGTATTGCTACAACATGAAACCTGTGAGTACCCATTACATCTGTCTTCTTTCTTTACTCCTATCTGTCTGTCTGAGATCTTGTACTGAGGATGCACAGTGGTAGCAGCATGGGGATGCTCTCTCAGGTCTCCTCAGGTGTCAAGCTGTAAGCTGTGAAATGTGTTGTCCAGCGCGATCTCTTTACTGACATCATTGGGAGTGTTGCACAGGAGAGCAGAGGCTTCACACACGTGTGTGACCTGGGTGGAAGTTGTGATTTTGAATGTTTTTATATTGTAATTTAAGGTGTTTTACCTTCTGGTGCACTGGGTTAGATCTAGGTTAGTTCCATCTTCCTGGTTTGCATGTATGTGTGTGTGTGTGCATTATATATGTGTATGTGTGTGTGTTGACAAGTGAGAGGTTTTTCATTATAATTTTGCAATTTTTTTTGTCGCACATGTTCTGAGAGTTCTGAAGCAAGTTCTGAAGAGTTGTGCTGATGGTGCAAAGCTAGGTGGCAGCTCGTCAATAAATACAAGAACTTTGTGTAACAATAGAAGTTAAAAACACTGTTTCAATCACTTTATAATTATTGTTACTTATTACCTTCTTAATAGTAGTAATAGTAATTGTATTCAGTAAATTTGGCAGTTACACCATAAGACTGGGACATCCTGATGATAAATATCACAACCACCCACACATTTCACCCCAGGTGCTTCTCGAACGTCCCCTCACTCACATGTGGTTTGAGACCTGTGTCTGAGATACAGTGCTGTGACTGAGCTGCATATGTATATGTGTGTGTGTGTGTGTGTGTGTGTGTGTATATACGTATGTATGTGTGCCTGCAGCAGGAGACATGTTGACATGAAGCAGATTGCTGCTGGTTGTATTTGATTTGTCCCTGCCGTGGCGGAGGCGTCCCTGCACCGCTGCAGCCTTTATCAAAGGCAGCTTTGATCTGGCTGAGACTAACCACATCCAGACATCGAGGATCACAGAGGCAGAAAATTGGTTGCATGTGGCTGGAGTTGGCTGTGGTGGAGCACAGCATCGGCCCTGAATAGCAAGTTGATATTTCACTCATCCAGCAGGGATAAAGCTGTGAGCGTTCACAACAGGAAAGCGGTGTAGATGGGTTTCTCTCCATTTCTTTGAGTGTATTTTTAGATGCAGATAACTTTGGGAAAAGGGAGCAGACAGATTCCTTGAAAATGGGGGCACATGTTCAGTGTTATTTTGATTCTTTAAAACGTTCTCGCATCACATTAGGCATGCTTAGTTCAGATTATAAGCAAGAGGCAGAAAGTGCAAATTTGTGCAGGATAAATGTGTAATAAGTACAAGTGAATGAGATACAGATAATATACAATAATATATATATTATAGTATATATAATATATTTATATATTATATATTATTGTATTATATATATATGAACTATGGCTTTATATAGTATATATACATGCAAATTTAGATCTAG
This sequence comes from Karalla daura, assembly GCA_029224185.1. Classification (NCBI taxonomy): domain Eukaryota; kingdom Metazoa; phylum Chordata; class Actinopteri; order Chaetodontiformes; family Leiognathidae; genus Karalla; species Karalla daura. Next base: position 16,717,334 of record CM055196.1, read on the forward strand.
GCATGATCTGACAGGAGTATACACCTTCAGGGGAGAATATATGTGTATTTACAATGATAATCATATTACACAGAGTGTCCCTGTCATTGTCTCTCAGGCCTGTCTTAGTTGTGGTCTTTATTTGCCCATATCATTGGCCATTCTGTGACGGATGTCTCCTAAATCTCCGCTGTGCTAAAAGAGGATGCGGTGGTGACGGCCCCTCTCTGGCAGGGGCCAGCGGGGGCGTGTGGGGCGGGGGTGGGACCATTATTAACGGGTCGCCTGCTATGCTGATGGTAAGGAGGACAATTGGCTTTATCCTGCGCCATATGCTGCCCACGGCGGCTCAGACGGGCCGCGGTCGGCAGGGGCTCCTGTGTTTGGCCTGGCCCACAATCACCATGGGACTGATGCCAGCCAGGGTCACGGGCTGCGAGTGTGTGTGCGTGTGTGTGTGTATGCTTAAGTGCGTGTGTGTGTGAGCGTGTGTGTGTATGTGAGTGTATACTCCAGAGAGTCTTTAATGGCCTCTTTAGAGAAGTTGTCGTCTGGGTAACTGACACCCCATTGATGCTGCGCAGGGAGCTTTATTTTCATTTCCTGGGGCAGATCAAAGCTGTGGAGGCTGTGCAGGTGCAGCCCAGACCTCTCGGTGTGTGTGCGCGCGTGTGTGTGTGTGTGAGCGAGTGAGCATGTGTCGGTGTGTTTGCTGCGCACTCTCCACGCTACATGTTTTACAATCAAAAGGGAAAGAAAATTATAAACGGGAAGTATATTTCGTTTTATGTTAGTTCTGTGCTCTATTTACAGTACTGGGCTGTAGCTCTTTGTCGGGTTTCCCTCTGAGGACTGAGTACGGAGCACGAGAAGGCCTGTAATTCAATTCTATTTGGGAATTGTGTCCCAGTCTTCTGAAGCCAGTCAAACCTGATCACGATTAGGACAGGGATTTCTCATGGTGAATGGTTCCTAAATCCGGATGAGGAGGTGCATGGATCTGCAGCTTATGGATTATCGCAATAGCTCTAAGTGTGCATCAGCTCTCAGCTTTGTTTTCCTAATGCTGTGGTTTCAGCCCGTGCTCGCAGTGTTCATGTTGGACTCATTGGAGATTGTTTTGACGATCACAAATGAGAGAACAAAATAAAAGCATCATCGGTTCAAAGTTGTTATCCAACAAAGCGCTCCCTGTGTTGCTGTCCTCAGGTCTACGAACAGTCTCCCATCAACGATGACGTCAGCCACAGCTCGGCTCTGCATCCGTCCATCAAGACCTCCAGCAACGTGTTCGCCAGCACCTTCTTCGGTGAGCACCAGAGATGGAGATTAGTTTCATTCAGTCAAGTCTGTCAAATGACAACTGCTGATCGCACCACAATAGAAATGATTGGCCACAAATAAAAAAAAAGAAAAACCATAATTCATTTACACAGTTCACGCAGAGAAGGTTCGTCATGTTCCCCATAGTTAGTGTCGTGTGTTAGCATACTTACATGAATTAATTTAACCTTTTAAATTTAGACAGACCCCTGGCTAAGACTCCCATATCCATGACAGAAGTTAACACTGAGCTCTGTGGAGCTCTTGGTGAATCAGAATCAGATTTTTAGTTGTCATTATACAAGTACAACAAGATTAAAGATTTGATCTCTGGAGCTCTGTTGAGCTCTTTGGAGCTCTGCAGAACTGCATGGAGCTCGGTGGAGCTCTAAGCTTAGCTCTGTGGGGCTGTGGGACTCTGAGGAGCTCTGAGCAGCTTTGTGGACCTCTGGGGCGCTCTGTGGAACTGTGCGAGGATCTGCAGAGCTCTGTGGAGCTCTGTGGGCTTTCTGTCGAGCTCTAAGCTCTGTTGGACTCTGTGGAGCTCTGGCTGCTTGAGATGCTGTTCCAGTCGCAGGCTGTAACACGCCGTTATCCGTTTTAGAGGGGACGAGCAATTCACCCGACATCTGGAGCGCTGTAAACGGTCTGAACCAGCAGGGCTATGAAGCTGCTCTGGGAGCGGCTACGGCGCAGCAGACGCAGGCGGAGAGCTACAGCAACCTGCAGCCACACCTGGTGAGACCACCCCCGCCCCACCCCCGCAGCCCGGACCCTGACCCGGCAGCACACCTGAACCCGTGTGGATTCAACCCTGTGTCTGTTTCCCCCAGGACTTCTCTCCACACGCAGTCATGGCGGCCGACGGGAGCAGAGCTCTGCCACCGATGTCCACGTTCCACCGCAGCAACACAGCCCCGCGTGGCGCCTCGGAGAGCTCGGCAGGTGAAAGACGGACGCAGATCTGTGGCCAAGTTCAGGGCTGTCTGCTCTTCAACGTCATGTCTCACAGTCACAGTGTTGTCTGTTTTTTTTTCTTTTCCAGTCTCAGGGAGCCAGAGAAATGTGTCAGGAGGGTCACAGACAGGCGATACCTTAGGCAAAGCTCTGGCCTCAGTAAGTATGCACCGCTGTAATCCCATTAGAGCGGCTCATCCACGCCGGCTATGTTCAAACAGTCAGCAGGGTTCCCGCACAGTACGGAAATGTGTGAAATTTAATTAGCAATCTCCAGGTCTGGGTTAGTACGACAAAACACACATGTCCAGAAATGATCCGTTTACAGTTTTCTGCTCAACAGCGTTTTCAAGTAGGTTTTATGTGTGACACATAAAACATGGTGAATGAAAAGACCAATAAAGCTGTTCAGTTCTGTTATGTGTTATGTTGTTGATATTTACAGTCAGAAGCTGAATGACTGCTCTGTTTTAGTGGTTTAGCTCGAATAAAATGCACTGACTTAATCAGAGTTTGGTGTTATAACTGAGTTAAATGAGTCTGCTTCCGATTATTCTGCAGAATAAGATAAACACAGTCAGAATGCAGCAAATACGTTGAGAGCTACTCAGACGTCAGCTCAGTCAGAAGACTGGAAATTTTAGTCTAGAAAAGTGGAAATGGAAATGTTGAGAGCCTGATGTCGGGCCAGAGCGTGAAAACAAGCTCAGAGAGCCCCAGTGGTAAAATGCAAAGGGAAAAGAGTTGTTTGGCTCTGGCAGAAAGTAAAAGGCTAGCGCATAATAATGAAGAGTTTTTATAGGCTGCGGACGGGGAAAATGACCTGAATTGATGAGTTGAGTCCAGGTTACAAGCCTGCTCCCGTGGCTGTGGCAGCAGCTGTAAAACCTCACGCAGAAATGACAAGTTGTGCTTTTAAAATGATCCATGACCTGCTCCCTCTCCCGCCCCCTCTGCTCCTCCTCCTCCTCCTCCTCCTCCTCCTCCTCCTCCTCCCCACCCCCACACCCCTCCCATGTCTGCCACCAGATTTACTCCCCCGATCACACCAGCAGCAGCTTCCCCTCCAGCTCGTCCACGCCAGTGAGATCTCCGTCCCCGCTGCCGCATGCTGCCGAGCCTGCAGGTACTGTACAGCAGCATCTGCAGTCTGGATCCTGTAGCTCTGTGGACTTCATCTGACTTCTGTTTGTGTCTCTATCAGGTCCCAACATGTGGCCCCGCAGTGCAGCTCAGGCCCCGGTCTCACCGCACTACGAGTCCTCACTCATATCACTGGTAAAGACCTGCTTTTATTTCACTCAAAATGTGAACAAAACAGGAAGAAACAGCACATTTACCTGAAAAAAATCATATTAAGTAGAATCAAACTGTATATGACCACTTCCACCCATCTTCTATCTAATCTTAGCTGTGTATCTTAATGGTGTCATGGGGGTCTGCTGGAGACTATCTACAGCCAGGACAGATCACCAGACATGCACTCATACCATTCTCTCTCACATTCACACCTAATGGTGCCTTAGAGTCCAGAATTGGCATTGGCAACATATGTTTTTGGACTTTGAGAGGAAGCTGGAGTATCCAAGAGAACCCACACAGACACATGGAGAACCACTGACCTTCTTGATGTGAGGCAACCTCTTAAACCAGCAAGTCCCACAGTGGCACAGTGTTGTATTTGGCAACAGGTGTATTTCTTCTCTTGTAGAGAGAAAGTTGACTGATTGATCCAGTATCTGTTGCATTGTTTAATCTAAGGTTTTGAAAAAGGACTAGTGGTTAGTTTTGCAGGATTCACGTCGAACTGTACGACAAAGAAGCAGAGCTGCATCCTCCTGCTTCCGAGAGGTGCAATTAAGCTGAGCAGCTGCTGTAGCTTCATATGAACACATTCATCAGACTGGCATTGATCAGCTTTCAGGATGGGAATGACAAGATCTATGTCACTAAAATGCTGATTTGCTTTCAGGAATAAACTGTGACTTCATCAGACCAAGCACGAGACAGATAGTTGATATTAGAAGTTCTGAAACGGCAGGTTGACCTGTGTTCTCCTGATGTGGTCAGTCTCAGGTGGAGGACCGGCTGGACCGGCTGGACGACGTGATCCACGTCCTGAGGAACCACGCTGTGGGTCCCACTGGAGCCGTGGGCCCCACGGGGGCGCTGCCCGCAGACATCCACGCCCTGCAGGGACACCCGGGCTCCAACAGCGCTCTGCCGCTCTCCTGCCACTCCACAGCCATGGTTAACAGCCTTCTGTCTCAAGTGTTATAGGAAGTGTGTGTGTGTGTGTGTGTGTGTGTGTATACACTGGTATCCAGTGTCAGGAATTTTCCAGCCATTATGTCTGCATGTTTTCCTCATGTTAACATTGTTGTCCTTGAAGTAGGAAGCAGAGCACAATGGGGGAGTATGTGTCTATATGTGAGTGTGTGTGTGTGTGTGTGTGTGTGTGTGTGTGTGTGTGTGTGTGTGTGTGTGGGTGTGTGTGTGTGTGTGCAGAGCGTGAAGTGTGTGCAGGCTCAAGCTGATGGGCACAGCACAGACGCCCCCCCCCACCCACACACACACCCTCTAGCCCAACCCGTTTCATTCTGTGAAGACCAGGGGATTTGGCCCAGCTGGAGGGAAACTACATGCAGGGAAAAGGGGTTTTTAGTTTAATCTTTCTGGGGGGGGAGGGGGGGTCGCCCAATTCTCTCACTTTTATTTTTTCCAAATGATGTGTCGGGCAGAAGAGAATCGTCCCTGAAGAGAATTAGTGGTATGCGTCGGGAGTGTATAGTTTTAGGGGGAGGATTAAGAATGTCTGAGATTAAATTTATTCTGCACGGTGAGGGATCTGGGGAGGGCAGATGTCGGGTCTGTCCGCTCGGCATCACTCAGATCACAACGATGTACAAGTAGATGTGAGCGGGCATCGCGTCTCATCCTCGTCTCCTTCCTCTGTCACAAAGGGTGAAGCTGTCGGCCTGAGCAACAACCACTCGGCGTACCAGAGCCGCACGCAGAGCGGCCTCCCCTACCCGCCCAGACAGAGGGGGGCGCTGCAGCCCCCAGGCAGAGGCCAGTTGTTCCTACATCGCTCCCACAGCACCATCACCCATCCTGCCTTCATCTGCCTCCATCTGCATGGACCAGCCTTCCAGACTTAGGACAGAATAAAAAAAACAAGTGCAGATGCATCCTCCAGAGATGCAGGCCTAATTCGAGACAACACAACTGAACCCAACAAGAGATGATGTGTACTCACATCTGCTCACATATACGAGTAACTAAAAGCACATGACTGTGAGGCAGCAGTTTCAATAAATAATCAATAAATGATTCCTCCTCTGATTCTAGCTCAAACATATAAAGAAATAAATAGAAGTCTGGATATGAACGCACCCCATAGCTGTATCGAACCAATAACTACCCACTAAGTTGCTAAGATCTGTTTTCATACAGCCACACCAATGCTAAGATGATGTGTGGTTGCCAGATAAGCCAGAAAGGGCGCCAGACCTGTGCAGAAATAGAACCACTGTCTCAGTGTTCCACTGCTTCTCTGCTAGCACCAGAGAGCGAGGATGAATTGAACCACTGACTGAACCATTCTAGGTCCACTTTAAACCTCTGAAATTAAATCTAATCTTGTTTGCTTTTGTGCAGTTCGCGTTGTTGACATCACAGTCTTAACAACTGAATAACTTCTCCTACAGGAGGTCTGGGAGTCTCAGGGAGCCTGGAGCTGAAGATGGAGAGCGGGGAGCGGGAGGAGATGATGCACACCAGCCACAGCCACAGCTCTGACAGCCAGAGATCGGACGAGGAGAGCGAACTCAAAGCTCAGGGAGAAAACGGAGGGAACAGGTAAACGAGAGGCGCAGCTGCTGAATATGAAGGCAGAGGGAGAGAGAGCTGTCCTCGACTCATTGTCCCGCGATGTTTGTGGCAGCACTTGATTAATAATCTGCTTTGGGGCTGAAAAAAAAGAAGAAGAATGGAGCAGAGAGTCGAATGTAATTAAGGCAGTAAAGCAGCACAGCCGATTTCAGAATAAAAGTCCCCGGCTCAAAGGGAAGTATTAGTGCTTTCTTGCCATTCGATGTCACTCATTTGAAATACTGTCGGCCCCCCTGCTGTGAACGGCAGCTGTGGACTGGCGAGCAGATTTAGCTCTGCTCTGTAGCTCCATATTTCTTCTTCATGATGCATTAAGTTGCAGTGAATTACACAAGGAAGAAAGAGGAGCTGTCAAGACATACAGCAAATGGAACAGATAAAAACCGCCGGAAACACAATAGAGGCCAAACTGAGGCTTTTCATAGCATCCCATCCAGCACGAGTAAAATATAGCATCAGCGGACTTTTTATTATTATTATTTTCTTTATCCTTTAATCGGCTAATTATTTTTCTCAATTAATCCTTTACTTTTTAAAATGTAGTACGATTTTGAGCGATAGCATCGAAACCCAAAGATATTTAAATTCCAAAAATGTAAAACTGTAAAATGCATCAAATCCTGGAAACGAAATGCATTTTCTCTTCACTATCTGTTAATTAATCAGCAAATTATATCAGCTTTATTGGTGAAGGAAGGTGTTACAGACTGATTACAGATGTAGAGTAATGAGGTCTGTGTGTGTGTGTGTGTGTGTGTGTGTGTGTGTGTGTGTCCTCGGAGGTCACCTCAGGACAGACCTCATGACATCAGTTCTGTGATGCCTGAGTGCTTCTTTTCTTTTTATCTCCATCCATAATCAGGTTGAGGGACATCAATGTTGACGTATGTGGATGAGCCCCCAGCCACAATTTGGCTTCTGGAAATTTGGTTTTAGTTGTTTATGTTTCTCAGTCGAACAGAGCGACGCAAGGGTTGAAAAGAAGATGGTCATTGAAACGTGTTATATACACACATATATAGATGTATAGATGTATGTGTTTCAGAGGATGCACTCATAATTCAGAAATGCATCCACCCGATCTCGTTAAGATGTTCTGCGTGATGTTTTAAGAGTTAATGAGATGACATGCTGTCTGCTCAGTGACCACCAGAGGGCAGAGAAACACACAGTAAAACTCAACAACTGCTCCTCATCAGTCACTAAATCTACGGCCGGACAAGACATTCTGATCTTAACCAGAACCTCAAGCTGCCTATGGTCACATCTGGAGTAAGCTCTGATTAGAATAAGACGTGGAGTATTTCATTCTCATTCACACCGTATTCACAACAGACGACTGCTTGATTACGTCTGTCCGAGTAATAAGAAGAGGCACTTTTCGGGAGATTTTGACAGATATAAATGACAAATTATAGAGATCTTTTTAAGCAGGTGTCTAAGCAAATCAGCAGCTGTTATGTTGGAAAACAACAGAGTAACTCAAGCTGCTGCACTTCTTCTATTTTCCCATATTTGAAAGACATGATGATGAACAAATGTAATGTGGGTGTGTGGCAGGCATTAGGCTTTAGCATATAAGTGGGGATATGTAAACACCATAATAATCTCAAAATTCAGGGTATTGCTGTCAACGGAAATGTTACCACACTGCAGTTTTCTCCAAGTCTTGCTTTGAGTTTTACTGTCAAGGTGTGCGGTGGTGGCTGAGTGTTTCTCTTCTTCTCTGGTTTCGCAGCATCCACGAGGATGAGGATCTGAGCCCGGAGCAGAAAGCCGAGCGTGAGCGAGAGAGGAGGATGGCCAACAACGCCCGGGAGCGCCTGCGCGTGCGCGACATCAACGAGGCCTTCAAGGAGCTGGGCCACATGTGCCAGCTGCACCTGAAGAGCGAGAAGCCGCAGACCAAGCTGCTGGTGCTGCACCAGGCCGTGGCCGTGATCCTCAGCCTGGAGCAGCAGGTCAGAGGTCAGTGCCTGGACGCTGCGGCTCCGCCTGCTGCACACACACACACACAGAGCTCCAACAGCTCAGTGCTCCACCTGCTGGCTCCCTGACTCCGATAGCTTGTGTGCAATGTGGTTTCTCAGAGTTGATACGATACGAAGCAGCTGTTTGAGAGAGAACTAAAGCTGTAAAATACAAATGAAAGAAATGCTCCAGAGAGCTGCATGAATGCTGTTTGATCCATTTTCAAAGGAAAAACAGGAATAGAGTATACCACATAAAGTAAGGATCAAGTTTTTTGTAGTGTGTTCATTTTGTTTTTTCAATTAAAATGCAAAGATACTGGAGAAATACATAGGGGCAACTGTCATGCACATACATATACTAGAGTAACTGAATATCTCGTTTTATAATATTGTGCACATATTGTGTTTTATAATATTGTGCACATATTGTGCACTTTATATATACACAGTGTATATGTGAATGAAACTATTCATCTTGTGCATACTTACCATAATTTACTAAAGCATGTATGTACACAGATACATGCCCTAGAGCATTTGGCATCTTGTCGTCTCTGAATTGGCACTATTTTCATGATCATTATTATAGATATACTGAGATTGTTACAGCTAGAAAAAGCAGTTAATTCATTCAGTATCTTCAAGCAGTTTCCGCCCAGAGCTGTACCTGAGTTGGCTATAGAAAGATGATGGATGGAATGATATCCACATTTTCTACTGTGAAATCCTGCAGAGAGGAACCTGAACCCGAAGGCAGCGTGTCTGCGGAGGCGAGAGGAGGAGAAGGCGAATGCGGTCATGTCGGATCCTCAGTCCATGCATCTGGCTTTCCATCCCAGCCTGACAGACCCAGGGAACCCCATGGGCCACCTCTGAGGTATCGATCCCGTCATGTGTGTCAATAAAAACCTAATTAAGACCACTTTAAATGTTTTAGCTCCGCATCCTAACCTTAAAGCCAAATCTCTAGAGATCTGTCTAAGAGCCATTGACACTTTCATGAGCCTCCAAAAACATAGGAAAACTCCAGTGCTGTGGCTATGCTCGACATTATAGTGACTATGAGTCAAAGATGGAGGTATTGGAAAAGTTCCACAATGGGGCAAAAAGAAAAAAACCTAGAAAATAGTTCTTTGAATGTCTTTTCTTCCAGTCAGAGTTTAGTAGCTTTGATACTTGGATACACATGGATGTCCCCTCCTTCTAAAGTTCTTAGAAAACAAAAAATAAGATTGCCTCTGACGTTTTGAGATTCTGAACTGGTGCTGTTCTATTTCAACATCACCTGAAGACCTTCTTGTTCAGAGTTTATGATTCAATTGGCTTTATTGTGTTTCACTTTGTTCTGATTGTAAAGCACCGAGTGACAAGTGAAAGAGCTGTCCAAACACACTTTTCAAACTCCTGAGTAACGCATCAAAGATGTTCACAGCTTGTGTTCTCTTTGTTGTCCAGATGTTGAGTGAAGAACCTCCCAGGAGCATCCAGCTGTTTTTGGACGTCCTACATTTCTTCTGAATCTGGAGCGGAGCAGCGGGAGGTCGACCCCTCGACCTCTGCGTCTGTAAAGTGCGATGCAGTCGAACAATCATCTCCTCACATCCCACACGGACTTCTAACTTTGTGCCTAAGCTTAAATTGTAACAGACAAATGCATTGTAAGCTGCAGATGTTTTTGTACATATTTTGTATATTTATGGATAACCTGTCCGTTTCGATATTTCTGAGACCCGGCCGTGTCATCTGCAGAGCCAGATTGTGTCACTGAATGACTTTAATTCACCTACACCCGTGGTTCACACCCAGCTCAGAGGACTGACATCTTCTCATTTGTGTGTTCAGACAACGGATTTCATTTCTCCTGTGGTGTGTGTCTGTGTGAGTGTGTGTGTGTGTGTCTGAGAGAGACCGAGTGTGTGTCTATATGTGAGTGTGTCGTAGGGGTTTGACCATTCTGTGAATGAACAGATCTCTGGGAGTGTTCTGTAACATGTGGGCATCATCTGGTGTTTGTACCTTTGTTATGAGTTTGTGTTCTAGCAGTGTCGTTACTACGCTTTACCCAGCACTGACGGACAGACTCGCTCGTCCTCTCGGTGTGATTATTGCTTCTCACACGTAGTCGAGGCTCTCTGCATGTTTCAGTTTTTAATAGAGGATTTCAGCTTCTCTTTTTTTAAGTTATGTAAGTTATCTTTTATACGAATATTGTGAATTTCATATCGTCTCCATTTACTTTTGTCGCTGGTTTTACACAAGAAAACTCTTTCTGTGCAGTTCTAATCCTAGACGTAGCCACGTTTCATGCTCTGAGCAGTACAGTATTACAGGAAAACCGATGTCTCGTGTGCTTATCACACTGCTGAACAAATGATAAATAATAATCAAAAGTAATCTGAAATGTTCCTATCATTAAATGTACAGTATGTGTACAGTTTGAAGTAGCCTACAGGCATGTGTCTGAATGATAATGTAGCAATAAATGTCCTTTTTCCAAATAGATTTAGCGAGTGTGTTCTCTACATTACTAACACACAAACACATACACGGCATATACAATATATTATACACAAAACTTTCCATGCTTCAACTGAAACTTTCCTTTTTCTACCTTTCTCTTTATCTCCGAAATAAAACATCTGTTTTCACTGGAATAATAAGATGTTTTACTCTGAAAGAAACTGAGAAAATTTACGACACCTTTGACCTACAGACCTACAGACCCATATCAACATAATGCAAAAGTAAAATCTCTACCTGGTGGTGTATTATGGTGTATTACTGTTCATTTATGCCTAGTACTAATACAATACTACTGTCCTATGCTGGTACAGAATGCTATATCTACATAACATTATCCACCAAAAAACACTTGAAGTGCCTAAATTTACAAGTACAGAGGTATAGGATTATTCCATGTTGTCAGTCTGCACCTTTGCATATTTATATCGTTATTCATGCTTCATAATATTTAATATAATATAAGATAAACCTTCATTTTTCTCAGTGGGTGCATCGTTGAAGTACTAAGAAACATACATAAAAATGCATACACTAAACACACGCGCGCGCACACGCATCAACGTGAACATATGGAATTTTGGAATGTCTGACACGGGGCGGTCAGTGAACGCACCACAGAGGAGGAGGAGGAGGAGGAGGAGGGGAAGGAGGATGAGGAGGAGGAGGTTTGTAGGTTCCACTCAGCCTGCCTGGACGCAGCGGTGAGTCACAGCTCGTATCTCTCTCTCTCTCGGTCTCTGTTTAACCTGAGCGTTTTCTCCTTCTGACCTGATTTTAGGCTAAAGCAGAAGTGAAAGCCCTGAACTAGCTGTTCCCAGACTCTCCCCCCTCTGCCAGCCTCAGTCCTGCAGGGATAACTGCAGAGAAGTACACAGGAATAGAGAAACTTATGGAGAACCTCTAAAGCTTGCGCAGATGAATCCTTAGAAGAACTTAGTTGGTGAATTACATTCAGAAGAAAAGTGTGACGACAACCTGGTAACAGTGGAAGAAAAAGCCTGTACTACTTACGTGTTCCGAACTAACTGCGCGCTATTACTAACTACTTACTGGCATTACCAGGTAATTAACGCACTGGTGATGATGGAACTAAACGTTTCAGCAGTTTTCGGGTTGCCATGTTGTGTGTAAGACGACTGAAGGTGTGGCTGTGAAACATAACTCCCGTAACTTCACAGAGTTTGGCGCTTCAGTTAGAAGCTGATGTTCTTGCAGGACTGTGAGATATGAATGCTTCTGGTGCTCAAACTAATGAATTTAAGTGTCTGAGTGACGCGAAAGGGGGATTTCCCCGGGCTTGGCAACCCCACACTGTCACGTTTACGGTTGATAACTTGTAAAAACAATAGGTTTATCTGCTAAAAACAGCTCGTTAGAAGTTTCAAACTTCAGTTTACAGATCCAGTTAATCTACTTATCAGGATCATCGTTATTATTATTAATTTTATCCAATTTCTTTGGAATTTAGATAACTTTATTTCTGCTCCGCTGTCAAAACCAGTCAAGTTCAGGTGGAAATACAGTACTTCAGGGGTATACATTAAAACATTCAAAGAATAAAATAGGATCAACTAAAAAATTTTAATTGAATAAACCTAGCAGATAGCAAAGTTGACAGGTATGTTTCCATCCCTGATTTAAACCAGCTGAACAGTTTGTGCACAAGAATAAATACTGACAGTATGTGCACATAGTTCATCAGGTATCAGGGATGTATGGGATGGATGTCGGTGCAAGTTTTGTGCAAACTTCGGGAGTCGAAGCATTTTTGCATCATGAGTTGCAAACTGGGCTGTGAAGGAGATCAGATGACAAGGGCAGCACCATCCACATGTTCTCAACTATTGTTGCTGCTGATGACGTGACAATATCAGTATTAACTATTATAAACAACCAATCAGGCATTTGCATCAATACTGTACTGCTCCAGCCGATGTTATCAATCATTATCATTGTTATAATCATGATTATTACTGATGTTTATGATCCTGATGAGCTGCAGGTCGTTGTGGTATTAATAGAATGATGGATCGGAGAGGATGACAGAGTTTTCTCTGCAGCACAATGCCTCCTGTGTCTCTCTGTGTCTCAGACACACAGTTACACATTTGTTGACGAGTATTCCCCTCCAGTGTTTCACCGTGTGTGTGTGTGTGTGTGCGTGAGTGACGTCACCTCGGGTCCTCGCTCGCCTTCGCTGTCGTCATGCGGTGGCTCAGCTCGCTCCGTACAATAGATCCCTGTCACAAAGCACACAGCAGGAGTTGTCCCATGCCACGGCAAAGCCGGTGTCCATTCATTCTGTCTGTCACGCTGTGTGTGTGTGTGTGTGCATGTGTGTGTCCAGCCGTGAGAGGAGCAGCCTGGAGGTCAGAGGTCATCACCATGGCCCAGCATGGCTCCGATGTGAGCTCACGGTCAGATCACAGACTAATCAGAATCACGAACACTTAATCAGTTCATGGGAGAAATTTTATCTAGGTGCGTTTATAAAAAAAAGAGACACCAAGTAAAAGAAAAGAAAAGAAATCGAAGTATAAAGTATATGTTCATGTACATATTGGATAACCAGCAGAGAGTCAGTGAGTGGGGCGAATAGTACGTGTCTGTAAACTGTAATTGCAGAGTGACTCTGGCACGGTTGGATGAGTATTTACACTGACAGATGAGGTTTGTTGTGATGAGTGTTATTAGGAATAATAAAGCTCTCAGAGTAAACCTACGCTGAGGGAGGAGTGTGACTGCTGTGTAAACACCACCAAACCTGCTTTGTCGCTCCTCACGCCTCTCTCCTGTACAGGCACTAATCCTCAAATAACTAATCGACACAGGTCGACTAATAACAACTACTGGCAACTGTTCCAGTAACCGAATGGTCAGTCATGGTATGTAGACGATTTGAGATGAAAGAAATAAACATAACTTCAGAAAAACTCAACAAAAGATTCTGGCTCCATCCCGGCAGAGATATTGCTCCACATTTTTCAGACTACCAAGGGCAGAGACTGCAGTAGTGTAAGTATCAGGACAAGTGAAGAATTCTACTGATTAACAGGAGGAAACAGAAGGAAGAACAACTACGCTATCCATCTTTGATGTCTTGTAATTCTTCACAGTTTTCCCCACATTTTTTAAACCAAACACAAGTTTTCCCTTGCCAGCGTTGCCAACTGCTTGCACATGTGGAATGTGAATCTGTTTATTCATAGACTTTGGGGCGGACCAGCTCTAAATTTGAAGTGTCTTTGAATATAAAGCAAAGAATTGAATTTTACCGGGGGCGCTACTTTGTGTCCTGACTCTGTCCCCTGCAGTTGCTCTGAGGCGGCGTGAGGATGGAGCCTCGCCGGCAGCACAGTCTGGGCCGCAGCCCGGACGGCTTCGGGGTGCGGGTGCAGGTCCAGGGGATCAAAGGTCAGCCCTTCGTGGTTCTGAACAGCGCGGGGCAGGAGCGCCACCGGGACGTCTCGGTCATCACCCACCAGGTGGGCTGTACCCCTGGCGTCCTGCGCAGGTGTGAGGAGGCTCCGCCCCCTTCCATCCTGCACTACCAGCAGCACCCAGAGATCCTGCGACCCTACGACCCTGAGAGCAACGACTTGACCGGGGTGGTTCCCCCGAAGCCCAGGATCCCTCTGCCCGCCCAGGGGCCTGTGGGGGAGCAGGCAGAGGTGGCGCCCCCCTCAGGCCGGGGGCTGCCCGCGCACTCCCCAAACTCTGTGGAGACAGACTCCATCTTATCTGTGGGGAAGCTGATCAGCAGGTTCAACAGCACCCACCAGAGGGGCCGGGGGCCCCCCAGGAACAGGCTGGACCCGCAGCAGTGTCGCAGGTCTCGGAGCGCAGACAGTGGTCGCACCTCAGACTCCTCCGGCTCGTCCCCCTCCTCCTCCTCCTCTTCGTCCTCCTCCTCCTCCAGCAGGTCTTCCTCTCTCAAGGGCGTCCAGCCAGTCAGCCTCAGTGGGCCCTACCCCCCGGGGTCAGCCCGGGCCAGGCTGCTGGGAGGAGAAAACGCTTCAGCGAACAAGAGGGAGGAGAAGATGCCGACGAGATCCACACACGCTGCAAAGCTGCTTCAGAGAGCGGAGAAGCCCTCGCTCTGCAGGTCCTGCAGCGATCAGACCGAAGACTCTGATGACAGAGATTTGCAGGTAGACACACCAACACAAGGTCATCTGCACTTTTCAATTCATTTAAAGGGGACCTAGAATGAAAAGGACACAGGCCAAAGATGCATGCCAGATCCAAAAACACATCCTCATTTGTCCTCAAATGAAGTTAAAAAATTAGCAAATCTGAATATATGAAGCTGGATGTGGACATGCCTGATTGCTGCATTACTGTGGAGCATGTTAACACTTAGTTCAGAAGAAAGTTGGTAAACTCATTTGTTCAGCAAGTCACATGATAATTTGTGTCAGTGGCAGGCAGGACGGCCAATCAGTAACATGTGGTTTTCGGATAAACATGAAATGGCACCAGGTCTGTGCAAAAATGGACTATAATATTCACACTGGTATTTCTGATTAAACAAGGGTGAATTCTTGGTCCCCTTTACTTGATATCATTGAATTTGATTTACTGGCTGCACGCTCTCTAACAGGTGACCCCTGACCTCCTAAAGGGGCAGCAGGAGCTCTCTGTGGACCCACCCGAAGACACCACCAAACAAATACTGTTCACCTACCTCAAGGACGGGTGAGTGTTTCTCACTCCTGAGCTCTTCAGGAATAGTTGGACATCATGGTAATCATCATGAAACTTGATGTCTCCCCATATATAAAATACAAAGCTAAAAATGCCCCATTAGAAAAGACACTGTTGTCTATTAGTACATTTAGCTACAGTTTTAGAGAAGAATAGAGAAGAATATAAGTGACAATAGCCTTGGATAAAACAGCTGATGCTTCTAATAGTAAAGTTTATTTGTCATTGTGCATAGAAAGTGTTGCTGTGCATCACATCTTTGTCAGATGAGTCAAATCGGATGTCACGTGTTCATTTGTGAGATGTTTGAAGGTCGCAGTGCCACTTTCAGACTTGGCTTCTTTAAAAGGGTTTAATGTCTCAGTTTGTGGTTGAGCACCATCGCTCTCTGTCTCCGACTCTTCCAACCTGCAGCACCTTGTGCCGATTATCTGCTGGCTGTGATCATTGAGCGCTCGCAGACCGATAAGAGGCTGCAGCTCCAGCTGTGTGTGCTCACCAGCGGTCAGGAATGCCGAGCATGTAATGCCTCCACTGATAAAACAACCTCTTCACACGGAGCCGTTTTTAGATCCATCGGCGCATCTATAAAATATGTGCCGAGGTGGGGCTGAAAAAGAGAGTTACATCTTTCCCTTTCTCGCCACAGATGGAGCTTCACGACTCTCTAAATCCATTTTTATCTTTTAAACCTGTCAGTGGTGTTTGTGGGTGTGCGGTAAACATTTGTCTTGCTTCTCAGGGCGACTGAAGAAGACTCCACCACCCAGAGGAAGGTCAACCTGCTCCTTGAAAGTGTGAACAGCGTGAAGTGGAAGACAGAGCAAAGTCTGGCGAAAGAGGAAAGGGTGTGTGTGTGTGTGTGTGTGTGTGTGTTCGTCTGTCTGTGTTTGGTGTGATTTTAACGTCTTTGTTGGGACGTCTGGGTGATTGTGTGCTGTCGGACGTCTCCCAGGAATCAGCCGAGGTGAAGCTCCTGCAGGAGAAGCAGGCAGCGCTGGAGAGAGAGGTGTCTGAGCTGAAGCAACGACTGGAGACTGAGATGAAGGTGTCATGGAGCCACTTCCTGCTGTGCTGACTCAGCCCCGAAACACTCACTTCCTGTTCCTGTGGCTGATGGCGCTCCTCTCTACCTAACCTTACATGGACAACAATAGCCTTACTGTTGAGCTTACTATAAACAAGACAACAACTGCATTAGGGCACGAGTTAGAGAATATTCTATCCTCATTTCCTTTTATATGCTGCAGAGAAAGAGTTAGGGTTAGGTAGGTAGTTAATGTCCACAGTTAATGTCCACATTAAATTTATTACTACCCACATATCGTCAATGATATATAATTATGGGAAAAGTAGAAGGGGCGTGGCTTGTCCCACTTCCAACAGTCAAGCATATGTATCTCTCTCCTTTATTTGTTCAGACACCTACCTAAAAATATCCCGATCCCAAAGTTTGCACCATCCAAAGCCTTCATCCTATTCATAACTCTCATAACTTCTAGCTTTGCTAGTGCAGATTCATTCTTGATACAGTGAGGTGATTATGATTTTGCATAATGTGACTGACTTTGGAATGCTACTCGTAGCATTACAAATATGGGTTAACAGGTTAATGTCTGCTTCATGGTAGTGTCTTATTCAGACTGTTGTCTTGTGAATGTCTCTGTTGTTGGGTCTGGCAGAATGAGAAGACTCTGGCCAAGGCGTGTGAAAAGGCCAGAACAGAGAAGAAGAACCTGCAGGAGGAGGTGACCAGGAGTCAGAGCGAGCTCCAGCAGCTCAGGGATAGGCTGGCGGAGGTGGAGGCGGAGCTTCAGTCCACCAAAAAAGAGTGAGGGTCTCACCCATAGACTGTATATGAACAAATGGACGTAGTCTGCCTGTCTGAAAAGTGAAGCCAAAATGGAGGTGACTTTGCTTTCAATACCACTTAGATCTGCAACGGTTGGCTCCAAAAGTCAGAAAACGTCATTTTCAATCAATCAATCAATCAAACAATCAATAATGACTCATTTAATATTTCTCAAACCAATGGGTGACATGATGGAGGGAACCTTATGTGGACGATAGGGTGGGGCTTGCTGCTCTTCAGCCCCACCCTATCACCCACATAAGCTTCAAAAATTCAAGATGGCGGCGCCCCTTGAGCCCGTCAGAAACCAGTGGGTGATGTCACGGAGGGGAGGGGCTTGGTCTAACTTGCAAAACTTAGCATGAATGTCTCATTTCCTGCAAATATTCAGATGAAACAATGGGTACCACTCTCAGATCTGCATAGCAAACATGAGGCTGGAAGCAGATCAGACTGAATAAACAGGAGACGCATGATATTCTTTTCATTGTTATGATTAACAATGATCACAATATTATGGTTGTTGTTATTATAATATTACAGGACAACCGTGTCTGATTTTGTCCCAAAAGCGAAACGTCTGGAGGTTGTTAATGTCTCCAGATGATTCAACGGCATGTTTTGTGAGAATCCAGTCTCTCATTTTCAGTGATTTGGTTCTGACACAGGCAGAAGCTACATTTAAGTTTAAGTTTTTCTCAAAATATAAACGATATTTCTTAAATATCATTGAAGTATGTTTCTGTCCATAGGTGGTGGGGGTCACTGGAAGAGACTTCACTGATATCACATGATTTAAGTTAAATCTTATAAACATAAAAGGCTTTGCCAGAGAGCAGGTTAATAAAAGAGATGTTCTGTGTGATTTCTACTGGGTGGTTAGGGTTGTATTTGTACAGGGCCAGGCCAGCGTTTCTCCTGCCTTAATACAAAACTAAACTCTGCCTCTTGTTCATCCCACAGATATGCACATGGTGTTTGTCTTGTTCTGTAACTCTGAGTCAGAGATAACAAACTCACTCCTCAAAATTTCCCCGATGATTGTTCCTGTCAGTATACACTGCTGCAAAACCCAGAGAATCAAATTAAGCTCGGCATTTTCCATGGACGGGAAATGAAACCTGTTAGTTAAATAGAGAAGACACACACACACACACACACACTGTAGCCTCAGAGGTCACTCAGGTGAACTGTGATGTATGATCTAATGAGAGTCATTTGACTGAACTCGGAGCCAAATACCATCAGGATTTGGTGTGCAGATATCCTTTTCTTTGTTATCTGGTCCCATCCACGACCTTAACAGCAGGGGAAACATGTCGGTGTGTGTCTGTCAGGCTGACTCAGATGAAGGCGGAGAGGGAGAGATCTAAGGCCGAGATGAAAGACCTCCAGCAGCAGCTCTCTGACATGCATGATGAGCTGGACCAGGCCAAGAAGGCAGAGGTGCTAAACACAGAGAAAGAAGTCCTCCTGAAGGTAAATGAAACCACATGAAGGCTAACCAGGAGCAGCTGTGAAAACCCCCGTGACGCTGCATTCCCATCCATTGTCCGGCAGGAATTGGCACAGCTGCACATGGACTTCCAGGAGATGCTGCAGGTGAAGGAGGAGCAGGAGGAGGTGCTGCACCACAGGGAGCGGGAGCTCAACGCCCTGAAGGGGGCGCTCAAAGAGGAGGTGGAGACGCACGACAGCTACATGTCTGCTCTGAAGAACGAATATGAAAATGAGCTGGAGAAGCTGCTCAGAGATTTGGATCTGGCCAAAGAGGTACAAGCAGAAAAACACACATGTATTCTGGTGCTTAGCACTTAACTGGGACCTAGAATAGGTTCTTTGGTTTTGGAAGTTGTGAAGTCTTTTGTCTTGCAAACAATGTAAAGTCATGTTATCATTCGCATTAGTGGCAGCCAGTCAGTGTAGAGCCCAAATGTGGTTGACATGAGCATGAAAAAGCACCAGATCTGAGTAGGAACAGACCATAATAATCCCACAAATGAAAATAGGACTGTAACACAGCGTCTTAAATGTTTCTAGTGAAATTTATACTCCCAACAAGAAGTCATTCTAGGTCCCCTTCAAAGTTGAACCAAGATGTTGTGATTCTTTTCCCCCAGAGCAACACTGTGCTGGGCCAAGCCAAGGTGGAATCAGACGAGGAGAGAGGGGCGGCGGAGGCGCTGCTGAAGGAGCTGCATCAGGAGCGGGATCAGCTGAGAGCCAAGGTGCAGGAGCAGAGCGGCAAGGTGGATCAGCTGACTCAGGCCCTGCAGGAGTGTAAGACCACCGAGAGGCTGCTGGAGCAGAGAGTCAAGCAGCTGGAGGTGAGGAACCCCACGCAGGCGCGTTTAGACAGCCCGCTCTAAGGGCTTTTGTTTTTGGTTTTGTTTTTGTCTGCAGCATTTGTCGTTCAGCTGCTGTTTTCTGTGTCCTCCAGAGGGAGAAGCAGCAGGTTGAGGAGGCGTTGAAAGATGTGAGGAAGAACGAGGAGGAGATGTGTCAGTCTAACAAGTCGCTGCTCACTCGCCTGGAAGACGTGCAGGTAACACAAGGCTGCTGCTCATTCATTACTTCTCCTCTCGCCTCGCAGGTTTTCTACAGTTTTCACAGTCATCGTTTGATTAATTTCTGATGATTTACTGCTCCTAAAACGTTGTTTACTGGTTAAAGTGGTAACATATTAAGTACACACATACACACGATACAGTGGGTTAGACTGGAGGTATATCGATAAAATCTGTTCATCTACTTTATTATCTTAGCTGCTTCGTCCCTTTGTTCGTCCCACGGAAATTCACCCTGGACACCTAGAAATTCACTCTGGACACCTAGAGCCAATTTAGTCTCTCTAATCAACCTATGAATGCATATTTTAGAGCTGTGGGAGAATATATACAGGAAGTTCCTGGGTCTGACCTCTTGCTAGGTTTAATCAAATGAGTAATGCATTTAGATCATTAGTTGTTCAGTCAACTCTGTCTTCATAAAGGGCATGTAAAAGTTATACGATTGCGACTAACTACGCATGTTTCTGCCTTGTCTTCTGGATTTGTTCAAAGTGATTTTCAGCCTTTTTCTCTCCGTTTCTCAGGGCAAGTTGACCAAACTGAATCACGAGCACAGAGAGCTGAAGGAGAAGCTGAAGGAGGAGAGGAAACAAGTGGAGGAGCTGTGGAAGGCCAAGGCCGAGCTGGAGGACGAGAGGCGTCTGCAGGACAGGGCTGTGGAGCAGCTCCAGAGGAAGGTAAAGGGTGGACCTGCAATATTTATTAGCCCCACTGGGAAAAATCTGCATTTTTTGGAGCCAGACGAGACCTGAAAAATCTTGTTTTCTTAACCCCGAAGCTGCGTGAGAGCAGCAGAAACAGCTGATGTTTCTTATGCCTGGATTACAGGCATTATGCCCCATTTCCTTAAACCTGAGACTTATCTGACTGTGGAAGCTCTCTGTTTGTCTGTGCGCGCAGATGAACAGCATCATGGAGGAGTGCGAGGCGTCCACAGATGTCCTGCAGGACCAGGTCGACGAGGCCAGAGAGAGGAGTCAGAGGGAGCTGGACGAGCTGCGGAGACAGCTGCAGGAAAAGGGAGCAGAGCTGGAGAAATCCCGCCTGGCCGCCAAAAAGCTGCAGGAAGAGGTGTGGTGCTCGCCGTCGCTCTGAGTCACAGCTCAGCCGTTTGTGGCTCTTTTGCCGTCGTTATCGACACCAAAAGAAAAACAAAGGAGGTGTGGAGCTCGGGGGGGGGGGTTGTAGGGACCCAAACGGAGAAAGAACAACAGTCCAAACTCAATAGCAAGCTTGAATAAAGCTGATAGAAAGAAATCAAACATGTTACAAGAGCTTGAAATGAAATCTATGACAACAGTTGCGGCCTCCCTGATTTGTTTTGAAATCTACTCGTGTGAGATAAAGCAGAAGTATCCCGAGCTGCGTAACCAGACGGGGTCGACTCCCTGTTTGTGCTGCTCCAGCAGGAGCTGCCTGTCCCCTTATCTTTTCCCTGACTGACTGACTGACTGTGTGTGTTTGCTCTGCGTGCAGCTGCTTCCTCTGGAGGAGGATCTGCGGCGCAGTCGCAGGGAGCAGCAGGAGGCGCAGCTGCGGGCCCGGCAGCTGGAGCAGAAGCTGGAGGAGCTGGAGGAGCAGAACACGGCGACGGTCGGGGAGAGAGAGCGGCAGCTCCGGCTCATGGAGGTACTCTCCGTCTCCGGGAACTTCCCCACGATTCCTCCCACGAACGCAGCTCATCCCTCACGGGACCCGAGCACGTCTCCAACGCAACCTGCAGCGTGACATCATACAGATGATTCAGATTTCCAGCCACAGATGTCGAGTGCAGAGCGTAAATTACATCCACCGTCATGTGAATGATCATAGACTGCTGCAACAAGAAGAAAAATCACACACACCCCTCTTTCTCTCCTTCTCTCTCTTCCTTTCAAACTTTCTCTTAGCCATGGATGTAGTGTGACGGTGCACACGTCCTGCCCAGGTCACGCTGTGTTTTTTATGCAAATCATACCAGGACGGAAGTGGCCGCAGCGGTTCCAGAGAAGAGTTTTGAATAAAGTGAGATCGAATGATCCAAAACAGCTTTGAGTTCACAGGAAATCGCCACCTTTAGCTCTGATATTAAAGTCGTTGTTACTAAAGTATTCAAGCAGACAACCACGACCCTTACATAAAAGCGTATGTTTATGTTCACATCATGTTTGCCCCATCAACATGGCAACATTAAACCTCTCTCTCTGTCTAGTTCTGAACATTGTCCCTGCAGCTGCACTCAGTTAATCCTGCAGCAGCTCTGATTACATGTGATTCGTTGGATCTGTTTGTTTCTCTGGTCCTCCAAGAGTTTGGTCTGGAATCGGCGCATTAAATCAAGTTGAACTGAGCTGAAATGATCTGAATCAGCATCGGCGGCCATCTAATGTTGATCAAGAGCCAACTTGTGTGTAGAGGAGTTCGTCCCTGCTGGGAGGAGTTCACCTGCTCGGGTGTCACTGTTTGCTCTCGTGTCTCCAGAGCAGCGAGGACGTGTCCGCTGTTTGTCCTGCAGAGTGATACCAGCAGCTCCGTGTTGACTCTCAGCTCGGTGTTTACTGTACTCAAGTTATCGGACCTGTCTGGCTGGAATCTTCTCTCACACATCAGCGTTTTACTCCTCCACCTCCACCTCCTCCCGGGTTACCACCCTGGTTCTCCCTTGACCCTAACCCCCAGCGAGACATTCATCTTAATGTACAGTGATATACAGCTCCGCCTTCAAGTCTTAGCAATGCAATAACAGCTGATTTTTATTTATTATTATTATTTCAGCGTGAACGCCCCTTATGCTCAAAAGCATTAAGAAAGTTCTTTTGCCATCTATGCACGAACAGACAGACCGGGCACGTAGGAATCCTTGTGCTGTTTTCCCATAGAGTCACAAGCTGGAAAGGCGGAGAGAAGTGAAGAAACACAGAGGACAGATAAATGATAGCAGACTGGACCGGCCAACAGGAAAGGGCAAAGGAATGTAACGCTGTACACAATGAAAATAGAGAAACATAAACACTGTAGGAAGCTTGAAAGAAAACACACAGAAAACATGATTTACAAGACAAACATATAGAAAGGCTGTGGCCTTGATGGATATATAGGGATAATGCACGTGCATGTTTAAATATTTGAAGAATTAGTAGATTTGTGCATTACAAACAAACTTATGGAAACTTGTGAATATCACATCAGTCATTTTAAAATGAAAGAGGGAGGCTGTGAAAATACAGTCACTCAGTGTTGTGTACGTTTTTTCTGTTTGTGTCGTAATAATGTCAGAAATAAACAGTGATTATCATTAAAACTTTGCCGAAGCAGCTAATCAGCTGGTGACCTTTTGCACTGTGAACGTGAGACCTGCCTGTTTTGACCTGTCTGTCTTCCTGTCTCTCTCTCTCTCTCTCCTGGCAGGGCCGGATCAGGCAGCTGGAGGAGGATCTGAACGATGAGCGCGGCAGCGGCGACCGCATGATGGAACGATTAGACAAAGCCAAAGCTCAGGCAGGTTTCCTCCCCTCTCCCGCTCTGATTTCTTCCTCTTTCTTTTTCCCACACAAATTCTCATCGTGTGTTCCCAAAATGTTTTGCACGGGTCGGATTCTGCCCCGTCTTCAGTTGGAACGGCATGTGTTTCTATCGTAAACACGTTGCGAGGGTTTCTCACGTTTCGCACAGACACTGAAAGCTGCTGACAGATGAGTCCTGTGTTGTTTCATGTGTGCTAACGTCCGCCTCCGAGTCTCTGAGCCTCCGAGCCCTGCATGGACGTGTCCTGCTCTCTGCTGTCGGTGGCTGTGAAGTAGGCCACCGTCCATGGCAAGCAAAGCGCTGCAGACTAATTGACACAAACACTGGTTTTGGATGCAGTGCAAACACAAAAAAGAAGAAAAAAAAAAGCTGCTTACTATTGTGAGCGGGTTTTCCCCACTCCCTGCTCGGGGGCCTCTGGATGTTTGTGAGAGGAGAGGACAGAGCCCTCAGATCCAGACCAGACAGCATTTCCTCTGATTTTTAGGAATTAAGCTGAAAGTGCAGGTGGTGCCTGTTTTAACCAGGTTACAGCTGCGTTTTTCAGTCGACGTGGGAGGGGAAAAGATGTAAACATGTGCGGGTCCACATTCATCTCTCTGCTGTGTTGTTAGTAACTGGGCCAGAGATAGGAGCTGTATTAAAAAAAAAAGAAAAGTAAACCAAGTTCTTCAGTAGAGTTAATCACTGAGTAGATACAAAAGGAATAGAAAGACTCAAATAGAGCTGGTTTATCCCGGAGTCAGAGCACTTTCCCTCAGAGGCTGAACTGTGCTCCTGATGTGTAACAGCTGGATCAGATGAGGAACGAGCTGACGCAGGAGAGAGCGGCGAGGCAGGACCTGGAGTGCGACAAGACCAGCCTGGAGAGACAGGTACGCACCAGTACACGCCCCAGAAACCAGTATGGACCGCCACAGAACCTCTGAAACCAGTCCAAACCAGCGTGGACTAGCACAAACCGGCACAGACCATAGAAAACCATGTAGACCAGTACGGGAACGGATTGTATAGGCCGGCACAGACAAATACAAACATTATAAAGCAAAACAGAGGCGTAAGGACCTCACATCAAAACCAGTCCAGACAGCCTAGCTCCATTTAAACTGTAACAGTGTAAATCTATCGATGCAAAGTGTCTATTCATGCCCGTGAATAACTGTCTGTGGCTGTGATGGGCAGAATAAAGACCTGAAGAGCAGAGTGACTCAGCTGGAGGGCTCCCAGAGAAACAACCAGGACTCCGTCGTCTCCAAACTTCACAGCCGCGTGCAGGAGCTGGAGGAGCGGCTGCAGGTGGAGGAGAGGTGAGACATTTCTGTCCATTAGTTGGGTGTATATCCATTAGATGGATGTATAAATCCACGATTTCCCAGATGGCTTTGTTTGAACCAAAGCTAAATCTGTCTCACTGACTTGGTGACCTGGTGGGAGTTCTGTGATTTGCATAAACCTAACTCCCCTTCCTGAACTCCTGAAAACTCTGGATCTGGTGCGACCTGGCTGTGCTATTTGCCCTCAGAGACAACAACAACCTGCAGCAGCTGAACCGTAAACTGGAGCGCAAAGTAAAGGAGATGAAGCTGCAGGCGGACGAGGAGACCATCAACCTGCAGAGCGAGAGAGACCAGGTGGGACACGCACACACACACGCACACACACACACACACGCTCTTTACATGCAGACTCCAGCGTGACACAGCGTGCGATCTGTGTCTGCAGCTGACTCAGAGGCTGAAGACGGCGAAGCGGCAGATGGACGAGGCGGAGGAGGAGATCGAGCGACTGGAGCACTCCAAGAAGAAGCTGCAGAGAGAGGTGGACGAGCAGGTGGAGGCCAACGAGCAGCTCCACGCCCAGATGAGCGCCCTGCGCACCGAGATGAGGTGACCGCCTGCATCCTTCTGCCTTGCCTGCGTCGCCATTTACCCTCAGCTCCAACTGACCAAACCTTGTTCTTGCATCCACAGGCGGAAGAAGAAATCGCCTCTCCTCAGGGCCGCGGAGGACGACGGCACAGACGTGGAGAACGGTGGAACTGACTAAAGTGTGATTAAAAACAAAAAGTCTGTCCAAAAAAAAAAAACAAACTCCGGACTCTATTAAGGACTGTGAAGAAATCTTTCATCCAACACTGAATTACACTCGTAATCACTTTAACAGCTCAGGTGTGAGTTCATGTTGTTTCTGGGCGCCTCGCCGACGCTGACCTCTTGTGGCCATTTGTGAAACTACAAGATCAGCGACGCAACAAACTGGGAGATTTACCTGGAATTCAGCACTTTGTTTCCTAAGTTATTCCTTTGCTGTGTGACCTAATAAGCTGCAAACTAATCAATAAATGGATTAAAAATGATTTCTGGACATTCACTCGTGTCTAAGTGCATCTGGAAACAGGCTATGAAATGGAAATGTAGAAATGTTTTGGTTCAAGGGAAAAAGTCGCAAAATCATCTTTGAATTTGTGTTAATGGAGATTAATTATAAATCTCAGCTGTTCACCACTCTGCCATGTGAGTGTGTGTGTGCTGACTGTGTTTTGATTGTGTGTGTGTGTGTGTGTGTGTGTGTGTGTGTGTGTGTGTGTGTGTGTGTGTGTGTATGTGTGTGTGTGTGTGTGTGTGTGTGTGTGTGTGTGTGGATCAATGGCTGGAGCTGAGTGGCTGCAGCAGTGGGGGGGGGGGGGGACTGGACGTCCCGGGCTCTGAGGTCCAGAGCTTCACACTGCTGAAGATCTACAAGTTCTACCAGCAGTGAGCTCAGCACTAACACACAACACAAGGAGGGCAACATGAGGCAACACTGTGCACTCAAACATGGAATACTCAAGGAATTCCTGGCAGAATTCCTGGGGACGTTCGTCTTGGTCGTAAGTAGCCGTTCCCATTTTATATTTGCTATTTTGCACATTTGTTTTTGCTTTAGTGAGTCAGAAGTTGTCATTTCTCCTCAGACTGATGTGCATGGAAGTTCTTTATGTGTGGGAGAGGTGCTGAGAGTGTGTTGACCGTGTTGTGCTGCTCTGCCCTGTGTGTGCCAGCTGTTTGGCTGTGGCTCGGTGGCTCAGACCGTCCTCAGCAGGAACACCCTGGGCGAGCCGCTCACCGTCCACATCGGCTTCTCCGTGGGACTGATGATGGCAGCGTACGTGGCCGGCGGAGTCTCAGGTAAAGCCTGTCTCGCAACCTTCAGCGGCTCCACAAAAAAACAAAAAAGCATTATATCTGTAAATCTGCATTTTCTGATCTTGATGCCAGGAATTTGCATCAGATAGTTCAAAGAGATTGTGAAAGGGTGTGAAACACCTGTTAGGCTCATTTCACAGGTGATCGGAGTCAATGTTTTTAAAAGAAACATAGTTTGGAAAACTAGAAAAAAGAACCATGATTTCATTCATAGGATCCCACATGATTTGATCATAGTTTAACTGATGGAATTTTGTGAATCACTGTTAACGGATGCTGGTGCGATCCTGTCAAATAACCAGAAAAATGAGATCAATATTAACAATGGGGTTTTTTATCAGTTTGCTATTGGTCGTTCAGCATCTGCACTGCCTCTAATCTGCTGCTGGACCTGTTGGACGGACTCCACGATGCAGTCATTCATATTTAACACAGACAGAGCCTGTGCTGGTACCGAGGCCTGCAGGCTGTAACAGTCCAACCTCGCAGCTTCCTGTTCCTCTCCCCAGCTCCGCTGTGGGCGGCGGCGAGCAGCCACAGCGAACGTGCTGCGAGCATTGATTGGTTAGCGCGCGGCCTCTCCGGGGTCACAGAGAACCTCGGGCACCAAACGTCCTCAGAGTCCATCGATCACGGGCCTCGCTCGCTGGCTGTGACTGTGACACGGACCAAACTCCAACCTGCTCCATCCGAGCACGGCTGCGGCCACGTTTCACATCCAAAGGTCCAGAGGAGACCGGATGCAGGCCGCTCTCACGTTTGATGTACTTTATTTTGGACTGGATGGATGTCCACACATAAACACACGTGTGCGTCAAGCGAGCAGATGTAGAGACAGGATCTTTTTCTGCTGTCTTCAATTATGAATGTCCATGAACTCTGTAACCTGGGAGAGGAAACATTTGAGCTGTGTCCAAGGGAGGCTGGAGAGTAGAGATCAGAAGGGGAAAAAATAGAGGAAAAATAGCATTTGCTGTCAAGGGTGAAGAGTGAGACCAAAACCTGAGAATGAACCAAAAAGCAGATCAATCTATATAGTAGTAGAACATGGAGCAGTAGTGTGATCAGAGGTTGAACCTAATGCATATTACTGTAACTTAGTAGGTATTTGTGCCCTTTTTGAGGGCGATTGGCGCTAATTTAATGACACAACCTCTAATTGCTGTGCCATTTGTTTGATACGTTTGACATGTTTTGTCATGCCAACATAATCTGATCGTTTTGTCCCTGAGCGAGTGAGAAAGTAAAAACATTTGTGACCTTGACTTGATGGATCCATTATTATATGTCCACCTATTCAATTTGACAGCACTTTCATTTGTAAAGATTTACCCCCAAAATGCGTAAGTTCTTAACAAGCTAGTTTTCTTTCCTGTACTTTTACTCGTATTTAAGTAAAATGTCATCAGAGCAGTGGTACTTCTACTTCAGTAGAATATTTTACCACTCTCTCCAACTCTTGGAATGATAACATCATGTTGCTTGATAATGCCAGAATCTTTTGTAGACTGAGGGAGAAAGTTATTTGTTCCAAAACTCAACAATTATTTAATATATCAGTGCATTCAAGTACCGTGGGAGGCCCAGAAGACACTGAACAGATACTCATAAACCTTTCAGTAAGCATGAGCGTGCAGGTCAGACAGATTTCTGCAGCAGGAAAGCTTAATGCGAAAAGCAGAATGAAAGTCGTTATTGCTTTTTTTTGTTTTAACTGAAAGGTTGAATCTCTAGCATGTGGCTGTGTTTCTGCACCGCCCCAGGGCAGCTCCCTGCCCCTGCTGCCCAGGGTAAATGTGACGGCCTCACTAATGATGGAGCGGACCTCATGCCAGCCTCACCCTGCCTCACCCTGCCTCACCCTCTACTGTGCCCCCCCCCCCAGGAGGCCACGTGAACCCTGCGGTGTCTCTGGCCATGGTCATTCTGGGCAAGCTGAAGATCTGGAAGTTTCCCTTCTACGTCATCGCTCAGTTCCTCGGGGCCTTTGCCGGAGCGGCCGCTGTCTTTGGGCTGTACTACGGTGAATACGCCTGTGCTCTGCTCCCACACACACACACACACACACACACACACACACACACACACACACACACACACACACACAAACTAGAACAGTTCACATCTGTCCCAACAATGATACAAGGTCTTTTAGGTCCTAAAAATCCACCAGTTTAGTCTTATTGCCCTGTTTGTTTTCCTCCCTTTATGTGAGGTTGACTTTGATTCGTCCATTGAGGTTAAAGGCCTCCAGTGGTCCCTCATTTAGCTTCTTATGAAGAGTCAAATAGCTCTGTAATATTTCATGAAATTGCCTTTTCTGAAGAGGAAAAACTGCAGTATTGAAAGATGGTTTACTTGTGTAGATGTCCTCGATTTATAGCAGGAATTTAATTTGTTTTGTGTGTCCTCTGTTTCCATTGATATTACACAACATATGATATAAAACCCCTGTAGTTTGCCCTATATTTATCATTATAGTTCACTTTATCGACATAATATGTCCTGGAAAGCTATAACTAAACCATTAATAAATAAATAAAGTAGCAGCTGGCAGTGATCCTCAGAGGCCTCAGACCGTCACCTCTCAGCTGTGAAAGGTTTCTGCACAGACTCTGAGGGATCGAAATGTTTCTTCTCCTCCCAGACGCCTTCATGGACTTCACCAGCGGGATTCTGTCGGTGACGGGCATCAACGCCACGGGTCACATCTTCGCCTCCTACCCGGCGCGACACCTGTCGGTGCTGGGCGGCTTCATCGATCAGGTGAGCTGCGACCCAATGACCTCCCGTGTGCCTGGCGCCTCCTCGGCCTCCGAGCCCTGCCGAGACCGCAGCGTAAATGCTGCTAATGCAGAATTGATCGCCCCACTTAGTCAGAGAGCAACCCCCTCTAATCTGCTGCTTCGTTTTTTGGGTCTGATGACCCATTTCCTGCTATTCCCTGGAACGTCAGATCCATACGCGGCACCATTTCCCGTCTTTTTGGTCAGCGCAGTGATCCAAAAATAACACGTCTAAGCTCTGGAAACCAGGTGAACTGCTGGGACGCCTCCAGTCAGAGTCCCAGAGATGCTTAGTGCCACAGTGATGTGATCTCAACAGCGGAAAGTCAGACCAGAGTTAGGTAGAACAGATCTGCAGACCTGCAGGGATGATGGAGCTGTGTGTGCTGAAGTTAGAGCGATGATTAGCTGCAACAAGTAAAAGTTTCATTGACTATTAATTGATTTATAAAAGATTAATAATCAATTGATTCAAGCATTTTAAGCCAAAATTCTCTCTCCCATAAATGTAAATATGTCCTGGTTTCTTCAGTCTGTCACCAGCAACACTTTATAAGGCCTTATCCAAGCCTTTTTATTTTCACAGTTTTCGCATCATTTTATGAACCAAACAATCGATTCATCAAGAAAGTAATGGACGGATTAGTCGACTACAATGATAATGGTTTGCTGCAGCAGTAGGGATGATGGAGCTGGTTACGATGATGGAGCTGAGCGTGAAGTGTGTCTCATATGTCTCATATGATTCAGGGCTGTGAGCTGTGTCAGCTGGATGTGATGATGGTGTGTGTGTGTGTGTGTGTATGTGTGCTGCAGGTGGTGGGGACGGGCATGCTGGTCCTCTGCATCCTGGCCATCATCGACGGCGGGAACATCGGCGCTCCTCGGGGCGTGGAGCCTCTGGCCATCGGCCTGATCATCATGGCCATCGGCGTCTCCATGGGGCTGAACTGTGGGTACCCCCTGAACCCCGCCCGGGACCTGGGCCCCCGCCTCTTCACCGCTGTGGCCGGGTGGGGCATGGAGGTCTTCAGGTAACTGCCTGGTCACTGAGCAACGCTAAGACGACTGTTGTGAGGTGGAAAAAGTGACTGACATAACTGTACGTGACTGGGACATATGTTATATTGAAGTGTATCGGAGAATGTTATTGAGTATGTGCCTGAGCTGCTGTGTGATTATATAATGTCACATGCGCTGGGCAGATGCTGCCAATATTTGTGAATGATCCAGTGATCCCAGCGCTCCCAGTGTTTACAGTCTCAGTCGGATCCTCTCTCTCTCTCTCTCTCTCTCTCTCTCTCTCTCTCTCTCTCTCTCTCTCTCTCTCTCTCTCTCTCTCTCTCTCTCTCCCTCTCTCTCTCCAGCACTGCAGATTACTGGTGGTGGATCCCCGTGGCCGGGCCCATGGTGGGCGGCGTGGTCGCGGCCGTGCTCTACTACCTGCTGATCGAGCTGCACCACCCCCGCCAGGAGGTGGAGAAGCCCCACGAGGTGGAGGAGGAGGAAGAGGAGGAGGAGGACGACGACGAGGACAGCAGCCTGAAGGACAAGTACGAGATGATCACCATGAGCTGAACGCGAGGAGACAGACGGCCTTCGCCCATCGACACAGACTCCACCTGTCTGCTCAGCCTCCACAGCTCAGCCTCCACCCACCTGAACAGCCTCTGTCCGTCTGCGTAGCCTCCTCCTGTTTACACAGACTCTGCCACCCAGCTCCCACCTCTCAGCACAGCCTCCACCTTTCTTATTCTTCTTTTTTTTTCTTTAAAAACCATGCATTTTAAGAAAATCTTTTAACTTTTTAGAAACAACCTGCAGCTAATCAAGCGCCACGGATACATAAAAACAACACGAGCAAAAAGTTCAAAGCTGGGCTGTTATCTTTGTTTCTGTTTCATGTTGCATAAACACACAAAGGCCTCATTCCTGTGTGCTGTATGTTGTACATACTGTATTAAAGATAGTAGATTAGATAGAGGATCCCCTTTATATTCGGCTATATTCTTGTGATGCTGGACTGAATAGTTTTACATTTTTCCTTCACTGTAGGTTTATTCTGCTTG
Organism: Karalla daura; assembly: GCA_029224185.1. Lineage (NCBI taxonomy): Eukaryota > Metazoa > Chordata > Actinopteri > Chaetodontiformes > Leiognathidae > Karalla > Karalla daura. The sequence continues at coordinate 16,748,656 of CM055196.1, forward strand.
TCTTCAGTGGTTGATATTATCTTTGTATTCACTTAACACATTTTTGTTGTTCTTATTCTAATGATTTTATTCTTTTGGAACTGCGAGGAAGGTTCACTCATTATTTATTTTGTGTTGTTTTGTCTACATTAAAATTTCTACAAATATTGATTTCACGAGAGACGTTTCTTCAGTGACATGCATCAAACTTAAAAAGCCTAAAAAGGTTGATGTCAGCGTATTCACCGTATGTCCTTATTCATCACACCAGCAGGATCTTTTCAGTTAAGTTTAGCACACTGACTTATCTACAAGGTGTATTATGGAAAAAATCCTGTGGTGTGGTCCTCACAGCTTTTACTAGAAAATTTTGAAGTCATTTCTTAATGTCACTAGCTTCTTTCAAATGACAGAAATGTATAATGAGTTTTGGAAGAAAGTTACCCCACACTGGCCAGGGATGCCTGAGATTATGTCACAGAGCCAGAACCAATGGAGAGGAAAGGGTCTGGACCTGTTGGGTGGATGTGACAGTGGAGGCGATCAGATCGAGTGCTCAGTCAATCTGTCGTGTGGATGTTAAATGAAGGCTTGCATGGAGCATGGAGGAGGGGGATCAGACTGTATGGACTGAGCAGCTGCTCGATAACCACACACACATGTTCAGGTGCATGTGACTCGCCCCCGTGGCACCTCCGGCCCGGGTGTCGGGTGGGATGCCCATGGAGCTAAGTCAGCATCAGAGACCTCAAAGTGTGAAAACACGCTAGTGTGTCTTGGCCTGGACAAGCTCGGTAAGAGCAAGCCAGATCTTGTAGTTAATTGGTATGCGGAATGATTAATAAATAACAACTAATAAGTGTCCCAGAATGACTAATAAAGAGCCGCTATGCCACTCATGCACAGCACATACATGGTAAAGAGTGTGTGGGAACGCGCTGCTCCGTCTCTTGTTAGTCAGCCTTGTTAATCAAGCTCAGTGAGAGTAATACAGTAGAGAGCAACAATGATCTGCTCTGTTACGTTTCATTACACTTATCTAGCTGCTGCTTCCATCCAGAGTGACTTACAATAAGTGCACTGAGCCGTGAGAAGACAGCTCAAACTGCTCCGGGCGCAGACCCAGACAGGGTCCGCTCTGTCGCAGATGCAGTCTGAACACACACGCGCGTGTGGCAGATTTGTCGACTTTCTGTTGTGTCGACGTCTGTGGGAACACGCTCCATGGTTAAGGAGCGCAGACAGCAAACAGTTGTGGTTCTGTTGAGCTGTGGATGTACGAAGGGCCTGAGCTACTCCCAGTTACAGTTCGCTCCCAGCCTAAAGGCTGTACAGCTGAACCTGCACCCAAAATGCTATTTGATATACAATTTGTGACATTGGAAAGCAAACACACAGAAAAATAAGACTCTTCCAACTAGTCTTGAGGTTTTAGTCACTAAAAGAGGTCTTAATACATCTAAGCACATTCACAATTTAGGTTAAACCCAGTTTGAACAAGAAGTAACATCAAGTCAAATTTGGTAAAACACACACAGACAACACAAAGAAAGCCAAAATTCACAAGGTTGTAGGAATGCAACCAACAAACAAGGATCCATAATAGACAACATGAAGCTGGACTTGAATCATAACAAGAACAGAGAGCCACATGATGACCAAATGATTTGTTCACACTCATGAGGATGGGAAAACATTGGAAAATATGGGCGAGGTGTAAGAGAGAAAAACAACAAAACAAAGCAGGAGACTGAACTGACATCACACCTACTAAAATAATCCTTCGCTGCTTCACTTAGATGCTTTTTATTCTCAGCAGTCAGTATTCACACTCAGCCTGAACCTCTGCCTGGATGGTCCAGAGGAGGGGAGCAGAGGTCCTTCACCTCCACCCGCCTCCTCATGTTTATTTCCAGCATGTTCATCCTCAGCATCTTCCCTCTCAGCTCCACGACCTCTGCTCCCTTCAGAGCTGAGCCGGCCCGGGGTCGGAGGCCAGTGCTTTTGAAGTCACCTCTGAGACCCTGAGAGAGAGAGAGAGAGAGAGAGAGAGAGAGAGAGAGAGAGAGAGAGAGAGAGAGAGAGAGAGAGAGAGAGAGAGAGAGAGCGAGAGAGAGAGAGCACGGACCACAGACATGTGCGGCAGTAGCTCGGCGCCCGCAGTGACCAGGAAATATTGAGTCTGAGCTTCTGTTGTGGATGTTTGTGCGGCTGCACACTGAGGATCGGCATTGAAAATCAATATGCGACCACATTCCACTGCATGTGTTCACGCGTGCTCCCTGGGTCTGACTGACACACACACACACACACACGCACGCACACTTTCCCATGGCTGTTACATCATCACGCACGCTCAGGAGGAAAATGTAATCGAAAAGGCGTCGGCGAGTGAACAGTCAAGTGTGCAACACGTGCGTGAATTGTTCGGAGACTAAAAAGTCTCCGACGAAGTGAAGATAAAGAACAGACGCGCGTTTCCTCTTATTTTACTCGACCCCGATAAACACAAACAACGTTAATAAACCCTGAAGTCCGCGCAGGGTCCATAACACTGAAGTTCACAGCTGAAATTTAATGTTGTGGAAACTGAGGGCGGAAGGAGTTGTTTTGGGTCACATCCCACACACACACACACACACACACACACACACACACACACACACACACACACACACACACACACACACACACACACACACACACACACACACACACACTCACTCAGACACTCACACACACCCACACGGCAGCTGCTCCCTCTGCTGTGGATGAGCCTCTACTGCGTTCAGCGGAACGACCAAGCTCACTTTTCAGGATCTCCATTCATTCACCATCACCCGATTTTGTACCCAGTGGTGTGAGATTGGTTGAATGCACCCTGGAGAGTGCGCCAGTCCATCACAGGGCACACACACACACACCATTCACTCTCACACCTAGGGGCAATTTAGTCTCTAATCCACCTGCATCATTCTGGACTGTGGGAGGAAACAGGAAAACCCAGAGAAAAAGGCAGGAAAAGAACAAGCAAACTGCTACTGATTCAAACCTCATCCTGAGCGCTATCAACTATTCAATTTGCAGGCTCTGTATGGCAAGTTTGGCCAATTATTTTGCTGGAGAACAAATGAATACAGGGAACAGCCTCCAGGTGGAATGACGACTTACATTACACTTTAATTTCCTTTGACTACAACTTTTAATTGAAACAATGTAATGAGCCTCTTTTATTCATCAGAACTTTCAGATAGAAACTGATTTTCAGATTATCTGACGATGACAAGGCCGATGCCTCAGCGCGATCTCTCCAGCCTTGGACGGGACTGCAGGGTCGCTGCACACGCTCAGATCATTCAGCTCGTTCATTCATCAGGCTGGAAGAAAGAAGAGCACCACAGAGTGACGATATTATCGTCATATTCACTTGAAACTTCATAGCTGAATCTGTGAAAGAGGAGAGGACCCGGGAAAGAGCCCTGTGGACCTCCAGGAGGGACGCCACATGTTCATGTCATTTGTTAGACAATAAGATTTAAGACTCCTCCATCTGTCTTGCGGCTTTAGTCTGTCACATAATGGGGTCTCAATGGGTCAAAACACAATTTAGGGGAATCTCCGTTCTAACAAAAAGTGAGTTTAAAGCCGAGCTGGTTGTATATTAGCATCCAGACACTCGAGTCTTTGTGGAGAAAGAGTGAAAAGCAAAACAGTCGGGTCAGAGTAGCAACAGAGCTCTGGACCCGGCCTAATAATAAAACCTGGATGGCGTCTTTTCTTATCCGGACCCTGCCCACATGAAGCGCCCTCCTCTCTCGATACCCTGGCAACGGGCGGTCTGTTCAGCTTTACACCCGGAGGACGCGGAGATTACTCATCCCTGTGAGGCGCGGTGAGTAATGCGCGAGGTAAACGAGCACCTCTCCAAGTCCTCGGCCAGGCGAGGGCTGCAGCGAGGGAACAGAAGAGGCCAGAGAGAGCACGCGCCACAGACAGTAAACAGGGGTCTATTTTATTTTGAACGAGTCTTTTAATTAATGCATTTCAAGTACTCCAAAAATTACATCTCTTTGCACAATACAATTTGAAATCTTTTTTTTTCTTTTTAGTAAAAATGTTCAAAGTGAACAAAAATTTCCGATACTGTATAAAACACAGTGAACATTAAAATCAGACAGTAGTATTACTTTTTAATCTTGTGTTCTTTCGGCCTACATCACCTACAACATTTCAACTCAATTTGGACATTTTCAGTGCACGTTTATCTAAAAACTTCATTTTTTATTGGATTTTTTTTTTTACCAAGACTACGAAATGAAAAAGAAAGTAAATTTACAGGCATTACTCTTCTGCTCTTCTACCCAAACCATGCCACAGGATAACGAAGACAAAATGAGAATGTAACATTAACGCCATCACCCCTGCACTGTTTTTAAACCACGGACGATGGTGGAGAAAAGTATCAGAAGCAAACTCCATTTCAACTAGCACATAGAGGAACATAAATAACTTAGAAGAAAGGAAGGTTTGTCACACGTGAACATCTTTGAACAGCTTACTCTGGAAGAAGAATACAAAAAATGAAACGGATGTATCAAAATGTCATTTCTCCATTTTCAAATGAAATGCAAATTTTCTGTAGTACTGTACAAGTTTACATGTTTGATTCTCTCCAGGCCTGGCGGGTTGAGCTCCGGCCCGGACGATGACGCCGGAAAAAACAAAGAAAAGAGGAGAGGAAAACAAAAAGAGAAAAGAGAGAGAGCTCGGCTTTTGTACAGACATGAGAAGAGAGCGCAACCTGCCACGAGGAGTCGCCTGCAGCCAACACGCTGTTTTGATGTCCGGTCGGGACAGTGTTGTCAGAGATTAGTTGTGGTTAGTATTGCATGCATTTAAAAATAACCGTCTGGATGACGCCAGGGATGAGAGTATAAAGTCAGAGCACATGAAAAACGCCCCTGATGCAGAATGGAAAGACTGGAGGGTTCTCTTCGCTCCTGGAGAGAGACCTGCGCTCGGAGGTCTCAGCCCGGTTCAGCTTTATGGCACGCTGATGTAAACTCACACCCACACCTGGACGCGTGAGGGAGGGCCGGGGGAGGGGAGGGGGGGGGGGAGAGGGGGGTCCAGTCCAGGGAGGAGGAGGTCTGACCCGGAGGTTAAAAACATTAAAACATAAATAAAGAGTACAGCTGCTCGTCTGGCGTGAGGCGGCCGGGCACAGCCAGGGACAGTGTGTGTCTGCGCTCCACTGGGTGGGAGCCGTCAAAGGAAACAGTGCCGAGTGACGTACAAACATTACAGACCTCGGTCAATTAATAGTCACATTTCATAAATGTGTCTGCATGCCCACATCGAAAAGTCCTTAGCTTCTCTATCTGAGGAATAATAGAAGGATTTTAATCTTACAATTGTGTTTTTTTTGTGTTTTTTTTGTGGTTTTTGTTTTTTTTTTTGCACATCCACACCGGAGTCGTTCTGACATGTAGTCCCCACGCTGGTGCAAACTGACCCTGTGACGCCATCACGCCCGCCCTCCAGGCTGAGCCGGGTAGCAGCCTGCGTCTCCTCCCCCCCCCCGCCTCCAGCTCCGCCTCCGCCTCCATCCGCCTCCGCCTCCGTCCGCTTCACCCAGGGCTCCCTGCTTCTTCGGGACAGGTCGGTGAGGGCAACCTTCCCTTTCTCCTTTCGCTCGACATGAGTGACACCGTGATGGAAAATGAAGAGATGGCGATTTGAAAAGAAAAAAAAAAAAAACGAAACAAAAACGGGAGGCGGATCTTGAACAAAAAGGCCCGAGATGCGGGATATGTGACCTTGTTTGAGCGTGAAATCTGGCGACCGAACCCAAGTTGAGAGAGCTCCACCTGATTGGACGACCACGGAACCCGTCCCCACCTCCACCTCCACCTCCACCTCCACCATCACCATCAATCCTTCAATTATGTGTTAAGAGTCCTGAGAGCACTAACCGAAAAATTAAAAGAAAAAAAAAGTGAAGAATTACACATTTACAGTAGAAGAAATAGTTTGTTTTCACTTATGATACACTAAATATGTACAGTCACATGCAGAAGACTTGTCTGCACCAGAGACCGGAGCCTGTGTCTTTTGCCATTTTTGACGTGTCAATCACACACACGCACACGGAAAAAGCAAAAAAGCAAAAAGAAAAAAGGAAAAGAAAAGTGCCGCAGATCCCCACTGAGCGTCTCTCGGTCCCGGCTAGGGTGGCGAGCAGAAAAGCACGCAGCGATTCACCACGCAGCCACGGAGCGCGTGTCACTCCAGAAGACGTCGAGGAAAAACAAAAAAACCAAGAGAAAACCCGACACATCACAGAATGTACTGAAGCTACAATGGTTCCTTAACTCCTTGGCACTCCTTCAAAACAAAAAAAAAAAGCTTGATCACACTGCGTGGACATGGCTGATGTCGGAGTCCACTCCACAGAGAGCTGATAAAAGTTGCCGGACAGCGTTTGTTTTCCTCTTTTTCCTCTTGTTTTGTCTGCAGGATGAAGGATATGACGATGAGCAATAACCATGTCAGGCTTTTCTTTGGATGGAGTGACGCTTTTGTTTCCCACTGTAGGCACGAGGAGGAGCCAAGGCATTGGAGGGGGGGTGGGGTGTGTGTGTGTGTGTGTGTGTGTGTGTGTGTGTGTGTGTGTGTGTGTGTGTGTGTGTGAGAGGTGGTGGGCGCTCAGCGTCTCATCTGGCCCATCTGATAGTTCTCTCTGGGCTGGCGGTGGTGTCGCTGCGGCTGTGCCTGTCGCTGTGGCTGTCGCTGCTGCTGCCGCTGGCCTCCGTGGCCCCCGTGGCCCCCGTGGCCCCCGTGACCTCCGTGACCTCCGTGGCCCCCGTGGCCGCCGTGCTGGTGCTGCGACTGGTGCTGCACCTGGGAGTTGGCGTGCTGCTGGGCTCGCCGCCGCTTCAGGGTTCCTGCGGAGGAGAGACGAGGCAGAGCGTGTCGGTCGGGAGGTGGAAGCTCGAGCTGAACACCAGAGCTGCACACCTACAGCTCCAGACCCACACCTAAAGCCCCAGACCCACATCTACAGCTCCAGACCTACATATACACCTACAGCTCCAGATCTACAGCCCCAGACCTACACCTACAGCTCCAGACCCACACCTACAGCTCCAGACCTACACCTACAGCTCCAGACCCACATCTACAGCTCCAGACCTACATATACACCTACAGCTCCAGATCTACAGCCCCAGACCTACACCTACAGCTCCAGACCCACACCTACAGCTCCAGACCTACACCTACAGCTCCAGACCCACATCTACAGCTCCAGACCTACATATACACCTACAGCTCCAGATCTACAGCCCCAGACCTACACCTACAGCTCCAGACCCACACCTACAGCTCCAGACCTACACCTACAGCTCCAGACCCACACCTATAGCCCCAGACCCACACCTACAGCTCCAGATCCACACCTCCAGCCCCAGACCAACACCTACAGCCCCAGACCCACACCTAAAGACTCCAGACCCACACCTACAGCTCCAGACCTACACCTACAGCCCCAGACCTACATCTACAGCCCCAGACCTACACCTAAAGACTCCAGACCCACACCTACAGCCCCAGACCTACACCTACAGCCCCAGACCCACACCTACAGCTCCAGACCTACATATACACCCCCCAGACCCACACCTACAGCTCCAGACCTACATATACACCCCCCAGACCCACACCTACAGCCCCAGACCCACACCTACAGCCCCAGACCCACACCTACAGCTCCAGACCTACATCTACAGCCCCAAACCTACAAGTACAGCTCCAGACCTACATCTACAGCTCCAGACCTACATCTACAGCCCCAAACCTACAAGTACAGCTCCAGACCTACATCTACAGCTCCAGACCTACATCTACAGCCCCAGACCCACACCTACAGCTCCAGATTAGGGGCTAGGGGCTGCATAGGTCAGACCATAACTGACATCCGAGGACAAAATGTGGAAGTGTATGATGGAAACAAATGATACAGAGTGAATAACAGCTTCTACACCAGTTCCCATGGCCATGACAACTGCAAGCAAGATGATGTAAAGACAGAATGATGTTAATAGGCCTCATAGTGGGTAAAGCTGGGGGGCTACAGCACCCTGGGACCTACTGGGGTGTTCACTTTTTCCTCACAAAAGACTCTGCTTCCAAAGAAATGTTTATTTAAGTCAAATTAAACATGTTTGTTGCTTTTTGACTATATTATTGTTACTTTTACTTTCTACTGTGGCCAGAAAATTGAAAAAAAGCTGTACTTTTAACCCCTTGATGACGGAAATAATCAGGTACGATTCAGCAGGAAACCACGAGGAGGAGGAGGAGGAGGATGAGGAGGAGGAGAGGGTTAGTCCGCTGACTCTTCTTCATTTGATCATCTACTAGGTTTTATCTTTCACATATCAAACACACATTAAAAGTTAACAATGTATTACAAATGCATGACCTTTGAGCCTTCAACAAGACCTTTTTTGATTTCCCTGTGGGATGAATAAGGGCGTATGCTACACTATTAACCTCCAGTCCCACCTGCTCTCTATGAGCACAGAGCATAGTGCAGCAACTCCACATTTCCTATCTTAATCAACAGAATACGGTCAATCTAAACACTACACGTGTCTGGACTAGTGAGAGGCAGGTGAGCAGGTTTCAGCAGCATGGCTAACCAAGCTCACTGACTGTGTATTACCCCTTACTGCCCCACTGAGGGACAGACCTGCTGCTGCTGCTGCTTCACACTCTGTACCTAGCACACAGATACGACGGCTGCTGCTGCTGCTGCTGCATACTGATCAGCGGCTGGCATTTTTGCACTAATAATTTGCAATCCACCAGTGGATATTTCTGTTTCTGAAGTTTAAAATAGGATTTATTTTTCACTTACATGCTGCTGTACTCTGCAACCTGAATTTCCCTGCAAGAATCTCCCAAAGGGATCAAACTTTCTCTCAATTTATCTGCCTCCCTGGATCCATCTATCTATCCACCCATCCATCCAAACCCCCAAACCAGCTTCTTTTTTCTATCTGAATCTATCCATCCATCCATCCATCCATCAATCCACCCATACTCCCAAACTAACATCTTTCTCTATCTGAATCTATCCATCCATCCAACTCCCAAACTAACTTCTTCTTCAGAGGTGCAACAACCACGACTTTTCCTCTCAACAAACACAATATTACAGTCGATACATTGAGTACCAGATAAAGCCAGACAACTTTTTTGGAGCAGCTGGTTTCCCTGCATCTCTGGACTCACCTGGGAGCGGTTTGGGCGGGGGCAGCTTGGGGTTGCTGCTGGGCGTGTGCACGCTGCAGATCTTGATGAAGCCGGCCATGAGCATGATGAGGGCGATGCCCATCAGCAGCACTGCCCACCAGTGTGCCTGGAGAGGACGAGCGGACGCACAATCAACACCCGAGCACCGGCATCGCCGCGCGCTAAGGGCCCGGGACTGTGTACGCACCACGATCCACTCTGCGATGTTCTCGTACAGCTCCGGGTTGAAGATGGCCTTCTTGAGGCGGGCCAGCGGGCCGTCTGCGTCCACCAGCCGACACTTCATGAACACGTCGCAGTAGCCTTTGAAGTCGTTGCAGGGCGAGCCGGCCGGCAGCGTGGTCACCTTCTTGTTGAAGAAGCGGGCCAGACGCTCCGAACCCGTGCTGCTGCACGTGTTGGGGTTCACTGAGGGCACAAAACGTGGAGACGAGTCTTAGGAGGTGGAATACTTCAACCGGAGGTGAGCGTCTCCACAGGCCTCCTGATTTGATTACGATTCACCTACTATTCTTCTCTTCATTCCAGCTGGTGTTTTGTAGCTGTATGAAGCTATACTAGCTAGACTGGATCGAAAGCATCTGTTGTTCTGTTCTCTTTCATACAGAGTTTAGTCTAAGTTTGGTTCTGACTCTTCATTTCAAGTGTCTTGAGGTGAATTTAGATTCATTTCGACTGTATTGATTCTACTGCGTTCTCTAATGAGAGAGTAGTGGACTCACTCTTCTCCATGCAGCACACGTGGCACAGCTCGGTCTCGTCTTTGCCCTCCTGGCTGGCACAGGTGCAGGCTTCCAGCCCGTACTTCTCACAGATGGAGCCGGAGCAGCCCTGAGGAGGAGGAGGAGGAGGAGGAGGAGGAAGAGGAGGGTCAGATGCTGGCTGCTGCCAGTGTGAGGCTGTGAGGAGGTGCTGCAGAGGCTGCAGGTGCTCACCCCGTTGAGGCAGACTTGAGTCTCTCCGTGGCAGGCGGTGAAGTTGGCCTTGGGCTCGGAGGTGGGGCACTGCGCGGTCACCCCGTTGCACATGCCCTGGTGGGCGCACTCCGACTCCTCCCGACACTTCTCGTTACGACCCTTGTGGGTGCACTCAGCGGTGCAGCACGGGCCCTGGCTGGGACTGAGAGGGGGAGAGAGACAGTGAGAGAGAGAGAGAGAGAGAGAGAGAGAGAGAGATAAGGACAGAGAGAGAGAGATGGAGAGGGAGAGAGAGAGAGAGGGAGAGAGAGAGACAGAGCGAGATAAGGAGAGAGAGAGAGAGAGAGAGAGAGAGAGAGAGAGAGAGAGAGAGAGAGAGAGGGAGAGAGAGAGACAGAGCGAGATAAGGAGAGAGAGAGAGAGAGAGAGAGAGAGAGAGAGAGAGAGAGAGAGAGAGAGAGAGAGAGAGAGAGAGAGAGAGAGGGAGAGAGAGAGACAGAGCGAGATAAGGAGAGAGAGAGAGAGAGAGAGAGAGAGAGAGAGAGAGACACAGAGGTAGGCAGAGAGAGAGACAAATGAGAGAGAGAGAGGGAGGGAGGGACAGAGAGAGAGAGAGGGCGACATAAGGAGTGAGAGAGATGGAGAGGTAGGGAGAGGAGAGACAAAGAGGTTAGAAACAATCAGACACAGCTCCATACTTACACATGTATATGCACACACACATAGTTTCTTCTAAAACTGTATACTCCTGTTAACACTGTCCAAACATATCATGACCACTGTGCATGTCTGTAATCATACAAATACTGTGTCTAATCATAGTTTCATATTCCTATTCAGTGTACCACATTCTCCTGCATAGTTTATATTCCATTTCCTTCATTGTTGTTGTTACTAATTCATACCCTACACATTTGCACTCTCTGCTTTTTGCTCTTCTGGTTGGACGCCACGCTGCATTACGTTCCCCAAAGTAGCTGCGCTACATGCAAACGCTGAAGACGCTGAACCTAGTGGGATCTCAGAGGAGCTGGACCGGCCTGTACCTGCAGACTTTGTTGGGCTTCAGCTTGCACTTCTTGTTGTCGGGCTGGTTGGCGTCGTAGCAGCACTGGTCCCTGCACTGGTCGCTGTAGCCGCAGTCGCACTCCTCCCCGTTCTCCACCAGGCCGTTGCCACAGATGGGCTGACCCGACTCTGTGAGGGAGGGAGGGAGGGAGGGAGGGAGGGAGGAGTGAGCCAGGACCCTGGATCATACTGGCCTCACACTTTGAAGCCCGTCAGGTGCAGACTACAGTGAGTGTGCGTTCATCCTCAAGGACTCCTTGTTCTCACTGTATCTCAATAACTGACCGATCAATCGATGATCAACTATGTCCCAGCACAGGCTGATTATCTTGTTTGTGGAGGATTTCTCTCTCATCCACTTTTATACAAAGCCCCAAAGGCCCTACAGGGATGAGGGAAGGAGGGAGGCCAGGTGAGCCAGGACCCTGGATCATGCCCCCTGAATTCACACAGTGACTGTGGTGGTTACAGTGCTGGAACAGAGACGACACCAGCCGGAAGACAGGCGCCGGCCGCCATATCAGCCCAGGCGCATGAGAGAGTGTGTGTGTGTGTGTGTGTGTGTGTGTGTGTGTGTGTGTGTGTGTGTGTGTGTGTGTGTGTGTGTGTGTGTGTGTGTGTGTGTGTGTGTGTGTGTGTGTATGTGTGTGAGAGAGCAGCAGATTAAGCCTTTTAAGCATGCCAATCACACAGCCCGGCAGTGGAGCAGCCTTTGAAGCGCTGCCTTTTGTTGGGACTGACTGACTTGATGGTGAAGTATTAGCAGAGAGGCTGGAGTGGAGAGAAATAAAGAGGAAGCGCCACCACACGCTGAAGGCTGTCTGCAAAAGTAACCCTGGAGCGGAGCCAGGGGCTGCGCCTCGCGGCTGGGAGCAGCCGCTCTCGTCTGGACGGTGATGAGACCTGGGCGGGCGGACGAGGGTCCGGCGGAGACGTACCGACGAAGCAGTTGCTCCTCTTCTTCTCCAGCACCTGGCTGATGTTGCGCACGCTGCAGCTGGAGAACTTGTTGTTGTTGAGCTTGTCGCCCGACGTGGCTCGGGCGTACATGATGTAGTTGCCCTTCTCCTTCTTGTCCTGGCTCTTGGACTCTCCCGGAGTGCACTCGGACCCGGAGTCATGCTGAGAGGAGGAGGAGGAGGAGGAGGAGGAGGAGGAGGAGGAGGAGGAGGAGGAGAGGGCAGAGCAGAGTCTCGGGTTAGCGGAGGGAGAGAGGGAACTGCAGGGACACAGCGTACGAGCTCAGCAACTCACCGGGGAGCCGAAGTTGTGTCCTACTTCGTGTGCGAAGGTGATGTGGGAGACTTTGGGAGGAACGTGGGAGGCGTAGTTCTGCACGGTGATGATGCCCGTGTTGAGAGACTTCTTCTTGCCGTCTGAGTACAGCTTGCTTTTTTCACAGATGCCGCCGGAGCTCCCTGGGAAGGACGGAAGGGAGGGAGGGAGGGAGGGAGGGAGAGGAAAAAAGCACAGGCTGAAGCAAAGCTTCCTCCGAACGGCAGGATGGGGCTTGCAGAGGAGGGAGATTAATGTCATGACAATTTTTCAATTAACTGCCCACACAGTGACGCAGCGCTCTGCCTCGCTGCATAACGAGCCCGGCTTATCAACAGGTTTACAGTGAGAGTTCAATCCAAATGTGATTTCCACACAGCAATCTGCGGCGGCGGCGGGTGCTTCAGCTGTCCTCGCCTCCGTGGCGGAGGAATGTGGAGCAGGAAGCATCTTTCCGGCTCCGCCAGCGTCTGTAACCTTGGGGGAATCGTCACATCTGCATTTTCGTCTGAGTCGATATCTGAGGCTGTGCTCGGCCTGAATCAATCAGCATCTGAAATACGCCACCGCCTCTTCTGAGCAATTCAAATGAGTCACAATTTATTCTACTGTAAATCACGGATGCTTTTCCTGGAAAACTCTCAAATTCAGCCGATCCTGGAGGTCTCTGCTGATTATGCGTCTACAGTTCCGTGAACCCCCCCCCCACACACACTATTTGGGGGGTTTTAAAGCAGCAGGGTCTGTTAATTAAGCACTGCTTTCTCCTCTGAGAAGAGGAGCACACATGTGCAGTCGGTACCTGAGGGCGCTCCCACCCAGGCCAGCCCCAGCACGCCGTCGTCAAAGTCTCTGTCGGTGAACACGTAGGCCAGGCAGTAGTCGTCGTGGTTCTGCTCAGAGTTCAGCTCCAGGAACTTCTCCACCCCGATGTTGGCGAAGCGGAACGGGTTGGACCTGTCCCTCTCATCGCTGGTGGTGTTTATCTGCCCACGAGGACGAGGAGGAGGAGGAGGAGGAGGAGGAGGAGGAGGAGGAGGAGGAGTTTAGAGGGGGGGACAGACCGGGGTCTAGATTCTGTCCTTAACCTGCGTGTGAGTCACTCACCCTGATTCTTTTGACCATGAAGCTGATGTTGCGAATGCCCATGAAGTCTGTGCCCTGATAGATGGCATCGATGGCCTTGACGTGACTGGAGATCTGAGAGACACACACACATACACATACAAAATCCATCATATGAGCTGGAGTGATGAAGAAAGCGCAGACTGGACAGTGTGTGCTGCAGCCGTACGTCCTGTATCAGTGTAAAAGAGACCAGATGTGGAAAATGTTGGTGTTGACCCGCGGGTCAGCATGCAGCTATGGCTGCAGCAACTATTTGCGCCGTCAGCTGGAACAACAACTGCTGCCTTGTCATTTTTCTGTCACCTCTGACACGCCGACCGCCGCCCTGTGGCCGCAGGCGTCACCTGACTTCCCCATGAAACTTTCATTACTCGGATCGTATTAATAATGCAACCCCATGAATGTGATTGTTGTGGGCCAGGGGTTTCAATATTTGGAACAAGTGGCTCATGAAGGATGAAGGAGAGGAGATGAGATGAAGGTTGGACGGAGACCCAGCACGTGTTATTTCAAAGGCTCTGACACAACTGGAATCAAGAGCTGGCAGAGAACGTGGGCTGGGAGGGATGTGCACGTTGTGTGTTTTATAAAGATAACTGAGGGCACTTTTCCCAAACTTCCGGAGCAGCCTGACATTTTAAGAGATGTGCTTGTTCCCTTTCCAACCAAAAGATATGCAGATGAGTCTCTCAGTGTCGTGTGAGCGTGGAGCTGCTCCCAGCAGCGGTTAGGCTAAGCTCGGCCTCGGGACTGGAAACATGGAGGCGTCTCTGTGGCTGGAGGCGGCGTCTACGAGTCGGTGTCTGCTCGCACAATGCGCCGTCCATCCCCCTCGCTCGGCTCGGGGCTCTGAGGGCAATGCGAGCGCTTCCAGAACTGTCGGAAACGTGTTACTTTTTGATGGGAATTATACTTTCATGGCCCTTTCTGCTGCTCGCCGCCAGATCTCTGGGCTCCGGGAGCTTTCCGCCTCAGACAGCGGAGCCGGCCCGGACGCGATGAGTGCCTCGTGACTCAGCGCAGCGCTGAGTCAGAAGTGTGACTGTCCCGCCGCTAATTAGCCCGCACGCACGGAGAGGTGCGCAGGCCAGCTGCATGTCTGACCTGGGCGATGACGGCCTCTCGGGTCTTGTAGTACTTGTAGAAGAGGTGGTCGGTCTGGATGAACAGCTGACAGGTGTTCTTCTCCGCCTGGGCCATCCTCCTCTTCCTCAGCAGCAGCGGCTCGTTGGGGGCGGCCTCGGCGTGCAGCTCCTGGGGCGCAGAGGCGGCACAGGGGCATGTTTAATAAAACATGCTACGCATATAGAGCATATGAGGCATATAAAGCATTTCAGCCTCACACCTAAATAAATAATGCTCAATATCTGAGGCAGGGGATGTTTTCTTTCTCCACTTCTTTTTGAGTTTTAGTAAACTCAGCATTACTCAACAGCTGCACTTGTGACATATTATAATACATGTGTGAGGTGACCTAGAGATATTAGAATATACCGTAGAATGATATAAAGTTTTAAAGATACATAATTCTATAGTATTTTGAGACAACTGTAGCAAAACAAATCAGAGAATAACAAAGGCTATTAGAGAACCTGCACATTCACCACTTCACCATGTTGTTTCAGGCTGTATTAGAGAAAAGAAAGAGGCTGAAAATCTAGACCAGCTTCCAAAGACAGGCTTATTTGTTTAATATCATAATCCAGGTGTTACCGCTTATAATCCCAATTTAGTTCCCGTATAGAACAGAGCAACTTTCTTTTGGCCCCGCTGCAGAGACGAGCCACTAATTAATTGCGTGGGCCATTAATTGAGCTGAGCCAAGCAATTCTCCCCAGTCGATGCAGCTTCAAAGAGCAAACAGAGACTCCAGAAAAGAGCGTCCACGCATAACCACGCGTTACTGCGACGCGCGTGTGTGTGCGTGTGTGTGTGTGTGTGTGTGTGTGGCTGAGTTCACCTTGTGAGGCTGCTCCATGGCGGAGGCCTGGTACTTCTTCATCCGCTCAAACACGGAGCTATCAGCGCAGCCTCCCTCCGGGCCGTACTTGTGCGGGTAGTCTGAGCAGACACAACACAGTGAGGATTACAGGAGACACAATGTTAGCTACTTAACCCCCTGAGTCACTCTATTCCTGGCCCTATTCATGATCAGCTAATGGCTGTACTTACACGCCACTTGAGCCAGGCACGGCTATGTGAGCGCCTGTGTTTCCCCGTCGCCCTCATTAGCCATTCCCCTCACGTTTCCTGCTGTAATTCGCCCCTCAGCCACATGCTATGTGTACACAGACGCTTTCAAGGGAGAGGAGGACGTCGGTGTGGCGAGGTAAGCTCTGTTGTACTAAGTTGTGGCGAGCTGAAACGAGCCGGGGCCTGAGGGGACGGTCGTGTTACTGGGGCTAATGAGCACCCTGGGTATATGTGCGGCTCCTGGGGGCCCCGGCCGCCCCGGCCTGTCTCCATCCACCCAGCAGGCCGAGCACCAGCGCACGTCCCGCCACCAGACCATCACACGCGGGCGCTTCCCATTACACGGTGGGTGATCAAAAGGAAACGGGCTGTCGGAGTGTGGGAGCAGCTGGGGGCAGAGACTCACGTATGTCGTCCTCGTGGTAGATGACAGAGTGGAAGGGCACGTCTTTCCCCTGCAGGTATCTGTCCACGGGCTCCACGTAGTAGGTGCCGTGGTAGCTCTGGATGAAGCCCTCGAACCTACCATCGACGACGGCACCGTGGGTCAGGGTGCCTTTCTCACCTGAGGATCCAGAGAGAGACGCATGTCAGACAGGAGAGGATGGGATAATAGGACAGAATAAGAGAGAATACGATGGGATATAATAATAAGATAGAACACAACAGAATAGAAAAGAATACAATAGAATGAGCTTTTATTTGTCCTACAATGGTGATAGTTTAAACTGGAGTATTAGAGAGGGAAGGAGGGTCTTGCCGTATATTTCTCCGGTGTAGATGTGAGAGGTATCGTATGGGATCTCTTCTCCTGAGACGTCCACCTTCAAGTCTTGGGCGAACAACGTAGTGTCCCTCTTCATTCGTAGATTAAAGTGCCTGAAATGAAAGAAATAAATCTATAAGCGGATGAAAAACACGTACGCGCGAGACAAAGTGGGACGACGGTTACATCTGCGTGGCGCGAAGTTTTACTTCTGCGATGTCCCAAAACTGTCTCCCGATTATTTATGCCATCGCGATAGACTCGGGTGTGGATGTGAATTCCGCTGCACTCTGGGAGGTAGGAAACGTTCACCCACCCTCCGAGAAAAGTGAGCATGCAAATGAGGGGCGAGGGGTGAAGAGGAGGGCGGCGAGGAAACATCTCAAGAGTTCTGTGTTGCGGAGAGGAAAGCGCAGCGTTTCTCTGTGGCAGCGGAAGGAGAAGAATGGGGACACCTTGGAACAAAGCGCTCTGTGTGGACCCGGCTCACGGGCCGGCAGACAAAGCCGTTACAGTGAGCCTGAGGTTCCAGGCGACACCTCCACAGCTCCCTAAACTGTGTGCTCGCTGGGTGTCAGCTCCCGCCACCGCATCCAAATCAACTCCCATAACGCAGCCGTCTTCAGGAAAACCAGATCAGAAGAGTGTGATCAAACTTGACATGATGACACACAAATCTGCTTCTGGATGTGTCGAGACTGCCTGCCCCCCCCCCCCCCACCACCGATTTCATCTCTGGGAGGAAAATCTGCGACGCGCCCAAACTCAATATGAGGACGAGTTCAAATGTGGTGCTGCAAATTATAGGTAAGACTTTGATTTGAGCCTCTGCCTGTGTCGCAGGAAAGAGGAGCTGACACATCCCTGCTCCTCAGATATAAGAGAACAGACGTCTTCCTTCCGTGTGCCTGTGTGCGGGGCTCATATCTCGCGGCTTCCTAGCGAGCGCTCTCAGAGCTTTTTGGGAACAGCGGGCCCCGCTATGCGCAGCCTCCGCCCGCCCAGCTCCCGGCCAGATGGTCTTGACTTTGTCATGGGGAGTGCAGACACTTTCTATTACACACCACTAAGTCTGGGAAGTACTGGATAAAGAACCATGACGAGCTCTATACACCACCTATCCATCAATAAGTCTTCTACGGCTCCGGGGAGTTGAGTGTGCAGGGACACCCGGGTGTATGAGCTAACCTGACACACTGCATGGAGTAAGACAACAAAGTGCCACCAATGTTAATTATCAATGCTGATTTATCCTTGAAAGAAAACCTAAATGTTTATTTCACTCTAAGTCCCCTTTAAAGGCCACACAACGAATGAGTGAGACAGTGAGATGGTCTCAGGTTGGAATCCCATTCAGCCCGGGGACTTTTCTTTTGGGAATATTTGGATTTTCTTCCAGGATCTGCATGTTTTTTCTAGTCTACAGACTAAAAACATGCATGTTGAGGTTGATTGGAGATCCTGAATTGTTTAAGTGTGAGTGTTAGAGGGAATGGTGTGTGTGTGTGTGTGCGTGTGCGTGTGTTTCCTGCCTTGGCCCTATGTATGCTGGAGACCAGAGGAGACAATGGATGGATGGAATTGTTTTGTCAATAAAATGCAAAAATAAATCCCTGCTTAAGTGATCCAGGGCAATTATTGTTTTCACCCCGTCCAAAGCACAGATCTATTTACGATCACACGAGGCAAACACAGGCTGCCCATTCTCATATCTGAGGAGCTGGACCAGGGAAACTTCTCGTATTCTTGCTGGTTAATACTTTGTCTGTCCAGCAGGAGTTTTAAGCCCTGAGTGAGGGCTGAGATTAAGAAAATCTGTCCTCCCACAGACTTGAATAAAGCAGCATCACAAAATAAGGAAAAGGGATCACACTTCAAATCTCTAGCATACTGAACCAATATCTTTCACCTTAAACTATGAGGGCTTGCAGGATGAGCTTTTTTGCAAATAAAGAGAAAGACGGGTCAATAAAGACATAGAGGAGGAGATGTAAATATAGACGGAAAGCCAGACAGGATTTCCCCTTAGGTCAATATGGGGGAAAAAGAAAGAAAAGTGGACAAACCTTCCGTGGGCATGGAAATCTAAATGAAGGAACTTGTCTTCGTGAGAGAGCGCCCTCTTGGCCCTCTGGTGCTTGCTGTGCACGAGCTCTGTGTCATAGGACAGGCCTTCATAGTGACGGATGTACTTGTTCAGGGGATTTCTATAGTGTCCTGTGTGAAAAGAACAAAAGGGTCAGCAAAAACAGAGGAAACACAGGCCTGACAAACGTCACTGAAATGCACATCCTTGTAGGCTGGTAGGCAATGGCAGCAAAACCAAGCAAAACACCCAAAACGGACATTGTGTATATTATCATATATTAAGAAAATAACACGGTTTACAAGCCTCTAAGTTTGTAGCAAAGTAGTTTTGTTTTTTAACACTTGTTTTGCACGTTCGCAATACATTTCAAGCAGGCGTCGGAGCATCAAAGGCAGGTTTCTGAGTAAATAACAGAGCATGGTGGGAGAATTTAGGTGCCCAAACAGCTGATGATCAGCCAGGCAGGATTAGAAAGACGAAAAGCGGCAGCCAGCCAGTATGATCTGTGCATGTGTGTGTGTGTGTGTGCGTGTGTGTGTTTTTTATTTTTTTTAAACTGAGCAAAATCCATTTAAGTCAAACCGATGCCAGTTTCGGAGCAGAGCTCGACAACAGCCCCCGGCGTCGCCACATTATTATTTCGCCACCCAGAGGAGTGGGTGGTGGGCTCTGAGGAGAGGAGGAGATCCTCCTGCACCTCCTCCCATTCCACTGACGGCTTCACACCTCAAAAGAAACAGCCTGACAACCCCCCCCCCCCCCTGCAGAGCAAAAACAGTTATTTAGCATCATGTTTGGAGTGTACACCCAGAGTACCGGCTTTATCCCCGAGATCAGAGCACACAAACCAAAAGAAAGTCCTCTCAGTTAAATACAGCATAATTAGTACTGTGTGACTGGCAATTACGTCCGACTATTGAACCAGAAATTACAGGATTCAGGGTGGCTACATGACAAAGATGGTAAGGAAGGTAAGACCAGGCTTGAGCTAGTTCTCTGTTCATGAGCGCTATGAAATATTCAGGTGCTAACATTAAATTTTTCATTAAGGTGACTATGAGAAGTGAAGGCCAGGGCTACCCTGAAATGTCTTAATTTCTGCAAGTCCAGCATCCAACAGGGGGATTGACACAGCAAACACACAAATGTTTGGATCCTTGTTTTCATGTAAAAAAAACACTTGAAACAACAGCAACTAGAGCCATTTTATCTTAATATTAAGTCAAGAAAGGGTCTGTTTACAATGAAAAAGTTTATTTCAATGGTTTGACAAATGATCCATCTTGCGTTGATGGTTTAATACAACAAGGAGTTAGACTAACAATCCAAGCCATTTTCATTGATTAGTCAGATGTATATGAGAGGGGAAAGGGGCTATAAATATAAAATACCATGAGCCTTTCCAAATACCACAGGATTTAGATTTAAATGGTGATTTTAGGTTCACACCCCTGGTAATCCGCATATGCTTTCATGCCCCTGGTATTACATACTGACTGGTACCTTTAAACCATCATCCTTTTGCTGCTATAGGGTTAAAACGCACTGTCGCAGCAGGTGTAATATACCATAGGTGAACGTAGGATAAAACAGAGAGGGGCTATATCTCATAATGTGACATAAATAGAGATGTTTTTCACATGAAATCCAGAGTTTTCCTGGTGTCTGTAAGTTAAACAGAGGGAGGGAGGGGGGTGATAGCTGCATAATGCACAGCCCCCTATAGCCCGACACAGAATACGGCATAACGACTGTGGACCTGGAAACTTGTTTTCCACGCTTATGGACGCTAATATAGCGCAGGTAGCGGGTTGTCAGGCGGACCCTGTGGGTTGAAACGCCGTTTTGTTTGGTATTGTGAGCGGACAGTGTCGGTTAGCACCGAGCTAACGGTCCGTTAACCCCCGTCCTCACAACAATGGCTGCACGATAACAACAAAACCCGATCCGAGCCGGCCAGCCAGCCAGCCAGCCCCGGTGACAGCACGCCCAGATACCGCGGCGACGACGCTGCAGCTCGGTCGAGCGGAGCGACATGGAGCTGACCGCACACCGGGGGTTATTTCTCGGGCTTTCCGTGCGACGGCAGAAAAGGGTGCAGTCCCGTCCACAACAAGCGGGGCCTGCGGGGAGCTAACGGGCTATCGAAGCCTTTCTGCTCCTCCGCTTCTCTCCTCCTCCTCCTCCTCCTCCTCCTCCTCCTCCGCTACCGCTGCTACTGCTACTGCTGCACCGGACTCGGATGGTTTAATTGAGAAAACGTCTTCACTCACCGTGGGTGTAGTTTAGTAAGTAGACGAAGAGGAAAAGTTTAAGCATATCTGCCAAATCCATTGTTGGAGCACTGGAGTGGTTTTCACTTTATTGTCCTACTTAGAGAGCGAGAGAGAGAGGCGCAGACGCCCTGTGTGTTTGTTGCGCCTTCCTCTCAACGCCTCCTCCCCTGCGTCGTGACGTCAGACGCACGGCAGCCTTGCGTCCCTTCCCCCTCCAAACACATCCATGATCCAGGCCTGCACATACACACACACACATACACACACACACACAAGCATACATCACACCCAGGCACAGCCCGTGGGCACAGCTCCCACCACGCCTCAGTGTTTGAGCTGCAATCCATACATCATCCCCGCCATTACAGTAATAATAATAATAATAATCCCCAGATATGTCTTTTGATATTCCACAGCCTGACATGAGCAGCACTACACAGGTGCTCTTATATTATGCGTGTCGAGACAGGTGAGTGGCAGATCTGTTATGAGGTAGAGATTTTCATTGACGGCTGTTTTAATGGAGAATTAATCATCATGTGAGAATAAATTTGAGGAGATTCTTACAGAAGCTTAAACATCCCTGGATTCAATCATGTCATCTGTGAGGCTTTGCTGCCTATGTTTGTCACCCACCCATCTATCCATCATCTTACCCCATTTCGTACCCAATGGTGTTAGTATGGACACACAAAGGTACAACCCGGACATGTTACCAGTGCCACACACACACACACCATTCATGCTCATTTCCCAATTCAATCATCGCATTTGTGAGGATTTGCTGCCTTTGCTTGTCATAAGCTCAATAATTTGGGTTTGCAAGCAATCCGATTACTACATGCTGGGTTTAAGCAAACTGTGATAGCCATTTTCACAGTTTTACTATGTAATTTCATCCATTCATCCATTATCTTACCTGCTTTATACCCCAACCGTGTTCTGGGGGTATGCTGATGCCTATCTCAAGTACATATAGGGATTCAGGAGAGAAAGCATCCTGTACAGGTCTGCTGTCTTCTCCTTTCACTCTCACTCACACCTAGGTGTGATTTAGAATCTCCAGTTGACCTTGGTGCATGCATTTGGACTGCGGGAGCAACCTAGAGTACTCAGAGAAACCCCTCCACCCACACAAGGAGAACATGCAACTCCTCACAGGAGGGGTCGAATCGTTCCTCGTTTTTCATAAGCTCAACAATTTGTGAGCAATTGGATGATTGCATGTTGGGTTTGAGCAATCGTGATACCCATTTTCAGTATTTTATGGACGCAATTTCATTAAAAGGAAACGATCCCTAATTGCAGCTTTCTTCCTTTATTTTTCTTATTTCATTTATGCTAACCAACCAATTTGCTAGAACAACACTGTTCTAGCCGAGTAGCTGGAAAAATGCATTCTTACAGCCTTATTATTTCAGTAATTACTTGTATAACAAACTCATGGAGCTGTCATACAGTTCATAAGCAGCCAACTAAATGTGAGTTTTTGTTGCTTGGCAACTCGGGATCCTGAGAATATAATGTTTCCACAGAAAAGCAGACCATCAGTTTGGCGTGGCTATTGGATGCTGTCATGCATCAGCCTCGATTATCTGCGAGACGGCTATTTCTGATCCTGGCAGCTCTCAGTGGCCATCTCCATCTCACGATGCACTTCTTCCTGCTACATTACATCGGATCATTTCAGATCGATTCAACAGATACATATGAACATTTGGTCCAGACAGGCACAACACCCAGATGACCTTTCAGGTGGATTCTGTCTGCTGACGTGTCCATCTTGACCACACCTAAATGAATTAGCAGCAAAGTCTTTTCAGTCAGTGGTTCTGCGTCGGTTCATTCCAGACGAGCTCCTCTGGCTCCAGTCGCCTCCACGTGGCACACCTCCACGTCGGCCCCCAGCTTCTGCAGCTCGTCCAGCCAGATCTGTTGCTTCTGAGACAGCCGGTCGCTGGGCCCCTTCACCTCCACCAGCTAGAACAACAACAAGAAGACATCCAAAGTTACAACGTGCGCTCTGCACTACCTTCTATGTAACCAGGTACCAGAGTGACTGAAACACAGGGGAAAATGTGACCCTGATTCCATACAAGATCCCGCTGTTGAATGTGTTCTCTTATTCCCTCTGCGTATAGAAGAAACATCCTGGAAGAGCTTGGTAGCTCACAGTGAAGGATGAAACAAGGTTCAACTACGCTGCTGTGTGGGAAAATGACTGAATTCTGACTGTAATAGATTTTAAGAATGTCTCAGGAACTTTTTGGGGAGGGGGTTGTGGGGATTGTATCTTAATCAAGTTCATCTCACCTTATAGCTGTTGTCGGAGGTGTTCCACACCACCAGATCGGGCAGACCAGCACGGCAGTGTCTGTAGTCTTTGGACATCCGTGCTACTACCCCTCCTAAGAAGGTTCCGCCCAGGCATGACACAAGAGACTGCAAATTATATAGAGAAGTGCTGATGTAAGTGCTGCATTATTGCCAAACTGTAAGCTTAGTTCATTCTCATGACATATGAAAGCATAGGGTAGATTTGAAACAATATATATGAATATAAAATGTTAGGTAGATAATCAAAAGAGATCTTGAGGAGATTTTCAAGGGTGAATGTGAATACCTGGGCCTGCTGGAGGGATGAGAAGCGCTCCCAGCTGACCAGCGAACACACTTTGCCCTCCTGGGAGGTCCACGCCTCTTCCAGCATGGCGTGCAGCGTCTCCACAGATGCTTCACCAAGTAACTGCACCCGAGCCTCGATCGCTTCCTTTCTGTTCTCGTAGAAACAGTCAGTGTAGAGATCCAAGGGGCACATCTGCGAGAGGACAGCGAGGTGAAACAAACAGGCTCAGATGCAAAGTTTTTCCACCATTTTCTTTCTTTTTTTAAAATGGCGCTCACATCACCTGATAAGGATTTCTGAAAACATCCGGAATACCATCCATGAAAATGATGTCCCACAGCAGAAGAGCAAACAGCGTGGAGAATGTCGCACCCTCTCCGTGGATCCCTGTGCACCAATAACGAGGGACAAATCGATACTGAAGGGATCTGAAAACGCACAGACACATTTCCAATAGGTGAAGCAGTACTGCTTACCTTGGTCGAAGCCCTGCTGGCGGTAATGAGCCAAAGACAGCTCCTCCA
The DNA here is from genome assembly GCA_029224185.1 of Karalla daura. NCBI lineage: Eukaryota > Metazoa > Chordata > Actinopteri > Chaetodontiformes > Leiognathidae > Karalla > Karalla daura. Next base: position 16,772,818 of record CM055196.1, read on the forward strand.
CGGAGCCGATCGCAGTGGCCTCGGCGCTCTCTCCCCTCTCTCCGTCTGCTGGGATCAGAAACCTGGACTTCCCCATTCCCCCCTCATGAGGGAACAGCTGCCCCCTGATGGTCACCTGTGCACAAAAGTACGCCAATCATTTCACTCCAAAAACTCACCTTCTCTTCCTTTAAGCTCCAAACGCCAAACTGCTTCACTCACGTGTCTGACGTCCTGCACTTGGACAGTGGGCAGGTCCCTCAGCTTGACATGATACTTCTTGAAGCTGGCCGACTCTTTCATCCTAACCGCTCTCTGATGAAGGGAGAGTTTATGCCCGGTTCGCACCAGAGGGTCTGACAGCCCATCTCTGATCGCACAGATGGCCTAGGAGTAACAAACGAACACACAGCGAGCACAATGGCACACATAAAAGGACAGGGAGAGGCTAAAAGCGGGTCATGAGAAGACTTGTGCTCACTTGTTCAGGCTTTTTTAAGTGCTGATGAAGGTTTAGTGCCAGTCTGTCCCACCAGCGGCCGCGGCTGTCAAGGCAGTAGACGGACTGCGACAGCAGAGACTGTAGCTCCTCGATCGCCTCCTGTAGCACCACAGTGAACCCACAACACTGCTGAAACACACCTCTCACTTCATCCAAGACGCCTGACTTCGAGTGAGTGACCTAAAGCAGCAGACCTGGTAGCGGCGGAGCCTCTGTAAGATCTCCACCCCCCGGGACAGGATGCGGGTATAAGCCCACCCTGTGGTGAAACTGCGCAGGAACACAGGCAGCTCCTCCTGATGACTGGCAAACACAATCAGACATGTCAATAGTAGATAATGTGGTTGCGTGACTTCACTCATGTGAATTGGTTATGTTCAAGATTTCTGATATTTTGAAATATGTGTAAAAAGAAAGAAAAGGTTCTGGGTTTGAGGCAGATCTCGACCCAGGCCCGCACATACAGGGTTTCAAGGGTAGTAAGCAGAAAGTATCACAATCTCTGAGCTTAAACCGAAAGCCTCCAACGCAATGGAAACAGGGTAAGAAGGGTCTTCATTATGCACAAAACTACAGCAAACTAGGACTGAAACTAGGACTGATGGAAGCCGCTAACACTCGTAATTTCAGCACTCTTAACACCTCCTCCTTCTTTTTAACACCTTCATTTTACTTACGTACGATATCGTTGGTCGTTACTTTCTTTCATGCTGGTTCTTCATTAATTTTCCGACACATTTGTTAGCTCGCTTATCCGCACCCTCGGGCTAAGAGCTACATGATGTTTACATCTCTGTGCACTGCGTGACGATTTGAAAGGAACCGTGGACATATGACTAACAGTCGTAGATGTGACTGGGCTGTAAATGGAGATGAGTGCCATCGGATATTTCTCATCACGTTTGTTTTGTCTGTCTGAAAAAAAAATGTATATCTCATCTACAGGAGGTTTGAGAAAATGACCAGACGTGTCACCTGAGGTCATGGTTCTTCCTCAGCTCCTCCCAGGCACTTTTGGCTGAGGTGTACAGCTCCATGGCCTCTTCCCACTGGCCTCCCTGCATAGCTGAAGTGACCTCCAGCAGGCCTCGCATGGACGCTTCATACCTGGTGTGACGGACGGAATCACAAGCATTCGTTCCTGGCTGTGCGACAGAGATAAGAATCTCTGGAGCGGACTCAGCTCTTCGTCCAGAGCCTGACCTGATAAGATCCTCTCTGTCCTGGAACACCTTGGCTGCACGCTGTACCGAGTAGTCCGGGAAGGCCAGACGCCCCGAGTTCACCAGCAGGATGGTGAAGAGCTGGTTCTGCCCACCAGACGCCATCTCCTCCTCGTCCATGGTGTCCGTCAGGGAGAAGAGCAGGAGGATGCGCGAGAAGACAGCCCGGGGCCCACGGCACAGACGCACGCAGGACCCGGCGAGCTGCTTCGCCCTTCAGGGTGAGAGAGCCGGATTACTGTCACGACTGTGAATCTCATAGCACGACTGAACACGAACCATTTGATCTATGCGCACCTTTTGAGGATGACAGCCCCGATGTTGTTTTGAGCAGGGTTGACAGAGAAGAGGGACCTCTGTCTGCTGAGGCGGAGGAGCCCGTCCACCAGCTGCTGCTTCTGAGTGCCAGCATGGCCCAGATGGAAGGTCTTAGCCAGGGCTTTGAGCTCTGGTGCAGGCAGGAGATCCAGAGCCTCCTCTAACTCCTGAAGATCAGACTCTGTGGGGAAAGAAAAACAGCACAGAGAGACATGGAAAACAGCACTCGGGTTTCAGCAGGGTATTTAATTATCTCTTTTATAGGAAATAACATGACATTTTTAGAGAAACATTAGTGTTGGCCTGCACACTTATAATATATGCCAGTTTTGTTTTATAATTTTACATTATATGATAAATAGATAGTATGTAACAGTTCAAATCTCTACATTTTCTCTGGGATCATTTACCTGACTGGAGAAAACCACCTTGAACCATCTCCTGAGCAACAGGCGCCAGGTCACTGCTTATTTCTTCATAATCCAGTTTATTCACCTGGAGCCATTTCAGCTTCCTCTGAAAGAGTCTGACGTACAGCTTCTGACCCATGACTGAGAGGGAGAGGAGACATACTGTCAGTGACGAGGCCTTTTCACACATGAGACGACAACAACCGAGCGGTGCTTCAGCATTACCAGAGAGCGCCTCGAACGCATGTACGCAGGCCATGTCCTGCTGGTCGAACAGCGCCCTGTCGTCCTCGTTCTCCAGGACAGCCTGGAGCACGGTGCGGAAGTTACGCAGGTAGTAGGGAAGTCGTGGGGGGTCTCTGCTGCCGCCGCCGGCTGCAGGCTCGGGATTGATCGTTGCGGCATCTTCTGTCTTTGTCTCCTCTGCTCTCAGAGGGGGTTCATCGGCAGCAGGAGCAGCAGCAGGGTGCACCTCAGTCTTTAAACGGTCCGCCTCAGCTGTCTCTGCTTTGCTTTCTGCAGGTGTCTCCTCTGGCTCCCTGTTGCTCGCCTCCTTCTTTGCTTTTTTGCTGAGATCAGACACCCTGATGGGGGTTTCTTTTTTCCTCTTGGTCAGTTTGGAGGAAGAAAGGTTCAGCTTTGAGAAAACACTCTTGGCTTTAGATGTACCCTGTGCTACAGCTGGGGTTTCCGTGGACGAGTCAGTCAGATCGATGACTGTCACACTACACTGTTTGTTTGTTTCTTCTAAACTCTCAGTCTGGAGATTTTCTTTCTGTGAGCTGCTGAGCGCCTCCTCTGAATTCACCTGTGTGTCACAGCACTTTGCCGCGGCCTCTGTCTGTCTCTTCTCAGGTGCCTTCTGAGATCTTCTGGATAGTTTGGAGGACAGACTACCCAGGTCGATCCTCCTGACCACGCTCTTGCTGTTTACCTCCCTTGGCGGCTGCTGGCCGTTATTCTTCTTGAAATAAGGGCTGGTGTTGGCTTCATCGACCTCCTCCCCCCTCTCCTTCTCCTGATTTGGATCCTTCTCTGGGGATTTCAGGGGACTCCTGGAGGGTGACAGCTGGACGCTTGGCACACCATGATTACTTGCTGAGGCTGCACTGCTGTCTCCTCTCTCAAAGTTGTGACACTGCAGATCAATGTGCTCATTGATCTTGCATCTGGGGACGAGCAGGCCACACAGAGGGCAGGCCAGCTTGGAAGGAGGCTGCCCAGCGAAGAAGGCTGTGATTGGAGGCGTGGAGGAGGCAGAAGCCCCGGCTGTGTCATTACTGCCTTTCTTCTTGTTCCTGGACAGAGACAGTCTCCCCTTGACTCTGCCTTTATTACCTCTCCCTGTCATAATACTCACAGTTTTAGTACAGCTCGACGAGTTTCACGAGCTGGCAGCTAACTTAAATGCTGATTAAAAAAACACTCCATTCTGACGTGCAAAGTATTCAAAATATCTGGTCTCGTCTAACTCGTATAAAAAATTGATAAAATATGCCTAAATAGCGCGTTACAAGGTGAGCTAAAGTGGCAGCCCAGCTCCCATTGAAAGCAGCAGAGCTAGATAACAACAGTCCCGCTCCCCAGACTCGATCAGCAGAGCGCAGACCGAGGAAACTAATCGAGCTATGCACCATCGATATCAAAACACGCCTTAAACGCAAAATAAAGGTAAGAATAAATAACAAGCGTGTCCAAATATAGCTTAGAGCATTCATTCAAGCGTAAATCAAAAATAACAATTAATTGTAATGTGACGCAGTCATCTATGTTGATATTGCATCTGTGTTATATTAAAAAAAAGCAAATTTTTTGGGGTGGGTTTTATGAGTAAAAGGAATTTGGTGACTTATTGATGTCCGATCGGGTGCTCCCCCACTATCTGCTGGCCAGTGCGTGTGCGTGTGAGTGTGTGTGCGTGTGCACATGATGAGGGTGTATTCTCTACACAGGTTCCTGGGCTGCTGTGCGGCTTTTATTCAAACATCACCATCCGCCCGAGAGCCATCTGATCTGATCTGCAAACAAGGCATCTTACCGGGAGAGCAGCCGACAGCACCGATGCTGGTGAGTGCACAGGCAATTATCTCAGAGCAAATGCGCAAATGATACTTAAAGCACATCGCAGAGATGCATGAGGGGCCTGCTGTAGGATAACAGCGCTGGAGACAATGCTCCTGTGCTACAACATCAGCCCAGATGCTGGAGTCAGCAGCATAATGCAGTCAGCCCCATGCCTCAGATCAAGGTCGATGTGAAATGCAGCAGCAGGATAATATTCCTTCCAGCAGCGTGTCTATTTATGCGTGTGTGTAGGGGAGGGCTGTCTCAGCTTCGTCCCTGCTATGTATATACGCAAGGAAAGCATGTATCCGATCATCTTATCGATATGTAAGCAGATGTGAATGCAGCTGCGGCACAAAGTTGGGTTCTTAAAATCAAACCACCAGCATCATCACCATCACCAGATCCGGTGTGTTAAAGGCAGAACAACATGTAGGGAACAATGCATTGTGATGCTGCTGCAGCCCTGCACTGCCCAGGTGCCCTCTCTATGTCTCTCTCTTTGTGCGTGTGTGTGTTGGGTGGGTAATTAAGGCTTCAGCACCATGGAGAGCCAGGTCTGTGAGGGAGGTGATCTGAGGGGCATCACAGCTTTGTAGTCATAATACCATAATCTCAGCTGCATTATCATATGATCAACACTGGGAGCGTTCAGGATTTATTATGTCTCATGTGTTAGAGCTAGATCATACCCCAAACAGTGAAACAGAGCTGACCTGTCGGAGGTGGGCGGGCGGGACATGGTGTCATCAGATCATTTGGTCATTTAGCTGACGCTGTTAGCGGAAGTGACTCACACAGGTAAAAGAAATGTTCAAGGCACATTGCGACAGAAACCACTGTGTTGCAATAAATACTGGTCTGCAGTCCTCAGCCTACCAAGGAATGGAAGTGCAATGGTGTGAGTACTTGTACAAGAGAGGAGTTTAAGCACAAGTTGAAAACAGTACGCAGGAGGAGTACAGAGGATAAGGACTGAGCTTGGTGCAAGTTTAAAGAGGAGATACGCTCAGAAGAGTTTTGAGTCTTCAAGAGCTTCTTGGAGATTAAGGATGCTTCTGCTCTCTAATGTTTATTTGCTCTTTCCACCATCTGGGAACTTCAGATAAGAAAAGTCTGGATCTGGTAGCAGGAAATGTCTTAGGTTGCCAGTTACTGAAGGCCTTTAACTTTCCATAAGTCAAAAATTAGGATTGTCTCCATTGAAATAGCAATTTAAATCACTGCATTGTTTCTAAATTGTTCTTTATTCTTTTCTTTGTTGGTCCTTGTAAAATTACCCAAACCTGTCAGTACAAATTCTTTTTATACATTACATTATACAGTGTCTCACACAAAGTTTTAGGTGATAAAAACAAAAGCCACTGGACTTCTGCTCTCTTCCAGAGACAAACAGTCCAGTTCTCCAGATGACTGTGAACCTTTATAGACAATGTCTCACACACAAAGGTGTTTTGCAAACATAAAATGCTTGAGGACGTCCAGGCTTATGCATGAATACACAGGCAGACCACCTTAAAGACTGTGCAAGAGCATTTCAGACCTACAAAGTGCTTCAACACATAAACATTACTGCATAGACAAATAGCAACACACACGTAGGCTGCAATTATACACACTGTACAAAATGTCATAAGGGGGATATATAATGTCAAGTTATCGTTGCATCAGTTGTTTTGATTGAGCAATTAACCTTTTAGTCTATCAAATGGCAGTTTGTGACAAATGTCAGTCAAACATACATTCCCCTAAATGACACAAGGAGTGACTGGTAAACAAAATGGTTGCATATGAAATTTCTGCCAGTGATCAACTGTTCAAGTGCAGCACTTCAGCACTGCACAGGTCAATGAAATTTAGTGATCTTGAAGGCATATTATCTTTTTTTGGTGTTGTTTAGCGGCTTAAAAACATTGAGGAGACACAGAATCTTGAGATGAATTTCATTTTTCTCTACCCAGGTTTGTCTTCTTATTGAGCCGAGGCGTTTTCTGTTCATTTGTCAGCACACAGGATGCCGAGGTGTAGAGATGTTATTAAAATGTCAGGAGAATGATGTGCTGGTCCACAAACGGTGTCCTCAGAGGGCATAAGTCATGGATCATAAATATGCCGCCTTATATCAATTCTTCAGGTATGAGTTTGTGAAGAGCCGACAGTGATTCAACACCAGGAGGAGATCGCAGGCAGCTGACGCACAGAGAGCAAATTCAGAGCAGGCACAACAAAGCGAGATGACAGATAAACAACATCGTCAGTCTCTGCAGATGGCATGGATGCGATCGATTAATAAGCGGTGGTTTGTTCTCGAAACTGGGCGTGTGAAACCAAGGCATTAGCTCTGATATAAGGAGACGACACAGTCCGGGTTGTTTTAGTTTTTTATAGCAAAAGTGTGGGAAAGAGTCTTGGATCGTGTCTGATTTCAGCCTGGTTGTGGGGTACTTGACAGAAGCTCGAGCAGTTTGTTATGGCGCTGAGGCTCACAAAGTAGGAGCAAGCATCTGATGTCACAACATGTCAGCCCGTCCATCCATTATCTTAGCCACTTTGGACCTTTATGATGTCTCAGGGGTCTGCTGGACGAAGGCACACACATAAACACACGCTCTCACATACTCGATGATATGAGAAAGCAGATGTATCACAGAGGTCATGGTTTCTCTCAGCTGAGCTCTGCTCACAGGACGTTTGACAAGGTTGTGGAATACATTGGTCATTTTCTCTTGTTTTTGGAGTGTTTATTATGGTTTGTGGTGCACCTGATCCGTTCTCTTATGACAGATTATGGCTCGTATGGCAGACTGCCATCACACTCTCAACAGGGAAGAGGTTGTTCTCAGGATTCGAGAGATTTATTGTCATATACACAGCAAAACAGGCCGTTACACTGAAAAAGAATTCTTATTTTGCAAAGCCTCTCACAATAACAACAAACAAAACATTTATGTAACATTTACATATAGTCATTTAGCAGATGCTTGTGTCCAAAGCGTCCTGAGCTATGTTGCAACAGAAATCTTACTGTAGCAATAAATATTGCTCTGCAACTGATGAGAGTGCAAAAAAGTCTATAAAGGCCTATATATGCAGTTTCGTGATGGTTTCTTCTTTTCTCTGCTTGTGGAACAGATGGATAGACATGACCTGTGATGGCTCATCACAATTTTTCTGGTTGTTTGTGCAAAGGCTGTAGGAGAGAGAGAGAGAGTTTGAATGAGCCGCTGAAGGGATGAAGTGGAAATTTCCACGGCGCTTAATGCAAGTTGGTGATGTGCTGTTCTGCTGCTGTCCTCAGGGTTGAGGGCGGTGGGCTCACAGGGCCAGTTATGGCTCATGGACAGAGGCCAGGATCCCTCTCCAAGGTCTTGGCTCCGGGCCCGGCTCCGGGCCCTGGTGGGGGGCAACGAGGGCCGTGCAGCCAGGCGTCCGAGCAGCCGCCAGCGTGCAGCGTGCAGGATGAAGACAGGCAGCAGCTGAGTCCTCCCCACTACTACACCAGCCCGGAGGACATGGAGGACACGTGCTCCGAGTACGACAACGTGGGCTCGGACGTGGAGCAGGACTACGACGAGGTGCTGCACCTGAACAGAGAGGCCGAGGTGGAGGCGGCGGTCTACAGGCAGCACAGTCCTGAGGCCGGGGGCTTCAGCAGGCACCCGGAGGGCGACAACGTCAGCCAGAACATCGTTGAGAACAGCTGTGACACCCAGACCTTCACCAGCAGACCTCAGCACAGCCCAGACCTGCGTGAGGGGCCTCCCCCAGACCCCCAGCAGGGCCGACGCCCCGGGGTGCACTGTGCTGCCCCCCCAGAGAGGAGGGCGGAGCCGGTGCAGGAGAACAGGTTCTTCTTCAGTGACGGGGACGAGGTGGAGGAGGTGCTGGATGGAGCCAAGTTCATAGAGGATTTAGAGGAGAAGGTGACACATACACACACACACACTCACACTCCTGAACACCACGCACACGAACCCCTGAACACACATCCCACAAACCCTTGATCCACACACCGCTCAGCTATGAACACCCCAGACACATCCTTGAACCACACACAACTGAACACAACACACACCCCTCCAAAAACACTGGAACACACACCAGTGAACACTCACACACACCTGAACACACCATTATATACTCCCCTGAACCGCATCACATACAACCCAGAAACACACACACATATACATAACCCTGAAGACACACTACACACACCTACTCACACACACACCAGAACACACACCTAAACCCCCGAAGACACATACCATGGAACACACCTACGTAATACACTCATGAATGCGCACACACACACACACACACACACACAAACCCCTAAACTAAAGAGTTTTTTCACTCAAGAATTTAACACAATTATGTTTTTTACTATGATTGCAAGTTGCTATTCTGGATATGGTCAGTATCCAATGTGAACTTCTCTTATCTTAGGATGCTCAAAATGAAGAAATCAGAAAGGGAGACGAAACTCGAGCTGCACGGAACCGCAACGGCACCAGCAGGAGGTGTGGGTCGTCTCACCCGGGACCAAAGGAGAGAGAGAGGCAGGTCAAAGGTCGCGGGAGGCGGAGCACAGGTGAGGAGGCGGAGCAGGTGGCGTCCCGGGTCAAAGTTTGCTCCATCAGCAGCTCCGAGCAGCGACCCAAGGCCCCGTCCAAGGACTGCAGGAAGGTGTCTGTGCGGACCAGAGCCCGGCCCGGCTCCGGGAGGCAGCACCCGCCCCCGCCTCCACGTCACTCCCACGCCCCGCCTGCTCCGCCTGCTCCACCTGCTCCTCCTGCTCCGCCCGCTCCTCCCACTCCCTCTGCTCCACCTGGAGAAACCCAGAAAGCTCCGCCCCGCAGAGAGATGCCCCCTGCCCCCCGCCCCGGCCGGGAGGAGCCCCGGGCGCTCAGAGTGACCCGGACCCCTCAGCTCCCAGTCGAGCCTTCAGAGGAGAGGCAGCGACGGCCAGAGAAACCCCCACAGGTACCCAGTCAGAGCCTGGCACCTCAGGCCAAGGCTCACTCCACCTCGTTATTTACATTTAGTTTTATTTTGTTTTTTACGTGCAACTATTCACCTTGGTCAACCTGGTAATATTCACCTGGAATAATACAATGAATTTCTACCTATTCCCATTTATCTTACACAGTTCATCACTTCATATTCATGGCTCCTGCGACCTCATTTCAGCCTTTGTGAAACATTTTGCACCATCTTTCTGAACATTTTATTTGTCCTCCGGTTTGCACAGAACCAAACTGAGCAGATGTGTGTGTGTGTGTGTGTGTGTGTGTGTGTGCAGCAGGTGGCGAGGCTGAGCGCTGTGGTGCCGGTGTCTGTGGAGGCGGCGGCCGAGGCGGAGGAGGCGGCGAGGCCTCAGTGTCCCGAGCCCGTTCCTGCCGAGCAAAACGACACACCCAAGGTGATCGGGACTGGCTCATCTGCTTTAATTCCTTCTTCATAAGATCAGATATTTTCCATCACAGTATTAGTCCTATGGAGCAGAAAGTTACAAACTGGCTCATTTTGATGAGTGCACATGCAATCAAAACAATAGAAGTAGGAAAGCATAGTAAAAAATCTTTGAATTTGAATCAAAAATTAAAGGAAAAAATTGATAGTGAAATGATGAATAAGTTGCTCATTCCCGATCACCACTTTTACTTGTTTTGCAGAAATCGCAGGAAGCCACTGCTTTCCCCAGCTTTGAGGATGGTAATGATCTCCTATTGTCTCCTCTCAATGTTCTCAGCTCTTTTGCTGCACATTGTGAAGTCTCATTCTGTGAGTCTTGTGTCTAGTCCCAGGCCCCTGTGAGCCCGAGGATCTCATCGATGGGATCATCTTTGCTGCTAACTACCTGGGCTGCACTCAGGTGCTGTCGGACAAAAATCCATCCAAGTCTGTGCGCATGTCCCAGGCCCACGAAGCCGTCAGCCGCATCAAGGTAAACTGCAGAGAGCGTCCTCTGCTTTAGTTCATCAGAGTATGAGTCTGAGGGGACAAACTGCTCGGCTCTGTGTCCAGGAGGGATTTATTTGGGATTTCAACGTCTTTTCAGCATTGTATTAAGAAAATGCACCCTCTGACTGTTGATTTTACACATGTGCAGTATTTGTTTGTGGGTGGAGGCTATTATAAGAATTGCTGTGTGACTGAAATTTAATTTCCGTTTTGATTAATTTATTTGTTACAATTGAGTGTTGTTGATTGAGTGTTGATTGAGTTTATTGAAATTTGACAAAATAGTTTACCAGTCAGTGGGAGACAAATCTGACGCACATTAATATGTATCTCATCAGTGCAACAAAAAATGCTTTAAATGCTGTAATAATGATTTTTTTAGATACTTTAAAAGCAATCAAACAACATAACATGAAGTCAATAGAGGTAAAAACAGGACAATATTTAATCTCCACTTCAGTATTATATTTTTGTAAATGTATGTGTGCGTGTCTCATCTTCTACCACACGATGGAGCTGTTGCATCTTTTTTATTCTCTCTCCCTGCCCCTAATGTGTATTTGTACTCTGATAATGCAGCAAAAGCCTAAATGTGATATACAGTCTGAGTGAGAGTGAGTGAGATGCTGTTTGTTTCACAGAGCCAAGATGAAGACTCTCAGATGATGACCGAGGTGGACCTCTTCATCTCCACCAAAGCGGTCAAAGTGCTGAATGCTGACACACAGGTGACACACACACACACACACACACACATCCTCCAGCAGCTTCCCCTCACAAGCCCAAGCGGTACTGACTGACTGTCTCTGCGTCCCTCAGGACACCATGATGGACAGCGCCCTGCGCACCATCTCCTACATCGCCGACATCGGCAGCATCGTGGTGCTGATGGCTCGCAGGCGCATGTCGCAGGCCTCCACCGAGGACTTCTCCGAATCTGCAGACTCGGCAGGCGAGGGGAAGAGCCAGTACAGGATGATCTGCTACGTCTTCGAGTCCGAGGATGTGAGTTTGCAACTGAGCACACACACACACATTTTGAGTTGACGGCTTTATTGTCCCTTTAGGGATGTTTGTAGGGAAGTAACAACGTGTAACATACAGACACTTGTAGTATGTGTTGATCGGTGAGCGTCTGATGCAGTTGTTTGTGGAGGAGAGGGATGAGGACAGAGCCTTGGGGAGCTCCAGGAAGAGGAGTGGAGACAAAACTCAGAGCTCTGCCTCCATCCAGTTCATGAGAGTGAATCTGCGCTGGTCTGGCTCCACCCACCAGATGTTGAACAGGAATATGAGTTGGAAATGACAGCAAAATTAATCACATTTGTTGCTAATCACAGAACACAAAGAATGGATTCAATCCTAACATAGATTTTGCTTCAGAATCATACAATCATTAGATTCTGAAAACTATATCCCTTTTTGATTCTTTCCAACACTTGAATCTCAAATAAGTACAGCTATGACCATGAAATGTAGCAGCAAACAGTCCCTCAAACAAATGCTGTCCACCTCAAATTGTTTTGGCAGCCAACCTTATGTATTTCAATTGAAATTCCTCTTCCTGTTTGCTCTCTCCATTCAAAATGCAGCTCTCAGTTCAGGTCCGGTGCTCACCTCAGTTTTACCTCAGATGTTTATTCTGTGGTTGAGTGCTTTCTCTCTCTCTCTCTCTGCCTCTCTCTCTCGTTCTCTCTCTCTCCCCTTGTGTCGCTGCTGAGTGGTTTTCCCTGAACGCTCCTCGCTCTCCCTCAGGCGCAGCTCATCGCTCAGTCCATCGGTCAGGCCTTCAGCGTGGCCTACAGAGAGTTCCTGCGGGCCAACGGCATCAACCCCACCGACCTGAGCCAGAAGCAGTACAGTGACATCATCAACTCCCAGGAAATGTACCACGACGACCTCGTCCACTTCTCCAACTCAGACAACTGTAAAGAGGTAGCGCCTCCTCCCCCGTCTCGCAAATCTTCTCCAGTTCATACATTTTGTTTGTCGGAGAGCACCAGACCCCAAAGATGGACTCAGTGTTTCTTGAACGGTAGAGCCAACAAACACAGGTGAAGGGAGCAAGGCTGGCTGCAATAAGGGAAAATCTTAAAGCCCAAACACATACCACGGCATGCATGATGCCAGAACATCAGGGAAAACTCTTAATAGGAATGCTGAAATGAACATGGGATAAGCAGAGCTATAAACACTCAGGAGGAAGGGGGTGACAATTAGACACAGACAGATGATAAAAACAAGATAAACGCACGAAATCTGAAGAAAAGTTTATTTCACTTTACAGTACTTCTCAAGATCAGATTAGAAGTGCTTGATTTTAGGTTATAGTGTGAAGTCAAACACTTGAATAAGATAAGTTATCTAACACTAGGGTCTTTTATCTTGGTAAGAGTAAAGATATTAAAACCAAAGACCTGGAATTAATGACATTAGACCCGACCATCAAAATAAAAAAAAGCTGGCAAGTGTGAGAGGTGTGAAAAGGAGCCAGGAGTCTTGTTTCTTTTTTCCCCACAGCTGTACGTGGAGAAGCAGAAGGGGGAGATCCTGGGGGTGGTGATCGTGGAGTCCGGCTGGGGCTCCATCCTGCCCACCGTCATCCTGGCCGGCATGCTGAACAGCGGCCCGGCCGCTCGCTCCGGGAAGCTCAGCGTGGGAGACCAGATCATGTCCATCAACGACACCAGCCTGGTGGGGCTGCCGCTCGCCACCTGCCAGGGCATCATCAAGGTGCTGCGTCGCACAGCCTCCTGCCTGTGTCATAACAAGATCATAATAAAGATAATAGTGATACACAGGCAGGATGTAGGATGCAGGATGTGGTACTTTTCGTACCTAAAAGCAACACAAAGTGCCTCACATAGGCTAAAAACAACAAAGAAGAAAACCCCGTCCTCCCAGACATACAAGTACATACAGAGACACAGAGATATATAGATCCACATGCACACTCGTCATTGGAGAGACATGGAGATGAAGGAGAGTTAAATATGTGAGGCTCCAAATGCTTCCCCCTACACAGGCTGCAGATCATAAGACTAAGAGTAGCAAGCTCCTTGAAGTTAAAGATATACCTCAATGTCCTGGTCATTGCTTGAACAAGGGTGGGAAACATAACTACACTCCAAAAAATGAATCATTGACTTTACTGGTACCACATAAGTGTATTATGTTAGTTTAAAAAGCAGAAATGTTAAGGCCATGTATGTGACTTTAACATTTTTGCTTTTGACTGGAACAAACATGATAGATTTAATTAAAACCAACAATCCATTTTATTTAGTGTAACAAGTACACATTTAAAAAAAGTACCATTTACACATGGTAAGGCAGGTGATTATATCCATTCCACAGACTGCCTTCACGTGCAGTTCACTTCCCTCAGACAGATGTAAACACACATTGACATATTAGATGAAGTTGATAACGACAGCTTGAACTGTGTTCATGTTAATGTCAAGAAAGACCAGATCGGTTTGAACTTGTGGCGAAATTGAATGTGCATTTGAAGCCAGTATCACGGATGACTCTTCCTTTCGTCGTGCTTGTTTTTTTGCACTTGTGGTTAAAAGTGAACACTGTCCTGGGCGCAGGGTCTGAAGAACCAGGTGAAGGTGAAGCTGAGCATCGTGAGCTGCCCGCCCGTCACCACCGTCCTCATCAAGAGGCCGGACCTCAAGTTCCAGCTCGGCTTCAGCGTCCAGAACGGCATTGTGAGTAGTACGCCAGGGGCTTGTGTGGAAATGAAAGGGTTGTAACCCTGCGATGATGCACTCACAACACACACACTGTGTGTCGTCAGATCTGCAGCCTGATGCGAGGCGGCATCGCAGAGCGAGGCGGCGTCCGCGTCGGACACAGAATCATCGAGATCAACGGCCAGAGCGTTGTGGCCATGGCGCACGAGAAGATTGTCCAGACCCTGTCTGTGTCAGTGGGTGAGGTAAGAACTGAAGCCGCCACAGGACGGCAATTTACACTGATGGCTGCACCGCACACACACACACACACACACACACACACACACACACACACACACACAGAGTGCTGTCACACAACGATTACCAGATGACATCAGGCTGAGACTGGAGCCAGGCTCCGATCACTGAAAATATAATCAGTGGATAAAAGGAATGAGTTCCCAGGGTCAGTGGAATATTGAAGTGTTTACATGCAAAAAGCTAGCGTGGATGCTATCAGAATCTTTGACATGATCCATGTGATCACGTGATCTGAGAGAAGAGGGTGGGAAGGAGGATTATTCACCCTCTGACTCGTTTCTTGCCTCTCATATCTGTGCGGTATGAGAATCGATCGTCGACACTGGCAGGAAAATCACCCGCGGCTGAAGTGGCCTTGAAGCACTCGTCTCATACATCATCCTGTTAAATACAGGAGTGTGTGTCAAACACACACACGCACACACACACTCACCGTTCTCTCACAGTGTGTGCTCACTAAATCACAGATGGGCTAGGACTCTGCATTTATTTCCTGCCTTATGTCCGAGAGATTTTAGCTGATGACTGAAGACAAAGGCTCCAAACTAAGGGACATTTATGTTGTTTATTGAACAGAAAAAAGTGATTTGCTTGAGTCGCTGCTCTGGGAAATTGAACAAGACTTTGCTGATCAGTGGACTTGAGGCAGTTGTGTATCAATGCTAAGGTTGTCTGATGGATTCCCTGTTTCGTCCAGATGCGAGTCTGATCTCAATCTTTAAAGTTTGCTGCTGTATCGTGTCAGTCCAACCCTAAGGAAACAAATCAGCCTCTAACGTCTTTTAGACAGTCTGCCATCATCATCGCTGCAAATTACCTTATCCATAACCACGCAGAGGTTTCCTAATCGACCATTCTTGCTCTGCTCCGCTGCGCTCCACGCTCACACTTGATCTTCATCATCCCATGCCACTCCACGACTTTGTACGTGTGTGTTTTCCCACTTGCTCCCACTATCCGTCTCCATTAAATAAAGCCATAAAAGCCTATTATTTGTCGGTAATAGATTCGCTGCCTCTGCTCTCACCTCTGCCAGATCAACATGAAGACGATGCCGGCCGTGATGTTCAGACTGCTCACCGGACAGGAGACGCCCGTCTACATATAGGAGGGATTGGACAGGTGTCTCCGGGAAGGACGAGGAGAATTTATTTTTCTATCATTTTGTTTTCTCTGCCTCTTGTTGCGATGCTGTAAAGAACATCCGGTTCTCATTTTCAGGTTTTATCTTGAATCACATTGTCATAATGGCCTTACAGTGTGAATACTGTCTGTAGTAGTGTGTGTGAGTGTCTGGTGTCGAAGAGAAGTAGCTTTAAGGTCATGATTATTTTCTTATGAAGAGATAAATTAGTACATTTATTTTTTATTTAGTCATTTTTATAATGTGTATGGAGTTTAAAGAAAATGTACATCTACTGTAAATACTTTGGATTACTCAAGGACTTGGTTGGAAAGGCCATATTACTCCTACAGTATATGCATGTTATTATGAAGAATTATCGACCAGGGATTCACTCTCGATCTGACATGATAACCTATTACAGTAAGTATTAAAAGAAGATAATAATAATAATAATAATTATAATAATATGCTGTACAAAGGCACCAAACTCTGTGTAATATGGTGATGCTGAAGGCCAAAGACACATTTACTTTTCAGAGACACGCAGTGTGGGTGATCAGTACCTTTTCCCGGAGCAAACACCACAAGAAGAATGTATTCCAACATACATTACTGAATGAATGTAATGTCGTAAAACACACGAAGAATACAATCTCGCAGCCGAATGCTTGTCGTCGCTGTTTGTTTCGCTTTTATTAGGTCGTGACTGCAGAGAGTTTACGTCACTTAGGAAACAGAAACGTTAACGTTCATTTTTGCCTGGATTCGAGATAAATCAGTTGTTCCTCTCCCACGCAGCTTGGTGTTTGTTCTTCCTCTCGTCCACCTTCACCCTTTACCCGGATCGACTGCCTGTCGCCAGGTCGACCACGTCCCGTTGCCGCGGCAACGTGCGCCCTCTAGAGCGATGGGTACCAGGCTAACAATGAGTCTTGTTTTGTTTTGTTTTTCTACAGAAACAAAGGGTTGAGCAGTGACAGATCTATAATCTATACCTGATCAGTGTATATACACGTTGTATGGATCCCATACAAATGACAGCTACTTGCAGCATAAACAATAAACACAAGAAATACGACTATGTACATCTAAATCATGTGTAACATGTAACACTCGCAGACAAAAAGTTGACACAACATCTGTAACACATTCACGAAAAACATATGTTCAAGTACTGGCTGGAAAAAGCTCCCATGTGGACGTCTGGTCGGCTTCATAGATGTTCCTGAGACGAAGACACAAAACAATCACAGTTACTAAGCAGCAAACATGGGAGCTGTGTACCGTACTGGAAGCAACCCCTCGGTAGTGACTCATTGTGCTCAGATCACGTACCGAATGTGTTCAGCTGTCACAAATCCATATGAAAGTCACATAAGCTGCAACGGGCAATTATTTCCACGGCTGATTAACCCATCTGTGAGTTTCTCTATCGTTAAAACGTTCGGGAAACAATGAAAAGTGTCAATGTGTTTCAGAGAAGGCCAAGATGAAGTCCTGAAGCACATTACCTCAAAGATACTCAAGAAACCAGAAAATATTGACATTTATGAAGCTGATATCAGAGAATTTGACTTTAAGGAGCCTGTAGCAGTACGGATGATCTGCAGGAAATATTCACTTCACAAGCTCACCATCGAGACCTTCAAGACCAGCGGCGGCACTGTCACTCCGTCCAGGTAGCCTGTGTTGAGGAACCCCTCGCTGTAGGAGACGTCCTCGTCCTCGCAGCTGTCCACACCGCTGCTGAAAGCCTCCTTCATCTTCTCCGGTATCAGGAAGTAAAGAATCACCACCAGAACCCCGATGACGGTGCACAGCACACCTGCAACACAGTCTCACCTTTATTACCTTGTAGAATAGAATAGAAAGTCTACACTGACTGCTCCAAAGGCATGGACATTTAAGGAGCAGACTCACATAAATCATTTAAGGAGGCCTAGATGAACCTAGTTTTTACCTTAGTTTTATCTATATGTGGCGGGTCCTAATACATCATCATGCCTACGTTTACATATAAACCTAGATATAGTGTAACTGCTCCTAGTTCTTCCTCAGTATCTGATTCCTCCTTTGATTCGGGCTCAAACACATCAGGATGGATGGGCTGTAGCTGTATTGCTGCAGTTACCACTTAGTTAAAAAGCTGCTGAGCTCTGTTGTTTAGCAAGGAACGTAAAGTACGCACTGTGCAGAAACTTTACCCAAAGTGGGATTGTAACAACAAAAAAACTTGCTTGCAAAACAGCATCTGGGGCATTTCTGATAAAACGAGTGTCCATGTTAACAGCAGAGAACAAGGATGCATACTCCATTCAACCACAAGACAACAACAACAACTAACACTAATACAATATTATGAAGGCGCGCCATATCTGGAAATGATGGTGCAGACTGTGATCTTTACCAGTGGCCAGAGCCAGCCAGAATGAATGGCTGTACTGAGTCTCCAAGGAGTCGGTTCCTATGGAGAACACGCACTGCGGCACGTTCATGATGGTGGAGAAGGAGGCCATGGAGAAGAAGATGAAGGCGGCGGTGGCCAGCATCATGTAGCCGGCGTACAGGATGACGGGCATGCAGAACAGGATGTTGGCCAGCATCCAGCAGCAGAACGCCGTCCTGTCAGAGCAGCACACGGTTGGTTTATTTTCTTATTCTTACTCCATCGACACTCTCATTTGTCTGTGCTGAAACTGCTCATATACATATGTAGGAATGCAACATCGTTTTTGGGGAGGAATTCTGCAACTCTGCTGTTGCTTTTGCACAAAGCTTGCGATTCCTGTGTGGCGTTACCAGAGCGTGGCGGAGGCGTATCGGCCCGAGTATCGGTACTGGAAGATGAGTCCGCAGGGGCTGCTGCGGGTGAACTTCTCCGCGATGTAGAGGATGGGGGTGGGCAGGCCTCGCGCCAGAGCCTCCTCGTACTCGTCCTCCATGATGTCCTGCCAGATGAACATCTCGTTGTAGTCGATGGTCTCGTTGAACTGGACGACGGGATTCCCTGCGGTGGCAAGGGACAGACTTGAGCTCTGTCGATCTCCTCACTTCACGTGCAGTGTTGAAGGACACTTATGTAACGTTGCACATTGATTTTTATTACCAATTGGGCTGCAACAGCTAATTGACTGATCAAGGTCTCAGATCTCAGCTTCCATAATGTGACTCATTTCTGGTTTCTTTTGTGTTCTTCGAAGCAAATCACTGTAACCTTTTATTTCATAGACATAACAGCTGATTGGTTTATCAAGCTCCTCCTCTGGACTGTCATCAGATATGGAATAAGGATCAGGAATGTGTTCACTTCATTTCTAAAAACCAACCCTTTCCCTTTGGCTTTTTAACACAGTGTAAGACTTTGGCCATGCTTTTATTGTTTGTTATATTTGTCTCTTTGTCTCAGTGGTGGTTGTAGTACTAGTAGTAGTAACACCTGTGGTTTATTGTTTGTGCATGTGTTTGGTTTCTTTGCTCTGCTCTGTCTCCTCTGTTGTGTCACCAGTAAAGTTCTGTTTGGTTTCACTTTATTATTATTTTGTGTCATCCAGCTTCATTTTCCTAGATCAATCTTCCCTCTTCATTCCTGGAGTCTCTCCTCCAATCATCTTTTGTGCTGTTCATGTCTGCATGCTTTCCTCGGTCCACACCTGTGTTTCCTTTGAGTTCCCCTTCAGATTTGCAGTTTTTGATAGATTACTCTTTGAAGGATGCTTTAAAGTGCTTTTTTAAATCAACTTTTCATAAAGCTCACTGTTTACTTCTGGCTGATTCTGTATTCCCCATTGTTAAAAAGATATTTTTCAATTTTGGTAGTAAAAAAACATTATTTCATTTTCCTGCCCGTTCCCTCATGGCTGAATCTCAGGTGTGGGCTCTGGCGAAGCCGAAACCTCCTGGTGAGTGAGTTTCCTCCCCCCTGACAGTGACTCACCCCTCAGCGTGACGTTGATGCCGTACAGTCCCACATGCAGGCCGATGTCAGCGTTAACCACCACGTTGCTGAAAGACTTGTAGGTGGCGTTTGTGGTCACTCTGGCCTCGGCCCAGTCACTGGTGAAGTTCAGGGCTGCGGGGAGAGAGATCCACGTGAGCCACAGAGACAGAAAAGAGTAGATTATTGTAGAGCTGAGGGATCGATCGACGAATTAAATTTAATAATATGACGTTATTGAAAGTTCCAATTCAGCATTTTCTCAACGGGCTTCACAAAAGAGCTGGTCTGCACCAAACGCCAAATAGATAAACTCAGCCCAACAAACCTCACATATGAATGAGGGAAACCTTATAACTGGCACAAACCTCAAGCAGAACCAAGCTCAGGATGGGAGACCATCTGCATTGACCCAATAAAAGTCTAAATTATTTCAACAATCTATTTTCAAGCATTTTAAAGACATATTTGGCTCCGTTTTCATGAAGTAAAGTCAAAATTCTCTCTAAAAGTGTTTGAAGACTTCATATTCATCCTTTTTCAGACTGAAATGACTAAATGACCAATAAAATGATTGATGAATTGACTGAAACAACAACCGGCTGTTGCTGCTCCACTTCAGTGGACGACAGAGACGAGAGGTCAACACTCACCCACCAACACCACGCCTATGAACAGACTGATGATGATTCGAAACATCCAGAAGATCCTCTGACGGGGAAAAGCAGAAGCAGAGTAGTTAAGGGAGATGACTCTGACGTGCTGTGAGTGGAGGCTGTATACGGGACGGCTGCCCTCACCGACTTCCCTCGTATGCCGGGCAGGATGAGGAGGAGACTGAGCGCCAGCACAAGGAAGACCAAGATAATGGTGAGCAGGCTGCCACTGAAGATGAAGGAGGTCCTTTGTAGGATGTAGAATGGGTAAATGTCATCGTAGAAAGTCATCGTAGCTCCTGATCTGTGGGATAGTGGCGAGCGCAACAGAGAAGACAGTGTTAGAGGCTGGCTCTCAGGTTCCTCCACATGCACAGACTGCAGCTCCTGTTCCTTAAAGGCAGATAAGAGAAGGACAGTGTTACTGCACGTGTTACTGCACGTACTCCTACAGCACAGCAGTATCGGCCTCCTTTACTAAAGCTGCAGCAAATTACTGTTTTTGTGGCTGATTAATCTGTTTTTCTCAATTGATTAATTAGCTGATTGGTTTTTAAAACTGATGAAACATGGTGATCTGTCAAGATCAAGTTCTCAAATTGTTTTGTCCATATCAAATATATTCAGTTTTCTGTCACAGAGGAGTGAATAAACTGGAAAATGGTCCCTTTTGAGAAGCTGAGATCAGAGGACTTTCTAATAAATAATAATAAAACAAAAATGAACAAATTGATTGATTTTAAAAGTTGTCAATGACTTTATATAGCAGCTGTACTCTGTACACAGGCTCTATGGGCCACGTCAATGTGACCACTTCGCTTGAGTCAGTGAAATGTGAATAAGAGCTCTCCACTCTGCTCCGACTGATGTTGAACTCGTCCATCTGAACCCCAACAGAAAACGAAACGTGGTGGCAAAGCCCGAAGAAATCCTCCAGAGTTAAAACAAAACACAGAGAGTCGAAGCTCAAAAAGCTCTCTCTTACCTGAGAACCTGGACGTGGAGGACGTGAGAAGAGGAGGAGGAGGAGGAGGTGAAGTGTGAAGGCAGCGGGAACCTACACTTCTTTTATAGCAGCGCTGCCTTTGTGTCACACAGAGGAGGAGGAGGATGCATTTGAGGTGAGGCTGATCACAGGTCGATAACGCAGGTCACATGCAGCCTGGTATGAGCTGTGCAGCCTATGGGGGCTTTAGTGTTGCCCCATCCCTCACCTGCCCTCCTGCCGCTGCACCTCCTCTGCATTTCACTCCAGCCTCTCCACAGGGCGACACACCACTAGTGCATCAGGGTACGATCACAAAAGCTGGTCCGCGGCACACACGAAAAAGTTCGGAGTTCGGAAAAGTTTGGCAAAGTCTGGCAAGGTTTAGTAGCAGGTGGTGTGGAGATTTCCTGAAGTTGCAACAGAGCAGGTGAGTCGTGCCTCCCAGACCTGCTCCACTCCGCTCCACTCTGCTCTGCGCTCCGATGGATGTGCGTCAGCGGCTGTGCGCCTCCGCCGCGCTGCTGCTGCTGCTGCTGCTCTGCGTCACTCAGCGTGAGTACTCACCTGTGTCCAGCTGTATCCGCAGTCCTCAGCTGCTCACCTGCACAGTCTGATCAGCCTGTCCCCCGGCACAGGATCCGGCTGCGAGGACACCTGGGAGGTCCCACGCTTTGACGGATGGTACAACAGCCTGGGCAGTCCGCGGAGGGGGGCCGCAGGTGAGTCCTCCTCAGGGACCGGGGGAACCGGGTTCAGCTGGTTCACCTGTGCGCTAATGAAATGTCTCTAAGATGCTCGGGTTCTGTCCTTGCCTTAAATGTAAAGCGCGCTTTTGGTGAAAAGCGCGGAGAGGACGCCGGTCCGTCTGCTCTCCACTCACTGTGCGACTCATTTTAAGTCACTGCCACTTTATTCAAAGGGACAATTCACAACAGATGTCACTTTAAAAAAGCCTGCAGCAAACTATTAAATAAACACAGGAGAAAGAGCGGCAGCAAATTCTACGAGATCAATCACTAAGGGATAAAGAAAAAATATGACTGTTTTGACAGTTTTGACAGAGTAACCCAGTCCCCATATTTAATGGGATCTACTCACATAAACGTTCCTGTTGTGGAAAAAAGTAATCCAAAACTTCCAACAAAGATCTCTATGAGCTTTTATGACTCAATAAATTGGCTTTGTCTGAAAAGTTTAAAAGAAAAAAAATACAGCCTCTCAAAGCTCCACAAGACTTTACTATAACTTTATTCCCCCTTATTCTGACTTTTATTCTCTCTGGTTTGGGTTGCACATAGTTGAACAACTCAGCTTTTAACATTTAACCATATAAATGTTGTGATGTAAACTTGTTATCATAAAGTTTTTTTCCATTTTTTATTCATTTTTTTTTAAAATCAATGCTCGTGCCCGCGCAGGTTCTCGCCTGGTGCGCCTCGTGCCCGCGCAGTACCAGGACGGGGTGTACCAGCCGGTCCCGGAGCCGCTGCTTCCCAATCCCCGCGGCCTGAGCTCGGCCCTGACCCGGGGCCCGTCCGGCCTGCCCTCCAGCAGCAACCGCACCGTGCTGGGCCTGTTCTTCGGTAATGATGTAAATGATTTGTGATGAGTAGCTACATGTCCTGCTGCAGAGTTGAGGAGACTCGCACCATGATGCGCAGACTTGCTCAATGCCCCTGAGCCCGGTATTAGCCTTGCAGGTGAGGCAGAGAAAACAAATATTGGTTTTAAAAACTAAACCTGTAAAATCAGGATCTGAATCGGTTTTATCACCATGTTGCAACTATACCATGGATTTGACTTGATGATTGTTGCAAAAGACAAAGGAGATAAACCCTCCAATGAGGACAGATAGGTATTTAAAAGACGGATAAAATAAGAAAAATGGGTGAAAAATGTGTACATGGTGTACATTCACAACAATGCAATGATTGGTCACTGTAAATATAGGGTAAATAGACAGGTTCTTATAAAGTGATTTCCTAGTCTTAATGACCACTGAAAGCCCTCAAGTCACATTCACTCATCCACAACCATTCACGCAGTGGTGGGAGTGATCACAATCCATCTGTTCAGGCAGCAGCTTTAACCTTTCACACACATTCATACACTGACAACATCACCAGGGACAGTTTGGAGCTCAGTATTTTGTCCAAGGGTGACATGTGGCCTGGCACTGAAGCATGGATGAGTGTGCTGCCTCCGAGCCAGTTGTCCCCCTGTCAGATCCGGTGTACTTGTCTCCGTTCTTAAAATAAAAATATTCCTCTTTTTGCTCTTTGTCGAACACATGCTCAGGACCTGTCTTAATGGCGTTTGATTACTTTCTCTCCTCAGGTTATCATGTTTCCTTTGAGATCTTTGACTTGAGGACCACAGGGTGTCCACCTGAGTTCATGAACATCCCCATCCCTAAAGGCGACCCAGTCTTTGACCCCAGAGCCACTGGAACCGTGCTGCTGCCCTATCAGAGAGGATCATGGGACAGAGAGTCGGGCCAGAGCCCCAGCAACCCTCGCATACAGGTTACATATCGTTAGGATGAAACATCTGACCACTCTGGCATTGTCCTTACCTTACGCTTCCCTGACTAATCCGCCACGAACAGGTGAACCTGGCGACAGCGTGGATCGATGGCAGCTCCATCTACGGGCCCTCCGCGTCCTGGGCTGATACTCTGCGGAGCTTCTCGGGGGGTCTGATGACGTCCGGAGCGGAGGAGTCGATGCCCCCGAGGTCGACAGGACACGGTCCCATGTGGAGTGCTGCAGACCCCTCCACCGGAGAGCACGGACCCCAGGGTCTCTACGGTCAGACTTCCTGTTTATACTCTAATGATGGAGCTGAAACTCAAAGACAACAGACAGTTTACTCAGGTTAAACCTGCAACCTGCAGCCCTTTAAAACTTGATAGTTCCGCTAAACGTGTTGAACAAAGTATTTATCCTTGTTCTCTGGTCTTAACCTGGAAGCTGTTGAGGATTGGTTTCATCATAAATGTTGCAGATGCTTTTTTACACCCTTTTCACCCTCCTTTTTTATAGATGTTTGTAGAGTTCAGTTCAACACAGATCTGGCACCCTTTCATGTTTATCTGGCAACCACAATGGCTGTATCCCCTGCAACTTGCATGAAGGAATACTTGACTTTACTTTTCTTGGTCCACAGTGGAGCTTTGTAACATTTTCCTGAACTGAGTAGTAAGTGGAGAGATGCAGCTATAGTACAACATGTACACCTCCAGTCTTACAAGTTTGACCCCGAACCAGAAGAGGACTCCCCCATAATGAGGTGTGGGGGAGGGTGGTTTGCATCACATTCAGATTCCAGAGCTGTACATAATGACATGAGGACATGATGATGTTTTTGTACCTGCAGTTCGTCTTTGGTCAGGAAAAGGCTGTCATTATTTTTCACCCTTTAACATCAGCTCAGATCTTTAGAGCGTGTTCACCTTAATTCCACAGCAGAACAACCTGGTCCCTGTTTTGGTTTTTTTTCTTTTCTTTTTTTTGTAATTCAGTGCTTGTTGCAACATACACCCACACCATCCATACTGCACGCTCCGGACAAACAAACACAAATTTCTCACAGATATGGTTTCACCTGCGTCTGCTGCAGAGCGTGAGTCAGCCGAGGCCCCGCCTGACGTGTGCGATGACTCTTTAATTATTGTGTCAGAGCGTTGTCACCCCGGCCGCAGTCAATCCCGGGCTCTGCAGCACACAGGAGGCCGCGCGGGTCACGAGAGCCGTGTTTTGTTGCATGTTTTGTTAAAGGTGTGCCGCTATTATCTGCGGCGGAGGCGCGGGATCTGCTCCTGTTGTCACATGTATGTCGCCACATCCTTGAAAACAAACAGCCAAATTATGACCCGATTAGTGGTAATCAATCAGTGCAATCAGAGTGTGTCACCGTAGAGAGAAGGTCAACATATAGGAATGTGACTGGCTTTTCTCTATTAATTGCTCCTGTGGTTGCCTCTTATGTTTTAATCGTGTCGAAGGTGCATCAGAGTTAATTGCCATGATGGAGGGGCTGCAGAATTCCCTATAATTTGTGCTTTCTTCTTCATCCAGTGTTGGGAAATGCCTGGGCCAATGAGAACGTGTTCACGGCAGCCGAGGGGATTATCTGGTTTCGCTACCACAATTACATCGCCTCCAGGCTGCATGAGGAACACCCAGAGTGGTCGGACGAAAAGCTCTTTCAAAACGCCAGGAAGACCGTGGTGGCCACATTCCAGGTAGGAGGAAGAGTGCGCGCGTGTAATGCTCGGCTCTGCGCAGGTCCCGACTTAATTTGCACTCTTGGGAGAGGTTTTCCGAGTGGTTGCATCAACGCCAGGTGGTCGTGATTTTACAGGTGAAAATTGGTGGTTTTAGTCCGAGGCCGCATGCATCATCTCGCACTCTGATGAGTCGAGTCTGCAGGAACGTTTGGAGCCTGGTGTCCAATAAGACGGGACACTGAGGCACAAAAAACAGAATATGATCCTTTAGCCTTCATTCTTTGACATATATAGAATCAAAACAGGCATAAAAATACACGTGTACATCTGCATGTTTTGAATCTGATGTCAGCGACGTGTGACAAACCAGGTCAGATAGAAGCAACAACAATCTGGGAAAATTGCGCAACGATGCAAAAACACCTGTTTGTATTATTGCACAAGTAGATAAACAGGTTCACAGGTAACAGGATATTGACTGTCACACCGACAGATCAAACACCAACACTGTGAACACATGACCGCATAGTGGAAGTTACCACATGGTCTTAATACCACGCCGGAAAACCAGCTTGTTTGTATTCGATTTCCTTTTCTTTATTTACATTTGACAGACTGTCCAAGCTTCCAATCAAAATAAGAGGCAAGAGTCATAAAGTCTGGTTCTAGCACAAATAAATTAACACAATAGACAAAAGCCAGTACAAAATAAACAAACATAATAAAGAAAAGCGCAAAACAATATTTGGGGATTTTAAAACCGCCATAACAATAAAATAAGACACGATGCAATAAATCTTCATTTGGAAAATGTTTGCATTATTGTCATAGCAATAATGTAACAGCATCAATGAACATCTGGACTTAATATAGTAAAAAGACTGTTCTGACTTAACTTTTCTAGAAAGGGATAGTGAAATCAGTGCATATTGTACATGCAAACTAAGATATGTTGGATTATTTAGCTTTACTCCTGTTTTTTTTTCTTTTTTATCTCCATAGAGTATTGCTTTATA
The DNA here is from genome assembly GCA_029224185.1 of Karalla daura. Classification (NCBI taxonomy): domain Eukaryota; kingdom Metazoa; phylum Chordata; class Actinopteri; order Chaetodontiformes; family Leiognathidae; genus Karalla; species Karalla daura. The sequence continues at coordinate 16,799,233 of CM055196.1, forward strand.
TGAGTGGCTGCCTGGATACCTGAGAGACAAAGAGCTTCCTCCCTACCCAGGTAAGAGTCTTCCACACTGCCTTTGTGTATGTGTAGAGTCTGGGGCGGGGGGGGGGGCTAAGGTAACGCACTGGTGCCCAGGATCTGTGGTGAGGTGAGCTGCAGCCGCTGGTGTTTGAAGATCTGCTCCGTCAGCAGAGCTGCAGCCTGAGGCTCCTCTGCCCGCTGAGTCAGCAGCCGCGGCTGAGGAAAGTTAGAGAAACTCTGGCCAGAGGAGACCGTGATGTCTCTAACCCGGCCGGCCGTTTATTTCACCTCTCCCTCTACGTTTTTCTGCCTCGTCCTGGCACCTTGTGTGCAGGTTACCAGAAGTTTGTGGACCCTGGGATCTCACCAGAGTTCGAGGCTGCTGCAATGAAGTTTGGCATCACTATGGCCCCACCTGGTGTTTACATGAGGTATTGACATGAACTCCATCCCACGGTACTGAAAACCAAACACATTGCAATTTATGAGCTGTAGAGGGGACCAGCGATCCCATCCATCCATCCATCCATCCATCCATCCATCCATCCATCCATCCATCCATCCATCCATCCATCCATCCATCCATCCATCCATCCATCCATCCATCCATCCATCAAATCCTCCATTATCATACCTTTTCTTTGTACCATAACAGTGTCACAGAGCTCTACTGGAGCATATCCCCAGTGTACCCAGGGTGAAGGCAGGGACTTCACCTTGAACACGTCTACAGTCCATCACAGTGTGTGCACACACATACAACTCAATTTAGAGTCTCCAGTTGATCTAAACCTGAATGGTCTTGGACTGGAAGTACCCGGAGAAAAAAACCCACACAGACACTGGAAGAATGTGTGTTTTAACCCTTCAAATTATTCACTGACTCCCATTTAATTTACATATATTACCTGAGAGGTATTTGTTCTGAAAAACTCCAGTAGATAATTTGGGCTGTTCCAGTTAAGGACACTGGAACTTCACCAGAATCCACCCTCAAAACCTCTGCACAGACATTGAACCATTGCGATGGAAACAGTGCTAACCACTGCATCACTGTGTGGCCTTAAAAGAGGACTGAGAGTGAGGGTGAATGAATGAGGACTTTTTACCTTGGATTTGGTGAAGGGCATCCACCTCAAAACTAGACAACCAGGTAGCACCAGAGGGACAAGGATTAACACTCCTTTCAGCTATTCTCTTGATTGTGTTATAACGAATATTGAAATTGTCCTAAAAATAAAAAAACGCACTTTCCTTCGTTGCAGAAACAGAACCTGTCATTTTCGGGAGGTTGTGAACGCCGACGGCAGCTCGTCACCAGCCGTGCGTCTTTGCAACAGCTTTTGGAAGCGGCAGGTACGTCGCAATCCTGCTTTGTAATGTGCGTGTGCTTGAGTGCAAAACACACGTCATAATCCTGCATTTTTAGACGTGCGTGTGTGTGTATGAGAGCAGGGAAGCATCCGGTTGTTTAATCTTCACTGGCTGACTTCCCTTTCCTTGTACTTTTCGTCCTTGCGCCCGCGGTGTCGTTTTTATTTGTTTCTGAGTGAGAGCAGGCGTCCGGTGTCACTTTTTAGTGCAAATGTTTATTTATGGACACGGTGGAAAACGCACAAGAGCAGAACAGAGAAGCTGCGACCTACGTAGGATCCCTGGGTCTTCAGAGGCAGGGAAGTAAAGCCAGCGTGTGTCTGAACAAATGGGGCTGCTTTATGGCGCTGTCCTTTTTTATGTCTTCAAATTTATTCCTGTGTTGGAAAGCAAAAATCCTGTGTGGTTGAAACCTCTGGAAACAGACCCTCTACGGTTGTTAAAAACACAGTCAGATGACTTGTTTAATTGCATCTTTTTTAGTGCATTCATCGGACATGATCCTCTTCCTGTTCAAATGAGAATTTGTTTAGATTGAGGAGCTGTATTATGGATGTATGAGGAATCTTTAAAGGTGGATTAAATACACTGTGTGATGAATGACTATTTATCTGAATGATTCTGTGTTCATCTTCATTTAAAGGACAATGAATAAAGGACAAGAACAATCACAACATCTGACTTACCTCCCAGACATGTTTATTCATATAATATTATATTAATGCTTTCATAATTGTGTTTCCAGAGTGGCAGTGTGAAGACGGGCCAGGACGTGGACGAACTCCTGCTGGGGATGGCCTCGCAGATAGCGGAGAGAGAAGATAACGTTGTCGTGGAGGATCTGAGAGGTGATTTTCAGTCAGAGATCTGAGGGGTTTGTTTTATATAAATCCTAAAGAATAGAAATAAAACCACTTGGCGTAGCCTGGGTAAACATCCTCTGCCTTTGCTGCAGACTTCATGTACGGACCCCTGAGGTTCACTCGCTCCGACCTGGTGGCCAGGATTGTCCAGAGAGGACGAGACTTTGGTCTGCGCAGTTACACCGAGGTCAGGAGAGCTCTGGATCTGCCTCCCGTCGACAGCTTCGCAGACATAAACCCAGAGCTCAACCGTACCGACCCACAGGTAACAGCTGGAGCCGCACCCAGAGACTGGAAAACCTGGGAATAATAGTTATAATAATGCAGTGAATTTGTATATCGCAAATGCACTTCACTTAAAAACACAGATACACTCAAAATACGCTGGATACATTAAATTACAAAATAACACAAGTACACAATGATGAGTCTTTTCATCAAGTTAGAGATGCTCCTCTAACTTCTTTAAACTAGAGATGGGTTTACCTGAAGGATGGTGGGGAGTGTGTAGTAGTAGCCAATGGATGGGTTTCATGTGTAGAAATAGGTTTCAAAATCTCAAATTTTCCTTGAAAAATGTTTGCACTTTCAAACTTATTCCACCCAGGTAAATAGGAAGTCTTAAGTTTAAGTCAAAGTTTAAATGAGCAACTGTGAAACCAGGAAATCATAGAAGTCGTAGTAAATGCAAGAAACAGAGTTTATTACATAAAACAATGTGAATTGCACTGCACTCTGGGTCCTGCAGCTGTTCCTGGACGTGGCCGAGCTGTATGACGGAGACGTCTCCAAACTGGAGCTGTTCCCTGGAGGTCTGCTGGAGGCGCTGGACGGTCCGGGTCCAGTTTTCTCCGCCATCGTCCTGGACCAGTTTGAGCGCATCCGGGACGGAGATCGCTTCTGGTTCGAGAACAGACAGAACGGGTGAGCCGATCCACTCATTCGTTCACGTTCACATCTGCTGATGTGAAGCCAAGGATGTGACATCACCTCTCCTGCTGCTTTATATCCCAGTCTGTTCACAGAGGACGAGATACGGAGGATCCGGAACGTCACCTATCACGACGTCCTGGTCGCTGTCACGAGCGCAGAAGAAAGTGACGTACAAGGGAGCGTGTTCTTCTGGAAGGATGGTGAAAACCTCAAAATCAGAAGCTCTTAAGGCGCTATTTAAGAGTGCACCGCTACAGTCCGGACTGAATAACCTCTCCTGATCCCTCAGGTGACCCGTGTGCTCAGCCCGCCCAGCTCACCACCTCCGTGCTCCCCCCCTGCACCAACGCCACCAAACTCTATTACTTTGATGGGAGCAAAGCAGGCTTCGGGATATTCATCGTGGTCCTCTTCCTGTTTCCAGTCGGTCGGTATCGTTCCCACAAATCCGCCTCATTTTGTACTTAGCGCGCTTACATCATCAGCACTGTGTCAGCTGTGCCCGCTCTCCACTCCCTCAGTGAGCTTCCTGGTGGCCTGCATGGTGGCGTACCTACGCAAGTACAGGTTCAGAAAGTTCCAGAGAAGAAGGAGGAAAGCTGGCCACCGTACGGTGGAGCCGGCCATGGGCATCACTGGTAGGAGACGATCTATCTATCTATCTGTCTATCTATCTATCTATCTATCTATCTATCTATCTATCTATCTATCTATCTATCTATCTATCTATCTATCTATCTATCTATCTATCTATCTATCTATCTATCTATCTATCTATCTATCTATCTATCTATCTATCTATCTATCTATCTATCTATCTATCTATCTATCTATCTATCTATCTATCCATTCTTCGATCTATCTTCGATCTATCCTTTTTCCATCCTCCCCTCCATCCCTTTCTTCCATCATCCTCCATTCTTTCATCCATCCATCCATCTTTTCTTACATCTTCTACTTCCATCGTCCATTCATCCATCTTTGTTTTCCATCCATCTGTCATCTATCTATTATCCATCCATCCATCCATCTATATTCCATCCATCCATATATTCTTCCTTCTATCAACCCTCTTTCCATTATCTCTCCTTCCATCTACCCATTCAACCAACCATGCATTATCCATCCAACCATCCATCTACCTTCCATCCATCCATCCATCCATATATACCCAAACTCCAGGTGAAAAATGTTATTTAACCCTGGTCTTCACCATCGCCTCGTCCTCTTTCATCTCCTCTCCTCTCCTCTCCTCTCCTCTCCTCTCCTCTCCTCTCCTCTCCTCTCCTCTCCTCTCCTCTCCTCTCCTCTCCTCTCCTCTCCTCTCCTCTCCTCTCCTCTCCTCTCCTCTCCTCTCCTCCCTCTGCGTCCTGCAGCCATGGAGTGGCAGGGTCGTAAGCAGCCTCTGCTCCCTGTCAGTGTGGAGGTGGATGAGAAGGGCCGGCTGCAGGTGCTGGACAGGTCGGGCTCGGTGCTGCGCTGCCTGGGTCTGGAGAACCAGCAGCACCTGGAGGTTCTGCTGTCCAACGACCGGCAGCACAGAGCTCTGCTGCTGCGGGTGATGAAGGAGTACGACCTGGTGAGAGGCCCCCGAAAACACTTTTTATCCAAGTAAAGTAAAAAGACAAAAGAGAGGTGCAGATAGATTTAGTTTAGAGGTGTGAGAGCAGTGATGTTAGTGGGTGATTGCTGCTGTTGCTTCTATTGCTCCAGTGAGAGATTTAGATGTATTATTCCTGCTGACTCGGGCTACAACAAACGTTATTTCTGCAGTCAATTAACCAATCAGTTACTTTTTCATCTACTTTGGTCTGAAGATTATGTGTCACAAAGGCAAAGATGAAGCCTGCAAATACGCCTTCTGTCCCCTCAAAGATATTCAGTTTGTTGTCACAGATGACAAAAAGGGAAATATTCACGTTTAAGCCCCAATTACTCAAAGCCTCAATTACTTTATATAAAAAAATAATCATTTTAATTGTTTAAATGGAGTAATTCAAAATAAAAATAGTATTCAGTGGTTTTATCAGTTGATTATAAGATAATTAATCAAGTAAGCTGTTGCAGCTAATTATGAGAATGATAATAATAATATGATATTATAAATCTTATTTGTCACTGCAATACAATATTCATTCTGTTACTGTTTATTTTCGCTAATTCAACACTTGTGCACAAAGTCTGAATAGTAAATTATAAGTTTCATGGAAACATAGCCATGCTTACTATTTCTTCTTGATTGGAGCAAGCACATATATCCAATTCTGATTCCTAAACCACGAGTGATTCTGCAGCCACATCTCGTCAACCTCTCTCTCTCTGTCTCTCTATCTCTCTCTCTCTCTCTCTCTCTCATCTTCCCTGCTCGTCCAGGTGCTGTTCTTTGAGGACGAGGGCAGTCGGCAGGTGCTGGTGCGGCTGCTGCGGCAGGCGCTGAGCGACGTGGCCCAGGAGCTGAGGGTGACGGAGACGAGGGAGGAGGCGCTGCTGCAGGAGGCCCTGACCCGGGAGGAGCGGGCGCAGATTGTGGAGACCTTCATCCGCCACGCGTTCTACAAGGTGCGCACCGCAGCCTCGGGGCTCGCAGCCGGCTCGGCGCTGAGGTCAGAGCTGACATAATGTTTGGTCTGCGGCCGAGCTCACGTCAGCGCCTCCACTGACTCACTGTGACATCAGCGCTGCGTGAAATCCAGAGGGGAACTGACCATGAGTCTTCAATTTCAACTCTTCCAATCGGTTTCAGTTGTTTTCTGGTGTTAATATAAAAGCTGCAAATGATTTTGTCCGTATCGAGATAAAAAGAAAAACTTAGATTTTTCATGTTAAATGATTTCTTTTTTTAAGTGTTCAACTTTGCTCTTTCATCTTAAATCAAGCAACAGTAATCTCATTTCAAGAAATTTTGTCAAGTAGAATAATCTCGCTGCTCGGACAGATAATTTCACTTGTTTTGAGTACCTTTTTCCTCAGATTTGGTGTTTTTATCTCGTTTTTGTACCTTGCGAAAATGAACCATGGTTTAATTGTGATTAAATAACCATGGTTTATCTTGGTTTTCCAGTTTTTCATGGTTTTCAAAACATAGCATGGTTTTAAAACCATAGTAGGACCATCGGTACCATGAAGCGCTATAGATATACCATGACAGCACTATTGATTGGGCCACAGTACTTGAAATCATCTTGAGCTACCATACTATCACCGTGGTTACTGCATAAAAACCATAGGACACGAGAGTGAATTTTCATGAGTGTAGAGACCTCTTTTTTGCAGGGTAGATGCTATATTTTAATATTCTAGTCTAGTTTTTGCACAGATCTCCGGTTCTAGTTCATCATCCTGTGGGCGAAGCCAGTTCCGGGTCAAATTCACACTCGTGAATCGAATTGATCCTGATTGTAAGACTGCGTTCCTCTCCACAGCCCCAGCTGAGCGGTTGTCTTTGTGCTCTGCAGGTCCTGGAGATAGAGAAGAGCGATGCCGGGGATCTGAGCCGCGTGTCCCCCAGGAAGAAGCGGGAGGTGCTGCAGTGTGAACTGACAGCGGCCGAGTTCGCCAACGCCCTCGGCCTCAAACCGGACTCGCTGTTTGTGGACTCCATGTTCACACTCGCCGATAAGGATGGGAACGGCTACCTGTCCTTCCAGGAGTTCCTCGATGTGATTGTCATCTTCATGAAAGGTTAAAAACTGCTTCATATGTTCAGAGCTTATGAGAAAATTATGAGAGAAGGCTTTGAGAATACTTGGTGTAATGCAGAAGAAAATAGACTCAACTCTCACTTTTCTTGTTTTTGTATTACTTTTTGTTGTTATAAGTAAATATATACATATTTTTAGGTCTATGTAGTCATATTATGTTGTATAATTTTAGGGTGGACTATAAATAAGCTTTCTGGCTCTCCCAGTAGTATATGTTGTCATCATTTTTCTGTTTTTTGTGGATAATTTTGAATTGTGCAAACTGAACTAAGCTAGACACGCAGAACACAAAGAATGAGTTTCACTGAGTGCTTGTTTAATATTTAACTAAAGAAGTTGATGATCCAAACCTTTATGCGCGCTCATAAATGAAATGTGTGTGTGAGCAGGTTCTCCTGAAGAAAAATCCAAGCTTATGTTCTCCATGAACGACATCGGAGGAACTGGCTTCTTGTCAAGAGAGGAATTTGCCAGGATGCTCAGGTTTGATTGATTGAGCTGTTTTAGCAAATGCTTTATATGTGTGTGTGTGTGTGTGTGTGTGTGTGTGTATATATATATTGCTACATCATCTTCTTGCTGTACGACAGGTCTTTCATCGAAATCTCGAACGGCGCTCTGTCAAAGAGCCAGGCGGAGGACGGCATCAAGGCCATGATGCAGGCCGCAGGCTTTGACCACCAGGAGAAAATCACCTGGGAGGATTTTCACTTCCTGTTGCGAGACCACGAAAAGGAGCTGCAGTTTGCTCAGCTCAACGTCAAAGGTTGCGTGCAGAGTCTTGTCTGAGAAGATTCTTTACTGTAATCCTCGCTCTTCTTCTGACTGTGTGTGTGTGTGTGTGTGTGTGTGTGTGTGTGTGTGTGTGTGTGCAGGGATGGAGAAACAAGGGAAGAGGCGTCTGAGTCGAGATCAGCGAGTTTCCTTCATCTGTCCTGCAAACAGGTAGAGAGCTGCAACCTCGGCACTTCTTCATTTACTCCATCTAAAATCATGGCTGATGCTGCTTCCGTACTGGTTGCTAGTGACCTTTGACCCCCGCCTCATGATCCCGTTTTTATCTCACAGGAGCATCAAGACAGACGGAGACGAGCTGCGCAGGAGAAAAATGTTTGTTCCACCTTAAAATTGAACATTATGTTAAATTTTTTCTCAGATTCTTTTACATTTGGATGTTCTTATCATCTGCCTTTTTTACATAGAGCAGTCACATTCTGTTGATCATCTTCTGAAGGAAGGATGTTGAATCCTACAGCGGATCAAAACAAATTAAAACTGCTGAATTCAGTTTACTTTGTAGCAAAGACGAACCGGTTGCTAGGTCTAAATGTTGTCGTGCACATTGTCATCCACGGGATGAAGTCCCACAGCTGTGAATATTTCCAGGTTAAGTGAGAAAACCCCAGACGTGTACGTGAAGCCCAAGCGTGAGCAGTACATCAGGAACCCGGTGCACCAGAGGATCCAGCAGTTCAAGCGCTTCGTGGAGAATTACCGCCGCCACATCGTCTGCTTCGTCGTCGTGTACGGCATCGCTGCCGGCGTGGCGCTGGAGAGGTGCTACTGTGAGTGGGACGACCCCCGGCTCTGCCTCGTGTTCTTCCATCTTCTCTTCATCTTTCTGCGTTGCTGCCTCTTTGCTGCTGACAACAGCATTAAGGGAAAGACAAGAACAGGTCGTAGCACAGGCTCATAAATGAGGAGAGGAGAGAGGAGTGTCGATAAACGAGAGCTCAACAGACACCTAGCGCAGGGAAAAGTTGCTAAGCTCTGATGTTTAGCAAAGAGTGTTAAGTCACATGATCATTCATTTCAGTAGTAGTACTAGGCTATAGGGCAGGGTAGTAGTAATAGGGCTGTAAAATAGCTTCCATGTTAACATCAGAGTACATTCTACCAATCTAGGTCCCCTGAAAAGCATCATTCACACTGAATCCTGTGTGTGTGTGTGTGTGTGCAGATTACGCTCTCCAGGCTGAAACCACCGGCCTGCCGGAGTCCTCGGTGGTGGGCGTGGCCGTGTCCCGGGGCACGGCCGCCTCCATCTCCTTCCTGTTTCCCTACATCCTCCTGACCGTCTGCCGCAACCTCATCACGCTGTGCCGGGAGACCTTCCTCAACCGCTTCATCCCCTTCGACGCCGCCATCGACTTCCACCGCCTCATGGCCATGACCGCCATCCTCCTGACAGGTAGGAGAGAGAGAGAGAGAGAGAGAGAGAGAGAGAGAGAGAGAGAGAGAGAGAGAGAGCATGATGGGAATGTTTCTGTGTGTGTGTGGTCACTGCTGTCTCTGCTCCGCCTCCACAGTCATCCACAGCTTGGGCCACGTGGTGAACATCTACATTTTCTCGGTCAGCGACCTGGCCATCCTGTCCTGTCTGTTCCCCAAAGTTTTCTCCAACAACGGGTAAAGTTAGAAAAGTCGCACAAATCCGTGAGCAGGCGATAACACAGAGTCACTGAGTCTGAGTCTGAGCTTCTTCTCATTTCAGGTCTGAACTCCCCATGAAGTGGTCGTGGTGGTTCTTTGAGACCGTTCCAGGTACCACAGGAGACAGATCTAAGCCTTCAGATTTCTATGAAGAATAATATTTTTTATTTAGCTCTGCTTTGTCTTTCTCACAGGGATCACTGGCGTCTTGCTTCTCTTTACTTTTGCGTTCATGTACGTTTTTGCCTCACACTATTTCCGGCGCATCAGTTTTCGTGGATTTTGGATCACACATTACCTCTACATCATCGTGTACATTCTGGTAAGTGCTGGACAATACCCTGGATGCACTGGGGCTGCAACAAACAAAACAAAAACACAGAAGCCTTAAGTAGAAAACTCTGATGTGAATCTGATATGATCATTTTGACTTAATTTTTTACTTAAAGTAAGATCTGAATTCTTTTTTTATCCTCAATTTCACAAATCAATTGTTCTATTTGTCAGTTATGAGTTTGTTCACTTTGTAATTGGGCTTGTAAGTTTTTCATCAGGTGTGTGGTAAAGTTTAACTGAGGACAGGAAATAAATGGAAATACAACTAGGTGTCATGGTTTGAGGGGGTTTTACTCTAACTAACTCTGCCTGTGTTTTTTCATTGCACAGACCATTATTCACGGCAGTTACGCTCTGATCCAGGAGCCTCGTTTCTACATCTACCTTCTGCCGCCTGCGCTGCTCTTCCTGCTGGACAAACTGATCAGCCTGAGCCGGAAGAAGCTGGAGATCCCGGTGCTCCGAGCCGAGCTGCTGCCTTCAGGTACAATGTCAGACCAGCAGTTATTAAACTAACTGTACTGTAGCACTGAACAGTCTTACACAAACTAATAATAGGTCAGCTAAGTACTAAGAATAGAAACTGAAACGAGGTACTGAAATACAAGGTGCATATTTGATATTAAGAAGCCAAACTAGCTTAAAATAGCAAATAGTACATATGAATGTCTTAACAAAGACAACAAATCTGAAAATGTGTTGTACCTCTATGACTTTCCTCCTTTCCTCCGCCTGCAGGTGTGACTTACCTGGAGTTCAAGCGCCCGCCGGGCTTCACGTACCGCTCGGGCCAGTGGGTTCGCATCGCGTGCCTGAAGCTGGGCACGGACGAGTACCATCCCTTCACCCTGACCTCGGCCCCGCACGAGGAGACTCTGAGCCTGCACATCCGCGCTGTGGGGCCGTGGACCAGTCAGCTGCGAGAGCTGTACACCGAGGAGAGCCTGACGGAGCTGGGCGCCTACCCCAAGGTGTGCGGACGGGTGTAACAGGGCGCTTCGGTTTTGTCTTTTCTGCCTGTTGCTATGGGAGCCAGTTACACAGTATTCTGTCACAGAAAAAAAACATGTAAATGCAACAAAAAGAAACCATAAAGCTCCAGCTGTTTGTACTCAGGGATCAAATATGGCTGAACAATCCAGGCTGAACAATCCAGATATGGAGGGCTGATAAGGATGTTTTAGGGCCACATTGCGAAAAAAAAATCACAAATTTCAAGAATAAAGTCATAACATTATGGGAATAAAGACAGATTTATGAGATTAAAATCATAATACTATGAAAAAAAGTCACAACATTACGAGAATAAACTAGTACTGAAAATGGATTACACGATAAACGTGTATTAAACTGAACAGTTTAACAAACGTTTAACAACCTACTTCTGTTTTAAGTGCGACTTTATTCTCCTAATTTGCATTTTTTTTTTCTCAACGTTGCCCTGATACTTCATCATACTCACATACCTCACTTTTATCAAATTTTTAACTCACGTTTGCTGCTTTGCTTTGTTAAAAATGGGTGAACACAAAAACAAATATTGTTGAATCTAAATGTTAAATCTAAGTATTCAGTCTAATTAGGAAGGAAGGAATGTTAAACATAAATATGAATGGAAGATATACATCTGATTGTTCAATTCATATGTAAATATTGATTCTAAATCAAAGTATGAATGTTTTAAAAGCTTGGACATTGTAAAAAAAATATCTGGAATCACCTCTCGTAGCTGTACCTGGACGGCCCGTTTGGCGAAGGCCACCAGGAGTGGACGGACTACGAGGTTTCTGTTCTCGTGGGCGGAGGAATCGGAGTGACGCCCTTCACCTCCATCCTGAAGGACCTGGTGTTCAAGTCCTCCATCAGGTCCAAGATCCAGTGTAAAAAGGTGTGATACAGCCTGCAGCATGCGTGAAACCAGGAGCGCTGCTTTGTTCTCACTCTCTGGGACGTGGATGTGCAGGTCTACTTCATCTGGGTGACACGGACACAGCGTCAGTTCGAGTGGGTGTCCGACATCATCCGGGAGGTGGAGGAGATGGACACCCAGGACCTGGTGTCTGTCCACACGTACATCACGCAGGTGGCTGAGAAATTCGACCTGCGCACCACCATGCTGGTTAGTTCAACATTAATGATGTTTGTGCTTTAAAAACATGAACAAACTGGCATATTAAAGATGATTCCTCAGTATAGGCTGTGACTGTTGGGGAAAAAATGGATATAATTTATAATTTTTGGTCTAGTAAATGTGGCTTGTGGCTAGTTAGCGTAGCAATAGTATTAATAGACACTGTTGGAAACAGAATGTGTAGCTCCGTCCATTTACGAACCCAGTTCCAGATTCGAACAAACCAAAAAATTCGGGCAGAGGTGAGGCGATACTGTCTGACAAGAGAGGGCCATAAAACGAGTCTTTTTATCTTTTTTCTTATCATTTATCTTGTGTGTTTAATGATTGTGAAACTCCAGATCTGACAAACACCAGAGTCCTGAACTTAACAAAGACAAATCACATTAATGACTGCCTGTAAGAGTTGGTAGATAAGTTGGCACATTTGGTTCCCTGGAGGCAAAGCTTTAGGCTGGGCTAAGCTATCGGCTGATAACGGTTGCAACGCTCAGCACCAGAAGAAGCTGCAAAGGCCCTAAAGGAGCTGAGCAGTGCTACATGCTAGCTCTGCGTTTACTGTAAAGCCTATGGTAGATGTGAAACCACATTTAATGAAGTTGTGAACGTACAAGAAGTGAAACTTCACAGAAAAAGATCTCCAAGTTTTACCCTAACGTAAAAGCGTAAAGTGTTAATATAATGACTGTTTTAATACAATGCTAAAATTTATTACTGTTTATAAGTGTAAAAAGGACCGAGAGGACCACTGTCAGGCAAGACTTTCATTTTTGTATTTAATGCAGTTAAATGGGAGAGAAATTTCAAAAAATGAAATCAATCAATAATCTCTTACTCGTGTGTGTGTGTGTGTGTGTGTGTGTGTGTGTGTGTGTGTGTGTGTGTGTGTGTGTGTGTGTGTGTGTGTGCAGTATGTGTGTGAGCGTCATTTCCAGAAGGTGTGGAACCGCAGCCTCTTCACCGGCCTGCGCTCTGTCACTCACTTCGGACGGCCGCCCTTCGTCTCGTTTTTCAGCTCGCTGCAGGAGGTCCATCCGGAGGTCTGCACCTCATCAGTCCTCAGACTCCCTGTGTTTACCTGAAACCTTCAACCATGCAGAACTGACCTGACTGTTTTGTTTTGTTGCCCTGCAGGTGGGTAAAGTGGGAGTTTTCAGCTGCGGGCCTCCAGGACTGACCAAGAATGTGGAGAAAGCGTGTCAGAAAATGAACAAACGGGATCAAACCCATTTCATACATCACTATGAGAACTTCTGACCTCACACTGCACTGCATGCACATCCTAGAGCACACACACACAGGTGTACAGGTGACACCAGCAGATATTTAGATAATCAGAGTAGGATGCTTTGAATTTGATGTCTTGGTGTGTTTTCTGATCTTTTCCTCATTTTCTTTACTCTCTAGTCATTCATTCAGACCTGTCAGCCAAAGAGGAAATACAGGATTTCATTCTCATTATGTAACGTGTCTCAGTTTTTGTTTGTCCAATGTCTTTGTTTGCCTTGGAAGAAATAATGTATTATCGATATCTTGTGCTCTTTTGTGTGAGATATCAGCAATAAACATTTTACAGTATATTTGCAGTTCTCTCATGAAACACAGAGGAGCGAGGTGCCTCTCTCAGTTCACTTCAGTTGTGTTTTTGCTCTGCCTTTTTGTCGTCGGGCGTTTCGTTACATAAGGACCTGTGGGGTTTGCGCGCTTACAGTTCTCTGAAGTCTGCCGTTGGCTCCTACTCCTACTGAAATTACACTCGAATTAACCCAAACTCCTAAATTTGATTTGTTGGTTGAGCGCCGAGGCAGACGGCTCCTCCGCTCAGAGGAGCTAAAACAAGCACAGATTGATTTTCCTGAGGAAGATAAATAGGTTGACGGTGTTTATCCTCCTGCTACAGACTGCACCGTGGTCTGGTGTTTGCCCAGCCAGTGACAGCTGTCTGTACAAATGCCGCCGCACACACTTGGTGGACTTGAGGATATGAAGATATGAAGGGGTGTATGCAGATATTCAATGAGCTGAGTCAACATCACGAAGAGAAAACTCCAGAGCAACAACATCTGACTCCAGCGCAGGAAGTCAGCAACATTTTTTTTCGGGTTCGCTTTGAATTAAACCTCAGCCTGAGAAAGTGTGTGTGTGTGTGTGTGTGAGTGCGAGTCTTTTAACAAGACGTGAAACCGCAGGAGGCACCGCTCAACATAAAAGTTTCCCCATTTACAGCGACAAAAATCCATATCAATATTTATAAAACGAGTAGAAGACGGTATAAATAATGCAGCTCTCCCTTTACCTTTCTTTACTCTGTAGGCTTGTGGGAAAAGCTCTCTCCCTCAGCCCAATCTCACACACACACACATGCAGACATACACACATACACACACATCTGACAAACAACTCCACCATGGTTTGAGGTTTATGGGCTGTGACCTCAGTACCAAAGTTTATTTTACCAGTTTAAGATGTTAAACTGCTCTAATTTCTCATCATAAACCCAGAAAAAGGAAATAAAAATGATGGTGCACCTTCCCATCCTGTGACTTTGCAAATCAATGTATTAAAGTTTTAAAATGAAAGATTTAGCAGATGAAAGGTCACAGTCACAATGCTGGAACGCAGTCATTTAACATTTAACACACGTTCCTTCCTTCCAAACAAAGCCTTACTTCATAAGTGTGCTTGACATTGTGACAAATTCACTCGGTCGTGAATTTCCATCTGATTTAGGGCGAAAGGCGGTGACGGCTTTAATAAAACATAAACCTCGCTTCTCTGTGTCTCCTAAATCTGGGGATGAACGCTGACATGACAGAAACGCTCAGCGGGTGATTGCGATCCGTGATCAAAGGTTTTCTGAATCTGGTGCAGGACTCATGTGGGGTCATTAAAAAGAGAGTTTGTAGCGCAGCTGTAAGAAGACCGGGGAACGTGTTTCTTTGATGGGATTACTGAACAAACTATGATAATATAAATCCCCCATAAAAAAATACATTCTGTAATACAGGAATCCAGGGATTTACTATTTCTTCAGTTCACGTAAGAGTTAAAATATGTAAACTCTGTCAATCTGTCAAAAAGCTCTTGGACATATAGAAAAGTCTCTTGAATAAATGTCATATTATATATTTTCATTTCGTTCTTCTTCTTCTGCAGTTTTTTTGTGTCATGACTCCATGACCATCATCATCATCATTCTCACTCTTAGAATCCTATCTAATCAAATGTCAGATTCTGTTCATTAGGAAATGGCTGCTGCATTAACAAACACAGAAAGCAAACACAAAAGTTTCAGGTAGGCACCACACTCAGAGTTCGATTGGAATTTCCAAAGTTTGATTCCTTTGTATTTGATTTTCTCCATCACTCCCTTTACTGTAACTGGCCAGAAAAGACAACAAAAAATGTCATGTGCAGTTTTATCAACGAGTCCGCGTTGAGAATTCTGATAAGCTGTGGAGAAGAAAGTTCAGCTTCACAATAAAAGAGCAAATAGGAGGGTATGCATTAAATAATCGACTCTGCCCTTGTTTGAAGTTCTGATCGTAGCATTAGAACATTGTATCGCCACTTGATAAGAGTTACGTTTTATCTGCAAATATTTCCAGTCACGTACTTGACAAAGTCCAGACCTGAAATTACCCAGAATCAATTTGTATTGCTGTTAATCGTTCAGAAAAATAGTCTTCATCAAGCAGGATCTAAACAGTGAAGCTGAGACAAGAGGCAAAGGCAGACATCATGTTGCATACAGTACCTCGTGTTTAACAACACAATCATCGATTTA
Organism: Karalla daura; assembly: GCA_029224185.1. Lineage (NCBI taxonomy): Eukaryota > Metazoa > Chordata > Actinopteri > Chaetodontiformes > Leiognathidae > Karalla > Karalla daura. Next base: position 16,814,808 of record CM055196.1, read on the forward strand.
ATGATTTAATTTGATTGAAAATGCTGTCTTATTCATGTGATAAGACAAACTAAAATTCTACAATTTGTCTTATTTATTTACACTATTAATGCGAATGACATCTGATGACAAAACACTAGACAAGCTTGATTAGCCGTTACATTGTGACCAAGCATAGATATTGTACCAAATATTGTCACAGGGGTTATCTGAGATTAAAGCTTCAACTCTAGAAGAGAAAGACTGTGTTAGAGTGAGTTTAACACGGTCCGATAACTGGTCACGTTATGTAAAGGACGGGATGCTGAGAACATGGAGATCAGCTTGTGAAGTTGTCATTCAGGAAACGTGCTGGAAACACCCTCCGGGTGTTGCGTGCCTCTGTCCTGCGTCCGTCAGAGAAACAGCGGATCAATGCAGATTAACAGAACTGATCTCATATCATCTCTTATATAACATAACTTGTGTGACCTTTGACACCCTGAACTGTTGACAGGGACACCTGGACGCCTGATATCTTTCATCCTCTGTGTTGGGGAGTTAAATACGTTACGTAATTCTGCATTCATATGCACGGTACAGTCACACTATTAGATAATGATACAGTATTAACTTCGCAATATTACACAATGGTGGGACTCAGACAGGAGACAAATAGTTCTCTTCTTTTCATTTGGTTTTACTTGTCAACACCTGCGCTGCATCAGCTGTGACGGCCCCACCCTGTCTCCACTGTTTCCCAGCTAATCTGCGAATCTTCTCAAATGAGCTTCAGCTTTGATACAGTTTTCAATTTGGTCTTCATCTATGTCTTTTGCATCAGGCTGCTCTGCTCTCTTAAGAAATGTGAGATTTCAAAGGTTATTTCAGAGCTACAGCTGCACTTTCAATGAAAGACTACTTCCAAATCCTATGTTCCCACATTTAAAAAAATCAGGTTTTGTCTTCTTACATTTCCCTTCCATTTAAGCCCTATCGTAAAATGAATGAGTAATTCAATGAGTCATTTTATTTCAATCAACAGCAGGACCAATTGTCACAATCACAACCATTACAAGAAAAGCTAAAACAGAATGATCAAAATGGGTTTTGACTGCTGCAGAGCTTAGAGATGTCAAACCCGGTAAACAAAACTAGATGAGTATGAAAGTATAAAATGGCAATGTAGGAACATAGGGCCAAGTTTTGGGAGGGGAGGGAATCATAGAAACGTGGGAACATGGGCACGTTCCCCTTTTAACTGAGCATACGTCTACTTCAGATATTCTCCATGCAGGAGGGTCAGAGAGTGTTTGTTGCAGTGACTCATTAATGCTGCAGCAGAGAGCATCTGAATAGCGCTTCCCTCTTAATGTATGCGTGTATGTAGCGTGTAATGATCACATGGCACCCTCTTCTGGTAAGTGGAACATCACCATTCACTGCAGCTGGAGAGAACTGAACTCAAGGTCGCACAGCTTTGCACTGCATTACCGTCTTTTTAATAGATTTTCGGTGCAGTGCATTAAGCTCCCCTTTGAATGCCCTTGTTCCTTTCCATCATATGTTAATGCTGCTGCCGGCTGAGAGCCCGACATCTCAATAAAACGGGTCAATGCTTGCGACAAAATGTTTTAATCTCGCTCTAATCAGGTGTCACATTCACAGCAATGACGGAAAGGTGAGGTTTCGGAGTGATGCACCTCCAGAAGACTTCTTTATCCTCCTTACGCAGATTTTCCGAGGTGGGAAGTGGATCAGGGGCCTTCCAAATCCTTCTTTTAGAAACTTAGGACAAAATACATCCCACCAGTAACCGAATTCACTCATTCAATATGTGGGAGGAAACTGTTTCAATTCAAATTAGAACTAATTAATTCATTCAGACTCTTCAAAATGGCTATCAAACCATCTGAGGTGGACGGCTTTGTATTGAGAGCGTCTTGGCCGCAACATTTCATGGTCAGAGCTGGACTTCAGTAGATCAGAGTTAAACATTTTAGCTCAGGGATGCAAAACTAGAGTGTCTGGTGAATTAATGTAAAAAGATTATGAGTTCAAATTCATGATGTTACAGGCCTGCTGGGCCTGTTTTTGCTGTATTTTGATTGCAGTTACCACAACATTTGCATTGGTCTGTGTTCTAGCTGCAGTCTGATTACTGTGGGAGTGTTTTGGTTGTGATATTGATTGAGTCTGCTCATCTGGTGAGTTGGACCGTGTGTACTGGAGAGGATTTAATCCATTGCTTTTGTTGTGTGGGACTGAGTGGAGTCGTCTTCCTGTGGGCGGAGCCAATTCAATTCAAATTCCAACTGCCAATTCTGATATATTGAATTATGCACAAACTTGACCAATGCCAAGTTTGCTCCCAAACCCATGAATACACATTTTTTAAATGAGATGTGAAATAAAATGACTGATTTTTTTAATATATATATATATATATATATATATATTCTTCATCAAGACAATGGATCTAAAATGTGTTTGAGGATGTCTGCACGGTGGTACGCGCTCTGCACTGATGTACTTAAGCGTCTGCTAATCTTCTTAGTGTCAGTAAGTACCCGGCTAGAAATCAGCTACTGTCCAGATTGTCTCTTCCTGTCCCAGATAAACGACTCAGACAACAACAAAGGGATCCTCCAGGAAATATGTGGCATGGTCGTTTCCCCGGTGTGAAATATGCACCTCCCCTCCTTTAGGACCTGTGTTGACAGAGCCGTGAAAGACGTTCTGGTGGGTCTCCTCAACCCGAAGATGTTTGGCAGCGGGACCAAGAAGTGGTTTGTGAAGAGGCAGAAGAGGCAGCAGCAGAGGCCTGGCAGGAGGCCATGCACGAGGAAGAGGAAGAGATGGGCGGCCAAGATCCTCAAGCAGCACCGCCAGAAGATCCTGAGTGAGCTGGACATCAACGCAGTCCTCCCCTACCTGGTCTACGACAGGGTTTTCTCCCTGGGGGAGTACAAGGAGATCCTGGGACAGGAGTCCAGCAAGAAACGGACAGAGATATTCTTAGACCATCTGTCCTCCAAGGGGCCTGCAGCGTTCTGCTCGTTCTGCTCGGTGCTAGAGGAAGTGTGTCCTCACCTGCTGACCTCCTTTCTGCTGGACGGAGAAGGTACGCTCACCACTTGACCTCCAATTAGAATGACGTTTTTTGTCTCCTCTGTCCCTCAAATAGCGCATCCATGAGTCTGAGTTCAGGGTTTTCTAACCTCCCTAAAAACAACAATATGAAGTGAAGAAAAACTACTTTGCAGTAAGCCAGTGCCTGGGACTAAGAGCCAGCAAAAAATAGCTTCTTAAATCTGGACGGCTGAGGGGGATTACTGAGCCGCCAGCGCTCCTAACTCGCCTCCGACAACATATGGCTGCAGCCTGCAAGGCCCAATCAATATGCCTTACTCACATCTCAGAATCAGAAAGCTCTATTGTCATTGCGCTCAATTCAGTTCAGTTCAATTCAAAGAACTTTACTCGTCCCCAGGCGGCAATTCAGGGCACTCTGAGCAGTTACACATAAAGGAGAATAGGAATAAGGAATATCCTGACTGTGTAGAAACATGTGGTGCAAATTTGCATTGGGTTTGAAGCCAAGTGCATGTTAATGGAGCAGCAAGGTTAGTGCAAGACCTTCAGAAGTATAAACATCTATAAAGGAGATTAAAAACAAGATTGAAAATGGTGCAAATTTGGTGCAGCAGCATGATTTGCAACCAGATATGCTCCTGTACATACGGTGCATACATACATATATGCACACATTGATACACACCTATGCTCAGGGTCTCCTACTGGCTTCAAAACATCATGAATAACTCTTATAATGAATAATAAAAGCAGCATGAAAGAGTGAGCAGCAAAGTGTAAATATTGCACATAATAAGAGCGAGCAGCACAGGAGAACAACATAGTAGCAGTCCAATGCATGTAGGAAGTGTCTTGGTTGGTATGTCAGACTGAAAGCTTCTCCTCGGACTTGTCTTTCACATGCCCTCGCCACAGTATGGCTTGAGTATAGTGCATAATGTCCCACAGTTCAGGTTCCTGTGGTTGGACAGATTATATCTTTCATCCTGAGATGTTCTGACTGATATGATGCAGCGGAGGCAGCGACAGATACCAAAGGGGGTGATTTGATTGAGTTCACTTCAACAACGGCTCTTGGGACAGAAGTTGTTCCTCAGTCTGGAGGTGGAGGCTTTAATGGCTCTGCAGTGAATTCCGGATGGGAAAAAGGGAGACGAGCTTGTTTCGGATAAAAACAGACCATGACTCACGTTCGCAGCGTGGTGAGCATTTGCTATAACTCGGTTTAGAGCTCCTGAGAGCTCCTGTGAATCATCAGAGCTGTAGGGAGGAGACTGAATGGTGCATGAATGTGTTCGAACAGATGGCGTCCCAGGACAGGACAGGAGAGGGGGGCTCCCTGTACCCCCCAACAGCCCCGGAGAGCAGCCCCAGTGCCCCCCTCCCATGTACTCCGACCCTGTGTTTGACTCCAGGTGAGGACCGCTCTACATTTACATATTCAGCAGACGCTACACTCATTATCACCACATTCACACCTCAGGTGCTCCAACTTCTGCTGGATTTGCTCATGTTCGGATGAACTGATGAGTGTCCTCCTGCAAGCTTTTTACTAACCACCTCGAAATCACGGCAACATCACAATCTGAAAGCAGTGATAAAGCAGAGCTGACTTATTTTCTGACGACCAACCAAAGAAAGAAAGAACATTGTAAATCTGCACAAGCACCCAGTCTAGATCAAATCCACACATTCATCACTTTACATGCTTAATGGATGTATATGAAATGCGCAGTGTTGCTGGTTTGCTGCATGTTGTTTTGTGATCGTGGCACAGCTGAACATCCAGATGCTGCATGGTTTTCTGCACCATCTGCTGATTCATTTACGAAAATACTGCAAATGAGTATAAGTTGCTCTGTAGCTTATGAATATTATTGATGGTTGTTGTACATTAGGACTCGAACAGGTGACAGGTGTGTGGGAGGAATGGCTCCTGACTCTGATTGGGTGGGTTTACATGGACACTTTTTCCTTATTCCAATTGAGGTGTTTATAGAAAGTATTTTAATTTAGTTTGGGCTTTTAAAACTGGAATATCTGGGTCCACTTATTGACTTATTGGAGCCTGCCTGCAGTCTGAAGAAGCCCCCCGCGGCACATAAAAGAAACGACTAAAAACCAAGGGTGTGTGTCCTCAAGCTTATGAACAGAGTTAAAAAAAAATAAAATAAAACTGAAAATCAAATGCCCGCTGAGGCATGTGACGAGTGAATCTTACTGGTGGAAAGAGTAAGATAAGAGTTTATGGTCCGGGCTGCATCGCAGCTTTGTGGGTTCATTTTAACATTTTACAATGGAATAAAAACACAGAGCCACGGCGTCTGTTCTCTGCTCTACCTCTGGGCGAAGCCATAAAGCCTCCTGCTGCCTTCATACAGGCTCAAACCTGAGGCCTGATGACCTTTCAAAACAAGAGCATTAACAAGCCAAACCAACTACAGAAATAACAAATAGCAATTCTAAAATGCATAAACAAATGTTTTTTTAAACCATGAATATTTAAACCTTTTAATGAATATTTAACTATTAAATGCTCCCTTAAAGAACAGGCAGTGAAAAGCTCCAACACGCAGCATAAAAGTGACTTCTGCAGAGCTTTTACTTTGTACCAGAGAGAGCGAACAGAGCTCAGAGACCTGCGAGGCGGCTGTTGTCACTGTGTGTGACAGGCCTGTGAATGCCTCATGGCTGAGTGATGGTTCGTGTGTGTGTGTGTATGTGTGCATCTGCGTGTGTGTGTGTGTGTATCTGTGTGTGTGTGTGTGTGTGTCCCTGGAGAGAACTCTTGGCCTTGCTAACACACTGGGTGGGGGGGGGTGGGGGCGTAGTTGCAGGGAAAAGTTGACAGTATATGTGTGTGTGTGTGTTTGTGTGTGTGTGTGTGTGTGTGTGGCCTGGAGTGACGGGACAGACAAGCTGCCATGCTCCACAGACCGTTAAGAAGGCCTCTTTACTGTACGACAGCTAAGTCAGCATAGAGGCAGCGATCCCCGTGGTCTGGTCCTGGGCACACACACACACGCACACACACGCACACACACACACACACACACGTTAACACACACCCAAAGACACACACGCAGACCCACATACAAAGAGACAGGCTGACGGACACAGACCAGTCAGAATGGTCACAGAGCCTCCACTGAAGATGCAGTGTGCTACCCAGGCAGAGTAAGTCTCCATATTGTGTCGTTTTCCGTGAAAAGGTGCGACAGGATTGTTGAATGCGTGTCGACCCTCGTTGGGGCTTCTCACGTCGGCTGTTACCACAGGTTAAAATCAGGGAGACGACGTGTTGTGTGTCGCCATTGCCGTGCTCCGTCACCGACCCGTGGAGTTCCTGCCCGGGGATCGTCCGACGGTTCCGACGCGGCGTGCGGATCGACCGCGGACTGTGCCTGTGTGCCGAGATAAAAAGCGCTTAATCTTTTGTTTATTCACTCGTAGGAGAAGTAGGACAGAAAGGGCCTCGAGTCATGGATGGTTGGCTTCAGACTGTGGGAGCCGGCGTGCGTCCCAGCGCGTCTGCACAGCAGCTCGATATAAACACGGACCAGACGTGGGGAGTAGCCTCCTCTCGGTGAAGTGCGCGTTTCCGCACGAAAAAAAGGGAAAAAATAAAAGGAAAAGCGGTGTGTTTTCTCTGTCGCCCCCCTCTGAACTGCACGCGTTCTTTGATCCGCGGCAGAGGAGGAGGATTGATTGTCAGCTGTGTGGGTTCAAAGAGACACCGTGTTTATTAGTTTGGCTTCTCGCGTCGGCCTCTGGGCAGTTTGCTGCTGACTGAGAGGGAACACGCAGCATATAATCCCATCGCTGTCTCTTTTTTTTTTGTAAGAAACCGTGCACTGCTGAGAGAGCGCCGTGTGAGCTGAATCCATGTTGGGGATGCTGGACTGCCATATTGTTGTTTTCTTAAAGGTGGCTGTCTGTCTCGTTGGGGCGTCAGGCGTGCGGCCTGCAGGTAAAAACATGTGGCTGACCGCTTCAGACTGCTCCCCTGAAGGTGGTAGCCTCCCGCTCCAGGTGTTCACACACACACACACACACACGCACACACGTGTGTGTGTGTGTGTGTGCGTCACGAATCACAGATGGGTAAAATGCAGTGACCGAATTTCCCCTTTGTGGGATTAGTAAAGGAATTAAAATCCAAAAAAAAAATACATAAATGAAAATTGAAACCTCGGGGGCAATCTCCTCGGCCTGAACTCTCAAACAAAAGTGCTGATTTAAGTGCAGTCAGTCTGCAGAGTTATCAGTTCGATAACTGCCTTTTTTACTGCAGGTTATATCCTCTTCTCTCTCTTACACTCCGGGAAAGAGAGATACTGTATTTCCGTGGACATAAATAGTCTGGCCTCAGCCAGAATGAGAGGACGGTCTGACTAAGACATTGCCTTGTGAAATGTGAGATCTCTCTGAGATTTCTCTTAACCTGAATAAGGTCATATTTGGATTTGGGAATGAATCAGAATGAGATCGATCTGATTCGCGTTACGCAGACATGCCCAACACCTTTTCACATCCTGGTAGAAATTTTGCAGCATTTGGCAGTTGTTGACTGTTTGACGACATGTAGTCTGGGCGAGAGACAGAGACAAGCGAGAAGGAAATGAAAGTCTGCGTCACATGACTGTAACCAAGGCTTTGGATAACTGCAAAGATGAGAATGATGATATTTCTGGGCAGGTGGCTGATGAATGAGGGAGGCAGGATACCTACACCTAGTATGAATAAATTGGAAACTGGTGTAGGTTTCTGGAAAGCAGCTGTTAACATTGCTAAAAAGAAGAAGAGCACGAGTGGCCACGCTCCTACTCCATATTTCAATTTTATAGTGGATATAATAATGAACAATATGTGCATAGCAATGAATGTAATGTGGGCGTCGTTAGCCATTAATCATGCTGTGCTCTCCGGCATGTAAATAGATGATTGGAATATACAGGCCGTCATATAAACACTATAATCCAATTACTGTCTTATTTAGAATAAACCCTTCGTTTTCACAATAGTGCCATCCATGCTAACATAGCGTGCAGGTGTGCGTATGAATCACAGGTCTTTGTCCAGATCTGTGACCTTATGTCTGTGTGTGTGTGTGTGTGTGTGTGTGTGTGTGTGTGTGTGTGTGTGTGTGTGTGTGTGTGTGTGTGTGTGTGTGTGTGTGTGTGATTGTGGCTGCTGCAGTGATGTAAGTCAACACGCCTCATCCATAAGTGGATAAAATGAGATGCTCCCAACTGAATAAGTATCAGAGAAGAGACAGTACTAAAACATCTCATGAAGCAGCATTTATGGCCTGCTTTAATCTGAAGTGTATCGAAGTGTCAGCCGGCATTAATGCTGCTACACTCCCCAGAACGAAAAACGGGAATATGAATGATATATTTTCTACGCGACTCATGCAAACGCCATAATCCAATTATTGTCTTATTCAGAATAAACTGGATATTCAGAATACTGCCGTGCATGTTAATGGAGCCTTTGTTAAAGGCCCTTAAAGCCTGTGTGTGCGTGTGCGTGAGTGTGTGTGAGTGTGTGTGTTTGTATGATCCACCAATTTAGATCTGTGGCCTTACATGTGTGCCGTGTATGTGTGTGTGTGTGAGAGAGAGGGAGAGGGAGAGAGAGGCTGCAGCGGTGATGTAAGTCACTGTGCCTCCATCCATAAGTGGAGAAAATGAGAGGCTGGCAGGTCGAGGAAGAGGAGGAGGAGGAGGAGGAGGAGGAGGAGGAGGAGAAAGAGATTAGCTGTAGCTGTGAGGTTATGCTTCACCGTGCTGATGACTCACCTCACAGCACACAGAGAGGAAGCACTGCGACAGCACCGAGGTGTGACCGTGCATGTGCGTGTGAGTGTGTGTGTGTTTCATTACTCTTGTTCCTCTTGGCGCAGTGCATTCATGTGAGGAGGACTTTCTCTGTGAACTTCTCCTCTTTGTTTGGTGCAAAAGTAATAAATCACGGAGCTGGAGCAGGCGGAGGCTCTCAGGGCTGCGGTCCAGGACTCGACTCCTCCGGGAGCAGCAGCAACGAGTTTCCACACAGAGCAGCTCCGGTTTCTGCTGCACGCAGCGACGAGCACCAGTCTGAGGACACCAGAAAGAAGGGCAGCCCCGGCTGTCCTCATTCTTTTAGCTGGGGGTGGGGTTGTGTGGGGGGGGGTTGGTGGGTTGGATGGTGGGAGAGGCAGAGGTGCTTCAGTGTGACGTTACTGCACACGTGCGGCCATGCAGCTCGGAGCGAGCGCGCTCGTGCGAGCACAATGGAAGATGTCAGCAGTGGTTTCTCATGTGAGAAGGGTAATGATGAGGCGGCCGCTCTGTGGAGAGAGAGCCCGGGGGGGTGGGGTGGTGGTGGTGGTGGTGGTGGTGGTGGTGGTGGGGGGTACAACGAGGAGTCAAAGTGCTGCAGTGTGAGTGTGTGCGCTGGTGTGCCGTGCAAAAAGATCTCGGGCCCGGCCTCCATTCAGCATCCCGCAGAATGTAAAATGTGAATTGAATTGGCTCCACCTCCACCAGGATGATGAACTGGAACCTGAATTGGAATGACAATTGCTCATATACATCATAATAAAGAGAGAGAGAGAGGCCGTGCATCCTGGCTCTGCAGAGCAGATCCGTGCGGCTGTGTGAATTGGAACTGGGACGACAAGAAGAGGAATTAGATACACAGGAGTTTATGGAAATTTCACTTTCTCACAGGGCAGAAAGAATGGATTGAATCTAACACAGAAAATGAAACGTTGAGTGATGTGACTATAGCGAAGGCTTTGGATGGCGGCGAATATGGAAATGGGGATGTTTCTAAGCAGGTGGCTGAAAGAGCGAAGGAGGCTGGATACGTACAGTACGCTTGTCTGAACAAGTTGGAAACCGCTGGAAGATTCAGAGAAGCAGCTGTTCACATTGTTAAAAAGCAGAATGACACGAATGGCCACGCTTCTGCTACTCTCCCATACAGTCGCTCATATTCAGCTCATTAGGCTGTGAATCGGAATGGGAATGACAGGAAGAGGAATTAGATTCGCTGCAGCTCATAGAAATCCCACTTTCACACACGGCAGAAAAGGCTGATTCAATCTCGCACAGATTTTGCTTCAGTTTTAACAAAGCAGTCGTGGAAATGAGGGGCTCTCCCATCACGCTCCAACAAAATGAAAGATAAAATAATCCACCCATTCATTATTTTACACCTCATCCAAAAGGCTTCTTCAGTCCCGATTTGGTGAGGGTATCTGGGAGTCCCTGTTTTTCAGGTAACTCCGCTCATGAGCATAACAAACATGTTTAGGACATGTTTAGGGAAACTGGAAGTTGCAAACTTCACATAAAAATAAGCCCTTGGTCCAACCAGGATTTGAACCAAGTACCTTTTAGCAGTGCTACCGAACTGCTATATCACCCCAAATTAGAATACTGTAGATAAAATGTAATATGGTTCACAAGCAGTTGACACTAACTTTGCTTGTAGAGTGCTTTAATGTGTATTGAAATATATATTTGAAAGATGTACTGTCAACCATTACACTTTCATAAGGTGTGAGAATCTCTTTGAGTTCCCTTTACTCCCTTGAACTCTGCAAATCTGCTTCCTGGCTCAAAATTCAACTCAGATTTCATGGAAATTCAAGAATCGTTCTCAGTTCGGTTGGATTTTGTGCATCCCGTTGTAGTCAGCTTCAGACTGCGAGAGCACAACCAGTGACTCGCCATACACAACTCCCTCTCCAATCTGTGTGTGTGTGTGTGTGTCCGTAGCGGTCTCTCCCTGCACTAATGACGTTGGTGTCTTACATGCCTGATAATGATGATCCGTATTGTCTGATTAATCGGCTCCGGACTTATCTGAGCAGCGTCCCGGTCAATGGGAGCTGACAGAGAGCTCTGCGGAGAGTTTGTGTGAGTGCAGCTCCACTCCCATGATTCCATTAGGGCTGTATTAGTCGAGAGTTGACGGGATTTAAAAGCCCCGTAACAGGAAGCGGCGACGTCACCCGCGAGCGAGCGGCCAAAGGCTCATTCATCCAGACCATCAGCACCGGCTCGAGCTCAGGTCCCAGCGAACTGCTCCCTGCTCCGTTGTCTCTGCACAGAATGCATAAGAACACATTCAGGGTCACGTTTCATATCTGGAATGGTGAATAGAGTAGTCCTCATTGTTTTCTGAGGTTTACATAGAAGCTTGGTTTCATCATAAATGGCTCAGATGATGTTTACAAGCTTATTTACAGTTGTGTTTTGATGTATGGGAATATTATGGTTCTTTTCTGCACAGAGCTGGTGCTTATTCGGCTTTGGTTTTCTGTCTTGCCTCCTACTTTCATGATCACGTCACTTTCCGTTCCTTGCTAGAGAACGTAGCTTAGTACCTTTTCTGTGAGCCGTTCTGTCTCAGATTGACTGTTTTTTTTAGCTGCATTTCCATGAATGAGGACAGAGGAGGATGAAACCTCAGGAGACGGTTCGGTCTCTGTTTAGACCCACAGGTGTAAAATGATGCTATGTGTGGGTCTGGAATTAAGTTCAATATTGATGTAGTACAGGAAGAGGGATGACTGTTTGTTGCTGTGCACACAAGTTTAGCTCCAAGTCGGTGATTGATTTTGGCTTAAAGTGCGGCTGTTGTCATTGCCTCCCTGTGCAAGGGTCAAAGCCCGGAGTTTAAAAATACACACAGACACAAATAAAGTTCTGATAGTGATGTGGAGTTTTGTTTATGCAGCTTGCACATGTTGAGTTAACAGTTTGATGTTATTGTCTCTATGTACTGTAGATGCGATTCATTTTTAGAATGTGACTCAGACTGTACAAAGAGTTTCCTCACTCTGACCTCTGTCAGCTGTAAAGTGAGTTTTCAGCCTCTTCTTTTTCTGACTCCATTCGTTCTCGCTCTCACAGTTGTCTGCTTGATCGGGCTGTAGAGGCTGTTCTGTTACAGCAGAGTCAAACAGACAGTCGGACGGTTCCCCGAAGAGTTGGTCGGGACACAAACCAAGCTGCAGGACAAATGAATATCTCGCATTCACCGAGCGAGACGCACACACGATCCCACATTAATGCAACGTTGTTCTGCAGCTGACAGATCTCTAACGAAGTGAATATTTGCTGACAAACAGTTAACTAACTCCAAAGATGTCAATGTTATGTTTCACAGCTCATTTCTGCTGCTCCCAAGTGGCCAAAAAGATAAGTAGCCACAGGTTTAAACTAAGCATCCGTCCATGCATCCATCCATTATCTTATCCATTTTGTAATTTAATGGCATCGCAGAGGTCTGTTGGTGACGCCAGGCCACACATTTACATCCTTGACTCTCACACTAATTTAGTCTCCAGGTAAGACTAATTCAGTCTTAAGGTAATGTAGACTCCAATCAGCCTAAACATGCATGTTCTTGATCAGCCTGACTGGGATTCGAACCTGAGACCATCATACTGTGAGATGACAGCGCTAACCGCTCATTTCCATTACGCTTTTAACTCTGCAGTCTTAAGAAAAATCTCAGTTTAGTATTAAATTACGTCCTTCATTCCAGGTTGTTATAGGGACATTAAGCAGCTGCAGGATAAAGCCTTACTGATTGCATAATCTCCGTGGAAATTTGGAAGGTTTTTCTTTTTTTTTTTATCCAGACGTTTGAGGCCTGAAAATTATACTGAACGCCCCACAAATTGCATATTTATGGCTTATGATTTTAAATGATAGCGGAGGTGCGCTGAGTCTTTAACACCTTCGCCCCCCCCTCCTCCCACGCTGAACTCTGTCTAGGATCCAGGCTCGTTCCGACGCCTTCGTTTCCAAATGACCGGTTTTAATTTCAGTCCAAGGATAAGCTGAGAAGCCTTCTTAGCAGCAGGTAGCACATGCATGGAGGGATTTCTGGACATATGAGCAGTAGATGAATTTAGGTCCATGTAATGCCCTGAAGGATTTTCTGCTTCCAGTCACCCAGAAGTAACAAACTGGCAACCACAAAAAGAGCTGTTTGGAATTTCAGACAAAAAAAAAAAAGGAAAAAGGCTTGATGTTCACTCGCCGTGCACGCTCTGTTGTGCGCTGTCATTTCGGAAAAAAACACAAAATCAGACGTTTTCGTTTCAGGAACAGAGTCCAACGCATTCAGACGGTTTATTCGGCATTAGCGCTCAGACATCCCAGGCACAGAGACTGTCGGTACTGTAGGTGAACACACATCCTCCACAGAGCTCTACAGTGGCGTACATTTTTAGCAACATCAGCCACAGAGGGATTTGCTCCCCTGACACCGGCGCGTTGCTGCCATGCTCCGCCTGTTTGGCCGAATGGTGGAAATCTTCCCGACGACACACCAGCTCCTGACGGCCACTCACATCCGGAGCGGGTTTCATCCTGATCCCCCTCCCTAAATTAATTCATTAGCAAAACAAGATAATCTGTTCAACGACCCTTTGTGTTACACGTGACAGCTCAGGACGCAGAAACCCAGCGCTCGTCTCCACCTGAGGGCTGTCAGATTCCCAGGCTGCGGCATCGTCAAACCGAGAGGCAGAGACAGATGTAACGTCTCAGCTCAGGTGAGGAGGTGCCACTCCGCTCTGGAAGACGTCAAAGTCTAGACTAATCGACTTACTCCGGAGCTCAGAGCGTCAGCAGAGTGTCAGTTCCATCGACTGAAAAACAACCCGGGTCGACCTCCGTTAGGCTGCCGGTGACAGGTGTGGCGGGCTCGGGGCGCAGAGACGGAGCTGCTGAACCCCCCAAAAAAAAAAAACATTAACTTTATAATCTGCAGGGAAATGAGAAATGCAAGCACGGTGTCAAGCATCAAATGTATCACATAAACTTTAAAATAGTTGACAGGCTGACAAATGCTGCTGTGTCTAACTATATATTAAAACACACCATTTCCTAAAAACATGCCGGGACACAAGCTGCACTTCCCTACAGTAGAAGAGATGCAAACCTCATTCTGTGTGTATGAGCAGTTACTAATAAAGCCCAATAGTAATTTAACAAAGAAAAACATGTTTTAAACTGCTCTATGAAATACTTCATAATCTTAATAATCTTTGCTGAAAACCTCGGTTAATGTAAAAGACTATTGCAAACACAAGAAGGCAGTACCACTGTATATATGAGTGTCTGTTGTGTGGATGAATGTGTGTTTTTGTTGCTTCATTATTCTCCACCTGTCTCACCTGCTATCTGATCACCGGGACCCTGTGATTGCCTCCGATTGGCCGATCCTCACACGGTCGATGGCGTTTACTTGCAAAGACATAAAACACCTCCGAGTCATTTTATTTTTAAACGATTCACGCACTTCATCTCTCACAGAAGAACTCGTGACTGTCACTGTGGTAAAAGTGTTGGAGTCAGAAAACCATGACAACCGTGGTCCTCCATGCTTACCTACATTGTGTTATGTGCTTTTAATTTAGGGTCGGGCTAATGATTTAGTCTCTCTGTGTGATGGTCAGACTTGTAAAAGGTGTAAAATTAGGCACAGGTACCAAAATGATGCTTGAGGATTAGGTACATAATGTGTAAGGAGGATTGAAACATTGATAAGTAGGAATAATTAATACATGAATTAATCATCATTGCCATTTTGTCCTGATCACATCTTCTTCTGCAGTGGTACCCATGCCAAGCGACACCACTGATGATGACTCTCCAAATATTCTCTGAATAATTAAGAGTGAGAACAAGGATTAATTTGTCCGAGTCAAGTTGTAGATGCTTGAAGACGTTTCAACTTCAACCAAGAGGCTCCTTCATTTCTGACTGGTTTCCAGGGAAGCAGAAGGATTTAGCATTTGCACTTGAGACCACCTGGTTCAAGTGTGTGAACAACGGATGCTGTCCCATCATCTCTTCCCAGGAAGTCTCAAAACCCTTCACACCACTGTCATTGATGGCCTCAGTGGAGTCCATTAATGACAGTGGTTTACAGGTGACCTAAGGTGACACTCAAGGCTCTTAACGACTGCCTGGTACTCACGGTGGCTATGCTAACGACTTCATAGAGGTTAAATCCTGGACTCCCCCCTCCAGCCAGTCAGAGGTGAAGAGTCAGAAGAAGCCTCTCGGATGAAGGTGAAATCTCTTCAAGAATTGTACAACTCCTTGGATTACGATTGACGAACGAGAATCTCCAATGATGCAACGATTCTTTTGCGTCCTTCTACGCTGTTTGTTGAAGCTTAAACTACTACCGACCCTACCTGCAAAACAATGAGCCTGCCTTCATTCATGTCCAAGTTACATAATCATTAGGCAGAAGACAGAGAGAAGACCAGAACACTTGGTCGCAATTCCATTCTCTATTCTTCATCCTCTTTGTATCAAATGGAGAGGTCAGTGTTTTACCTTCACCATCATGTCATCATGCACAGTGCAGAGTAGGGCGTGCGGCACAAAAACGATTATCAATTTATGACCGTGACCCCCACCTGCACAGAAAGGAGCAGGGCGTAGATCTGTACGGTTCATGTGAGTCACCGCAGCTTCCAAGGAATCCAGGCTTCCTCCCTCAGCATCAGATAAAAAGTGGTCAAAGACAAACTGTGACTTCCCAAACAGAGGCTGCAACTGCGCCCCTCCATCCATCCCTCCCTCCATCCTCTTCCTCCCTCCTCCTCCTCCGCCTCCTCCTACTCTCCCTCCTCCCCTCCCTCGCAGTCTCTCCCCTCTGACTACCCTGTACACACACACACACACACACACATACACACACACACACACACATACACATATACACACACACACTCTCTCCTCTACCTCACACACACACACGGACGCCTGGACGCTGCGGTGTTTTTCGGAGCGTGTTTGCAGCCCGGAGCGGAGGAGGAGGCGGCAGGAGGAGGAGGGCAGAGGCCGGTACAGGACGGACCCGGCTCGGACCCGGCTCGGACCCGGCTCGGATGGCTGTGATGACCACGGTGTCTGTGCAGACATGTGTCCGGGCTCCGCTGCTCTCCCTCGGCTCCTGCGGGAGCGGCTCCTCCGTCAGACCTGCGCTGGAAATGGCGGTGATGTGATGCGGAGCGCGGAGGACGCAGCGCAGGCGGATCCCCGGGAATAGAGAGACGCAGCATCACCTTTTTCTTTGGCTTGGATTGTGAGTGGAGGGGGACAGGACCATGGTGAATTACCAGAAATACATTACTGTAATGCAGCTGGCGCTGGGGGTGACCGCCTCCAACAAAGAACATTGTCTTCCACCCAGGAAGCGGATGTGGTGAGTAGGAGCAGCGGTGCGGAGGATGATGCTGAGGAGGGTGATGCTGAGGGTGATGATGATGATGATGATGGGGATGATGATGCAAGTTGGGGGAAAAAAGGGGGGATGGCGGTCGGAGGGGGTGATATTAGGGGGGTCTGCGTTACCGAGCTCCCGTGAGACACCGTGCGGGTCACGGTGCGTCCGTGACATAATGTCCCCTGCAGCCTGTCTGCACCGGGCTGCAGCCTCTCTACCTCTCACTCACACTACCTCACTACCTCCCAAACACATTACCTCACTAGCTCCCAGGCACACAACCCTCTTTACCTGGCAGTCACACAACCTCGCTGTACCCCAGAATCGCACAACCTCACACCCTTCCAGTATTTCTCGTCTTCCAATCAGGAAATCTCACTACCTTCACAGTCCTGCAAACTCACAACCTTACAATCACGCAAGCTGAAAACCGCACAAACTCACAACCGCACAAACTCACAACCTTCCAGTCATGCAATTTCACAACCATACAGTCACGCGAACTCACAACCTTCTAATCACACAGTCTCAAAATCACTCAACCTTACTACCTTCAAAACAACCATACTCATAACCTTCTCAGTCAAGCAATCTCTCAATCATACTACCACTACCTCCACATGCTGGGACAGAGGTCTGATGTCCTCTTCCATGAGGTTCCAAAGATGGGATGATGTCATAGCCTCTTAAATGACTACATGGTCAGCAGTGCTCTAACTATATTAGCTGTATTCTGAATAAGACAATAAGTGGATTATGGAGTTTATGCGTATGAGTTGCTTATAGAAGAGTCCATTCAGATTAACATCCTGGAGAACATAGTGAGATTAAGGGCTAATGTTACACGTACATTATATGCTTTGGTCACATCTTTCATGATATGTAAATATGGGAAAGTAGGAGAAGTGTGGCCACTAGTTTTGCTCTGCTTTTTTTGCAACACAGTAGTTGCTTTTCAGAATCTGCCAAAGGTTTCCAACTAGGTAAGATCAGTGTAGTATCCTGCCTCCTTCATTGTTCAGACACCTGTTTTAGAAAATACATGTATTGCCATGTTTGCAGTCAGCCAAAGCCTTCATGTTCATATGCCTCAGTACTTCAGACATTGCCCGAGTTTCACCCTCATCCCAAAAATTGAGACCTCGTACTTATCTCCATCTTGTTTTGGACATGACCCAGGCTATGCATCGCCAAAACAGTCAGAAAGAGCCAAATGTTGCAAAGTGTTGCAAAGATTTGCATAAAGATTTGATTGTTGATAACGTCTTTACATTTCTGCGTAATGTGAATACGATTGGAATGCTCCACGTCTTATTCCAATCATTGCTTGTTCCTAATATGACCTTATTCAGGTTAAGGTCATGAGAAATGGTAGTATCACAGTCAGACTATCTCCTTATTCTGGTTAAAATGTTGGATCCATGGAAACGTAGATGTTCTTTCTTTGACTACCAACTTCATGTGCTTCTTTGTGCTCCACGGCCTCACCTGGACAGTCATCATCAAGCTAACAGCCATATCACCTCCTCCTCCTCCTCCTCCTCCTCTCTCTCTTTCTCTTGCTTGTGTGTTGTGTTACTAATGAATAAAACGTACGGCATGAAACATGAGCCTGTCCTGTTTTTATTTCCCTCGCTGCAGCCTGGCCTCCGTGCACTCTCATCGTCATTGTCTATTAAACATTTTCCGCCCATACTCTGTGCATGTGTGTTTGTGTGTGCTCCACAGTGCTGTAGTACAGTTCAATCACAGCTCACTCCCTCTCTCCTCATGTGGCCTTGTTCATTTGTTTACTTTAAGACAATATCCTCCTCATCCCCCCTCCTCCTCCTCCTCCTCCTCCTCCTCCTTGTCCTGCTCTTCTTCCTCGCTGTGGGCAGATTGCTGCCCGGGCTGCAGCGCGTGTGTGACACAGTATCCCTAATTACGGCCGGATTACCATCGTGTTTGAAAGCAAAGACGGTTAATTAGGAGTCAATAGGCTCAATGGCACTGTGATAGCCACTGCCTCACACAAACTCAAACTGGATCATTTGTAGCCAGCATAACGCAGCTACAGTGGCCTGTGTGAGAGGGTCGCGGTCTTATTGTCACCCTGTTAAAGGAGACCTAGGGTGATACGTTTTTTTTCTTTGTTTTGTTGAAAACCAACAGTTTGTTCACAGCTGTAGACGCCTCCTAAAACACTGTCCTGTTCTCATTCATATCTCAATTCCAGTTTTGAAAAGGACATTTGAAAAATGGGCAAATCTGAACGGACACGGTGTAAAATGCATAAAATCCTCTGTTCAGATAAATGAAAAGCTGCAAGGCGGGAGTGTGGTGAAGTTCCTGGACAAATCATAGTTTACACACTCCTTGATTTGCCTCAGCATCTGGTCCCTCCTCGGACATATGAGGTTTTGAACATGAGAAGATACCAAACCCGTGTAGAAGCTGACCATTACTACACAAAATATGTCATTATACGAAGTGCTTATAAAACAGCATCTAAGGCATTGCTGACATTTTAACCTATTTGCCCATTCTAGGTTTTCTTTAACCTGAACCGTTTACTGTGACTGAATGAAACTGATGACTGAGGAAACTCTGGAAATGCTGCAAATCTCTGAGAATCTCACTATCAAAGGAGGTTCAACATCTAACATCCACGGAGCCACAACTCAGAGCAGTTGAAGTGTGCAACACAGAAGTGTTTTTGCAGTTTGTAGACGCGGCCGTGCCGTGACAGAGGTGTCCTCAGATCTCCTCACTTTATTCAACCGTTTACAAAACATCTGATCTCAGACCAGTGACGTCAGCGCTGCTCTAACCCCGCCCGGGGTCACACCTCATCACATGCAACGTGTGAGCTCTTTCATATTCCTGAGTCACCCTTTCATTAGTCTAATTGCCCCCCAGGAGAAGATAAGTAATTTCACAGAGACAAACGCCCGCTTTCATGTTTCTTCTGCCGCCGTTTCCAGATTTAAGTTCTCCACATTGACCAAGGTTTCAGAAACAGATCTCGTCTCGACTACAGCCCTGACACGACTCCGTAGGGAAACTGATATGAATGAATGCTTACTGGCGCCTACTACGTTACTCTCTTTGCCTTTTAAAAATGATGTCGCTATGGCTCGAAGACCTCAGTTTATCTTTTCTACCTTTAAAGCAGGTTCCCCGTTAATTCCTGTGCTATAATTATGCCTGAAGTACGAATTAGCTCCAGTAATTAACACAGGGGATGTCATCTTCAGTCCACTCGTGAGACAAAGCAGTGCCGGCTCCACCGATAATTGACATCTGACAAAAAAAAGCATAATTAAAGTCATTGTGACAGATTATTTCTCTCCAGCATGTTTCAAGGGTCTACTAATTGGTGTTTTTGCTCTTCTTATTCATTAGTTTTGTAAAATACTGCAATTGTAAAGCCTGGGCTGCACCATGCTCCTTCTGTCTTAATATTTCATAGAGAAGTGATGGACGGGAGGATTTGCAGGCACAGGACTTTTACTTGTAGTCTGCAGTGTTTTACAGACAGCGGAACAAGGGTTTTGAGATCCTGCACCCGCAGATTGAAAATCCCTGATTTGATTTTCTTGAATGCTTGGTGGCAATTCATTGGGGTGTTTTGTGAAGGCATTGAAAGGGGATTTTTGTTGGTGTGTGTGTGTGTGTGTGTGTGTAGGAAATGGAAAGGATTTAGAAGATAATCAGTCACAATCACAAAATGACAGGGGGGAAACAATTAAAATGCAAAGCCTCATTGTTTAACCCCTCACTTAGGCTAGAGCCACGTGCCTCATTACAGACAACTTTGTGAATTAAAATTGTTTATTCCAGATCTTTCACATCTGAAAGCGAGTCACTGTGGATGAAAGCATCTTCTAAACGAAGGAATGTAAATGTAGGAAACACGCAATGTCACCTTGGACCAACACGCCTGCCTAACAAATGGGATGCGAGGTAATGTGTTCAGTGCTGGGCACCTTCCTAGTTTTAATAGGTTTGTATTCTTATCAGAGACTTTGTGTCTGTCGTCCTGACTGAAATCCAGCACAGTGCCCAATAAAAGCTCACCTTCAGCACCCAAACAGGTGAGTCTCAGGTCAAGTACGGCAGCACGTTTTGACACCTCATGAATCAAGCACAAAAAGGCACAAAAAACATTTTTACGATGATAAATGCCTGGAGGAGCCGTATAAGCCTGGGCCTCTGTAGTTCTTCTACAGCGTGATGAAAAAAAATAAAAAACCCTCCCTCATCTTCATCATTGTCTCCCTGGAAGCATTTTGGAGGAAATGCTCTATTGGTTTAACCTTTTTTCCACACGTGGTATTGATAGTTTGATTAAAGTGGCCTCTGAGATCAATGCAGGTCTGTACTCATTAACAGGGGGTGTCTGTGCTGCGAGATATTCCAGGCTCACTTCACTGAAGCTGAAAATATAATCTGAAAACAAGTCCAGCGATCAATCACTCTGGACAAATGCCTTTAATGGCAAAAGATTCCAGACCGTGAAGAATCAGATGCTTCTCTCTTCAACGTCACTCACTTTTAATTGGAATTAAGCTCTTTGAACTCTATCTGGAGATAGATTACTATTGCCCATCACTTTTTTTTCCTGCATCGTAATTAAACTAGTGAATCATTCATCCGTGTATCTGTGTGGAGCTTGCATGTTCTCCCAGTGTCTGCCTGTATATTTTTGGAGGGGGGGGTTGGAGGTACTCCAGTTTGCTTCCAGTCTAAAAACATGCATGCTTAGACTCTGTGTGTGTATGAGAGTGAATGGTGTGTGTGTTTTATGCCCTACAATGGACGTGCAGCCTATCCAGGGTGTATTTCCTGCCTTGAAGTACTGGAGATAGGTTGCTAGGATACAATGCAGGTTGAGAAAATGTATGGATGAATGGAGGTAATTGAGTAAAATATATATATCTATTTATATATATATATACATACAGGATATCTCCGCCACCAAATGACCATTGTAAGCTCTGCACACCCTGAAAACGTGTGCTATGTGTGTGAGGAGCCTCCGAATTTCTAGACAAAGCTCTGCTCGCAATACTGCAGCCGCATCCGCAGCAGCAACTGCAGCCGTGGCAGCAGTGTCTAAGCAACCTCTAAATTAGGATTAGTCTTTGCAAACAGCTGTTCCTCTCGCCTGCAGTCTTAAAACCCACTCCTCCCCGCGCGCATCCAGAGATGAGCATTAACCTGGCTTAATGAACTTTACACTCTGTTGCAGGCCTGCAGGGCCGCCACAACAAGTCCGCTGTTTACGTAATGTTTCCTCTTATTTTTAACCTGCACCTTTTTACAGAAGAGAAAACAAAAGCAGGCGGAGTGTGTGTTGGCAGCCTAGGCCCGGGGGGGGGGGGTGATGCTGAGTTAGGTAGCGTGTGCCTCACAGTGTGTGTGTGTGTGTTTTATAGTGTCTGCGTGTGTGTACCGAGACAGCAGACACCGGTGAAGATGGCTCTGCGTGTTGAGTGTTGTATTAGCAGTTGCCAGGACGGGAGGGATGGGGCATAACATTGCCTATTGAGCTGCTGATTAAGCAGGAGCCGTTATTGCTGGATCTAATCGTACCTGATGGCTCCTCCAGGCAGCGAGACGCAGCCGAGGGATGATGGGAGGTCCAGCAGCTGATAACGTGTTGGTCCTGGTCTGAGAAATATGTTCCATTGTGGGCCGCAGACGGAGCAGACTGTGAACTGATAGATTTGTTCTTTCCCCCCCAAAGAAACATCCAATACTACAACATCAGACTGGAGCAGATAGAACCTGCCGTTAGAAATATCTGAAGCTTCTCCTCATCCTTATTAGGAGTGTTCTCAGTCTGCAAGAATCTACAGAAAAGGACAGCAGAGAACACTACAGTAATCTCAAGTAGTGTGTGGTGTCCCATCATAGTTTGTTCTATGGTTAAACATTTTGGAAAGAGCTCTTCTGCCTGGATTGGTCCACTTGTCTTGTCTCCGCATGTTTAAAGATCTTCAGGCTGGAACCTAATTTCATTGTATCACATTATTAATAAGTTGAGTTCTGTCCATTACATGGCAGCAGTGAGAATCTGAAGCCCTAAGAGACGGACGTGAAAGTATAGTTAACCACCTTGTGGGAACGAGTTATTATGCTGCGGACACAAAATAAAAAAGAATATCACCTGATGTTACTTCAGGGACTCGTCAGTGAAAGTCTATGAACAGAAAAGTGTTAAATAAAACACGATCTTTTCATCATTTTGTGCCACAGGGTGAATAGCTCTCCCCATCCAGAGCTGATTAAATGTTTACCTGCACCCTAAACCTCATTTTACACCTGAATCTTTACAGAAAGCAAAGATTACAACCGAGGGACTCTCAAACTGCCCTGTGCGCTATCATGTCACACCCACACACTTCTACTTGTTTCAAATGCCAAAATTAAGTGATTATGAGTTTGGATCCATTGGTCCCACTGTCTTTGTCCTCAGACATCACGTGAAGCTGCTGTCTTCACATTTAAACATGGCTATGCATCTTTAATTTTACGAGACTAGTTCCCAAGTTGTCAAAATATTTTTAAAGGTTCGTCCCGTTTAATGAGATTGTATCATAAAAATGTCCTTCCAAGCAACTTTGGCAACGCTTTTCAGACTCTGCCTGCAACCGTGATGAAGCACAGATGCTAAAATTCACCCTCCTGCCTTAATATATTCCCTGGAACTCCAAGAGGAGCACATTATAGCTGCATATTTGATGGAGGAGGGAGAATTCATCACACAAGCAACGTGAAATCATTCACTGCACATTATATCTGAGTGGGTACAGGCGCTGGCTCGCTGTCTCATTCTGCCTCTTGTGTCTTGGCTGAAGTCCAGCCCAGAACCGCACGTCCAAGAAAGAAGGAGCCCGCGAATGAGCGGGACTGCGCCGGGCGCGTGGTCCAGTCCGAGCGGCTCCTCTCATTAGTCATGTTTGCTGTATTGTTTATGAGAACAATCGGAGGTCACTTGTAATTGGCTGCACGTATCGCCCGATGCTTTTACCTCACGGTCACAGCCGGCAGGCAACCTCCTTGCTCCGCTTCCGGCAGCCCGTAGATTAATGCGGAGAGGGAAGAGGAAGGTGATGTTCTCCTTCCTCTGCATCTTTGTCTACTCTCTCTGTCACAGTTTTTCCCCTCACTGAGTCTCCAAACCTCCAGAGCTCCTCCGGGCCCGCTAATGGATATCTACTGTTCCTGAGCCGTGCTGTGTGGAGAGGATTTTGCCTCATTGAATACTGCTTTAGGTGGTTCCTCATTAAGTGTGACTGTCCTGCATGACACTGAGGGAAATGCAGAGGAGAAGTAGAGACAATAGAATCGGTGTGAGTCCCGCTGTGCTGTAGAGCAGTTTTTCTCTGATGCTGACAACGCTTTTAGCCATTTTGTCTGTAAAACATCAGGATATACTGCAAATTTGCTTGCTATTCTTGCTTTGTTCTCCTTTTTTGTTGTCTCGCAAACAGCACATAGCCCAGAGATGTTCACTTACAAAAGGAAACTGTAATCCTTTCTCAAAGCTCAAAGCTAGAACTTGTGTATCTTGGGCATTTTTGACATTTAAGCAACTTTCCTAGAGAACGTCTTGCACTAAAAGGTTTCTCAGTTGTGCCTTCAATCATCAGCTATAATCTATCAATAAAATGAAGTTTAAGATGTCATTTTTTTCTGCTTTTTATGCACGGATAAATAGTGTTACTATTATTAATGGCTCTTTGATATCTAGAGCTCAACAGTCATGACTCATTGGAGAATTAGTTAATATCCATCCATCATCTAATCTGCTCGGCACCCAGTGGTTTTGCAGAGGCAGGTAATACACCAAGGAGTGGTCTCCAATCTATTGTATGTCACAATCGCACATCATTCACTCTTACATTCATATCTTAAGGCAATTCAGAGCCTCCATTTGACAAAACGTGCATGTTTTTGGACTATGTGAGAGCAGACATGGGAATGGCCCACGGTTCGACTGGGATTTGTTCCCCAGGACACCAAGACAGTGCGATCCACCTCCGCATCCCCAATTTGTTAATATGAGAGTCACAAACTAGCAGCAGAGCAGAGATTGCTCCTGTATAGGGTCCATGGCTGATCTACGAGACATCAATAGTTGATTTATTACCCACTAAGAAAAGCTCCTTGTTACAACTCTGTAAATGCAGCAGAACATGGTACTAATGTGAAACACATGCTGAGGAGATGGATGTAGATGGTTGCAGCGTCGTCTCTAGATGGATTGATAAACCAAATTCTCCGTGCAGTTCAGCTTTATTCATCCCTGCGGGGACAATTAATTTTGTGGCAAACGCAAGCAAATTACACAGCGATTAAGCCCCGAACGGGAGAGAAACACAAAGGCGAGGCGGAGGGGTTTAATGTGGTCAGC
This sequence comes from Karalla daura, assembly GCA_029224185.1. Lineage (NCBI taxonomy): Eukaryota > Metazoa > Chordata > Actinopteri > Chaetodontiformes > Leiognathidae > Karalla > Karalla daura. The sequence goes on from CM055196.1 coordinate 16,839,529, forward strand.
AGGGCTCCGACAGTGCTGCCTAACTGTGTCATCTGTGAAGGGTAAAACATCTCCTGCGAGTGTTGCTGATAGGTCGGCCAAGTGTGCCTCCTCCCAACGCCTCGCCCTGACCCAGCTACAGAGCTGCACAGGCCCGTACCAGCTCCCCTGCAGGGCTGCTGTGACATTAAATCCAATTATAGATTTCTTTAAATGCCATTTTATCCAGCGGGGGACTGTGGCCTTTTGGAAATCGAGAAACGTGACCGCCCAGTCCCTCCCCTTCCTCCCGGGTCCCGCCTGTGGCTCTTTTGTCCCGCTGAGAAACAACTGTGCGTGATGTGGACCGACTTGACCTGATGTAATGTTTCTCCTCCTCCTCCTCCTCCTCTTCCTCCTCCTCTTCCTCCTGCCCCTCCACCCCCCCACCCTCCACCAGGATTCACCCCAGCCCGACCGCTGGCTCCATCACAGCAGCCTCCTCAGTGAGCACCGTTCAGGGCAAACCTTCGCTGCGCCGCATCAAGGGCCGCATCCACAGGAGCAAGAGTCTGGACAGCATCGACCTGCTGGACTCCAACGTGAGTGAACCGACTCCCAGGCAGACACACATCTACCACACTGATGAGTGGATCACAGAACCACAGGCACCACAATACATGAGCTACATTACAGACACATCGATCAGAGTGGACTGACATATCTCAGTCCTTCAGGACAATGAGAACTCTGTTTTACTGTGTTTCTGTAAATGTCTCCTGACTGTTAACACTTGAGCGTATCCTCTGGTTCCTGCTCAATCTTAAAGGAGCACAAACACGCACCTTGGTCACAGACTGTGGGTGAAAGATCACCGCAAACTGAAGGAAGGCAGCATGAAACATTAGCTGCATTTTCGTTTTCGCAAAATGAAAGCAACATTTCTTAAATTCTGATGGAGTACAACTGCAAAAGGGCGTTTGGCACATCAAACATCTTCCCATGAGAATCCACTCGAGGAAGAGCCAAACATCCAGAGGACATCCAAATCATTATGAGTTTTCATGATTTATTATATTTTTAATAATAGTATCACTCCAAACCACTCCATCTTATTTGAAGCGATCTGGTCATGTGACCCCGAACGTATTGTCCGGTGATGCGTAAATGTGAAAAAAGTTTTTCTGTTACACTTTTGCAATAAACTTTCATATAGACATGTCTGAGAAACCACCTCATGAGAGTTGACATTTAGGTGTCTCCATCACACGTTTATATTGTGATATTTAGGCTTTGTGCATGAAAATACAGATAGAGTCTGGTAAAACCATACACCAGACGTAAAGTCTGAAAAGCTGTGTGAAACAAGTTACGCAAAGAAAAAGTCTGCAATGTTGTAAACGAATCAAATTCAATTAAATACTACTCCGCCTTTTATTAGCTTTATGGTAGGGAGATTCATGCTGTTGCAGCAGAAAGTGTAGAGAGAAAGAGCATCAAGAACAATACAGGATACATAGAAATGCTGTAAGAAACAACAGAGGTAGAAAGAGTAAAGAACACAGTGTAAAGAAGTATAGCTGACGCACACGTACAAAAGGAATATTTTCATGGAACTGCACAGCAGTAATCTCATTTCGGTAGTACATTTTTATTTAGAGATTTTTATGTATATGTTAGCAGTAGATGTACCAGGACCAGCTGCACAAAAGTGGAAGAAGGAAGAAAATCTTCATATGAACGTAAAACTCTACACCAGAATGATGTTTCTGGAAATGCCAGACCCTTCTTTTATTAAGTGAGACCTTTAATTGAGCGTCTCCATAATCAGAGATTCTTGTTTTGTTGTTTTACATTTGACGCCTCTGCCACTGTAACACATTCTCACATGAGAACAGAAGCTCCGGGCGTCTGCTATGAATTACAATCACTATTTTCACACTTGATCTGTCAGACGTATTAAAAGAAAAAAAACGACTGCCCATATTCATGATTCACTTTATCGGTTTCTAAGAGGCAATTTGGTTTGAGCATCAAGGTTACTCTTTTATTCATAGACCATCTTTCATCCACGTTCACGTTCGGGAAACGCACGTCTCAATCCTTAAACGCTTCAAACGTTCCCCAGAGCTCAAGGTGAAACTCTGTCACACATTCACAGCCACTAAATTATCCGGAATGATCCTTCGCTGATTGTGTTCAGGTAGGAAAGGCGGATTCGCTTCAGATTCACTGCGGGGAGTCTTGCCTTGTTGACAGCGAAGCATCTCTTTACCCGACCGCTAAACTGCTTCAATTATGGATGGGACAAGTCTCGGCAGTTGGGTCAGCAACTGCAGCCTGAGACTTTGGAGACCGCTTAAGTTTTGAGTGTCTTTGCGGTGACCTCTGACCCCTGTGTGAGAGCTGCTGCTGTGCAAGCGGGACAGTCGCTGTCGGCATGTGTCAAAACTTCAGGCTGGAGGGAGTTAGTTGGTCATTAAAACGTCAGGCAAAAGTGTTTTGACTTATTTAGAGCGCGAGCTGAAGAGATGAGGTGTCTTAAGTTGCTAAAAATGCATCACGATGGTAATTTCACAATTTGATGTGATTGAACTGCAAATTAAGACGTCGACACTTCAAGAATCGCTGAAGAGAAGCTGCGAAAGGCAGATAGTTGAGTGGAGAGTTGATGAATATTTGACATGTTTAGGTTCAAGTCAGGAAAACAGATTAAAAACGCAACATGGACATCACAAGCGTCCTTCCATTCAGGGGAAGTGAATGCTGCTAAAGTTGCTAACATGATTTTGGCTGCAGTTGCAGTCACTTTTTTGCAAAGGCCAAGGTGAAGTTCTCAGAGACATTTTTTTTTCATTTTTTCCAAAAATGTTCAGTTTGCTGTCACTGAGGACGAAGGAAATCAGAAAATATTCACACTGTAAATGCTGATATCAGAGAATTCTAAGAAATGTAGGTCTTAAAAATGTGATCAAAAACAGCTCGGCAAACTCAGCTTTTCCATTTTTTAAGTTGCTTTTGAATGTTTTATTGGCTTGCCTGATATTTGTTGGATGAATTCCGGCTAAAAACAGAGAAAATATCCCGCACGCCACTGAGAGAATTTGGCAACACAGTCGTCATTGTCTCGGCCCCAAAATGAATTGAGCGACGGGCCTACATTTCTAAAGTAATTACAAAATCACCTCCCAGCTCCCGTCCCGTCGACCTGACGAGGAGGAGGAGGAGGTGGAGGAGGTGGAGGAGGGGATGCTTTTAGGCAGCGATTGACAGATTAGCGGTGGCCTTGATTTGGAGCCGTGCTCAGCAATCATGAGCTTTATCTGAATGGAGGAGGGCAGGCGGTGTCACCGAGCAGCGTTCGCACGTCCTCCACCGCTCCGAGGGTCGAGCAGTCTCTGAGCGCACCTCTCAGGGCGGGGAGGGCAGGCGGGACGCCCATTTAGCTGAAGGTCGTTTGGGTCGACTCTAGCCCCTGAAGCAATCCAGGGCAAGATAATGAACTCTGCCTAGGTCAACGGGTCCAGAAGCATCATGACACGCTCACTGATATGTACGTTCTCAAAAAGCAGGTGAATATGAACAGAGACAGGATGTGCAGTAAAATCCTGGTTCTTTATCAGTATCTGATTCCTCCTCTGATTCTGCCTCAAACTGTAAGACTGAATGTGTAAAGGCTCCATAGCCGTGTCAGCCCAGTTTCCTCTTAGTTTCGCTAAGCTCTCTCTATTCTCTTAGAAAGGAACGCAAAGATATATGCTCATCCATGCAAGTGGTCTAACAGCCAGTTAGAGTCAAGGCCGCATGTGGTTGCCAGATTAGCATGAAAGATTGCCGGATCTGTGCAGAAACAGAGGGCAATAAAGGTTGTAAATGAGTTTCAGAAGCATCTCTGATGAAACCGGTGTTCCATAGCTTCTATGTCAGCAGCAGAGACTACAGATTAATGTGTTTCAACCGTGCTAGGTGTCTTCTTTAAAGATGTATCTGGTTGGGTGGCCTCTTGCCACCAGGGTATGAATGGATGTGAATGGGGTGAATACACTGTCAAGTGCTTTGAGTGGTCGCAAAGACTAGAAAAGCGCTGTATAAGAAGAACCAGTCCATTTACCATTCACCATCCGTCTTCACGGCCTTCAAACAGCTCAGGAGCACCCTGAGAGCTCAGCCTGAGAGCTCCAGGCCCCATCCATGGTATATTTCTTTTGTGCAGGCTGAGTGTGTGTGTGCGTGTGTGTGTGTGTCCGTGTGTGTGTGTGCGTGTGTGTGTGTGTGTGTGTGCACTGGAGGAAAACTTGCTGACTTTGCCCAAACTCAAATGCAGCTGATGGAAGTAACGGGCCGCCTTACAGTGAGTGATGAGACTGCAGGATGCTGAGCTGAGGAGCCGTTTCCACCGTAGCTTCCTGCTACGGCGTCACACCGACACAGACGCAGCGCGTCCGCTCTGCACACGCTCTCCTACAAACGCACACGTTAAAGAAGAAAACCAAACAATCTCACCTGAGCGTCCCGTTTCAAAACAAAAGCGAAGATGTTAATCAACTGAGTGTATGAAATCAGGTCCATAACTATCAGCGGCCATCAGCGTGGAGCTAAATAATCAATAGTAGTTAAGACTTTGTTTATATTGATTGCTTCTTTTGATTGCTTTTCTCTCTCGATAGTCAGGGGAGGACTCTGGCCCCCGGCCCACTCCCGCTGTCATTTGTGTTGGCAAGCAGCGCACTTGTTCACAGAAAGCTTGAATCAGATTTTAGTGCTAAGGCTGCAGAAAGCACAACAGAGATGGAGAAGGAGGTGGGTAGGGGGTGTGTGCACTGTGTGTGTGTGTGTGCGTGCGTGTCGGCGGGGAGGAGGAGGGGGGGTCTACTACGGTCCTTTCTTCACCCGATGCTTTTGTGAGTGGCGTCGGGTTATTTTCCTGCGTTCCTCCCTCATACGACAACACCTCATCCCAGGTCAGAGCTGCGTTCACAGTGCATCTGTTCCAGCGTTTACACACCATCCTGTTCTCCGCTTCTATTGTTCACCAGGTTATTTCTCACCCTCTGTGTATTCACACGCACGTCTTTCTCCGTCTGTGCCCCGCGTGTGTGTGTGTGTGTGTTTTGCACCGATCCACGTCGAGACAAATGTGAATGGGTTTGGCTTTCTTCACGATAGTGGAAGGAAAAACACACTGTCGACACACACAACCAGTGTCCCTGTGCTGCAGTGTGGTTGCTGAACTGTATGCGCCTTGATTTTTGCGGAGGATCTGTTTTGTAATGCAGCATATATATATATATATATATTCTTTTTATTTCATCCTGCCCTCTCAGCTGTTTTGGAAAATGTTTAAAAAGGAGTGTTTGCTGCAGGCGGCCCGCAACCAGGTGAGTCGCAGGAAAACGAGTGTGAGTGTATCAGCGGGAGCAGATGCAGCCAAGCTGAGATGAAAGATGCAATTAAATTAATTACCTCTTAACAGATCAGGATCAGTCACCGACCGGGGCCTCAGAGCTGCCCTGGTCACAGTCCTAATCTCTTATTAGTTCTGCTTCTTGCCCCATCCCACTTCTAAAATCTTATCCCTGGCTGCAGTCAGAACCAACCCCCCCCACCCCGGCCAGCCACCCCCAACCACCACCAACAAAAAAAAAAAAAGAAGCAAAAAAAAAAAAAAAAAGGCCAAGCGTAAGCATTTATTCGCTGCTCAGTCTTGGGAAAGTGCTGCAGATGCATTTACTGAGAGAGCAACTGCAGCTGAATTAAGCGATCTGCATATTCAGAGCCTGTTGGAGGGAGATTGTTCCTGTGTGATGAAGGCTCGGACACGGGCGAGACACACCGTAACACACACACACACACACACACACACACACACACACACACACACACACACACACACAAACAAACACGTTGTGAGGGAGGGAGGGAGAGAGGGAGGGAGTGGGGGGCGGGTTGGTGCAGGAGATTTATCACGTCTAAGGCTGTGGGGGGCCGTGCTGGTGGAAGGAGGAGAGGTTTGTGTGTGTGTGTGTGTGCGTGTGTGTGTGTATGTAGAGGTGGGGGTGCAGCAGCTGATTGTCTCTATAAGACAGGTCTGTTATGTAAGAACACACCGGGTGGATGTTGTTCTGTCCTGTAGGTGATAAGCACTGGGGGATGGTTGGAGGTGATGGAGGGGGTTTGGATGTGACACCGAGGAGGAGCCGACCATGTGTGACTGCATGTGAAGGTTGCGTGCATGCGTACGTGTGTGTGTGTGTGTATATATATGTGTGTGTGTGTGGTCCCGCAGGCTGCGGGGAGGGGAATGGCAGATGTTTGGTGTGTTTCTGGAGGCTGTGACTCAGGAGCGCGGCCTGCCTGTGCGTCCTCTGATGGGACATATGGCAGGTCACTGTAGGCTCTGTGCACTGTGTGCACCTAAACGCATCATGTCACACATCCTGCAGCAATATGCTCTTCAGAGCCTGTGCAGCCGTGATCTGTCAGCCTTTCACAGCTGGCCGCTCTACTACATTCTGAAATAAAACATAATAATAATAATAAAAGACGGAGCTGGATAGTTGCCACGTTGATTATGCATTTGTATTTATACAGCGCGTGATCAGTCACTGTGTTTTATGGTAATTTTTATGGTACAGGTTTATATAATAGGCCGAGATGCCCTAAAATGGGCTTCCTGTGTTTCTCAGCGACACAGTTGGATCGTAAGGCTGCTCCTCCTCCTCCTCCTTATTTGTTAAAGGATGCCGGGTGACGATTATGAACAGCGGGGACCTTGGTTGTCAGCGCGGGATTTGAGGAAAATGACTCGTGCCTCAGAATTGTTTTTATGGTCGGGCTTGTGTCCCTCATCTACGACAAATCATTTCAAGAGAGACGACTCAAAGCCACATAAATCCCGACAACTCTATTGACTTCCTCACGTGATTTATGTGCAGAGCAGAGACCCGGACAGCGAGCAGCTCCCGACCACTGAAAATGTTACACTGCTAAACCAACATCACCTAAACCGTTTTCCCATCCCAAATCCCTCCCCCCTGGATCTACTAAAACCACGATAATAAGCCTCTATCAAAGCTGATTTTTCGAGGAGGTGTTCACGTGATTCTCCCCCTCGCACACACACACACATTTAAGCAGTGGAGCGTGGGGTCAAGTGAAGGACAACCAGCAGGATGATGTAATGTGGGCAGGAATCAAGATGGTGGCCGTGGTGGAGAAGTCAAGCATTGAGAATGAAACACTGGGAAGGTTGTTCCCCAGACAACTTCATCAATCACCGGCTTTGATGCTCGCACGCTCCGTAGATTACATTGTCTGTTGATTGATTATCATGAGATGAACATGTTCGGTCTCTGGAGCTGACATTTTGTGATCATCTAGTGCAGCCTAAATAGGACTTTACAGGCAAAAATGCAGTGGATGGGCTACGTTTTTCAATCTAAGTGTAAATTCAAATAAAACAATGCATATTTTTAATGTTGATAAGAGTTGGAGATTGGTTTTGTTCAGTGAGCATGAATTATTTGTGAGGTGATTATTTCCATTATCCACCTGCTGGTTATTCTCTTCATTCATTAATTGATTCATTATGTAATCTATTAAATGAAGCAAAATTGGATCCTCGTTGATCCCTCAACCCTCATTAGACATTAATGTAGAAGAATGAAAAGAGCCTTTAGCAAATGATTGGCTCTCTCGCATGAGAAGTGACTCAAATGATTAATCCAAATAATTATTTAATCATCATTTTGTTTCAATGTGATGTATGGAAGCTAATGATTGCTGTGAGATCACAGAGTACGACTTCAAGATGTCCCTTCACAACAGAGAACACACAAACATATCAGACAAAAAGCGTTTATTATTATTAGCGTTTTTTATTCTCATTTCCTGCCTGAAATGGAAATGTCTGCACTGCTTTTTTTTTGAATGGATAGAAGGAGATTGTGTGTGGAGAAGCGTGTTTCTCTGCCTCATCAGTTGCATATGTGTGCGGTGTGTGTGTGTGTGTGTGTGTGTGTGTGTGTGTGTGTGTGTGTGTGTGTGTGTGTGTGTGTCCCGCAGCATGCTGTGTTGCTGGACGTGTAGGATATGTGTGGATGCCAGTGGAGGCACCATATGCTGTTTAGGCTCAGGAGCCTCCATCAGAACAGGCAGACCCTCGCCTGAGCAGCCCCTCCCTCCATCAGCCTCATCGCGCCTGCCTCCTCAGCAGCAGCGGGTGGAAATCACGCATACCCACTCCTCTCACGCCTGCTTTCACGCCACCGTGGAGGAGAGCTTACATAATGCGAATGGCTGTTTTCTAATACAGTGGCAATTAAAAAGGGGACCTGGAATGGTTCAGCCGAGAACCGTGCCTTCATCTGAAATGCCTCGGATGCTCTTGCAGTCTGTTTCTGAGCATATCTGGCACCCTTTCATGCATATCTGGCAGCTGCTCCTGACTTAACATTATTTGCTAAACAAACAAGGAACATGCACACATTCAGCCTTATATGTGATTTCATCACACTCATATTTTACATCACATTCTGCCTCTATTCAGATTAGATTGTCTTTCAACTGCAATTTCACTACCTGAAATTTATGGGTTTTATGCTCCAAACACTGTTTTGTAGTGTGATCCCCACATTCCTGCTGCTCTAAAATGAAATGTTGAAATACTTAAAACACGTATGTTGTCACATGTTGTCAATATAAGCTATGTACGTACATGTGTACAACACGTGAAAAGACCATCTAAAGATTTCCCTCTGCAGGCAGAGAAATGCACAGTGTTCAGCTGAAGTCCTGCAGAGGGCAGAGTTTTACAACCTAAGTGCACAGCACGTCTTAGTGACACATCCATGTTGGCTGACACAGGAGAGGGAGGAGGGACCGGGCGCTCCGCTGGGTTGGTGGCTTTGGATGAGTATTTAGATTTTTGTACGGGGGTGACAAAATGTTGGAGAAGTTGCTGAGACGCAGTTCATTATAAAGAAACCAGTGGGAAGCGCGGCCTCTGGAGAGGGACGAGCTGTTGGTGTGGGGTTCTGGAGCTCATGTGTGGTGAGACCACACAGGAAAACATCACTTACAGTGCTGCCCATGGGGGAACATTGCCCTGTTTCCGCCTGTTAAGAGAAAATAAACGAGGTTTGGTATTTTTCCCCCCATTGGATTCTGACAGTGAATCAACCTGTAGTTGCGATAAAAATTAATTTCCAGTTGAAATGAGAAGCAGTGGAGATTGGGGCTTCTTTCCGCAGTGCGGTAAATTACCCCAGGGTGATTTTTCTCCCTTTTTTCCCCTCCCTGTCTCCATTACCCCCCCATCACCTGCCCTCCCCTACACCCCACCGGCCTGGTCCGAGGGGAGCACCTGATCTCACACCACCCCGGCCTTTAATTGCTTTACTCTCATCCTGAGCGGGGTTTTCTCTCCTGGGAGAAAACCATGAATAGTCAACGTCGTATGGATCAAAACTAATTTAAAGGTCTGCATGATGGAAATAATGAAATGAAGCAGCCGCTTCATTAATAATTCACCTGACAGTTCACACCAGGAGTCGTCAATGCATTTTGCATGATGCGGTTTTCAACATTGTGGGTTTAGTGAATGTGCGAGTTTACATCATTAGTATTTCAGGTTAATTAATTTAGATAATTCATCTTTCTGTGAAATCACAGTGAGACTGCCTCCTTTATAAAAAGCTTTTAATTACCTCCACAGAGTTCAGATTTGTTGAGAGGTCCCCGATCTCGGATCAGTTGAACTTTTCAATTTTGATAGATATTTTATTTTACCTCTCTGATACACACACGTCCACATTAACTGATTGGAATCGTTCATCTTTATTAGCATTAGTGCCCGCCTCCTGGGATAAACATACTTAGGTGATTGCTTCTTTGCAACTGTGCATGATGCTGTAGTTTGATCCAGAGAGGATTTGGATGTTGGTGGCCTGTTGTCACATGATCCGCAGGGCTGGGGAAGCGAGGTCGTTTCATGTCACCTGATATGTCTGAGCTCTCAGCTGTTGGTGGGAAAAATGAGATGGAGATTACAGGTTCATTTGGGGAATCCTGAAAAATGTGTATTTCCTCGCTGTACACGGCCTCTGATTTTAGCTTTGATATGTATCAACCTGTAAATCCAGATTTCTGCTTCGTCACTCACATCCTGTGTGTTGACACTGTCCAATGGTTGGTTGTCCGCAGCTCCACGTCATGCAGCTTTTCTTACAAATTCATGACCTGTCTGCTTTCATGGACAGAGGCTCGAAAAATAGATATAAGATAAAGCTTTATTTGTCCCACTGTGGGAAAATCTGCTTTATTGCAGAATTAAAGATGACAAAAAAGCACCAATAAAAGACTATAAACAATGATGGAATTAAAAAAAGAGTCTATAGAGTATTCTGATATACGGGAATGATGAAACATGTGAGCAGTTGAAATGCAATTTACATGTGTACAGTATTTACACACGTGCCCCTGAAACGATTTGAGTGCTGACTCATATTTTTTCTACTGATCTACTTATCTAATCAGAGCGTTTCCCCTGCAACCTGTGCAGCGTAAGAAATGTCTAACAAGCAAATCCAGGCAGCCGGATTACAATTACCAGTTTAAAATACATAATTGCATTTGAACCACAAGGAGGCAGGGAACAAAAGGAGTCCTCAGCAAAACCCGATGTGTAATTGCTTTAGCTGGCACCGACATAAAAAGCTGAGTGCACGGAAGTTCAAAGAGCAAAGCTGGAAGCATCATTAACATCAGAATTGATATCTGTTTTTGTATGCACAAAATCTAAATGTTGCGCTCCAGGTTGAAGACAGGTGTTCTCATACTGTACATTCAGCTGCTAAAAAGCTGGACCGAGCCCAGCAGGCTGCAGCGACACTCTCTGCTGCATGTTTCAGCTGCATTTTACTGCTGTACATCCTCAGCTCTGCTGCACAGAGGTCACGCTTCCTTCCTCTATAAAGCACCTTTTGATACGTGTCGTTTTTAACTGCTGACTTTACAAGGTATCTCATTCTTTCTCGACCACAGAGCCCAGTCTCTCTCCCCAGCTGTGAATGCACTAAGACACCATGAAACCTCGTGTGAGGAATTTCTGTCCCGGGCTAATGTGCTGGCTGTCAAGTCAGTGTGGCGCTTTCTTGTGCTAGAGGTCAGTGATACTGACAGAGGACGACACAGAAATCACAGAAATACAAGCTTCTGAATGGTGGCCAGATCACTCCATTATGAGATTACATTGATGTAAGTCCAATTTGTAAAACCAAAGAATTGGATAATAGGATAAAAAGCGCAAAGTTTTGAGTATCGTCTTGCAGCTCTGGCGACGCGATGTCACGTAATATCATCTATTCTCTCAGCTGCCGACGGACAAATGCATTTATTTGCCTGTGCTGCAGTGCTATGTTTAACGTCTGTCATGTCATTTGATAGCTGCAGTCATTAAAGCTCACAGATAGCCCCGTCGACCTTTGCTTAGTAGGCTGTTTTCCTGACCTGTATGGCCGGGAGGTGACTCACTCACTGTCGGGGGGCCGTGCATTCTAAGAGCCGACCCGCTGTGAATTTCTAATTTGCTTTTCCACTCGTGTGATTTGTTCCTGCAGTCATGCTCTGGTTTTGGATCCTGTCTTGGTTGTGTCTTAATGTGCTGATGGGAGCGAGAGCCTGCATAATTCGTTTGCACGGCATGTGAAACTCCCTCCGTGCTGCTGGAGCCAGTGATGCAAACAGCATCGCAGCATTAACAGAGGGTGTTTCAAGGGCTTCAACAGAGATACATTAAGCAGCATAAGCTCACATCAAAGCCAATTTAATCAAATGCAGGCTGTAAAAAGAAAAGTTTACCTTCTACGCATTCCCCGAGGGGCTTGATAGGTTGATTACATTTTTCTGCTCCAGTACTTGAGCTAATGGCGTAATGCATGATGATAAGTAATGATGTTTACATACGACATAATGCCACAGCTTTGCCCGTTATCACTGTCAGTGGAGACACAAGAGAACTGCAGAGGTGCAGGTCACGGATTCACTGGCTGTGGAGTTTTCTTATTCCCTTGTTTATAACTGCTATTCATCATATCTTGTTTTTCCACAGGATATATATGACTGCCCTTGTTTATCTAATTCTTATGACCTTGGCCAACTCGCAGTTTTCCATTTAAGATGCCCCCCACCCCGCCCCCTCTCCTTCAGATCCTCCAATGGAATCTGCGGCAAGTCTCCTTACGTCAGCAACATTGCAGGACCTCCAGCATTATATTCAGCCCCTATCTTCTCCTGCACTCATTAGTGCCAGAGGTAGAGGTGACAAGAACGGTCACACAATCTCAAAGTGATAAAATGCACAACAGAAGGCGCTGCAGAGAATTGGGCAGTTCTGGGAAAAGCCGGCACAAAAAAACTAAAGTGCATGCGATAGAGTCTTAAGAGTGGGGTTTGGTGCAGTGCACAATTTACATTCCACTGTATATTGATTAAATCTGTGTACCCCATGGGAAGGAGTATTGAGCATCGTGACTGTGGGGTGGATTTTAGTTCTATCCTCTGCATTTTAAATGGCTTTATGCAGCATGTCATTACTACATAAGTAGCTAACCTCAGCACGCCCTGTAAAGAGTTGATGTTTGCTGTAGTTAAAAGTGATGTCAGACTGGATTTTTCAACACTGTCTTCTGCATTCAAAACATTATGTGAACTATCCTCCACATCTCCCTTGTAGATGGGTAAATTTTTTTGTTAAAAGAAAGCAGTTCTTCCTGATTATACCCATAAGAGTAAATGCACTCACAGAAAGGTAGGGGAGACATGTTTTCCTTGTCCTTGTCCTCTATGTTGATGGATGCCTAATCAATCAACCCCCACACATTGATCTTTCAAATCAACATTGCAGCCTACTTAACTCAAGAGAGATCTTGTGTCATGTTCTTTCTTTCATGCAGGCATATAGATAACACACTAGATAGATATTATGTGCTGGGCTGACTGCATCTGTCTGTGACTGTTTACATGGTGTGTAAAACCTGATTTTATATTTTGAAAAAGTAATTTGCTTGATCTTGATTTAAACACTGGAATTGCATGTTCTGCTTCACACTTGACTGAAAGAAATCATCCCTTTTATGGCCATTTACATGAAGAAATAGCACTACAGTGATAATAGAAAGAATCATATTGAAAGCTCTGTCATAATGTATACAAGGACAGTGCACCTTCACAATTTATAGTCTCTCTGTGTAATCGGCATGCTTTTTTAAGCGATTTAAAACATAAAATCCAACGTGTGGATTTATGTTTTATGTACATAATGTTTTGTAACTATGGTAGTACAAATGTTACACTATAAAAGTGGTGCACACCAGGTCTATGCACATGAGACTTATATTTCATACTGGCAAATCATTTAGTGATTGAACGACTCAAAATATCTTTTTGAGAATACACAATTCATTCATCCACATCTACTTATTCAATTAATGCATGTAATGTATGTTATTGAAACGCAATAATTAGGACAAAATGAATCAGAATCGAATTCATTGTCACATATGAATTTGATTTCGTGAATGATGAAGAAAACAGGAAAGGTGGATGACAGGTTAGCGGCACAAGACAGCAGCACAAACATGGTTAGTACGCAGGATATACACAAGATATACAAATAACAGTAATCATAACAGAATTTACATTGCACACATATTTCTTTTATATGGGATCACATTCCTTTCTGAATGTTCCAAGAAAATGTCTATTAAAGTATATAGTTCAAAGTTATTGTCAGGTAATTGTACAACATTGTACTAACTAACTATGAGGACTTTGCTTTGGTACATAATACAGGCCGGCAGATGACATAAGTTATCAGCACAAGACAACAGTACATACTAGAATAACACATACAATACACAAATGATGGCGTAAATAGCTCCTCTATATATAATAACGTGCTCATTACACAATAGTTAATGCTCTAAACTAATTGTCCGCAGTCGAAGTTGCATAACAACAATGCCGCGCTAGTGGTGTTTTCCTTATGAATGGACATAAACATGGAAATGACAGGTTGAGAAACAGCCGCATCCATTCTGCCTCGCGCGGTGGTGGGCGCCGCCGCGTCCACGCGCCGCCTCGGTGGGATTTTCGTCCTCATCTTGGAAGCTTTAGCTCTCACGCTGGAATGGCTGCTGGATCCCTCCTCCTCCTCCTCCTCCTCCTCCTCCTGCTGCTGCTGCTGCTGCTGCTGCTGCTGCCTCCGCCGCTGCCGCTGCTGCTGCGGCTGCTGTGCATCGCCTCTCCGCATCCTCCCTCCTCCTCTTCCTCCTCCTCCTCCTCTCCTCCACCCCCCCGCGGACAGAGCGGAATGGTTCCTTCCAGGAGAACCTGTCCCTGTCACCGCTGCGGTGACGGCAGCCGGAGAGTGAGCTCGAGGCAGGGGGGAGGAGGAGGAGGAGGAGGAGGAGGAGGAGGAGGAGGAGGCGGCTTCATCCACTGCCTGCCATTGCGCTGCGGCTGCGGCTGCTCTGGAGCCACATCAGGAGGACCTCTCCGCTCCTGTTTTTTTTTTCCTCTCTAAAAAATCATCGCAAGTAGGCCCGTGAGGACCACTGCGTTTGCGAAAGGTGAATCTCTCTTTAGAAAATGTATCGCTTGTGAACGGAGGCGCATTTTAGCTCAAATGTGCTATTGCCTGGATGTGTGTGTGCATGTGTGTACGTACGCGTGTGTATGTGTGTGTGTGTATGCGTGTGTGTGTGAGCACCCCCTGCGGTAACGGTACAAGCGTTGGGGAAACGGAGCTCCTGGAGGAGCGCATCTATGCTAAGCGGCTAGCCCGACTGCTAACACTATCTCCATAATGGAGCGTGTGTAACGGTGTGGGTACTGCGGAGCTCGCCTGAGTCTCCATGTTGTGTGGGTAAAAGCCGCTCCGTGGAGCTGTCATCGAGCCTCTGTGCTCCCTCCTCTCTCTCTCCCCGGTCCAGGTATCGTTAGCCGGGATGAGTTAGCCTAGCTGCTTGAACAAAATGTCGGCCATCCAGGGGGGTTTAATTTGACCAGGAGAGGGTATCAAAAGATAGGGAGCGTGGGGGGTACGTGATTCATGAAGTGTCGGGGAATGCGAGGCAGCCGGAGAGGGGGGTGGTGTCGGAGAGATGGGCTGGCTTGAAAGACGGAGCTGGGGTTTGGTGAATTAAACGGAAGGTCACGGAGGGGGGGCTGCACCGTGTTTGGATGCTGTTAGCATGTTAGCCGGTCGCAGTTTGGTCGCTCTGTCCCGTCCTGGTGGCCTGTCCACTTTGATCCACCTGTCGTTATAATGTCACGTCAGCTGTGTGTCGGTGTCACTGGTTTTCGTTGCCGTGCGAGTGGATGAATCACCTGCTGCTACCATGATCTGGAGGCTACATCCATCACCTGTTGAACGCTGATATGGTTTGGTGTCATAACTACACCTGTTGTGCGGACAGATCCAGGCTGGTGATAACCAGCATATCAGCTGTTTGGAATATTCTTGGCATAGCTTCTTATTTGGTGACATGCAAGAGTTGGCTTGTCCTGACTGTGGAAAACAGAAACAGAATCAGATGTATTGCCAGGCAGGTTTTAATGACTTGGTTATACAGCTGAGAGGGATTTGCTTTGTCCTTTAAATGGCACAATAACATGCAGATCAATAATTTGGGAATAAGCCGATTGAGGCAGAAAACAGGCAAGATGTATGGCATAAGTTAGCTGCACATTTGGTTAGCATACAGGATATACAAAATGTAAAGATTACACTGCAACAGAATTCATATTGCATTTGTATATGTGTGTATTGTATTACTTTGGATCAAATTGTTAGGTCTATATACTAAGAATATGCTTGTTTACATAAAAGTGGCAGGAGGATGATAGTTGGCAGCACAAATACACAGCATATGCAAATGGTGATGTTTGTCCGTTGCGCTTATAGCACAGCATTGCATCTATAAATAATAGTGTATTAATTACATACTTGCAAATGTAATTATACACCTATATTATAAATCTATGAGGAATCTGCTTAAGTGATTGGTACAGTAATCAGGCAGGAAGATGACATAGCTTGGCAGCACAAGATGGTGTAATGTACATGTTAGAGAATATGTGTGTAAGGCTTTCAGGAGTCCAGCAGTTATCATGTTCTTCTGTATTTGCTTGGAGATGTTGAGAGGCATCATCGAGTTGAGCTGTCCATAACATTATCCTAAAGTGCATAGTAGTTCCAGTGCTGGGAGCATTACTTTTAAATAGAATTTGACTACAGCAGGGGTGTCCAATGTCTGGCCCACTGGCCAGATACGGTCATATTTTATGCAGCCTGCAGCTTATTCCACAAAAAATGTATAATTAATAGCCACCGGCACCATCAAAAATAGATTCTTACTGAAGGGATCTAAAATGCAACCACCCTGACTCATTTTAAAAAGCTGTGGGTCATGGAAACTGGACTGGTTGGAGATTTTTTTAAGATGTGTCACCTCTCATCCAGGAGGTTAGTTCATTTCTGACCAGCCATTCAGTCAGACCTGGAGATGCCTCTTGGATCATGAATCTGCAACAAGCCCATTATCCCCAACCCAAAACTCCCTGGATTATGATGACCTGGAGTGATGAGAATCTCCTCAGGCCACTTCTCTGTCATTGGGCCTTACTGAGATTCACCCTACTGTCGTGTTTTTGCTTCATTCACGTTTGTGTGGCTTACATTTGTTAAGAAGGCAGTTTATCACATCATCATTAATACACTTGTTATGGAAAAATGTATTTTTATCAAACATTTATGTCGTGAAAAATTCAAAGAGGCCCTCAAGCTCTTTCACGCCATCAAATCTGGCCTTCACTGATCACAGATTACAAGTTGCAAGTTACAGCAAAACGTGATTTGTATTCTGTTTGATTACTCGGCGTAGTGCTTAGTTACTCCAAAGTCATCTCGCTATTTACGACAGCGTAAATGTGACACTCCAGATCCTCAGTTATTCACCATATCTCACTTTGCTGTGACAAATTGTTCCGGGAAACAGTCGGTAGCACCATAAAACGAAGCGGAGGAGCCTCCATACAGATGGATGTTGTCACCGCCGGATTAAACTGCTTTTCTTTAATAATTCACGCGGCCATGTTGCGGACGGGGTGGTGAGACGGCCAGCAGATCCGGCTGCTCAAGGGCAGCCATACATGTTGGCCTGTAAATCATGCCGCCCTAAGCTGTCATGGGCCCGGCAGCCGTCTGAGTCATTGTGGTTTGGGAAGGGACAAGCATATCTGACATTTTGCCTACTTAAGTGAAAAATCTGACAGCCGCTGTGTGTATTTTTGGGGCAGCAAGCAGCTCGTCTTGTTGCAGATTATAGCCGTACTGTACTTTTGTGTTTTGTCGGAACATGCCAGAGAAACTGGACCGAATGCGCTTGCGGATTGAGATGTCTTATTTCATGAATGTAAAGAGGGCATCGGACTAGTCTGACTGTTTAAAGAGGGATGTCGCTGGAAAACAATGCTGGGAAAAAATGGTGTGATTTCAGTGAGCCTCATGGCTCAGATGTATCACCAGAATAAACATCAAACTGATTGTTGTAACAACTATTTGGATTACTGAAATGTTGTCTTCCTCTGGGCAGTCCGACTTTAGACTGAGATGGGCTTGAGCTACCAAACCTGATCTCTGTTTTCCCTTTTCCTTTAGGGTTATGTAAGATTTTAATTGGCACAATTAAGTCCTTGAGATCAGAGGTGTAATTTGAAACGGGATAAGTCAGAACGGAAGAAAAATAACATTGCTCCAAATATAAATCTGTCTAAAGTAGAAGTTTAAAGTCCTCCCAAAAACTGTGTTCCTGGGCAAATAATTTCTTCATCAAATTAGACTGGACTGCGTGTTTTGATCGGGCTCATCAAAGACAGTTTGTGGGTCAGGCTTTAAATAGTTGGGTTTAGTTTCAAGCAACTTTTTTTTGGACATAATCAGAGTCATTGGGAGGTTGATCGATGAGCTCGGTGTTGGTGGGTGGAAAGGTCATTGTGCTGATTCGTACCCAGGCTAAAACATCCTCGCAAACACCTCTTAGAAATATGACATTTACGTCCCATGTCCCCATAGCTCACAGTCTCTTGTTTTAACAAGTGGCACGTTCACGACGCGGCCGCGGCTCCGGTTAAACGGAGGCCGGCTTCTATAAATCAAGTCAGCCGTAAATCTTTATCTGAAAAGGGGTGTGTGGGATTATCAGGATGAGAGGGCCCTGCAAAATCTCTCATCACTCACGTTCCAGCATTAACTCCCTCCTGTGTGGCGAGGAGACGTCCCTTATCGTCGGCGTGTTTCATTGGCTGCGTTGTCCTCATTTCAATCAGTGCGAGGGCGGGAGGCGGGCGCGGGTCGGAGCAGAGCTTATCAGCACATTCCTGCCCTCCTCCCGGCTCTGTGTGGGCCGCTGATAACCAGCGCCCCGCTGATGGACTGCACCGGCTGATTTCCTGCTCTGGCTGTTTCACAACACGCCCGGGCTCTGGCTATGATCACTGACTCCAGCTGTGGAGCTGGGGAATAGACTGCACTCGCCACTGCTATCTACTATCTACTCACTGGGACCCTTGAGTGCACCTGTAGAAGCCCTGAATATGTGTTTGGTTTTTCATACAGTATCGTGTTTTGTTTTATCTCCACTATCTATGGATCTACAGGGCTCATACTGTAAGGTGAGGGTAGAGAAGACATCCAGTCAATCACAGGACACACACACACACACACACACACACACACACCTTAAACTCTCACAGTCACACCTGGGTTTCAGTCGACCTAAACATGCATGACTTTGGACTGGGGCAGGAAACTGGAGTTGTAGAAGAAAATTAACACAGACACATGCACTCCACAAAGAAAGCTCATAAATCCAGTATGTCCCTATGTTCAGTGGGTAGAGCAGGCATCCTGTGTACAGGCCGGTTCGAATCCATTGGGTGGAGGCGGTGGTACCATCCACCTCGCCACTGTGTTGTCAGTGGGCTGTGGGTTGTCTGAATTTGTGCACTTATCTGGTCTCGTGTTCTTGGCTAGGGTCATTGCATCCTGGTCCTGGCCTTTGGATTTCTTCCTTTTCCTCCCACAGTCCCAAAAAAATTCCCTCAGTTTGGAGTGTGAGAGTGGATTGTGTGTGTCATGTGATGGACTGGAAACCTGGATAGTGTGTATAAGCTGCCCTTGTCCTATGTTGGCTCTTGATAGGCTCCAGCAGACCTGGTTCTATTGGCAGTGTTTTCATTCAACCAACACAAATCATTCCTCATTGTGTGCTAGGACGCTGCTGCATAGAACGGAGCTGGCAGGCAGAACCTCCCGTCCAGAGCGCTGACTTTGTTTGGAAGCTGTCACCATTAGCATGTCCGCCCTGGGCGACGTCTCCGTGTCCGCCAGCGTCCATGTCTCTCGGGCTTGTCCGACTCGATATTTGTCCCGACGGAAGCGCGAGGGGCGCACGCCGTCCAGCTCAGTGCCGTGTGCCGCACTTCCGCCCTGCACACGCGTGAACTCCAGCAGAGCAGCGCTGTGACGCCGCTGCAAAGCCCGTGTGGAACCGCCGGGGCTCTCTTCCACGCCGCCGCGTGGTAGTTTTAGCTGGTGTGTTTTCCGTGCGATGCGTTTCATCTCTAAACAGATCTGCATCAAAGCGCGCAGATCCATTCTCAGCTGAGTCATCGGGCCGCACGGCCTGTTCGTGTCAGTGGTCACCGCTGGTTGTATCCGCTCAGGGCCAGCGGGACGGAGGCCGTATGCAAATGATGCCCTTATATAAAAGCCGCCATCTGAAGCCTCCACGCTCTCATAAATGTCAGGACTCGGATGTGGAACAACCGGTCTTTTACAGGCAGGTGTATGAGGTCGAGCAGATCTAAATGTTTAACTAAGGTCCCCTGAGCTAACACGGGTAACCTTCTCTTTTTTTTGCGTGTGTGTGTGTGTGTGATTAGAGTGAGTGCGCACTGATACACCTGTCCACAGTTGTCCTCGTAGTGAAGCAGCAGCATACAGAAGAGTGGCGTTGCGATCCAGAAGTCGCCCCCTTTGCCCCCTGAACAACGACCCCGGGCCAGAGTATCTTCTGGCGGTGGTGAGGAAAGTGGAGTTTTTCCTGAGACAACCAGGGATCCCTTTGTACGGGGTGCGCCGGGCACATACTGCAGATGCCTGCAGTGGCCTCAGGGTGGATGCATGTGCCTCATGCAACCATCTGTTATAGAAAACACACAGAAGTTTATAGTAATGGTACAACATTAATTACTGTACTCCACTTTAACAAGTCTTACTATGTCCTGTGGATGCTGCTTCGCTGGATTCAAACCACTGCAATGCTTTCATCCAGATTTGTTTTGTTTACGCTATAATGAGCTCTTTTACATATATATATATATATATGTGTGTGTGTGTGTGTGTGTGGTGGTCGTTATCTGCATTTTAATGAGTGTACATGTCAAAAATGACCAACTGGAAGAAATGTGAAGGCACGTGTCCAGTCTTTAGACCCTCAGAGGATGCATCCAAACATGAAACACATGGCACACAGTGATTATTTAACAAGCCGCCCAGCTATTTGGGTGCATCCAAAGTGCTTGGAAGGTGGCAGCATTGTTGCATCATTGAGTTCAGTTTCCGATACTGTTGATTTTGTGAAGGCAGGTTTACTCATACAGCACATCTTAAGCCTCAAGACAATTCAAATTGCCTTGTGTAAAACTTAAAAGGCATCTTCCAATGTCAAGCTACAATACAATACAGTAGTAGTTTGAAACTCTGGAAGAAGTAAATGGGAAATAAAAACAATGAAAAAGTCATATGAACTACAGTCTTTAGTCTGGATTTGACAGAGCTTGGAGAAGGAGCAGACCTGCAGTTTTTACAGATATGTTAAAGAGGTGAAACGATATGCACACATGGTCTTAAAGGCTGTTTAAATATGTTGTGTCTCAATCTGAGAGGAGATGTTCGACAGTGTTCGTGCCCTCCTCGGATGCTGTAGTATGACGTCCTAGTGTTTAATGTAGTCAGTATGATGGTCAGGGGTCCTCTGTGTGATGACGCTGACAGAATGAGCGTAATTTATGCATGTGGTGCATCACACCTGCGGAGGAGGAGGAGGAAGGGGAGGAGGAGGAGGAGGATGAGGCCCCTTAATGTCCCTCATGCAAAGAGAGAACTGACGAATCCTGCCCCGGTTCATCGCAGGACTTGAAGGGGTTAAGTCCGATACAGCAGTTTACACTGCGGATGGATGTTCGCTAGTACAGAGGAGTCCCATGCTGTAGAGGAACTGCAGATCCCACACAGATCGCTGCCAAGCTGGAGGGGATTTGCTTCGATCCCGTGAGCACGCAAGAAGGACAGAGTTAGGGGCGTTGAAGACGAGAGATGTTGGGCAAGGACACGGACCGGAGGAGGCGGGAGGAGGAGAAGGAGGAGGAGGAGGCTGGAGGAGGTGCTGTTAGGGCGTAGCTGCCGGGTGGGATTCGTCACCCTCTCACCTGTGGTCGTAATTTCAGTTGTTGGACAAAGCGGAGCGAGAGGTGGGAGGGGAGGGGGGCTGCTGAAGCCCTGTACGTCTGTAGGAAGCTCCATCTGGATCAGGAGTTGCCTCTTTATCCCTGTCCTCCGTAGTGACCAGGATGAACTGATGTAAGTCTCCATCACCCTGTGTGTGTGTGTGTGTGTGTGTGTGAGAGCGTCTTTCATGGCTGTAATTAAGTTTAGTGTCAGAGGTAATCGCTCTCCCTGCTCCTGCAGCAGAGGTCCTATGCAGTCGTAGCCATGTTACATGTGCCGAGTGTCACCCGCCTCTCAGGGGACGTCCAGCCCGGGCCCTCATTAGCATCTGAATATGTTCACCGAGGCTGGGGAGTTTTAGCAGTTGTCAGCACTCCCTCACCCCCCCCCCCCCCTCATCCCCCCCCAGCACATCGTTTTCAATCTCCGAAGTGATCAATCATCTTATTCTACTTGTTTGCTGCTTCACTGCCAGCAGCCACAGCCGAGAGCGAGCCTGTCGTCGTTTTTTGTTTTCTCTCTCTCTCTCTCTCTTTCTCTCTCTCTCTCTGTCTCTGTCCGCAGTGCAACTCGCACGGGGCGACTCTAAACAAGTATCCTTGTTTGATCTTCCCAATTTGTTCTGGGCTGGGGCGCGGGTCCCTGTGTCGGCGTCGTTCCCCCGCCTGGTTTTAATGGCTGCAAAGCAAATGAGACGACACTTCCGTCCCAGCTGGAGACGGAGCCTCATTTAGCTCCGGCGCCGCTCGTTCACTGCGCTCCGAGCGCCTCACGTCGGACGATCAAAGCTGGTTTCGCCTCCCGCGTTCAGGAGGCTCCGGTGGAGATGTGCGTTACTTAAAGAAAGAGGAGAACTGGGTCGGCGCTTTGTGCACTGGTATGGTTGCGTTTCAGCTGCTAATCGCTGGCTTAAACAGGCGCGTTTCCGCTGTCCTGGCACTGTGTGGGCTTTGTGAAAATGCTCTGTCTCTTTGTTTTCTTACAGCAGCACAATCACATCCAACAAACGGGCACTCGAGAGAGAGAGAGTGAGAGAGAGGCAGAGAGAGAGAGCATATTTTCTTTGCCGTATTGCATCATTTGTTCCAGGGAATCTGTGGCATTTAATATAACAAGAGGTTATTAAATGTTCTCCAGTGCTCGTGCTGCAAGTTTCCCCTTAAATCACTCTGTTGCAGCATCACAACGGCAGAATTAATGAGAGCTATTTTTAGACACACACACACACACACACGCTCTGGTCCCAGAGCGGTCAAAATTGAATAAGGTTCTGCCTCACCCCGAAAACCGTGCTACAGCACAAAACCCATCCTTTAGTCAGAGAATGAAACGGCCCACAGTGCAGCCTCCGTCCCCTCTCCTGGAAGGAGCACCAGTTTGTTTTTCCTGCTCAGCAGAGAGTCGGTGTAGCCGGGGCTCCTCAATTTTTATGAGACTCCAAAATGAATACTAGATGAAACGCCATCTTAGCCTCCCTCTTAGCGGGTCCTCTCAGGTCAGTCCCAACGCCCGGGCTTTGTGGATTTCATCAAGGAGAGACGCTCTCTGGGTTTCGGACGAGCACAACTGGTGTCGCCACTCACTGTGGAGCCAGGCCGCTCTGAGGGCCACGTTCCAGGCGGCTGCAGGGTTAAGTATTTTGCGTTTTCTGGTGGTAGCTGGAGTACAGACTCTGGAAAGAGAAGAGAGCGGGCAGAGATGTGAGCCGTGGCCGGGACTCAAAGCCCGGAGATCAGCTCCTTTGGCTCCTGTGAGCAGCCAAGCTGATGTTTGGAGCTGAGGAGAGCCGTCAGAAGACGGGGTTACCCTGCCAAAGTGGCTGGTGGGCCGACCAACAGTGGCCACAGTCTGCCATGACTCCGAGTCTCTCTTGACTCAGATGGTGCTGCCAGGGCACCCTGGTCCCTGTGTTTTATCACACAGGACTTCTGATTGTTGGCTACAAAGGAATTATTTCTGGCTCCCAAATGTTCTCCAAAATCTGTCATGTATGCATTTTCTTCTGTTTCTGGAAAGTCGTGATGTGTACTATAAAGACCAATGACATAATGTGATATTTAGATTATGATAATGAATCACCAAAAAAGTTAGATCTCTTTTTTTTTTTAATGAATCAAGAGACATTTCATTACTGTCCTCTCCAGGTGTCCCAGGTTCTTCCCACTATCCAAAAACATCTATTAGGGTTGAGTGGAAACTCAGACATCATCTGATGTAGTATGTTGAGTTCATAATAAAAGGTTTTGACCCCAAGATATTGATAAAAAAATGTATTAACAAAAATTGTTTAATTTCTGTGGACTGATGATTACAGTTGAAGTCTTTTACAGTCCCCAGGGCGACTGTGGGGGGGTTTACATGTTAGGCAGCAGCAATGAAAAAAGCATAAAAGACCATTAAAAGCCGGCGATGAATAGCTATAAAAACTGAATCAAATCCGGCCGTGGCAAAACCCGGGGTCCAAATCAGATGACATGTGGCAGTGAGTGTGCGTAATAGAGCAGGCTCTGTCTGCCGAGGAGCCGTAATGAAAGCACAGTGGGTCCATTGAATGACTGTGTCATCCGCCACTCGCCTATTGACTCCACACACATGGTCCATGTGGACCGCAGCTTTCTCCCGTGCGTCCTCCCCGGGATCCGTCTGCGTCGCCGTCCGTCGGTGTAATCCCCCCCCCCAAGCGTGACCCGGCTGGCGTGCTGCGTCCCGGCCGCCAGGGCCCGAGGCGGCTGCCAGGGTCAGGGTTAGGCTGTGGCTGGTGGCGCGGAGCCTGTGCTGGCACCCGCTTGGTGGCGGCCGTAAAGGGTGAAACCAGCAGCCACGCAAGCGCCCGCTCACCCGGACGTCTCCGGCCCCCGCTTTCATGTGGCGCTGCGCCTCAGAGGCGGCCCGGAAGGGTTAGCATAGCGTGCGACTTTGTTGTCTGGCGGTAACATGGTGGCTGTGGAGCAAGTCGCCTCACCGGAAATGCTGCATTACGAGGCCTTTTATGATCGTATTCTTAGGTGTGGGAGAATTGTGGACCGTTTCTGTGCAGATCTGGCGCCCCTTTAGGCTTGACACTGATTGGTCGCTTTACTGCCCATGTGACTTGACAAACAACGTCTTCCCTGAACTAAGTGGAAACTTCAGCGACATAGTTACGTTCAGCCTCATATATTTGAGCTAGAATCAGAGGAGGAATCAGTAGCTCGTACGTGGATGCTTCCCTGGAAACTTCAACAAACGTGCCCGGACGGAGGCAAGTACGAGCAAATAATTGTGGAAGAGGGCTGCAGTGCATCTTATCCTGTCTCTGTTCAGAAATGTATCAGGCAGTAATGTTATCTTTGGACCTGCTGTACATCTTAACCTGTCAAAGTTAAGTGAAGTTCAAATCAAAGTTCACCATAACGCAGCAGATACACAACATGGCACAAACACATCCGTTCAGTTTCTGTATCTATATGGACTGTATCTATATGGACATTTGGGTATGGTGTCATTCAGCAAAGCCAAGTTAAAAGAAAGTTTTCTTTAGGCCTTGGGCTCCTTTAAGAGCTGTGTCTGTGGCTCTGAACCAAGCACAGAGTTGTTGAGTTTACCGGTGGTAAGTGCCAGATCCTGCACGCATACACTGTCTATTTATGTGGTCGTACACAAGTACGTTGGAGGCGTTCTGGGGGAAATAAGTTTCTGCGTTTGTTTTGGGCAATCATCAGCCTCTCGTTCTGACACCGCTGCAACGCTAACAAACGAGCTCGTCTGACATGTGAAAACATCAGCTTTTGTTTCCAAATTAACCGGGCGGTGTCTTTTTTTTTAAAGCTCCCACAGTTGAGAGGAACCTTCAGACACGGCCTGGAAATGTCAGGCCACTTGAACAACACCACACAACACCCCCTCTGTTTCCAGAGCAACAAGCTCTGCAGGAGGAGAAAGCAAAATTACATCCCCTCAAAGTGAAAGGTGTGTGTGTGTGTGAGAGAGAGAGAGAGGCAAAGAGGAAAGGAAGGAGGGAGGGCGGGAGAGAGATGCACACTGCAGGACCCTGCAACCCCCCCCCCCCCCCCCCCCCCTTCCTCCTCCTCCTCCTCCTCTGCCTCCTAGAAACTCAGCAGAGTTTCTGCTTCATCTTGGACTCTCCCTCTTCTGCTCCTTTTGGGGGATTTCACATCCCATTAATTTTATGGTGATTTATTTGTATTGGAGCCGACACAGTGAGCATTCTCTAATCAAATTTTCCAGACAACAAAATCACATTTCTCACAGCCGGCTGCAACACAGTGGCGCAACATCACACGCCTGTGTGTGTGTGCATGTTTGTGTAATGCTGCGTAAACGCCCGTAAAGAACCTCTCCGAGCGCAGACTCGACTGTCAACCAGAACCTCCTATGACCGTCTATAAATTTCCACAAAACGTTGGGAGTTTGCATCAGCGTTTCCACGCGGTTCCGGGCGTAAATCCTCCTCCTTCCTGCCCAGAAAGCCGAGCTTTCCAGCGGGAATTCGTGCCTGCGTTTCCAGCAGTCTTGTTAATATGCAGACTCTCTCAAGTGGTCAATGTCTTCAATGCGAAAGGCCAGGGGGGAGTTCCCCCAGTCCAAACTTTTGTCCCACCCCCCCCCCACCCATCCCTTCCTCTTTGCATGAGCCCCTCCATAAGCCGCTTGAGGAGTTTGTGACTGTTGCTGCCAAGCAGGGAGCGTCTGGGGCCACTTGTGGCGATTTATTCAGCTGCCCGTGCTCCCAGACGCTGGCTAGCGTTTGGCACGGGGCCGACAGGTCGCGACAGACGCGAGGACGATGCGCTGAAGGAAGCCCGGGTGGTAAAACAGTAAACAGTGGGACGGCAGAGACAGCCGGCTCCATTACAGCCTCAAAATGGCCTGTTCTGTGAGAGGACACAAAGCCTTTACTGTCATTATACTGGAGCTGTGAAGAGGATTTTTTCAAGGCTTAAATGATGACAGTAGCTGATCCAGACCCTGGATCTAACCCTAACCCTGTAGGGCATTAAACAGTGAGTACAGCGTTTTGCAGATGTGTCCAAACACTATGTAGTTAAGCCAGTATCCCACAGTGCAAAACTACTGGGAAGTAGTATACAACCCCTGGCTGGATAGGGAGATAAAGCAACAGCAAGAAAACATGTACAAGTGAGCTGAAGCACAGTAGATGGTAGTTAGTTATTTAGTATCAACTATTATTATGTAAGTAGATGTAGTTATTCAGTATTAACTATGTAAGCAGATGCTAGTAATTTACTATTGACTCTTATTATGTAAGCGGATGGCAGTTATTCAGTGTTAACGATTATTATCAGGGGTGCACAGAGCTAGTACTACTCAGGCTAGTACTATGAGATACGTGTTGTATCTCCCGCTTTCTGACTGCATGCCGTCCGCTAGCGAAAGCCTGGCGTCACAGGAGAAAGTCACAGAGATGCAAATGCAATCTTAACTTATGTTAGAAAGTCCGCTCGGTGTACTCATTCTTCACCCCACTAGAAAGCACCAATTTTTCCACATTAGCCGGCGGTAATGACAAGCTGTCAAGCACTGCATGCTCAACAGTGTATCGTGCAGTGCACGCTGCAGCGTCGCCCATGTAGGGAGTAGGCAACGAGGGCACGATCGCATGATGACTCAGCTGTGCTTAGCCTGACAGCGTCCTAAAAACAACTTGTTAAGCCATAACAGTGTAAAAATAAGAGTCATATAAATACACTGCGCAGCGTGGACTCACACAGACGACACTGTAATGATGGTGAATAGTGTCTGTGTGACAGCTCCGCAGTTCCAGCGTCATTATCACTTTGGGGAACCCGATAGCCCGGCAGTTAGCAGGTTGTCAGGCCGCCGTGCGTGAATCTTCAGCCTGAAGCCGGGCTGACACGCGCGAGGTGTCCCCATGCCGCGCGCAACCTCAGCCCAGGGGGTGGAGCAGGAGCAGGAGCGGGAGCAGGAGCAGGAGCAGGAGCAGGAGCAGGAGCAGGAGCGGGGGCCGGTGCGTCTCTTCCTGCCAGCCTCCCCTCCCGCCACCCGCCCGTCTGTCATCACTCTTTAATGTGCCGCAACATGAGATCACTCTCCCCAGCGAGCTCGCCGCACGGCCGCCCCGCTCTTGGAGGTGTCAGAGAAATGACCAGCAAAGCAGGAAGGGGACGCGCGATAGTCTCGCCCATTAGCTTCACGGACCTGGGGATCAATTTACATGACAAACCGAGGGGAGGAGGGGAAGAGGGAGTGGGGAGGAGGAGGAGGAGGAGGGGGGTTATTGCATTAGCCGCTGCCCATGTGGGCCCTAATTTGCCTCGGAGGAACGGGCCCGGTAGTATTTTATGCGCGGTCGTTGATCGTCTAATGTGTCGTGAGATCGTGGCCGAGGTGAGATGATGTAGAGCAGGAGATGAGATAAGGAGCGAGCAGCGGAGGAGGCTGCTGACCCGACAGCCCAAGGAGCCGACCTTCATCCTCTCCTCTGCGCTCGTTAACGTGACGGAGGATGCGCCCTCGTGTCAGCGCGGCCTCATTGTATCCAGCAGGGTTTCTATCATGGCAACTGTAAACAGGGAGGTGGGGGGCGGGACCTCATCCTGCCCGGGCCGTCTATAGAAAGAGAGGATGTTGATCTGCAAATAAAACGCTGCGCTACTGTGTTCGGCCTCAAACAAAACAAGTCGGGTGCCGCGTGTGGCTGGGCTGCTGCAGGGTTCATTAGGTGAGCTTGCACTGCTTTTTGCTGCAGGAGCTGATCAGAGTCGTTTACTTTTATGCAATCTCTTGTTTTATTTCCTTGCATTCAAAAGTGCAAGTTTTCACACAAAACATGAGCCACATTTACACTTTGAAGCACACACACACATAAGCTCATATGCTGTGTTAAAAAACAATATTTAGTATATAAATGTAAATATTTAGTGCCGTGGTTGGCGTTTACACACCTGAAGGGGAAATGAAATGTGATCGTACAGGATGGACGTATGGAGGATTAACTGACGATGCAAAGTGACATTTGCATCGTTCTGTGTGTTTTCTCCAGAGCTGGAAGATCAGACTGAGTGCAAACAATGGCGTTTGGTGTTTCACCTCATAAATCTGTGGCAGCACACATGACTCCTCCGTGGACGGGGTCTGTGTTTGTCCCCTTTTGGTCACGAGGCGATCAGGCCGCGTCTGTGCCTCGCTCTGCCTCCGTGCACGTGAACTCTGGCGGACCTCCTCCGCTCATCGGCCCTGTGTTGTTTCTCTGTCTTTCAGAGCGCAGCGATGGAGGAGACTGTCATTTGGGAACAGCACACAGTAACACTACACAGGGTACGTATCTGTTATCCCCCCCCCCCCCCCAGACGTTCCTCGCATCTGCCTGCGTTGAGACGTCTCCCAGAGCCATCTAGTATCTGCCTGTTTTGCTATTTGTGTCTCCATCCCCCGTCCCGGCGTCCTGCCTCCCTCCTCTTTTCAGGATCTTATCACGTAGGAAGTGCGCTGGCTGTGTATACAGCTGCAGGTGGAACGCTGGAGATATCACAGAGCCCTGCGCCGCACCATTCTCCTCCACGCTTTTTTGGCTGCGGAGAGTAAATAAACAACGGGGAAACTGCAATTACCGCATACTTTTGCAGTTGCAAACTAAACAGAGGAAACTGGCCGGCTGCAGCCATTAGTCTCGACGTTTGCTTCCAGTAAAACGTTTCAGCTAAAGACAAAATTCAGATGATTCAGTAGCATATATGCAGTCTGCCCACTGTTTTATGCTTTCTCGAGTGTTTCTGCCTTCACACAGATGGCGAAATCAGTGTGCGTATCTCTTTTCTGGGCCTGCAGGCACCAGGGTTTGGCTTCGGGATAGCCATATCGGGAGGTCGGGATAACCCTCATTTTCAGAGTGGCGAGACCTCCATTGTCATCTCAGACGTGCTGAAAGGAGGCCCGGCTGAAGGCCTGCTGCAGTAAGACCTCTGTTCCCCCACTATCTGGCTCCAGCTCCAAGCCACCGGTGTTAAATTCCCCCGCCTGCTCCGCCTGGACTCCAGTGAGTCTGTTGTCTCTCTGCTGCCCCTCCAGGGAGAATGACCGAGTCGTCATGGTCAACGCCGTCTCCATGGACAACGTGGAGCACGCCTACGCGGTCCAGCAGCTTCGCAAAAGCGGAAAAATTGCCAAAATTGTAAGTGTCGGCATCGCATTATGAATCCTCTGCGGAAAGTAAATCCGGAACCCACCCAGACTGTCTGCATGTCTTGTATCGACGAGCCATAGGGATTGAGAAATCGAGATAGGATTTCCTTCAGTGTGATCGATCGCTCTTCCTGCCACCGATCCGCTGTCTCCATCCCTCTGAGCTAGACGATCAGGCGAAAGCGGAAGGTGCACGTCCCCATGGGCCGGCTGGGCGAGAGGGAGACCATGTCGGAGCACGACGAGGAGGAGGACAGCTACGACGAGGAGATCTACGAGACGCGGAGCGGCCGCAGCGGCGCCTACAGCGGCGTGGGCGGGGCCATGGGCCGGCGCAGCGGCCGCAGCAGCGGGCGGAGGGACAGGGAGCGTGAACGCAGCGGCTCGCGGGAGAGGAGCCTCTCCCCACGCTCAGACCGCCGCTCACACAACCTGCCCCCGCGTCCTGCCAAGGTCACACTGGTCAAGTCCCGGAAAAATGAAGGTGAGGCTCACAAAGTCGGGGACAGAGCAGACGGAGGGGCCTCGGGCCTGCACAGTGCTGCGATGACTGTGACCAGGTGACAGGACTCAGCCAGGAGTGTTCATCCTTCCACACACAGCACTCAGACAGTTCTTCTCAATGGGACTTAAAAAGACTATTATACAGTAATTAAAAAAGATGGTGGAATCATCAGTGTTTTCAAGCACAGTTGAAATAGTATAAACCAGTCGAGTTCTTGTCTGAGCAAGAAGGTCTTCAGGTGATGGAGAAATAGAGACACAAATGTCTCAAGTTCCACAAAAAATGTGTATAAAAGGTAAATGAACATTACTTTATATTAAGAGCTGCATTAAAAGGCATGATCTCTGGACTGAAAACAATGATGAAACAGTCGTGAAACAACAATTAATTGACAATTTTTGTGCCCTTTCGAAACAACGCAACTAACTGATTAATGGCTAAAGTCATCGACAGATGAATAGACCAGAAGAATAATGATTCTTCGTTGAAGGCCCAGATGCATTCATGGAACACTAAACGTCTAAACTGTCTCCAAGCTGAGACGAGGATTGGGAGGAGGAACCGGTGCGATCTGCGAAATGAGAACGGGCGGGAACGCCGGCTCTGCCGTGACAGGACGTAGCTTAGGAAAAGCATAATAATCGCAGATTAAGTCGCAATATTGCTGGGAAGAAAAGAGAGACGCAAATGGATTATTTCCTCAAATCGTTCAGCCCTTCCTCCAAATCAGCACTGGTGCGGTGCCAGAGTAAACACAACTTGCCAGACGCAGCAAAATCCAAGTTTCCTCAAGTGAATCTAAGTAAAAGAGCAATTAATCTTCTTTAATCGGTGCCGTTAATCCCTCGGGGGGGGGGTTGGGGGGGCTGGACACGGACGTAGGGGGGGGGGGGGGGGCGGCGGTCACGTGAACTCTGTGCTAACATGGTCTTTGTTGCTGTTCTTCACTCTGTAAGCAGAATATGGCCTGCGCCTGGCCAGCCACATCTTTGTCAAGGACATATCCCCGGAGAGCCTGGCAGCCAGGGACGGCAACATCCAGGAAGGGGACGTCGTACTGAAGGTTAGGGGGGGAGGGGGAGGGGCAGGGGAGGGGAGGGGAGGGGAGGGAGGAAACATCTGATATGCTGCTGTCATAAAATATTCAGCATGAACAAGAATGTCGAAAATGTGGAATTATGTTTTTCTTTTTGGAGACGAGGAGTTGATGTTGTTCTCCGCACACTGCTGCACTGGGGCCCGACTCCTCTCTGCTCCACTGTCTGATTTCACATAGCGAGGCATACCGTGGCCCATGCATCTGCTCAGCTCTTTCACATCTGAGATTTGAGAGATGGTTCCCAAATCGTTCAGCCAGGTCTCACACAAATGTGTCAGTTTGCCAGCGATTGCAGGAGACCTAGAATGAGAAATGGTCATTAGCTTTGGCGAGAGGTGCAGAGGAACAGAGACACGGCAAGCAGAGACTCTGACCCTAACCCTCCCACCCTCATAACAGTTGGCCAGTACTTGCCTCATACGTTACATAAGTTACCCTCTGTGTGTATCACATACACATATTGTGGTTTCTTGTACCAAAAAAAGGAAGGCTGGTAACCTTACTACTGTTCTCCTGTTACTGGTGTTGAGATGGAACATGCTTATCCCCTAACAAAATGCAGCTCACAGCAATCAAACTCCTGTATGAAAACTGGTAGTACTCAGAGCTCCTTTCATAGGACTGTGTGTGTATGTGTGTGTGTGTGTCGGTCTACATAGCAATAAAAGACCAAAGACAGATCGGCCAATCAGCCAATCAGTGCAAAGCCTATCTATGACAGCATAAATATTCCCACATGTAGGAATAGGAAAAGGATTAACAACATTCAGCCATTCTAGGTCTCCTTTTAAGGCAAAAGTTGATCCAGCGATTCCTGAAATGCATGTTGTGTCAGTACTCTTTCTAATCGTGTCTGTTGTTTATTTCTGTTTTAAAATGAGAAACAAAGGCATTTTTATTGGTCTTCTTCTATTTCCAGTTGCATGTCTCTGGCCTCTCGCTGTCATTCCTGATTGCTAATGGCTGTCTTTTGCCTGCCCCCCCCCCTCCAGATAAATGGCACAGTGACAGAGAACCTCTCCCTGATAGATGCCAAGAAGCTGATAGAAAGGTCAAAGGGCAAGCTAAAAATGGTGGTTCAGAGGGACGACAGGGCGACCCTGCTGAACATCCCCGACCTCGATGACAGCATTCCTTCAGCCAACGCCTCGGACAGAGACGGTGAGAGAGAGACAGAGAGAGACAGACAGAGAGAGAGAGAGAGAGAGAGAGAGAGAGGGAGGCAGAGAGAGAGAGACAGAGAGAGAGAGAGACAGAGATCACTGCCAGAGGTTTTCCTTTCACACCACAGTTGGTTTCACCAGCCGCTCCTCCTCCTCCTCTTCTTCTCTTCTTCTCTTCTTCTGCTCAGACATTTCAGACATCCATTCTCTGGCGTCCGATCATTCAAATCGATCGCACGAGAGGCACCGCAGCAGCCGCTCGCGCTCTCCCGACCGGCGGTCCGAGCCCTCCGACCACTCCAGGCACTCGCCCCCGCAGATCAGCAACGGCAGGTAAACAGAGACAGAACGAAGGGTAAAAAGCTTCAGCGCACCTGTGCCGGGCCTCCAGCTCTCAGCAGAGACACGCAGCCAAATGACACTGCCATGTCAGTGAATTCAGCGATGCCCCTTCACATCTGCTCGCCTCTCTCAGGGGAGAGTACCGGCATGAACATGTTTTCAGCTTCACACAACAAGAGGAAAAAGACTCTAAATGAGGGAGGTTACCATGTTAATCATGTATCATATAACTGTGTACTATCATCAAGGTCTTTCTTTGATCTCGGTGAGAACCAAATAGCTGGCAGTGTACGCATTTATGTCATGGATCCCGGAGTTTTAGCTTCTTTATTGTGAAGATTGCATTGTTTTTATCCATGGGAAAGGAGCAGTTTGATGATGTTGTTGCCAGCTACAATACCAGAAATCAACTAAGTCAATGACAGAGGGAAATGAAAGGTATTTGTTGGCCATTGGTAGTTTTAGCCCCTCATTAAAGCCCACTCCTTATTCAACTTATCCCGGCACGATGTCAAAGTCTCTATCTGTCGCAGTGTAGTAGCGCAGGCCGTGTGTGTGCATGTGTGCGTGTGTGTGTGTGAGTGTGCGTGTGTGTGCGTGTGCGTTTGAGTGTTTTTGGTTGTGAAGGACTTTCGATTTTCGTGTTTGGGCTAACACCGACCATCAGCCCATTCAGCACTTCTCTGACTGTAATCTTGTTTGAGAGTAGCTCATTAATTCTTCATTTAAACCCCGCACGGCAGCACAGTCGCTCCCCACCCCTCTTTACGCTCTGCCTATTGACCCCAGGAGGAGCGAGAAGCCGAAACGCTCGGCTCCCCGGTCAAAAGTTGGTCCCGCTCGGTGTAGAAGGTCACTCAACTCAAACCGCGTCCTCCCACACCCTCTCCACACCTCGGCGTTAAAAGAGAGCTCCAACTCACAGAAACCTGAGCGAATAGCAGCAGTGCCCCCTGAGCACGGCCTTTAATGAGATGTGTCTGCCCTTTTCATTGTCTTCATGCCGCAGCAGCTGGAGAATACCGTAAGTCTGGCCCGCCGTGTGACAGTGACTAACTGTAGCGCTAGACACCCCCCCGAGTAGATTTAACATAGAGGCACTCGAAGGAGAAACTCCTCCCTTTTGGTTTGTGTTTTCTTCTTCTTTCTTGTCGATGTGACGCCGAGTTATCAATGGGATGTCACAGTTTTGACACGATGCGCTTTGATTTGAGACGACAAGGGCCCGTGAAAGAATCGGAGGATCCTCCGGTGTCTTCTCCTCTGTTTCCGTGGGCAGAACCTTGTGCTTGACGTAAAAAAAAAAAAACAACGCGTCTCCGCAGACGGGGAACAAAAGCACGTCAGGATCTATCGGCGTCCACGGATCTGCCGTCTGTGGACGTCCTCCCCCCTTCTCCTCTCTGCAGCGCGCTGAAAAGATGAGGTTTTGTTGCGGCCTGCAGTCACACATCCCGATGTGTGAAGCTGAGGTGCCAGGATCCAGCGTGCGTCGTAATGATCCCTGAGCTAGTGCTAGCGCTTCACAGGCGGACGTGTGGAAGTGTCTTAATGAAGCGGATGGAGGTGTGGGGCCAGGACGGTGTTGTGTGAGAGACCCCGGGCCTCTCCTCTCCTCTCCTCTCCCCTCCTCTCGGGAAGGCTCAGGAAGCTGGCAGCTGAAATCAGCGTGTCGTTCCAGGACAAGTTGAAAAAGAAGTTTGTTCCCCCGGTTCCGACCAGAGTCCTCCCTCGAGTCGAGTGGTGCCAGCGGTTAGGGTTAGGCCGTCCCGCCTGGCCCGGTCCGGGGACGTCAGGCTTCCAGGGGGAGTCAGAGCTGGGCTGGTCTGGAGCCGGGGCCGCGCGGTGAGGCTCACCTGCAGGACAGAATCCGCTCTGACACCTCAGATAGGCCGTGCTAAAAATAGCACAGGGGAGAGAGCGGAGAGGCAGAGCGGCGACCTTCAGGACGGAGACGCAGCCTCGCACTCCTCTTCTCACCTGTTTCCCTTTCCTCAGCCGTGTCCGCCGCAGTCAGGGCAGCGCGTCTCGCTCCCCTCACTTATCTAGCACAGCCCGCACTCCTCCTCCTCCTCCTCCTCCTCCTCCTGCTGCTCTCTGCTCTTTCGCTGCTTTGCTCTCATCCCTTGGCAGTCTGCAGAGTGTAGAGCGCTATTAATTCCTACACTAAGGTCTCTGTTGTGATGTAACTTCAGTATTTCTCTCCTATTTGAGTCACTTCGGATAACATCGTCCGCTAAATGACTTAATGTAGAAGTGACGCTGCAGCCCCGCAGCTCTCAGATCCCCCACCCTCCCCCCCACAGTGCTCCCCATGTGCTTCCTTTTCTGAAAGAAAAGCCGTAGCGAAGAGAAAACCTGTGTGTGTGTTTGTGATTGAAATCTGCAGTCACAGAAGTCGCGACGATGAGCGGATGTCCAAGCCGGCCTCAACACCAGCGAAGCTTGCAGAGGAGCTGCCCCTGCCCAAACCCAAGGAGTCGGCCATCACAAGAGAGGAGAAGGCTCTGCCTCCGCTCCCGGGTCAGTGATCGATCAGCCGTCACCCATCCTCCATCGTCTGTCATCCATCCTCCATCCTCCATCCTCCGTCCTCCATCCAGCCTCTAGATCGGAGCCCTGTGTGTGTGTTGAAGACGAGTCAGAGACGTCTGTAACTGTCGGGATTCCCCGTCCAACATGAGCGGCTAAACGGCTTAACCATAGCAAAAGTGGCCTGCCGTTTGAGCTGGTGATTTTTGCCCTTTTTTTTTCTAAAAAGCACGAGGACTCAATAAAGTTGGATCCAGACGCCTGCTGAGCCCGGGCTGAGCTCTGCCCGGAGCCAAGTGAAAATAAACCGTATGAGCTGATCCAGTCTGACGTTGCTCCCCAGCCTGCGGCGCTCTGCTGCCTTTCTGTTTGACCTCCCCGCTCAGGACGCCGTGCCTCGCAGTCTGTGTGCGTGTGTGTGTGTGTGTGTGCGTGTGTGCGTGCGTGCGTGCACGCGTGTGCAGGCAGCTGTGTGATAACGCGGCGTCTGTGTGTGCTTGTGAACAGTTGTGTTTCACTTTCACTGGGCGTCCTCACTGTTAACAAGGAGCTTTTTTTTTTAAAGGGGACCCAGAATGAGAACCCACCGTTGTCTTGGCTCCCAATTCCCGTTTAGATCAAGATGAACAGCCTGTCCCAGCCACTGAATCGCTACATTTATTGGAATAAAAAACCTGATGAATCTAGATAGAGACAGAAGGGAGAGGTCAGGCGGTCGATGAAGGCACCCGACTGTGAGGCAGCAGATTGCTGTTCCTGGTGACATGTCAGTGTAGGAGCTCCTGGTTATTCCTCGATTTCTGATCCCTGCTCATACGATTCATAGATGGATAGATAGATAGATACACAGATAGATAGACAGATAGACAGATAGATCGAGTGAGAGACATCCAATCAGGTTGAAGCGGGTATGTGGTTGCCAGATACGTATGAAAAGGTGCCAGACCTGTGCAGTAACAGACTGTAATATTCACACACTGTAATCTAGGATTGTAAAATACAATTTCAGGCATTTCTGATGAAACACTCATAGTCCCATAGCTTCTTTGTTAACTCCAGAGAAGGATAAATTCTCCACTCCACAGTCCTAGGCTCCGTTTAGCGATGTCCACTGTCATTTCCTGTGTCTTCATGTGTCTTCATGTGGCTAATGTGAGTTCTATTGTGCTGTTCAGAGCCCAAGCCGGTGTACGCTCAGCCGGGACAGCCGGACGTGGACCTGCCCGTCAGTCCCTCGGACGCCCCGGTGCCCAGCGCCGCCCACGACGACAGCATCCTACGGTAATCAGGCTGTAAACTCCTCACATGTGGAGGTCCCTCTCTGCTACAGCATCCCGAGCCAAAGGGGAAAGGGCGGGCCGCTCTGACCTTGGCCTACCAGCAGCGGGGTCTTGGCACAGCAGTGGACAGGTTCTGGGGTTGGGCTGCACGGGCTGCCGGCCCCGCTGCCGCCTGCTGGCAGGCTCAGTACAGCAGCTCCCGGTCCGGCAGGATTTACTGCCCGCAGCCTCTGTGCCTGCGAGGATAAACATTTACCGCCGCCATTGTTTCTGTGTGTCGCAAAAGTAATGGGAGGCATTCAGATGTTCCTCAGGAGCAGGTAGGGTTTAACAGCAGCGCCTTTGCTGAAGAGTAAACAGTCTCAATAAAAGGGAAACCTGGCCCTCGTCCACCAGTCACTCCACTGTTCATAAAGAGAAGTTTGTCCTGCCTGACTATTGCCCCCTTCCTCCTCCTCCTCCTCCTCCGCAGGCCAAGCATGAAGCTGGTGAAGTTCAGGAAGGGGGAGAGCGTGGGGCTGCGTCTGGCCGGGGGCAACGACGTAGGCATCTTTGTGGCCGGAGTGCTGGAGGACAGCCCAGCTGCCAAGGAGGGACTGGAGGAGGGCGACCAAATTCTCAGGGTGAGCTCCTGCAACACGCTCTCAGCGGTCTAAGCACACGTATGTCCACAAGTGACCAGCTGTTGTAGTCTGTCCCACAGGATTGTTGTCATTTTCCCTACCCTGACTGTGTCTGTAAACAGCCGTGCTTCATGGGGCTGTGCACCAAGCTTCCCCCCTTCTCTATTCATGATTTTACACACTCGCCGCTCCAAAATTCCTGAACCTCCAGGCCCCGGTCTCTTAGCAATGTCCCTAGAGGGAGCAGACAAAAACCGCTTCCTCTGTCTGTGTTTGTCCCATTTCCTCAGAGTCATATATCTCACCATTTCTGCCTCCTCCTCCTCCTCCTCCTCCTCCTCCTCCTCTTTTTCCAATATAATGAGGAATTGCCTGGAGTTTGTGCAGTGCAGTAAAACCTGCAGTTACCCAGGCAATACTGAGAACAGGAAAAGCAATGTACACCTTTATGTGCAAAGAGATTTACACTTTCTGCTGCACAGTATAGGGACAATCGAACCGACTCGTACATGACGTTGATGTTGTTCCCCAGAGCACGCAAAGCACTGACCTCTGTCGTCCTGAATCCCAGGTAAATAATGTAGATTTTGCAAACATAATCCGAGAGGAGGCGGTGCTGTTCCTCCTGGACCTTCCTAAGGGAGAAGAGGTCACCATTCTTGCCCAGAAGAAGAAAGATGGTAAGTGAAGTGAGTAAGGAGATGAGGGAGGAGACAGCCATCCCGGCCCGTCCCCGTGTCCTCCCTCTCACGCCCTCCGCCCGCTCTCCCTCCTCAGTGTACCGGCGGATCGTGGAGTCGGACGTGGGCGACTCCTTCTACATCCGGACTCACTTTGAGTACGAGAAGGAGTCTCCGTACGGGTTGAGCTTCAACAAGGGAGAGGTGTTCCGCGTGGTGGACACCCTCTACAACGGCAAGCTGGGCTCGTGGTTGGCCATCCGCATCGGCAAGAACCACCAGGAAGTGGAGCGGGGCATCATCCCCAACAAAAACAGGTGAAGCATGTGCGGATGGACAGGGGGGAGTGCTGGTCACAGCAGCAGAATGGAGGCCTGTCCGTACAATAAGCAGAGCGTTCATGGTCCAGAATATCCACTTCACACATACTGAAGTAAAGTATACACCAACATGTGCAGCTCAGTTGGACCCTGAGTGCTGTTTAATATCTCCACAGAACTGATTTTCCATGACTTGATTTGTTGTTGAATCTATGCAGCTCATTTCTGGACGTGTCCCAACACCTGCATCTCAGGCTGACCCTCACCTAGAGACACCAATCAGGCTTTAGACTGAGGACACGGGTCTGAGCTGTGGACGTGGCGTCCAGCTCTCTGATAGGTGTTCATACTCTCTGTTCAGTGGCCGTCCTACGGTCCTGGCCGCAGAGGGCCGCTCTACTCTCCTGCTGCCGCCGTCGCCATAGCGACCTTGATTAGAGGTTCCAACACAGCTGCTGGACCCTGGTTGCCATGGCAACCACAGCCACTAGTAGAGGGAGTCACTGTAACAGTAGCAGCAGCAGTAACTAGTAGGAGGAACCAGGAAGCACTCTCAAAATGACCCAAGACCATTTACTTTTAAGTTTCACTGTGAAATGATCCACATAAAAACACATATAAAACACACTTATTTTATTACTTAACATTTATTGCTTATTACATGTGTTAATTATTATTATCATTATGTGTTTTCTATGTACGCTACTTTGACACCTTAATTTCCTTCGGGATCAATAAAGTACCTCTATCCATCCATCTATCCATCTATCTATCTATATATATATCATTCAGTCTCCTTAAATTTGAAATCCTCTTTTCTTCCCCAACTCAAACTCAAGAATTGAGCTGAAACCCAAGAGTCATTCTCCGTTCAGCTGCAGATGTTATTGTATGTGAGGTTGCTGTACGTGGCAGTCGTCAGTCTGAGTGTCAGGTGAGAACGTGGTCTCTCCCTGCCTGCACAGAGCGGAGCAGCTCTCCAGCGTTCAGTACACCCTCCCCAAAACGGCGGGGGGAGACAGGGCGGACTTCTGGAGGTTTCGCGGCCTTCGCAGCTCCAAGAGGAACCTGAGGAAGAGCCGGGAGGACCTGTCCTCACAGCCGGTCCAAACCAAGTTCCCAGCTTACGAGAGGGTTGTGTTGAGAGAGGGTGAGGACTCACGTGAGCCTGAAGCTGCATTTGTGAGCGTGTTATTATTTCCACATTGTTCATTGTGTTTTTGCTCCTGTGCAGCCGGTTTCCTGAGACCTGTGGTCATATTTGGGCCCATCGCCGATGTTGCTCGAGAGAAACTCGCCAGAGAAGAGCCCGATCTGTTCGAGCTCGCCAGTAAGAATGCTCTGCATGTCTTTACTTTACCGGGCTCTTGTTTAGGTCGAGGACACGCCGATGAATTGTTAT
This sequence comes from Karalla daura, assembly GCA_029224185.1. Taxonomy (NCBI): domain Eukaryota; kingdom Metazoa; phylum Chordata; class Actinopteri; order Chaetodontiformes; family Leiognathidae; genus Karalla; species Karalla daura. The sequence goes on from CM055196.1 coordinate 16,879,170, forward strand.
CCAGCAGGATGCAGACGTCCAGAAAATGACAACATTGAACCAAGACTAAAACAGAAGCCATAATGAAAACAAAACAGACCCTCAGTGTGCACCGTGTCCATCGTCTGAGGAGACCCATATACACAGAAGACCAATATCCTCTATATATATACATATAAATATATATAGACATTCTTTCTGAACCTGAGCTGAAATTTCAACTTGACAATCAAGTGTATATACATATACAAATGTATATGTGTGTGTGTGTATGTGATTTGTCACTACACGCACATAACCTCCTACTTGGGTGCAGGGAGTCAGTCTGTTCACTTGTTATGTTTTATGGAGGAACAAGTTAGATTTTTCCATCCCTACACATCATTGAATATGTACTAGTTAGTCGTGTCTCACACATGCTGAACCAGTAGAAAGTCTTAGACTGTGATATAATGAGGAGATTGCCTGTCTCTCTGCACCGTTGTGACTTCTGATATTAGTGAGAATGCATTGCATTTCACACATGAAGTGATGTTCAGCCTGCTTTCTTCACAACCTCCTCTCAACCTTGCTTCCAGAGAGTGAACCGAGAGACGCGGGAACAGACCAGCGCAGTTCAGGAATCATTCGTCTTCACACCATCAAGCAGATCATCGACAGAGTGAGGAGGCTGCCTCGTTTTGGCGAATGCCCTCAGGTTGTTTTCGCCTCGTCTCTCATCCCCCTCCTGCTTTGCCCGTCTTTGTTGTCTCACGAAGGACAAGCACGCTGTGCTGGACATCACGCCCAACGCCGTGGACAGGCTGAACTATGCGCAGTGGTACCCCATCGTCGTCTTCCTAAATCCCGACAATAAGCAGGGTGTGAAGAACATGCGGACCAGACTGTGTCCAGAGTCCAGGAAGAGTGCCAGGAAGCTCTACGAGAGAGCCATCAAACTGAGGAAGAATAATCACCACCTGTTCACCAGTGAGTTCCCAAAGCCTCGCACTCGCCGTCGAGACATTTGAAACATTCGATCCTCTTACACTGAACCGTTTCTCCCTCAGCCACCATCAACCTGAACAACATGAACGACGGCTGGTACGGCGCTCTGAAAGAAACCATCCAGCAGCAGCAGAACCAGCTGGTCTGGGTGTCCGAGGGCAAGGTCAGAGAGTCCCTGTGTTCCCTCTGCGTTTCCAAGGGCTGGGCCGTGAGACGAGAGAGGGGGCTGAGAATAACTTTTCAGCGACAGAAACGTAGATAGAAGTTGTTCCAGAAAAGCGAATGGTGATGAGCGCAGCATCGTCAGGCCGGTCACGCGTCCAACCAGCGGCTGGACGAGAGTCAGGGGCGCTGAGAATCACAGCACGGGCGTCAGCGGGGCGTCCGGAGCGGAGCCAGCCCGGGGAAATGTCAAGGAGAAGTCCAGGAGCTGTGTCTTCCAAGCAGAGATGCTCTCCCACAGCTCGAGCCTGAGCAGACCTGGGGATGGTTGCAGATATTCTGCCTGTTTACAGAGGCTGACAAGAAGCAGAGCTGCCACAACTAATCGCCTATTAATCAACTCATAAGATAATCAGCGGCTATTTTAACAACTGCTCGGTCAGTTCAAACATTGAAAAGCGTTGATGAGAAGCAAGTCAAAATGATTCGATCTCAGTTCCCTAAACATTAATATTTTCTGGTTTCTCTGGCAGAACATTGAGGCTAGGATGAAATAAAGGCTTTTAAAGACCTTATCCTGGCCTTTAATGTCTTTCACTTCATTCCCATTGCTCATTTTATTCATGCGAAATGCATTGAAGTCGCTTTTATCCAAAATGACTTAGGAAGGAGTAGAAACATGCAAGCTGCACTGCAAAAGAGATGGATGAGAGTGCAGTAGTCATCGTAGAACAGGTGCAGCTAGCTAAAAGACAACAATAGAAGAAGGGAGAGTAAGGACCAGTAAGTCATAACTTCAGTGTAGTTCATGGAAAACAGCTTTACTCCAAAACTGACAGTATGAGATCTGTACATCCTTATTCGTATTTGGTTTGCATATTTCTCAGACTGCTGCTCCGGCTCAGCCCTGTGTTTGCTCCTCTGCTGTGTGTCTCAGGCCGACGGCACCACGGAGGACGACCTGGACATCCACGACGACCGGCTGTCCTACCTGTCGGCGCCGGGCAGCGAGTACTCCATGTACAGCACGGACAGCCGCCACACCTCCGACTACGAGGACACGGACACGGAGGGCGGGGCCTACACCGACCAGGAGCTGGACGAGACGCTCAACGACGAGGTGGGTCTGCCCACCGAGCCCGCCATCACCCGCTCCTCCGAGCCGGTGAGGGAGGACCCGCCCGTCATCCAGGACACGCCCGGTTACCCCGGATACCAGCACCCGGTGCAGCCCGAGCCTGCCAGCCGCATCGACCCCGCCAGCTTCAAGATGGCCGCCCCGCAGCAGGTAAAGCCCGCGCCCAGCCCAGGAGCAGTGCGTGTCCTCTGTGCTGTGCTGACCTTTGCTGAGGCTGGAGTAGGGATGCACCGATCACGGCTTCCTCTGAGGAACGTGACTGTTTCTGCCAGCGTGGCCTGCAGAGCTAGAACTCAGGGCAACAAGGCCGTAGGACCACTCAGAATGAGCTCTGAGCCGACGGTTTCCCCCTCCTTCATCTGAGTTCACCGGGGTGCTCCTGTTGAGGTGAAGAGCCTCTGCCAGAGCGTGCCTCGGCAGGGTAGTGTGTGAGTAGGGAAGCGGAGGGGAGATCCTCACTGCTGCGTCCAGCCCGTACGGTCTCACCCCCACGCACCGAGCTCCACGCCACATCTCACGACGCGCCTCGTGTTGCTTTGCCGAACCACGCTTTCTGCTTCTCTGAGGGAGGTCTGATCCCCGGCGCAGCCCAAGAGGCTGCACACGCGTCGTACTCGAGGGACACGATTGGCTACGCCAGCAATGCTGTGTGACATGTTTGCCATGTGTAAAGCAGGGGACACACTACAATATTTCTCACCTCTGCTCAAGTCAGGGACAGGCGGGATCTCTCGGTGCCTGAGGGGAGCAGAAAAGAGCCAACCTCAGTGGCAGTCATTCAGACGTGTGGGCCAACTAGTAGGAAGTGATCAAGGGGACACATCATCAGGAGATGGGGTTAGGGGACATAGGTGGCAGGAAATGGCAGAAATACACAAGATATACAACATGAGGTGTATAGTTTCCGGGCCACACGTAGACAGTCGGCTTCAGTTGTTTGTTTGACAAATCACGTGGTCTCCGATCCCTCATCAGGTGTTAAAAGTGCCATCCCCAGTCTTTCATTAGTCCTAAGCAGGTCTTTTTAGGATCAGACACAACTGCGAAGGCCTTGTAGTGTGTCCCCATGTCTAAATTGGAATCCGAGACCAGACTGAGCGTCCGATCGGAGCAGGTGGTGGGTCGGTGCATCTCTACTGCTGAGTAGTGAAGATGTTTTAGAAGCTACTGGTACGTAACGCAGGCGAGAGCCTCCTCAGTGCGGAGTAACAGTGCTTGAGTGTCAGGACGACCGTGATCATGGTGTTGGGGTGAGCTGTGTTATCCATGTCTCTTAACAATACTTCACAGCAAGATGAGGCTGCTCTGGCCATGCCCTCCTCGCCTCCGGCGGCGGTAGCGCCCCCTGCTGCTGAGCAGCCCGTACAGCTAGAGGGTATGCACCTAGAGGAGCCTCCTGCTGCAGCCGCAGCTCCTCAGGCTGACTCACTTAGCAGCCCCAGCCCTGCCCCTGAGCTTAATCAGCCCCCACCGTCACCACTCGACCCCCACCCGTCTGGACCGCCCGGTCCAGAACCAAAGGTACCCGCTGCGTCGCCAGCCTCCCGGACCGGGCCTGGGCCCCCCAGCCTGCTCTCTTTAACTGCCTGTCTTCTCGCACATGCTTTCCACTCGCTCTCTGCATGACCCGCCCACACTGTGTGCCGCACTGAGCCCACTGTGTGCCTCTGGCTCCCAGATTAATGTGCGACGGCCACGTCCACATGCGCCACAGTGGGCTGGGAGACCAGAAGGACTTTGACACGTCTGAGTCTCTGACCGGGGTGAAGACATCCACAACCAGCCCTAACTGTTGCCTCTGACTTCCTTTGCATGGCTCCTAATGTTTTTTTGGGTTCCTCTCAGCTTTAACTCTGCTCCCGTAGATGACCGGTAGAAGCACTCACAGTGGCATCGTAGTGGTAGACTGTGTCGTCTGTGGTAGTGCCAGTAGTTGGACCTTGCATTAGATGCAAACTGAATGTTGGTTGCATGATGAAAGCTAACCTGCAGACAGTACTCTTGGTAACGACGGAGCAATTCTCCCTCCCCCCAATGGACAAACAAACGTGCATCAGCACACTGCATTGTGTCTTTGTGTCGAGCAGTTTCTCTCCCCTGAAGTAGACGCCAACAAATCCACCTTCTGCCGCAGGAATGACTGTAACTAGATCTGCTGTCTACAGGCTACACATCATATGTTTGAGACGAGGCCTTTCAGAAATGTGCAAATTGTTTGTCCGCTCTCGATTTATGCAAATGATGTGCAAAAAGAAAGAAAAGAAACGCAAACGAACGAACCGGGTTGTGCTCTCAAGGATTCCTCAATCATTCTTGAAAGGCGTCTTGTCAAACAGGCATTCAGAGATGTTTTTTGATCAGTTGGAGAAAGGTTTGCTTGTGTAGTTGCACTTGTACTCGGTGTCTGCTTAGTTACGTGCGGTAGGAGGATCGTGGTTAGAGCTCCTCGAGGTTTCAGTTGATTCAGAGGCATCGAGTTCATCTCCTTCATGTGGATAAGTCGGGAAAGCGTCTCTCCCTCGCCCGGGCGTCAAGGGGAGGAAGAGGCGGAGGAAGAAGAGGCAGAGGCGTGTCGGCGGATGTGTTCATGCGCTGCGCTTTCTCCACAGATGTACAAGAAAGACCTGTACAACATGGAGGAGCCGGTGCGGATCAACCACGGCCTGAAGCAGTCTCTGAGCTACAGTCACCAGCCGCCGTACCAGGACAAACAGCCATACCGCGAGTACGAGCAGCCGCCTTACGCCTACGAGGGGGGCGGCTACCCCGAACCAAAGCCTCCCAACGCCGACTCCCACCTGCACTACGACAACCGAGTGCCTCATTACAGCGAACAGTGGCCCCCCTACGACCAGCAGACCTCGTCCTCTCAGCCCTACCAGCCGGGCCCCCCGCCGGGGCCCCCCCCGGGCCCCCAGCCGGGCCACCAGCAGCCGCTGGGCTACAGCCCCCGCTCCCCGTACGAGGACGGGCCGGGCCGGGACTACAGCCCGCCTCAGCCTCGCTACGACGAGGCGCCCCCGGGGGGCTACGAGGGCCGGCCCCGCCACAGCAAACCGGGGCCCCTGCGCTACGACGAGCCGCCGCCGCCCCCGCCGCCCGCCGCCTACGACGCCCGCTCGCCGTACGAGGCCGAGCCGCCGCACGGCTTCCCCATCAACTCCCCCCGCTCCCCGGAGCCCCCCAAGCAGTACTACGGAGACTCCGGCCTGCGGCCCGCCTACGTCCCCGGGCCCCCGGGCCGCGGCTACAAGCCCGGCATGCACGAGGCGGAGCCGGCCGCGCCCCCGCCCCCGCCCAAACCCGAGAGCCTGTCGTCCCCGGGGGAGCCGGCCCTCACCCCGGGCTCCAAACCGCTGCCCCCGCCCCCCCGGGAAGACCTGGACGAGGACCCGGCCATGAAGCCGCAGTCGGTGCTCAACAGAGTCAAGATGTTCGAGAACAAGCGCTCGGTGTCCATGGACCGCGCCAAAGAGGGAGAGTCCTCGGCTCTCAGGGTGAGTCCCTGCAGCCGGGCCCACGCCTCCCAGGACTGGTTAGATGGGGTTAGATACTAGATAGTAGATGGTAGTGCTTACTGTGCAGGACACTGAGAGGTCTGTGTCTCTCTCTATGTCCTCCAAAACATGCTGCATTTCCATTGTTTTATTTGATTTCTTTTTTTTTAATCTGGTTTAGAAAAAGTTAATTTGGTTCACTCCATACTGTTACTGTACTGCGTTCATTGTTACAGCTCTATCTGAGACCATGAAATATGTACAAAAACCTCAATATTGTGTTTCCTCAAACAGAGGAAACACTTTTGTCGACGTCTCAGCCACAGAATGAATTGGCACAGCCATAGATGTCTTCACCATTAGCTCTGCTGTCATAGAGGACAAAAGAATCCACAAAGTATTGACATTTAAGAACCTGAGATCAGGGAATTTCTTCAAACCCCCTCAAATGTTATGTTCTAAACGCCCAAAACAACAAATCGATTATTAGACAAGACGTGGATCGTTCTGTTATTAGTCCATTCATGACTTCATTGCTGGATGCATGTCAGGCTCAGTATTAGACCTATCGTGAGGTGAACAGCGGCACTAATGAGACGCCGTGTCTTTGCTCCTCAGCCCGCAGACATCCCCAAACCCGTGAGCGCGCCGGGCCCAGTCCTCAAAGCCAACTCCCTCAGCAACCTGGAGCAGGAGAAGTCCTCCTACAGGTGTGTAGTCCCCCCGCCACAGCTGCGGCTTGCAGCCGGCCGAGGGAGGTGAGGGACAACCCCGCCAGACCCTCACAGAGGAGGTCCACCAGTGAATTCATTATCGTGTGAGCTCCACCTAGTGGACGCGGGTCGCCCTGCGCCCAGGGAAGACAAAAGACACAGGACGTGCAGCGTCCTGCAAGGTTATCCAGGATGTTCCCAGACCGTCCTGCAGCTGCACTGAACAAGCCTGACACCTCAGGAAACACTGTTCAAGAGGCACATGTGCAGCCTTCACTGGGTTATTAAGCAGTGGCAGTGATTCTATTTATCCAAGCAGATAAAGGTGCCTGTGTGCTTAGTGGTTCTCTTGCAGGTGCAGAACGTATTTGCTCTGCTGAAGCGTTTCACGCTGACATTTCTTTCACCGTCCGAACTGTCTGACCCCGGCTGTGTTTGGCCGCAGGGCCCCCGAGCCCCAGAAGCCCCACTCCAAACCCCTGGACGACATGGTGCGCTCCAACCACTACGACCCAGACGAGGACGAGGAGTACTACAGGAAGCAGCTGTCCTACTTCGACCGCCGCAGCTTCGACAGCAAGGCCATGGGCCAACCGGGTCCTGGCATCAACCGCTTCCACGATCTGCCCAAGCCAGCGCAGCTCTCCTACCCTTACAGCAGGTACACACACACACACACACACACACACACACGCACGCACGCACGCACGCACGCACGCACGCACGCACGCACGCACGCACGCACGCACGCACGCACGCACACACACACACACACACGCACGCAGATGCGACAGCAGCTGCAGGTTCCTGGCTCTCACTGCTCCGTTTGTCTCTGCAGAGTTGAGTCCATGGAGAAGGTGAGTCCGGTGGAGAAGCGATACGAGCCCCTGCCCCAGATCAGCCCGTCCTCCCAGTACGGGCCCCCGGTGCCCGCCATCCCGCCCAGCACACTGCCCAAACTCAGCCCCGGCGACGGTAAGAGCTGCTCAGCCGTCCTCATGTCTTCACTTCTCCTCACCTGCTCTGGTTGCTGATTGATCACCTGATACTAGGCTTGTTCAAAGTGGCATATCGGTGTTTCTTAACTGTTAATGACAAGAGTGAAGCTGCAAACACCGAAGCACAGTGACTTAAAACTCACAAAGTCACAAAGAGTGGAAATACTGCCATAGTATTTATTCACACTGACTGTTCTAAATGGGGTCATTTCATCTGGTTTATTGATTTAAGAGATAAGATAAGAGGAAATGTACTTCATTTATCCCAGTTTTTTTACCTATTCATCTCTATTATTTTCTATGAAGTCAATCATGATGGTTCAGTATCAAAAAGCATTGAGATTTTTCTGTAACCTAGGTGTGAGCCACATCCAGCTAGGCTACGCCACCCATGTTTAAATGAAGAGTGCAAACTCTCAGTGACCGCATCAGCTCCAAAACAAAGCAGTCAGCAGAGCTGAACGACAGTGACAGATTCAGACCGCCTTAAGAAGCGGCTCGTTTGCCTGTCAGAAGTCAACCAGTGTAAGAAGAGGATGGGGAAAGGAACAGAAAGTGTGTACAGTGGCATGGAGGGAGGGTGCAGTGACTGTGCCCCCCATAAACACACCATGAGCCACACTAAGCCTCTCTATTCCACTGATATGAGTGTTTGACTCTGTGTTCCTGTGCTGTTTCCGTCCCTCCAGTCAACTCTGTACCTGAGCCTCTGAGCTCCCCCAACCCCAAGCCTGAGCTGGGGGTGGGGGGCCTCCGGCCATCCAGCAGGGACGAGCCCCTGCCCGGGGGCTACCTGCCCCCCCGGGCTCTCCCCGACAAGCCCCCGGTGAACGGCACCGACCCCGCCCCCCCGAAGACGCTGGCCGGCCCCGCCCCCACCGGCTACAACCGCTACGTCCCCAAACCCTACACCAGCTCCGCCCGGCCCTTCGAGCGCAAGTTCGAGAGCCCCAAGTTCAACCACAACCTGCTGCCCAACGACACGCAGGCCAAGGCTGAGCTGCTGGGGAAGGCCGGGGGCGGGGGGGGCGGGGGGGGCAAGCCCCAGCTGTCGCCCCAGCCGCTGGAGCACGACAGCGGCCTGGACACCTTCACCCGCACCATGGACAACAGGCCCAAGTACCAGCACAACAACATCAACGCCATCCCCAAGGCCATCCCTGTCAGGTGGGTGAGGAGGAGGAGGGAGAGGGAAGAGGCCCCGACGTAGACCCCATAGCAGTCCATCACAGCTGGAGATGAAAATGAATGTGTGTGCTCTCGTGGGGTTGTTTTCACAACAGTGTGATGCAACTTCTCTGTCACACGGCACCAGGTTTGACGTAGTTGGTCACATGACATGTTCACCTGAAACAAGTCGTGTGGAGAGAGGAGGAGACTGAACCTTTTCTAGAATGAATTTAATATTCAGTAAGACCACAGAAACGCAGACTCTCAGACTCTGGGATGTCATGAGACCAGACTTTGTCGCAGTTTTAGAAATATCACTGGAAGCACACACCGGACATATTATGCAGGTATTGTTGCGTGTGCTTCTTGCAGTATTAGAGCCAACAACTATTTTCAACTGTCAGTCAGTTGGAGCGTTAGAAAAAAAGCCAATCTTCTCTGATTTCAGCCTCTTAGATTTGCTGTTTTTTGAGCCCTCTGTGACATCAGATATAGACAAGACAGAAACCAAACAACTGGACGTCCAATAGAACAATCAGTACATTCATTTCAACTACAAGAGAAAATAGCAGTTTCAGCCCTCTGCACAGGTGTAAAACCGTCTATGAAGCAGAAAATCATCCAGTCTGTTCATTAAGAGGTGTTTTTCTTGTATTGATCCCTGCAGGGACATTGTTCCTTCCAGCAGCCAGTCACAGCCAATCTTCACAGTAAATAGCAGTTGTAATTAGTGCAAGTAATAGTATTATCCAGCAGGATGTAGCATGAAGCAAAGTCAGTGAAATAACAAGTGATTAACAGTCATTGAATAGTAATGATGATGATAAACAATAGCAATAGTGATACATAGTTTATGTGATGATGACCTCTGACCCCCCCCCCAGCCCCAGCACCCTGGACGATGACGACGAGGACGAGGGCCACACGGTGGTGGCCACGGCCCGCGGCATCTTCAACTGCAACGGCGGCGTGCTGAGCTCCATCGAGACGGGCGTCAGCATCATCATCCCGCAGGGCGCCATCCCCGAGAGCGTGGAGCAGGAGATCTACTTCAAGGTGTGCCGGGACAACAGCATCCTGCCGCCCCTGGACAAGGAGAAAGGTCCGTCCCCCGTCCCCCGTCTGGCCGCTCTGCCCCAGCGGGGCCCGCTGGATGGTCAGTAGATAGCAGTTTGTCCCGATCCGAGGCTCAAGTTTCCCATGGTACCTGAAGGCAGCACGTGCGTGGCCGTGGCTGCAGCCTCCCCTCAGGATCACCATCACAGCCACACTGTTTCTGTCTCCTGAAAGGCTGGTGCTTGGAAATGAAAAGAGTCTGAAGAAAACTCATGATTTTATGGGCTATTTCATGTTGATATCCAAGCTCTTTCTCAATAGTTGGACTGCTAAGAGTCTGGTGTATTCAGAGTGAATAGTGAGTGTCTCTTGTTGTGACCAAAAGGTTTGTTTTGATACACTTTGCCTTTGGTTTGATTCGTACTATAGAGCTTTGTTCCATCCCAGCTGATCTGAGGTCTGTTCTATGGTCTCAAACAAGCCTTCAAACAAACACAATGAGACATGAAGTGCTTGATTTGAAATAAGAAATTAACTCTTAAAACAACAAATTACCCAGCACCTCTACATCTGAGTGTTTGTATGATTTCTGAAACGTGACATTTTGACTTTTCCCACGTTCCCTTAGACTCTGCTTTCATTAAGCCGTGGAGCCGTGCAGTTAGCGGTTACCCCGGGGCCTCCCCGGGCCCGGGCCCCGGCCCCTCCTGCACCTCTAATCTGTGACGCTCTAATCTGTGATGCTCTAATCTGTGATGTGTCGTCCGCGCAGGAGAAACGCTGCTAAGTCCGCTGGTGATGTGCGGCCCGCACGGACTCAAGTTCCTGAAGCCGGTGGAGCTGCGCTTACCTCACTGTGCGTCTATGACCCCTGATGGTTGGTCTTTTGCTCTAAAATCCTCCGACTCCTCGTCGGGTACGCTGTCCTCTCTCTCCTTTGGGGTGTTTGGGCTGGCTGTGGTGACTTAGAGAGGAGCGTTTCTATGTGTCTGCATCACTTCACAGCATCTCATCCCTCCTCCTCCTCCTCCTCCTCCTCCTCCTCCTCCTCCTCCTCCTCCATCTCCATCCTCCTCCTCTACTTCATGCATGTGCCGCTCCACCTGTTTTCATACTGTAACACTTTTGTTTTTGACCTGCACACTTCTGCTTATTCCAATCAAAGGTTTCCTCACAGTTAGGATTGAGCTTTCATTTGATGAACCCTAATATTTTTATACACAGGATGTTTGTGTGTAAAACCACCCATACATCATCTATATATAGTATATATAGATGCCGTGTTTGGTTTGTCATGTTTTCAGATGAAAAAAACATTAGAAAACAACAATTTTAATGTATTCTATTTCATATTATATTATATTCATATTATTCATTTCATATTATATGTATAGAGAGAGAGATTTTGTGATATTTTGATATTCCATCTTTAAATAGTAATTTCCAGTGTACTTTTGAATGACTATAGCCTGGCATATGTCACTGAGCGCGACACAGATTTCTGTGTTTTCTTCTTCTTTTTCTCGTATGGTTGAAATGACATGCAGAAAAGTCATGTTCAAGTCAGTTTTAATGCATTTCATGGGGCGTTCCACCATCCCAAAAACACAAACTCTGGCCCAAATGTGCCACAGTTATCATAACAAATTGTGCATAAAATGCATCAAATACAGCAGTAATCATTAATCGACTGGCACTTGCGCAACTGAGGAAAGTGCTGTTAGTGCAGCTATTATTTACCTGAATCTTCAGATCAATTGTTACAGCTTGTCTGAAGATGCTAGTTTCTACAAACTAAACAACACTGTGATGGAATACATAATTCATGACACGACCATTAAAGCATTTTAACAAACGACCTCGTATTACCATGTTTTAACAGCATGAACAGACACACCACATGCCCGGCATCTCCTGTTTTATTTGTTTCTGTATTGTGAGCCATGACCATGATTCAGTTAGGGTCAGGAGAGTGTTGAGATTACTGGTTTGACTGTGAATATGTGTCAACTGTGAAACTAGCCCCAAGCTCACGTGCCACCACATCGGCTGCAGCGCGGTTCTGGATGAGAACGGGGGATAAACTTCTCCCAAACAGCCGTGCTCTGAACTCATGACAAGGACGTACACGTTTGGCATTTGGGAGCAGGAATAACTGTGTTTTTTAGAACCAAATGAATGTCAAGTTTTCTACATTCTTGGGAGCTGGTCCGGCTCATGTGGCCGCTCTGGAGCCTCTAATGGTTAAAGTGATGTAGCCCGGAGGCGGAGATGTTCAGACCTGCATCCAGGTGTGTTTCCTCTGCAGATTCCTGCTGATTTGGTGGCACCGAGCCGATGAAAGAACATTTACCCATGCACAAACGTAATCCCATGAAGGAAAGCAGAATCTGCTGTTTGTCTTTGTTTCCCACCCCCCCTCCACCCCCTCCACCCTCCACGTTTCAGAGGTATAAATCGCACGTTGGGATCTCATCTCCTCCTCCTCTTCCTCCTTCCAGGTGATCCCAAAACCTGGCAGAACAAATCCCTCCCCGGAGACCCCAACTACCTGGTGGGCGCAAACTGCGTGTCTGTGCTCATCGACCACTTCTGAAGAGAGGGCGACAGCTGGCCTGTTACTGAATGTGAACAGCAGGGGGCGTAGGTCCAGTTCTGCCCCCAACGACCCCCCCACCCCCTCCCCTCCCCTCCCCCCAGGGCCCCTCCAGCAGAGAGGGAGGGGGAGGAGGAGGAGGAGGAGGAGGAGGAGGAGGAGGAGGAGGAGGAGGAGGAGGAGGGGGGCGCACAGTTCTCAATGAAGTCCGAACCCGTTTCCCCTCACGTTGTTTACTGTGCCCAGAGTTACAGAAAAGACACACACATATACACACACACACACACACACACACATATATACAGATACGCTGGGAGTGTGAGGGGTCTCCATGGCGACACTCTCTCGTTTTTTCTTTCACCTTTTTCCTTTTTTGTTTTTGTTTTGGTGCTTTCAAGGCTTGCAAAAAATAAAGAGTAAAACAAGTTATTTAAGACTGAAGAGGAACTGACGTGGGGAGTGCATGACCAGTGCCACAGACTGAATAATCTCATTTTGACATTTTTAGCAAATTTTTTTCTAAAAAGGTCAGAGGAGCGTGACCGGAGGGGGGGGGGGGGGGGGGGGGGGGGTGGGGGGGAGGAGGAAAAAAGAAAAAAGTTTGGGAATTTAATATTGCAATGGGGACTTTTTCTTTTCTTTTTTGCATACTGTAAAAAAACAAAGAAGGAAAAAAACGCTCACAAACAGCAAAGTTGGTATATGCAAAACTTTTGTTTGTGAGTCGCGTTGGTCGATGCGTTTCGCTCTCGAAGGATCTCCGAGGACATGAGACAAAGCTGAGGCCAGCTCCCTGAGGAGCGCGTAGGGATCGTCCAGAGGAAGAAACCAAGAAGAAGAAGAACGACTAATAAGTATTAGTACGAGACGCCCGCTTGTTTCCCACAGGGCTCTCTCTCTCTCTCTCTCTCTCTCTCTCTCTGTCTCTCTCTCTCTCTCTCTCTCTCTCCTGCTGTCTCTCCTTCTCTCTCTCAAACTGATGTTTTGTAGCAACGTTTTACCGTAGATAAATATACTGACTTGATTTTACAAACTCCTGCTGTCTAGAGATCTATGCATGTGCTATGACTCAGGTCCAGAAGCCTGCTACCACTAAGTTCAAACACATGAAAATCCCATCGTACACTGCAAGCAGTGATGCCTTATCTGCATATTAACTTTTCAGTGAAACCTTAAAAACATCGGATCCTTCGGTTATAGCGATCACTACGGAAGAAAAAGTTGTCTCTGCATTTCTCTCATTAAAGAAGAAGAAAAACATGATAAAAAATGGAAAAAAAAACAAACACCGAACTTGGATTTTAGCACACGAGAATAATTGAGGCTGACGAAAAGGTATGCTTTCTTTTACTGCTATGCATATGAAGTCTGAGGAAATACAAAAAAACGCTAGAGGATGTTTAAATTGTGGCTGTACATATTGCTAGTATATGGCCTTGGTTCTCTGTAAATGACCTTTTGTACATCTTTGTTATTTTGTATAAAAGAGAAAACGTTTGTTTAAAAAAGAGGAAGCGGTCACATTGGTTATGTTTGTATTCTGGTTATACCCCTGAGCCTTGGAACTGACATAAGCAGTAATAAGTCCGACTTTTCTACCAACATGTACACACACACACACACGCACACACACACACACGCACACACACACACACACAGACATACTACTTAAGGCATTTTTAACAGTCAGAAAAACTTTTTATTCTTATTTACAAAATAGAGAAGTGCTTGGTTTAAATGATTTTAAAAGATGTACTTGAGGGGGTCTGCTGTGAAGAGTGGTCCCTCCTTTATTTGTGATACTGGATGCTGTATTGTGTGCCCTGAAATGTATTTTTGTACTAATAGACAATTTATTATGGCACATCAGTACTGTTTTCTTTTGATATGATAACACTGCTTCAACCTGACACTAGTTCATTTTCCCGTGTGGCTGACATTGTTTTTATTTATTTTTGTTTTCTTCGGTTCGATTTTTTTTTTTTTTCCTCCCCCCTTTGCGACACATTTCTAAGTATACCACTGTATTAATAAATAAATTCATTTTTAAAGTAACCTTGGCAGTGTTGGCTGTGGTCATTCAGCCCTCCAGATGTGGACGCGCCCCGAGGAATCCTCAAATCACGTCAATTCAACGTCTCTCTGAAAAATCAGTGCAAGCTGCCCTCCTGCACCACGGTATCGTTCCCATTCGACCCGACAACAAAACGTGTTCCTCTGTTCCACACAAATGCTGCAAACACAAAGGTTAGCGAAGTTTCCTTAAATCACTTGACTGCGAGCGGCTTCACCTGCACACTGTGGATCAGTGAGAAGTGAGACTGCACAGGTGTTTTAGACAACTTATTTGGTGCGATTTTTTTTTTCCAAGCCAATGAAGTGTCTCTGTATAGAGTCTGTGTGTTCTCCCTACGTGAATGTGGGTTTTCTCTGGATGCTCCTCTCACAGTCCAAAAAAAACATGCACATTCACATCAATTTGAGACTCTGGAATTCTCCCCTAGGTGTGAGTGTGTGTGTATGTGTGTGTGTGAGAGAGAGAGAGACCTGTCTGTGTTGCTCTGTTTGCACTGGACATACTGTAGGCTTCAGCTGATCCCATAAACACTGTTACAAAGCAGGTAAGATGATGCATGGATCAAATATAGAAGAAAGTACAAATGATCACAACCTCATGTGAACCCTCCTTCCTCCTCGTACACAGGTGTATCAGGGAGACTCACTTCCCAGCTGCAAACACATTTTCCCTTCTGCTCAGCACAAATGTTCTGACATCTGTGTGGAAAACGTGAATGCAGTGAAAACGACCTAGAGACTGTAGGCCAGTTTTAGCTTTTTAACTGTTAAAAAAAAACTGCGAGCGCAATATCTCCTCCAGATGTATTTTAAGACAAATGCTCAGTGACGTGACCTGGAGCCACTCTCTCCTCTTAGTCCTGCCCGTAGCCGCACACATTGACCCCAGATTAAAGATCAGCTGGGGAGCAAAGTCTGCACAGCAGGAAACAGATAAGAGCAGAAACACACACCTGAGCGGAGACAGGAGTCCAGAGTTTACCCCGAGGTTTACCTCGATAATATCACAGCTGGCTGGCAAAATCTGGTAAGAGTTCAGCGGCCGAACTCTGCCACAGGAATGTAACCTGATAGCCGACCCACATACGAGCTGCCACACAAAGTAAACACTGTTCACAAAGACGTATCTGCTTACAAAGCTGAAAACAGGTCGGAGGATCAGGGCCTCAGGTGTGGTAAGTTAACAGACAGCTGCGAATCAACATACCTCGTTTTAGCCCAATGCAGAAATAAAACGACAAAGACTAACAATACAATTCTCACACAGGAGTTATGACACTGGAACGTGCTCCCAGGCCTTATGAGATCAATGTTTATACCTTCGAGTATCCATAGTATATGAAACGTATGAAAGAGCGCAAATTTCTTGAAAAAAGTGGAGAAAGTCATGTGCCGAATGTGTAAGCTGTGGCTTTGGAGCAGAGTGGGAATAGAAACACTTCATCATGTTTTGTCTGGGTGCGTGCAAAACCGTAGGAGTAGCGAATCCAAAACTAGCCAGAAGAGGAAGTATAAAAAGAAGAAATAACAAGATAAAAACTCGAGTCAAAGGTGGTGAGTAAATGTAGGAAACTGAAACTGATTGGACTGTAATGCTCCAATTCGCCATGAAGATCATGGATGGAAGAGTCGGTGGAGTTAAAGACAAACCAGAGTTTTAATTATGAAAAGTACAACAGTGGCAGTGAGACATACCTGTATATCACAAACCGTCGACACTGTGGGATACAAAAGCTGTGACGCTGCACAGTAGCTGTGTTCATTTACAACGAGGTCCTGAGATTAGTCGAGCTTTGTTAAAAAAAACAAACAAACGTCTGTGATCGAGCTGCTGTTAGAGCTTGATCTGTCGAGCTGCGATGGCTCTGTGGATCTCCTCCGTCAGCGGGACGTACTTCTTCTGCTCCGGGTCCAGGAAGAACAGAGGGTCCTGGATCTGGGCCGGGTCGAATCCCTCCTCCACCAGACGCACTTTCTTCATCTTGAACGTGCCCGTCATCTCCAGGCAGGGCTGCGGCACAGAGCACTCGGTTAGGGTTTTGCATTACATTTGTGTGTAACATAAAGACTATGTAAAGTAAAGGTGCAAATCAGTGACAAGTAGCTGACAATTTTCATAGAACATTTGTCAAAGCGTGTTTTGAAATATCAGCTTCTTGAATATGAAGAGTCTGGGTTATTTTTGTCCTCTATGAGAGCAAATGGACCATCTTTGAGGAGTAGACTGAACAAGCATTTGAAAGTGACGTGAACAGGATGAAAAATTAGATGTGGGGGACCCAGCTTTCATACAAAATCTTTTTCCATGCCTTTTCTGAGGCTTAGCAGTTCCTATTACTATGCATGACCCCAAAAACATCAATGTGTGCACGGAATACAGAAACAGAACTATGAAAAACAATAACACCGTGGAAATGCAGAAAAAAGGAGCATAATCACTGATGTACACTGATATAGCAATATTTATCATGAGGTAAAGTACTATATGTCTCTGTGTTCTGGAATAGATTCACATATATTTACCTATATAATAAATCAACCACATGGTATCTTACAACTAAGTTTTCCACAACTTTTGGTGTCGATTTATTTTATCATGACTTCTCCGGGTATCCAGGTTTTTCTGAAAATGTTTGAACCCTGAATCCAGTGCATATGTCAAAGAAATCTTTCTATCAATGGTGGAGGAGACAAAGACTCTATAACATCTATTTTTAACACTTTCAACCTTCAAAACCTGAAGATAGTTAACTACTTTCTACTTAACCTTAGTTTAATCTAGCCTCATTGCACCAATATTACCACAAGACCCATTGCATCTCTTTTTTCACACACATATCAATTCCACATTAAATAGGCCTAATAGAGGCAAAATACATAATAGTGTAACCCCAAAATGTTTGTAAAGGAAGATTCCTTTTAGCCTGCTTAGGCTAGCTTAGTTAAGCTCGGAGAGTGGATAAAAATCTACTCGTGTAAAATCTACTCATTTTTCACACTTACTTATTTCCTATTAAATATACCCAACAGGTGAGAAACGTGTGAGAAGGAAACTTTCTTAAAGTTTATCTTAGCTTAACTTCACCATGCAGGGAGAGCAAACATTCAGTTTGTCAGGTAGCGCTAACATTACCAAGGGACCTATGACACAGAGAGCTTTGTTGACCCACGGATAAAACACAGTCCGAGCTGTTTCTGCGTCTACCTGAATCCTGAGGAAGCGCGGCCGAGCGTACGCGGGCAGGAAGGTGGTGACCTGCTTGCAGGCGTCCACGCAGTCGAACTCCTCGCCCTCCTTCAGGATGACGGCCGCCATGCCGATCCTCCCCTCGTGACCTGCAACACGAGACGTCTCTGAGAAACCTGATCCAGGTCACAATAGGGTGAGAGTAGAAAAAAGAAAAGAAGAGAAGGCTTCCAGCTCTAACCTTCCACTTTGACGCCGTAGACGTTTGCCTCCAGGATGGATTTAGCCATGGTCAGGATGTCGGCGACCTCTGAGGTGGCCACGTTCTCCCCTTTCCACCTGTCAGAAGAAGACAAATATCCAGAACTCACTGCTAAATCTAAAGGAACCAAGAATGAAAACCTGCTTTTACCTCAGATTTGTTTAATAGTGACTGTGTCTATTATATAGTGTCTATTCCCAGCAATGTATGTATGGCACATCCTGCATGTATACATTTCAGACAGAATGTGACATAAGATCATGTAAGAATTAAAATAATAAAATACTTAATAATTCATAATAATAATAATAATTAATTCATAATAATTCCTCCATAATAATTCAATAATGCACATTTATGATTATACAATTTTGAATAGCTCTTAACTCATTATTATATTTTTTAAATAATTTATACATTTTTTAAAATCATTTAATCGTATTTTTTAATCATTTTAAATGTTTTTAATAGAAACAATAATAATATGTGTTTATGTATGTGACTTAATGAATTACTTAATTGAAATAAACATTCTAGCGAGTGGCAGAAAAGACAGCCAATCAGAATGAAGCTTCAATGTGGTTGCCAGGTAAGCCTTAAAAGACACCAGATCTGTGTAGAAATTGACTATAACACCTAAATCACAGTTGTAAAAGGGCTTGTAAAACAGCACCTGAGGTATATGTGATGAAACCATTGTTCCATAGCTTCTATGTTAACACAAGGACAAATACTCCATTCATTCTCATTTTATTAGCTCCTTTTCAAGACTAAAAAGACAACCTTAAACATCTGCATTTTTAGATTCTAAAATTACTTTACTTTGGCCTCAAAATCTGAAAGCGAGCTCAGACTGACCTGAAGGTGTCTCCCACTCGGTCCTGGAAGTAGACAAAGTTGTCCTGGTCGAAGCGGAGCAGGTCTCCGGTGTTGAAGTACAGGTCTCCTTTCTTCATCACGTCTCGTAGCCGCTTCTTCTCCGTCTGCTGCTTGTTGCCGGCGTAGCCGATGAAGGGCGACCTCTGCGTGACCCTGCCCACCAGGAGCCCCGTCTCACCTGTCACCACACACACACACACACACACACACACACACACACACACACACAGAGGAGATGGAGATGGAGATGCTGGAGACGTTTCTTTTCTTTCAGTCGATCTTTTTTTCACAGGGACGTTAACTCACCTCGCGCCGCCTCGACGCACAGGCCCTCGGAGTTCCTGACCGGTTCCTCCTTCTCGATGTCGAACTTGATCAAGGTGTAGGGGAAGAAAAACTGAAGACGAGAAGAGCAACCGTCAGTGTTCAAGTCTCAGCTATTACCACAGCTTCAGTCAGTTTCGAAGCTTCTCGAGTGGCTGGATAGTTTCCCTCAAAACTACAATCCTATTTTGAGGGAACATGTTTACTCAGACCTAGCACCTTTTCATGCTTATCTTATCTGTGGCTGCTCATCTTGAAACCACATACAGGCTTTGCCATGATTATGTGACTGATAGGATGATGTTTTTGGGCTTCGCAATTCACCAGAACTAAGATAAAATTGTCTTTTTTCATTCTACGTCTCCTTCAAAAAATGTTCAAGACAGAGTTCAGCTTTTACAAGTGTCTGTACAGACGTCTATGTAATTTTACGATCTGCATAAAAGTTGTTGAGCCGTTCTGCTGCGTAGGCAGAGCCACCTCCAGCTGCTCGACCAATAAAGGCCTTAAAAAGCCCCAAAAAACACAGAAGGTGTTGAGTCCACACAACTTTGACCTTGAGAGAAAACATCAGGCATTCAGCTGAAAGCCCCACTCCACCGGGCAGATCTGATCTCAAAACTTACTAATTACTGTTCATTACTGTTTCTCTTGTCTAAACTATTTAGTACTATGAACACTACTGTTAAATGTAAAACTTACTCCTAATCATATTTGTATATATTATTATTTAGTGTGAAGATTCTGCATGGATGTTTTGTGTGACTTTGGCTGCTGGACGGACACATTTCCCACATAAATAAAACACTAATCATCCTCTGGAAATCTCAGGCGTTCCACTCACCTTGTGGACGAAGTTGATCCGTCCGACCGCTCCGACCTTGGAGGTGTAGTTGATGAAGCCGATGTTTCCCTCGGTGGCGGCGTACAGCTCTCTGACTTTGATGTCCCCGAAGCGTCTCAGGAACTGCGTCCAGATGTCCGTCCGGACGCCGTTCCCGATGGCCATCTTCACCTTGTGGTTCTTCTCGTCGTCCTTCTGCAAAACGGGACGCCAACTCGACTTCAAAAACCCGCAAAAGTTTCAGCCAAACCGATCGGAGCGGAGCGGGTCTGAAGACCTCCTCACCTCGGGCGTGTTGCAGAGGTACCGCAGCGTCTCACCGATGTACTGCATCACCGTCACGTTGTACTTCCTGCAGTCGTCCCAGAACTGTGAGGCGGAGAACTTCCTCCTCAGGATGATGGTCATGCCTGCCATCACACACACACACACACACACACACACACACACACACACACACACACACACACACACACACACACACACACACACACACACACACTGTGGTATAAACTCACGCAAACTGCAGCTTCAGCTCTTCCCAACATGACACAGGCTGAAATCCTTATGTTAACTTAAGACCTTCTAAAGACCAAACATAAAAACTTAGAAACAAAGTTCCAAAGAATGAATGAAAACAAAAGGCAAAGTTTATCAAATATACCTTTGGTCACTTTTGAGGATAAACTATTTGGAAAGATCTTCAATACCAACAAAGTGTAATACCTCATAAAACAGCGATCGAGGTTTTTTAATCCCTTCTTTAATCTATCAATCTTTAATCCCTCATAACACCCTGCAGACACCCCGTCTGACACACACACCTCTCTCCATGGCGCCGGCCATGCCGATGAGGAAGCCGGCGCTGTGGTAGAGCGGCAGGTTGATGTAGATGATGTCGTCCGCCGTGATGCCGCACGCCGCCTGGATGAAGGACGCCGCCCAGACGCGCTCATGGGTGACGATGGCTGCTTTAGGCAAACCTGCAGGAAGGAGAGGAAGAGGAAGAAGAGGAGGAAGAGGAATTAACACTGTCAGTTAATGTCTCCGAGAGCAGAGGAGGGAGAGATCAATTACTTTATCAATAAATGGATCAGATTGTTTCTAAAAAAGATGCAAAGACTGTGAAAATGGTTCATGCCATTTTGCCATCATGTTTCACAAACAGGTCTCCAAAGTCCTGACCTCAATTTTATCTAATGAAACTAGAGATCAATGTCAGTCAGTTTTGACATAATCCCATAATCACAAATGTTATTTGAATTGCTTCATAGGATTTATCGATTATTAAAATAGTTTATTAGTCGATTAAGATTCATTCATTAGTTCTTGCATTTCTGCAGCAGTCGACCCACGTTACATTCCTTACTACGTGCAAATCTTTCATTATCAAACAGCTCATTATATGGAAATATGGGGCTGATATCGTCCTTTTGCAGCATTTCATGGCTGCTTTTGAGATTTTTCGGGTCATTCCCAACTTGCTCAGACAAGTGTACATACACCCCTCCTCCTCCAAGTGTTCAGCCACCTGCTTGAGGATATCGCCAGTCTGGAGTTAGCTGCTGTCCAAAGCCTTCCATTTCTTAATATCTCTTAAAACCTCATCCGCTGTCCTACTTTCATCCTCATCCCCCCGAAAAAGTGCCACACCTTCTTTCTTGCCTCCATCTCGTCTGTCAGGACTGGCAGCTATGCTGGTGGGGGATGGAGATGGGGATGCAGCTGGTTGTGTTACCTGTGGTGCCTGAGGTGTAGATGTAGAGCGCCGTGCTGCGGATGTGCACGTCGGCCCTCAGCTGCGGCGACACCGGCTCGTCCGAGGCCTGAGAGATCTTCCCCGCGATGGCGTTGATGCCGGGGACGCTGCAGGCGTCCGACAGGAGGTAGACGCTGATGCCCTGCTCCTTCAGCATGGGCAGGACCTCCTCCACCGCCTCCAGCAGCTCTGCACACACACACAGAGAAAAGCCTTTAGCTCCACACAATGAGCCCCAGTGCCAGGTTGCGCAATGCAGCACATACAGAAAGTGAGAGTGTGTTGGCCAAGGCCCTGGGAGGAGGAGGAGGAGGGGGAGGGGGAGGGGGAGGGGGGGGGGGGGGCGCAGCCTTTAATGTATGCAGCTCTCAGCCCAGGAAACATCCAGCAGCGTCATAGGAAGGAGTGGGGAGCTCCAAGCAGCAGAGCTCTTTTTGTTCGCTGCCTGGAATGAGCCACTCAGCGGCTGAGGAGAAACATGCGAGGAGGCCGAGGGATTAAGACCTCGGCTCTCGGTTCCGTTTTTTTTCTCCGAGACGCTGGTGACACCGGGATCTCCAGCAGTCAATCGAAAGCATTTGTTTCATGTCTGAACTCTGATGTTTGTTGACCACTGGGGATGCAGAAACCATGGGAGGCTTTAATCTTCAATCTCCAGGCTGGATCAAGTCTAGATTTTCACAGATGGAGAAACGACAAACACCTGGTGCAGCCGCCTTTGTTCCAAGGAGAGATTGAAAAACTTGTTTGGCTGTTACAGATAGGTCATTATCTTAAACCAGTCAGAGAGCAGATCAACACAGTTTCTTTTGAGAGAGAGATTTTGAGATTTTAAAGTTCTTCATGGTTTGGGGCAGTGTTAGATCACAGACTCTCTCTCTCTCTCTCTCTCTCTCTCTCTCTCTCACTGAGTTGTTTATAGCCCTAGGGCAGCTCTTCTATGTTTTACTGCCAAACCTTTAACACACACAATTTTAATACAAAAGACGGGCTGAGCAGCGTTTATAACTGCGCTCCAAAATGATGAAAGTGCTGCCAAGCGCTTCTTCCTCTTTTTTGTTCTTTTTGTTTTGTGTTTGATTTCCCTTCTTTTACAAAACCATTCAATTTTTGCCGTAATGCTCCACTAATTGAAGCTTATTCACTGTTTATTATCACATCGATTAGAACCACGCGGCTCTGGTTCTTGAGGAGACTTTGTTGAGGTTCAACAGGATCGGAAACATCTCAGCTAACCGAACGGGGAGCCTGGTGAAGGAGCTCTCGCCCTCCAAACCCACAGATTCATCAACAAAGTTTGGTTTCCTCTCCTCTGCCCAGCTTTAACAAGAAAACTTATTAAAGACACCAAATAAGCACTGAGCTGTAAACACTAACAAACGCCAAAGTTTTTGTAAACGACAAACAAACCGTGCAGAGCGGTTAAATCTGCGGTGGAGGTTGTTTGTGAAGGCTGATTGGTGTCGATCGGAGCGGTTTCCACACATCTGCGCTCGCTCCACATCTGGATGTGAGCGTTAGGAAACTGTCCTTTCACTGCCGCAGACAGCTGCAGCCATGTCAGATCACTACTCATTAACACTGTCTGGTGTTTGGTTAGCGCCGAACATCTGTAAACATTAAAGAGAAGAGCGCAAACCAGGGCGAAGAGACTGCAGAGAGACTGGATCCAGTTTCTGGATCTTGTTCAGAAAAACACAGATCGCTCTGTGCCAGAGGTCACTGGCTCAGAGGCAAAGTGGGCAACATCTGGGCCAAAGGTTCTCGTGTCCCTGCAGGCGTGTGCTGACCTCACTGTGATGACTTATCAGAGGCTTTGTTCCCCAAGGCAAACTAATCACAGCTCTCAGAGGCTGTTAAACCCTGTCAAATACTTAATTACAGCTGCACATGTTTACTTTACTTAATATCCTGTGGCAAAACAGCTCTGCACTCAATAGTCCTTTATACACACAATTTTAAATCATCCAGAGATGGATCTGATGAGGATGAAGTCTCACCTCTTCAGCTTCTATCAGGCCTATCCAAATCAGGCAGTTTTGTCTCTGATGACAAATTCAAGCATTTAATATGGAATCTGCCTGAATTTGACTTATTCTATGTTTCTGTCAGAGCTTCGTTTCAGATGAAGTCCCACCAGGGGATAAATCTACTGCAGTGAAAAAGTTGCTTGAGGTGAGTTGTGAAACATCAGGGTAAAGAGCAGTGAAACTGTAAAATCAGTATCTTGGCTTTCATTGTTTCTCAACTTTAGAGAATGTGGGCCTGAACACTGCACTTTGAACTTTGCACTGCTGTGTGCCAACAGTGCAGATGGTCCACAGAGCTGGAGACCCTCAGGCTCCCTCGGCTCTCCCAGAAAACATTCGTTTTCTGTCCGCAACCTATAGACTCTGATCCCTCCTCAGACCTACCATCAAACTTTCATAATTTCATGATTCAACCCAGAAACCAGGCAGGGTGGTGTTTCTAACTGGGCTCAGGGTGATGCCAAGAGCTGTAGGAGACCACAGCGGCTGGAAACTTCATTTAACCTGATTTATTGTTGAGGTGTTACTTTGTTTGCTGGTTGAGAACTCTGGAAATAAAACGTTATTGAGCAGTTAGAGCAGTGATACTCCCTGAAAAATTTATGGTTGTTTATTATTATTCTCAAAACCACATTTCTCCTCCACCCATCTCCACACATCTCCAGCTTCATACACCTCCACCTCCATCTCCACACACATCTGCAAACTTCCAACTCCTCACGTCTCCATTCATCTCAAACGTCTCCAGATCATCTCCACACCACTACAAACACCTCCACCTCCTTCTCCACACATCTCCATCTCCACACATCTCTGCAAACCTCCACACTCCTCCTCCTCCTCCTTTACCTGGACAGGTGATGATGACCTTTGCCCCGCAGCAGGAGAAGCAGTGCAGCAGGGACTTGGACCTGATGTTGAAGTTGAGCAGAGCCGCGGGGCAGCCCAGCTTGGCCAGGCCGAGCCAGGTCCACACATAGGTGGGTTCGTTGCCCAGGAACAGCGCCACCGTGTGTCCGGGCTGCAGCGCAGCCTCGGCCTGCAGGGCCCGGGCCACCTGGTTGCTCCTCTTCTCCACCTCCCCGTAGGAGAAGCTCCGGCCCTCGAAGTGGATGAAGGTCTTGTGCGGATGTCTGAGCGCGGCATCGCTGAAGCAGTCCACCAGGCTGTAGAAGGGTTTGCGCTTCTTGTAGCGGACCAGGCGCAGTCCGAGCCGCAGGCTGCGCAGGATGTATGCGCAGTCCGCGCCCAGGTGCGGGTAGAGCCGCGGCAGCAGCAGCAGCAGCAGCAGCGGCAAGCCGCTCAGCAGCGTCCACAGCACGGACATCCTGCAGCCCTGTGGCCGGCCAGGCGGAGAGGCTCAGGGGGTATCTGTGACAAAGTTCACCCCTGGCTGCTCCACGCCTCCTCCCACCAGCAAGGAATGTGGCTCCAGTTGCCAGATCTGGACTTTCCACCCCCATTCGCGCTTTTCACGATTGTACAATGATTTTACCCTCTCAGCTCCTTGTTCAGTTTTGGGCAACTTCTGAGAGAAAAAGTTACGAAAAACTTCTGAAGTTATGAAGTGATAAATTCTTGAACTCTTTGGCACCGATACAATATAATACAATACAATTGTTTGTCATTTGGATTTTTCACACCTGCAGTGATTGCTTGTTATTCTGCAAGGATAGTTTGACTCATTGGTTTGAAAAAGAGAGTCAAGAGTTTTATGTGTCGGGGTGCAAATGTACAACACATTAGCAGTGAAATGCAAAGCAGGAAATACATAAATTTAATACTGAAATATTGCATGTTAGATAAATACATGCATGATTGAGTATTGTAACCAGGACTAGCTATTTAAATATTACCAGATATCTTGTGCTTTCATCATTCAAAAAAGATCTAATGACATTATTATTATTATTATCATTATATCATATTAGTCATATTAATATTAATTCACCAATAATCTGCAATATACATCATCATTATGTTGTTACCCTATCTATCTATCTATCTATCTATCTATCTATCTATCTATCTATCTATCTATCTATCTATCTATCTATCTATCTTCCACCCCCGCCCCCTGCAGGCTAAGAAGGGGGGCTGCATCTTATTTTCCTGGGACCCGGAACCTCAGATTGTAAAAAGTGCAGAAGTGGGGCAGAAAACGCCGCACATGGCAACCCGCACCGTAACTGTGCAATCTGAGCGAGAGGAGGCGGCACCGCAAACTCTGCGCCGCATTCGTCTGCGGGTGCGGGGAGGAGGAGCCGGGGCCCGGGGCCCCCACAGGGACCGGGCCTTGTAGCAGGGGGGGGCGGTGCAGGGTTACCCAGAGCTAGGGGTGAGAAGGCTGGAAAATAAATTTCTGTAGATTATTTGACAGAGACAGATTTTAAAGAGGCTACTTTCTGGTTTCTTCAAGCTTTCATGACTGCAAAGCACCTTTGAGGGTGTGGACAAAACAAAGTCGTCCTGCCTTTTGTTAAAAGCATTCTGGTTAATCAGGAAAATAACTGACTGATTAATCATCTAAATCTTTCTTTCAATGCAAATCTCTGTGGAATGCATGCTGACTTTGGGATGAGGATTTGCGAGCAACGCTTTGCCTTGAAAGTCACTCGCATGCATAGTACTTTGAGTCTTGACAACCCTTATACTGTATGTGACTGTATGTGACATGCATGTAAAAGCATAAAATGATTAAAATCGAGTGGAGATCATGTGCAGCCGCCACACTGACAGTGACAATAAAAGATAAGCTCAAAACACGATGTAATGATTCACGGGCCTGAATGGCTTCTGACAACCATAAAATCTCTATGTGAGGAATATAAAGTATAATAGAATAATAATAACAGTAGTAATTATTAATATTGTTATTCACGTTCAGCCTTTGTAAAGATGACTAAACCACACTGTAATACTGGACTAACAAATCAGATGTGATGAATGTGTAATGAATATGTGTTGTATGGTCTGCAGGCAGAAAAAGGTCATTTTTAGTGAAATAAATCAATAAGGATGACCCCACATTAGGGGTGAAGAACTTATTTATTTACATGGAAATGAAAATAAAAAAAACAGTGCAACAAACACAGACTCTTTGGCGAATCTAGGTAATTCTCTACAGGTAAAATCGGGTCAGTTTGACTCTGCTTGGGCGGCATTTGGACAGAAGTGGGATGAGTCACGACTAAAAAATCTCACAATCTCACAACACTTGACAAAAAAAAGCAGCAGAGAATCATTGGAGACATGTGGCAGTGCAAACAGCTGGATCTTAGAGCTTCATCTGCCCTGACGTGACCGAGGCGAACACGTCGGGCGTCAGCGGGACGTAGCTCCTCTCCCGCTCGTCCAGGAAGTAGAGCCGGTCGGAGATCCGATCCGGGTCGAAGCCCTCGTCCACGAGTTTCATCTTCAGGTGCTTGAAGGTGCCCGTGACGTCCAGGCAGCTCTGCCCGGCGGAGATGAGAGCAGAGCGCGGTCAACACAGCAGGGTTAGCGAAGAGATCAGCCCTCACAGCCGCACACCTACCTTAATCCTCAGGAAACGAGGCCGGGCGTAGGACGGCAGTAACTTCTCCACGTGTTTGAAAAGTTGATCCGGGTCGAAGCTGCGTCCCTCGGTGCAGATGATGGCGGCCATCCCGGCTCTGCCCTCCGAACCTGCAGAGAGACGTTTGGTCAAGCTCTCTGAGCTGCTCTGAACCCGGAGGGCAACACAGATGATCTGAGGGACGCCCGACCTTGAGGCTGTGTTATGGTTAAGGTTAGGATTAGGGTTAGGGTTAGGGCTATACAGTCATGAATGAGTAGAATTTCTTCTAATTACATTGAATGTAATCCCCATTTACCTTCTTAACTCTTTTAAGATGTGGCTGCTGTTTTTGGTGTTCATACATTTCTATCTTTTGTTGCTTTTTTTTTATTTCCTTGTCAGTGTCTGAAATCTCAGATCCCAAAACTGACGATGCGTTCAGGTAGTGTCTAATCTCCCCCTAAAGTCGAGTATTTCGGCTAAAGTTTGCGACCAGGACGCCGACCTCACAAGGCAAACACGTCTGGGAAAGTGGGACAAACGCCACAGTGCCCGCACACAGTCATTTCACCTCCGTGTCCATCCTGACCTTGTTTTTCTGCGTGATCAGTGTCGATCCAGTTACGTGGAAATAACAATTTGTTGCCGATTACTTCTCCAAGAAAGTTATCCAGTTACTTTCATGATTACTTATTTTCAAAAGCAATTAGTTGCTTTACTTATTACTTAATTTGATTAATTAAAAAAAAAACTACACAACAACTTTGTAACTCTATTCTTCCTGCATAATAAAGTTGACTCACATGAACTTTGTAAAACTTTGTTTCAATCTTTAAACTTTATGCACGTAGCATCCAGCAAAAAATGTAATTAAATGCAACAGTCTGACTTGAAGATAAGTGTTTTCTGAACATTGCACCTTATTTTAATAAGATAACTATTTTTTCTGATCATTTAGGGATAATTATTTAGCATCAGCTCTAACTTTACTGCCCATCAGTGTGTCTGATGCAACCAACAAACCCAGACTGTGAGCACGCCGAGCTGTCGACCTCTGCAGTCGAGGTGAAGCTGAAAGTGATGCAGCAACACAATATTTACTTAACTTTAGACCTGGAATTTTACAGTTTTATCTTGCAGTCCTGGACTCGGAGTCGTACGGTGACCGCGCTCAGCCTTAAATCGAAGACGAGCATTTCTTTATTTATCTTTATTTCTTCAAGTTTAATTCATTCATTCAACGGTTTCCTCCAACCCTGTGAAAAGGTTTGGTTTGGTTTAGAAACTTCACCTTCACCACCAGAATACACTGACAATACAAAGTGGAAATAAGAACAAATGTCACAAAAGAATCATCACCTGTATTATCTATATTAATTATATCATCTATATTAACTATTATCACATGCAGCTGCAACAAAAACGTAAAAATGTCCATTTGGGAAATGCAGGAACACTAAAAAGTAATAACCTCCCTTTTTTATGCTTTACAAACTTGAACTTTTTTTTAGCTTTTAAACAATTTAAACAACATGACCACCACTTAAGGTTACAAACAGAAACCTGGCATGTGCAGAAATCCATTTTAATTCTGGATTGTATGAATGTGTTAGTGACTATTGAATTACAAAACTCTCATGTTTGTCATGCAAATGCTTCAAACCTGCACAAATGTCTTGTTCCTGTAGCATTTCCTCCCCTCCAGTAACAATACAGGCTTTTTACTCTATTTATAAGACACGTTTTTGGGGGTTTTTTTAGGGAGCTTGTAAAACCTACCTGGCACGGTGACGCCGTACACGTTGGCCTCTTCGATGCAGTCGCACAGGGTGAGGATGTTCGCCACCTCGGTCGTGGACACGTTCTCTCCCTTCCATCTGTGAAAACACGGAGCGAGACTCGTTCAGGCCGAGCGCTCGCAGCTCCTCAGAGCTCAGGCTCGGGCCCGTGAACTCGCCTGAACGTGTCCCCGACTCGGTCGTGGAAGTAGATGAAGCCCTCCTGGTCGACTCTCAGCAGGTCGCCCGTGTTGAAGAACAGGTCTCCTCGCCTCAGGACGTCGTGCAGACGCTTCTTCTCCGTCTGCTGCAGGTCTCCGGCGTAACCCGTGAACGGCGCCTTGGGCGTTATTTCACAAACCAGGAGTCCGGGCTCGCCTGGGGAGAGTGAGCACAGCACAGGCCTGAAATAACAGGCCAACTCTGGACTGAAGTGAAAGCACAAGTTACCAGAGATAACCGAGAGTTCTTACTTATTTAGGCTGTTCACACCATTATTTGTCTGTTGTTAATGTAGATAAAAGAAGCATCACAGTACGGTTCTCAAGTAAGAGTACTTCTTTTTAAATTTACTTTGAGTATTTCAAGTAAAGTTTCTTGCAAAATGTGCTTCCATTTCAGCTGATTACATATACAGCGGGGCAGCATAGATAAACTATTGTTCATTTTGTGATAAAACCACATAACACTCTTTGCTACAGCTGCTGTTTCAGCACCACAAATATCATTTAAAGAAAATTTAAAGTGGGAAAAAAATCTTTTAAATAGATCCACCAACACGTTTGCTAAATTTTGTGCTATTATCACATAATAAACAATTGTTGTGACATCTTGAGCTAAGCCGCCCCACTAATATATGAAAACTGAAGATGACTGGAAATAATCACTTATTATTAATTACTTTTAATCAAAATGTTTTTAATGTTGTGTCTTTAATTCGCTGAATTCATTTTAAGTGATCATCTGTTTTTGTTGCTGAAGAATGAATGAGCAGTTCAGAGGATTAACAACCGTCTATCCTCATTACTTTAATGCTTAAATAAACTGGTTTTAAACATTGTAGGTGAAGGTGACATAAGAGTGTGACTACGCATACATAAAAAATACTCTGAAGAACAGGAACAGAGTACATGTATGCAGTGAACACTGATGCCGACCTCAGCGATGGTTTGAACACACCTTTCTTGACCTGGATGCAGAAACCGTTGGCATCCCTGATCGGTTCTCCTCTATCCACATCGAATTTGATCAAAGCGTATGGAAACAGCCTCTGCAGAGAGAACAAACCGAGGTTAAAGCACAGCTCAAGACGTCCTCCTCTCCAGGACGTGGACAGTATCATATAGAGCCGCCTTTACGGTCAGTGATATGGGTAAATGAACACTGCAACACTTTACAAATGGACCATCTCTTCTCTTTCCATCTCAGAACAACTCCAACATGATATCCTGTCCTGGTCTTGTTGCAACTCCATCCCAATGAACCACCTCAGACAGATCATCCCTCTCAGTCTAGGTTATTCCAGTGTAGTTTAAAGTCGTGGTAATTCCAAGGTTTAAAGTGACAGAAGTAATAAAGATTGAGGCACTTTACAACTTTATTTATCATTTCATATTATATACTATCCGCAGACCAGGATTCACATTGATTCACTTCACTCTAGTTCAATGATCTCATCTCATCTAGTGTTATCTAGCGAGTGATGGATGAACGTAATGCTTTTCTGTGGATGTCTCCACCTCTTTGTCCTTTGTGCCCTTGTTTTATGCCTCCTTGTTTCCTCTATTTCAATGATCATGTGATCTTTGGCTAACACTGGCACATTTACAGTAATGTCCCTTGATGTTCACTGCCCTTCTAATTTATTAAATAAATACATAAATAAACAAAAATTACCTTGTTGAGGAAGGTGTCCCTCCCCACTGCTCCCACCCTGCCGCTGTAGTTCTGCAGAGCAAAGTTCCCCTCCGTGGCTCCGTAAAACTCTCTGATCTGGATGTTTCCGAACCTGTCGATGAAATCCCTCCACACGTCCGGCCTCATCCCGTTCCCGATGGCCACTCTGACGCGGTGGCTCCGCTCACCGGGCTTCTGTGAGTGGGTGGAGCAATGCGGAGACAAACACCCGAGGTTATTTCTTAAATTCTAAGACATCACTGAGGTAGGAAGTTACGCTCGTACCTTTGGTGTGCAGCAGAGGTAACGCATGATTTCCCCTATGTACTGGATGACAGTGGCGTCGTATTTCCTGCAGTCATCCCAGAACTGAGAGGCCGAGAACTTCCTCCTCAGAGCCAGAGTCGCACCTAAGCACAGGGAGAGAGGACCAATCAGTTTTTCTCTCTGCTTTAGATTGTGCTGATTCTGAAGTGCTAGAAAGCAAGCTGGGAAAACAAGCCTGTGAAACAAGCCCGAGTATAATGTTACAGTTTTATCTAAATGACATTTAAAACAAGATGTTGTTGCACATTCTTAACATCCTGCAGATGTTTTTTCTGCAGATAAGTTTGCAGCTTGTTGCACTTCTTCATTTGACACAGGTGTGGACGTCAGGAGAGGAAATTTGACATTTAAACAATAGGCGTCTTGTCTTAAACCCAATGAAGGAGTCTTATACTGTGAGTCTTTCTGAGCCTTTTTGAAACAGTGACAAAAACCACAAGGTCAGCTGTGACACCCTGCCATCAACACAAAGACATGGTCCACACTGGTCCACAAATGTTTTCTACAACTCTTTACAGTTGTTTTTACAAGTGCTAACTGTGACCTTGGATGTTTGATATCTGTCATGAAGTGACATGAAGGGACATTGTGTGGGATTTACTCCCATCTAGTGTTGAAATCGTGTATCGCAGTCAGACGAGTAGTGTCTCGCTTCTTCACCAAAAGAGCGTAACAAAAAGCGTCTCTTGCGTTGGTTCAGAGTGAAAATGGTTGGTGCTATTTGTCCCTTGCTGGCTGCTGTAGTTTCAAGATGGCAGGCCATCATGTTGCTATGTTACAGCAGTGATAACAAATGTATGAGTAAACAACAAAAAATATTACACAAGGTCTCTGTAAAGGGGACCTAGAATAGTTGAATGGAATATTTATCTCTGTTCTCTAGTGGTACTATGGAAAAGATGGGAATATTACAGTTTGATTGTGCAAGATCTGGCACCCTATCATGATTATCTGGCAACCACATGCAGACTATACGTTGTTGACAACCGAGTTGAACAATTTCATTTCATTCAATTTCATTGAACATTTTCAATGAGTCAATTCCTGTGATTGAAAAATTGATCACAAATTATCCAGATTTTCCTGGACATGTGGGAACGCAGACATGGATGGCTTTACGTTCCCTGATAAACAACATCCTGAACCAAGTGATAACTGGAGTATTATAGCTAGGAAGTGCAGAAACATCCAGGGTTTCAGCGTTTTCAACGTTTCAGCCAGAATCAGAGGAGGAATCAGACACTGAGGAAGATTGTTTTATCCTATAAATGGCGCCCGTACCCCTCTCGATGGTGGCGAGGAAGCCGATCAGGCCGGCGGTGTGGTAGAGCGGCAGGCTCGTGTAGATGACGTCGCTGCCCTTCAGTCCCCCGGTCAGCATCGTCAGAGAGAGCATCCACAGTTTGGAGTGAGTCACCACGGCTGCTTTAGGGAAGCCTGCGGAGGAGAGGCTGAGGGTGAACCTGCTCTTTAACCTCTGTCATCCTCAACCAGGAGGAAAATCAGAAAACTCAGAAATGAACTCCTGAATTGTATTTCAATTCAAGTTTAATTCAAAGGCCAATGCATTCATAATGAAATGCATACAAAGAGATAAATCTGTTTTGTTTAGGTGTAGTAAAGCTTTTAAAAGAGAAAACACCTGGACAGGTCGCCAGTCATCACATTACACCATTCACTCACAATCACATCTATGTGGAATTTAAAGTCTCCAATCGACCTATAAAGATACTGTGGGACTGTTGGAATGGTAGATATCTAAATAAATAAGTTAAATAAGTTGTATTCAATTAGTTGTTTCTCTTGTGTGACTCACTAGAATGTCTTTAAATCTCATTTCTTCTCCTTATCATTCCAGTTTTAATTCCACGTCATCATCTTGTGGGCGGAGTCAACTGAATTCAGATTAACACTCACTCATGTGAACGGAGGCCGATTATAAAATTCTGACTCTTGCAAACTCCAGTTCTCGGTCAGCTCAGCTTCCCACCTGTGGTGCCTGACGTGTAGATGTAGACGGCCGGGCTGCGCAGATTGACATGTGACCTGGTCTCCTTGGGCACTGGATCAGAGGAGGCCTGACGCATCAGCTCTGTGAAGCTCTGCACGTGTGGACTGGTGCATCGGTCAGCCAGGATGAAGACTGAGACCTGCTGCTCCTGGAGAGTGGGCAGGATCTCCTCCACAGCATCCTGTAGATCTGCAGAACAACCGTAACAATGGATTAAAAAAAACAAACATAAAAAATTCTGCTCCTTATCTTCATATAGCATCTTCATGTGGTTCTGTCCAGTGTTGTTAAATAGCACCAACATTATTAACAATTTGAATGTGAAATATTCTAAACGTCTGGACATTTTGGGGCACATATTTTGGATTGATGCGACCTATGAGGAGTCAGAATGAACGGTCTGAGAAGTTTCTCTGCAAAATCATAACGTAGAACACACAAAGGTTTTGCAATGTAAGGGTTGAAGCCCCTGCTTTCATACCCAACAAGTAAATGAGCAACTGCAGCTCATATAAACTGGGTAAGTTATTGTACCAGTAATTAGATGACTTCCTGTGATGTCTGGAACTAATTTGGAACTCTTAGCAACTACATAAGGAACTAAACTAGAAACTTACATGTTCAAGTACATCTGGATAAGATAAGCTAAGATAAGTGCGTTATGTAGTTGAAATTGTTAAATTAGGAACTACATGAAGAAGTACACAGGAAACTTCTTACGAAAGTATAATAATAATAATAATAATAATAATAATAAAAACAATAATAATAATGAAAAATAATAAGAGATTTTATTTGGCTTATTTGTAAAGATGTATAGATTTAAAATAAAATCTCAAAGTAAAGCAGCAAGATAAAAGGAAAATCAAAACAATGGTAAACGAGGCATAAAAGCGGTGTAAAATCAGCAGCAATCTAGTGAAACGAAAGAAACGAAATTAGAAAGTATATTTTGAAGTCCATTAGGAACGAAATACAGAACTAAATTAGCAACCACATGAGTGGAACATTAGTAACTCTCTTAACTAGTTTGGGGGTAGTTGGAGACACCCTGACTTTCTCTCACCTGCGGAGGCCAGCAGGGTGCCGGCCCGGCTGCAGCCCAGGCAGTGCAGCAGGGACCGGGCCCTGATGTTGGAGTTGAGGAGGGCGGCGGGGCAGCCCAGCTTGGCCAGGCCGAGCCACAGCCACAGGAACTCGGGCCGGTTCTCCATGAACAGCGCCACCGTGTCCCCGGGCCGGACGCGGCCGCTCCGCAGCAGCGCGTGCGCGGCCCGGTCGCTCAGCGCGTGCGCCTCCCGGTACGTGAACGCGTCGTCCTGGAAGAGCACGAAGTGTTTGTGAGGCTGAGTCCGCCCCAGCTCCAGGAAGCGGTCCAGGATGGAGAAGCTGGCCCTGCCGTAGCGCAGGACACGACGTCTGTTCCTGAGCTTGGTGAGGACATAGAGGAGGTCCTGGAGGAAGAGAGCCCGGCGGAGGAAGAAGAGGAGGAAGGAGAGGAGCAGAACTGAGACGAGGAGCCAGAGGAGCATGATGGAGGAGACCTGCAGCAGGAGGAGACCTGCAGGGACCTGAGATCTGCTGAAGAAGACCTGTGGGAACCTGAGAGCTGCAGGAACTTTATACGTATAGAAAGGGGAGAGGAGGTTGGACAGTAGAAAGAGGAGGGGCACATACTGAAACATCTGTGGAAGAAAAAAAAAGAGTACTATTTCCCTAGAGTCCAAAGAGTTTCAAAACACTGGTTTTGACCCAAAACTGAAAAGTTATTTAAAGTTATTTCGAAAAGGCGTTTATCCAAAGTGACATAGGAGGAAAAACAAGCAGAAACCTGGTGTAACAACAAATACTGCTCCTGTCCAAGTAATGTGGTAATAGTTTGCTCTGACAATGAAAAAGTCCTTAACACAATTGCATCTGTAAGTGTGAAGATGACTCGATTTGCACCACAAATAACACTGACCTGAATGAGCTTTCACAGTCCTCGTCAATCCACTTCAGTGATTGATCGTCCATTCATCATCTTACCTGCTCGGTGTCTTAATGCAGT
This sequence comes from Karalla daura, assembly GCA_029224185.1. Taxonomy (NCBI): domain Eukaryota; kingdom Metazoa; phylum Chordata; class Actinopteri; order Chaetodontiformes; family Leiognathidae; genus Karalla; species Karalla daura. Next base: position 16,914,427 of record CM055196.1, read on the forward strand.
CACAGGGGAACACACCCTGGACAGGTCGCCAGTCAATCACAGGTCTCTCACACACACACACACACACACACACACACACACACACACACACCCCTTCACCATTACACACATCAAGGGACAATGGAAAGTCTCCAATTGACCTAAAAATGCATTTTTCCTTTGGACTGTGGGAGGAAACTGAAGTACCTGGAGGAAAGCAGAACACAGGCTGGGAACAGGGAGTTTCTCGCTGTGAGGCAATAGCACTCACTATCTATTGTGTCACCGACTATCAGTGAAATAATTGGTTGTTTCCACCAGCTGTCATTTAGTTAAATAGCTAGTTAAATCCAATGCATTTTGAAATGTCAAGATTTTTTTTTCCAACTTTCAACAAGAGTTCAACAGAGAAGCTTGAGCAGCATAGGAACTATTTGCAATAAGATTTATTGAAAGGGATAAAAAAAATAAATATATAAAACACGTATAAATCTATGCACAGCATATCTCATGAATTAAATACAAAATATTTCAGAATATAAAAAAACACATGAAACACATAAAAATCTCAGCGGGTGGTGAAACATTGTATGAGCCTGTGTGCTATCAGGCACTATCAGGCGTGCTGCTCCTACTATCTCCCAGTTAAAAATTACAGTGTGGACGCAGCGGCGACTTTGACCTGAAAACACTTTCTCCAATGTGCACAAAGAAGGAAGAAAAACATCTTCTGAGACACAGAGAAGCAGAAGCAGGCAGAGGAGGGACCCACTGTCTGTGAGCGCAGTCGCACAGAGGTTCAGGCACGAGGCCTGCGGTTGTGTTCTTACAGGCAGTGAAATGTGAAAAGGGAGAGAGGAGAGCAACAAGCAAATATTTACACAACTGTGTTACGCCTGAGGTAAGAGATTCATCCAGACCAGGACACACATTAACTGCATTTACCCCGACAAAACTGGCTAAGCACGACAAAAACAGCAGCCGGGGACTGGGAACAGAGAGTGAGGCTCTGTCTGAGGAGACAAAAACCCACCAAAGAGCTGTTCAAACCTCACTGAACCTCCTGGAACTGGAGACAAGCTCTGACCTTGTGTTTGAGTGGATTATGGGAGGTACATATTGTTTGTTTATTGGGGAGTCTCACTGATACTATGGAGCCATCTGTTTCCAGTCTGAACGCCGAGCTAAGCTAAGCTAAGATGTGCCTGGTGCATGGACAGGGTGTAAGGTCAACTGTTGTGGTCAAGGTTAAAGGCACGGTGGGTCGGGGGTGGCTCTAAAGCTCCGCTCTGAGCTCGGTCTCCTCACTTCTGTGGGTAGAAGGGACTGTGGAAGCCGCTGTCCTGCTGCCGCTGCCTCAGCTCTGAGAAGACGCGTCCGGGGCAGCTCCCCGGCTGCTGCCTGTCGTCCTCCGACCCCGGGGTGGGTTCCCTGTGGCTGTGCGCCGTCTTCTTGGCGATCTCGTTGTAGACGGTCAGGTCGGAGACGTCCGGGCTGAGGAGGCCGAACTCCCCCGGGTCTGGCTCCGAGGCGGCGGAGATGGAGAAGGGCTTCACGGGTTCCACTTTCCTCCCCGGGAAGGAGAGTCTGGAGGCCTGGAGGCCTGTGTCCGAGTCCCCGCTGCTCAGGCTCCAGTCGCCGGGCCTCCGGGGCTGGAGCGGGGCCTCCACGCCCTGCAGGAACACCTCCCGGCCTTTAGTCCTGGCGGGGCCCCGGGCCGCTCCCGGCTGGAGCGAGGGCGCGGGGGTCTGCTGGGGGTGTGTGTGAGGGCGGGGGTGCGCGTGCCCAGCAGCTCCGGGTTTGACCCGCAGGTCTGCGGACGCCTCCACCGGACGAGGAGGTCTGGACCGAGCCGCCGAGGCGTCCTTCTGCTCCGCAGCGGCCGAGCTCTTCTCAGGAGGAGTGGATGGGCTGGACCCTGCACGTCCACCTGCAGGACGATCAGCTGAGGACACAGCAGAGGGTCAGTACGTGCTCCATTCTCCTGTCTTTACCTCCAGAGTTTCATTCCTGACCACTGCTCCTCTATCACGCCTTGCTTTCATCTTGTTCACTTGATTAGGACTTGAGACTTTATTTTAAATGCTTTACAATTGAAATAAGGTCTCCAAATGCCTTTCATTTAAACTCAAAGATGGTGCATTTTCTGTCACAGAAACTTAAGAAGTTATATATTCACATTTAAGAAGCTGAAACCAGAGACTTTTGACTTAATTTCTTTAAAAAAGTCTTATCAAATACTAAAATCGTTTTATTAGTGGATTGATCGATTTGTTTCCAGGCCCATTACTTGAAACTGAGCAGAAGTTCTGAATTTGAATGAAAGGAGGTCGAGTTAATATTTAACTATAACACTTTCCAAGTCAATGTGATTTTCCATTCAAAGTCTACTTGCAGATCACCCTCCATTGAGACCCGGGACCTGGGTGAAGGCGGACTGGCCTCAGTCCTGATGAGGAACAGCTAAAGCGTGTGCAGCGGGCTGGACTCACTGTGAGGACTGCAGCTCCTCCCAGCCTTACTCCTGGTGGGCGTCTCCAGCACCCGGGCCATGGCCGCCAGCCTGCTGGCAGCGTTCATGATTTTGGCCTCGGCTCTGCGGAGGACAGGACGGTGGATACGGTTAGCTGCACGGAGCTGGGCTGAGGCAGGCAGACAGGTGTGGGGGGTGGAGGGGGAGGAGATGCTTGCCCCGTGCTCTGGCCGCCCTCCTGCAGCAGCTCCTGCAGACAGGTCAGGTAGTAGCCCCGCATCTTCCTGGCCGTGTCCTGGCGCTCCCTCTGGACCTCGGCCTGGATCATCTGGGCCGCTCGCTCCCGGCTCTCCTGCAGGTAGCGCAGCATGTCTCCTGCGGGGGACACGGGTCAGGCTGGCTGGTTTCACCGCTGCAGGAGCAGGCGCTCACTGTGTGGAGGCAGCAGCGGCACCACTGACCTCTGATCTTCTCTACGGTGCTCAGATACTGCTGCTTCATCTCCTCCAGACCCCGCTGAAGACTCTGCTGCTCGGAAACCCTGGAGGCACAAAACAAACCTCTTATTGTAGAGTCATTGTAGTACTCAATGGTGCTGACTGTATCATTACAAATCACTACATCCAAACTGGATTCTTGAACATGTTTCACCATCTACGACTAATCCAGGTGCCACAGCTCTACAGTCTACGTGGACAAAACCTAAGACTGAAACAACAACAAGTCAAACCTTTCATCTCTGGCTCGCTTCACTTCCTCCAGCTGCTGCAGGTGTTCCTCTTTGGTTCTCTGTAAACTGCTTTCGTGCTCTTCTACAACAGACAACATTGTGGACCATCAACACAGAGACACGTACATAAAAACAGTCATAATAATAATAATAACACACTTGTTAATAGACGCCTTTCAGGATGATGCATGTCATCATACAGAATTTTACAAACAGAATGACAGTGTGAAGAGAACCATAAAAGCACAACAGGTGTGAGAGTGCAGTGGGTAAGGCTGTCTAAGGTGTGGGGTGTGAGGTGGCTGAGCGCTCTGGAGCCTGCAGCAGGTGAGAGAGCGGGATGGAAGCAGCGGAGGTGCCTCAGGTACCTGTGAGGCGCTGCGTGGCGGCCCTGTGCTGGCGCACGCTGTGCTGCAGCTGGCGGCAGGCCTTCTCCAGGTGTCTGTGCAGCTCCTGGTTCTTCTTCTGCAGCCCGGCCAGCGTCTCGGAGCACTGCGGCCTGCAGCCAGCCTGCTCCGTGCTCTGGGCCACGGCGCCTGGGAGCAGGGGACAGCACCGATTCAGTTCTGTCTCTTAAATGCAATGCAAATGTACCACAAAACACTGCTAGATTACCACACATTCATATTCTCCGTGTTTTATCTCTCAAATCTCTAAAACAACTTCCAAAACTGCCAAACATTCAACTGTTGCAGGCCTTTAAATGTCAGATTGATTAGTATTGATAAGTATTCAATATTTTTCACACTAAGAATAAAAGAAAAAGTTAATTTGTTTTCTTACAATAATAATAGGGGGATAGTGGTGTTTAGTGGCTCGAATATGAAACAAAACTGATTAGAAGCCATTATTCTATATGTAGTTGCAGATATTCTCTTTTCCTACTTTGCAATCTGTCGATTTCTCTCTCGTGGTGTTGCTGTGTCTCCTTTAGCACTCGGCCCAGTCTCTCCTCACTGACCTGAGGATAAACAAGCACAACAGACACGCATGAAACACACACACACACACAGGATACAGTGTTATAACTACTAACTCAACCAGTATCAGTGTGCGTACACTGGCTGTCCTTGGTCTGTTGTTACATCACAGTGGCCTTTAGAGCAGTAGTCAGTATCTGAACAGATAAATCACTTGTTTCAGTCCACTCACTCTCTTCCACTCCTGCTTGGCCTGACCCACTGCTCTGGAGACCATGTCTCTGCAGCTTGTGCTGACAATCTGAGCGATAGCTCCGGCGGGTGCGCCCCCGCTGCTCCTCCTGATGTCCTCGGAGGCCTGCTGCTCCGTTCTGGGATCCCTGAGAAGTTGAGCCTGGAGCTGCTCCAGACTGCTCTGCAGCTCGGAGAGCAGCTCCTCTCTCAGCGCCCGCTCCCTGTCGGCCAGCCGCCGCCTGCTCTCCTGGGCGCTCTGCTGCAGCCTGGCCTCCGTCTGCAGGAGCAGCTCCTTCCTCTGGAGCTGCGCCTCCTCCCCGGCCCGCTGGGCCTCCAGCTCCAGCGCCCGGCGCTGCTCCTGCAGCCTGCTGTGGAGGAGCTGCTGGCCGCGGGCCTGGACGGAGGACAGCTCCTGCTGTTTGTCCCGCGTCCAGGCGGCTCGGGCCGCCGCCAGCTCGGCCCTCAGCAGCGCCGCCTGCTCGCTCCTCTCCTGCTCCAGCCGGGTCTGGAGAGCAGCCACCTCCTCCTGGAGCTGCTCGGCCCGCTGCGCTCCACAGCTCTGCTCCTCCACATGCTGCTTTTGCTTCTTGAGCCACTGCTCCTCAGCCTCCTTCAGGGCCTGGGAGACCTGACATTAAACACATTTCAATATATATCATAGGGGAATAAGGCAGTTTTACCCTAAAATGACCAAATGGAGCATTTGTCCTTGTTCCCTTGTGATAACATAGAAGCTGCAGAGCACTGGTCTATCAGAGATGCCTCAGATGCCATTTTGAAAATGATCTTGGTTTCAGGTGTGGGAAAAGGTTTGTCACTCTGGGTCCTTTCAATAAACATTATGAGGGAATAGATGCTGGTTGACAGCAGAGAGAGGTACGTCACAAAGGTCAACCCGTCCACACCTTTAGCTCGGTGCCTTTCTCGCACTCCTCCTCCCACGCCTCCCTCGCTGCTTGCAGAGACGCTTGGTACTCTGGTAACAACGTCAAATCCTCGATCCAGCGACTGTAGGCCCTCGTGACTGCTCCCTCAACCTGAAACGGCAACACATTCATGTCTTCACCGAAGAAACCAAAGCAAGCGGCCCTGCGCCGGTGTAGTGGAGTGTAGCCCTGCATCCAGCCCAAACCAAAGTTGTCAGTCCAGAGGAGAAGGACAAAAAGAGCTCTGATCTGGTCTGCTTGAACCCTTTCATTCATTCCTGATGACTTCATACTCTCACACTGACCCCTGTGTGATTCACTTCAGCTTCATAATGTATGCTGTATAAACATTCCTCCTACCTTTACTTAAGTTTTGACTGACAGTCAAATCAGATTATTTCTATATTTATAGTTCGATAGTCAATCGAGAACCAGTTCTCACAAAATGAGTGACAACATGAAAGATAAACAACCTCTCAAACCAGAAGACAGTGTGTCCAATACATTGAAGTGGAAGCAGACTACTGTTTGTAATGATTTTGTAGGCAGATAGTGGCATGAATGAGATGGTTTATGATCTGAAGCCAGACTGTTGAGTCCCAGTAGTAAAATAACACAAGCACTGAACGGTAAGAGCAGTTGGTGCGGCACACACACCTGCTTGGCCATGTCCTCCAGGTGCTTCTTGTGCAGCTCTCTCTGGGTGTGTTTCCTGGCGTCCTCCACTGCTTTGTCTCGGACTCTGTCGGCCTCCAGCTGCAGCTGCTGGAGCCTGGACTCCAGCTCCTCCTCGGTGAAGGTCCTCCTGCTGGAGTGGAGCTCCCCAGCCTGGCAGGTGGCCTCTGCCGTCTCTCTCAGGTTCTGTCTCCTGGCCTCTTCCAGCCTCTGGGCCCAGGTCTGCTCCGTCTGCACGCAGACAGATAAAAGGAGAGAATCCCTTCAGCTTCGGTATGAACCACATAAACAAGCTGAGGGAGCGGATCGCACCTTGTGCAGCTCCTCCTCCCAGGCAGCCTTGGCTGAGGCTACCTGAGCGTCCAGCTGCAGCTGGAGCTCAGCCTCCTTCTCTTCAGCCCAGAGAGCTTTGAGTTCCTGCACCTTGGCCTCATGCTGAGCCTCCAGCTCAGCCCTCAGTGTCTCCTCCGCTCTCACACTCTCCTCTCTCAGGTTTTGCTGTGTGAGAGTAAAAAAACTATCTTCAGCTCCAAAGGAGAAGTTACACAACCACCGCATAATGTGCCCTTTGAATGCTTTCATGTGTAAAGGAGTGATGGCCGGCTGTTTCTGGATTACCTCAGCCTCTCTCAGTGAGGCCTGCGCCTCCTCCAGGTTATGGATGCGCTCCTCCAGCTCGCCCTTCTCCTTGCAGACAGATAAGTAACACTCCTGCACAGCCAGCATCTTATCGTTGGCTTCAGTCAGCTGGGACCTGGCGGGGGGGGTGAGGAGTGGAAGGTGAAAACGGAGCAGTGCAAGCGTCCTGATGGGCCGAGGCTCTGGGTGGCAGCTGTCTGGGACTTACTGCAGCTCCTGGGCCTGCTGCTGGTGCTGGGTGTTCAGCTGCTCCACCTGGGCTTCATGCTCCTCCAGGAGCTCCATCCGGAGCCGCTCCACCACGTCGTCTCTGTGCTGCTGGTGGATCCGCTCAGCTCTGCATAGACAAACAGCGCGCGCTTTAGACACAGACTAGAGGAACCACCCAGCTCTATCTTGTTATCCTGACCTCTGAGAGGCCTCCTGCTTCTCCTGGTCCAGCTCCTGGATCATCTCCCTCATCTTGGTGCAGAGCTCCGTGTTGGCAGACCTCACCTTCTCCTCGCTCTGTGTCAGCTCCTTGTTCTTCTGTTCCAGCACCTACGGTTTGGACAGCATGCCGGCGTCTTAATGGTGTCTACTCACCTGACAAGGAGGTCCAGAGGTGATCTGATCACAAACTGCCACTGACCTCCACCTGCTCCTGCAGACGCCGCTTGTCCTCTTGAAGGCTCACGAGCTCCTTCCGAGACTCTGCAGGTAGGTCCACCTGCTTCCCCTGGCTGCTCTCTCTGACCTGTGAACAAACAGCAGCTTGAATTACATCCGTTTCAAGTCTTTCCATGCATTTACGCAGTCGTTTATCACTCATCTTGATACAGGGTATCTGCAGGCATCATTAAGTTAATTTCAACACCTCTTTAAGACTTTTTAAAGACCTTCCTACACAAATTAAGAGCTTATTGCCACTTCAAGCTGCAATTAAATCTATAGAGCAATTAGATCAGAGTTTGTGTTTGCAGGTCACAACTTTTTGCAGTCAAAATATGTAGAAAGAGCTTGAATACCAACATTTAATACCTTGTAAAATGAAGATTTTCTAATACTTTGTAAGGGCTTTAATTTTCCCAAAATTGATTCATCAGCTTTTAATACTATGCTCTGATTGGAGACCTCCGTAGGACCTGACCTATAGATGTTTTCAGTCCCTGAAGCCTCACCTCAGAGCCGAGCTTGGCCTCCTCCAGCTGCGTGTGCAGCTGGTCGGCTCGGCCCTGGCAGAGCCGCAGCTCGTCCTGCAGCTGACCGATCCTCTGCCGCTTGGCCTTCAGGCTGCCCAGGCAGCGCTGCATCTCCGCCCGCAGCAGCCGCACCGCGTCCGCGCTGGGCAGCTTGGAGTCGGACAGGTGAGCCAGAGCCGGGCTGCAGGCACAGCCGCATGGTAAACAGGAGTTTAGAAGATGATGGAATTGCTATATCATCAGAGTTAGGGTTGTTGGGGATGTGCTTACTGGATACTATGTAAAGAGAATTACTGTATAACTAAGGCAGAGCCTCGGAGTCATCGGTCTCAGGGTGGTGTACCTGTGCAGAGTGCCGTTTTTCCTGTTGATTTTCTTTAAGCCTAGATCCAAACAGGAGTCAGACAGCTGGTTCTCCCAGTCATCACTCAGGTCTAACGTGATGACACCGTGTTTCACAGCAGATTCGTACAGGGTGATCTGCTCCTTCAGATCGGCCAGCTCCTCCTTCAGGGTCAAAACAAAAGACGGGAGGTTGAGAGGGACCACAACCCGAACACGTCGGGGTCAGAGGGGAGAAGGAGGCGGAGTGCAGACCTGTAAGGCCCGGTTCATGTTCTCGCTCAGAGCCTTGGCTGACTGAGCCTGCTGCAGCTTGATCAGCATCTGAGTGGTCTCCTGCACTGAACCTGAGGGGCACAGACAGAGGCGGGTTGGAGCTGAGGGAATGAGACAGCGTTCAGCCTGGTGCATGCTCCCTGCTCGGCTCACTGGTCTGCAGCAGCTTGGCACACTGCTGCTGACTCTCCTCCAGACGCTGCGTGAGGCCGTTGATGACTCGGCCTCTCTCCAGCTGCTCCTCCTCCCTCTGGCGCTCCAGCTGCCTCACCTGCTCTCGCAGCCTCTGGCCGCCGTCGACCTGGAAGCATCAGCGGACAGACAGTCGGCTGCGGTTCCCTCTGTCTGCGGGTCACCATGTGAACACGGACGGGGCGGTTTCCCCACCTGTTCGCTGAGAGCCTGCGAGGAGGAGTCCAGCCTCTGCTGCAGCAGCAGCAGGGCGGCGTCGTGCTGCTCCTTCATGACGGACAGGTCCCGGTCGTGCTGCTCGCGCGCCTTGGACAAGGTGTCGGAGCGACAGAGCTCCAGCATCTGCTGCTTCATGCTGTCCACTGCGGCGTCCGCCACCCTCTGCTTCTTCAGGCTCTGCAAGCGCCGCATGGACCAGAAGAATGTGGCTCTCATACAGTACATCTGTCCTGACAGCCGTCAAACCATGTTGTGGATTCTTTATGAGGAGCTCAGCTCTGAGTTTACCTCCTGGTCCTTGTCAGTGAGGACCTTGACCTGCTGCTCCATGGCCTTTAATCTTTTGAGCAGCTGAGCCTCTCTCTCTTTGGCCTCTTCGACCAGGCGGCTGGATTCCTTCAGGCTCACCGCCAGGCCGTCTTTTTCATCTGCTCGAGATAAAAATATAACATGTTTCCATGAGATACGGACACACAACAAGGACAGTAAAGCAGTGAAAAGGCCTTTGTTCTTTGGTAGCACAAGTTCCCTGAGCAGCCACACGAGGGCGTACACACGTGGACTAATCTAATCACAATAATTTCATCTCAATAAACGGCAGAAACCGCCACAAGGACACATACCTCTGACAATTGCAAACTGATGCTCAACGCATCTCATATTGCGCTTCGTATCCTGCAGCTTTTGCTCCAAGTCTTGGATTTGTCTCTGGTGAGCCTTGTTTAAGATCTGCACCTGGGCCAGTTGCTCCCTGTCAGCAGTTTCTGAAACACACACACACACCATCACTTTGAATACTGTAAACTCAACATAAGGGTTTTTTCCCCCCCAAAACATGTTTATAATACACAAAATGAAAAAAGATGCATTTGCTCGAGCATTTCAGGAGGTTTCTGACCAAAGTCGTGCACTCCTGCAGCATTAGTGCTGATGCTGACTCACGCTGTGTGGAGTCCAGGAACTCTCTCTGCAGATGGTCGAGCTGATTCTCTCGCTGAGCGGCCTGAGGGTTGAACACGTTGGGCTGATGAGGTTGAGGATGGTGAGGGTTGTACCGGGCCTTGTACTGATCCAGGCCTCGGTCGCCCGGTCCAGACTTTAACTCCTGGAAAAGCAAAGCACATTTAAATTAGAAACCACTCCGCGTCCGAGAGCTGATGAGTATAACCAGCCTGCACTATACCCCATCACTCCACTGACTGAGAGGCCTGAAGTGCAGGAAGCTGTAACCGTGCTGACATTTTAGAGGTATGCAGCAGTAGAACAGACCAAACATAAAACTTCACTCACTTGAAAATGGTTCCTGGTGTTGTGCTCCCCGTAGTTCTCTTCTCTGTTGTACGCCTGCGTGTTGTTGGAGCCCTGGGGGTATGTTTCATAGTCATAATCATCAGTGGAGAAACCGTTGGCCTCTGCCGACTTCTCCGTGCCCAGGCTGGTGTATGTGTAGTCTCCCTGGGTGAACTGCTGATCCTGGGACTGCTGGCTCCAGCCGTGAGGTACGGGCTGGTTGCGACGTAGACTGGCCAGAGCGGCCGCATCCTCGTAAGAATACTCATCATCACGATGCTGTTGGTCGTACTCCGCTTCATAGCTCTACAGAGACAGTTGCACTGGTGAGTTCCTCTCTTTCTTCAGATGCTGAGAGAAAACAACTGAACCGCCTACCTGTTGATGGGAGTTTGCCCTCGGATGAGCCGACCACTGCTGAGGGTGTGTTGACTGTGGACTGAGTGGAGAAGGAGAGAAATGTTCATCACCAATGGGTGAATCCACACAGTCATTAAAATGTGTTAGAACCGTACTAAATATTCTGTTTACAATGGTAACTTTGATTTAAAACTGGAGTACAGCACATGTCTTTTAGCTAAAATATCCAGTGCTCTTGAGGCTCTAGATAATGTGGATGCAGTGTGGAAAGAGCCAACCAGAGTAATGCAGGGGTGAAGAACAGCACATGGTAACATGTTTTGTACCTTTTTGGTTGTGTCATGTTTGTAAATGGTGTGCGATGCTTTTGACAGGGATCTGTCTATTAACTTATTATTATTCATTAAATAAGAAACGAATCTGCAATGGGCTGAGATGCCACTGTAACTGTCACTGCAGTTCCTCGGATTTCATCGGCCCGGATGAATGAAAATCTCTACAGAAACCAGCACAACGTGCAAACAACACAAAGAGAGTCGGTTGGGTCTGACCCAGATTCGAACCAGGGCCGGCATAGACGGCGCAGACCACTGGCCGCCAGCGCGGTGGACAGCGCAGTCACGTCAGACGAACAGCGAGCGAGGCGCGTTACCTGTTGCCGGTGTTTTTGTTGCTACAGGTGGAGTACTCCAGCTCTGGGGAGGAGGAGTCTCGGCTGTCCTCCAGCATGTCATCTGGCAGGTCTGTGAGCAGTTTCTGCAGCTGCGGGGGAAAAATCAAATACAAACAGCACATGGAAATGAGTCACAGACGTTGCCCCGCAACCCAGTTGTAAAATAACACAGAGAGGAATACATGGAGTGTGAGAATCAATCAGTGACAGCCAGAGAAAAAAATGAGAGGACCGTGTCATTTGTACAGTTCTAAAAATGAGCCTGGCTACGGCTTTTTGCAGCTTGTAAAAGCAAATATGCACTAGTTTTACTGTAAAACTATCTTTTTTTCCACCTAGTACATAATAATTTTAGGTACATATCAGTGTGTTAAATGGCTCAAGTAATCTAAAAAAGCTACCCATTTTCTTTTCTGTCCTTCTTTAATAGGATGATTTGAAAGGCTTGTCCTACCTGTTGAAAATAACTGACCAATAACTAAAAAGGTGAAAGCGTTTCAGCTCTTAATGACGACAAAAACAACCAATGCAAATCCCTCTCTATGTCAGCGACAGGCTGAACACATTTGCTTTACAATCATCCATGTGCCAGCTGGACTTACTTCCCACAAGGACCGTTGAATGTCCCTCAAATCCTCCACCGTGTCCACAGCTGAAGGACCCATGTTATTCCACTTACACATTGAAGAGAAAAAGCTAGAAGGGGCAGTTCTGGCTCAGCTTCGAGGCCACGTGTTCGCCTCCTTGCCTAATCTCTGAGCAGAGAAGACCTTCTGTGTGAAACATCCCAAGTGTGTCTGGCATGTTGTCGGCTCCCTGCTGCACTGCTGTGTTTCGCTCCCAGAGACCTCCATTGTTTAGGCAAAACATATAGCGAGGCTAACTGGAGCAGAAACATTCCAGTCACTGGCGGACAACATTGTCCCCTTCACCAACTTGTGTGGAGTACACAAGATATATTCAATTAAATCCGGATGTCTCAGGATGAATAGTGCCCCACAGTTAAGTTCTTCTGAATGTCAGACCCGAATAAAAAAAACCTCCTCGTTTCATCCGTCTCACTCCAATAAGTGCGAGTTGTGGCTTTGAGCTGAGAAACTGGGTAACCTACAAATAGAGAGCGAGGGGAAACCACTGGGCTGAGCCGGTTTCTGTGTGACACACCTGGAAGGAGGGCTTTTCCCTGAGCCAATAATACCTGTTGTTAATTACACAACAGATTGTAGGCGTGAAGACTAACACACACCACGCCTCTCCAGCTGTAAAACACGAGAGTTCAGACTGTGCAAATCTCACAGGCTTCACCGAGCAACAATGATGAACAACAATGAACAATGATCTCATGATGAAAGCAGAAATATTCATGTAAAGTAACCCAATGGTGCCCGACTGGAACAGTGTGAGAAATACACATAACAGATTTATTGTTTCATAGAGCAAGCATTCTTCACGTGCATTTTACACAAACATTCGATCCTTCAATTATCTTGCTCACTTTGTGTCACAGAGGTCTCAACATGCACCAGGCGAAAGCAGGGAATACAGCCTGGAGAGCATCAGCACCCGCACCGATCACTCTCACACCTCTGGACAATTTAGTCTCCAATGAGCCAAAACATGTGACCACGCTTCAAGTTCCAACCAGGATGCAAACCGCTGGTCTTCTCAATGATGTGTTGTTTGTATGTTCTCCCAGTGTCTGTATGGGTTTTCTGTACTCTGGGTCCCCCCACAATACAAAACAATACATGTTTAGTTCAAAAGTGAGTGATAAGGGATGATGATTGGGATGAGTGGTGTTCGACATAAAATTCAGTTATGAATCTTGCAAAAAGAAGTGTTTGTTTATTTTTATGTTTTAAGTTTCTGACTTGTTTATCCGCATTCATTCAGAATAAAAAAACAGGTCCTGAACAGACCTCCTTTACCAGAATCACCCTGCCAGGTGACTTTTCAGTCCTGCAGGAATCATAATTCAGATTTTGTCTGTGTACATGTTGCGCTACCTCTTGCTCTCTGGCATAGTCCTCCTGGTCGTACTCCTCTTCCTCATGCTGGGTTTGTAGAGCAGCGCTGTCAAAATCAATAGACATGATGCAGAGCCTGCTGGGACGGATGCTCTGTGGAGAGAAGTCACACACAATCAGAGAAATGTTTATGACGTTTGATATCGATGGTAACGTTAAGAACAGAACGGTCAACGAGGCTCGCTTTAACAACCTAAGACAAAGTTCAGTGCAGCACTGATTTAAACACAGAGTGAAGAGACAAGTAATGCAATCTTACCTGCTAACATAAATTATATAGATGTTTTTCCTCGGGTCCGACGACAAATCCTTTATTTCAGGGTTGTTATTTACTGTTTACATGAAGAAGAGGGACGCTACCTGACCTCAGGCGACTTCACCATTTTAGCTACAGCCTCGTCAAAAATAAAATAAAAACATTAAAATGGGCTTTCATAGAAAACCCACGGCGGCCTTTGATAAAACGCTTAGATCCACACTCCAGGAATTAGTTTAGTCCTAGTTTGCCCAGTCTGTCTTGGTTTTAAACTCCGTGCGGCACAAGGCTAACTGAGGTTAGCCGGTTAGCCCGACGTCATCTCGAAGCGCCGTGGCTCGCCCACTTTGAAAACTCGCGCGCACCAGCAGCGGCAAACGAGACCACGCCCTCTCTCTCTCTCTCACACACACACACACACATACACACACACACACACACACACACACACACACACACACACACACACACACTTTTGGGGTTTTCTGGACGATAACAGATTTAAATGGGGATTTAAATTCACTAAGAAAATCCGGGAAACAGGAACTAGGTGTAGAAAAAAATTGTGTGAGAATAAATATTTAGCATGAAGAATTAATACGTTTAGGAGATGATAAGATGTGCGTGTCTCTCCAAGTCAGATGTACGAAATATGAACTGGTGGAGAAGAGGTTTCAAATGGAAATGAAAACAGATAATAAATAATGTAAATGGTTATAGCAGCATAACTATTAGACAACTGTCATGTATAGCACAGTAAAGGAACGTTAAATATTGCACATAATGATTGTGGACTGATTATATTATAGCTGATTTGTGGAGTGGGGTGCCGCATAATAAGAAGCAACACATACTTAATACATACTATCTTTAAGGTCGAAATTATGACTTTATTGTGTCATAATTATGTTGATTTTTTAATAATTATGTCGAAATGTGAACTCCAAATCCGACAAAAATTATTTGGAGTATAAACACAGTCAAAGTGTAGGTGAGTTTGTGTACCTATAACAGCTGTATTACTAGAGGATCGAACAGGTAGTCACTACCTGACGTCATCACGTCGACTTCGCTCTGATCCACGTCACCGTCACTTCCGCGTTCTTCCCTGGCCACCTCAGCTGATCCAGAGTCAGCTGATCTGCGTTAAACAGGATTCAAACAGCGTGATTCTGAGCGCAGTTGAGTCTCGAAGCTGTTCTCAGACCAGCTGTTCGATGTCCGGTATTTTCTGTCAGCTGATCGACAACACATGAGCTCCTGCCCACAGAAAACACTCTCACAGTCACTTTAAAAAGGCAAACAATGGAAGCCAACCCATCCAGGTTAAAGACTGCGATCAGCGCCAATGAAAGGTGAGAAGCAGTAAGAATATATGTGAGAAAATTGTCCTGTCGCCTGCTCTGATTCCTCTAAATTCTTCACAGGCTGCAGAAACTCAAAACTGCTTTTGAGAGCAAGTTTGGAGAGTCTCCTCTCTTCTACGCATTTGCACCAGGAAGAGTCAACCTCATCGGTAATTTCATTTATTTAATTTTTCTCATTCATACTGCAGGTGTAATGACAAAGACAACATAGCTCAATAGTGCTGATGTCGCTTTATTTGCTCCGGATACAGTCATTCCTGAAACAACGCAGTCCTTTCACAACTGGTCTGTGGTGCAAAACATCTGTATTAAATACTGAATGATTTGCTTGTGTATTGCTCATCACAAAATGATGTGCAGAGTCCTGAGTGCACCACCTGAGGAGGTTGCTTATTGAAGTTGCTGTAAACAAAAATAGAAAGTGTTTATTAGTAGTCACCCACCTCTCAAATTGTCTGTGTTTGACAGGGGAGCACATTGATTACTGTGGCTATTCTGTCCTTCCCATGGCCATCGAGCAGAATATCCTCGCAGCCGTCTCAGTGAACAACTCAGGGAAAATAACACTGGCCAACATGAACCCTCACTACAAGTAAGGTTTTTAACATGCATGGTCCATGCTGCAGTGACTGTGTTATCAATGAAGGAGGCAATGATGTGTCACTCTGCAGGGATTACACTGTGTCGTGTTCAGAAGACATCGCCATAGACAGAGAGAATCCACTGTGGCATTATTATTTTCTCTGTGGAGTCAAAGGAATCCAGGTTAGATGTCACTGTGCATAGTCCATATGTAGCAGTGCTGTGATGCACGGTGAGGTGGCAGATTTCTGAAAAATCAACCCTCTTGGTGTGAATTTTCACAGGAGAAGTTTGGGATTGCTAATTTAGCAGGGATGTCATGCCTGGTCGATGGAACCATTCCTCCCAGTTCTGGTTTGTCCAGTTCCAGTGCCTTGGTCTGCTGTGCTGGGCTGGTAACAATGGAGGCAAATCAGAAGTCCCTGTCCAAGGTGAGAGATAGTTACTAATGCTTGTAAATGTTTTACATTTTTGTTTTATGTTTTACTTGGCGTCCAAACGAACCCATAATATACTTCACTATTGCATTCACAAGTTTTTAACCCTATGTTTAATCTTTATCATCGGTTTATTTTATTCTATTCTCATTGTAATGCACTTTGTGACTTTGTTTAAAGTTACTATGTAAATTAACTTCACTTTAATACTCTCTGACTTTAATGACTTTTTGTTATATCCCTTCAGGTGGCACTGGCTGAGATATGTGCCCAGTGTGAGCGCTACATTGGCACAGAGGGAGGAGGCATGGACCAGTCCATCTCCTTCCTGGCAGAGAGGGGAACGGTACAGTTACATGAACAACTACGGCATAAGATGTGATTCAGTGTCTGAGGGGATAAATGTCCCCTGATGAGTCAAGTACAGACGTGATATTGTATTGGAAAAATCAACTATACACATAAACTAGATTATACTGAGTTGAGTAATGATCCATGCCATTCAGTTCACATTTGTTTCTTGAGAGTTTTATGTTTTGTTTTGTCTTTTTTTTTCTGTCAGGCAAAGCTGATTGAGTTCCAGCCTCTGCGAGCCACCGATGTCCAGCTCCCGGACGGAGCCGTGTTTGTAATCTCCAACTGCTGCGTGGCGAGCAACAAAGCTGCTTCCTCGCACTTCAACATCCGCGTGGTGGAGTGTCGCATCGCCACTAAGGTACAGACGTGGAAAACAGACGAAGCAGACGTGGAAACATTCTGAACGGGTCGACTCTCTTATCACCCCTCTGGTGATTATTGTGTAACAGAAGCCACAGACGTCACCTTCTTGAAAGTGGTTCACAGGTTAAAAAGTAAAATCCTTAAAAACCTGCGCGTTGTGAAGGGGACATTGAATGAAAAATTAAGTGAAGTTTCCAGTAAGAGTGTACAAGTTTCTTCTTCACCGTTCCATGGCTTTAAATCTTGATTAACATATAATGTTTTGTGAGTAATCATGAAATGGCTCATGTGAAAGACTGATACCATGTGTGTGTGTGTGTGTGTGTGTGTGTGTGTGTGTGTGTGTGTGTGTGTGTGTGTGTGTGTGTGTGTGTGTGTGTGTGTGTGTGTGTGTGTCTGTCCAGATGCTGGCCCGGGCCCGGGGTCTGGACCCCAGCAGGGTGATGAAGCTGTCCCAGGTCCAGGCTGAGCTGAAGGCCAGTCTGGAGGAGATGCAGGCGCTGGTGGAGGAGGTGCTGCACCCGGAGCCGTACAGCCGGGAGGAGGTCTGTGAGACGCTCGGCCTCAGCTCCCAGCAGTTCTCCTCCGAGCTGCTCAGTCCCAACACCCAGCATGGTGAGTCACACCCTGGACCACAGCTTTACGAAGCAGCCTTCAGGTGGAACAGGGGGTGGCACTGTGCTAGGTTGGGCTGAATAATACTGAGAAAAGTCACGATTTTCACAGATATTTTGCAATACCTTACAAATTAGAGATGGTTTATCGTCTGTATGAATCGAACCAGACCGGGTGCTTGACAGGCTCACACGTCTACCTCCTCTTCTCTCTCTTTCTCTCCATCTCTCTCTATCTCTCTCTCCCTATCTTTCTCTCTCTCTCTATCTTTCTCTCTATCTCTCTCCCTTCTCTCTCTCTCTCAGTGACGCACTTCAAGCTGTGGCAGCGGGCGCGCCACATGTACAGCGAGGCTGCCCGCGTGCTGCGCTTCAAGAGCGTGTGTGACTCGGGGGTCGACGGATCCGTCCGGCTGCTGGGAGAGTTGATGAACCAGAGCCATGCCAGCTGCAGGGACCAGTACGAGTGCAGCTGCCCCGAACTGGATCAACTGGTGGACCTCTGCCTGTGAGTCCAGCTGCCCACTCTCACCTCAGTCCCAAATTAGATTTTTTTGTTTTCCCACTTTATGCAGTTTTGAGGAAGTTTTCTCTCTTTTCTAGTTTAGCTCAACACTTGTCATCATTTTAGTGAACCTGCACATCTTTTATTAGGTTTTAACTTCCCTAGTTCTCTGATTTATCACTGAAAACGTAATCATTTTCCCGTTTAGCTTCTGCTATACTTTGAGATTATAGCACGCTAAAAAATTATCAGCACGCTACAGTTATTTGGTGTCTTTTCTAACTGAAGGTGAGAAGGTGAAAAGTTTCCATCCAACCTCAGCAGGTTAACATGGCCTCTGTGTCTCTGTAACTCCTCCTCCTCCTCCTCCTCCTCCTCCTCCTACTCCTCCTCCTCGTCTCAACAGGAAGTCGGGCGCTGTGGGCTCCAGGTTAACGGGTGCCGGCTGGGGTGGCTGTGCTGTCTCCATGGTTCCCGAGGACAAAGTCGAGTCGTTCTTACAAGCTGTGAGGGACTCGTACTACGCCCCTGACCATCGCAGGGCGGCCATGGAGAAACAGAGTCTGTTTGTGTCGAAACCGGGCGGGGGAGCCGCGATCCTCCTCGAGGAGTGAAATAAATCAGTCATGTCTGTTTACACAGCTCTTAAATCAAATCTCTGAGGCGATTTAAGTGCTATTTTTGGGGCAATCCAAAAGTTAAACCTCTGCTGTTACACATTCGGGGACTTAAGGGCCAAACATTAACTAAAGGTAGCTGATGATGATGTTTCTGTTACATGTTTTTTATAATCGGGAATGTTTTTGTGAATCATATGAAACTGAAGGAAAGGGGATAAATTGAATTGTTTTGTTTTGTAAAATCCATCCATCTTTTGTTTGGAAAAAAATGACCATGATGCAGCTAACAAAGAGATGAATGTGCGGAAATACCTTCAGGAGTTCAACGTGTGTGTGAGCCACAGAGAAAACAGGTGGGAGATGGAGGTGAAGGTGGCGGAGCAGGGACCCTGGTCGCCCCGTCCTCCACTCCGTCTGTGGTGAAATATCTGCCAGAGCTGTGACACTGGAGGTTATTAAAGCTCGATCCCACAGCGCTCATCTTTTATTCATTCTGTTTATTTCGGGAGGTAGCAGCGGGCACCGTGTTGGACGCTGTAAAAATCACTCAGAGATGCAGAGTGTGGAAGGCGAGGAGTGATGAATCAGTGTTTTAAATGATTCAAGCCATGCTTTCCCGATGAACACATTCTTTCGGGTGTTCTGAAAGTCCTGAAAACCTGTCGGATATCGGCTGAAAGAGACAGATGAGTATCTATAACAGGAACCATACAAGGCACGGCACAGAGGAAGAAGGTCTCAGAGTGACTGATGATGGCATTACGCTCCATATTTGAGGTTTTTCAGGTGATTCGGTTGTGCTTGTTAACGTTCAGTATCTTTCAGACATACTTAGCACTTTCTAGGTTGGGAAGTTTCTGCGCATAGGGTTTACACTTGGTGATTTATGATACAGACTGTTCAGCTTTGGGCACTGAAATGTCGCAGTCTTTCTTCATTTGTCAGAAATAACATCAAAAAGGTCCAATATGGAGTAGATGTCAGAGTAATTCAGCAACTCATGCATGACATTGCATTTTTATCGCAAAATATACCTGTGGTCAAAGTGAGTCTGCACAGTCTTCATGCAGGTTAGGTTGTAGGATGAAGATTAAAAAAAACCCTCAATTTGGAATGGTTCCTCTACGTTAATCATAGTGTAGATCGACATTTTAACAATCCTCATGTCCGCATGATTCACACAATAAAAAATGAGGTCAGCTTGTGTCACTGGATCTGAGCAGAAACTCAGCCAACATGACGGGGACACACACACACACACACACCTTGTGCTTGGTCTGAGGGATCCAGGAGGGTGGTGTGTGTGTGTGTGTGTGGGTGGGTGGGGAAGTGGGGAAGTGTGGGGTTCAACTCGGTCTGTGTGCTGTCGCTCTAGTTTCTGTGTGCTGTCCCTCCTGTGGTTTCCTCCGAGGTGCAGCACACCTCGTTTTTCCTCTTCAGTACGTTTTCGATCCAGGTGGAGCTGTGCGCGGCCCTGCCGGGCGACCCGGCCGGCGACGTCGTGCTCCTCCTCATGTTCTTGCCGGACGTTATCAGCTCTCCGTAGCCCTGCTGGTGGGAGAAGGCGTAGGCAGAGCGGCGGGAACTGGTCCTACGGACTCGCCTCAGGTTCTGCTCCTGAGGTCTGGCCTTCTTCCTGCTCAGCTGGAGGTGCCGGATCTGTCAATGCAATTCACCTTAGTTAAGTGTCAGTGCATGTGCATGTAGCAACCCTGAAAGTAGGGCAGCTGATCAAATAATGCAAATAATGGAAAATATTCTCATTTAAGAAGCTGAGAAATATTGCATATACTTGCTAGATGCTAATTGATTGTTAAAATAGCCACTAATTTTGTTATTTGTGGCTTTTAGTTGGTTAATCATGTTGGGTGCTGGGTGCTCGAACAAACATTTCCATGTACGTAATACATGGAGACTGTCGCACCTTATCTGTGAGAGTTGGGAAGAGGTGGACTCTGAGGAAGCTGACTGTAAGTCCCGGCACCACACACACCACCGTGGTGAGCAGGACCACCAGCCACACACTCTTCTCTGACAGGCAGTTTTGTGCTGTGCCTGAGGACACACACACGCGCACACACACACACACACATCTAAGCTTCACACATGTTCATATCTATTTCTCAACTTGGCTCTGTGGGAACCAAACTTACCTACAAATGGGAAATAACTTGGGAAAAGGCCGAATATGCCATCGCTCTGCATTGCAAACAGTATGGCGAAGTAGATGGTGAGGCTGCCCCAGGTGAACAGGTGATTGACGGCTGTCCAGTAGTGTTTGTTGAGTCCGATCTGCAACACGTATACACACACACACACACTGTGACATACCTCTCTATTCTGTATCTATTCTCTCTATTCTATTGTCTTTCTAGCTGTGACTACCAGTCCACCATTTTGCCTTTATTTTCACTGATTTAAATATAATTACTTCATTTCCACCCTTGATTTTTCGTCTTGTGGTGACTCAGATCTGGATCAGAACAGTCACACTTGTTCGCCCCACTGATCCGCTCGGTTATTTCTGTCCGTTTGGTTCTCTTACCTGAACACTCACCACAATCACCAAGGACGTCGCTATGGTGACGGCAAAGGCCTGCTGGTCGGAGAAGTGGGAGCCGTCCTCCTTCACCATGACGGAGAAGGCTCCGAACGGGATGAAGAACAGCAGGAAGGAGGTGGCCATGCCCTGCAGCGTGCACAGGAAGAACTGCCGCTTGTTGAAGAGGAGGTTCTGCTGGCCCGGTTTGTACAGGCCCGGGTAGCGCAGGCTGTTCTGGTCATTGACGTCCTTCAGGAAAACACACATTGCAAAGCAAGGTAAACAGAGCCAGGTTTAGTCGTATAGCATCAAGGATATTCACAAGGTGCCTCACAGAGGCAAGGAGGATATGCTGGACAGACTGAGAAGTTAAAGTCAGTTAAAAGATAAACTGTAGACATTAAAATGCAATTTAAAATCCACAAAATAAACAGAAAGCTGTGAAGTGGTTCAAATTGGCACTATAGGAAAGAGCGTTAAAAGTGTACAGGTGTCGACTGTGTGTTCAGTAGAATATAACACAGCAAAGCTGGTCAATAACTATTAATCATCATGCAGTGTACACGTATGCTTTAATATGACACACCTGGTCAAAGAGCCCCATCGCCAGCACGGGTAGAGACGTATACACGATATTGAAGAGTGTGATGAACCACTGGTCGTACACAGTCTGTGGACAGAGGGCATATGAATATGAAGCGTGATTTAAAATGGTTACGTGAGCTATTAAACTGGTCCCATTTCAGAAATAAGTCACAGTGAACCCACAAAAGGCCGTCGCCCACTCATTCCCTACACGCGGTGTGAGGTCCCAGTTTTCTCACCTGGGCTGAGAAGCCGCAGAAGAAGCCGTACCAGAAGTGAACCAGCGTGAAGGCAAAGTTCTTGTAGAAGAAGTAGCACAAGAAGTTGCACATGCGAAAGTAGGACCAGCGTCCGTGCACCAGCAGGAGGCGCTGCAGGTAGCGGAACTGGGCGAAGGAGTAATCCGAGGCCAGCACGGCCTGCATCCCCTCCTGACCACTGATGCCGACCCCGATGTGAGCGGCTGAGGAGGAGACACACACAGAGGATGGCTGACAGGTCCAACATGAAATATGAACTGTGATACACACACATGTGTGAAGTCTGTGAACTTCTGGAAACCAGGTGAATCAACTTAAATGAAAAGCCTCAGTGAAGGTTCAATGAGACAATGACAGAAATAGTAGCAGAATATCCGTCTTTTATCTTACTGGGCATAAAAATTTCTCTTTGTCTTCAGTCTCTTGATGGTGACATATGAGATATGTCCACCTCACACTTTTATGCAAATGAACCAATTAACAAATGAAAGCTGATATACCGCATGCCAGACTCTCAGGTTTTACGAGGCAGAGTGTTTCTTAATTTCCCTGGGGATAAATAAGGTCTACGTCTCTCTCTAGCTGCGGCGAGGCTCACTCTTGATCATGCTGACGTCATTGGCTCCGTCTCCCACGGCCAGCGTCACCGCCCGCCTGCGCCGCTTCACCAGCTCCACCACCTGGGCCTTCTGCAGGGGCGTCACCCTGCAGCAGATCACCGTCTTACACAGGCAGGCCAGGTCCAGGAAGACCAGCTCCAGCTGCGGCTCCAGAGCGTGAGCCTAGAGAAGTAACCAACACACGTGAATGAATGGTTGAGTATTAGTTCTTGTCCTCTGGTGGTAACATAGAAGCAATGGGAAGTTGGTTTCATGTGATTTTTCCATATGCTGTAGGTGGGCATGTTTCGGTCATTTCTGCACAGATCTGGCATCCTTGCATAATGACTGATTGTCTTGCCTGCTACTCGTGAATGATCCCGTAACTTTGAGCTCCTTGCCAAATGGCAGAGCTCAGCAATGTTTTCCAAAATGAAGTGGTAAATGGAGCGATACATGGAGTGTGTAACCATCCAGCCTCATAAGGCATGTTTGAAGGAAGTTTGATTGATTTTGATTTTGATTTGATTTGACTGTTTGATTTGCCGATTATCAGCTGCCGTTCCAATATCAGAAAATGTATATGTGAATGAAAATGTGATGCTTTTGGACCTGCTGATCATCTATGGCCAGAAATCATTGTTCAACAAAGCAAAGATAAAAGGATCTCTTCTTCTTCTTCATTTCTTCAGGTCTCCTTTAAACTTGTCATTAAACCTGTCGTAAAGCCGCCCCCCTGCAGGGCCAGCGTCTCCGCACACGGCTCCCCTGTGAGGAAATGGATGCTAATGAGAAGCTGCAGCAGAGCCGAGGACCCTCAGAGCTCAGGAGCTCAGAGCTCATTACTCACTGGCCACAGTCAGCAAACAGCGGGAGATAAAAACCTTCGAGTCAGCAGCAGAAACACGACCAGTGTTTAACAGAGACAACGTTGCCGGGCTTCCAATCCAAACAGTGGACAAAGTGGAAGAAACAATCCGAGCGTCCTACCAAACTGTGTCCACTGATGACCAGGGCGTACTCTGCGATGATGGTTTCCTCAAACACTGGATCGTCTACAATCATCTCGGTCTTCTCCACGTCTGCAGTGCTTCCCACCCGACTCAGGCCCAGGATGTGCTCCTTAGCACTCCTGATGAGACAGTAAACATGAAAAACATGAAGTGTGAATGTGTTCACATTCACTCTGAACATGATTTGACAGAACGATAGGAGTCACAGCATCACCTTTTCTAGCAGGAAAGGAAACATTTTTTTCCGTATATTTTCCTTTTTATTGAGGGGAAAAAAAAACACATGTAGTTTATAGTTCTATGTGTGTGAATTGCTCCTCACTGGGCTCCCTGTCAGATGAGGAATGAGGTTATGTTTCAAAGTACATTTAGAAGAACTTTGTTTACCCCATTTCTCATTTCCCAGCATCTCACAAAGCTTGATACGTAATATATAGTCATTATTCATTCATTATTCATTTTTATGCTGACTTGCCTGGTAAGATGAAGGTAAAACCTTCACCTATCTCACATTGGATACGTGTGGTGAGAAAAGACTGCTGTGAAGTGCTCAAAAACGATATGAACATTTCAGACATGTTTTCTACATTTAGCTGTTATTTCATTCATACATTCCACTACTGTAAACCTATTACAAGCACCAATGCAGTTTCCCCATGAATGTAGGTGTGTTTTCACAAGAGATTTAAGATTTTTCAAAAATACTTGTCTCAGCAAATACTTTTATACAGGGCTCTACAAAAACATGCTTCATTACAGCTGAGATTGTCCTGAACAATTTCATATATAACACTTGGGTATTCTCTTTTTTGCAAGGTCCTAATTTGGGTATATATGTAAAAACGAGAGAACACCTTAGACTTGTTATTTGTTTTTCTGCGTGTATCTCTGAGGGTCACCTGAGCCGCTGCTGCACCTCGGGCATGGTGTGGCCGGAGATGATGAACACCTCGTTCATGTCGTCTCGCAGCATATTGCAGGAGTAGCCGATGTTCATCGCCGTCTCTGAAAGGTTTCACATCGTTCACGTCTCTGGAGATTTGCAATGCCGTATCTGCTCATTCAGCCGGATTACGTTACCGAGTTTGTCTCCGGTGAGGACCCAGATCTTGATGTCGGCCAGGTTGAGGCGGGCGATGGTTTCCGGGACTCCCTCCTGGAGTTTGTCCTCGATGGCCGTGGCCCCGAGAAGCTGGGAGCAGACAGACGTTAAGCTGCAGAGCCTCTAACAGGTCCCATCAACCACAAACCACCCAGACACAGTTAACACGTTAACGCTACCGTCAAGCCCAGCTCGATCTCCTCGTAGAGAGCGGCCAGACGATCCTCTCGGTTCTCGATCTCCGTGCTGGCGAACAGGAGCTTCTTCATCCAAACGTCAAAATCATCCTCATCGAGGTCTTTGTAGGCCAGAGCCAATGTTCGAAGCCCTTCCCCGGCAAATTCCTGCACAGACAATCACAACACTTTGAATGCTTTTACTTCAGTACTTACTTTTGCACTTTTCTGTTAAGACAAACATGATCCACACCCATTTGTCTTCGACATCTTGATGAAACTATGAAACTGTCAACAACCATTCGATCCACTCTGCACCAGCTGCTGCAGGAGTCTGTAAGCAATGTGTATGTCCTCAGTAGCGTTGTGTGGTTTATTGATTTTCCTGAGACTATAAATACAGTAGGGATGCATGGTGCACTTTGGAGTAAAGTGCACTTGAGTCCACTTGAATTACACTCACACTGAGGTGCTCTGAGGTAGCGTGCATGAGGTCCTCGCAGGACGGATCCAGACGGTCGAAGATTATTGTGTCGGCTCCTTTGGAGTAGAGTTTAATCTGGCCCAGTGGAGTTCTCACTGGAAAACAGTGGAACAACACAACATGGCCTCTTAGGATTAAATCCCACTTGTATATGGGTGAGAAACACCAGATACATAAACTGACACATAACTCCATGCAACTCGGAAGAAAATAAGGTTTTTTACAGATTTCTGCAGCTTTTATCATAGAACTGCCTCTGATCCATGTAAGTAATGACTGCACAGAGTTTTCTCTGTATACTGAAGTTGCTGTTATGAGTGAAGCCCTAACCAATGACACTCATTCTCTTGCGCACGTTGTTGAAGTCCAGGATGGCCAGCAGCTCGTAGGTGACGGCTCGACCCATCTCGTACACCGTCACCGTCTCAGGGGTTCGAGCCCGGAAGACGAAGCCAAAGTTTCGTGCCGCAGTGACCAAAGCGCCCTCGTCTGGGGACTGGGCCTGGTAGAGCAACCGCCCTGCGGGTTCACAGAGACAAGGACTGTCAGAAAATTCAATTCAGCTCGGTCTAAGTAGATCCAGATTCAAGGAGCACTGAGCAGTTGGAAGAACAGACCAACTAAGTAGTGAGAATAAGAATGTAAAAAGAGGAAAATTAGATGCTGATAATATGCAAATATGCTTTGTATACAGAATGCATATAAATCTCTGTTAAATTGACATACTATACAATTCAATAGCATAGATCTGCATATTTAGTGTACTGTAAATGATTGTAAAACAGGCATTTGCACATTCTGTAAACACACAACTCTATTTTACCCTCGCTCTTCTCCTCCGGCATGACGGTGTGGCACAGAGCGAGCAGCCTGAAGAACTCGTGGGCCGCCGGATCCTCCAGCTTAACGGCCTCCACTAGGCTGGCGTCATAAAACTTGAACCGCCTGTCGTAGAGAGGGTTGAAGGAGAAGTCCACGCCAGCCGTCTTCTGAGAGGACACGGACCAACAGCGTAATCGTTATTGTAATCGTTACGGTTATCATGTTACAGAGGTGTGCGTCGATGCTGGTTCAGATGTACCTCTGTGATTTCCACCTTCTGGTCCAACTCATTGTAGACATCGCCTGAGATGAAAAGAGGAGAGACTGTTGTGACTTATAACACCCCCACTGTTGTTCAGTTCTAGTTGATTCTAGTCATTAAATCCAAACAACTAGAATGAATACAACCACTGTGATCTTACAACTCCCATATCGTCATGGTTACTAAAGTAGCATTATAATGATCAGAGAGAGCTCATAGATACCATAATTGAGTGAAATCAGAGCTTGTTATTAAGCATTTCTTCTTCGATAGACATACAATCTGAATGAGAAAGTTCTCTGTCTCCGATCTGTCTATTCCACTAATTATTCATTAATTATTCATATGTCTATCTATAGCTGTCTATCGTGGTTTCATCGCAGTTCGCGCTCCCCACCATAAGTCTTTCCATTGATAGAGCACTTGCTGAACACCATGATGTTCTGGGTCAGGGTTCCCGTCTTGTCGGTGAAGATGAACTCCACCTGTCCCAGCTCCTCGTTCAGGGTGGTGGTGCGAGCCTCGGCCGCGGCGTCCGTCTGGCTGTGGTACATCCTCCGGTCCCAGTTGATGAAGTAACTGTGGCCGAGCCGCAAGACCTCCACGCTAAGAGGGACAGAGGAGCCACCAGGAACCACAGAGAATCACCATGTTGAGGTGTGAAGCTAAATTCTTACCAAAACCTTGTGCGGGGGATGTTGGTCTTTACCTGACATACAGGGAGATGGGCACCACCGTGTTGAGGATGATGACGTAGGACCAGAAGGTGAGGAAGCCGGACAAAACGGCACTGCTCTGGACTTCATCCCGTGGCAGAAACACCTGGAAGTTTCTGCCGACCCAGCTCTCCCACACCGTGTTCCCAACAGCCAAGATAACTCCCATACAAATGAGGAAGGCGAAGATCTGAAATGCAGATCACTCGGAACGATGAGTTTGTCTCTCTGTTATCTATAAAATAACAGGGTTTGTTGAGCAGTGACAAAAAAAACACAAAACAATGCTATACAATACTATTCATCAAACAGCGTACCCACAGAACCAGCGTGTTCATCAGCTTGTCGATGCTCGTCCTCTTGAACGTCGTTCGGCCGCAGTTCTGCATCAGTTTGGTCTGCAGCCCTGTTGGATGAAGGAAAAGGACATTCACAGGAGGGTTTACGAGCTGGTTTACAGAAAAACATAGGGAAATACAACGCTGTGGCTAATGGATGTGGTGAATTAGAGCATCAAAATGAATATAAAAAGCCGTACCGGCAAAAATAACCATTCCAAAGCACCACTCAGTGTTTCTGAGCACACAGCCTCGCAGCAGCATTTTCCCATTATCCAGAGGGTACTTATCGTCTCTCCAGAACAACGTTCCAGTAAATTTATCCAGTTTGTTGTTGGGTGGTTCACAAATGACTTCTCCTGGGGGACAAAGCGCATGACAGCAGAGGTGTGTTCACACAGCGGGACGAGCCCATCCTTTCTGAAGTCACTGAAATCTGTCAAACCCGCCTCGTCTCACCGTCAAAGTCCGCCAGCTTCGTCACATCTCCCAGATCTGAGGTGACAGTCAAAGCCTGACGGACTTTCAAGTTCGTCTCTCTGAGTGAGTTACAGACATGGAGCAGAAGATCGTTTTTTAAGGGAAATCGCTTCAGTTGGAAACCTGGCTCAATCATTCAGTTTCTTACCCGTCCAGCTCTGCAGTCTCGATGTAGCACAGTCCGCAGGGCTCGCTGCTGCAGAGCAGGAGGACGTCAGCCTGCACGACAGAACAAAGTGAAAGCCTCTGTGATCAGTCAATCTCTGCCCCGCACAACCTGATAGCTCTGTTAATTTAGCTGTTTTTTTCTTTGGATTGCTGCCATGTTAATCTATAATGCAGTAGGATGAGGACTCGACGAATATGTCAGAATTGTAAATATATGACAGAAGAGATAAAGAAGAGTTTTTTTGAACAAGGTGTTGTATGAAGTTATGTAAAGTATTGTAATACTTCGAAGGGATTTTTCTTGCAATGATGGGCAAATAAACGAGTAAAGCATGAGCTCCCAGAGGAAAGCTTCCTGTCCTCCTTTCTCCCTTTCATATCCGAAGACAACAGAATTAAAGAGGTTAAACCATCTAATGAGAGCTAAAAGAGTGTACTCACAGCAACAAACTGATTATTCTCTAACTTGATGATGTCTCCCACTCGAACGTTCATCCATTTCTCATTCTGCAAACTTGGAGATGAGAACTCATAACTACATGACGTCCGTTTACACACCAGGTGATTGTGCTCTGAGGAGGTTCGCTACCTTCCTCTGATGAGGACCTGAGACTGCCGGTTGTTGACCTGCTGGTCGCTCCTGTGTCTGAACTAAAATGGAAGAGGGGAAAAAAAAGAGGTGTATGGTTTTTACCATCTGCGAGGATCAGAAGAGGAGAGAAACATTCAGAGGAGCTTCACCAACGTAGTCGTCTGTGGCATCCTTAACGGCCGTGATCGCCAGCACCAGCACCAAAGGCACAAAGGTTGTGAACCAGGACAGAGAGGAGATCTGTGGAATTAACTGAGGAGCAGGGAGACAAGTTACCTAAATCAGTGTCTTACAAACCACATTTGTTTTAGCTTTGCTGAATAACAATATTCCATTCCTGGCTAAAGATGTACTGCAAAAACGTAATCAAACACACATTTACATACAAATTTCTCATTTGAAATGCAACTGAAATATGAGGCAAGGCTGAACAGAGACAGAATGCCATGTAAATACAGCACACATAAATGTTATGCAACTCATCATAATCCCACGCCTCCAAAATAGTACTGTAAAAGGGCTTGTAACACAATCTGTGGCATTGTTGATGAAGCCAATATTCCATAGCAAGCAAGAATAAACTCCATTCAGCCATTTTAGCTCCCCTTTCAATCAAATACGCACTCACAGACCCCGTTACCTGCAGTATCAGCAGCACCACAAAGTATGCGTTAGCCACTCTCTGGAACTGCTCGAACAGGTTGATGGGCAGGAAGGTGAGGACGTTGTACTTTGAGGTCTTGATGTGATTGTCCTGCAGAACCACAAAGTGGGGGACTGACATAAGAGCACGGAGGGTAAACTAATGCTAATATCACCCTGAGGTCTACTCACAGCGTAAAGGAACTTGTCATTGTAGTCGGGTGCGTTGGCTTTCACACGCCGTTCCTTCTCTGCGCACACACGACACACGTTAATCAAACATGACAGTTCACTGTGGCGGGACATAAGGAAATATATTATCACTGTGCTCCAGTATACTTTGTTTTTACTGTTTTGAGATCACATACGTCTAGTGTCTTGGTTTTACACTTTGCAAACTCACTTGCTAATATGGACCCCAAACACACACAATGAAACTAGCTAATACCATGTTTTAATCGCATATATATTCACTTTGTTGCAAAAATGTATATTAGAAAGTGCTGACTATTAAGTCTGACATGTTAATTCATTGGTTTGCTGTGTTTAGGATTAGCATTTTTACCCGTCTTTATGGTAAGCCAAGCTAAACTGAACTGACCTTGGTTTCATACACTGGGTCAGATGTGGGAGAGGAACCATGCCTGGGTATTCATATAAAGCTATCCCAAGATGTTTCAATATTAAGGCACTCTACGGTTCACTACAGTTCTTCGAGCCGGTTTAGTGACCCATGGGAGATGTATTCACATCATAACAGATATCGGTCAACAACAACAACATCAGAGAACCATTTCTGAGAGCACTCAGACTCGTAGCTTCCAGCCAAGGTTAAATCATTGCTGAATTATGCATTACACATATGTGCAGGGCTGCAACGGGAGAACGGGATATACCTCCTCACACGACAGACGGGCCATGTCCCGCTATCGCTTACTGTGACAATAAATAATTGAGCAGGGCTTTTGTTGGTCTGTCGCTTTGCTCGACTTAAACATTTCATTAGAAGACGTCTCAGTGCAAACCTTTTTCAGTTGCATTAGCTCTGTTTTTGTTTTATTCATGGGCCTTTGTCTGAGAGAGCTTTTTAGCTTTTTTTTATTTTCCAGGATCTTCCAAGCTTTTCCAATCACACACAAATTATTTGCAACTGCTTCAGGAAATCATCCAGACCGTATTTCTCAAGAGTCTAATATCCGTACAGGAAGCTTTTAGGTTTTCAGTTTCAGCTGCTACAGGATGGCTTTGCCAAACAAATGATACAATAACACAGATATATCTTGTTATGTCCCTGCCCACAGGGGTTGTCTCACTCGCCCTGTGTGTGTGTGTGTGTGTGTGTGTGTGTGTGTGTGTGTGTGTGTGTGTGTGTGTGTGTGTGTGGCCTACACTGATCACAGGAGGCTTCGAATGACAAACATATGCACACTAACATACTGAAAACACAAAAACACACACAGTGTGAGTGTGTCATTTTACCCCTCTGAGCCAGTGGTCTGCCCCAGGGCCAGATGAGGCCAACACATGAGGAAATATGTGAGGATAGTGAACAACTCAATCTACACCACAGTGTTTGCAGAACAAAAACAAAACACAATGCTACAATTTCCACTTCTATCTTCTATTTTTTTCTCTAGTTTCCCGCACAGTGCCAACAATCCACGTCTCTCACCAATAGGAGTTTTTCTCCTCCAGAATGCCATCTTCTCCAGGGACCTCCCGAGAGTTTCCCTAAATGACAGGACAATATCAGCAGTGGGAGGGAGTGAGTAAGTACTTTTATTAAAGTACCAGGGTGATTAGCACTATATCACATAGGCCTTTCTGTGTCGAGTCTGCATGTTGTCCCCTGACTGGGTTTTTTTTCCTGGTACTACAGTTCCAACCCACAGTCTAAAAAGTATGTTTGGGTTGACTGGAAACTGGTGGTGAATGGTGTGCGTGCGTCCTGTGATGGGCTAGGGACCTGTGCAGAGTTTATTCCCTTTGTCCTACAGTATGTGAACTGGACATAGGCATCGGCAGACCCTCAACACCTCTGCAGCACAAAGCACAAAGCAGGTAAGACAATAGACGAATGGATATGTTCAGTTCAGTGCTGCATCTTATCTAAACACCTCAGATTTCAGGGAGAATTTAAAGGGTGTTTTTTATTATTATTGCTATTATTATTATTATTATTATTATTATTATTTATCCAGCTTATTTATATAAAAATCAACAACATGATGAAAATGTGATATGCATTGTTTACATCCATGATATCCACTACGATAAAAATGACCTTGTTGACTGACAAAAGCAATAAAGTTATAGTTACACATGAATACATCAGTAATATAGCATTTACATTTACCCTTCTCATTGTCATTGTCTAACAAACAGAAAAAAAACATTCAATCTCCATCACAACAGACTAGTATATAACACACAGGGTGCAGGTTAGCATATGATTTGATGATAACACTTCAATATGAAGGATGTGAGCCAGCTTATAGAGGAGTCAGCGGTGCAGAAGGTGGAGAACTGAGTCAGACTCACATCTCAAGCAACCAACACATCAGAGACTCCACATACAGTCGTACAGTATGCCTTCTCTGTTCTTTAGAGAGCATCTGTAGGTGTAGAGCTGCTGTGAGTCCTCTGAGTCTCCTGAGCAGAAAACCCCACGAGGAGAAGAGAAGCCACAAACAAGCTCTGTGCTTCTTTAAGTTGAGGTACAACAGCAGCCTGGATGTGAGGCTGCTGTAATGCGACTCCCTGATGGATGGATAGAGGGATGGATGGATAGATGGATGAATTGATGGAAGGATGGATGATTCCTCACCTTGCACAACTTGCACCCAGGCGCGATCCTGTGTTGTCGCCATGTATGCTGTCAGAGAGTATTGATCTCCAGGCTCCACATTCCTCCGATTTATCCGCAGCAGAGGTCTCCAGTTATTCTCCTCCTGCAGCCACACAGAGGGGACCAGACCTGGGCGGACTCATGCGGATGGAGAGCGGAGAGACGAGGAGGAGGAAGAGGAGGAAGAGGAAGACTGCAGATGGTGTGGAGGTGGTGCAGGTGTGGGCTGAGAGACGCGCACTGAGACCACACACACCGTCTCTTAAGGAGTGTGTGTGTGTGTGTGTGTGTGTGTGTGTGTGTCTGTGTGTGTGCTAGCTCGCTCGCTCTGTTTTCGCATCTCTGTCGTACATTCTCGACAGGTGATACTGGAACTGATGGATTATTGCACATACTTTGAGAAAATTTAAATAAAAAGAAATATATAAAGTGTATGTCCTCTCCAAGCCATAAAACTTACTACACTACAATGAAGACGTTTATTTTGAAGGCTGGCATGGATTATTCCAGACTTTTTCAAAAAATTCTTCTCGCTTTTTGTGCACATGTGTGGTTTGATTTATCGTATCATCGGATTGTTTTGTTTTATGATAACTTCTCCCTATGGATTCAGATGTATTCAGTTTCTATCAATTTAACGGATGAATACGAAGCAGATGATGCATGGTCGTGCTTTATTATGTGGTTACAGTGTCCCCTGTCGGTGAATTAAGTCAGAACTCATTGCAGGGATGGACTTGTGTCTTCAGACTCATTTAACGCTTTTCAATATTTTGTTTGTTTGTTTTTCTAATTTTTTGCATTAATATCTCTCTGTTTGCATTATCATTGAGGTTGTTGTGGGAGGCACAGAACCAAACCCCCTTGGTGATTTTGGATTATTCCAACAGAAGTTGAAAAGTTAATTGGGCTCCTCTGCCAATTTTACGGTTTGCAGTCTGTGTCAGACTTTGACGGTAATGACCATGATGACCGCATCCTCTTTTCAACAGAACAAAAATTAAAATCACATCTTGACTGTGAACATGCTACCAATGGCTGACCTACAGAAGAAAATCATGCATCTGAAGTTTTCTTGACATTTAATTCCAGATTTAAGCAGGTTTCTACATAAAGTACACAAGAAATTATAAGGGAAATAGAATGTTGCACCAGAGAAAAATCCTATCCTGTGTAGGATAGAAGTCACATTAAGAGATGTATCTTGTAAAAGCAACACTGAGAACGCTTTGAGAACCAATTCACTAAAGATATGAAAAACTCTCAGATCTAGAGGAGTTTTAAATGAGATGGAAATTAACTAGCTTCATAAAGTTTGGGCCGATTAACTTTTTACACCGAGTTCACGGTGCTAGTTTCTGATTGGTCGAGCCGAACAGGGGGCGGGGCCGACGTCACAGTTGAGCTGGACACCGCTCACACACGTGTGCACGTCAGGACAGAGGTGACAGAGGAAAACAGGTGGCGAGCAAGGGTCGAGGTAAGCAGCAACAGCAGCACTCGAGTTGTAATGAGAAAAGTCAAGGCGGACACTGGATTTTATCACCTGTCTACGAGTCATTTGTTACAATCCAGAATATGTCGATGATTAGAAGCAGCATTGATTGTTTTAGATATTATTTTTGTGCAGCGTCAAATACTTTCTCTCAGGCTGCGAAGTTCAAAGATGCACTTTTCACGTGTTAACTACAAGAAATATTACGGATTGATATTATCTTCAGCTTTTTTAGGCTTGATGTATAAACCAGTTTTATTGTCTGTGCTGTGTGTCAGAAAAAGAACCTCACTTTAAGTTTATGTAAAGTCTTTGCTACTTTACCATGCCATTATTAATTTACCATGACCATGCTTTTTTTTATCCATGTGAAACAAGATTGAACCCTGGGAAGTTAACCAGTAACATCAGCACTGCCAAGATAACATTCAACACCAGCAAGAGAGATACAGTATATGCGAGAGAGAGAGTGAGAGACCCTGTGTGTCAGTTCAGATGGGACTGCCACTCTTATTTGCAGGTGGAGGAGATTTGCTTTTTGCTGGTGCAAAACACTGCAAAATACTGTTTCCTCTTCTGCTATGGGGTGTGTGGGGACGAGCTTGAGCTCGGGCCTGCTATTTGTTGCTTTCTAACACCAAGGCCGTGGCACGACTAGTTCCACGGGTTGCATTTTTGTCAACTTTGGCTGCGATGCAGCTGTGTAAACAGGCTGATTTTGATATGTCTCTCTCATGCAATCATGTTGATTGCATCCTCTTGTGTTTTCACTCATGTGAAGCAGTGGATGCTTGTGGTATAGACTTCTATGTTGATGTCTGTGGTGTCCATTTATACAAACTCCTTTTTAGAGGCACTTTGAACTCTGCACACAGACCACTCATGAAACAGGGTGAATAAAATGGTGCTGACAGTATTTGAAAACCACAAGCCCTTTGCCCATGCCAGGAGGTCATGCACACAACCACAAATACCCACACAAACATGCACATATACTTCTCAGGGTTATAGGAGAGACAGAGAGAGGGCATGGAGGGGGAATTGTGACTGTACCAATGACAGATAAATAAAAATGGCTTTGCAGATAAACAGATTGCAGTTCAGGCATGTGCTATCAGGTAAAACCACAACGATGATCTACAACAGTTGAGGTGATGATATAAACAAAGATGTATATAACCCACCACTGACCTGACTGACTCATCCCTGTGAAAGCAGTGATGTCCTGCCTCTAATAATCATGTGCAGAGGCAGAGCTGCGAAATGGGAAGCGCAGGTTGTTGAGAGATTTGATTCCCAACCTGAACCGACCTGACGTGGGTGTCGTTCAGACGCAGCATGGCGGCACTGAGGGGCCTGAGGCGGAGCCTCCCCGTGGGCACATCTGTCTGTCACCTCCACATCACGTGCCGTGCCTCGGCTAAGCTGCATTACAAGATGCTGGTCCTGGGAGGAGGGAGTGGAGGCATCACCATGAGCGCGCGGATGAAGAGGATGATGGGGGCGGAGAACGTGGCCGTGGTGGAGCCCAGTGAGGCGAGGATACAAGACATGATGAGATCCATCCCCTGTGAGACATTTCCCTACAAAGCTGACTCCTCTTTTTTCCCTCTGCCTCTTCAGATGCACTACTATCAGCCAATATGGACTCTGGTTGGCGCGGGAGCAAAGAGCGTGGCCTCATCGGGCCGATCCACAGCGAGCGTGATGCCGTCCGGAGTGAAGTGGGTTAAATCTAAAGTTCAGGAAATAAACCCAGACACAAACACTGTCCGCACAGAAGATGGGACCGAAGTATGCTTACCTGTTTAAGTTGTTAAAAAAGCAGATTTTTCTGAATTGTTTGCATCCACTCCCCCTCAGAGGCTCTGTGTCATTACAGATCTCGTATGAGTACTTGATTGTGGCACTTGGCTTACAACTCCATTATGAGAAGGTGAAGTAAATCTGTGTTCATCCATTCATTCATTATCTGACCTGCTTTTGACTGCAATGTCACAGCACTGGAGCCTAAGTCCAACACATTTCATGTGATAGTTGGAAGTACAACATGGACAGGTCTTCAGTCCATCACAGGACACACTTAGGGATGAAACGATTGTGATTCGATATGATTTGCATTACTGGGGTCATGATACTATTTGTTCATGATTTCACAGAATGAGACCGAAGACAACTTATGGCTGATCATTTTTCAAACAAAATATACAAAATAATGTAGTCTGGTCTTATCTTTTCTCTATCCCTTTTATTTCTCTCTATATCTGTCTATTTCTGTCTATATCTTCGCTATATTCAAGTCAACATTAGATTGCACCCCTCAGTTTAACAAGAGTATTGCCATTCATTTTAACTTCATTCTAACCTCAACTATCACCTTTATTTGAATTGTTACATCTGAAACAATATTCGAAAACCATAATGCATCTACAGTGGACTGTGTAACTGGTGTAACTGTGGGATGTTTCCAGTTTAAAAAATTAATATGATCTGGTCAATTTGTTGTAAATCCCCGTAAACTCTTTCCTCTGTGCAGATCAAGGGTCTACCAGAGGCATTCGAACATCCAAAGATCGGGTCCAACTACTCCGTCCAAACTGTGGAGAAAACATGGAAAGCACTGCAGAACTTCAAAGAGGGCAACGCTGTGTTCACGTTCCCAAATACTCCAATAAAATGTCCTGGAGCCCCGCAGAAGATCATGTACCTCTCTGACGCCTTCCTCAGGAAGGTACTGAAATGAGGGAGGGTGAGGGGACGATCCATGTTTTGACACTATCAAAAGTGTCGTTTCACAGACGTGAAACGAAAACTTTCTTTGTTTTTACCACAGACAGGAAAAAGAGCCAAGGCCAATGTGATTTACAACACATCCCTCCCCGTACTCTTTGCGGTAAAGAAATATGCTGACTCACTGTGGGACATAGTGAAACAGCGGGACTTACAAGTGAACCTGAGGCAAAATCTGATAGAAGTGCGGGCAGACAAGCAGGAAGCCGTGTTCGAGAACCTCGACAAACCGGGCGAAACCAAAGTGGTCGAGGTACAAAAGTAATTTGAAGTTATTTTCTATGCATCTAAATAAGTTAATTTTTAATAACTGAGTTTTTCTTTTTTTTCTGAAAGAAATCTCTAGTGACTAAATTTCACTCTTTTGCCTACCAGTATGAGATGCTTCACGTCACGCCGCCTATGGGTCCGAACGATGCCATTAGAAGCAGCGCGCTGGCCGACGAGGTGGGCTGGTTGGACGTAAACAAAGAAACCCTCCAACATAAGAGATACCCAAATGTGTTTGGAATCGGAGACTGCACCAACCTGCCCACTGCCAGAACAGCTGCTGCAGTCGGTAGGTGATTCTTATCTACCACAGCTCTGTGTGTGTGTGTGTGTGTGTGTGTGTGTGTGTGTGTGTGTGTGTGTGTGTGTATGTGTGACCTCAGATTTCTGAATGGAGGAGATGGACTGTGGGAAGAGACTGAAGGAGTAAGTGGGAGGAGTTAGATTTAACCAGCCATGGTTAAAGCAGCAGATTGTATCCACCTGCAGTCTGGCCCCTGTCTGACCTGTTTTTCAAGGACTAAATTAAAGGAAAAAATAAAAATTAAATCAAACCTCTGAGGAATCGGTCTTGCTTGTACTTGCTGTACACCATCTTACCAGAGGTCTCATCCTGAAAGTAGCAATAAATACCAACAAAACCCTCCACTAGCTAGTACATTCAGTGCAACCTCAATGAGGCCCCTAGTGATGAAGCGCTAGTTTCCTAATACAAAAGGACACATTGTCAAAATTTACTTCTAAAAGTGCAAGAATTAGGATCAAGCCAAGTAAACTAAATTCATTTTGTGCCTGCCAAAAACACCCATGACAACCTGTAAATGAAAAGGAAGACCGTCCACTGAAATGGTAAATGTTTCAGTTTACTTTTGTGTCTTTTGTGACTTCCTTGTTTTCATCTGGACCTAAAGTCCAAACACACACCTTCAAGCTGAAAAATAAATACCTCTAAAGATAATCCTTGGGTGTGAATGTTTGCAGCTGTTCAGAGTGGACTCTATGCATCAGTGAATTGTAATTTTGTGTTATTTTCTACTCGACCACCATTGGTCAGCTTTGAACCATTACCACTGCTTGAATTAACCATATTTCCCACCACCTCAGTATAAATGCATACCAGCTTCCATTCAGACCCACATAAACAAACGAATACATACTCGATTCGACTGTAATTCCTCTTTAACCTTTAACATACAGCAGCAATATGGGGGGACCAAGTGTTTTCTTGCATTAATTTCATAATATATGATGAAAAACGGATATGAGGTCTTACAATTTGAGCATCTCATTTGCTTTCTGATTGACAGCTGCACAGTCTGCTATCCTGAACCGAACCATCAGCAAGATACTGAAAGAGGAGACTCCAGATAAGAAAGTCGGTGGCTCGTGTACATGCAATCATGTCATATGAAGAATGTTTCAGATTGTTTTTCATTTGTAATTAATCTGCTAACAAATATGCAAATAACATAATCGCTGCTTCCTTGTTTGCAGTATGATGGGTACACCTCGTGTCCGTTGGTCACCAGCTACAACACTGTGATTCTGGCAGAGTTTGACTATAATTTACAACCAAAAGAAACATTCCCCATCAACCAGAGCAAAGAGAGGAGAGTCATGTACCACATGAAAGCTGATGTGATGCCTCACCTCTACTGGCACGGCCTCCTCAGGTGTGTATGCACCAAACATATCCAGAAACATCATCACGTCCTCATTCATGTTAAAACTTTGGGTGCTAGAATAATCACAGTAAGAAATCATACCCAAGACATATTTTATGAATGTTCTGTTTCTCCTGTGCTAGGGGCCTGTGGGGTGGACCAGGGCCATACAGGAAACTCTTTCATCTGGGCATGAAATAAAACCGCGGCATCAATTTGCAAGTGAAGAGTTTCATTCCTTACACATGTTTGGATGAACGTTTCTTACTTCTGACCCAGCAAAGAAGTGGGGCTATATGGAAACACCTTTCTGTGGAAACACAGAAATAGTTCCAAACTAAGCACTAGCCCAGAACAAGCAAGAAAATGGCTTTGCCTGGATA
The DNA here is from genome assembly GCA_029224185.1 of Karalla daura. NCBI lineage: Eukaryota > Metazoa > Chordata > Actinopteri > Chaetodontiformes > Leiognathidae > Karalla > Karalla daura. The sequence goes on from CM055196.1 coordinate 16,952,895, forward strand.
AAAGGCTATCAGATGTTCAGGGACTTGCAGCTGGAGAGAGCCCCCTAGTGGTGCAGGGGGCCTATGTGTGATAGTCCCATTCAGCATGAAACGGCTCAGACATGCCCTGAGGTCACAAATGATTGTGTACATAACAATTGCAGAAGAAATTCTAACAGACTCAACAACTGTTTAATATCAAGTGTAGGTCCTATTTTTCTACTTATCCTAAATGCATTACTCACAATCTCAAAACTTGCTCATGATTTAGAACTTTATATAAAGTGAATCTGATATACATTATTATTATTATTATTATTATTATAGACTTACTTTCTCCTTTTCAATGTATTTCTTCCTTTTTGCTCATTTATGGTTTGATATGCCTCAAATATGATTTGTTTTCTTCAGAGGCAGTCAGAATTGTTCAGTTCGTCTTAATATATGAAGATTCAGCCAATTTAACAGATGATTGAGGTTAAATATGAGGCAAGTGGAGCATAATGGTGTTTAATTCTGTGATCGTAGCGCCCCCTGTTGGTGTTTCAAGATGGACTCCTGTATGAGTTCATGCTTTGGTGTCAATATTTTATTTGCTCTTCTTATTTTTCATGCATATTATTGTATAATGTAATATAGTTGATGTGATCTCATTGAATAACTTCAGCTTTAGTCCTTGAATTCCTCTTTGTCACTTTGACAGCTGCCTTGTATTCAATTATTTTCTTAACGCTTTTTATATGTGTTAAACAGATGTGCAATTGATTGTTAAAATTTCCTTATACCTTCTCAGATATAATTATAGCGAGGTGTGTCTCTCATATCCATCCATCACCATTGTTGTGGTTTTGGCCCATTAAAAAATAAACTTCAACTTTTATATATTTAAAGTGTCAGTTCATAACAATGTTATGTCAGTGCACTTTGCATGAATAATCAACATGTGCAGAGCAGAGGGCAACAAAACTAAACACTGCAGGAGTGGTCAAGGAGTGGAGAGGGCACAATAACTCTTAGGAGGGGCACTTGAAAGCTCTGGCTCCAAATATATCTTTCGAGATACTTATAGAGAACTGCAACTAGGGCTACATTCAAGGAGCACTGTGGCAGGTTAGTGATTGAATATGGCTCTATTGGGTCTGAGCTATAAAAAGGTGCCAGGCTATGAAGAGCTTTGTACGTAAGTAGACGGATTTTGAACTGTGCTCTTTATAGTACAGGCAACCAGTGCAGAGAGGCCAGAACAGGAAATCTATGATCGATGATCTCTCTTTGGGTGTTTGTCAGAACATGAACTGCTGTGGTCTGGATGAGCTGTCGTAGGCCTGGCTAAATGTTAATAAGGCCTCTCTGCCATATGTTGCCCTATGTGCCCTTATTACATAAAGAAGACACAAAATCAGACCTCACCCATGGTTATTCCAGGTTATTCTCCCAAAAGCTGTAAAATGAACAGGGCTGCCCTGCCATTTTTTACAGCGGTGTGAGATTAAACCTTTATAGTGAACCAGATAACATTGTGGGCAGGGTGGTGAACCAGTTTTCTGTGTCCGGTCACATCATCCACTTTTCAGACGAACAATGTGGAAAAAAACAAATACAAACTCACGAACCTGACTGTCAACCTGCTACCACTGTACAATGTCTGACTGTGAAAACACCTAAAATCTTCCTCTCACGCGGGGCAAAGATGGGCTGACCTACTATATAATCATGCGTGTGCAGTTTTCTTGTTATTTCTTTTTACCACAAACATAGAATAAGACAGCTTCACTTTCTTTTAGACACAGATAGATTATTTCTTTATTGTGCAGTAAACAGGTGTGCAGAGGGCAAGGCAGAGTCTGCTGGGAACATAAAACCATCTCATATCCTCATTACAAAGGGATTAAAATGATATGGCAAGCATGATTAAAATGATATGGCAAGCATGATTATTAACCCTTTAAAACCCACCGCAGTATCCATCGTGTGTATGCTTGAATGTGCATGAATGACTCTCTTTCTCTATTTTTATACACTGTATGGGTGTAAATGTGTAAGAAGCCATCCTTTGCTATCCATCAGACTGGGAATGTGCAGGAAACAGGCAGTCATAAACTTAATAGGTGTGTTTAGTGATTCATGGTATTTATTGGTGATTGGGATGACAACATCTTGCTGTTATGAGCTTTTTGATGGGATGCGGATGATTCATGACTTGAATGAAAGTCATGAAAAATAGGAATTATGGTACAGGACCGTGATGACATTGATGTAAGCGTCGACAGCAAGTTATTTTGAATAATTTAGGACTGTGTGTGTGCTGTTAAAAACACAACTTCTTGAAACTTCTTGAGATGCTATCTGGTGGACTGAAAACGGGCCTGCTAAACATTGAGAAACGTTTAGTTCCTTATAGTAACATTAAAAAATACTCCTGAAAAACAGCATTGAACGCTTTGAGAACCAAGCAACTCAGCAAAAAAAATAAAACAACAAACTCGCAGATACCGTCACATCTTAAGGTTTTTCTAAGACGGTGGAAATAACACTTAATTATTACTTTCGCTTTATAAAGTTCAGGTTTCAAGACTTTTCAGTGGGGGTCCTGTACGTCACACCGAGTTGAGGATGCTGGGTTGTGATTGGTCGAGAGGACTAGAGGGGCGGGGCAAACGTCACTCCTGAGACCGTTGGTCCAACTCCATAACGTCTCTGTGCAAGAACCCCAGGTTCACGTTGGGACAGCGCAGCTCTCAGGCCGAGTCTGGTCGAGTCTGTTGCGAACTTTGCTGGCCTGAACAGGTGGAGACCTAAACTCGAGGTAAGCTACGACGACACCTTAACACACACCTGGATATGTCTGTGTCCGCAGCTACAGCAACTACTGCTACAGTGGGTTTGTCTACGCAGCAGCTCAGATCAACTCACGTTTGGTTTCACCGAAGAAACCGTGAAAACCTCATGTAAGCTAATTACCAAACCAGGGTTATCTCATCCTCTCTGTGAGTTATCGGTGCTTCTTCTGCCAAGTAAGGGCATTAACTTCAGCACAGTGAGGTTGATGGCAAAATGCAATAAAATTTTATGCAATAACCCTTTATTGCTGAAATTCCTCACTTAGGTGCTACACAGTACAAGTGCAGAAACCTGTCCTCCAAATGCTTAAAGATGTTAACGAAACAGCAACAACAGCTTCTATATAGTCACCATATGCTCCACTCTTCTGCATTGTTTGTGTAGCTATATTTTTCTGCTTATTAAATTTCTATGCTGTTTCTATGATTGTGCTCATTTCTTTGTCTAATTCTGTCTGGCAGACGATTTTTGCTTAATTAGCAAATCAGATTTACTCCCAAACACCTGTGCGTTAATGCCCCTGTATTTATGGAGTGCCTCTTCAGTGGAACTAGCTTTGTAGTTAAACACCAGGGATTGAAGGATGAATGTATAAAGTTGTCCAGTTCACTTATAAATAGAAAACACAATGGTGAGTAAAAGGACCACAGTTTGTAATAAATCCCAGTGTCCATGAGGCGTGTAGAAACAATAGGAGGCTTCATTCATTTTGATTCAAGGTCTAGCAAAGTTTGATAGGTTAACTGTGAGACGGCAAAACCACAATCAAACCATGATCTGGTTGTGCAATAGTTGAGGTGATGAACATAAACGAAGATGTTTACAACAGAGCAGTGAACTGACGATCGTGACTCATCCCTGTGAAAGCTGTGGCTTCCTGCCTCTCATAATCGGATGCGGAGGTGGAGCAGCAAAATGGGGAAGTGCATGTAATTGACAGGCTTTGTGTGTCTGATTCCCAACCTGAACCGACCTAACGTGGGTGTCGTTCAGACGCAGCATGGCGGCACTTAGGGGCCTGAGGCGGAGCCTCCCCGTGGGCACATCTGTCTGTCACCTCCACACCACGAGCCGTGCCTCGGCTAAGCTGCATTACAAGATGCTGGTCCTGGGAGGAGGGAGTGGAGGCATCACCATGAGCGCGCGGATGAAGAGGATGATGGGGGCGGAGAACGTGGCCGTGGTGGAGCCCAGTGAGGCGAGGATACAAGACATGATGAGATCCATCCCCTGTGAGACATTTCCCTACAAAGCTGACTCCTCTTTTTTCCCTCTGCCTCTTCAGATGCACTACTATCAGCCAATATGGACTCTGGTTGGCGCGGGAGCAAAGAGCGTGGCCTCATCGGGCCGATCCACAGCGAGCGTGATGCCGTCCGGAGTGAAGTGGGTTAAATCTAAAGTTCAGGAAATAAACCCAGACACAAACACTGTCCGCACAGAAGATGGGACCGAAGTATGTTTACCTGTTTAAGTTGTTAACAAAGCAGATTTTTCTGAATTGTTTGCATCCACTCCTACTCAGGCTCTCTGTGTCATTACAGATCTCCTATGAGTACTTGATTGTGGCGCTTGGTTTACAACTCCATTATGAGAAGGTGAAGTAAATCTGTGTTCATGTCCTTACCTGGTGGCATGGGGAGTCTGCTGGAGCCTCTTACACATGTAGGGCAAAAGCAAAGAATACACACCTCATTTGTTCTCACACTCACACCTCTCAATTTAAGTCTCCAACTGACCTAAAACTGCATGAGTGTGGGAAACTGGAGTGCCTAGAGAAATCTCATAAAGACAGATGGAAATCACACAGAATCTACACAGAACAGACCCGGCGGAGTTGTAGGTTCTGTTTACCTGGTAGTGCCGATATTTTAGGAACCTTGAACAAAACTATTTTATGAATCAAGCTGATTTATAAGTGTCAAATCATCCCTGTGAACTCTTTCCTCTGTGCAGATCAAGGGTCTACCAGAGGGATTTGAACATCCCAACATCGGGTCCAACTACTCCGTCCAAACTGTGGAGAAAACATGGAAAGCACTGCAGAACTTCAAAGAGGGCAATGCCGTGTTCACGTTCCCAAATACTCCCGTCAAGTGTGCTGGAGCTCCGCAGAAGATCATGTACCTCTCTGACGCCTTCCTCAGGAAGGTACTGAAATGAGGGAGGGTGAGGGAACGATCCATGTTTTGACACTGTCAGAAGTGTTGTTTTACAAAAGTGAAACGAAGACATTTGTCCGTTTTTACCACAGACAGGAAAAAGAGCCAAGGCCAATGTGATTTACAACACATCCCTCCCCGTACTCTTCGGGATCAAGAAATATGCTGACTCCCTGTGGGACATAGTGAAACAGCGGGACTTACAAGTGAACCTGAGGCAAAATCTGATAGAAGTGCGGGCAGACAAGCAGGAGGCCGTGTTCGAGAACCTCGACAAACCGGGCGAAACCAAAGTGGTCGAGGTGAAAAGTCGATGCTGGTTGTGCTGGTGTGCAACTAAATATAGGACGCTTCAGATTGTTCAAGGAAAGTTCACACTTTGCTGTTTTTGCGTACCAGTATGAGATGCTTCACGTCACACCACCCATGGGCCCGAACGACGCGATCAAAGGCAGCGCGCTGGCCGACGAGGTGGGCTGGTTGGACGTGAACAAGGACAACCTCCAGCATAAGAGATACCCAAACGTGTTTGGAATAGGAGACTGCACCAACCTGCCCACTGCCAAAACAGCTGCTGCAGTCGGTAGGTGACCATCATCTCCCACGGCTCTGTGTGTGTTTGTCTGAAGCTAACTTCAGGGCAGGAATACAACCAGTCCATGACAGAGCACACACACACACACACACACCATCTGCTGTCATCCTCACACCAAGAGGCGATAAGAGTCCCCATTCATCAGAGAAACCCCCGGAAGACATGTAGAGAACATGCAAGTTCCTTGGTTTAGTGAGGATCTGACCCAAAGATCTTCCTGTTGAAAGCTGACTGCCCTATCCACCAACACACTGTGGCCCTTACTTACAAGCCACAGCTGAACATTTGAAGAAACTGACAATAGCAGGAAAAACAAAATGTAGGGGGTTCTCATTATGTAAAGAAACGCCTCCCCCACCCCCTCCATTCCTCTACTCATGTTTTCTTGCCTGCAGGCCCACCCACTCGCCCCCAGTCAGACACGCCTGGCCTGATACGTTTCCTCTAGTCGAGAGTTACTGGAAATCAGTTGCATTCAGATCCTCCTCTTTTATCTCCTGTGAACAGCTTATTTTTGGTGCCGACAGGCAGCTTCCTTACTGAACGTATGCATAGCCACTGTATCCATTCAAGACTATAAAACCATGCACTGATAGGGACTTGGGGACATGTCTCAGTCGTATCCGATCATATCAGTACATCAGTGTAACTTTATGTCCTGCAGTTTTGCAAGTTCCTGGCACCTAGACGTCATCAGTGATGACACTGGACCACTAGCATGTATGACTTCCTGTACAACTGCAGGAAAGAGTTCAGCCTTATCACACTCAGTATGTTTACAATACATTGAGTGTGACCTTAGGGGGCCCCCTAGTGGGGCAAGCTCTGACGTGCAGCGTCTTGACTTCACATCAGAGCCTTGTAAAAATGTTTTATTCACTCTGGCGCCATCAATGGTCAACTTTGACTCATCGTTATTGCTTGAGGAACCTTAAAGCCTAACATAAAGCAACACTAAACAATATAGCTAGAGTTGTTGTGTGATTTAGTCTATGGCATTAATTTCTCAATATATGATTTATAAATAATTCACTTCTGTTATTAAAAAAAAGATCCTCAGCATTTACTGAGTGTATAATGTGCTTTGCGATTATAGCTGCACAGTCTGCGATCCTGAACAGAACCATCAGCAAGGTACTAAAAAACCAGGCGCCAGATAAGAAGGTTGGTGGTTACTAGAAGATCCTCATAGATTGTTCTCTGTTTGTCGCAACTCAGTTGACAAAGGTGCAGATAACATAATCGCTGCTTCCTTGTTTGCAGTATGACGGGTACACCTCGTGTCCGTTGGTCACCAGCTACAACACTGTGATTCTGGCAGAGTTTGACTATAATGGACAGCCTCTGGAAACGTTCCCCATCAACCAGGGCAAGGAGAGGAGACTCATGTACCACATGAAAGCGGATGTGATGCCTCACCTCTACTGGCACGGCCTCCTCAGGTGTGTATGTGGTTGACTGAAGGGGACCTGGAATGAAAAACCATTTGGATCCAAGTCTGTCCTCAGACAAAGATGCACAACAGATCCCCAGCATCACAGGCTCATTGATGTTGTAGGGAATCATAGCACACGTTTTCACATTTTGTTAATGTTCTGTTTCTCCTGTGCTAGGGGCCTGTGGGGTGGACCAGGACCATACAGGAAACTCTTTCACCTGGGCATGAAGTAAAACCTCGCCATCGGTTTGCAAATGAAGAGTTTCATTCCATAAACATTCATAAACAGCTGGGAGTAGCACAGATAATCCATCATACTCTAAAAATAGCATGTGGGCTGTTTCCAGTATTAGATATCGTGACTTGCTGATAAGTCTAATCAAGTACCTTAAATGTTTTTTTTTAAATATCTAGCTTAAACCTGTGAACTCGACATAACCATGGAGTTACATGACTTCTGTGATGAAAGGAGTCACTCATCATGCATATAACGCTGGGAACGCAGTTACCATTTGGAGCTTATGCCCTGATTAATGGTAAAAACTTGTGACTCTTTTGGTGACTTCCTGAATGTTACATTTATCTGCTTTTATCCAATCAACAGAGAGCTTTCTGGTCGTCAAGGTTTGCTGCTTCTTCAGTGCACCAGGCAGGTTTTACCCAGGTCTGAATGGTCATTTTGTCTCATTCTGCTGCGGTGAAGTCTCCATCCAGTAAACAAAGTGTAAAAGAACACTTTACAATGTTGTGTGGGAGAGTTGCATGACCATCTGCTTTTGCAGGATATTTGAGGAAGTCTCAGCTCTACATTTGTAATCATTGTTTACCGGGCATTAAGGTACAAATGATTTTGTATATTGGTGGAGATCAGACATTTATCAGGTCTGTCATTTTGCTTCATTTGTGATGTGGTTGACAAGTTGTGGTATAATTTTTCGAATGTTTAATCAAAAATATGCAAACAAATGCTTTTCTGTCATTTAAATGTCAGAAATATAGTTTTGTACTTGTGGATTATATTTCTATCTGTTCCGTACCGAGTCATAATCATTTTGGTGGTGTCACAGTCATTTCTTATTCATTATTCTATTAATAATATTCAGCCTCAAAATGAGTTGATGGTTAAAAACTTGATGTAATGCATTTTAAAGTAAAAAAGAGAAAATCCATTCCAGGCTAATTCCCGTGTTGTATTATTTACTCTTCAGGGGCCCCAGGTTAAAACGTCACCTTTAATCTTCCATCTTATTGTTGCAGTATGCAAATGTGAAGTAGGTACAGTCAGCTAATCTGGACCTCGTTTCCTTGTGACAGGGCTGTAGTGGAAAAGCTGTTTTTGTGAAGTGCATAGCATGTTTTTGGATGTTCTAGTCCATTCATTGGGCAGAGAAATCCCCACAGCTTCATCAGATAACTTTCAGATTTCTGTCAACACCAGGAAATTACTCATTACTGCAAACTGAATAAGCATTTGTCCTGGCAAGAATAAATCATATTTAGGGTGTTCTGGGATTGCAGCACATTGAGCATGTGTACAACATGTTGATCTTGTTGCCTCATTGTTAGTACAGACAGTTAATTTCTCTGGGGCAGGGCAGTCAGACCCATCGATCCGGAACAAAGACTGTTCAACAGAACGGTGAAGTTCTTGGAGATTTCACTGCTGCAGGTTGGAACAGATCGGCTACTGCAGTGTCTGGTTAAGCTTCGTTGTATTCCCTGTTTGATTTGTCAAAAACAGGTAATGCTGGTCGTGGGTTGACTACATTGACTCATTTCTGACTTTCCACAAACTCTTGCACATGACTGTTAACTGGAAAGTTAATTCTGATGCAAGGTCAGAATGCAACATATGCTGTAATATTGGCCGAAAAAATGTCAAAATCATATCGGAGGGGACCAGCTGATCCTGATCCTCTTTGATATTGTGAGGAGTGAATGCACTATTTTATGCTAAACGTTTAGACAGTAGTTGTAATCAATATTAAGAGAGCTGCCTTGATGGTACATCACTCAACTCAGGATAGAAATGTACTCTGTGCTCAGAATTTTGTCTGTGGAAATGGATGAGGAATGACTTCCTTAAAATACTGCATTGTATATGTGTGTGTGTCCTGTGATGGACTGGCAACCTGCCTAAGGTGTATTCCAGGCATGTTGTGTGCTAGACAGTTGAGATAAAGACAGATAATGAGATAGTGACAAAACTGTCTGTGACAAACAAAAGGAAATAATATGTAACTATTTAAAAAATAACACATATTTTAAGGACAAGCTATAAACATTAAGATACCTTTACATTATTCTGTCCAGCAGCTAAAGTCACACAAAAGGACATCATATTGAAGATGCAAGTAGTAGTAAGTAATAACAAATAATAGTATGGTAATTGTAGTGATTATTACTAATCATCTTTAAATATACATTTAAAGATACATATAAATTATCTGATTAACATCACCACTTGTCTAGAATAATTTATATCAATTATTATCAATATACATTATTTTCACTACTTACAAGGTCACATTTTGGGTGTGGAGTGGTAATGAGTTGAACAGCACATTTGTTTTTAGCCTTTCAATAATAATAAACAATGATTCATATCACGGCACGGATTGGGGGTAGGAGCCTGGATCCGCACGCGCACAAACCCACGCACTTATACACACACACACAAATACACACGCACGCACGCGCGCGCGCTCCATAGCCATTTCCCTGCTCGCGCCGCCACGTCGGTGCTCTACGTGTGTGAGTCCTGCGCAGCTCCGCTCTGCGTTTGTGCTGAGGCGGGAAATGGCGCCCACAGCTGCGGCCACTGAGCTCTGAAGCCGAGCGACGGACGCCCGGCTGCTACAACCAGGGGGCCCGGACCTCTGCCCCGGGGGTGGAGGGGGTGGGTGGCGGCGGCGGCGGTGGTGTTGTTGCGGGTGGTGGTGGCCGCAGCTGCAGCTGCTGACACGGTCGACGTCGCTGCGGCAGGGTTTTGAAAGAAGACGCGGGGCCCGGGATCATCGGTAAGAAAAAGCGTAAGAACGGCGTGTAAACAAAAAGCAGCGTCTCCCCCGTCCGCCCTCGATGCTAACTAGCGGCTAACGCTAACACAACAAGCCGAGGGGGGCGTCGTCGGGCGGCTGGAAACGGGCGCGCTATGGCGTCCGCGCCGCTCCGCCGCGCTCTAGCGACACGGCTCGCGGCTCGAGCAGGCGTGTGTGTGCGGGGCCGGCGGTGAAAGGCGCCGGGCCGGCTGTGGAGGACGCTGTCACGGCCTCGCTCGGGCAGCCAGCGGCGGTGCGTTAGCCTGCATGCTAACGGCACCGACGGTTAGCGTTTGGAACGCAGCATCTGGGTTAAGTTGCATTAGGGGGCGAAGTCGCACCGACAAGCGACTCGAGATGAACTGGGTAAGTGCTGGGTGTGGTGACACGGACCGCACCGAGCTGTTCGCCCGCACGGGAGGCGGAGCAGCGCGGGGCACACGGCGCTGTTTTCGGGGGTCTCGCACCGCAGCAGCTGGCTCCTTGTGGCTGACGTCGTCGGTGTTAATTCGGCCTGTGGTGTTACATAACGAGCAGCCAGCGAGACCGAGAGACTGTCAGATCCGATCGGTTAACACGATAGCAGCATTATTGACAACTAACTCGCTTGCTGGAAGCCCTTTTTGTGTCGAATAACGTAATTTGAGCAGATTCAGGGCCTCGCGTTGACATCCAGCAGTGTTTACCAGACACACTTACCCGCTCCTGACACACAGCCTGACTTCTTCTCGCAACTTGAGCTCAGTGATAAACTTTATTTATCATAGTAATTATTATTTTGTTTTCTGGTGTAATCTCACCTAGTTGCCCTTAGATTGCATGACTTATTCCCAAATGGCAACATATTTTACTAAACTGTTTAATCCTACTTGTATTCGCTATGTAACTACCTAGTCTTAAATTCCTTGAGCATTGTGCCATTGTTTGATCTATTAACTAAACTAAATCTGTAATAACATAACCTTATACCTCCGTACCCATCAAATTCTTCTAAACATAAGTTTTTAGATGTCATTTGGTATTCATGGCCTTCATGACTTTGTGACCTCAGGTCAAGTTGTTCGTCTAGAGAACACATTTTCAACATTTTAAATGCTCATATCGCTCCTATTATATTCATGAAAGAGTAGTTAATTTCAAGATGTTATTTTTGGCCACTGTTGAAAAAAGTGTCAAAATAAAACTTATAATATTGTACTCTGTGATAAATGGTATGATTAATTTGATTATTGCTATATTCAAAATGATATTAATAATATGCATATACCATGTCTAATTCTTCAAAAAAATGAATTGATTTAAGTGTGGAAACATGACATAAGATAAAAATACATGCATTATTAAAGATTTTTAATCATTTAAAATGGAAGACCAAGGCAAGAAACCTTACATAGTCAAAACAGAAGGATGAAATGACAGTGTTCACAGATTGACTGTCAAAGTATTGCATTAGACTAAATGTTTAATCCTGCATTGGGAAAAAAGTCATAATTTCACTAATTTGGATGTACTGGGTAAATTATTAGTCTTAGAGTACAAAGTGGCCACCTATTAATGTTTTCATTCCTTGTCGAGAGGTGGAAAGGGAGGGATTTTATTCGTGGTTTTCCAGTTGTCATATTATCTGAGTTTCTTGGAAAGCTCCTTGTTTGTATACGTCTGACCGTGTGGCATTCGTTCAGTGCAAACAGATACGAGGTATGGTTTTCATTAGTGGAGCTTGCTTCTTCCTAACGTCCCCCTCCCCTCCGTTTGTCAGGTTTTTTTCTATGTGACGTTGGAGCATGATGAGGCTGAGAGTGCGTAAAGCTCCTCAGCAGCCCAACTTAGGCCGTCGCACACACCCGTCCCAGGCCAAACGGAAACACTGCCAGGTGGAGCCCACGCCGGTCAGAGGTCGGGGCAAGATGCAGAAGAATGAAACGGGCCTGTTCTCCACCATCAAGAAATTCATCCGTGGAAATGCGGTCAAGGTGAGCTCACGTCTGCACACACACACACACACACACACAAGCAGTGAGTCAGCTGCTTTATGTGCTGTAACTCTGAGTCCTGGAGGTAAAAAAAACAACCCCTCCAGGCTTTTCTCGTCGGAGTTGCTTCACAGAATGATTGACACTAACATGCTGCTGATGGGAGAGAAGCAGAGTGAGCGATTCAGGGAGCTGGTTGGGTACCTGGCTGCAGCCCGAGTGCCTTACGTCATCGGGCTGCTGTGACTAAACAACAATGGAGACACTTTGAGGAGGAAGAAGGATGAGCGAAAAGTGGGCAGCTCGTACAAACCAAAGCTGTGGCACACTCAGTGCTGGGTATCCAGGGAAGTCTGTATAGAGGACTCTATAGGCTATGTAGTGCTTAGTGTGTTGTCCTGTATTAATAAAAACAAAGGGTGCCACTGCACTGTAATGTATTGTTATTATTTGTCTATTCTAGCTCATTTTCTATACTCTCGTTATTTTAAATGATAATTTATTTAATGTTGATGTTTTCTTCATCCATACCTCCATCCCAAAGAAAGGCAACCTATTATGATATCATTGCTATCGCGCCGCCAATAGTGACCATTGGTTGCACACCATTTCTCTTCGTATACTGTGGGATACTTACCATTTAGTTACCAACTAGTTTGTGATTTTCCAATTAAAAGGCTCAACAATTTGATAGGATTCGGAGGCCAATAAGTTCCTTTTTAAAGGGGATGCAGGATCAAAGGTGGACTAAATTATACAGTGCTATTCAGTCAGGCACCATTTACTCTGACTTTGTATCTATATGTCCTTCTTACTGCTGTATGCTCTCCTGCTCTTGACTGTTTTAATTGTTTGTCTTGATGCTGATACGATAATGTAATAATCTGAAGTTTTCTCATTGTGGGATGCTTAAAGCCAGATTCTAACCTATTCTATGTACAATGAAGCATTGTGTACATCCCATTACGGGTTGTATCTTTGCTGATGCATACGTCACAACAACGTGAGAGAGATTTTCAGATTAGAATTAAGATTAGGCTTAAGAGCAACGGGAAACAATGCGACCAATTTGTGACCGTGAATGTGTGAATATCCTTTTGTATTCAGGTGGAGCAGGACATCCCTGCCAAGAGGAGTCGAATCGATTGTAAATCTGAAAGCGCTCTAATCACATCATCACCACAGACCAGAGGCCTCTCCAACAAGGCCGTCCCCAGAGTTTGCCGGAAAAGCCCAAACAGAGGTGCCGCAGTCACACATGCAGTAAAAGAAGTGGTTCCACCTCTCAGATATTCTGCAGGTTGGGCTGTCACTGCATGTTGTGTTTTGTTTCCTCCCCAGAGACAATGACCTGTAACAGTAAACCCATGAAACCAAACGGTAAACTGGAGGCTCCTGTGGAGGCAGCCAGCAGCCCACCACGCACCACCCTGCTCGGAACCATCTTCTCCCCCGTCTTCAACTTCTTCTCACCAGCAACTAAAACTGGTAAAAAATAAACCAAACCTTTATGCATTTCTAGTAACATAATATTTAGTCGTTAGCTCAACCCTGGCTCTGAGTCGTCTGACCCGCCTCGGTCTCTGATTGTCAGCCACCCCTGGTTCGGACTCTCCTGGCCAAGCTATGGAGGCAGAGGAGATCATGAAGCAGCTGGACATCGAGCAGGCGGAGGAGATGCCCAGCAGCACGCTCACCACATCCACTGAAGGCATCACGCCATGTCACCCCGCCCCGGTCTCACCCCCCAGGCTCCCCATGACCCCAGACTCCACCATCGAAGAGGGGGAGATCGTCACTGAGACTGACATGCCGCCATTAACAGGTACACACACACACACACACACACACACACACACACACACACACACACACACACACACACACACCCTCTCCTCCTGTTCTACAGGTCTGTGATCCACTCCATCTATCAGTACACATATAGATAATTTCAGAGAGGTTTATACAAGATATGTCCTCAGACTTAACAGAAGACAGATAGAACAAATTCTCAAAAGTGAAGACTTTTAAAAATAATTTTCAGCAGTTAGTTCCTCCAAGACACGTCAGATTACAGCTGTTTTGGCCTTAATAAACTAGCAGAGCCCAACATCAGCCGGACACAGGGAAAACATTGCTTTTAGGTCCACAAACTTGAGCAGATGTTTAGAAACTACTGAACTCTGGAAATGGGGAAACTTTACTAATTTGTAATTCCCAGCTGATTTATATTGTCTGTTTATGTGTTATTAGTCCCCATTTGTTTTTTAAATAAACAAAAATTATGTCAGGGACAAAAGAAAGATGGGCTAATTTTGCTATGTTTTGTTAAAAGAATGAAGGTTTCAGCTCCTAATAACTGTTGCTGTCTTCCATCTATGAGTGAGCATCACCGCTTTGCTCCTCTATCACTCGAGAGGAAAACGCTGAACTCCTGTCTCTGTGTCCTCGTCAGCTCCTGGTTGCATGCCAGACCGAAGTTACCCACACGCGTTACCTCCAGCTCCTGCAGAAACCTCATATGACGAGGACTGGGAAGTCTTTGATCCGTAAGTAAAGCGGAGCATGAAGCTGTGTGAATGTGTGCGTGCAGCCGTCACTGGCCCTGAGTTTCAGCGCGCTGGTGCGACTCCCCCTCAGACCACAGTCAAGGTGACATTGCTGCTAGCGCTGGTCCTGTTAGCGCTGGTCCTGTTCCAGCTGTCACCAGCAGGGGGCAGCAGAGCCCGGACTGTCAGGACAGCGTTCACGCCTTCAACTGCCAGGATTCACTGTGTGAAGTGCAATTAGAGAAAACCAACCAGCCCGCACTCTGTTTAGGCTTCCCTTGTGGTTGTTTGTCTTAGTTAGTGCTCCGAAAAAGAGCACTATTAATCTTTTCTATTTACTATTTACGGTGTAGTGCATTCATTTATGTTTCTTTCCAACTGTATATGTGTACATTTACACATATTTAAATGTTAGACATATGAAATATCCATCCAGTAACATAGAAGAAAGGGAAATTTACCAAATTAGCCAAATAACAGAGACCATAGAAAGCAACAAAACAAAGTGTTTATGTATGTGCAGAGAGGGAGTGGGAGGCATCGGACCTCACTGCATTAACATCACCCCTTCATGCCTTCATCCCTCCACCTGTCCACCCCATCACCCCTCCACCTGTCCATCTGTCCATCCTTTCACTCCTCCACCTGTCCATCTGTCCATCCCTCCACCTGTCCACCCTGTCATCCCTCCACCTGTCCACCTGTCCATCCTTTCACTCCTCCACCTGTCCATCTGTCCATCCCTCCACCTGTCCACCCCGTCATCCCTCCACCCGTCCATCCTTTCATCCCTCCACCTGTCCACTCCTTCATCCTTTCACCTCTCCACCCAGGCTCTACAAACCCAGCAGAAATGGATCTTGTGACCTTTAATGTGAATGTGACTTGTTCCATATGGTAGAGACTTGTCTGAATCCATGTGTAAGTGGGTGGATCTGCCTTCGGCCACTAAGTGGTTTTAATGCAGCTGCATTATAAAAACTTAAGTCGATGGTTTCCTCCAATCCCCCAGTAATTGCCCCCAGTAATGCCACTGTAGGTTCCCTCAGAACATCTTGTTGTCAAAACCACTATGAGAGCATCAAATGCCTACGCTCCCAGCAGGACCAGAATACTGGCTGGGCTGATGTGTGTTTAAAGTGCTGTTTGTGCTGTGTGCTTGTCCTTGTTCCAGGTACTTCTTCATCAAGCATGTGCCTCCGCTGACAGAAGAGCAGTTAACACGCAAACCGGCGTTACCTTTGAAAACGCGCAGCACGCCAGAGTTCTCCCTGGTCCTGGATCTGGTGAGCTGCAGACAGCTTCTCTGTGCCGTGGGGCAGGCGACATTAGTAAACCCAGGTTAACCTTTTTCTCTCCCTGTCTCCAGGATGAAACTCTGGTCCACTGTAGCTTGAACGAGCTCGAGGACGCAGCCCTGACGTTCCCCGTGCTCTTTCAAGACGTCATCTACCAGGTGAATAGACTCAACATCACTCTCTGGTTCTGTGCCTTAGTCGTACCAGAGCCGCCATTAAAACTCCTCCTCTCTCTGGACCCGCAGGTGTACGTCCGGCTCAGGCCCTTTTTCCGAGAGTTTCTAGAACGCATGTCTCAGATGTATGAGGTGAGCCGCCCCCCTGAGCTCCAGAGCTGCTCCACATCAGCTTCCATGCGCCTGCTCTGAGTGTTCACATCACTAATGTCCCGCTCGCACATTCATGTTTCAGATTATTCTCTTCACGGCCTCAAAGAAGGTCTACGCCGACAAGTTGCTCAACATCCTGGATCCCAAAAAACAGTTGGTCCGGTCAGTGAGAGCACACGACTCCACAACAGCTTTAAAGGAAACACTAGGGGCAAACATAACAGAATGAAATTACATAGAGAGGTGGAACAAAACCAGCTAAAATCTGAATAACTCAGGTGTATATGAATGTATGATGGTGAAGAACTGCTCTATATCGACATACAGATAGAAGCACTCCTCTTACTTATCCTAACTGATAGTATTGTGTTTGTTGCATTGTGAGGCTAAGACAAGCATCCACCACTTATAAGTGCACAAAAAATGACTTGAAGGGCTTATGAAGTCCACTATGTGTGCAAACAGAGACCAGCAGCAATTAACACAGAACCTTAATTTTGATGTTTATACTGCAAAACTAAAGAAAATAAGCTCCTACAAATCAGAAGAATCAGAGAATCAGAAGAGATGAGCTGTTATTAATAGTTTAAAGCCTAATGCAAACCAGTTTGTCTGGCAGTCTCACAGGTCTGAAGACGTCTGCTGGTTTGTGTGTGTGTGTGTGTGTTTCAGGCACAGGCTGTTTCGTGAACACTGCGTGTGTGTTCAGGGGAACTACATCAAAGACCTCAACATCCTGGGACGGGATCTTTCCAAGACGATAATAATCGACAACTCACCCCAAGCCTTTGCCTACCAGGTAAAGCTTCTCCCCGGCCGGGCTTTAAAGGCCTCTGGGATGTGTGTTTGTGTGTGTGTGTATGTGGCGGTGCAGTCAGCCTGTGCCTCTGCCTCTTTCAGCTTTCCAACGGGATCCCCATCGAGAGCTGGTTCGTGGACAGAAACGACAGCGAGCTGCTGAAGCTCGTCCCTTTCCTGGAGAAGCTGGTGGAGCTGGTACGTAGTCCCACTCCTGTCTGGGTTCCTATGGCATCACACAGAGTGTCCTCCTGAGCCCAGATCAGATGCAGATCTCCAGGCTGACAAGGAAAGATGTCTGAATAGACTTGAGGTGGAGTTTAACACTGACACTGAGTATTGTAACTTCCTCATTCATGAACACATTTGGGGTATTGAAATGGCAGCTAAGATACAGGTGAGTGAATGTCTCCTTGATATCTGATTCCTCCTTCAATGTGGAAAGCCAATGTGAGGAGCCATATGAGTGTGAAAGGAGCCCAGATCTAGGCAGAAACAGCCACATTTGACAAGTTAATGGTACAAGGGCTTTAAAATAACATATGAGGCAGTCTGAAACCAGTGTTCCATAGCTTCTATGTTAGCACCAGAGGACGAGGAGAAATCCTCCATCCAGCCACTTCAGGTCCCCTTCATCATCATCATTTCGGTTCTTGAGCCTCCTCCTCCTCTCTCTCCTCTCTCCAGAATGAAGATGTCAGACCTCACATCCGCCAGCAGTTTCGTTTGCACGACCTCCTCCCTCCGGACTGAGCAGCTGCCGGACGCTCTGGCACCCCAGCCCCGCGACAGGACCCACGTAGGAAGAAGACGAAAACAACACAAACCAACGGACCCCTCTACACCCCAAACACTCCACTGACTTCTCTTTGCACAACACAGAACGTTGCCATCATGATGAGAGAAAGAAGAAGAAACGAATAGAATCTCTGAAAGCAGACGGCGAACCACCCCAGTGAATGGACGGCCGCGTGCGGGTGGCTGAGCCCCGGATGCTTTTCCACGTCCCCACTCGGAAGCAGACGGCGACCAGCAGCCGTCTCTCGGCCTCCCGGAAGGTATTTTGTCTGTTTTTGCATTGACAAAAGTGAATGTCAGGCAGCGTTGGATCATTTGGACCTGGGTGGCTTCAGCTCGACCTCCTACGGCCGCTAGAACCTGTATCATATTCTATGATCTATTGACTTGTAAATATCAATGTACATAGTTTCTCTTTTTTCTTCCAGGTTTTTAAGTCGTTTTATTTTCACTTCAGACTTCTTTAGTACGTATTCTTTGATTTCTTTTCTTTTTGTTGCTTTTCTAAAAACCAATAAACTGTTAGTGTGTTTTGGTTTGGAGTTGTTGATAAGCGGCTGCTTTTCTGTTGTATGCCTGCATTATTCCTGTGATGCTTTACTCCATTACATGCAGTTGTCTGTAATAAGGTGCAGTTTAAACAAAACAAAAAAACAAGAAGAAAGAAGAAGAAGAAGTATCTTTGGGAGGAAAGATCTTTCTGAAACAATATTTTAAAGTTCTGTAATGTAAGTTAGAGTAGAGTCTCGACTGAATACAAAGCCATAGTGGCTGAATTCTAATTTTTTGGAGATTTGTATTTGAGAGTCCATTTCTGATTCAACTCCCCGGCCGTCCTCTTTAAAGAGCGGTGGGCCGGAGGCGGGGAGGTGGGTGGGAGGATGGGAGGGTACTGGGTGGGTACTGGGTGGTACTGGGTGGTACTGGGTGGGGGGGGGGGGGGGGGGGGGGGGTGATGGGGGTCCAGGCATCTTGCACTTTGACATCCAGCCCTTTGTAAGTTGATGTAAAATGTTGTCACTTTTCTACACAGGTGTGCATCACCTCGATTTGTTATGTGGGGGAGGGGGAGGAATACATGAAAAAAACAAACAAACAACGAAACAAAACAAAAAAGGAATTGTAGCACCAGCAACTTGCCAACATGTTTGCTCTGGAATCTTGTTTTCCAAGATGTCTTGTATGTGGGATCTTTGCGATGATGTAGGAGTCACAAGTTTTATTGACTATTGAATGATCACTCATGTTGTATTCAGTGTTATCATGGTTTCCTTGAAAATAAAAACATTTTTATATGACGCCCAGCCTCCCTTTCCTGAACACAGTCACGGGCTGCTCCTCTGAAGCTAGACTCAACATGCTCGGAACAATCAGGAGTCGGCAGGTGGCATTTTTCAATAGGCACTAAAGTGAGAGATTCAGGAGAGTTGTCAGATGTCACTGCTAGTTATGGTAGTGATTAAAACACCATAAGGCTATATACATAAACTAAAAGTTCTAAAGCCTTAATCAGGTTTTTATGAGGGATTTTGTAATAGCTGGATTAATAGTTATGGTGAATAATTCAGTCAGAATCACTTGTAACCAAAAGTGTTTAATAGTTTAATAGTGTTTAATAGTGTTTACTTTATTCCTTGCTCCTTCCCGGCTGATCTGAAGTCTGTGCTATGCTGCAGATTTAATTAGCAAACTATGACCTAAGTAAGTTAAAGCTTGAATCGATGAGGTCTCAGGTCTTAAAGAGGAGGGATTCCTGCAGACACCCTGGACTTACATACTTTATATGAGTGAAACAGCACTCAGCTGCTTGCAGCCCAATAAAAACAAACCCGTCATTTTATTGTGAGCGCAGTGTAAGCTGGTAGATGTCTTTTATTATTGTGTCAAGTTGTTTTCTCCCTCTTTTTTTCTCATATTCAGATACGAACCTTACGAGATGTCTCGATCAGATAACGGGCGTGTGTCCTAATCCTTTTGTTCTTGGCAGAAATAGGTCATTACCTGATTGTGGGTGAATTACCCCGACCCGAGGTCACGTCCCGCCAAGCGCCGTTTCATCAGGCACAGCGACCGTTTCCAAACAAAATCTTAGCGTCGATAGGGAGGAGATAACACCCAGGGGGTAGTCGAGTGTGGGTTTAAAACCACCGTCCAGACCCCTATTGGCTGCTGCTGGGGGTGGAGGTGTGTGTCTTAGTGAGGCGTGTGTATAAAAGGGGCTGCAGGTGTTGTTGTGTTGATTGCTTCAGGATGCGGATGCTCGCAGTGCTGTGGCTCTTTCTGGGGGTGACAGGCTCCAATGAAGCCCCTGCCTCCTCCTCCTCCTCCTCCTCCTCCTCCTCCTCCTCCTCCTCGGAGGCAGGGGTGCAGCTGCAGAGCCTGAGCTGCCCCCCCTGCCAGCAGATCCACTGCTCCAGCCGGCGGGCCCTGAGGCTGCAGTGTAAAGGCGGGGTGACCACGGGCGTGTGTGGCTGCTGCCCGGTGTGTGCCCGGGTGCAGGGCGAGACCTGCGGGGGCACCTGGGACTACCTGGGCAAGTGTGACGGAGGCCTGGTGTGTGTCCACCGGGACGCTGAGGAGGACAAACCAGACGCTGAGCGCACAGGGGTGTGTGAGCCAGGTGAGAGCAGGCATGAGAGCCAGGATGTACCTCAGTCCACCACAATTACATACTGTAGGTGCACAAAGGGAAATCGCATGCAGTGCAGTTCTCTCTGTCTCCTTTTTTTTTTACTATAAATGCAGTTTTTTGCAATAACATGTAGTAGATTCTTGTATTTTAAATAATTAATACTAATAATAAACTAACAATTGCCCAAAATGAAAAAGAAAATTGTAAAATTTCCCTCTTATTGTGTATGTATAAAACTGTCTTTAAAATGTAATTTCCTTCAACAAATACAAAATTGAATTAAATTAAAATAGAAAAATATCTTTATATCTTACACATTGAGTTTCATGAGAAGGTTTCAGTCAATCCTCCCAAAAATAGGAACATTTTTAAACTCAAATATATTCAAATATATTGACTAAATGTAAAAGTTCTGGTGCATTTGTTAAAATATCCTAACAAGAATAAAAATGAAAACAATATTATATGACTATTACATTTCTAAGTTATTGCTATTTCTAACTGCTCCATGTGAAATAGAGTACAATATGCCTTTATTACGCCTTTTAAATATTTGTTTCCTAAATATCTCTCTAACTGCAAACAGTGCACCTGTGAATATATAATGTAATATAATATGATATGATATGATATGATATGATATGATATGATATGATATGATATGATATGATATGATATGATATGATATGATATGATATGATATGATATAATATAATATAATATAATATAATATAATATAATATAATATAATATAATATAATATAATATAATATATACACAGTTTAAGACTTCCTTCAGACAAATGGAAATATGAATAACATATTGGACTTTTAAACGGTTTCCAGCATTAGTTTGGGCTGCAGCCATGTGTCAGGGCCTCTGTGGTAAATCTGCTTACGAGCTGCGAACACTGATAAGGTGGTCAAGGCTCCCTTTGATTCAAAGGTTCCCTGTGCACAGCTAAGCCGTAATGACGCCCCTTATCTCTCCGCGGTGAAAAGAGTTGTCACCCTTATTGATACACTATCAGACGTAGTACCAGATAAGACATTTTTCATGTTTTGTTGCTGCTTGGGATGTGAATCTGACACATGTGATGCTGTTTAAGTCCTAGCACAGGGTGTTCAATTACAGTCAAACATGCACAAATTGTTGACTGAATCTTGCTTTTTGTGTGCAGTGATGGAGCCCTTAGATCAGGAGAGCTGCCATCCGGAGTGCACCCGGGAATACTGTCAGGCCAACCCCACAGAGATCTGCTCGGCCAGGTGAGGATTAAAGGAGTTTTTCTCCTCGGCGTCTCCTCCTAGCCGTTCCTCCTCTGAGCAGATTCTGGATCTGCTCGCCCCCCCCCTCGCAGGTCAGCGTCTCTGCAGAGGAGCCCGTGCCGGGGTCCGTGCCAGCACACCTCCTGCTCCAGCTGCCTGCTGCTCAGGCCTCCATCCTGCCCTCAGGCCTGCAACCAGTCCGACACCTCCTGCCTGCGCCGCTTCGGGAGGTGCGTGCACAACCACGTGACATCGACCAAAAACCCAGTCTGCCACAACAACCTGCAGGTGAGAGAGAGGTAAAAGCACGGCAAGTTTCTCTGGGCCGGAATTCAGACATCTGAGTGTCCTGTGCTCGTCTCTGCAGAGCCATCCTGATGGACACTTTGTGTGTCTTCTCCCGGCCTGTCCACAAACGACCCAGTGAGCCCTGATGTCCCGGCGGAGGAAACAGCTCATGTAGCAAACTGTATTATAAAGAGGCAGCTAACTGTAAACTGTGTGTATAGTCTGAAAAATCCCGCTGTCATGCTCTGTAGTCACTGGACAAGAAGCTGTGATGTTTTGTTTTGTTGTTTTTTTTCAATTGTGAGAAATAAAAATTTGTGTATCTTCCTTACAAGTTTTCAAAAGAGGAATCTAGTCAATCAGAGTCAATCAATTAGAAGTAGAAGTGTTGTTGTTGTAGTTGTTGTGCCTGGCTGTCAGGTTGAATCCCTCTCAGGACACAAAGTTCACAGGTTTACCTGAGTGTAAAAGATTCGAAAAACAGGATCCACATCTATGATTTATTGTTCTTCACTAAATGTGTGTTTCATATTTATAACCATTCTAATTAATCCTGAAACTTCCACATAAAAAAGTTTACAACACTGATTCCACTGATGCTGCAGAGTAACACATAAATAGCACGTGATCATTTATAAAGTCACTCATCCATCTATTATCTTTTATCAGCTTTGAAGACAGGGGATACACCCTGGACAGACATCCAGTACCTCACAGGAAACACACACACACACACACACACACTCTTTCACTCACATTTAGGGGCAGTCTTATTCTCCAATCAGCCTTAACATGCATGTTTTTGACCTGTGTGGAGCACCTGGAGAAAAGCCACACAGTTATGGGGAGAATATGTTAACTCTAACCTGGAGTCAACCTCAGGTCCTTCATGTTGTGAGGTGAAAGCGATGTTTCATATTTTCTCATATAAGAATATTCATAACGTTCGAATGAACGAATGGATGAAAAATCAGTTTAACACATGAAAATAAAAACATGCTCTTGACCATTCAGTCAGCTAGAGGGAAAAAACATGTCTCTGCAAAAAATTCTCATGTCTAAAATGGAGTAGAAAGATGTCAAAACGTATTGATTCCTGCTCCCTTTCAAAAACTATGAAATTTCACAAGAATTCTACAATAAAATGATCATGCATGTTGAATTGTTGTAATTAATAGTGTAATTATATGATTTATGTGAAACAATAAATATATTTTCATACAGTGTACCAGGATCTGACTCCAGGATCCTGGAGTAATGAAGCAATCCTGGAGAGACTCTGTTGCTCTGATTGCTATTATCTTTAAAAACTGTATCAAATCCATTTCAGGATCCCTGTTTGTTTATAACCAGGAATTGCCATCATCCGCTCTGACCCCAGAGATAAGGCCTCCTTCCTTTTGTTCCTCTGCCAGCAGGCTCTGTTTACACCACTCGTCTCGTCCAATGCTGTTTGGGAATTTGGAGGATTTCCTCACCAGGGATGAGGCAGGGGTCACCACTCTGTGAATGACTGCATCCTGCATTTATCCCAATGCTGTACGCAGTGTCCAAGCAGAAGTCTGGGTTGTGGTCTTTTTACTAAGTGTGAACACTGAACCGAGATCCAGAACTACTCACAAGCTGCGAGGCAGAGAAATCAGCTTCATAAGGGTCGATACAAGCCATCCACTCTACTTTACGTCTCTTTGCGAGTTCCCCTGCTTCTTGAAGCGTCCCGAGTCCCCTCTGCCATCGCCGCCCCCCTGTCGGCCGAGGGTTATTGAATAACAGACGGTTTATGAGGCAGCAATAATGAAGCCTGAAAGGGAATTGTGAAAGGGAAGCGTGGACCAACAATGGAGAGTTTGTTCCCGTGTCCTTCAAATGCGAGACGTTTCTGAGGCAGTTTTATCTCGGCCGGTGTCGCAAGAGGGAATCGCTGCACAGACCAAAACAAAGGCCTGCCTTTCCTTTCATCTCCCTCGGCCCCCTCGGTTACGAGACATGTCGTCTGAATGCTATCTCAGATGATAGATACTATCATATGGATCATTTAGAACATATCTAAATAACGTCTGCTGGTCGACGACACAGGGCTGTGCAGCTTCGTCCAGTCTGGTTTTGGAGTAGTCGCTATCTGGCTATAACAGAGCCACAGGGGCTTATACCTAATATTCAGTGCTTAAAGCTCATTAATATCCAAGTCCACCTCACAAACGGCTCTGGTGAGTATGTCAGGTGTATCAGCAGAAGCGGATCTGTCACCAAAGCAGGCCGCCGCTGTTATCGCTCCCATATAGCTGTCTCCCTCTCTTTTTTGTTTAGCTGATAAAAACAACAGATAACAAAAGGCGGCCGGTGTGCCAGCTGTAATAAATGCACCCGCCGTTAAAGTTTGAGTCCGGCACAAAACGCGGAGAACAATAGAAAAGAACAAAAGATCACTATGCAGGAGTGACCTTCAGGTGGCTGCCAATGTTTACTCTCAGAGTCGGAGTCGATGCGTTAAATCAGACACAGCAGGGTAAATCAAAAGATTTTATTTGGGTCAAAAACTTGTAATAAAATGTCTGGACCTGTTGCCTTCTAGAGGACGCTCCTCCATCCTTCTACATAAAATACGTAAGCACAACAAATACAGTTCTTCATGATACCCCGACTGAATCTTTACAGACCGCTTTCCATTTATTTCAGAACTTTTCACAAAGTCACATTACTGTCCTATCATCAAACTGGAACTTAAGCTCCTCAGCATTTAAGACCTGACAAACAGACGAAAAAAAAGACAAAAACAATATGATTAAACTGTTAAAAATGACAGTTTTCTTTTGATTAAATTGGCCTAAACAAAATCAATACAGAGTTGCTACTTGAGAGGATATCAAGAAAAAAAAAAACAGAATAAAGGTGCATAAATCTGCAGTCAGTCTCTGATTGGAAAGGCACTGTGCTCCTCGGGCCTCAGGTCACCTGAACAGCCTGTTCCAGAAGGAGATGAAGGTGGTGGAGTTGAAGGCACCGATGAATAAGAGCAGCAGAAGGTAGAGACTCATCATGATGGCAAAGTGGTGTCTGAGGAGCCAGGACGAGCTGCGGGAATGTCTGAGCAACACAACAAACCAACACAGAAATCTGTCTTTGTTTCCAGCAAAAGACGGGACGCATCAGAGAAGGTTTACAGGTCTAAGCGGTGTCGCTCCTCACCTGGACAGGTGCCTCCTCTGAGAGTAAACCAGCAGGTACTTGACCCTCAACAGCTGATTGTTGGTCACCACAAAGTACTTCTGCGGCACCTCTCCGCCTTCGCTGTTCTTTGCTCTGGAGCGCTGGCGGTCGATGATCTCAGAATCTGAAACGGTTTCAATGTCTTCACTGTCTTGATCGGATTATTCTAGTCTTAACCAGAAGAAGATGATAGTCTGAACAAACAGCCAAATCCTCCACATAACTAGGGACGTGAGTTACCAATAGCAACGTAGTGAGGAATGTAGTGAGGTTCTGTCATGAGGCATTAATCCTACTTCACTTTCCTGATATGTAAACAGGAATGTAAATGGAATATATGACAAGAAACGCATCATAAAACACCAAAATCTGGTTAATATTTTATTTTTCCATGTACTTTTTTCCTATGTACTTCTTTTCCCACTTTTATCCCACTGTTATTTTTCCTGTCTTCATTTACACTCACTCAGGAATCTGCAAATGTTTGCATGATCATATTTATAATGTGAAATTCACTGCAAAAACTGTAAATAAAAGAGTGTTTGTAAAAAATTGTCCATGTTCTTTCTCTTCATGTTCTCTCTCACCATGTTCTTTTTATTCTCCATATTCTTTGTTCCATATTCTGCTCTTTCTCCACATTCTTCTCATGGGTTTTCCTTGCCTTTGTTTACTTCTGTTTAATAGTTTTTTTGTGCAGCGTGTGTGTGTGTATGTGTGTGTGTGTGTGTGTGTGTGTGTGTGTGTGTGTGTGTGTGTGTGTGTGTGTGTGTGTGTCTGAGTGAGTGACGGCTAACGCACCTTTCTTCTTCACCTGGCACTTGACGTCAGGGTGATCGATGACCTCGCACAGGGCCACGCAGCTGAGCAGGGGCCCCAGGAGGCTCTCCCTCCAGCCGCTGCTGTGGGGGCTGTAGAGCACGGCCACGCTGAGGTCACTGCTGAGGTAGGTCCCCTCCCCGAACACCGAGTTCTGAACAAAGCACGGGACGTCTCGGCTTTACGCTCCGGCCTCTGGTCATCTCTGCTTACTGAGCTGACTCCAGCCGGTACTGGCGGCACTCACCTTGTTGAGGTGGCAGTGCAGCCCGTTGTGGATGATGGAGTGGAAGTTCTCCAGGCGGCTCCCGTGGAACGCGTAGAAGACGTCCCTGCCCGCCCGCGTCTTCTCAAACCTGGCGTTCATCTGGTCGCAGTACTCCAGCTCGAACAGGAAGTCCGGCACGGGGGCGGAAATCCCTTCATTTTCCGTCAGGTTGCACAGTTTGGAGTACTGGTGGGGGACAAAGAAGCACAGTGAACCCGGCGGATCCAGCAGGAGGAGAGGCAGCGCTTCAGGCGGCCGTGGTCGCAGGGCAGTACCTCATCCTTCTGCAGCGTCTTCACAGCGAAGCTCTTGGAGGAGAGGATCCAGTGAGTGAGAGCCAGGTGATGGTCTCCTTCTCTGGGGCGCAGTCTCACCAGCTCTCTCACACCAGGCAGAGACTTCACGTCTGCCAGCTGCAGAGGAGAACACATTTCATGAGATTAGACCACATCAGATTAGATTCAGGTTCGCTGCCAGACTGAGGGTAACACAATATCATAGGGCATTTAAGTAGAAGTGTGAAGAGCAGTAGGCGTGCACAGAATAAGTTATTTCGCAGAAAGTACACTGAAAGAAAACAGAGTACACAACTAGAATAAGGAGCTATCAAATGTAATATGAATAATATCTATATACAGGTTTACATACTGAGAATATGGATATGTCTCACACACACAGACACACAACAGGTGACCCAGGTAGCACACTGTGCATTACAGTGCATTACTGCCACCAAGTGTACATGTGCAATAGGGCTGGGTGATATGAACCACCTCTATCTTCTTTTAGCTGAATGGCAACACTCTAGACATATTTCTGTGGAATTATTTAGCTTTTTCTCAATGGCTGCTTATATCTTTTAAGACAAAGCCTAAAAAACGACACAAAGCCACAAGTGCCAAATGTCCCACAGGCATCTTTATTGCAGAGCGCTGTAACAACATCAAAATGTATGACAAGTGGAACAAAGCTTAAGTGTCAGCATAGACAACAAAAACACACACAACTATTCATTTGAAGATTTCATTTGAAGCAAACTACGACTTTGCCATTGAGGTTGACAGTTGTGCAAATAATACTTTGCAGATGGCTTCACCCTATATCGTTCCCAGGTTTGAACTGCCATTGCACCCAGGTTCTTTCCTCCCACAGTCCAAAAACATGCACTGGGATAAACTGGAGGTTCTAACTGTCCCTTGGTGTGAATGTGTGTGTGTGTGTGTGTGTGTGTGTGTGTGTGTGTGTGTGTGTGTGTGTGTCTGTGTCTGTGACTGCGGAGCTGATCAGGCTGTATTCCCTCCCTGCCTTCACCATGTGTGATCTGGGACAGTTGCCAGCAGACCCCCTGACACCATTAAGGTGCAAAGCCGGTAAGGCTGCAATGGCTCAGCCGCGGTGTGTAATTGAGGTGCGAGGATGCACGCTCTGTGTCTCACCAGCTCTTCAAAGTCCTTGTTGTCAGCGGCGATGTATCTGGGAGGGAACGGTCTGAGCAGGGAGTCTCTCTTGTAGCTCTGAGCGGCAGCGACAAACAGGCTGCAGCGCAGGTCTGCAGCCACTGGGTCTCTGTGCAGACAGGAGATCACCAGCTCCCTGACCGCCTCAGGTGGGAGCGGAGGCTGCATTCCCAGCTCTGACAGAACACACCACAAGCAAACAAAAAACACAGATAGCACAGCACAGTCACACATAGTGGTGCAGCAGAGTTCACGTTATAACACATAAGGAGTGTAATTACAAACTGTCAGTCAAAGCTCCAGCAATTTAATCTGTTTGTCCTTGTATGTTGTCAAAAATCGTACTTTTCTTTAACACTATTAACAAATCAACTCTTCATCATTCCTAATTTTACAAGGAAGACATTAACTGAGAAACTGCACACCTGCCTCATTAATCACTGTCATAAGCTCCCGTCATTTACATGAATTACAGATAACCTTAAAAGTTTCATTCAAAGTTAGGTACGTTTGCTTGGGTTAACTGTTCCTTCGAGGTCATGTTTGGAGTATTTAAAGTGACAGTGACATATGAACACACATCACCTTGTCTTGTGCTGACAACTATTCCTAAAAAGCCTGTATGTGTTGGTTTAACCTAATGTGTTTTGCTTTCTGAGCTCGCGGGACGTAGCTAACGTTAGCTGAGCCACCTGCTAATACCAAGAAACGTAAACCGAGTAAAAACACGGCCTTGTTCATCTTCCCCGAAACTCTCTGTACTTTAGGAATACGCATATCTACTCATCTCCTCGTGTATTCACTTTAAATGGTCATTTCTATTGCTGTTACCTTAAGTTCTTCTCAGCTCATCGCCCTGCAGGAGAAGCTAACGTTAGCTTTTGGTACTGCTGCATTCACGTGTTAGTACACTGACGGAATTCTCCAACGCAGATGCAACGTTTTGGTACACAGACGGGGCTGTTTATACTGACCGAAGACAAGAAGGGGGTGCAGTGGATTTGAAAACAATAATAAAATACCCTCTCTGTGTCATTACGTTCTAAGCGTGTGTTTTGTGTCGCTAAATTCCATCTATGATGTGTCAATGCAATAATAAGGGAAATTTCCGAGGGTTATTGAAAGCAACATCCATCAAACTGGGTCTGGTTCAAATTGCACATCTGGAGCAAAACACGCTTTCTGCTGACACATCTGTTTTTCTAGCTACAGAGACGTCAAGATCAAATGGGGTAGGCTGTGAAGACAGAGGAAGTTAAACTACCTCTTTGTGAAACCATAGAAAACTCTGTACTGAGATTAAAGTCAGAATTCTGAGAAAAAATCATTCTGAGGGAATAGTCAGAAATCTGCCCAATTCTGAGTTTAAAGTCAGAATTCTAAGAAAAACTTTAATTTCAAAATTCTGAGTTTAAACTCATGATGGCCTTAGTTATATACAATGCTGATTTTCGTCCTTAGCTTACTCTTAAAAATACTTTGTTGGTGGCTCAATTTAACTTAATGTACTGAGGTAAATTGAGCCATGCATTTCAGCTGAATTGAACCACGTTTAGAGTTGAGTTTTATCCGAGCGATTCACACAAAATATTAACAACAATCTTTATCAACTATGAAAGCGGAATTCAATGTCATGAACTGTTTTTTCTTAGTTTTGTGAGTGATTAACCAAAAAATGTCTCAGAACTGCAGTGATACTAGCAGGTCACATGCAAGTAGAAATTAAAAGCACTAAATAAAACACATGAATAGTAATACCCTAGACTTGTAAATTAGAAAATCTAAAAAAATCTAGATGTATTAACCCACTCTTTAACGTCAGCTGATTTTTATCAGAAAATTTACATCACTGACATGTCCATATTACATATTTAAAGAGAATAGATATATACAGACTCGTACGCATACATAGAAAAATCTCAGTTTTCGCCTCTACTTGCAGGACTTGCCATTACCAATATGGCGGGCATATTGACGTGTATTATCTATGGGGGTCAACGGTTTTAGCAAATTGGCAGGCGACCAATCAGATCACTGAACGTCATCCCACCTATATTTTTTCAGCACTGTGGCCAGCATTCGGGGGCAGGGCTTAGCGGAGCATCCCTGCTTTCTGATTGGTCGGCCTCGGCCAGCAACAAATCCCGTTCTTTCTTTTCCCTTTCTGATTCTTCCCTCTCCCTCTCTGTGTGTATGTGTATGTGTGCGTTATCCTGGGCCCTGGTGCTATTCGGGCGGGGGTAAATCCAGAGAGGTGGGGGCAAGTGAGTGGGGGTATGTGCGTAAAGAAAAGGCCTGACGTCACGGCTCTTACTCTCCCGGTTCTGTCGTTTTTTGAGGACTAACGGAGCGGATTCGTTCCCCCAGCAACGCCGCCGGATCCGCGGCTTCTGAGAACCGAGCAGCGCCTGGGATGCTCCGCACATAGTCCATAGACCAACCCGGAGGTAAGACAGGCTTTGTGCTCCATCGAGGCAAAGGAGAGGAAACCAGTACGGTTCATTTTAAAATCTCCAGGGCTCGGTTTAAATCCCTGGACGCTTTTTTTCCCTTCATGAATTAATTAATTATTTTACCTTGGTTTGTCCGGATGGAGAGGGAGTAGCAGCGATGAAGGACGCTGCTCTCCATCTTCTTGAGATCACGATGCTGCAGCATCACTGCCATGACACACACACACACACACACACACACATACACACACACACACGCACACGATCATTGTGCATGAATATGAACCTGTTTTTCTAGCTCTATCCTGTGTCAGGGAGATGCCCTTCAGAGCCACACTCCTCCTTTCCACATATGCATTGTAATGTGGTACACACACACATACACACACACAGTCACACAGAGTCAGATAATGTGCTGGGAGGTTGATTAAAGCCTGTTGGCAGGTTGTGAAGCCACAGCAGCAGCTCTGCTGTGAACTGGCCTGTAGGTTATATGAGGCAGGCGACGAGGCCACAGAGGCAGAAACGTGTGACTTATCAGTCATGGTTTCCTGGAAATGATGCACCATGGTGGGTGGGTGCCAATGGGAGTGCTGGGCAGCCACCTGCGATCCCCTCTCAGTATAGGATCTAAGATTCCCTGGAGCGGCGTGAGGAGGATCCAAGACGAGGCCTGTGGAGGACTGAGGCCTGAGGCAGAGGAGGAGGAGGATGAGGATGAGGGTGATGGTGATGTTGTGTTCTCACTCTGCAGTTTGGTTTCCAAGGCGGCTGTGACTGAGGTGCGTGCGTGTGGCCGTCTGCAAGTGGAGAAAATTACCGACCGCTCATCATGGCAGGTGAGATCACTCATGCTGTTCCTGTAACCTCAGAGGAAGAAAGACAGACAGACAGAAAATGTGTCAGAATTCTCTAGTATAACTATCATTCAACTTTATTAAACCAGGTAGCTCTGGAAATGCTCCATATGCTCCGAAGTATGGTCACCTGGAAATTTGCAATGTTTCAGAATAAAATGTAATGTAATAGGAAGCATTTATTGTCATCTTTTTACGGTCAATACAAGTACAACAAAGCTGCAGGAGCTTCTTCTTCAATGTTTAAGGCGTCATTAACATCATTAATGCATCGTAACTGACAGCGAGACAGGAAGAGGATGAACCCGAGAATGTCTTAGCCAGTAATGACAAAAAATCTGGATAGAGAAGATAAAACTTTATTTTTTCTCAATGGGAAATTATTTTATATATATATATGTATGTATATATATGTGTGTGTATGTATATATATACATATATATGTATATATATGTATATATATAAAAACAGAGCAAAAGTATGTTCATTTATACAGTACACATCTATGTATATAACCTATATTGCACCTCTAGTGGCTGTTCAATTGTTCAAAAGTCAAAACACTGAATATTTTCTCTCTGAATCTGATGTTTTTTAAGGACCGTTGTATGTCTCACGCGTGATGTGCTTTCAGTCGGGGCTAAAAGCTTGCAGACTAAAAGTGACTGTGGGCTCTATGTCTGCGGCGTGAGGCTGGACTGTATGGCCGGCCTGTGATGCTGCATGCAGCTGTCTCCGCTTGATTTCTCTATGAACTTTCTCGTTGAACTGTGTCTTTGTGCCCCAGAAAACAACTTCCCCCCGCTGCCGCGATTCATCCCCCTCCGGCCGTGTTTTTACCAAGACTTCAACGAGATCCCGGACCAGCGGCGCACCATGTGCAAGAGGCTCTACTACCTGTGGATCTGTGAGTACACCTGCAGCTACTGCCACCTCAGGGTGCAGCGTATACGTTGACCTCCTACTGCCACGGGGCGTTAGCCACGTCACTTTTGTTTTGCCCAAAATATTATGAGAGCCAAACAACACGCACACTTTCAGTGTAACTGTGGGACCAGATCGACCAGTCCCACATGATGACACAGTTTAATGTTGTGTTATTTTTTATGCCATTTTCTGTATTAGTTCAGACACTGGAGAGGTTTTAAGTGACAGCATTTTTACAAATATAGAATCTGATTTTCATCCAGTCGATTAGCATATAAATGACTGTATCGGTCATCTATGAATGGCCTGTTCTGAAGCAAAATGTCAAACCTCTTGGTGCCAGCTTGTACGTGCTGGGAGGCTGTGATGAGCTCT
Organism: Karalla daura; assembly: GCA_029224185.1. Taxonomy (NCBI): domain Eukaryota; kingdom Metazoa; phylum Chordata; class Actinopteri; order Chaetodontiformes; family Leiognathidae; genus Karalla; species Karalla daura. Next base: position 16,985,247 of record CM055196.1, read on the forward strand.
TTTTTACCATTTTCTATCAGTCACACAGAGTAAATGACTAATCACTGAATAGAGAAGATATCATGAGTTTTAGGCTGTTGTGAAAACGCTACATTATGCCATATTCACATGATGGTGCGATGGTGTCTTTCCCACTCAGGTCCTGCCATTTGAATGCAAGAACGTAAGTGTGGAGTGAAATAGAGGAGTTCAGAGAGCGTGGTAGAGTAGAAGCTGTGTGCTGTGCAGTAGCTCCTCACCCTAAAGCCACACTAGCTGATGTGGCTGCCGACTCAGCCATAAAATAGTGTCCCGTCACTTTAAACCACTTATACTGAAGTCTAAACTATGGATGATTCATTGTATAAGTATTTGACCATACTTATAGCCTATACTTTAGTTCATATTCATTCAAGTTGTATAAATGTACATAATTCTGATCACAAGTAACAGATGTAGCGTTTTTTCCCCCACTCAGAACAGTACGCTCTTAAACGTAATGTGTCTTCTTCTTATGAAGCTGATCAAGCCATTAAGCTTGAGATCAAAGGAAATACACAAGACAGCACTTATGGAGTCTCACATTTTAACAGTCTCCATCAAAGCCCTGGGAACAGGTTTGCATCCTGTGCTCAGAGCACAGACGCAGACATGGAGAACTGGACAGAAGCCCTGGGAACTTGGATCAGCGTAGAGGACAGACGTGTTTGACTGCACAACCAACTGTGGCTGGACGATACTGAGTCCATATTATTATTATTATGTATTATTATTATTAGTAGTAGTAGTATTTCACACAAAATACTGATTTGTGGCCACTGAATAGTATATAAATAAAGTATTAAAACACAAGCCTAATTCCAAAACTTAATGAGGGACATATTGACAGGAACATAATAGAAAAACGACCGGTCTACTTACCTTAAGGACATCCTGTTAAGTACTGCAGTTTCCAGGTATACTGGATTTGTTTACCCAGCTGTCTAGGAATAATATATAGTGATTTAGTATTTTGTGAGCACGTTATAGCTATTTCGTTGCCACAAATAAGTCATTTGTGCGCACGTTACATTCATTTCGTGGCCACAAATTGGTACTTTGTGGGAACGAACTAGTACTTTGTGCGCACGTTATATGTCATATCTGGGGCTCCGTAGTCTCTGTCCTCTCGTCAGCTTATTTCACCGTAGCACAATAACATCACAACATCTGAATTAGATTTCGTAACGAGACAGCTTAGGAGCGCAGCTGTGATCTTCTGTGGGTTTCTGGACGGAGCGGGTTCAGTAGACTGGACGCAGAGATGAAGCTGCTAGGCTGTTTGTGTGTGAACCTGCGTGTGACCAGCGCTCCCTCTCTGCGCCGCACACAGTGAACAGCGCCACGCTGGCGGTGAATCTGATTGGCTGCCTGGCCTGGATGTGCGGCGGAGGCGGAGCCACCAACTTCGGCATGGCCTTCCTGTGGCTCATCCTGTTCACGCCCTGCTCCTACGTCTGCTGGTTCCGGCCCATCTACAAGGCCTTCAAGTCAGTCCTGTGCTCGCACACACACACACACACACACACGCGCTGCACACATCCTCCTCCTCACTCTCCTCCTCCTCTTCCTCTGTTTTAGGACCGACAGCTCCTTTAACTTCATGGCTTTCTTCTTCGTCTTCATGGCCCAGGTGGTCATCAGCATCATCCAGACCGTCGGCATCCCCGGGTGGGGGGTGTGGTAAGAACATCAATTTGTACTTTTCTGACAGTATTTTGATGTAATTCAGTTTGTATGTGCGGCTTTTCAGCTGTTCACACCATTCCTGTCCTGCTATGTGTTGTGTTCCTGTCTCTCGTCGATGCTCTTCCTCTTCTGTCGTCTTGGTGCAGTTTTCCCCACTCTCTGGCCTCTCAATCTTATCTGGTGTCACAAAGCATCGTAGATAAGCAGGTGACACTGTGGCCTAAACGGGCAGACCAGGAGCCTCAGTGGTAAACCTCCACTCGTCTCATTGGGATTCAGCGTTCGGTGGGGTGAACATGCAGCGTCTGCACTGATTCACTCCCTGACACTCTGGTTCACATCGTTCTCACGGCCTCGGCTGCCTCTGTATAAGAAGATGCATCTCTCTCCCCATTTCTGCCTCATTCAACCTCAATTCAACCTCAACTTCAATTCCTAATTCCTCACACTAATGGCCACAGACGCGACTATACGGTACAGAGCTGAAATCGCAATTTGATCTGCTGTGTGGGATATCTATCTATCAGTCTATCTATCGATCTATCTGTACCAGAGTATCTTGTAATAGTGAAGGAAGCCACACCTCCTTCTAGAGCCGAGACTAGAGTGGTGCAGCAGAAGTGAGGCCTGGGGCCCTGAGTGGCGCTGGTTGAGGGATGACGTTTGCTGTCCCACATACTTGAGCAGATCCATCACCCACCTGTTCCCAAAATAACTCACATTCACAAGATAAGAGGCCTCGGAGCCGGATCATCCTCTACGGGTCCCGTGCAGTGAAGACAGTGTGGAGGGGCCTCAGCAGAGAGGAACAGCAGCACTGGGACAGTGATGTGGTGGTCAAACAGCTGTGTGAGTGTGTGTGACCTCCGTGGCTGTCTGTTCCCTGCAGCGGCTGGCTGGCCACCATCACCTTCTTCAGCACCAACATCGGCTCGGCCGTGGTGATGATGATCCCCACCATCATGTTCACTGCTGTGGCCGTGCTGTCCTTCATCGCCCTCACAAAGGTGAGGAGCTGAGACACACACACACATTTTATGGAGTTTTATGGAGTTTACATGAGTATCTTGTTGAATATTCTATTCATATTCCTGTTAACATGCTCGAGAGCATAGCAGGATGATGGCTAATGACACAAATACATGACATTCCTGCGAGATATGAAAACATGGGAGGCAATATAATCTTCATTTATTTAACCCAGAAAAAAACAAGTAAAGATTGCACGTTATGATTTTAGTGAGATTCACCTCAGATTTACCACCTCTGGACAGTCCTACTATGACGTGTATTATCAAGTCTTTACATGTCTGCATAATGCCAGCAAGTCTGGAATAATCCACGTCATGTTCTGATGAATAATTACTCCAAATATGAAGGTGGTGAAACATTTCTGTTGACATGGTAGTCTCAATCAGAGCGTTGCTTTATTCTGGTTCAAATATTGCTTTCCATGGAAACATAGCCTTCCTCTTTAGGAGATATAAACTGTGATCATACTTGTCCCATATTCTACTACTACTAAGCGTTGAGGAGGATAAGCGTTATATCTGAGAGCAGATGAAGCCTCGCTAACGGTCCCGCTAACCCCGGCTGTAACCCTGCTCTCTGTCCCGTCGCTCTGCGCAGGTTCACAACTTCTACCGTGGCAGCGGGGGCAGCCTGGGGAAGGCCCAGGAGGAGTGGGCCACCGGGGCCTGGAAGAACCCGCACGTCCAGCAGGCGGCCCAGCAGGCGGCCATGGGAGCGGCGCAGGGCGCCATGCAGCAGAACCAGTACTCCGCCGCCCCCACCTACAACTACGACGACCCGATGTAGGGCAGAGGAGGGGGGCGGCGGCGCCGTGCGGGAGAGATTTCAAAAAAAGGGATCAATTGAGAACACAATTTCAGAATTAGGTGCCCTCCATTCTCAACTCTGTACAAGCCGAAGTCAAACAGAACCACAGTGGTGTCGTGTGGGTGCAGGTGTGCGTCTGTTTAATCCTGAGAGAGGGGAGCTCATCGTTAGGGTCACATTTTAAAACAGGAAGTTATTTCTTAGAAAAAAAAGGGAAAAAAGCTGTTTGGTTGATTTTTTTTTTTTATCCCTGATGTTGTGTCGGTGGGGCGATGTGTGTGTTGTTTTGACTCATTTAAAGCTGAATCAATCCAGGCAGGAAACCGGGTAGTGTTGACCTCTGACCTGTTTTCATAAGAATGGCAGGAGCCACATGTTAAACGGTATTTACTCAGTCACCTCTATGTTCACTGAATGCTGAAACTAAGACACAGACCTAGATAAAGATCACCCCCCGTGAGAGGGAAATTGCACATGTCCCCTCCTTCGATTCTTCAATGAAAAGACGGTCACGATTCACACTAACGTTCATATATTAACGCGGGCCAAGGATTTCATGCATCCTCACCATGTCCCCTGTCTAAACTGAATCTGGCCAAAATATGAATTTGACCTGACTGTTTCCGCCTTGGACCGAAGCGTCTCCTTTAAGTTTCATTCAGTCCCATTAACTGTTGTGAAGCCGTCTCAGAGTCTCTGCTCCGACCCCCCCACCCCCCCACCCCCGTCCTCACACGCCGCTCGGCAGGTCGATATTCCACAGACACGAAAGCGAAGCACACCAAGTATTTCGGGCTCACTGTTCATCGGAGAGAAAAAACATTCCAGATCGGCCTTGTACAGGTTCAAAGTGAGAGCAAAACCAAAACTCCTGCCGCGTGGACGTACAGTAAATATTACTAATCATTGTTGTAGGTGCTCATAGCATTGTATGAAGTGATGGATGTGCCCCCCCCCCCATCCCTCCCCAGAACCCCCCACCCTTTGGAGAAAAGTCTCCCACTTCCATGTAAATGCTTAAACAAAACCTCTTGTTTCAGGATTTCAGGCCTTAGTGTCTCATTCTGTGGCTGTTGGTGTTATTCTCTGAGTAGGTGTAACATGATGTTTATATAAACCAACATTAACGATTATAATTGCAAAAAAAAAAAACAAATTCAGGCCAATTATGATTTTCCACCCTGAAGTGGGGCGGAGAGAGTATATCTGCGTGGCGCCCCCTTGAGTCCACTCAGTAGATGGCGATCACAGTTAAAAAAACAACTAACAAAACCAGTGTTTTAGACTTGAACCAGATGTGTGTATGTGAATGCTCGTTCTTTCCAAACTGTGAGTCGTCTCGTCTGACTGTGATGATGTGGTTTCCTCGGTAGGACTTTGGTTTTGAGCTTTTGTGTTTTTAGACTTGTCGTTGGGGTTCGTACCTCCCTGTGACGTGTTTTTCTGAGTGAGGCGTGGATGAGGTCGGACGCGCGTCTGTCTGCGTTGCTTTTTTTTTCATGGCCGTGGGTAACAGATGTTTAAGGTGTTTCTTTTCGTTTTTAGTAATGTTTTCATGGAGGTTTGCGGCTGGGCTACCGGCGCAGACCCAATTCACAGTGAATCACAGTGGAGCAATACTATAACATAAGTACACGAGACAGTAGGACTATCGGGACCCTGTATACATATAACGTAGTTGAAGACTGAGATAAATAAAGAGTCTTGTTTTCACCACTAGAAGAAACACTGCGACTTTAAAAAAAAAGTGCATAAGTCTCACCAGCAGATGCTCATACAGTAGTGAAGAAGAGAAACGTGCTCATCTGTTAGAAAAATGCACAACGTGTAGTCGAGCAGTCCAACTAATTCAATGTAAAGTATGCACAAAGGCGAAGAAGAGGAAGGAGACGTATAAAAAGAAGCAAGTTTTTCTCTGTATGTAGTACGTCAATCCTGGTCTAGGGTGACAGTTTCACTTGTGGCCCTGTGTACATATGACACGGTCCACGGGGTTGGTGTTATCCTGGGACTCACAGCTGTATAGTTATTGTGTAGCAGGAGCTGCAGGGTTCCCACTCTGCGCTTCATGTTGCTGTATCAAAGCTTCTGAAAGCCATTTCCCATGATTACCCCCCCCCCCCTCCTCCTCCCCCCATGTTCCCACCTGTACTGTATGTTGTTTGATATGTATCATAACTAGATATAAATATAACTACTCGAGGTGAAGGTAAATATTTGCCGTGGATATAAACTCGTTCAGCAGAAGAAGCGTGCTCCGATCCGGTGAGATGAGGCGTGTGAGGAGGCTGTGTCTCCACCTGTCAAGTCGGTGAGGAATACTTTTTTGTGTATTACTTTTGTATTATTTGGTCTTACCCTAATAGATATTAAACAGTTATTGTTGCACCCTGGATTGTTCTTTTCTAAGTGTCACAGCAAACAAAACGGCTATAAAGCAACAAACTGAAAACAAACTGAATAACTGTCACACACCTAATCCACTCAAAAACAAAACAATTTCCCTCCTGGTTTTTGAATATTGCTCTAACACTACTACACTATGAAATCTTTACCCATTACTTGACATCCTTAGCACACTCAATCTAGACTACACCTCACTCTGTAGTCTAGACGTTTTAGACCTGCAGATGCTCTTTCATCCATTAACTACATACCTTGAGGCAGGGATCTGCTCATATAGAGCAAACAGATCCCTTCAGCTTCTATTCAGGTGTCCTCCAACATGTCTAGATCAAGAGCAAATGAGCCAGGAAGTGTTACCGTACTTTATATAAAGGATAATTTACCACAAAGATCAGGGTCTGGTCTGATGAGAGCAGGACTTGCAAACACTCTCGTCCTATCGGTATGAAGGTCAAGCTAGCTCATTATATAAATGATTAATATCGGCCTCGACTGTCGGGTTCTCGTGGCTCAAGTAAGACAAAGGGAGTCGGTCAAAGCAGCTATTATCTTAAAATTCTTTATTCATAAACTTGATGCAAGTTTACAAATTACTGTACATGGTCAAAATTTCTTCAAATGGAAAAATGAAAAATAAAGAGAGAGAGAGAGAGAGAGAGAACCAAAGCGAGCCGACGGCGTCAGACCTGATCATCCATGCCGGAAAACAAACTGACGGCTGAGATAAATGAACATCTTTTTTTTTTTTTTAATCTTTTTTTCTCGTTTTTTTTTTTCTTTTTTCAACTTCTTCCCACACAGTCCAGTTAGAGAAGCGTGCAAGTCTGTTCACCACGGCAAGACCATCAAAAACCATCGGCCACCTCTGCCTTCGCCCCTCTGACCTCTGAGCGTTGGGCAGCCTGGAGGAGGTGTGAGGAGGTGTGAGGAGGTGGGAGGAGGGGGTGAGGGAGGGTGAGGAGGGGTGAGAGATGAGGTTTCCTCAGACACATAACGAGAGGATGTGCTCAGGTAAGACTGAAGCAAACTGCCTTTAAACATCTGGAGCTCAGGATGTGTTTGTTATGCCAGTGACCTTTTCCCAGGCACGTTGCTCTGGTTGTGCAAAACAATCTTTATTGGGAATTAAACAAATAGAAAATAAACAAAATCACACACTGAAATGAACCCTATTCCAGTGTTAGGGGGGGGGCAATAGGAGAACAATGCTCGTTGCGTCCTACATACGTTAAAAAGCAACGCGTGGTTTGTAAAAACCTGTTTTGTTTTGTTTGTGTTTTGACATCAGGTCAGCGAGAGGAGGAGCAGCGGTGCGGTGTTAATCGATTCCCAGAAAATAATCCCAAAGCCGACGGGTTTACAGAGCCAGGTCCTCCTGTGGTTTGGTTTCCTGAGTTGCCGTTTGGAACACACTCTAGCGGACCAGGTGAAATGAGCTGCCGGGCCGTGGACAGATGTGGCAGCCAGAGGTGGGGGGATGCTCTAGAGGGGACCGCAGGAGTTGCTCGCGCTCGGAGAGCCTCAGGTTTTAAGAAGAGGCGTTTTCTATCGCTGCGGCGGAGGAAGCCCTGTGAATGAAGGACGTCTGAGCCGCCTGAGAGGCCCGCTGATGAACAGAAACAGAAGCAACAGGAATCACATCTACAGAGTGTTCATTTCGTCCCCTCGGCGACACGCTCTCCCCCGGCCTCGACCGCCCCGCCCCCGGAGCCGAGCCGCGAGCGCTTACAGGGATGACCACTTCATAGAAATAAGGCAAAAAGAGTTCGTATGAGCTCCAAGACGCTCGAGAGATCACGCCCCCCTCCGCACGCCCTTCCTTTAACATCGCCTGCTGAAAATGAATCTCCTCTTCCCAGGATGTGCAGAGATGCCTCACCCCCCCCCCTCACCCTCACCCCCACCCCCCCAAGCTGTCCCGATAACTGCAACCCGCTTGGGGGGGAATTTGTTCACCAACAACACAGTAAAACCTCAGAAGTTCAATAAACATTGTAGTATCTTTGATTCAACTCGGCTGAATAGTTTGCTTTAAAAAAACAACAACAAAACAAAAACGTCTGAATGATACGGAGTGGCTTACAAATATGAAAACCTGTTCATTTATTGTCTAATATGCTAGTGTGTGCCAAACAATAGGTCTATAACAATATCTGCATTTATGTACCAGTTCTTCACTGAGAAAGGGGGAGGAGGGAGAGGAGAAACAAAACAACAGCGGGGGCTGATAAGTGACTGTGAAGCCCACTCCTGTCAAAGCAGCTTTAGGAAGCACATTTCCCCAGTTTAGAAGGAAGAGGGAGAGAGAGAACGCCACATCATCATCATCATCATCTTCCTCCCTGACAAAATGAGGGAGAGGTATCCAGGTGATACTGGAGGAGTGAGAGGGTGTGTGTGTGGGGGGGGGTTGTGTGTGTGTGTGTGTTTGGGTGTGTGTTTGTGTTTGTGTGTGGGTGTGTATGGTTGTGTGTGTGTGTGTGTGTGTGTGTTTGGGTGTGTGGGTGTATGGTTGTGTGGGTGTGTGTTTGTGTGTGTTTGTGGAGATGGGGGGGGGGGCAGAGGAATACTTGTCAGATGAGCTGGCGAGATGGTTTTTCCACGAGAAAGATGATGTATCCCGGTTTTGAGTCAGAGAGGGGAAATATTCCAAAGAAAGCAAGATACTTTGACCCAAAGACGTGTTCTCAGTGCATAGAGGTGGCCACTCCTTATCCGTCCTCTTTAGGGGGTGTGTACCAGCCTGAGGACAGACAGAGAGAGACACACACACACACACACACACACACACACACACACACACACACACACACACACACACACACACACACACACACACACACACAGCTTTATCAAGTTCTTTAAAAAATGGCAACTGTTGTGATTGGTATAAAAAAAAATTGCGATGAACTATTTTATAAAATGTCTTAAATCTTAAATTTTTTGGTTCCTTATCTCAATGACATTCAATTATTCTGTCAGAGAGAATAAAAGAAACCAGAAAATAATATATTTAAGAAGCTGAGAGGGGGAAGATAGTATAGTATACCAGTCTAGTATATGTGAATATGTAAAGTTGTCTGGGGACTTGTGTTTAGGCAGAGACTGAACAGGGAGACGTTCAATATGCACCAGAGCTAAAAGGAGAAGGAGCTACAGGCTTATTTCTAGAACGAAACAATCTTTCACTAATCAACAATTAGGTCGACTTACAAAATAATCATTAGTTGCAGCCCTGATATGTGACTCTGTGTGTGTGTGTGTGCGTGTGTGTATAAGCTCTTTGCTTACCATTCTTTTCATGTATCTGCACAAGGGATTTGTACGACTGTTGTGCTCTGGCAAGATTGTACTGGTTCTGAAAGACAAACACGCTCTGCTGTCAACACACTGCTGGAAGCTACCCCACATTAAGAGCGACACCATGTAATATTCCTGCTCCACAGGCACAGGCACATAACTCCCAGTCATTTTTCCAAACTACTCATGTCCTACTGCAGCCTGAAAACGAGCCATCTGAGAGCACCTGTAACAATGTCGGCCTGTAAAAATAGCCTCTGGACACACACGGTCTTACAGATTTTATCCATATAGAACACAAATGGACTGAAATACATGTAAAAACAAACAGAGCCTCCCTGTCGTGAGATCTTTCTACAGAAAGTGGTGCTGCGATGCGATGACACTGGTTACCTTATTGGCTCCAAACTGCACTCTGGCTTTTCCTTTCACCAGGGTTGCATTAATCTGCATAATGACAGACTCTATGGAATAGGCACTGCTCCAGCCCTGAGAGACAAACACAGAGATCGATGCTTAATCGATGAACCGCTGCCAATGGGCGGACCGCGGGACAGGTCCGTCTCATCCTCATACCTGTTTTGTGAGAAGCTCCATGCACAAGGCCCCGCCTCCCAGAACGTAACTGCAAGGGAGGAAAGAAGGACTTACACACTGAACTAGACTTCAGAACTCCACTGGACTGGTAAATGGGCTGCTTCTTATACAGCGCTTTAACATAGCACATCTATATGGAGGCTCAGACTGCATGGCCTCAGATGCATGATGGGATGACAGCCTTAAACTGGGTTGTCCAGATGCATGTGAAAGTGCACTGAAAGTGTTTGTGTCAGTGCCTCTAGGAGTCAGAGATGACTGGCCCCACATCCTGCACCTGGAGGCATTAGGAGGACCAAAGAGCAGTGCTGTAGGTGTGTGAAGAGCACTGTCACTACACCCACAACCTTCACATCTGATGCTGGACCTTAGCTGGAAAAAACCCACATACACACATATACATACATTTTTACAGACACAAGAGTGAGCCTAGCAAGTGGATGCTTCACAGACTTTCCATGCCTTTAAGCCATACAAGTCTTGATTGTGTACAACAGAAAACCTAAAAACTAAGGTTTGCCCCACCGTCTGTTTTTAATCATGCTGAAAAGTGTTTCTTATTGTCTCTAAATCTCTTCATTATCACCATTTATTCTCATCTCATCCTTATTATCTGCTATAAATGGGTCAGCTCCTGCTCTTAAACTGTGCTACACAGATAAAATGACTCGACTACCCTTGAACATAACGCCTTGGGCTAAAAACTTTTGAGAACGTTCCCTTAGTTCCAAACCATTGTCCAGATTGTACTTTCATAACCTTTTCAGGGCCACAATGCCTGTGGGAGCTACGATATTTCACGTTACTTCCTTCAGAGTATTTCAGGAGGACAGAGGAGGAGGACGGTTTCACACTCACCCTCCGGAGAGCACAGGTGAGACTACCCGTACAAAGGGTGGGTCGAAGGGAAAATTATCCTGTCACATGAGAGGAGAGGAAGAAATACAGAGACATCAGTCTGGAGAAAAACCACGTCACTTAGGGTTTCAAATCCAGACACGAGCACTCACTTTATATGAGAAATTGAGCAGAATGTAGTCCACTCCTTCCTTTTCTTTTAAGACCTGCAAGTCGCTATGCAACGGACTATCCGGGTCTACCCTGGAGAGGACGAACCCAGCAGAGAGTCACATCCACCACAAATCACACTCAATCTGCCAGCGCGGACATTTTGACAAGCGGGACCACTTACGTCCTTAACTTGACGTGCCATTCGTACAGGCTGTCACTGACTAGTTCGACTGAATAAATACCTGTGGAAGAGACACAAACACAGCTCTTTTCATTATTATCTTTTACTGCAACCTGCAGCTGAGCCAGAGCGTCTGCAGGGAACATCTGGGAGGGGAGGCGCTGCGTGTGCGTTCTCACCCGTCTTGTAACTCTGTGATCTGTAGATCTCCCTGAGTTCCTTCATGAGGCGGTCGGAGGCTTGAACGGAGCCAGACACTGCACCCTGCAACAACAATTAATTAATTAATTCATAAAAATCACAGGACGGTGATGCTGGCGGACAGACAGCCAGGACCAGGAAGAAGCAGCGGTCACTTCTGAATGAGATATCTGACTGGGAACTGAAACCAGGAACGATAGCAGAGATCTAAAAAGGAGCCTGGGATGTCTGGATGGAGAATCTATGCTTCTTCTCTGGAGCTCTATTAGAAAGAGCTCTATAACGGTACTGTTACAGACCATGCTGTGTAGATATGCAACATTCTCTGGTTGAAGCTCATGTTTTGTACATCTACCCAGATCGCTTTCATGTTTATTCCTCTCCTGACCCCAGAACCTTGATCTAACACATTTAGAAATTCAGACTGATTTACAGATCATATGTTTGTAAAGCTTCTAAACAGTCTGTCTTTACTGACAGGACAGAGAGAAGCAGAGGGGAAAAGTTATTTCCAGGACGTTTTATCCTTTTTCTCTCCGACTTGAAAACTGGTCGCTATAGAGAGCTGAGCGTGATCCAGCTAGTGATGCAGCTATGGAGCACAGACGCAGAGACTGAAACGTCTGAGCCAGAGTCAGATACTGAGGAAGCAAACCCTGACATGCCTCTGTAAACTACGTCATATCTTCTTTACATCACAAACCTGAACGGAGGCGGGTCTGTAGGTCTGTATCTCACTTGCACTCTCAAACACACTTATTCTACTCAAGATGTGAAACGTACACACGGATGAGGAAGTGATGATATCTGCGGACCTGCCGTCAGACCAGAACAAAGCCGAGGCTAAGACGTTTATTTGTTCTACTTCCTACTTGAACCCCTTAAAATGCTCGAGGGAGCCGAGCTGCTCTGGCCCTCCCCGCTGACAGTCTGCCGATCTGTGTCTCTGAGAGTGTTCCTTGAGGGTTTTCCCTCCGGACAGCTTTGCATGCTGTCCTGCCGGAGCCTCCTGCGGCGGCAGAAGCCACAGTGTCAGCAGAGACAGGAGCCATGAGTCTGCGTTTTGGACACAGCGCAGCTGCAGCCGCTGCCCACAGACCCTGACTGAAGTCATTCACAGTGTCTGAAGACGAACAAGACAGATATCCAGTAGTTATGGTATAAATCTATACTGCAGAGTGCAGGGACACAGAATCAAAGACACATAATCCTTGCAGAAAGTTACCGGATAGCTCTCCACTGTTAGCGTGTTCATCAGACTGAGCAGACAACACACTATTCTACACGCTTTCACACGCAACCGAAAGGAGAGTCAACAACTACAAGCAAAGAAATGAAAACAATCAGCGGCTCAAAAAAATGAAAACAGGAAGAATCCAGTATGGTTCCTGGTTTCTGTCTACACTGAATTGGACCTCTACTCTCTCTACAAATCCTCTACTGAACACTTCATCATTTAACATAAGACTGCTCCAGAGATTTTCAGGTTGTGATCAAGAACAAATGCTGATCACAGACCTGTCAACCAAGAGCAATGTTTGATTCCCCGTTCCTCAGAGGGTTTCCTCATGCTTCCTCTCACTGTCCAAGCTAAGGTGAAGTGGGTTTGTGCTCACCTTCAAGTGATCCTGTCTCTGGTTTTTGCGGATCTTCTCCAAGATGGCCAGGTTTTCCTTTTCTATGCCGTCGTCCTCGGACTTCTTGCCGTCCGCCGGCTCCTCCTCTTTCATGTCATAGTGGTCCAGGTCTTGGTCCAGGTCTATGTCCTGCTGTCAGTGCAGAACCATGGGTACAGAACCAAACTGAGCCATCACGCTATGAATCAATAACACGCGGGCAGTGACTTGTCACGAACACGCAGGTACCTCCACCATCTCTTCCTCCTCTTCCTCTTCAGACGTCACCTCGTCTGGCGGCCCCAGCGGCTGCGTGTCCAGAACACACGCGGTAAGAGTCAAGCATGTCCCGGCAACATGAAAGCTCGCCGCTTTCTGGGCTCCTACCTTCCGCTCTTGGGTGATGGGCCCGGCAGGCAGAGGCTGGTCCAGCATTTCTACGTCCGGGTGCTGAGGCAGGTTGTACAGCCGGCAGAGGTCACAGATGAGCCGCTTCAGCTGCTGGAGGAGCTGCAGGTGGAGCGGGAACAGTGAGAGCCGCTCTGCTGACCCCCACCCCCACCCCTGCACTGCACTGCACTGCACTGCCATGCCGAGCAAAAGCTGGACTGGCATCGGGGAAAATAAAGAAAAACCTACCAACGTGCTGCCTTTCCTCACATCCTCCAAGCGCTCCAACACTTCCGCCAGGCTGGGATCATCAGAGTCAACAAACCATATCGGGGGCGTGGAGGGATAAGACTCCTGCAACAGAGAACACAGTGTGGATGTTTTTAACAATGGTGCTCACATGTTTACTGCTGTCCCATTCAGAAACTGTACATAACTGAACTGAAACTGATGGCTGTCTACTGAAGAGGTTCATGCTTTGTGCAATAGTCTTCCAGGTGTTCTCCGGGTCATTTTCAGTTGGGAAAGTAAGACAGATAATTTCCCAGCCTGGATTTGAAAGACTGATGACATATTGTGGCAAAAGGTACACAGATTTCACATCTGGGCTATCATACCTTTTGTACATTTCCCCAGATTTCTTTCCTGTTTATTCCTCTCCTACTCCCATAAGTCTTGATTTAAAAGATGTGCAGTCTGCGGCTATACCGAATCTATGAACTCATCTCTCACATGCTTGAAATGATGACTAATTTACATGAGCGAACCTTCTTAACATTCTCTGTTTGGTCACAAGGTTGAGGAGAATAATATACAATAGTTTCCAGGGAGATTTTACCCCTTATCTCATTTTCTTTGACTTGTAAATTTGTTAGAATTTTCCAGGTTTACACATGTGTGGGAACCCTGTAGAGAAACACAATCTCAGGTGCTGCGTCACACTGAAGCTCCAAACAGATCTTAACACAGTTACTAAATCAGCAGCCAAGGAGTTCAAACAGCCATAATACAATATATGTGCATGTGTGGGCGGTCTATGCTGTGTGTAATGTGTGCATAGGATGGATGTCGTAGCTGGGAAAGACTGCCATGTGTAAAACATGTCACTGGCTGCACTGGTAAATCATGTGACAGTTTACAGCAGAGAACAACTTTATCTCTGCAAATACCATGCACTCACATGGCTGATATGGGCCTTCCTTCTTTTCTTTAGATGCTTATTCTGACTGAACAGCTCTTTTAGAAATACTGAAGCACCAGATTCATCCATCCCTCCATCAGTGCATCACAGGGCACGCACACACATACACACACACCATTCAATCACATATTGGGGAAATTTAGTGTCTCCACTCAGGACTATGGGAGAAACCTGGACAACACAGTTCAACAAGGATTGAAACCAAGGACCTTCTTTCTATGAGGCGAGGGCACAGTTTACTAAACTGCTGCAGTATTCAGACCATGCAAGCTCTGTGTCCAAAAACATGTATGGATAAGCTGATTGGAGTCTCTAATAGGTGTGAGTGTAAGAGTGAATGATGTACATTTGTGTGTCCTGTGATGGACTGGAGACCTGATTCCCCTGCCTTCATCCTATGTGTGCTGGGCTCCTGCAGACCCCTGCAACACCATTTAAAGTACAAAGCGGATGAGCTGACTGTGTAACACTGTATAGAATCAATGTTGTGTTGGCGGATGCATTAGACCTGCTAAAGACTGGACAAAAATGGAAATCTCTTATTGCAGGTTTCTGAAAGGAATCAAACTCTGCATCTCCACGTTCTTATATGGGATGGTTGGGGCACCTTTTACTCACCCCCCTCACATTTTTAGCGAGAGGATGAGGATGCTTCTGCATGCACTCTGCTTTCTCTCGCAGGCAGCGCAGGCTGACTCAGCCTGAGTCTCAACATGACATGATGATGAAAACATTCACACGAGCCAGTCTGTGCCCCCGAAAAACAGCAGAAGTGACTGCGTGCTTGTGTGTGCGTCTGTCTGTTTGTTTCTGCGTAGAGATGAGGATGTGGTCAGGATGTCACGCTTGCTGTGTGCATGTGAATCTGTGCCACCTGAACCATACAAATGCAGATGCTGGTGACACTACACACTTTGTGACATCTACAAAAAAAAAATCATGCTGCAGTATTATCTGCAGGGCTGACGATGAGGCACACACACACACACTGCTGCTTTTTTAATGCAGAAACAAACACCAGGCCCATTTCACGTTACCTACGTTAATATAAATACAACGTAGGAGCTACACTCACATACATGAAAAAGAAAAAACAAAACAAAACAAAAAGCACACAACCCTGGGTGCCCAGCAGGTGCCTTTGTGTGGAGATATTATCGCCGTTTTTGCATATTTTCGCAGCCCTGATAAACGTCACGGCTTTAATACGAGCCAGTAAGTTCGTCAGAGGGCGCCGTCTATTTCCTGGAGAGGCCCCCCAAACACAGTAGAACAACATTCCTTTAAACCGCCTCTATTTCATATTTGAGATATTTTCGAAGGGCTTTTCCTTCGTTTGGGCATTCAGCTCAGCACCCCGTCTTGTGCGATGTTCACATGTGCAGTCTGTCATGTCGAAAAATAACACCCTTTACGCGTGAGATAAACGACGTTAAGATGAAACTTAAGTTAGAAAGTTAAGCGGCCGCTGGACATTGCGGCTAACGGCGAGCTAACAGCGGAGCAATCGCAGCTCAAACCCCGGCCATCCACACCTACCCCTAATCTCTTAATCAAGTGGGTTTCACGCTCAGGCTGTGTCGTTTCTACTCATTTGATACGACTGCTTCAATCACGACGCCCGAAGCCGATCGTATCCCCTCGCGTTTGGGTTGGTAAACAGGCAGCAGGCTCCAGGTGATAGTCGGTGCCCTCGGCCTGGACTCACCGTGATGTTGCAGTGAATGATCAGCAGCTTCTCTCCCGTCACGTTGAACTGGCAGCTGAGCTCGTCCGGTTTCCAGTCTATGATTCTGAAACGTTCGTGGTTCGGGTCAAAAATTGACTCCAGAAACTTCAGCTCGGCCTTCAGCCCCGACACCGACATCTTCTGCTCATCTCAGAGCACCAGGCCGCTGGCGGAGAGAGAGAGAGAGAGAGAGAGAGAGCGAGGGAGGGAGGGAGGGAGAGAGCAAGGGAGCGCGAGGGGGGAGTCGGGGCGGGATGTGAGGGCGCGCGCGCTGGTGGCAGCAGCAGCAGGGTTCACGGGTCTCGCGCATGTTTCGCGTGAGAACAACAACAAAGGGGCTCGAGGGTGAGGCTCGTCAGCTGGACTTGTCCTGCACTTTGGTATTTCGCTTCTCAGTTGCTTTCGTTTTTGACATGTATTGTATTTGCAATAGCGCTCGTTTTAAAAAGTATGTCTCACGACCACAATGTCTAACGGGTGGTAAACAATCACTGTTCTGTGCTCCCAGTTGAAATAGAAGGTTATCGGAAAATGTTTATATTGTTGGAATGTTTGGATTACGTATATATATATATATATATATATATATATATATATATATATATATATATATATATATATATATATATATATATATATATATATATATATATATGGTTGTAACACTGTAAATTGGGAAAAAGACACTTTGTACAGAGTGATAAGACAAATTAGAGAAACAACCAGCAAACCACACGCACTCGTTCACATAGTAGGTGTTATTAACTTACTAATACTATTTTTGTTCATATTCTATCTACAATGTTGTACTTCGTAGTTTTTGCTACAAATTTGTGCACACGTACTCGTAACTCTGAGTCTACCTATCTGCCCGTGAAAAAGTATTGTTCAAGATTTTTTCACAGTTAGACTGTGAAAAAGGTAAATAATTCAGAGTCAGAGTTGTTGTGACCAAAGGTATATTTTGATAATATTTTTCTTTGGTTTAATTTTTTCTGTTATATGGTTGCACTCTGTTGACTTAGTTGGTAATTGCTATATTCTATCTATCTGATGGACAGATATTGTGATCACTATCGATGAGTTTTACAATTACTCGTGAACACCTTTCGGGAATGTTCCAGACCCTTGTAATTGCTACAGATCGGTCCTGCCATCCTACACTCCTGCTCTGACTTGTTTGCAACCACACACCTGTAGCAACAGTCACCTCTCCCTCCCCCAGTCACCTGATTGCCACTCCTCCTCCTGACTCTAACCACTCACATTTGACCTACTCCACCTGTCACCTGTGCAGATCCTCCAATCACCTACACCGTTCCATCAGTCAGCTTGAACTCCCCTCAGACTCAGTCTCACTGCCAGATTGTCTTTGTCTCCATTCCTGACTCTCCAGCTCTTCCATTTGGATCTCCCATTGCTGACCTGCTTTGCCTTTGATCAGCCCTTGTGTCTCCAGCCTGTGTCAACCTGCCTGCCTTCTGCTTTGGACCTCCTCGTGCCTCTGCCCCAGATCTCCTAGCCACCTTCTGGAGCCGACTGCCTGTTGCCTCTGCCCTGGAAACCTGACTCAGCCTCTGTCCCTCGACTCCATCCTGTCTGCTCTGTGGCTGCAGATTCCAGTGAGTACTGCCCCACTCCAGAGAGTCACTCCATGGCTGCACCTTGCCTCTTGCCAGAGTGTCCTCCTCCCCCAAGTTGAAACTATACTTGTGATTAATACCTAGGAGAGATACAGACATCACTATTCACAAGTGTTAGTATGCAACAAGATCTGCAAATGTTTCAAACACTCCCGATTCCAGTCTCTCGAATGTCCTGAACACTAACGATCAAAAGTGTAATCTGGAATTGTTTGTAGTGTAACATGCATGTAAACCTCATCTGCGAGTGTTACAGACATCACGATCCCAGTGTTACAAAAACACTGGTGATTGTGTGGTGGAAAATGATAAAGAATATCATGGTAAAGGATGAAGGGAGAACAGTCAGATAGGAGACAAGTGGTGAGGTCAGCTGATACAAAGACATATTGCACAAGGTCTCAAGAAAAGGCAAAAACAGGTAATCATTGTGGAGTAGTTAGACATGGCACAAACATTCAGATGTGGCACGCAAGATGTAAGTTCCAGTTTCTAGATCATGTAGATTGTAATCTGTAACACAACTTGCATGTCTATATCATATTGATACAGAATCAGATTTATACTCAGGTCAACCTAGGAATTTGCTTTGGGGTTTGCTACAGTAAACAGACAAGTTGTAGAACAAGACCGTAATGAAGTTATAAATATTTATTTAGTTATAATTATTTTAGGGCAGAATGCTGCTACATTCGCACAATATCCTCAATGTTATTGTATCACTTTGTCCTTTTAAAACAGGGCAAACCAAAAGTTTTTCTCAAGCGTTTGGTATCAGTCTGCTGGGTTTCTGGCTCCCCATGTAAAATATAGTTAAGCTGCCATCTATTGTTTCCGTGTGCTTTGTGCTTGTTGGCAACAATAGGGTTCCATCAGCAAATATGTGCCCTGGGCCCCTGGAGAGGTAATCCAGCTGTGCTATTCAACATTATTCTGAAATAACAAGGCTCAACAAGGTTTCAAGGCTTGTCTTGTCTTCTAATTCAGTCTTAACATTGTCAACAGGATAATTCATGTTGCCTTGTGACTTGTGTATTTTACCACCTTTAAGTGCTTTAAATCTCTGTGTGATTCAAGACTTTGCTTTATACAATAGTACACAAGATAAGGCAAAACCAATAGTACATTTGCATTTTAGGCCCTTTTGTGTATAATGATGCTGCTCATGTCATTCTGCTCTGTCCAGGTCACAGCTGCGAGTGTTGTACATGAAATACACCGAGTGGACACTAGATTGCACCAGAAGCAAATGCACTCCACTGACTCTCTAACATGAACCCTTGTTGTGGAAGTGCACACATTTTATAACAGGGCTGTTATCTGCAACAGCACACACCCTTTACATCCACAACAGTGCCCGACATGCACATGAATGACATGTGAGTGCAGGGAAGGAAGTGCATTTCACCTCTCTTCACCACCTCCTCCAATCTGTATTGAACTGCATTGCTGCAGAACTGACACTGTGCAGTGGGATTACCTCTCCTGTTGCCTTGGATTTGGGTAAGTGTTTATAATAAGCTGTGGAATGTGTGTTGTTGCCGCTGAAACACAATGTCACGGTTTTCTGAGCGAGTCTTGGTTGTCACACGGGTTTACAGTTATTACTATCAAAACCCGCCTGAATTTCATCTTAAATTTCAGTCACTGCATTCATTGGGGAGCAGAGAAAAAATCTTGTTTAATCTAAAGCTACTGCTGCACCTGCCCAACATGGGACTAGTTTTTCTTCTTTTCAATTCACAGATTTCCCACTGTTTGTTCACCCATTTCAGGAGATGAATTCATTACCAGTATAACACACAAACTTGTTTTTTATGACATTCTCAGGTGAAACTCCAACATAGCAGCAAGAGTTCAGCCTGTGATTATCTTTAACAATGCATTGCATTGGAAACAAAAACAAAAAACACCATACTAGACCATTTTGTATATGATGTATATATGTATATATGATTAGATGATTTCAGTGTGAAAAATTAACCTGCCGTAAGAGACAAATTCAAATCACAAAGGGGAGTAAAAGGTTCAATGTTTTTCTACATTTTCATGCTTCAGTGTAGTAGTAAACAAATAAAACTATGTACACAGCTGGAAGATTTTCTCTCACTCTCTCATTGACTGTCCTTGTGTGTTTTAAGGTCTGTGAAGGACTTCAGCATGAAGCTGCCTCATTCGTTTCCGATCACCTTTGCTCTCCTGTTTATACAACTCTCTGTTGCATCAGGGGGCAAAATCCTGGTGTTCCCCTTGGACGGGAGCCACTGGATAAACATGAAAGTAGTGGTGGAAGAACTGCATGCCAAAGGCCATGAGGTCACGGTGATCCGATCGTTTGACAGCTGGTACATTGGTGAAAAGTCCCCTTTCTACACCGCTGTCACTTTAAACTATTCTGATGGTTTTGAGGAAAACTTTGAGAACTTTTTGTCTAAAAACTTGGAGCTCCGACTTCAGGAAAAGGGACCCTGGTGGTCTCGTATGTGGTTCCGTATGAAGTTGGAGCGGGTTACTGTGAACATGTTCTCTGACTTCCACAGGGGAATGGCTGAACTGCTTGTCAAGATGTTTGAAGATGAAAAACTGATGCGTTCCTTGCAGGAGGCCAAGTATGACATGGTCCTGACCGACCCCGGCATTGGTGGGGGAGCAATGCTGGCCCATTGGCTGCAACTTCCCCTGGTGTTTAATGTCAGATGGACCATACAAGGTGAAGCTCATTTCCTTCTTGCCCCTTCACCTCTGTCGTACATTCCTTTCACTGCGACTCTGATGACGGACAAAATGAACTTCCTTCAGAGGGTCAAGAATGTTATTTTTTACAACCTCGGGACCCATACAATGAGGCAGATCACAGAACCGCATTACAAACCGATAGTTCACAGGTTCTTTGGTCCAGATGTGGATTACGCAACGTTTTTCCTGGATGCTGACATATGGCTCATGAGGAATGATTTCGTGTTTGAATTTCCACGTCCGACGATGCCAAATGTGGTCTACATGGGTGGATTTCAGTGCAAGCCCTCTAAGCCGCTCCCCGCAGACCTGGAGGCGTTTGTCCAGAGTTCTGGAGACCACGGAGTCATTATAATGACCTTAGGCACTTTAGTCGGGAAGCTTCCTGCTGATATCACTGAGGAGATCGCTGCAGCCTTTGCCCAACTGCCTCAGAAGGTCTTGTGGAGGTATGTGGGTGAGAGGCCAGCCAACCTGGGCAACAACACATTAATCGTCAACTGGCTGCCACAGAACGACCTGCTCGGACATCCCAAAACCAGAGTGTTTGTCGCTCATGGAGGCACCAACGGGGTTCAGGAGGCCATCTACCATGGAGTGCCTGTTGTTGGACTTCCTCTGTTTTTCGATCAGCCCGATAACCTGAACCGAATCAGAGCAAAGGGAGGAGCTGTGATTGTGGACATCGCCACTCTGGACAGGAACATCTTTGGAGATGCTCTTAAGGCAGCTCTGTACGACTCCTCCTACAGGGAAAACATGCAGAGGCTCTCCAGGCTGCACAGGGATCAGCCCATGAAACCTCTGGATCTGGCAGTGTTCTGGATCGAGTATGTGATGAGACACAAAGGAGCCCGTCATCTGCGGTCCCCGTCCATCAAAATGTCCTGGTTTGTGTATAAGTCTCTGGATGTCATTGCTGCTTTGTCGGCCGTTGCGATGCTCATTGTATTCATCTGGATCTCTGTTATTCGGTTCCTGTGGAGAAGGATCTTTGCTGGGAAAAAAGCTAAGCACGCATAATGACGTAAAATGTGCGTTTTAATATGTGAAATCCAGACAGAAAAAATATTGTGACACCTTTGTCCTAACTCCGTAATACATGAAAAATAACTGAAAGAACACTTGAAGCAGGATAGGAGAGAGGAAGAGGGAAAACCCAGAAACCCAAGAATTATACAAAGCACTTTGACAAGGCTGGGACAGTTTTGAGCTGAAAATCAAGCTCTGTAATCTGCTGATCATCAGCATATCTACATTCTGTGTGATGTCAATATGCTAAAATCTTTTTAAACATGAAATGTTCATCATATTATTTACTTGTGAGCATAACAAATGATTACTGAAGTAGCTGAAGTTGAAGTAGCGCTCATCTAATACTGATTTTTATTACACCTTATGATTAG
The DNA here is from genome assembly GCA_029224185.1 of Karalla daura. NCBI lineage: Eukaryota > Metazoa > Chordata > Actinopteri > Chaetodontiformes > Leiognathidae > Karalla > Karalla daura. Next base: position 17,007,210 of record CM055196.1, read on the forward strand.
GTGACTGTGAACAAAATCATACTGGAAAACTAACCAAAAAGTACGCAGCTACACCTTGATGCCTCAGTCTTCCTGGATGTCTGTTCAGATGATGTTGGATAATGTTTCTTAAAGAAGAAAATCCGAAGTAAGACTTAACAAAACCAAATATGTATGTATGTATATATATGTATATATATATGTATACGCACACACACACACACATATATATATTATTATTGCCAAAAGTGATGTGAACCATGGTATAAAATCAATATAATGTTCTGTCTCACTTCCTGAAATGTCCCTCTTGTGGGAAGAATGAAGGTATATTCTATTAAATTCTTTTCACCAGAAATCCCTATTCAATGAACACTTGTACACTTGCACACTTGTAGTCACCCAGATAGCAATGACTAGTTTTGTGTGCCCGAGTCCGGCAAGGCCCACCGAAGAGCATTGGTTGAGTAGGGCAGGAGGGAAGAAATAATCGCACGTGGAGGTTTAACAGCAAGAGGAAAATCATGATGTGTTTATGGTAAAACAGTCCCCAACTCTTACTTGTCTTCGTTTGTATTACTCACTTTTAAGTGTATGGATTTCTACACTTTTGTGTTAAAAACAGGGAGATTTATTTCTTTAGGAGTCCATTAATAGCCTGGTGGAAACTCTAGGGGGCGCTGCAACACATCTTACTTTCTTCTCTGCACATGGAGGATGCCTCAGCATGTGTGATTTCCAGCATTTTGTTGATTATGAAGAGCTTTCTTAAGGTCCTCAAAAGGTCCCGACAAAAATGTGTGTGGCGGTGCGTTTGCTAGCGCACTTGTGTGCATGTGTTAAAAAACAAACAAAAACATTGTATTGTTATATCTCCCACATTTGGACACTGATACAGCAAAGTCATAGTCAGTAGTCATGACTACTGACTCACATGAATACACCTAAAAGCTTGGGTGAGTTTAAGAACTCACGCCACGGTAACTTTTTAATATACAATGAAAATGTTTTATGATAATTTTTATTCATTTTTATTATTTAGATTTTGTGCCACTGATTAAGAGCTTATTACGTTAAGTGGTTAGATAGATAGATAGATAGATAGATAGATAGATAGATAGATAGATAGATAGATAGATAGATAGATAGATAGATAGATAGATAGATAGATAGATAGATAGATAGATAGATAGATAGAAATGGAGGATTCAGTTTACATCCCTTTTCTTGCTCTGTATGCCGGAGTGAGAAGGTTTCCAACATTAGGTCAAGAGAAATAGGATTAAAAGTCTACTTAAAGCCCCAGCTCCTGTTGAGGTCAGGGCTTAGTCAACCTGATTTAAAGCCTGGACTAGCTACTTGTCAGAGAATGTCCTGACTTAGCCCACATCTGAGAAACATTTATTCCTGATAGGCTTGCACAAAACAAGCTCCAAACCACTCTATAAGAAATATAATAACATTTAAAAATGAATGGAGTCCCCCTCCACTCCTCACATCACAACCCCCCTCCTCGAATTGATCTCCGCTCCACTTTATAGCGTGATGTGGTTTCGATGCGCGCAGGACGAGATCTCGCGGGATTTCGCGCAGTTTGAAGGAAGAGGATCCCGTGTCGCTCCTGGGCCGACAGCAAAGCTGCACAGGTGACCGCAGCTCCCGGACAGGTCTACCCAGCGACACCCATCGCATACCTCTGCAGGGCACGCTTCTCGCGGAGCAGGGAGAAGCCCGCATCATCTTCATCTCCATCACCTCTTCCTCCTCCTCCTCCATCTGATCCTCCTCCTCCTTCATCACCGGCCCGGGTCACCTCCTCAGCGCTTCTCAGCTCCCCCCCCTTCCCGAACATGAGCCCCTGCACCCGGCGCAGAGCTGCAGGCATGATGTCCCTGCAAGCGCTGATCCTCGGAGCCCTGCTGCTGCAGTCCGTCTCATCCCAGAACGGTAGGACAGACACACATACACACACACACACACACACACACACACACACACACACACGCAGAAACACTGCGGAAAATGCGGGTAGTGGGGATATGGCTTCTGAACTTGACCATTTTTTTTACATTGGAATAATTCCAAGATAAGTGTATGTGTGTGTGTGCGTGCATGTGTGTGTGTGTTATGTGTCTACTGCTGGAGCCTGGTCTCAGTGCATGTGTCTGTCTCTGACTCCGAGGGACAAATAAGCGAGGAGCTGTGTTGCGATGGAGGGTCAATAAATCATTTATAGACTCCAATCTGTGGGAGCCAAGGCTGAAGTGGGCCACACGGAGGCCTGCACCACGGAGGAGGACAAGTTCTGCTCATCTCACACACACACACACACACACACACACACACACACACACACACACACACACACACACACACACACACACACACACACACACACACACACACACACTTGCGCGCACACGCACGCAAGATGCAGGACTTCTGGTGCACGGAGCTCTGCGCCAGAACGCAGCTCGGTTGCACCAGTGCGGAGCTGCGGATGGAAACAGAAATAGAGCCAGTCCATTTTTTTTCTATCTATCCATCTATCTCGTTCCGTTTTGCTGCATGTTGCTATTTATAGAGCAGAAATGCTGCTGCTGCTGCTGCTACCGCTGCTGCTGCTGCTGTTGCCGCTACCGGGAGCAGAGCTATAATGTCTTCCCGCAGCTCAGAAGCAGCACGGTAATGTGTGTGTGTGTGTGTGTGTGTGTGTGTGTGTGTGTGTGTGTGTGTGTGTGTGTGTGTGTGCGTGATGCAAATGTCCGTTCAGAGCCTGTGTCCTGGTTGCAAGTACAGTGTGGGGATGGGTGAGAGTTTCTCCCCTCCCTCCCCGAGAGGACCATGTGTAGGAATGCACCGCACATCTCACCCACTCCTCTCCTGTCTCCTCCTCTGGTGTCCTCTCCCTCGACTCTTCCTCCTCCTCCTCCTCCTCCTCCTCCTCTGCTCTCTTTCCTGTCTGTCAGTTCTGTCATCTCATTTGTCCCCTACTATGTCCTCTCTCCTGTGCCCTCACCTGATGTCTCATCTAGTCTCTCCTCTCTCCCTCTCTTTCTCTCTCCTCTTGTGTCATTCTCTGTCCCCTTTCATGAGTCCTTTTTTGTCTCCCTGGATATCTCCCTTTATCCTTCTCTCTGTCCTCTGATGTCTCGACTGTTCTCTAGTGTCTCTCTTGGTGTCCCCCTCTCTCTCTCCCTCCCTCAACTGCGAGCATGAAACTGTGGGAAGATGCATGTGTCTCCTCTGATGTTTCCTTCTCCCTGTCCTCCTCTGTGTCCTCTCACATCTCCTTCTGTCTGTCCTCCCGTCCCCTTCTCCTGTTTCCCACTCTGTCCTCCTCTGATGTCTGCTTTTATCCCGTGTCCTCTCATGTCTCTTTCTGTATCTCCTCTTTTAGTCTGTCTCCTCTCATTTCTTGTCTCTTGTGTCCTCCCATATTTCCTGTGATGCCTTTTCCTCTGTCTCCATTCATATTTTCTATGAAGGCTCCTTACGTGTCTCCTCCTATCCAAACGTCTCTGTCCTCTCATGTCTCCTCCCTGTCGCATGTTGTGTCTCCATCAACCTCCCCTAAGGTCTCTCTTCTGCCTCTCCTCCTCTGTCCTTCTCTCCCCCTCTCCTGTCTCCTCCTGTCTCCTATCACATCTCCTCTCAGGTCTCCTCTCTCCTCCTCTATCCCTCCTCTCTCTCCTCTCCTGTGGATCAAACTCAAATCCAAAGATTTCCTCTTAACTGATCTGATCTTTTCTTCTTATCTGCTTCACTTGTTGTCAAGGAGCCTGGAGAGTCGGGTGCAAATGTAGAGATTATAATTAGAACACTTTATTCCATCAATTATTCCTGCTTTTGTCCAGCTGATGGAGATTTGGTGAGATATTCCCTGTTCCCTTAGTTTATCTAGAGTTGTTTAGTGTATATTTCTATGCGCTCCATGAAACAGAGCACAATCAGTAATACGGATTCTTATGATCAGAGTGGTATTTTGCATCTTTGCCTCAAAGACACTGAGTGATTATCATCCAACTGGCTCTAATAGATTTCTGTCAACTCACCAATCAATTGATCGATCGGTCACCTCAGTGGTAATTTGCATTTCATTTTTTTTATTGTCAGTCTAGTGTTAACGACCTTCTACTGTAGCTCATCTCTCTCTCTCTCTCTCTCTCTCTCTCTATTTCTCTCTTGTGAAAAACCAGAGACACATTTTAATTTAAGAGATGAATGGATGCAGTGAAGTGTTTATCCTTCATTTTAAACTGTTACTTGGTGGAAATATCAATAGGGGCTCTAGGAAGGTTTCTGTGAGCATTGAAACCATTTTAATTTGCTCTCTGGGTCCTCTCTGCCCCGATCTCTCGTTTCCCACGTCGCTGACAGAAAATTCATTCTGCCGCTGCCATAGTTTCATTAACTGGGACCTTGGGCAAGAAGACCTTGTCATTAGGTGACAGAGAGAACAAGAGGAGACGTTTATGTCTGTCGAATCGCTTTGATTTCACTATCATCGTTGATGAACCTGTCGGTTTAAAGCCATCAGGAGTTAACAGGAAGTGACTGAAATACAGAATCTGATTGGTTCTCAATAAAACGTGTCCCATCGTAGGGTAGTGATTTGATGATTTCCTCTGCATAGAGCCCCCTGTCCTGCAAAATGTAGTACGTGAGCGTAAAAGCAAAACAGTAACAACGTTTTACAGATGTCTAAACTTCAAAGAAGCAGGAATCCAATTGGAGAATATATATGTGAGGGGCAAATATGCACTGACTAAAGAGAAGCTTGCATACATTTGTTTGATGAACCGCATTGAGATGCAGCAGAAGAAATAAAAACGTCTACATACCAAAAACAGGAGTTAACAGATTCATAGGTAGTAATTTTTGGATTTCTATTGGAAAGAATGAAGCCTTTTTTAGTTATTTCAGAGCTATCAAGACAGAACGTTGCTGTTTGCAGCCTGACACCTCCAAAGGTGAAGAATGTGTGGTTACAAAGAAGATTAATCATGCAACTGGATGAGAAACATGGCCCCCAGAGACAAACAGAGCCACGCATCAAAACTGAGCCGACATCAGTGCGATGTGACAGCGTTACTGGCTCAGCACTTCTGGAGGCATGCAGGACTCTCATCCACGTCCACGTCCAAGGCGTCGGAGCTGAGTCCGCTCACGTCTCTCTCTCAGTCTCTCGCCGCCGCTCATTACGGCTGAACAATTCAGGGCAATGTTTTCTGGATCGCAGTGATCACAGTAAACCAAATCGCAAGAGCTGTAAAATGTGTCACAGCACACGGTTATAAAGAATTACTGTGGTGCCACACAAATCTCTCTCTCTGTCTCTCCCTCTCTCTCCCTCTCCCTCTCTGTCTCTCTCTCTCTCTCTGCAGACCTGAAGGGAAGGCAGCACTCTGATTTAGTGCAGATCCCTGCAAAAAAAATAAAAAAAATCAGATCATCGTCCGTCAGTTTTGATTTTTATCAGTGAAAACGAAACACAACAGAGGTTGACACATGGACGTTGCAATGCATGTGAAACATGATGAGTCGCAGTGTCCCCGGTGACCACAGGTTATTGTGTTGCTGTTTCTGAAATCCTGTATAAGAGTTCATAATTTGTTGATTTCAAGTCGGTATTCCTCATTTCTATCACCATTATTTAACCATGTCTTTGAAAATGATTGTGCAGCTCAGTCATCTTCACTATTTGCTGCTGGCGCTGGGGATCCAGCGAGGTGACTCCTAACAGCACCGTGCAGCTGTAGCTGTAGGAATCTGTTTGTGCCTGCTCGTCCTGATGTCCTGCGATTGTGTGTCTGCTCTGCTCTGCTCTTCTCTGCTCTGGTCTGGTCTGGTCTGGTTGGTCGCCTCGTCCTCTCTTCCCACTTTGTTGCCGTAGCACGCTTCTATGGAAACGGAGGGGGTCTATCACCATGCGCCCACACACTCCCCGGAGACCCACAGCTACAGCTTCTATAAATCTCCCTTCAATCTCATGCGTTCTCCACGCTGCCTATAGACAAGGCTCAGGACTATGGCCCGCCTCCTCCTCTTCCTCCTCCTCCTCCTCCTCCTCCTCTCCTCTCCTCTCCTCTGTGCAGCCATAATCAATCGTTACGCTGTTATTGCCTCCCGTTCCGAGCGAGAGACACTCAGCCCCAGTAACAGCAGCTCTGTTCGCCCTCCTCTCTCCTCTGATGGTGCTCTCTGTGTTGAAAAACGACAAGGTCACTTGGAGGACTCTGAGGGATGTGAGCGCTGTGTAGGGCGAGACGCAAATTTAAATGATATTATTAATTGGACAAAGCCGTGCTGGAGCAGCGCTGCAAGGAGGTCCCAGCAGAATTGAATTAAATCTTCCCAGGAATAGCAGCGATGGCAGGGCTGAGCTCGCCGCCCTCCCTCGCTCAAACCAAAATGTTGGTGTCACCGCGCCCCGCTCGGCCCGATGTTGAAGCTGCTGGGTTTTTGTCATTGTGGAACAAATTAGAATTGTGTTATTGTGTTGTTATCCTTGGCCTCTGGGATGATGCGCTGGATGCCCGTGGGAGTGCCGTTCAGTGAAAAGAAAGCAAGTTGGTGTTAGAAAAGAAATAGTGAAATTGACATTTTTCGCTGTTTTCAGATGTTTTAAAGGGACCTAGAATGATTGAATGGAGAATTTATTCTTGTTAACCTAGAAGCTATGGAACTCTAGTTTAATGAGAGATGCATCAGATGCTGTTTTAGAGTCCTGTTTTAGGTGTGGTGCTATACAGTAACAGTCCTTTACTGAGATCAGAAGCTGGTCTGGCATGCCTGGCGCCCTTTCATGCTTGTGCTGATTGGCTGCCTGGCCTGCCACGTGATCACATGACTTTATGTTTTTTTTTGCTGAGCAACAGAGCTTTGCTGCTTGTCCCCTGTGATACGGATCGATACAGCGTGTACACATCTAGCCTTTACATATTTGAGACAGAGTCAGAGGAGGAATCAGATATTGAGGTAAAACTAGGAGCGAATACACTGGCATTTCACTGTAAACCTCACCAGAGTGCTGCCTCGCAGTCATATACATTTACTCATATACTTGATCGGAGGCAGGTACAGACAAATTACATTTGAGATATAATTATATTTGTTCTGTCTCTGTTCAGATTTGCTCTTTTTGCCCCTTAGTTTCATCTCAAAGATGGAAATGCGAAAACACGAATGAGGATGCAAAGATCTCTTTGGCCATGAACATCATGTTGCATCATAATTAAGTTATTGTTATGCTATATCGTCCCAGCCGAGGAAGGGGATAATCATTGGTTGCTGTTGCTTATTTTCATCTTGTGCTATATTCATGCTTAATTTCACATTATCTTTTCTTCCTTTTCCGTTTTTCCTTTTCTTGTTCCCACTTAATTCACCCAGTTATTTTCTTGTCTTTCCATCCTGCACCTCTTTATTTGCGACCCTTCCTGACCCACCCTTCCCCTGACCCGCACCTGCACCTCCAGCGGGCTTCGTCAAGTCCCCCCTCTCTGAGACCAAGCTCACGGGCGACGCCTTCGAGCTGTACTGTGACGTGGTGGGGACCCCCACACCCGAGATCCAGTGGTGGTACTCTGAGATCAACCGGGCCGACTCCTTCCGCCAGCTGTGGGACGGCGCCCGCAAGAGGAGGGTGTTCATCAGCACGGCCTACGGCGCCAACGCCGTGAGCGTACTGGGCGTGTCCCGCCTCCTGCTGGACGACTCGGGGACCTACGAGTGCAGAGCCAGCAACGACCCCAGACGCAACGACCTGCACCAGAACCCGGCCACCACCTGGATCCGGGCCCAGGCCACCATCGCCGTGCTGCAGAGTGAGTGGTCGGTGTAGAGGAAGTAGAGGAAGTAGAGGAAGCAGCACCCCGTCCTAGAGCCCAGACGTGCCGTGACTCAGCCTCCCTCCGTCCTCTCCAGAGGACGATAGCTGCCTGCAGAGCTGCAGAAGCAGGGAAAGCTCTGTGGGCTCTCTGTTCCTCTGAGTTGAGTAGTGTTTCACGTCGTCCTCCCCGAGTCCAGAGCATCGTCTGCCTCCACTCCGTAGAGCCCGATCTCCCCCTGCCTCCTCCTCCTGCTCCCCACGTCCTTTTGCTTTCCCTTTGGCTCCTCGTCCTATCATCCTCCTCAACTGAGTTTCGTCACATTCAACTTCAGTTTTTATTATTGTGACTGTGATCATTTCTGTGCTTTAATCTGATTTTTTTTTGTTGCAGACTCGACTGACAAACTGATATTTGGTGTAGTCTTTGGTTTGTTTACGAGATTGTGAATGGCAGCAGCTGGCTGTTGTTATGTACAGAGCCCTTTAAGTCCCATAAGGTGATAAATCTCTTAAGTTGTACATACAAAATGATAATCGTGCACAGTGTAGTCATCTTATCTTAGAGTGTGTTGCATTGGTTATAGGTGTGCAACAAATGGTTATTTTTGTAGGTGATTTATTTCTAAATTATTTTCTTGATTAGTAATTTAGTTGTTTTGTGAATAAAATGATGCAAAAACCTTAGAAAATTGTTAAAGCCTTTTCTACAAGGGCTAAGATTAGTGCTTTAAAAGCCCTTTTTGTCCTCATAGCAACAACACTCAAATGTAAATATAAGAATGTTTTCAATTAATTGATTAGTTGCTGCAGCTCTAAAATCTGGGTCAAAATAAGAGCTTTTTTTGATATGGTGGAGGTGAGAGTCTAAATTTTGAATATATTTTTCCAACTTTAGAGTAAATTATCTTTTCAGCACTAAAAAATAACACCTGAAAGGACCTGAAGGGCTCTGTAATTGCAAAGTGCGAAAATGTGAAGTTGGAAACCTTGTGGATCCTCGATCTCTCCGCCTTGTTCCATCTTGTTCCATCCTGAACAGACTGAAATATTTGTTAAACTCAGCAATCTCCCCACAAATTCTCCTCTCACATGACTTGAATTTTTGTCCTCAGTTATGCGTAAAACAAAAAAACTAATTCAGCAATAGAGAGCGAATCTCAGGAGATTCCCTAACAAACAAGCAAAAGACCGTTTCCACCTGTAGCTGCTTTTGCACAGAGCTTTGTCTACAGGGAAACAAAGATGCAGATAATCAGGATTAGGCAGAATACAATGCTGCAGTGAAGATCTCATGGACGGACAGCTAATCCGAGCTGAGATTTTCTGCAGGTTGAGTTTCCCCCCGGATACAGAAGTCTGCTGCTGCGTTTTTAACAGAAGCCTTTCAGAGCGTTCGAGCCTTACCGGGGTGATGATGAACGCACCTTCACCTTGAGTCCTTCTCAGCTTTTATAAGAGATGACTCACTTGTGTGAAATTCAGCTGTATTTCCTTTTTTAAGTCCTTCCTTCAGTTTATTTCAGCATGAGGGGAACAATGTATTTCATTTCTATTTCTCTCCTTTTCAACAGTGATTCCAATGTTAAACATCTGTTTTTTTCTGCTCCACAATATTCATTTTAGATGCAGTCTGTGTCTTGAATCAATCATTGAATCATGACATGTATGAGAGAGATGATTTTTTTACCGCGGTGCTCCATGGGAGCTGTAGTTGACTTCATTTGACTTACATTTGTATGTGCACAGGCCTGCACCTGCACTCTTTCATCTTAGGAGCCCATGTTTTCTCACACAGTCGGTCTGTGCGGATGATTCAGCTCAGGGGGTTTTACGTCCGGGCTCCTCCACCTCCAACGCCGCAGACAATGACTTCTACTTCAGTCGCCCTGGATGCCCAAAAATACTTCCTCCCACTCTCCGGCTCCTCTCCTGTCTTGCAGGAAGTAGGTGTTTGTCTGTGTGAGTGGCTGATGTGTGTCTCTGCTGCAGAGCCGTCGATCACCGCCTCCGAACACACCACGCTTCCTGTGGAGGGCGACGCCTTAACGCTGCAGTGCAACCTGACCAGCGCCCACAGCGCCCACCAGGAGAGCTTCTGGGTGAAGAACGGAGAGGAGATCCCGGAAACTCGCTCCACCAACAGGAACACCGAGTACAGGTAGGAGCGTCTGCGTGTGTGTGTATTACAGTGAGGTATTCAATGGATGTAACTGCATACAAGTGGATAGACATCAGAATATATATTGAAAATTGTTGAAATGGATGGATTACACTCAGGGATTTGTTTTTTTGTCCGATATGACTGTGAAAACCATCAGGAAGTCATTTTAGTATTCAGGTTTTTGCCTTAACACAGAAGCTATGGAAGGGTACAAAGGCTACTGATACTATTTAGGAAACCATTTTAAAATCCTGTTTCCAGGAGTGGGAAGATTACTGGAGGAGTCCATTTCTAAACAAATTTGGTGCCTTTTCATGCTTATCTGGCAGCTTCATGTAGGCTTTATGCTGATAGGCTGTCCTGCCTGTCACTCAAATGAATAGTCACGTGACTTTACAAGTCATTTCTCAGCAATGTGTTGCCTCATAGTCACGTGCCTTCATTTATTCGTGTCATGAAATAAAGTTGATCTTCACATTACTTTGCAGGTGGTTTGTGTCGCATGCCCATTGTTTAAACGGCCACTGCAGCATCTCATATCCATCTGTCATTTCTAAATTGACCTTCCTCACATTGGTGCATGTGCAATGGTCCAAAGTGTTTCGCGGCCTGCTCAGGGGGCTCACGCGGGGTGTGTTTCTGCACGTTCTCTGCTCTGCAGGCTGAAGAGACCACGAGGAGATGATGCCGGAGTCTACATGTGCGTCTACACCTTCGACCTGGCTCCTCCGGCCAACGCCACCATCGAGGTGAAATGTAAGTGTCGATCGCCCGCTTCGAGGCCGTGTCACATCCATCATCTATCGGCTGTAAAAAAAAATGGTGGAGGTGGTGGAGGGTCACGTGCGGAGCTGCGGCTCGGGGGCAGCCGGCGCCCTTGACACCTCGGTCCACCCTCCGCCCGGCTCAGTGGCAGCAGATGGTGCCTTGTTTGTCTGATGGAGAGGGATTAGGTCTCAACAGTAAAATCTGCTCAGCCTTTTCTGCCCTCACATGCAATGCTGGATGCAAACTGGATTTTAGGCCTTTTATTTTACGGGCCATTCGTGCTCGTACGTGCAAAAAAAAAAGAAAAAAAAAAGGATTTAAGACCCAGATAAACCTTCCTTTTTCCCACAGTGTTGTAGCAAATAGCATTCAGGAAAGAGCAAATAAAATGTACTCTAATATTTACTATTTTGAAGGTGAATATACTGCAAAAAATTTATGGAATATGTTGCAGTTTGTTTGATTTCTAATGCACAAAACAACTCAGGCCTCTTAATCCTTATGTAACTGCCTCTATATCAGTGGAATCATCCTTGCTGTGTTATCCAGCCATTTATATTGTCTTTCATCTTCCTCTCTTCAAAGTGTTTGTGTATCTTGGCTCTATAAATAGGTTACAATTGCTTTTATTTTTACGATCTGAATGCTATAGAGCAGCTGTTCACCGCTTGAGAGTTTGCAAAGCATCGCATGTGAAAATAATAATTAGCAGCAAATGCATGAAAAAGAAAATTGTCGCGCAGTGCCATCTCGGAAATGACGAAAACAAAGGAGACGAAACCACAAATCAGGAAGTGATTTGCTGTTATTGTGTAACTCAGATGACGATGCCTGCGTTTGTGGCTTTGTAGTTGCATCCGATCTCTTGTTGCGATCTGGGTTTCAGCTGTTCCCGAGATCACTGGCCACAAGCGCAGTGAGAACAGGAACGAGGGCCAGGTGGCCGTGCTCCACTGTAAGTCTGTGGGCTACCCGCACCCTGCCTGGACATGGCGCAAGTACGACAACGGCATCTATCGGGTACGTGGTGTGAACACACACTCACTTCATTGAACAGATCTGCCACGATTCGTTGCATGTTCAGATGCAATGAACCCAACATTTTCTCTATCACCTTAAGACCTTGTGGTTCAGACATCCATTCGGCTTGTGTCTGGTTCCCTCTGTGTAGTTGACCGTGTGTCTTTTATCCTTGTTTTTAATATATTTTATTTAGGTCGTAATGCACTTTCTCTGTGCTTTTAGAGTACTAATGATGTTGCATAAATATACTTGTAGCTGTATAATTCATGACTGGGTTGTCATGAACAGAGTATGGAGAAGCCTGCATCTTATGCTCAGGGGCTTAGATACAGCTAGTGCGGGGCTACTGAGCTCCCACTGACTCATTTTAATAATTGGAAATAGCATACTTTTAGATGTGTGGATAATTAACCCATCAAACTGTAGTTTTGCTCTTTGAATATCCTCGTTTGTGTTCTAAGAAATACACATATGTTACACATATGATATCGCAGCTCTATGATAGAAATCAGGAGGCTCCATTAAGTCTGGTATGTCACTGAAAACTGTGGCAGGCGAATTATATCTGCACAAACCTGCAGACAGCTTGGTTACATGCGGCCGAAGCAGAGTGGAAACATCCAGGTTAAGAGCTTAAAAACATCTTCAGCTTAAAAGCTGCCTTATTATGCCTGCATTCTCCACTCCTTGTTTAAAGGCTTTTTAGCTCTGACACAATGTTAATATTGTATTTTACGCTGAGTTTTTATTATCCCACATTATTACTGCCACCAGTGTCTGAATGGGAGTGAAGGGAGCGTCTCTGAAGTGCTTTGAGTGGTCAGAAAGATGAGGAAAGCGCTATATAAGAACCACTCTATTTACCGTTTTCCAAAATAGTAAAACACTTATTTGGGTTTTAGGAACAGAAAAGATAAAAAACAACCCAAAAATCCTTCAAAATGCACTGCATGAAAAAAAACAAAAGCCAAGGTCTAACTAAAGTAACACGAACCTGAAGCAGCAAAGCAAAAGCTGGAACGCACGAATGAGGCCAGGAGAGGCGAAGGACGTTCAAAGGAACACGAGGAGCTACATACACAGATGACCTGATGAAAAAAGAACAGACAAGACCTAAATAGACTTACACCAAATTAAAGCTGGGGAGGCACAGGAGGCAAAGCACCTGATTGGTGCAGAGACACGGGGAGCAGCAGGCCAGACAGGTGTGAGCAAGCACCATCAGGGAAGGAGACGATGACTTCCCAAAACAAAACAATAGAATACAAAACAGGAAGCAGGGTGTTCACAGGCTCTTAGAAGGCATTAGAAAGTCTTGATTGCTATTTGAAGAGGTGTTATATTTTGTTCATATTCAAGCTTGTTCCAGATAGTTTGACTACAAACACTCTGGTGTATTTATGATGAGTTAGTGAGTCAGAGTCACCTGTTGTGAATGTGTATGGTTGTGCTCTATAGATTTAACTACAAACTACGATTGTTTACAAAGTTTAAGATGGGTCCGTGATTAGAGCTAATGGTGATGAGGTCTAACAGTTTTTGTGGAAGTCTTAAGGCATCAAAGGTAATGAAGGACTACTCCTGTAGATACCTTCAAAACCAAGACACGTAATCGCCATAACAACAGGAGTCAAATTGAACAGATCTAACAAACCAGTTGATCACATCACATCAAGTGTCTCCTCTCTCTCTCTCTCTCTCTCTCTCTCTCAGGAAATCGACAACTCTTCCGGGCGCTTCTCCATCTTCAGCCAGGACAACTACACCGAGCTCCACATCTCCAACCTGGACATCAACCTGGACCCGGGCGAGTACCAGTGCAACGCCACCAACATGATCGGCAGCCGCGAGCAGAGGTCTGTGCTGCGTGTGCGGAGCCACCTGGCCCCGCTGTGGCCCCTGCTCGGCGTCCTGGCCGAGATCATCGTCCTCGTCATCATCATCGTGATCTACGAGAAGCGCAAGAAGCCGGAGGACTTACAGGACGGTGAGTCAGCGGTGCCGCTGCTGCAGCTGCCGCCGTGGCTTGTCTTGTTTCTCTGTGAGATCCTGATGAATCAGAGGAGATCTGCTCATCCTGCTCCTCGGACTGCAGCGATTACGTTCAAGTCACTTCTCCCACTCCGGGTTCTTCCTCTTTATATCTGACCGTTCCTCTGATTCTGACCTGGTCCTAGGAGGTTGGTTAGGCTACCACTTCAATTTAGCAAGGTACAGAGCAGAATCATGTGATCATTCATGTGAGTGGCGTAAAACCAACATGCGCTCGCCACATATGCATGAAAGGGCTCCAGACCTGTGCAGAGACTGACTGATATTCTCACACCTGTGGGACAGTGGATTGTGAAAGGGCACAGTATTTCTGATGAATCCAGTGACTCATAGTATCTATGTTTACAGGGATAAATACTTTATTCAACCAGTCTGCACTTGTACTGATACGTACTCTACCTCTTGGAAGCCTGAAGATTTTTTCTCACACTTTGATCTCTGTTGTGATGTGCTTTTGTCCGTCGCTTTGGACTAAAGCCGAAATGACTGGATGTAGATGTAAACGGGTCAGTCGCCTCACAGTCTGAGACACAGCGAGACTTTTGCACTTAATAATTCAGCCCCGCCAGGTCAGCCGGTGTAGCGGGAGGTCGCACCTTGTCCCGACACTTTCATGCGTTTAATATTGATGAGTAATATGATACTGCAGTGTTGCGAGGCGGACCGTTTCAATTATTAACCGCTTTACCGGTGCCCTGCGCTGCAAACTGAACCAGGAGACGATTCGGAAATTCAACCTGCGTTCACCTTCCCGGGACTGTGGAACACTGCGGCGTACCTGGAGAGGCGAGCCGGGCCATAAATGATGCATTAATGATATTTGGTTGACCTTTTCCTCTCAAACAGAATTTTGATGTTGGCACATGCTGATCAGGTGCGACGCGGAGCGAATGAGTGACAGCCCAGAGCGTTGACACTGTACCAGAATGAACCGACACCGACTACATTTGTTGAGACGGTGACATTCTGGTCTCAACCAGGATATGAGGATAGTCTGACTACTAGATGTTACCACGAAAACAGAGATTTGACCTGATCTTAACTAGAGTTGCAACAAATGTCGATTTTTGGTTAATCTGTTTATTATTTTCTCACTGAATCAATTACATTACTAGTTTGTCTGTTTGGAATATGATGCAAAAACGGTGAGGATTGTTAAGATGAAATGAAACCACATTTATCGCTGAGATCAGAGAATTCTGACTCACTTAAATCAACTTATTGACGTTTTGAAATAGTTTGATTAGTTGTTGAAGCTGTAATCTTAACCCGAGTGAGGTCGTATTTGGGCTGAGCATTGCTTATAATAACATATGTGAAATATCCCAATCTTATTCAGATACACAGTTGTCAATACCTTATTTACAATAGAAATCAGCATCACATCCGGCAGTCGATAGAAGCTGTTTTAACGATGCATCTTCTGCTGCAAAACAAGATGGACATAAGTAGGAGGATGTCTCATTTTTGGGATGAGGGTGAAACTCAAAGCAAAGTATGAGGGATAAGACTATGATAAAGGCTTTGGATGACTGCAAACATGCGATATTTAACATCCGTGGCCACGCTCCTACTTCCCAGTATTTCTCTTGAAGGACGTGATGATATGTTTGTAGTACAGAATAAAATGGGGCTTTTCCATTAGGCAGTAATCCTACTATGCTCCTCATGGTGTAGACAGGAATATGAATGTAATTTTCTATAGGAATCTCATGTAAACACTATGAAGGGAAATAGGAAAGGGATCATTGTGTGATTTAGAGTAATATTAAACAAATTCCCTGTGCCTGTATAACTAGTTGTTTAACTCATTGGCAATAAACACGTTTCTACTTCTGATGAGCTCAATATTCAGACTATTGCTGTCCATGTAAACACGGTGTGAGTGTTAAAACACTGGTCGGAGATGCATGGTGGGGGCTTCAGGTGGACTGAGTCATCCTGGAGGAGGAGCTGCTCACTCTGCCGCCTCTCCTCCATCACAATGAGATTATCCATCACCCCGGCAGATTCATGCCCCCGGAGCTCCAAGTGAATCTGGGATTCAGTTCACATCGACACTTCCTCTCCAGGGCGTCACAACCTGATTTAAAGCCGCCGCGAAAACCTGTGAACTGCTGCAGCGATGCCGCAAAAAAAAAAACCCCATGCATGAAACGTTAAAAAACGATTCTGGGTGTTTTCCTTGCATTCCTGCGAGCCAGCGTCGCCCTGTTTGTCGAGCATCTTAACAGATTGTTTTTTTTTTTTGTCCCCCCCCCTTGAACTGCACAACCCAAAAACTGTGCTGGCGGTAAGTGTGAGACTTTGCATGCTTCCTGAATTTCAACAAGCATCATCTCCCCGGCTCACACAGCTCCGCTTCCTCATTAGTGTCAACTTCAGTTCCAGAGCTTTGTTTTTTGTTTTTTTTTGTGAGATTTTTCATTTTTCCTTTTATTTGACGTGCCGCAGCCAGCCTGCCTGGCACCCCTGCCGCAGCAGTGTGATGGCATGCGAGTCGCTGTGCGGACCCGATGATATGTTGTGTTCCTGAGTCATTTCTGCTGTTTTCACACCGCGGCTCCAGCTGCTTCACACCAGGCTGGCAGCACTTATATCTATATGTACATTTATATATATACATGTATATGTATATTCTTTGGTTTTTGCTTGTGTGTTCCACCATGTTTGTGTGCTGGATTTCACTGCATTTTGTGTGTTCGTGATTCACATCCCCATCAGACAGTACACAAAGCAGCTGAGACAATTAAGTGCAAAAAAAAAAAAAGAAAGGGGAAAAAACAGGAATTCCTGCAACACCACCACAAATATCTCATCATGCCATCGACACGTGCAACCTCCTTTGCGATGCTTCTATATTCTGGTCTTCATCTCTCCATATTTTCCCTTACTGCCTCAGACGATGAACCAGCTGGACCAGTGTGAGTACCAAACCTCCATCCTCCTCCTATTTGTGTCCCCCATGTGTGTTTTCACTCCTGCCTGTCTGTGCAGCTAAGTTTCTCCCTAAATCTGGATTAGGAATAACTATCATAGAAAGCATAGAAATGGCTGGTAAATGTTTTATAGTAATGCCTGTCAGATACAGACAAGTCGTGATGTTTGAATCCCTCTTTCCCTCAGTAGTGTTTGTAATTACTTTTCATAGGAGGAACATTCGTACATTATTTAACATCTACAAAGGCCATTGTAGCTGCTTACACAAGGTCATAAATCATTGATGAAATGTTTATTAACTGCTTAAATGTGGTACATGGGGAGACGTAAAATGAAAGCTCCGTTGTGATAGAAATAACATATGGAACAGGGGCTTCAGCAACATGAGGAGAGATGACACAAAAGGAAGAAGCACCTGTTTCAGTCACAGAGGATAACTTCACATTACACTGAATAGAGCTAAAGAGGTGCCTCTTTAATCAGCTGTTCATGTTTTTTCTTCTCCCTTTGAACCTGTTTCATCCTTAAAATATCAGATATGTTGTCGTCAAATCCTAAAAGGACAAGTTTCTAATTGGACACTAAATTTATGAAGATTGAAACAGGGAATCAGGCTGTTTAAACTGAGGAATGGTATTAATAATTCAGCTATTAATCATACTTGTTACTCATTTTGTTTCCCTTTGTTTTCATAATACAATTCATCCAGCTTGTTTTTCCACCGAGCTGTATTACTACAGTTGAAATCCTTAACGATCACATGCCTGCTGATATTTCACCTGAGCTCTAAACTAATTCTTTTTTTTCCCTCTTCCCGGAGAAGGAAAACTAATTCAACCAACAACCACAAAGACAAGAACCTGCGCCAGAGGAACACGAACTGAGCGGCGCGTCTGCTGAGTGAGTACGACGAGCCGCTGAACTTTACCTGCCGTAACGGCGTTAGCAGAGCTGACCTCCCTCTCGTGTCTGCAGGCTGCGTCCGACATGTACTGACCACATGAAGGTAAAGGAGGAGGAGTCTGTACCGTTGTGAATAGGATCAACATGAGGAGAGCGTCTGTGCGGCGTTACGTGAGGCATGCCTTATCATCTGGTTGTGTGAGCGTGTGAGGTCAGAGGTCCTCAAAGCATTATGGGATTGTTGACATTATAACCATTGTTGCTGCATGCGGTTGTTGATGTCTATGATTTTCTCCCTCTTATCCACTAATTTTAATATTTTTACTACTCCGACATAATGCATGCAAGATGTCGACCTTCCGTTTGAAGGCGGAAACCTTTTTTTTTTTTTTTTTTTTCCTTTTCTATTTTTGGTTCTTTTTCTCTGAGAGTGGCTTCATGTAGATACCGTGTGTGTTTAGAGGAAAAACAAAACCTGGGCAATGTAAAAGAAAATACCACCATAATCCGGTATGACAGTTGTGTATAGTTTTATCATTCTGCTGCATACCATTTTCTAAGTTTCATCGATTTATCAATCAATATCTACTACATTTTAAGGGCTTTGCAATGTCCCTCTAAATTTTATTAAGGATTAATTTATTGTATGTATGTACTGTATGTGTTAAATCACTATAATATCTATCAGATCAGCATTATTATAAAGACTATTCATATTATATGATGCACTTAAATGTTAAGAATAATGAAAAACTGTATAAAACTACTTTAGGAGATCTGTATTAATCATTCAGATATATTGTTTTATAATCATGTGTATTGTACAGCAT
The DNA here is from genome assembly GCA_029224185.1 of Karalla daura. Classification (NCBI taxonomy): domain Eukaryota; kingdom Metazoa; phylum Chordata; class Actinopteri; order Chaetodontiformes; family Leiognathidae; genus Karalla; species Karalla daura. The sequence continues at coordinate 17,025,700 of CM055196.1, forward strand.
GGCTATTATCCTATGCAATTATTACCCATATCAGTATATTGAAACTCATTGCAGCTTTTGATTTCTCTGTGACAAAGCTTTAAACTAGTAGGATCACCGTAGAGCGTTGATGGTAAAATCCACGGCTGCATGAATTTCTCGACAGCCGACGTGAAGCCGGCGTCTCCACTGACATGTGTGAAGCAAGCTCCCGACTCATTTTTAACAATAAACATCTCCGAAAAAGGAATGTGTGTCTGTTCTGAGTTGGTTTCTTGTTGAAAGAAAAAGAGAAGAAATCACCGCAGAGAGAAAAACAGGAGACCATGCATGAAACAGTGCCACCTGGTGAAAGTGTGGGGGACTCCGCTGCAGTTTCAGGAGTGGAGGTTCAAGTAGAGTCAAGATTCAAGATGTTTGTTCATTTCTGCAAAAGCAGGCAGCCTGGGAACATGGGAGTGTCATGGGAGAAGTCAGGTTGTATGGGAAAGAATTGAAAACACCACAGAAAAGAAGTACAATAGGAATTCAGTAGAAAAATGTAACAGAGGCAACATGTGATCACCTTACCAAAAAGCTCTCAGGTTTTACTACTGGTCGGGCTGAGGTGTCCCCACAGTCCAAAATCATGCATGTCTCGGTTTATTGGAGACTCTACATTGCCTCTAGGTGTGAGACAGAATGGTGTGTCAGCAGGTAAGATAGTAGCTTTATGGGAATAAAAACATAAAGATAACAAATACTCAGAAATATGGGGGACATTCACAGAGTATAAACTTGGATATCCTTAAGAAACTTTGAAATGATGAGAGCTAATAAAAAATAAACTCGATTTTATAATTTTATTTGACTGCTTCAGATACAAAATGAAACAGAGGGAACTTCAGCCCCTTTTGAGTCCTTCCTGATCTATAAACAATAAACCTACGTCAATCTGCGTCACATGAACTTTCTGAAGGGAGCCTCCCCACAGTCATAGTCCAGGAACACCTGGCAACATGCATGTTAGGCTTAACGCCTTTATCTATGTCTATCTTAACCCTTATATTGTACTTGGGTCAAATTTGCCCGTTTTCAAGTTTGGGCATGTAAAAGTACCATTTGCTTTTTTGTACCGGAACAAGGCTTCATCTAATCCTCAGACACAACTATTTTAAGCCAAAAAAAATAATTTTCACCATTATAGTAAATTCTAAAGGTCTCGAAAAAAAGTGACATTTGTGGTGTTACAGGTCATATTTGACCCGGCAGATATACTGGCTGTTGTATGCATCACTTAAAAGCTTTGGGTTGCTCTGTGGATCAGATGTGGCTCACCGTACCCCACAACACACACACAAACCACACGCATTAACAGTAAAGCTCAACAGTAACATTTCTGTTGGAAATAGCGTTCATGGCGTTTTATCTTGCTGTGTTGATCCTTGCCACATGGGCGCACTGTTTAATTTCTCATTGCATAGCATCAACTTCTGCCTGAAGCTCTCTCTCATCCTTACAAAACATCAATTTATCATTCTCCATTAAACTGATGAGGAAACATCATGAAGTAAGAACCTGTACTGCAGTATTTTATTCTGAGTTTAGTGCTCCTTTAAGAGGTTTCCTGGACGATGAGACATGATTTATTAACTAAAGATGAAACTTCGTTAACAAAGAGATACTGTCTTGATAAGGTTGGTTAAAGTGAACCTCCCAGCTGCTGTCAGCCCTAAGCAATAATGTATGACTCTTAATTATTACAATAATCATCATGATCCTATAAAAATCCCTCAAAGTGAGGTTTGTGTTTACTGTGTCAGCCAAATAAAGAGGACAGAGGTTAGGGTGGCCACTGCTTGTCCTCCTGGACAGTGAAAACTGTATTTTATTTCAGTTAGACATCATCAGGTTTTACTTGGTCTCACTGTTGAATTTCTGCTGAATTCCAATTTTCACATAGAGAATTTAAATATAAACAAGTTCAGCCAGGCATCGGAGCTGGTTGTGTCATAGCTTCCATATAGAATGTTCTTCTGTTCCATTCCATTCCATGTTCTGTTCCATTCTAACTGACATCATCAAGTGTATATAAGGCAGCAGCTGCACTCCAGCAGCAACTCCACTTTCAGCACTCCAAGCAGATGACCAGACGGAAAGAGGTGAGAGAAAAGAGAGAGAAGACAGAGCACTGAGCACTTTAACTGTTTTCTTATCTATTATTCATCATTTCTCATTTCTGCCTCACTTTTTTGAGTAGTTGTATATACATTCCTATTTTCCTATTGATAGTTGTTTTTTTTCTGTAGATAGTTTTATTGTATACTTTTTGTATTATTGTATTTATATTCTGGTTTTATATTATACACATATACATTTTTCATGTTTCTAAATGATGCTTAAACATAAGAATTTCCCGGTTTGAGATCAATATAGCAAATCTATCTATCTTTCTATATGTCAAGAAAAGTGGAGGACGACAAAAGCAGAAGAGCAGCACTCAGGCAGAGGGTGCACAGCTACATTGGCAAGTAGGGCAACTTAGCTCAAAAAGTTACTGAGCTCAACAGACAGCTGGCTGTGGAGACCATGAAGAACATCCATGAGCACACCAAGAGCGAGTGACTTGATTAAGATCTGGGCCAGCCACTCCAAGAAGAGCTAGACAGGATGAGAAGAACCTGCTCCAGCCTCAACCAAGCCAGCTGCAGCAGCAGTGCACGGATGGATGACCTACAGCAGCAGCTTGACAGAGACAAGCAGAGGATGCTCCTCCAGAAGTATCACAAGGAGCTACCGGCAGCATATGAAGCCAGCCAGGAGAAGTTTGCTGCTGAACTAAGAGCAGAGAGAGAGTAGTGGAGCAGGGCACTCTCCACTTTGAGACCGATGTGGTCTGTCTCAGACAGCAGGCAGACGCTCTCCTGATGGACTTTCAGAAGCAGGTCCAGGAGAAAGATCTCCTCCACCAATGTTGCAGAGACCTGCAAGCTGCATATCCACTCCATCCAGAGCAGCCCAAAGACAGAGCTCTCCAAGAAGAACTGGAGACACTCAGAGCTTCCCACCAGCAGCTCAGAGACAAGTATCAAACTGACGTGGTGACCTCAAGACCACAGACTGAAACCTCCAGCAGCAGCTTCAGCAGCAAGTCCAGACTCACACTGACTCTGTGTCAGAGGCCTGGGCACACAGTGGTACCCTGCAGGCAGAGCACGAGACCGAAGCTGAGAACTACAAGACTCTGCTGCAAGACAGCCAGGAGAGGAGGGGAGTGTGATGGTTGAGATGAAGGAGCTTCAAGGAACATCAAGCTGAGCTGGAAGCTGGAAGCTACTGTTGGAGGTTTCAGTCTGTGGTCTCAAGGCCACCACATCAGTTTGGTACTTGTCTCTGAGCTGCTGGTGGAAAGTTCTGAGTGTCTCCAGTTCTTCTTGGAGAGCTCTGTCTTTGGGCTGCTCTGCATGGAGTGGACATGCTGCTTGCAGGTCTGCAACATTGGTGGAGGAGATCTTTCTCCTGGACCTGCTTCTGAAAGTCCATCAGGAGAGAGACCTGTCTGAGACAGACCATATGGGTCTCAAAGCGGAGAGTGGCCTGCTCCACTTCTCTCTCTCTGCTCTTAGTTCGGCAGAAAACGGCTCCTGGCTGGCTTCATATGCTGCCTGTAGCTCCTTGTGATACTTCTGGAGGAGCAACCTCTGCTTCTCTCTGTCAAGCTGCTGCTGTAGGTCATCCATCCATGTACTGCTGCTGCAGCTGGCTTGGTTGAGGCTAGAGCAGGACGTTCCCATCCTGTTCAGTTCTCCATGGAGACACTGGTTCTTCTTCCTAATCTTGAGCTCAGCTGAGTGATGTGCGCCACCTGAAGTTCGGAGCTGAAATATGGGACTCTTCCTTTAGGGAAATGTGTGAACCTCCTGGAATTTTTTCTGTAAAATCTGAGATGGTCCAGCGGGTGCGTTCAGAGACTTGGTGCGGAATGACCTAGGCGTTGCAGACACCACATCTCAATGATGAGGAGATTCATCATACCTTTGAAGATATTTACCTCCCAGTGAGCTGAGTGTTTCTGATGTCAAGAGGAAGCAGAAACTTTGTCGGGGTGAAATGCTGAATGATCAGTGTCTCTCCATGTGGAGGTTCAATGCTCCTAATAATTTCAACATGAAATGAATAAATGAAATAAGAATAAAGTTTTCAAAGAGAATATCACTGGAGTTGTTGTAATAATTTCTAAATTTGAAATGAGTAATAGTTTAGCAGAGCAGTATGAATCAGAGGAGGAGGATTGCCCTGGATGCACATCCCTCTTCTCATGTGTTGCCGTGTTTCTGCAGACATTTGTGTTTGTCCTTTGTTATTTCTTCTAATTATAGACCAGGCTGCCGCTTTGATTTATTTGGGGAGGTGGGGACAATAAAGATGTGAAAGGAGATTTAAAGTTTCTCCTTCATCCCCGAGTGGCTGCGAGAGGTTGTAAATTTCTGCAGACCCAGTATCCGGGGATTTGGGGCCTCAGTATTTCTAAAATCCTGTGGAGATGAATGAGACTGTGAGTCATGGACACAGTTGCCAGCGTTGCTGTGAGGTGTTAGTGCAGGTGTTTCTGTCCGTGGAGAACGATTTACTCATCCTGACTGATCAGTACGGGAGGAGACGAGTCAGCCAGCATTAGTATAAAACAGAGCTATCGACAGTAGGAAAATCACAGATAAAACACATAAAAACGTGCTTTGTTATGCTTTTGAAAGGTAGGAGCAATGCAGTTTGTATAGAATCAAGATAAATGCACTTACAGTAAGTGCACATTGCACATGTGCAATATGAAGGATGTTCCAGTTATCACGGTTGGCTAGTGGTTTGCCTGGTCTCCTCTCATCAATAACGAGTTTGTATGTTCTGCGTGGGTCTTTCTGGGTGCTCAGGTTACCTGCCACAGTCCAAAGATGTGCATGTTTATGTGGACTGGAGAATGGTGTGTGCATGTATGTGGGTGTTTCCTGTGATGGACGACAGACACTTACCATGGTTTATTCTCTGCCATCGCTCTATATGAGCTGGAGACAAGCTTTAGAGAGGATATCCACAACACAACAGTAAAGTACAAAGTGTGTTCACGTATGGACGGACGTTCAGGTTTGGTTGAACAGTTTAGACCAGTTGTATTACGTGTTTGACTCCTGAAACCGTGCTTCAGTGCCTCACTTGTGCATTTCCGCTGCAGAGCAAACGGGGGCGCTATTCTGCTACATATATCCTGCCAGATCCTGTCAGTGATAGGTTTTCCACAGCTTCCTCGGCTGCGGACCAGTGCAACATGATGATGTTTGCTCATAGTGTTGAAATAATATAAGTTATCAGTACCAAGAGATGAAGCCGTGTTCTGGATTAATATGATGTCACGACTTCAGCAGAAATGTTAAAACTGTTCCTTTCTAGAGTTGAACGGACATCTGTGACTCTGTGAACCCTGGAATAAAAAAAAAGTGGAACACAACCACTTTTGGGCAGAAATGATTTGTAGTTGTGTCTGTGTGGTTTAAGCTACAGTCCAGGTGGCGAGATGTTTCAATAATAACAATATTAATAGAACAACTCTGGATTAACTTCAGACCTTCTTACTAACTTTTTATTCTGATTGAATTATTGTGCTCCTTCTTCATGACTTACCTTGGAAGAAAGGTCAAGCACATATTAAAGCACAATATGTCGAAGTTACAGCTGGGCGAAAATCACAAGGACACAGAGCTGGAAACTGCCTCCGAACACAGGGCAGAGTGATGACATGGAGTGAACTAAAATAAGACACAGAGTGTGAAATCTTAATCTGGGCCTCCAAACTGGAAACACTGACACCAAGTTATTTCTGAACTTACACAGATCACAAGATACAAAACAGGGACTGTAGATCGAATTTAAACCCCTCGAAAGATCAGCAGTGGATAAAAAAAAGACATTTGGAACCCTCTTGGATAATATACAATATTCTCTCAATTTATCACTGAGGGGCGACAAACTCTTCAGACCTCGTAGCACAAATCCATAAGAAATCTCTCTGTAAATTAAATCAGGTTTGCCCTGAACCTCAGGTAATACCAGCATCTACCAGTGACCTTTCACCAGGCTCATTTTATGTCTCCATCTTCTCTAGAGAAGTCTGAAACACAAACACGCAGACACTTTAACTCTGCATGTTCTAGCACTTTCCTTGTTGGTCTCGGCTGGATGCTTTTTTCTCTTATCTCAGTCGTCTTGGATTAAAGCATGTAAATGTAAACAGTAAAGCATTTGCTTGAACTGCAGCCTCAGGACTTGATCAGAAGATGAGTTGGAAAAAACTGTTTCATCCTTTTGTGCAGCAGGTGACGGGAAATGCAGTCTTATCTTGTTGTTTATTTAGAGCTTATCTTACACCAGGTCCAAAAACATCACCACATCCTCATTCATGTGTAAATTCGAGATACTGAAATGCAGCTAAAAAGAAAACAGGAGAATCTTATCAGAGACTGAAAATGACGTTTAATACAAGTATGATGCAATCTTTACCACCACCCACCTCCAAAATAATTTGCGTACATCAGCCTCTATTCAGTAACTGAAGGCACATGACTGCGAATCAGGCGTGTGGTGAAGTCTCTGGTGTTAAATGTTGTTTTTTGACACTTCATTCTTCCTCCATGTCTGGTTCCTCGGCTGGAAGTGTGTGTGCTCCATAGCTGAATCAATCCAGTTAAAGTCAAGGCTGCTCCATTTTGTTGTTTACTGAGGAATGTAGAGTTACATTATGAATTCAGAGCACAAGAATTTCCCATCTTTGAACAAATTACGTATTCTGTCTGTCAATCCAAATCAGTGGGAGGTAAGACAGCCATTCAGTATAAAGTCTAAAAGTGGTTGCCAGATGAGCATGAAAAGGCAACAGATCAGGGCACAAAGTGGGCCATAATACTCCCAAACCTAAAAATAAGATTGCAAAAATGCTTGAGGAATAGCATCTGAGCTTTACTATTATATCCGTAACTTCTATGTTAACCAGAGGACAAAGATTATGACTCCATCCGACCATTCAAGGTCTCCTTTAAAGACGAGCTCACGTACATTCTGCAGGTGTGAGCTCCACACAGAGTCTGGCAGGATGCGACACAGTCCCGAGCAATAACTCTTGGAGCCCCGGGGCTGGATCACTTCCTATCAATCAACTGCATCGATCTCCAGCTGATCGGGATCCGTGACGTCAGCGCAGCGTGCACGCCTGTCCTCACCTGGCATTGAGGAGCATCTCTCTCTCTCACTCACTGTCTCTCTCTAACCCTCCCTCTCTGTCTCCCCCTCTCTCACCCTTCTCGCTCATTTACTCGCACCCCCTCCCCTCCCTGTCCTCGCGCTCCTCTCTGCACCGCACGCGTGTCTCTCCTCTCACTGTCCGCGCGCTAGCTCCGTGGGCTCGACGCGTCGTCTCCGCATGTTGTGGCTGCAGCAGCAGCAGCTGGACCCGGGGCACAGACACAGGCAGGTCCCTGATCCTCCTCCAGCTGCACCCACACATCCATGATTCATCCCTGCATCTCTCCGCTCCTGCACCATGGACAGACTCCAGTCCACCATGCGCAAGCGACTCTACAGTCTGCCGCAAAGCAGCGCGCAGAAGCCCTTTGTGATTGATGGAGGAGACGCAGGAGACGCGGACCCCCGGGGGGGCCCGAGCATCGGGCTGCGGCTGCTCTCCTCCCCCCCGGGGGCGGAGGAGGGGGTGCGGCTCTCCCCGGGGCTCCGGACCAGCCTGAACGGGGACTGCCGCTTGCTGCGGGGCAGCAGCTCCTCCATCCCCGGGCCGGACCCGGAGGAGGACCCGGAGGGGGCCCAGCAGGGGGCCGCGGGGGCCGGGCCCCGGGCCCCCCCCGGGCTGCAGCAGCAGGGCTTCATCAAGCTGGAGGAAGGCGGAGGAGGAGAGCAGCTCATCCCGGAGGACGTGCCGCCGGGACTCTACCAGGCCGGCTTCATGCACCGGCAGTTCGGGGCGATGCTGCAGCCCGGGGTCAACAAGTTCTCCCTGCGGATGCTGGGCAGCGAGAGGGCCGTGGAGCATGAGAGGGAGAGGGTCAAGTCTGCAGGCTTCTGGATCATACACCCCTACAGTGACTTCAGGTAACAGCTGACTGCACAACACCTCGGTCTGCAGGTGGTCTGCTCTGAGTGTCACACACTTACACAGCCCAGTGTCCACAGGATGCATGCCAGGGCTGTGCCAGGGTCAGAGTTTCAGATTTGGAGAATGCATATGAATCGCATTCCCTCCACCTCACAGCATTCTCTCATATCTCCAACATCTGTGCAGAGAACCTTTGTCTGCAGGCTGCAGCTGTGTGTGATCATTTTGATAATAACAGTCCCAATGCTTGACGTAAATTCCTGCCACAGCTTTGCAAAGTTTAGAGTTTCAGATTTGGGAAATGAATATGAATTGAATTGGGTCCACCTGACATGGTTCCTCTCTCATGCTCCGCAATATTTGTGCAGAGAACCTTTGATTGGAGGCTTTCTGTAAGAGTCACTCTCTTTTGTCTGATCATCTAATAAGACAGCCTAATGTCAAGAGAAATTCAGACCTCTACTTAAAACGAAGTTTCAGATTTGGAGAGTGAATATGAGTTCAGCCACCTCCACCTGACAGGATTCTTCCATGAAGTTACACAACATGAAAGTTAATCAAATGTAAATATTTGTTTTAAGAATGAAACTTTTAACATTCGTACTTGCTGGAGGGAAACATTTGTACAGACAACCTTTGTTTGCAGTTTGTGTGACCATTTTAAGGAAACCGTCCTGATGCATGACATGAATCTGTTTCAGGCCTGTGCAAAGTACAGAACTTGTGATTTGGCCTCCATTTACTTCCTTGGTGTGCATTAAAATTCATTTGGAGCCACCAGACAGGATTCTTCCATCACGTTCCACATAAATGCAATTATTTGCCCTATAAATGTTAGGGAATGGAACGAATTTAACATTCATTCATTGAATTTATTCACACACTTACAGTAAGTGCTGAAGTTAGCGCCAGGGCTGTGCAAAGTTCAGAGTTTCAGATTTGGATAATGAGTTTGAGTTGAATTGGCTCCATGCATAGGATGTTGAATTGGAATTTGGAAGGAGGAATTTTTTTCTTGTTCAAAGAAATTAAACTCCGTCACATGTTAGATGGGATGGATTAAATCTACCATAGGTTCTGCTTTTGGTAAACCAAAACCTTCTGCAAAATGAGGGGTTTCTCCATCATGTTCCACAGAACAAAAGTGAAAATAAATGGAATTAATTATTGTACGGATGGTACTTAAACCTCCATTATTGTGAGAAAACCCTTATTAGCAGGTTTGCTGAGAGTGTTGCAGACTTTAGCCTTTTGTTTAGAGAAGCAGTCCAACGTGCAACATAAATCTGTGTCAGGGCTGTGCAAAGTTCAAAGTTTTAGACAGGTGAATTGGCTCCACCCACAGGATGATCAACTGGAATATGAGTTCATGCCAATTCAAAGTAGTTATATTGGACTAACATGGATTGTGATTTGCCCCCCAAAAAAGCTTTTATTGCCATATATTACAACTGAATAATGCGTATGCATTTCTTTTTATTTCAGTGGATTTCAGCCCTACTTCCTGTCATTTAGCTGAAAATCAGCTGTCGTTTTCAACACATTAGTCGGTGTGAAACATTCCGCTACCCTCGTTCTGACACCGTGATCACAGCATGATAATCATACGCATGGGATAATCGGTGCACACCTTAAATACAAAAATGGCCTAATTTCTGAAAACAATGCTTTGATGAGTACAGCCACTGAGCCAGGACAGCCTACTCTCCCCGCTCTGCTCACAAAATCCTCTTATAAGCACAATTATATCATACATATGTAGGATGTACGTGTACGTAAGTCCTTCTTTTGTTTGGCCCAGAGAAGTGTGTGCCTGTCAGTGTGTGTGTGTCTGTGTGTGTGTGTGTGTGCGTGGGCTTTCTTTCAGCCAGGCAGACACAAGCTATACGATAATCTAACCAACCAGTTTTCCCTGTACAATTTCCCAAATTAGATCGGTGGCCCAAACTAAGCCCACCTGTAATTCCCTAATTTTCCGACCTGTCTGAGCATGCACCCAGACATGTACTGGTGCACGCCGCACATTTCACGCCGCGCCGCACGCATGCAAACCTGCACTCTGTTCATCACCACCGTCAAGGGATTTTCATGACATTTAACCTTGAGGCTCACCGTCATCATATTTTCACCGGCCAGTTGTATGCCGATGTGTGTCACTGCAGGTTTTTTCCACTCATCTGAATTACACTTTTTTTTTCCTATCATTCTGCGAGGGCAGTGGATTACAGAGAGTGCAGCAGGGGCTTGGAAATGGGGTAATCAAAATAGGGTAACATGACCATTCAAGATATTAGAAGCACACATCAGTGGAGATTATTACAGTACAATTAGTCTAATGGAGCAGAGATGGTGTGGACGGGGAGGGGACACACACCACAAAACACATACACACACACACACAGATAAATAGATGGAGAGAGAAAAAGAGATTGAAATGAAAATGATGTTGTCAGGAATCAGGACGTGCAGCTGTTAGCTCTGTGGAGAAGGTGTCATTGTTTTGGGCCTCCTGGGGGTCATGCTGTGACCCCGCCTGGTGTTTGGCCCCCTGAAGGCAAACACCTCATCCTGCAGATCCCATTTCAAGTTACAGGTGTAAACCTTTGCACCATTAAAGAGTATTTGGGTCATTTTTGGCTTACTGATGAATCCAATCCTAATCCTGCAAACACGCAGTTTCACCCCTTGTTAGCCAGTGTCGGGGAGTAACAGAGTCCATGTAAGTTACATATTTGGTAATGCAAAATAGGAGTGAGTGTCCTCAGGATACAGCTTCATTGTTGCCATTGAGGAATTGCATCTGATAAACATTTATTCTCTCTTCACAAGACAAAGTTTGGAACTTCTGGGTTGTCTTGTGTAGCAACTGCAAGATAGCAATCAGAGCTCATAATCAATATCTGTCATTCTCACACACACACACATCTCACTTTCTCTAGAAACTTTCATTCACACCAGACAAATTAGTTTGAAGACAGATGCATGTTGATTGGTGAATAATCTTGTTATAAATTACATTTCAGAACATGTATTTTGTGAATGGAATACAGTCTTGCAAGATCATCCTCTCTTTTACCACATAGGGTTCAGGCAGGGAATACACCCTGAACAGGTTGCCAGTTCATCTTTGGGCCTGAATGTAAGTGTCGGCTTTAAACTGTCACCGCTGCTGCCATCCAGTGTGTCTCCATGAACACGGCCTCTCTGGCCCAACTGTGACAACTGTGTTTTATTAAAGCTGTCTGTGGACATGGCAGCAGCAGACGTACTGAACTGGCACGCTGCGTAAATATGGTTAATATGATTGCTGGTGGGGCCTGAGCCACAGTACAGGTGTGTGTTAAGCCACTGAGCTGCATGCAGGCTGTTGTGCTTCAGCTGCGCTCTGGCAGCAAGAGATAAGTATCTCTAGTACAAATGTGATCCCTTTTTCAGCTGTCCTGATTGATCTAAGCTCCTTTCACCATTTTAAGCCTTTTTGTGTTCACTTTGCTTGCAACTCTGCTCTCTTTGTGCTCTCATGCTCTTTAACGCAGTTGCACTTTGACCCAAATAGGGCAAGATTCTGCCTGCGAACCGAGCGCGATCCAGAGACGCCACAACTGTCAGATGCCTTTTGATGGCAGCGCCAGATTACACCAGCAAGTCGTCTGAGCTGTGCGGGGCGAAGCGCTGCGTGCACAGTCAGCTGATGAGCCGGCAGGATGGTCTGCAGGGGCCGGCGGTAATGCACTGTCCCCTGCAGACCTTTTTTTTGCGGTCCAGCTGTTGCAGTGTTCTGCAGCACAGTGACGTGTGCAGAGCTGTAATGCTAACTACTCAACATCTGGCTGATGGGAGCTGACTTCTGGAGATGACATGGATTCCCAGGAGATAACGGTGGATTTAGCCTGAGAGGGGAAGTGCAATTAGGACCAGTGTGTCACCGCAGAGACAACAGGCAGATGAACAGAGGAATGCAAATGCTTTGTTTGGCAGAGGACAACAGAAAGCTGATTAGAACAAATGTCCTCACTGGTTCCCGCTTTTTGTGACTGTGAAGGTTTGCTGTTAAGTGAGTTTGTAGGTTGGGATGTACCCAGGTCACGTCCCTGAGCCTGGAAAACACCACATTGTCTAAATATGCATTACTTATGGAATATTCCATTCCTATTTCCGCATGCTGGAGAGCATTGTAGGATTAATGCATAATGACGTGCCCACATACATATCATTCATTATGATCTCCCTCATGGTATAGAAATATGGGAAAGTAGAAGGAGCATGACCAGTAGTGTTATTCTGCTTTTTTGCAACATAACAGATGCTTTTAAGAGTTTTCCAGTGGTTTCCACCTTGTTCTGACAAATTTAGAACCCCAGTATTCATGTAGCCAGTGTTTAGATGTGTTCAGAGTCTTTTTCTTTAGCATTAGTAACACGCAAACATCCTATATTCAGAGTGTGAACAGCTGACCTCCAGTCAGGCACCTAAAAACCAAAGTGGTCAGGGGCCAAGAAGCTCCTGACCACGATGTGGCTCCTTAGCAAAGAAATAAGAAGCTAATGCTAATGGACAACGGGTGGTGGTGGAATACATTAGCATGCTTACAAAAAGAAATAATGGCCAAAGTTGCTGACAGTACATTGGTTCATAGGGATAGTTACTAGCCAATTAGCAGTGATTCTGACTATAAACACTTGAAAATGAAATGAGAGCTGTTCAAACAGCTGGTTAAAATATCCCCATTCCCATGTTTGTAGTGATCTAAAACCTTCATTACATTCTCAATCCTCCAAATTTCAAGCATTGTTTGAGTTTCACCCTCATCTCAAAAGGTCTTGTTTTGGATGTGACTCCAGGAAATATGATTAACGCGTGAAAACATTTAGCAAATGAGGCAAAATTCAGCAAATTTTATTTTAGTTTATTGTTAAAAGGATGTTTCCATGTACATGCATATTATGATAAGACTAGAATACTAGACTAGATCTTACTTGGTTTGAAAACGTGATTTTTTTCTTTTTACATGGCAGAGTCTTAGTCAGACTATTGTCTTATTGTGGTTGGGATCGGAAGATTGAATCCTTAAAAATGTGGTTTGTGTCAGGAGTATTGCTCTCAGCTCTGTCTTCACAGATTTGTCTGTTTGCACGTTTTTTCAAACACCCTTGTGCTTAATTTAATCTCTTGGAGACACAGCTCTTGAATATCCCAAAGTGAACCACCCAGATGTATCAATAAAGCTTTTATCTACCTACCTAGAAACTAAAAGGGGTGTGTGTCCATTCTGTGGTCTTGATGTTGCATTTCTGCAGATTTCCTCTCTTCTTTTTGTAACCATGCAGTCATCGCATCACTGTATGCTGCCTCACACACATGGTTGCCATTAAGTGGTGTAATGCATGCACAACTGCAGGTCTGCCCCGCACCCCACCTGTTAGGTGCCTCAGGCTCCTGTCAGAGAGATCCCTCGTTGATTAGGACTCAGAGATGGATCAGACATGCAATCACAGACACTCTCTCTCAGGATGGTAATCGGTTAACAGCAGCCTCCACATCTTGGATGGCCCTTTGTGTTTGTCCGTGTGTGTGTGTGTGAGAGCTGCTGTTTGTTCTCTGTTCTGCATCAAAGCTGCATTTGCAAGCGATATGAAAGGAACAGAGTTGTGAAGCAGCAAATGATATCAAATCTCTCTTCAAATAGGTGTCAGACAGCATCAGTGTTTTATATCTGTCTTGTAAGTGTTGACATTTTAATGAAGCTATGAAAAGATGTAATTTGGAGACAAAACAACAGATTAAAGGCCCCTTTAGGGGCAATTATGGGCCAAATTGAACCCTCTGCTGCAGACACATTAGGATCTAGTTAGTTGTGAAAATCAATATTTCCTCATGAGCAATTCAGATGAATTCCCATAACCCATTTTCCTCCCTGTGGCCAGATGCCCAGTACTGAAATGATTTAGAGAACCTTGGTCGTTTCATCTTTGTGTTTCTTTGTTTACGCTCAAGCACTTTGTTTGCATTTCTGCCGCTCATTTGAACATAAATCCACTGGGTTTTGTGTTACAGTTTTCGACTGCAAGTTGCCCAGAGATTAATTTCTATTTGAAGTTCCTGCGTGTCTCGGATTCGCTGTGAATATGCAGCACATACTCAGTATGCACATGCACACACTCAGACTCTCGCTTTGAAATCCTTATGTGTGAGCCAAACAGAGGCCATTGATAAAACACTTTCCAGTCATAATCTGTATCTGTCTCTCGCATCGTTTTCTACCATTTTGCTGACGGAAAATAGACCAAAAAGTCAAAACCAGCAACAAACCGTGAAAGGTTATTTTAATTGTTGACATTCACTTTACTTTACCTGACAATAAATATGATTAGCAATCCCTAAAGAGCAGCATTTGAAGCATAACACAATGAGAGGTAGTGAAAGAGTTCAGATGGCATCTCTTCAATTATGTTCTTATTCGTTAGTTATTGGTTTAATTGTTTGGTACAGGAAGTGTGGCCAGAGGTGGTCAGGTATTTTCCTGGCTGGTTCTCGTGTAGGATTTCACTCCGTTATCATCTCATTGTGATCCAGAGAAATCTACTGCAGTAACGTACATGTATATCCTAGAACAAAACAGAACCAGCCTCGTATATTTAATCCAGAATCGAAGGAGGAATCAGACATTGAGGAAGAACAGGAGTCATTTCACTTCTTCGCAGTCCTGTACCTTTATTTATGTGTGTTCCTGAATATAGGCAGGTTATGTAAGTGATTTTAGAGGTGGTGTAGTGGTATGGTTTGCGTCACTCACATGTTTCTGTTCAGATTTGCTCATTTTTTAGCTGCATTTCATCATTTAAATTTATACGTGACTGAGGACTTGATGATGTTTAATGACTTTCTGTGCATCTGAAGTGGTTTTCATTCTGTTTCGTGCTGCGGCCTGCACTGTGGTCTCTGTCTTTGCAGGTTCTACTGGGATCTGACCATGCTGCTGCTGATGGTGGGGAACCTCATCATCATCCCCGTGGGCATCACCTTCTTCAAGGACGAGCACACGCCTCCCTGGATTGTCTTCAACGTCGTCTCGGACACCTTCTTCCTCATGGACCTCGTCCTCAATTTCCGCACGGGCATCGTCAAGGAGGACAACACGGAGATCATCCTGGACCCGCAGCAGATCAAGATCAAGTACCTGAAGACCTGGTTCGTGGTGGATTTCATCTCCTCCATACCCGTGGACTACATCTTCCTCATCGTGGAGACGCGCATCAACTCGGACTTCTACAAGACGGCCCGAGCCCTGAGGATTGTCCGCTTCACCAAGATCCTGAGTCTGCTGAGGCTGCTGCGCCTCTCCAGGCTCATCCGCTACATCCACCAGTGGGAGGAGGTAGATCCTGCACCACACAACACCCGCTGCAAAGACACTGGGATGGTGGGGAAAACCCCTGGAAAACAAAACACAATCATTTGTAAAATGCTTTTTTTTATGCGTTCAAAGCAGTTGTAGGAGGAGAACACTAGGCTGCTAAATACTCAGAAAACATCATAACAGAGGTAAAGAGGTCGATTTGGATCGTGATTGAGTGTGAAAGGAGGATTCTGCTCAGTTGCTCTCAAGTGAGACACAACTGTTTTAACACAGTGTTCCAGCTCATTTGACAGAGAATATATTGAGAATATACTGAGAATTCAGCTTTTCTCATGCTAAAGCAAAGTCTGCTTGCAGCTTTTAAAATGTATACATTCATTCTAATTAATCTCTGGGTCTCGGGGCTGCTCGTACAAAGATTTCATGTGAAGAATAGACAATTCACTTTTGATTACTTTTAGGTCGGTTTAATTTATTAATTATTTTCAGGACTATCAATTCTCAAAACTCAAATGTGAGTACAGAGCTCATTGTTAAAAAATCCATACTCTTAAATATGTATGTTCACCTTATTGGTTCTTACAGTCATCGTATTTGATAACACGTATTTTGCTTTATTGTCTTATCTCTGTAACTCCATCTGAGGCTGAATCCCCCCATGGGCCATTAATGTTGCTTGCAGATGGTTACATAACATCTATAGAAGATTAAGAACAATGCGGTCTGCGTACCACTGCTCGGTCCACACAGGAACTGCGCAAGATCTCAAATCCTCTGTTTGCATGAGAGAGCCGCAATCGTGTAGATTTAGTTACACAGAGTTGTGTGGTCTGTCGTTTCATATCCATTAATGCTGATAATCTGTGTCACAGGTTTTCCATATGACCTATGACCTGGCCAGTGCCATGGTGCGAATCATGAACCTGATTGGGATGATGCTGCTGCTCTGTCACTGGGATGGGTGTCTGCAGTTCCTGGTTCCCATGCTGCAGGACTTCCCTCCAGACTGCTGGGTCACGAGAAACAAGATGGTGGTACGTGGATTGTTTAGTCTGACAGCATCCAAAAGTGTCTCCCTTTTAAGTAGTGTACCCTCACTTCCAAACCTGGGTTTGTTCCTAATCCTGGCACAGGGATATTTGCAAATGTTTGTGTGTGACTCTCTCTGAAGATTAAATGAAGCAAACTTAAACCAGAAATGGCAAATATAAAAAAGCAGGTGTTAACAAAAGGAGAAACTCTTAAAATCAGTATGATTTTGAGTGAGACTGAATCAGCTCCAGTTGTTCAAGATAATGAGATAAGAAATGACCAGTGACAGGTCATTTTTGATGATAGAGATGATAATGATACAAGGAGACATCAGGCCATTTAAGAGATCCTCCTCAGTCAACAGTTCAGTACTGTAATATGACTGTTTGACTGCAATGTTTGTTTAACTTATTGTTGTTTTTCTATAGCATATATGTTTGACATTTCCCGATTTCCTCCCCTCAGAATTGATAGCGAACTGACGGATATTAGATGTAAGGTCATGGGTTTAAAAAAACAAGTTATTTTCATATACTGTTTGAAATATTGTTTGATCAACCAGTGAGAAAACACTGTAAGTTGCATTTATGGAAAAGCTTCTTAACCACCCAACGGGGCAGTCATTTGTGTATAAATCATCAGTATTTTATCTCATCCAATCATATCTTATCTTTAGTCATCCTCTTACAGCATTGATCCCATCATCCTGTGTCTCTGTGGTAAAGGTTCTCTGTTTCCTCCTCCTCTTCCTCCTCCTCCTCCTCCTCCTGCTCCCTCAGAACGACACCTGGGGGCAGCAGTACTCCTACGCTCTGTTTAAGGCTATGAGCCACATGCTGTGCATCGGGTACGGCCTCTACCCGCCCATCGGCATGGCCGACGTCTGGCTCACCATCCTCAGCATGATCGTCGGCGCCACGTGCTTCGCCATGTTTGTGGGACACGCCACCGCACTCATCCAGTCCCTGGATTCATCCAGGAGACAGTACCAGGAGAAGGTAAAGAGATAGATAGATAGATAGATAGATAGATAGATAGATAGATAGATAGATAGATAGATAGATAGATAGATAGATAGATAGATAGACAGATAGATAGATAGATAGATAGATAGATAGATAGATAGATAGATAGATAGATAGTTTTAATAAGGTATTAAAACATCGTCTTCATAACTCTTTCACTTTCAGTATTACAAATAGAGTTTTTACATCACTGTCTTGTTTCCATACTGCTCAAAGTGTGACCTCAAGTTCCTCTCCAGATGTTAGTTAAGACCCCAAAACTCATCTGGAGTCGTGAAAACACACCTTCAGATCTGTTTGGCTTGGGTGTCGCCCCAGTCTCGGCCCTCTGCTCACCTGCAGCTGTTACGATCTGAACCGTCCTCCCTTTGTTCACACGCGTCACACATGAGATCTTTGTCTGAACCACTGTCATGGGACTGGGGCCGCGGCTCTCAGTGCAGGATTTATCTTTCAGCGTATAAAAACACCATATGGGCAGGTCGCAGAGGTTAAAAAAAGCCCCACAGAGGGAGAGTACGACGAGATGAGAGGGGTCGGAGTTCTCTGAGCCACCACGTGTGATTTCTAACACAGACACAGGAACGGGGGAAGAGAGAGGTGACTTCCAGTAGGGATTGGGAACAGGGGCCGTGGGCCGGTTCTGCTGCAGAACGCGATGAAGGACACGCCCGTTAATGTTATCCGCCGCCGCCTGCAGAGCACAACTGTATTTGTCAGATGGGGCAGAGGCGCGGCAGCGCTCTGTGTGCAGGTTTCACAGATGGCCTGACAGTTGACTGTTAACATAATGAGCCACAGTGCTCTCCACCTCTGAGCCAGCACAGCAATCACTTTAATATATTCAGTTTGACGTGACTTTGCATTTTCTCTGGGACAGAGCCGTCTCGTGATGCTTTTTTTTTGTTCCCCCCCTTCGCCGGGGTTGAAGTCGTGTTCTTGTGTTGTGCTCCTGTCGCAGTATAAACAGGTGGAGCAGTACATGTCCTTCCACAAGCTCCCAGCGGACATGCGGCAGAGGATCCATGACTACTACGAGCACCGGTACCAGGGCAAGATGTTTGACGAGGAGAGCATCCTGGAGGAGCTGAATGAGCCGCTGCGAGAGGTCAGAGGTCATCTGTGTTATTGTTGCTTTTAAAGGGGTCCAGGAGTGGTCCGGATTGGCTGTGTCGCCTCCCACCTGATCAATAAAACAATACAAAACCTAAACAATAAGGCATAGCCAGTCAGCTGCACACAAATTATGTTCAGTCAATCAATCAAACTTTGCCCAAAGTGCTTTATACGAATAAATAGTACCCTCCCATCCCACACAGTCACAGATGTGCACATACTCTCTGAACACTTGCGTTGATACGCACACATTTCACATCACATTTTTTTTCAGCTGCATGTCAAAAGCAGCTGAAATGTACACAGGAATGAGGCTGTGATGATGTTTTTCGACCTGTTGTGCATCTTTGGCTTGGGATTAGTCGTAATTTAACAAGGCAGAGGTAAAAATGTTTTTACTCCAGCTTTGCCTTTGACTATCAGGCTTGTAGCTATGTGGGTAGGTTTGTCTGCAGCTACGGCTCCTGCTGTGCAAGCATACCCTGGAGGCTTCTGTGAAAAGCAGGTGATGAGTAAAAATATAATAAAAGACAGCTGTAGTAATGTAGCAATCCTATGCAGAGTAATTGTTGGAAAATCCTGTGCATTAATAATCACTTTAATCTGCCCTGATATCTGCTTAGAGCTGCTTTATTGTAGGGTTATAACCCATTTATTTAACGTCTCCTTGCTGCTTATCTCCGCTCAATATGATGGTTATAATCTCGGGGGAAAGTGTGTTAAATTCATTCCATTGATGGTCCTCAGCATTAAATATGCGAAATACTGAAGTGAGCTTAGATGAGTTAATTAAGTTAATTACTTGTGTATCTAATGCGGCTCTTTCGCTCTGCCTGTTAATGGTCATGTAATCTGATTAGTAATGACTGCAGAGTGTGCGACGGCAGAGATCCTCATTAACACAGTCACTGCTGACCGGCACGCTCGCATCCACACGGCCGCAGATTAACGTGGGAACTAGAACTAGGTGAATGGATTGACATAGAAGCTATGGAACACCGGTTTCAGCATTTTCTATGCTGAAAATGCAACTATTACAAGTTGTTTCACCTTCCTGTTTTTAGCTGTTGGAATATTACGGTCCGTTTCCGGACCGTAATACTCTCTGTCATGCTTATCTGGCAACTGCACACAGTCTTTAAGCTGATTGGCTGTCTGGTGTGCCACCCACGTGAATGATTGCTCGATTTTACCATGCTTGCTTAATGGAGCTTAGCGGCCTTTTCCCAAACAAAGTGGTCACTGTCGTGACAGCCAGCTTGGCTGGGCCAGACTCAGCTGTGTGCCTCCTTTACTTTCACATGTGAACTGAGGCGGGTATATGCAAATCATTTTAGAGGTACGTCTGTCGGAGCTGTTTTTTATTCACTTCCTGTCATTCTTCCTGTTCAAAGTCCGAATTGCATACATGAATGAGGGCGGGATGATGTTTTTGGACCTGCCGTACCTCTTTAGCCGGGATTAGACTGACATTACTCAGCAAAGCCAACGTGAAAGAGATTTTTCATTCGAGGTCCTCGGTGAATCTAAAAAAGGCTTTGTTTGCGTCCCCGCAGGAGATCATCAACTTCAACTGCCGTAAACTGGTGGCGTCCATGCCACTGTTCGCCAACGCGGACCCCAACTTCGTCACTTCCATGTTGACCAAGCTGCGCTTCGAGGTCTTCCAGCCGGGCGACTTCATCATCCGAGAGGGAACCATCGGCAAGAAGATGTTCTTCATCCAGCACGGCGTGGTCAGCGTCATCACCAAGAGCAGCAAGGACACCAAGCTCTCCGACGGCTCTTACTTTGGAGGTAACGCAGCGCTGCCTGCTCTGAGTGACAGGACGAACAGTGTTCATCGATTCTGGGTGTGAGCCTGTGAATCCTGTGCTCTGGTTCCATAGATAAAAGGGGATTGGGCTCTATGGAAATGTGCTGAATCGTCAAAATACGTTCTAAAGTTAAATGCTTCCCCTTATTCTTGCAATGCACATGGAGGGAGGAGTGATGCAATATGAAGTGATTTTGTTGTCAGACCATTATTTTATAGTTGATATTTGTCAATTATAATGTGCTACCTAATATATATGTATACATTTGTGTATTATATATATAGAAAGAGAGAGAGATACTATTATATCTTAATAGAGTGCTCCACATAGTCTTACAGTACATACTCTAACATCTGCAAGTCCATCTCTATCATCTACTCATCTCCAAGTTGGAAAGGAAAGGTATGGATTCATACTATAGTTTCATTTTTCCACAAATCAGCAAAATTTGTCAGATGGTAAGCCCTGGGTACTGCATGTACATCCTGCATGTGGCAGAGCGTTCGAGTGCCCGACTGTGACTGTGAGTGGTGAATAGTCTGATTTGTTTTGATTTATTTTGCTCTGGCACTCAGCAGATTAACTTGCCCGACTATTACAGCTGGGAGAAAAACTGTCCACATCATCTCCTTAAAAGGGCTCTGGGCTAAGAGGAGCAAAGCTTCCTGATCTTTGATTCCATCTGCAGGGTTTTCCCCCCTTTTGTCGACACCAAATTCAGAGCTGAGATCCAGGGCTTTGCGTCTGTCGCGACGCCGTGCCGGCCGTGTCAGTGCCGGATTGCGGAGGGAGACGTCGTCGTCAGAGGTCACTCTAGAAAACACCGCGTTTCATCATCATCACATCTGATGAACCCATCACACATCATCCCAAAATGCTCTTATGATTTTGTCTCAAAGCTCCACAGCTGAGCTGGACGCACATGCAGATGTGAAAAATTTAAATGAGGGCAGAAAACGTGCGTTGGAAACACGCTCATGGCACAGAAAAAAATATAGCAGAAATCCCATGATGTCATGTGTAATAAATAGATTAAATTGTTAAACAGACAGAGAGAGAATCCACCTCTCTCCCTCTGTCTCTCTCTCTCTCTCTCTCTCACACACACACACACACACACACACACACTGTGTGTGTGTGTTCAATATGTCTGCCCTGAAAAATATGTCTACTTTTTTTTTTAATGGCGCATTATTTTATTTTTCTGATCTGGCACGGCAGATGAGGTCAGGACAAACTGTAAGCTGCAGAAATTGCATTAAGTGCTCCATCTGTGGGGTTCAGAGGCACCGGCCTTTTCATGTTTTATCATCTCAAACCAATAAAACTATTTTTGCCTTTTCTTTGACTAACAGCTCGGAAAAGACAGGAAACACGCCTCAAGTGTGAAAATCAACACGTGCCAATAGCCCACAGACATGAGCTGTCAGACAAACATTTGACCTTCCTGCCTCGTTCTGCCTTTTCTACCCGGCAGAGATCTGCCTGCTGACCCGGGGCCGGAGGACGGCCAGCGTCAGGGCGGATAACTACTGCCGCCTGTACTCGCTGTCGGTGGACAACTTCAACGAGGTGCTGGAGGAGTATCCCATGATGAGGAGGGCGTTCGAGACCGTGGCGCTCGACCGCCTAGACCGCATCGGTGAGACGAGCCACGGGCTGCATCCTTATTTATGTCATTACTATGATTGATATGTTTTTAAAAGTCATTACAAATTAGTTTTGCTGCTATTTATCGCATGCTACATTTGAAGCTCATCAACATTTTTACTCGTTTTTTAGTATTTTTGTGTTTTAAATACATGGTCATGTATGTAGACTATGCATTGAAACACACAATCCAACTAAAGCTGTTTGAAATTGGGAGGCGAGAGAGCAAGTGGTGTTTGTGCTCTGTGTTTAAAATCCATAATTTTGGCTCAAAGATGCAGATGTTGTTCTATCCAAGTCGTTAAAGAGAAAGAAACAGGAAAACGTGTCTCTGTTTGTGTTTTTCTCTGCAGGGAAGAGGAACTCGGTCCTACAGCACAAAGTCCAGCACCACCAAAGCTCCGGGACGCTCAACTTCCAGGAGACCGAGATCATCCAAAGAATCGTGCAGCATGACCGGGACATGGCGCAGTGTGGCGGGCTGCAGCCTCCGCCCGCCCCGCCGTCCCCCACCCCGCTCATCTGGGCCCCGCTGGTGCAGGCCCCGCTGCAGGCGGCCGCCGCCACCACCCCCCTGGCCCTGGCCTTGGCCCACCAGTCGCAGCTGCCCCCCATCCTGCTCCACCCGCCCCTGAAGGAGCACTCCTCCGCCCTGCCCAGGCGGCTGCACGCCCCCGCCCACCGCTCCAGCAGCTGGGGCTCAGGCTCCGCCTCCCCCGCCGCCTCCTTCAGGCCGGGGCTGGAGACGCCCCTGCTGCTGCCCCTCAGGACCCCCCAGCAGCCCTGCACTGCCGCCGTGTCGCCCTCCCTCATGTCGCAGCCCATCTTCACCAGCAACCTGCAGCCGCTGGGGGCCCTGCACCCCCTCCCACACGCGCCCCCCACCAGCATGGCGTCCGTCTTCCCCGTCAGCCAGGCCACCGTCTCCTACACCTGCTCCGCCCAGCTGCACCCACAGCCTTTCCATGGTGCTATGACCACCCCGCCCCACCCGCTGGGGCTGCTCCAGCAGGGGGTGCCGGGACGCCTGGCAGCCCGGCTCTCGGCCCCCCCGGCCTCCGCCCTGAGCCCCCTGATCTCCAGCTCCGTGGGGCCCCTGCTGAGCCAGCTGCAGCCGCAGGCCGGCGTCGGCCTCCCGCCCTTCCCCATCCTGCCCAGCGTGCAGCCCTGCAGCAGCAGCAGCAGCAGCTTCGCCCCTGCGGGGGGCGTCGCAGCCTCCCTGGCGCAGCACAGCCTGGCGGGCCTGCACTCTGTGTTCCTGCCGCAGGTCCTGCCCGAGCACTCGGCCCTGGCCGCCCTGGCCCAGTACGGCTCGGCCGAGGCCTCGCCCAGCTACACGCCCCCGGTGCACAGCCCCGGGCCTCAGAGCCCGGCCCGGGGCAGGACGCTGCCCCACGGGGACCCCCCTGGGAGGGTGGGCGCCCACAGCCCCCGCTCCCCCCGCGAGGAGGCGCTCGATCTCTTCACCCAGGAAATAAAGACGATCTCAGGCTCCACGCTGCAGGACCGGTGTGCGTCCTCCGGAGGGGCAGCTCCCGGGCCCCTGCCCCGCTGCCCCACCCCAGGGCAGCTCTCTCCGGTCATTCGGACACACTCAGGGCCCGGACCTCACCTCGCCTCCTCCACCTCCACCTCCGCCTCCCCCTCCCCCGACCACAAACAGTCCAAACTGCCCTCCAACTTGTGAGGTTCACACACACCCTCCTGAGAGTGCTCTCAAACTCTTTTAACCACTATTTTATCAGATGCTCAAAGCGGGAGGGTGTGTTGCTCTAATCAGACTGCGCATCAGTGGTTTCATTTTTAATCAGAGTGAATGGGTCTTGGAGAATTATGGACAATGAAGGATATTTTTTCTACAGAATATTGCAACTTTGAATATAGTAATAAAACCCAGATCGTACCGATGGGTATATATAGCACCTCATAAAATATCAATTGTTCTATGTATTGTATTATAACCACATCCTGTGATTATTTATTTATTGGTCTTTATTTAAACCATTCTGTGTAACCTTTTAGCAATGCCCGTTTAGTTGTGAATTTTTTCCACAACTGCAACTAGTTATGATTGAAACCAAAAATGATTGTCCTTTTTTTTTGTTTTTTTCTTTTCGTCACCCCCCTCCCCCACCTCTGGAGTATGTGCTGTGAATGCAGGGTTATCCCCCCCGAGGAGATTAGAGGAGAGAGACATGTTTTCCGGCGTAACGGCTCGATGTCTTCCAAGACGGCGTTTCAGCAATATCGCACAAATCAGATCACAGTCCAACAAAACTGCAGCAATGAATGTAAAGTAACGTCTGCGTGTGTCTGAGTGGGAGGGGTGAGAGACGTTTGTGAACGTGGCCGGAGGCGGAGGGCGATGCCGTTTCAGAGACAACGCACACGTTTCAGTTTCGTCCTCTGGTACAGAGCAAACACCTGAGCCAAGGTCCCTGTGCCATCAGCTTTGTATGCAATAATCTGTGTTGTTTTTTTTACGGCTTTACAAAGGTTCTGGTGAATGGGAGCGGTTGTGTCGATTTTTAGCTCGAGCGGATAAAATCAAGGGAATCCATGGGGATAAAACGGCAACTGCGGATAATCAAACATCCTGAAACCAGCAATGCACCAAGACTGATCTGAATGTTTCTTGCACCAGTCAAAAGGGCTAAAAGCAGTCACTGGGACACGTGGAAACCCCGCTGGGTCGTGTTGCTGCATATTTACCTCTCTCATCTCACGTTATTTGATTGTAAACTCTGACCGAACAGTTGCTGCTTTGTGATGCTATGCTGACTCAATACGACATGGATCACGGACTACCTTTCATTTCTTTTCTTCCTTCTCTTTTCTTTTTTTGAAGACAAAGACGCAGACTCTTGTTGATAAGTTTTATGTGTTTTTCGACGCCACCTCTCGCTCTCTTTCTCGGCCCGTTGTGGCGAGCAGGACGCATGAAGGTGAAACCATCTGAGGATCTGGAGGAAGAGAGATAACATCCACCGCTGTACCCTCGCTGCTCCGTCTAATCCCTCATTGCCAGTTTGGGAGCGTCACTGTTAAAATGTATTCCACTGAAGATGACAATACCCAAGCCCTACTCAATGAGAGTAACATGTCCAAAACACTTTGGATTACGTCAACATTTTACTGAGACGGCATCTGGAACTAACAGGTCATTGGTCGGTGTGATCGACCGCTTCGTGGGAAAGTTTGTTGTTGTTGTGAAGTGAGGTGAAGTGTTGTACCTGAGTGTCACAAACACTCACCATTTTCTCACCAACCCAGAAGTTCCAGACGCCACCCTTCTCTTTTTTTTTTACAGAAAAACATAGTCATGACGACGCTGTTTTACAAGATGGCGCCTGGAACTTGAGGGTTTCAGGATGTCTCTGGTTTAAGACAGATAAAGAGATTCACATTGGGAAATTCAAGTTAAAGCACCATGTTGGAAATGAGAATCAGAAGTCTTCCATCACAACAAACTTTTACACTAGTCCACAACCCAGACGCTCCAGATGCTATATTATGCAGAGAATAATCACGTGAAACTGATTAATCCCATCATGTAATCCACTACTTCTGGCAATGCAACTGTATTCTGATTACCATCTGTTTAAACTGTCACTGTCTTGGGATCCAGTTACTCATATGTTGTATCCTAAACACATAACTCTGTTAAATGTTTTCCGTTCCTCCCCGACTATTCATGTTCTCCTCCAGTCCTGCACCACCAGTCTCCACCTGTGGGGGCGCCAGAGAGCCGTGCAGGACCGGAGGGGTCGGTCGTTCATTTATTCATCTAATTGTATCTCATTTTGCTGCCTTTCAGTTCACACGTCTGAGGAATCCATTGTCTATGTATGTTAGGCTTATTTTATTTTAGCTACTGAACTCGATGCAATAAAAGAACATATGGTCCGTGAGACTCTCCATTTCTTTCCAAGAGCTCGACGTGGCACGAAAGAGATAAAACGCTGGTGAAGTTTCAGGCTTTAAGCCGGATTATAAATGGAAGAACTGCCTGGTGTGGTCTGGTGCCAACATTCAAAATAGCCAGGATTATAATCTACCAAATATTTGCCTCCTCGAAGAAAATCTGCCATTTTCGCGGAGTTAGGACTGCTGGATTAGTAAGCAAATACAGTTTTAACGTAACATGTTTTATAACTTTCTGTCCAGAGTTTTGTAATTCATACTCAATGGAACATTTTGAACCCTGAATACATAAAAAAGATCTGTGATCATGCAATGGAAAAGTTTTTTTCTGTATCACTTAGTGGGTGTTTGCACACCACTGTCTGTCCGGTTGGTATAGCAAATTATTATAATGCTTTACTTTTTTATTTTAATTTTAGTATTATTTCATAACTTGGACTCTAGAATATTAAGTTATGTGCTATGCTGTTTTTACTACAACACCTTTAGAACCCATATACATTATATACATGTTGTCCAGGTTAAGATGTCATAGAAATGAATGGGCAACAGTTTAGACAAAAAGACAAACACAGTTGACCTCAGAGTTCCTTTTAATGGAAGGAAACAAAGTCACAATTACACTTTGTACCCAGTGGAGAAGACAATAACTATATGTCCATCCATGGAAAATAAAGTGGCTACAAACCAACGGAGAACGGCATAAAGTGTAGTTGCGGCGAAGCTCTCATTTCCTGATCACCGGGAGAGTTTCCATTAAAAGGGGTTGAGTTCAGTCTCTGGAAGCAGGATTCAGACGGTAGAGAACACAGTGGATGACGGGAGGTTGTGAACGATGATACTGCAAGTCCTGGGGTTTTGGGTTTCAGTCAGCGACTGCAGCTGATAGTAGAGAAAAGTCCGACACGGAGGGGCGGTGGGTTACAGGTTTGGGGTTTTGGGGGCAGGAAGGAAGTGAAGGAAGTGACGCCCTCAGGTCACGTTCAAGGCACCAACACGACTCTCACGGTGTTGGTGTAACCGGAGCCGGGGCGCCAGCCGGTGACGACCAGAGCCACATCGCCGGACTTGAAGAATTTGCGGTGCTTGCCTAGAGAAGAAAAGAAAAGAAAAGAGAAAAAAAAGAGCATTCAGATTCACCTGTCTCAACAGCCGACATTCAAAGCTAATGAGGACGGTGTTGGAGCCACTGGAGCCACCCACTCACCGACTTCCAGGGCAAAGTTCACGCGCATGTCGACGTCCTCCGCCCAGACGTCGTTGGCCTTCTTGTTGTAGAGCACGGGGTAGATGCCGCGGTACAGGTGGCACTGCCTGGCGGCCTGTCCGTCACGCGTCACAGCGATGATGGGGGCGCGGGGCCTGTACTTGGACAGCATGTGAGCAGACCTGCGGACAGAGAGCATTTCAGTTTTGATTGTGATTGCATCGAAACTCGGCTCAGTACCTCAAATACGTCAAAGCTGCTTTAATTATGCTGCTATTGCTGTGAAGTCCGGCCGGCGGACAGACAGGAGAACGTCCTGTGCATCATGTGTTGTGAGCTCACGTGGAGAGGAATGAACGGGGAGTTAAAATTAACTCCGAAAATGTCAGGGTTCAGATCTGGAAAGGTCACGAGCGGAGCGCAGATTGTGGACGCGGTAAAACCTGGCAAACTTCCCAAACAGCCGGCGGAGGCGAAAAGATATTCTGGAGATATTCTAATTCTCCTCCGCCGGTCGCCCCGGGTGGCCTGAGAACCAGGGCAGCGCATACCTCAGGGTCAGCTCACATCGGCTCTGAGCCACACCGTGTCGCAGTGGAATATGAACATGGATGGAGGTGTAATAGTAACTATATCATAGCGAAGCCGCGTTCGGTCCCACTCGCTCACCTGCCGGTCTTGGTGAGCACGATGATGGCGCTGGCGCAGCACTTGAAGGAGGCCTCGACGGCGCCGATGGCGATGGTCTCTGTGGGGTCGCGGGTCAGATGAGTGATGCGGCGAAGCTCCTCAAACATCTGCCTGTGGAACATGGCGGCCTCGGCCTCGCGGGCGATCTGAGCAGTGAATCATAACAACAGTGTTATTAAGAATAAAGAATGAATACAAAAAACGCAGGTTAGGGGAGGAGTCGGGCGGCCGGTCGGGGCGGCAAGAGTTAGTTTGTATTACAGAGGAGGGCAGGTAACAGTCAGAGCAGAGTCTTCGTACCTGAAAGCACACTGAGACATGAAGCTAAGCGACAGCGGCGGCCATGATGTCCAGGGACCGTTGCTGCGCACTGCGGATCCTCAAGACACATGCTCGCTGAGCGACATGACCACACGGTTAGAGCACAATGCAAAAAGACAGGGACACACAGGTACATTAGATGGTATTAGACGCATGGACGGAACGAGTTGTTAGTAAAACCCAACTATGTAGGAGCACAGAGCAGACATCATCTCTGTAGAAATCTATGGAATGCTGTTCTATAGACTGCTTCTATTTACTGCTGTGAGTTGATAGCTTAAAGTTGGATACTGCATGATTATGCATGAATATGCAGTCAGGGGAGGAACCAGGATGGAAACAATGAGTGTTTTTTTGTGTCTTATTTCCAATATGAAGCCGGAGGTTTCTATAAAATAGAGCTTATATCAGGTTAACAGGCTTTTATCCTTGAAAATAATATTTATGATCCTAAGTCATAATGTTTTATGTCTAATAATAGGATTTTAAGAAAACTAGTCCAAATATGTAAAAGAATGATCTTGCAACACTGATGTGACAGGTGGCTGCTCCATGCATACACACACACGCACACACACACGCTGAATACTATACAACAGCTGATCTCACCATGTGCTGAGTGCGCACGGCCTCCAGCGGGTAGTCGCCCTTGGCGGTCTCTCCGCTCAGCATGATGCAGTCGTTGCCGTCCAGCACGGCGTTGGCTACGTCGCTGGCCTCAGCGCGAGTGGGGCGGGGCTTCTTGGTCATGCTCTCCAGCATCTGTCGAGAAACACGCACACCGTCAGCTCCTCTGTCACAGAATCACCTCACCTCCACTCACCGTGAGGGGAGCTAGAACGGCCGACTCTCCGTATTTATCCTTGTTCTCTGGTGGTGAAATGGAAGCTCTGGTTTCATCAGACGTGTGTCACAGTCTGGAGCTTTCATTCACTCATGTGTCTGTATCTGTGAGGATAGGGGTGTCGAGTCTAAGCTCATATTTGTTTTTCATTTATTTTGTTTTTATCTGAAATCTCTGTAAGAACGGGGACGTGATGATGTTGTTGGACCTGCTGCACACATTTTGTTTCATTCTAGGATCCACTCATGTTGCCTCCTGAATGCTTTGAATGTCTTTAATCTCCTTTCTGTCCTGTCAGCTACAGTAGGAGTTAATATCATTCACTGAAAGTACACGGTGGTATTGCATTGCAATGCACGCAGGTTACATAGGTCACACACCTGTGTGGCGCAGACGATGGGTTTGCCAATCCTGTTGCACTTGCCGGTCATCATCTTCTGGGCGATGAAGACCTTCTCTGTTGGGATTTCAATGCCCAGGTCTCCACGGGCGACCATGATGCCGTCACTGGCCTCCAGGATCTCATCGAACCTGCCGGGCCAAGAGAGAGAAGGTCAGCGCCGCTTGGATCGAGAATCAAGAGAGATGTTATCAGAGTCATAAAATCAAGGTGGGAAAATGAGCAAAACAGACAATGAAAAGTAACACTGTGGATAGAAAAATATAAACACTGTATAAAGCACCAATTACAACTCAAGATATATCAGTGCTGTAAACCTGGTGGACATACAGTGGTCCTACACAAGCAACTGTCATTCAGGTGTTGGCAGAGTGTGTCAGTGAGACATGCCCACCTGCGCACGCCCTCGTGGTTCTCCAGCTTGCTGATGATCTTGATGTCCTTGCCCTTCTCTCCCAGCACCTTCCTGACAGCGTGGACGTCGGCCGCCTTGCGGATGAAGGAGGCGAAGACCATGTCGACGCCCTGCTCCACGCCGAACTCCAGGTCCTTGATGTCCTTCTCGGACACGGCGGGCAGGTCCACGGCGGCTCCGGGCAGGTTGACGCCCTTCTTGCTGCCGAGAATGCCGCCGTTCTCGATGTCACACATCAGGTAGTTGCTGCCTGAGGATGCAGAGGATTAAAAAAAAAACAGGAGGATTCATCTTTCTATGCTCCTGAATTCAAAAGTGTAGCTCTTGGTAGGACGACGAGCTGCTTACCGACTTCTTTGACCTTCAGGGAAATCAGGCCGTCGTCCACGTAGATGTGGCTGCCGGTCTGCACGACCTTGGTGATGTTCTTGTAGTCGAGCCACAGGGTTTTCTCATCGCAGTTCTCCATGAACTGGTCATCCAGCGTCAGCTTGATGGTTTCACCCTTCTTCAGCTCCACCTCAGCGGTGCCGCTCTGAACCGGACCACGCGCGGGAAAAGATTCATCTTTAGCCGGGACACAACCCTCACAGAAACTGCAAGATCGAGTGTTTCATCCAGGACTCACGCCTTTGATGAGTCCGGTCCTGATTTCTGGTCCCTTGGTATCCAGAGCGATGGCCACAGGTCTGTAGTCCACAGTTCCTGCTCCGAAGCTCTCAGCTGCCTCACGGACGTTCTTGATGGTCTCAGCATGGTACTGTGAGACAAATGTAGCACCATGAAAAACCTCAACACATCTAGCAGAGCATCGGTGCCAACATCTTCACACCAGGCTGTTTCCCTGATCCACATAAATGTATTTAAAAAGAAAGAAGGAGATGAGTACCAGTACAGAAAACCAGTTTGGATGGCTCCATTTATACTGACGATTTGGTGGACCAGTGTGAGGATCACGGTTTGCTTTATCGAGCACATAATTGTGTCTCTTGAAGGAGTCAGACCGTCTGATTATTTAGATTAGACCGTCTCTCAGTGTGTCAAAATGTCACACAGCAAAACACTGACACTGCTTACATAACTGTAAGTCATAAAGCTCGTCCAGCAGCTGCAACACATTTTTAGCTCATGACATTGTTCCCTTTGACTGCGCTGAAATAGCTCCTCCAAGCCTATCAGGCCTCATGGGCGCAGCCTCCAAAACATTTGAGCCTCGGCCTTTAAATCGGAAACTCCAACACATATCTGTCTGCGGCTGTGGATCTGGTGAGAACAACTGATTGGGAGCCTGCTCTGAGCTCTGCTGCTGCGGCTCAGAGACGGCCCATGATTCCTCTGCGGACTATTTATATCCGCTCTGACAAGAGACACACCAACGAGACAGAGGTCAGAGCTGCTCCACGCCTCCCGCAACAAATCTGAGATCTGCTGTGTTGTGATACTGCTGTGTAGTGAGTGTGGATTGTGATCTCGCGTCTGAAAATGAGGACGAGGGACAGATATTTTGATTCGGGCCGTGCTGATGCCTCCAGAGCCGAGTCAAAAGTCAGGGTGAGAGTTGAGTTACACTGGGAGAGCAGCACGGGTGTTAACCTTTAAGGAGCCCGCTATCAGCTGTCCCTGCAGCAGCGGGCGATAAATACGACGGCTCGGCCACTTAGGTGACAGTGAAAAAGCTAAAGAGGCATGACTTTTAAAGGCGAGGGGTCAGTCGTGTAAGATAGGCCAGGGACCTGGCTGTGATGCCGGTTCCTTGCCAGAGCACAGAGTTACATCACAGTCCCGGCACCGAGAGGAAAGGACGAGCCGGCGGATCGTGTTACGGCCGCAGAGTGACCGATCCACAGTGGTAATGTCACCGGGCCGAGGCTGCAGACAGCTCGGTGAAGAATCACACACAGTCTGCTCCTCATGATGAGCTTTGTCTCAACATGAGATCATTATCTTTTGGTGGGATTCTCTTCAGGTGTTTTCTGTTACTTTCATTTTCAGTTTAGTCTCCCTTGTTTGCATTTGGGCTCCTCTGGAAAACACTCAAAGAGGACAAAATGGACAACGTACTAATTTGTTTAGCTGTTTATCTGAGACTTACTTCATGTGTGCCATGAGAGAAGTTCATTCTTGCAATGTTCATCCCAGCCTTGATCATTTCCTTGGCCTTCTCCACAGATCGGGTGGCAGGTCCTGCATCAATGAGACACAATCCAATGAGCTAAAAATGACATTCATGAGGTGGCATGGATGTTTTCTACCCCGATCTAATGATGTGGATGACTCGGTGCGTGCGTGTTGACAATCCTGACCGATGGTGCAGATGATGCCAGTGTTGCGAGACACAGCAGGCTCAGAGTCGATGTCCAGCAGGCACATGTGCTCGATGAAGGTATCGGCCATGGCAGCGTGCAGCTGCTGGGTGTGGATGATCGAAGATCCCGCATCCTTTGCCTTAGACATGACTGGTTCTGTGTCTGCAGGAAACGTCCTGTGGAGACGGAAACGAGAACGATCAATCAATGCCCGACAACTCCCCCTCTGACGACAATCAATCTGTGCTCATTACTCAACCCCCGGTAAAGTAAGATGGGGAAGAAAACTTAATTCACCCAGCTAATATGATAGCAGAGACACACAAAGACATCTCAACTCTTGAGATGGTAGAATGCAATGAAGCCTGTGCAGTAATATTGAAATCTGTCACAGCCACAATGAGGAATGTTACTAAATTCAGATTAAAACATACAGATTTATGTCAGGGTCTACAGTATAAACAGCAACGTGTAAATATTAGTGGAGCCGAATCATTATTAGTGACCCGGTGGCCAAATGATGTTCCCATGATGAATGTTAGAAGGTAACGCTGACTGTAAATGTCACTGTCAGCGTAAGAGTACACGCTCGTAGTAAAGAGTGCAGCATGGCAGAGTGACTGTGCAGCCTGTGCAAAGCGCCTGTGCATAAACCAACACCGGCAGTGTGAGCCTGCCTGACTGCACTGCCCCGCATTCCAGCGGGAGCTTCATGTGCCGCTGAGGAAGAGGAGCGAGCCACTTCTGACCCTGACCGAAGGTAATTCATGCACACGCACGCGTGCACACACGCACACGCAGAGCGACTGCAGCTCTGCAGGAAGGAAGGAGCTTCAAAAACATTATTCATGAGGCCAGAGAGGCGTGCAGGCCGGGAACGCTTCAAGGACAAAGTTAAAGGACTAAGTTTACAGTGGAGGTATGCAACCCTCATGACAGATGCTGGTAGTCACTCAGTGTGTGGAAACATGGTGTGTGTGTGTGTGTGTGTGTGTGTGCGTGTGTGTGTGTGTGTGTGTGTGTGTGTGTGTGTGTGTGTGCACGCCTGTTGCCCACAGCTTAAAATAACACAGTCAGCCGACCCTACTGTTGGAACCTATGAGAATTAAAACTTTTTTCTTCCTTCACTTTTTGTTTAACTTCTTTCTATTCTCAAGCAGGCAACACAGAGATTTAGAGTTGAGAAGTAGAACAGCTTAATGAGTAAGACATAGAAATTAACATTTTAGATCCATGTTAGAGGGTTAGGTGCAACTTTGTGCATACATTGTAGGTGTAAAGCTTACTCTCTCATGCGTTTCTTTCTCTTTCAGTGTGAAACTAGATCCTATTTACTTTGTGTTTGCAATGCAATCATTTCTAGCTATTACTTATAGATATTCTGTCCTTTAACTCTGCTAAATCTATCTATCTATCTATCTATCTATCTATCTATCTATCTATCTATCTATCTATCTATCTATCTATCTATCTATCTATCTATCTATCTATCTATCTATCTATCTATCTATCTCTATGCAAATGATGCATAACTATTATAACATAGCTGTAAATATTAGGTTTATTAATGCTGCTTCTATGATCTAAAAGGCTTTTTAAAAGCATGGCTAGAGAAGACTCAGTCAGAGAGATCTGGAGCCACTTGCTGCTACTCACCTACTGGGAAAACTTTGCAGGGACGAAGGCGCCACTGGTCTCACTGGGGACTCAGGTTTTATTCAACACGCCAGCCGGAACTACTTTCCGGTATCAGCGCAGCACTGTGACACAGGAACTAGAGCGCGACATTTAGGGTGATATTTATCATTTAAACCACTATATAAATGTCTATTTGTCAATAAAAATGTATTTTATAGACATAAATATTGCATAAAAGGTTGTTTCTGTCACTAAAGCGCGGATATGGATCCGATAAGAAGAAGGATACAGCGCAGGTGCGGATTTGATTCGGCTGACCAATCACAGCGCTCCTCGCTGACACCTGAACACGCGACTCGAATTAATATCGAGATGATGACCTTTGAGCTGTAATCTGTTCCCATTCACTGCCCATACTGCTGCATTTCATTGCCATTCATCATATATTATATTATAATGTTTTAATACTATACATACTATATTAGATATACATGCATATTATATATCTATATGGTCTGTCTGTCTGTGAGGGTTAGGGTTACCTCTCGCCCACACTGCTCCCTGAGTTTGTTCTCACAGTTCTCACAGTTCTCATAGTTCTCACAGAAACCTGATTTTATCGTGTACATACCACTCTACATCCAAACTGTCACCTCATCAAAGCTTGCACTTTTCTGTTCTTATGAGGACACATGGAGAATTAGATAAAGACAAAAACTTTAAAACACAGCATTTTCATCAATATCCTGAATCATCCAATATGGCCTGACACTGATTCAAATGCACTTGTCTCAACTACGCCTGAACTGGGTTTTTTTTTCACTCTTTTGATTTGCTTCTTGTCTGTGTTCATTAGTGATTTGAATGTTCTACCAATATTGCAGTTTTTTTCATGCATGTTAGACCTAAAAATGCTGTATCAGAGATAGGGCTGCATAATTGTATCTTATTGTTTCAGTGCAGCATGACGTCTAAATGTATTGTTTTTTCTGCAGTGATGGCTGTTTAAGATAAGGAGAGAGTCGTCGCAGAACTGAAA
This sequence comes from Karalla daura, assembly GCA_029224185.1. Lineage (NCBI taxonomy): Eukaryota > Metazoa > Chordata > Actinopteri > Chaetodontiformes > Leiognathidae > Karalla > Karalla daura. The sequence goes on from CM055196.1 coordinate 17,060,591, forward strand.
ATCATAATGGAAGACACGACCACTGAAGAGTCAAAATCAGGTTTTGCTGCAAAATATATTTTAAGATACACCAAAGTTGATTTGGTATTTGATGGACAATAATCTGAAAATGTTCATAGAGTTAAAAAACTGTGTGCATTATATGTTCTCTGAGCCGGAAACCAAAGATCTTTAGATAGATTACACTCATACAGGTATGATAACGTATGACGCATGCTTCTACCAAAAATAGGCGTGAAACCCAAACTACTGTTCTGGTTGTCAATCTTCCAGTGCATGTCATACTGTACATATATATAGAACATAAAGGATCCATGTTGCATGAAGAACATGCTGTACCAAAACATAAAACTGGATCCTGCAACACCCTCTCTGCCTCCTACTCTGCCTGCAGCGGGATGGTAACACTGCAGTCAGAATAACATGGCTAGCAAGTCGTTAATTTAACTGTCTGTGATCATATCCTGCTGTTTACAGGCTGTTAAACTTTTGCACTATACCCTCAATTTGTAACAAACACACCTAAAATTAAAATGCTTGTAACCCCTGTAATGCTCTGACTACATGTGTCCAACTCTGTGACCTCGATGATGAAATCGAGGACCAGTACAACAATCATCTTTAAGGTGTAATTACAGCCCTCGAGGTAGATCTTAACCTAATTATGTGACCTGTAAGTGGATATGTGTGGTCTCCTTGTAAATACCTGAACGTTTTTCATATCTACTATTTCATTTTCATTGCTTAACCAGGTGTGGTTGAATAGTTAGTCCCGTGGGACTCATGACAAGGTCTGTGGTCCAACTTCCACTCAGAGGCATGCTCTCCATCTGTGCATTTCTTTCAGAGTACTCTGGTTTCCTGTATGTTTAGATCAACTGGAGACTCTATATTTTCCCTATATGGACTGGTGACTTGTCCAGGGTGACTTCACCGGTGAAGTTGCAGAGCAGTTAAGATAATGGATGGACATGTTTTCCACTGACTATGAAGTATATTGCAAATTGTTGTAAAGTCTCAGCTTAAAAGCAAGAGATTTAAGAGCAACATAATGCCTGCATGTTCATGCCCTGCATCACTGTTTGGTGGGGAAAGAAAATCAATACATTGTGCATGCTCACACTTTTTCCTGAAGGGAAATTGAAGGAACACGAACCATGCTCTTTCAGCTCTGCATTGCACCTGTGTTTCAGCTGCAAACATTTCAGATTTTTGGCAAGGTAACTCACACATATTGAAAGCTTCAGTTGTTTGCAGAGCAGAGGGAAATTCTTCTTGTCTCCATCCAAAACAATTTATTCAGGAAACCTATCTTTACTTATGACTATTTTCAGTAGGCACAGAGGTGCAGCAGGCAGAAATGCCATGCAGGGAAGAACATGTCAGCGAACAAGCAAAGAATCTGTTTATTCGACTGAACAAGGAGCACAAAATCGTGTCAACGGTCCTCACAACAAACAGCATCTGGAGAGTGCTACTTGCAAGAATACCACAGGGGAAATGTTTCTGCAGTTTTTCTGGAGAGACTCTAGAAAGTGTATGTTATGATAATAGGTGCCTGCCTCAAAAGGCTAGATACTGCCAGTGAACAATAAGGGTCATCTGAAGGAGGTTTTGGGAGTCAATCAGACATTGTGGGGGTAGTAAATGGGGCAGGAAGAAGACAGTGTCGCTGTGGCAAACTCTCTGCTACAGCAGCTCAGTTTCCAGCACTTTATTACAAAGATAGCCCCAGGTTTCCAGCTCCTGGCTCTGGAGCTCAGGAGCTTTCCTCATGCTCCTTCTCTGTGGGTTCTTCTCCACAGGTACAGCCAGGACACTAGTTTTATGGTGGGCTGATTGGCTCACCTGCTGAGCCCAGTTAGCCCACCTGGTACCAGCTCTACCTGGGCTGGCCCGGGCCTCCTGAGAGGCTGAGACCGCCTGGGCCATGACCTAAGTTGCCTTCAGAAATGTATGGCTGAGGGGGTAGCATGTAGATGTGTAGCTTGTTATGGCCATATTGTGTAATTTCTGACTGCTCTATCAACTTTTGTTCTGGCTAGACTTTGAGACTCCAGAGATGGTAGAAACCACCAGAATCTCACTGTGTAAAAGGAAATAAGCATCCAGAATGTTATCACTCACAACAATCTGATCTCCATTTGATCCGATGTCCATGGTGTCAATATCTGTCATCACAAATCATGTGTACTCGGCTGCCTGCATCATAATGAGAACGTCCTCCATTTATCATGTCTTACAGCAGCTCCACTGGTTCCCTGTCTCTCACTTTCAAGGCCATCAAGAACTTCGCCCTTCAGAACCATCGCCAGCCCTCTCATCATTCAACACACCCACCCATATACTCCAAGATCTTCATCTCCCTCCATCCAACTCATCCTCCCACCTGCTGCTCCCTCAGCTGCTCAGCCCCCCACGTCTGGAGCACACACCCTCGAGGAACCTCAGGAACTCTGGCTCTGTCGCCATCTTCTAATCCAAGCTCCAAACTCACCTTTACAGACAGGCTTATTCACTTTAACAGGTTCACTTTCATTTTTATTCTATTTGTCTGTATTTATATTATGGTTTACAGTCTTTTTGATGTGTATTGTGTTGCTTGGTTGTGTTGCTTTGTTCACTTTTGATCAGATATCAAACATCATTTTGTTGTCTTAATTACCTGTGACAGTAGAGTTGAGTCTAATCTACTTCAAACGAGGCTTGGAGTCACTTGGGATTTACATAGCAGGCAAACTAAATCTGTCTTTTTCTGAACATGGAAACCATGACTGTGATTCTCCCACGATGATTTCGCTCCCTTGCCCTCTCTCTCTCTCTCTCTCTCCCTCTCTCTCTCTCTCTCTCTCTCTCTCAGCAGCAGCTCTCTCTTGTGGAAGCTGCTTGCATTGACCATCTCGACCTGTATAGCAGCTGAAATGTCTTGAAAGAAGATTAAATGAATATGAAGCATCAGACAGTTCGAATCTATGCTCTCCACTCAGTTCAGACCCGTCAGGGCAGGATCTCTGATCTGCGACAAAAAGTGGATTTTCTCAATAGATCGTTTTTATATCATGGACAAAAAAAGATACCAACGTTCTCATGCGTGATGATTAAAAACATGTCCATGTTTTTTTTCTCCTCTTCTGTTTTAACGCCACCTGCTGGCAGGTTGTGGAAAATAGTTTTTCATGATTAAATCTGAACGCAACACTGTGGCCCCAGTGTATAATTGCATGTCCCTAGTGCTGATCTATATTAGATAAGACAAACCTAAATCTTATCCAACTACAACACCTGTAACATCTTGATTTTGTGAGACTGCATTTAAACAGACTTTTCTTGTCTAGATGAAATACATCCCATACTGGCTATCGCCATGTGACGATCTCTGCCGTTACTATTTTATAAAACACATGTTTACAACATGACCTTGATTCAACAGCTTGTATTTATTTCATTTTATTTTATTGATTATTCTCAATGCTGTCTGCTGGACATCGACAGCGGATGCAGACATTGTGTAATCAGGTGTCTGTATAAACATGACCCCGTGTTATTCACTATGAGCCTCCCTGTGTGTCAGACAGCTAGAGCCAGGCAGTGCAATGTAGGTGTGCATATAAAAAGATGGGGGCTGGGGGTGGAGTGATAAAACAGCAGAAAATGGCACAATCTCATAAAACATAAATCCAGACAACACCAACAAATTGTTGTGATGCTCATGACATGACATATAACTGTGTCTGCGACCTGTTGACTCAGTTGTCTGTATCATTATTTTACACTCTTATTGTGTGTGTGTGGCCTATAATACTGACTACGATACAGGTTCATGAGGCAGTGCCCACCCACTCTATAAATAAAGACTGGAACTGAACCAGGGGCCCACTAGTGTCTTAATTGGATTAGTCTGAGAAAAGCACTTGTTGGGAGACGACTTGCACAGATGTATACAGTGCTGAAGGTGTCTAATCTGGCCAGACTGTGGAGCAGCAGGCGGCGGCTAACAAGGGTAACTGCTGATTAAGGTCAGACTGCAGCACAGAGGCAGACAGGGAGATGAGTAAACGCCAAACATCGCCTCCATCCTTCACCTTTGCCAACAGGGAACTCTGTTGTCTCAGAGTTGATTCATGAACCTGACTAGTCAGGGTGTCTGGAGGAAAGGTCGATGCACGGATTTGTTTTTCTTGCTCTGTCACTGAAGACCGAACTAGAGGCATCCCCCGCTGCAGAGAGGATGAGACCTCGGAGACAGGACAGAAACTACTGCCAGAGTCCATGAGGAGCTGCAGCTCTCCTCCTCAGCCTCTCTCAGCTGACCCAGACCGGCAGCCAATCACAGAGCAAACAGCACGTGCGACTTCCTGCTGCTCAGAGAGAGAGAGAGGACGGACACACACACACACACACACACAGTAGCTAGTCCAACCAGCAGAGATCCTGCACCATTCTGTTGTTTCAGGGTTACGAGATTTTTCTTTTTCTTTCTTTTTTTTTGCTGCTAGTTGTTTGTTTTGTGGGAATGTGTGCAAGCAGAGGTAAGGACTTGTTCCACATGTTTCTGAGATTAAATTTATCTATAAGAAAAATCAAGATACCATATGACACAATTAGTTAACATTTAATTGTCCCACTGTGGCAAAATTGCATTGCTAGACCAGATCAGAATATGCTTTTATTCTTCCAGCAATGAGGAAATTTCAAGCAATACAGCATCAAAGTGGACAGCACAGTACAGGTAGTTAAGTCAAAAAACAAGAGTAATATAAGAATAAAAAACTAAACATGGCAACAAATAACAACAGATAACAATATCAGTGTTTGAAAGAGTGACTGAATTAACATTTGAATGAATGTAGTAGCACAAACTACAGAAGAACACATTAGACACAATAAATAACACATACATTTGCACAAAACATAGAAAAATAAGGTAAAAAGACATCTGCAAATGACTTCATGACACAGAAATAATTTAGAATGCAAACATCATTATAGGTTAAAACATACTGTACATTCTGAGTGAATTATGTTAAATGTTTGTCCAGATGTACCTGAAGGTGAGATTTGTTTCTTGCAGTAGTTTGATTTTCTCGAAGGCAAAGGAGGAAACGGACTGAAGATCTGACCACATGGTAAGTCTGACACTTGCACCTTGTGTTCAACTCAAACTCTTACATCACACCTCGTCTCTTAGTTTTCTGTCAAATAACTTCACGTTTTCACTTGAGAATAATTATTGTCCTCTGAAACATTAAGCTTGACATCTTTGTGTTTCATGATGAAAAGAAAAAAACAGTTGTTCATAGCTGGAGCTTATTCCAGCTTAGAGACCAATTAATTACAGTAAATGACTTATGAAGATTAGAATGGCCTTTGTGGAGATGTTTTTGTGCTCCACGGTGGATGATGCAAAATAGTCTGAAGGTACGGACCTGATCCGGATGGGCAGGAGGAAGTCGTTAGTGTCATTAATAGGATCTATTGGGATCTATTGATCAACCACTCTGCCCATTAACCCATCAGGAAGCAGTGGAGGAGTTTGACCCATGGATAGAGAGCGACAGTGAGGACAACGACACAGACGACATCCCGAGCGGAGTCCACGTAAGAACAACAATGTGATTAGCAAACGAACAATGGCCAGGGTCAGAGCCAGAGTCCATGCATAAGAGGCTTCATTTAATCAAATCTCACTATGATAAACACAAAATCATGTGATTTATTGACTTCATAGGAGCTGCCAGGCAAATTCCAGGGATCAATCATATTAGACACCATCAATGTCTCATCTCATGTACGCCTTAATCTCCAAGATAGTACATTATGGCGAATTTCAAACTATCTTTTGATAGTTTTAGCATAACCTTTCCATGACCTCTCTGGACATCCAGCACAAGGTGAAATGTATTACCTCCTATGTTTTTTTTTTAATCTGGAAGAGGGTTTTTCTGTCTCTCCCTCTGCAGGACAGCGGCATCTCCGAGCCGAGCCTCCACCCTCAGCTGGACACAGACATCGAGGCGGTTAGGACTTTGTTCACAGACTCTGCCGTGTCCATCAGGTCAGAACATCTTCTCAACGCACAGGTTCAAAAGAGAAATGATCTCTGGACGCATTTTTACTTGTCTTTCTCTGCTTTGCTTCCTTCTGCCAGGGAGTACGAGTCATTGGATGACGTGGACGTGGACTTGAACATAAACGTCAGCTTTTTGAACGTAAGTCAGACTGTTACATAGTACCTCGTATTCTGACTAGTTTTCTGGCGTAATCACACTGTTTGGTGCCTGCAGGAGGAGGTGGCCCAGGCCTGGAGGGTGAACAGGTCGGAGCCTGTTGTTGTGCGCCTGCATCTGTCTCTGTCTCAGTACCTGGACGGACCTGGTGAGCTTCATCGTTATGCTGGAAATCCTGCTGACACTCCCCATGGATCAGTGTGGTTCCTGACTCCTTGGCGTCCCTCTCCACAGCTCCTTCAGTGGAAGTCTTCCAGCCGTCCAACGTGGATCACTTCAGCTTCGGGAAGCAGCTACAAAAGTAATAATTGGACATCCCAGTCCATATTGCAAAACTCAGAATTGAAGCAAGAATGACGCTGAGATGCTTGAACATGAATTGAGTTTTAACTAATCTCATGAATCTCATGATCTGAATAATTCTAAAACTCTTCGCTGCAAATTAGTTGGTTCTCATCTCGATAAAAACAAAAAACAACTGTTTTTAAAGTGTTGGGTAAGTTATGTTGTTTGCACCTCACATTTCATTTCAGGAAAGTGAAATGATCTTGCTGCTTGCTTTCACTTATTTTTGAGTTCCTTTTTTCCTCAGATTTAGTGTTTTTCTCTTGTTTTTCTGAACCCCTTTTTTTGCAGTGCTGCACCATGTGCAATAGTTTATGAAGATATCTTTCTCTGCAGTGCTTACCCACATCATTATTTCTGTTCCCCAGTGTTCTGACCGTCTTTTTATCACGCGAGTGGAAGCATCTGACCAATGAGAACATCTTGGTACGACAGAAGAGCAAAAGGCAGAGCTGGTTCAAGTCGAGTGGAACCATGAGGAACGTACGAGCTCGACTCAGAGTCTGGCTGCCACTCTCAAAGTAAGAGGTGACTCAGCAGCTTCAGGACTGACTTTGACTCTCTGCTCACGGCCTCATCCTTCTCCTCCTCCTCATTAACTGTGAGCAGATCCACTGAACACCAGAAACCTGCAGCCAAGGAAAGGATCGTTCTACCTGCAGTGAAGCTCAACCAGTTCACGCACCACACAACCTCCTACACCATCAGGAATCCTGCAGGAGAGCTGTTCACCTACACGCCCAGTGGGAAGGTGAGGCCTCACCCTCTTCATGAAACACACAGTCTGGTTTCAGAATCAGTCAGGGTTGACCCTGACAACCTACCCTACCACCGACTTATGTCTGATGAAGGTGTGTACATCTCCTCAGAGAGTCGTGGTGTCGGCAGTGAAGTCATCAGCTCAGCTCAGCACCAAGCAGCTGATCGAGCTGCTGTTCTCCTCCCAGGCCATCGGACACTGCAAGACCCCACCGACTCTACAGCATGGCTTCCTGGTCCAGGTGAGATACAGTCAACATTCATTAGTTAGTATAGGAACAGGAGAAAGCGCAACTGCTACAGGCCTTCCCTTTCCTTTTCCTATCACCGTGTCCGCAGGTGCTGAGGTATGCAGAGCAGAGGATCGCCACGTTGAATGAGTACTGTGTGGTCTGTGACGAGCGCCATGTATTTCAGAACGGCCCCATGTTGAAGGTAATGCGTTCACCTGCCCCTGTTCACCTGTTCACCTGTGCTGACGCTGCAGCGCCTCAATGTCTCCGTGTTGTCTGCAGCCTGCGGTCTGCAGCAGGGAACTGTGTATGTTCTCCTTCTACACTCTGGGAGTCATGGCTGGAGCCACAGATGAGGTGGCCAGTGGTGCAGAGGTAAGTGACAGACACAGACACACACACACACACACACACACACACACACACACACACACACACACACACACACACACACACACACACACACACAGACACACAGACACACACACAGACACACACACACACGATGCATAAACATGCTAAGAATACAAAACATAAAAGGCTGCATTTCGAAACACTTACACTCTAACGGTTAACTAGAATGGGTGAATGGAGTGAACATAAGGAAATGTTATGATGCTTATTCATATTTGTCAAAGGTAAAAACAGAAAGAGACCTGCCTATCACTGCTCACTGCACACAGGTGTTTTTGTAAGCGGCATGGCTGAAAGGTCACTGTATCGTGTGGTGTCTGTGCTGCAGGTTGTCGACCTGCTGGTTGCCATGTGCAGAGCCGCCCTCGAGTCTTCGCGTAAGAGCATCATCTTTGAACCGTACCCCTCTGTTGTTGACCCATGCAACCCCAAAACACTGGCCTTTAGTCCCAAGGTATCAGCTCCGCTTGTCTCCAGATGTAAATCCCAGACTCTCCAGGTAATGAGATATTTACTCTGACCATCCTGTGTTATTGTGTTTCTGCAGAGGAAGAGCTACGACCGGCTACAGAAAGCTCTGGAAAGCATCTTGTGCATCAGGAGGATGGCACAGGTGATTTTTTTAGCAACAAATCCACTTTTTTGGTGCTATTTTTAACATTCACATCTGGTTCTCCTTCTCCAAGAATAATCTGAGAGTTAATGGCTTTAAACACATTGCTGTCACATAGATTAATCTATGCTCCATCACATCCAGGGTCCATACTCCGAGATTAAGAAGCAGATGGACAAGATCGACCCCCTCGCACATCCCTTGTTACAATGGTGAGCAACACTTACAGAATTAATTGAATAGAATAAAATAGAATAGAATGGAATGAAATAGAGACCCTTAATTGCCACTGAAGAAAAAAAAGAAATAAAAGAGTAAATACTACAGGTACAAAATTGCTATAATGCAGCTCCATTATTGCAACATAACAATTTTATAATTTGATTGAATCATTTTTCTAGATTCATATCTTGTTCTGTCGTGTGCGTGTGTGTACGTGTGCATGCGTGTGTGTGTGTTTGACAACAGGATTTTAGCAAGCAACAGATCTCACATTGTCAAGCTTCCAGTGAACAGGGTATGATAGAGTAGTCACAGTTCACGTCTACAGTTATAGCACACTTAGTTGTAAGTTTTGCAGCTGTAGTAATAGTAGCTGTTGATAATCGTTCAAATATTTGATTACTCACAATCTCTTCTGTGTCTCATTGATTTATCCCTGTCTCATCTGTCTTTGCACCACACAACAGCAGCTGCAGTTCATGCACACGCCACATCAGTTCCTGCTGATCAGCAGCCCGCCGTCCAAGGAGGCGCGATTTCAAACTGCCAGGAAACTTTACGGCAGCACCTTTGCTTTCCAGTGCGTAGACTCAAAGCTGAGCCACCAATATACCGCAGTAGCCTCTTGTCAGAACGCTGCCTTACCCTCCTAGACCTTATTTCCTCTCCTTTCAGTGGCTCCCACATTGAGAACTGGCACTCCATTTTGAGAAACGGCCTGGTTAATGCCTCATACACAAAACTTCAGGTAGAGTATGGATATAAAAAGCTTGCCGATATCATGTTTTATTTATATTGTTTATCCTCGTGCAAGGCTTATATTAAAATTACCTTAAGACCAATTGAAGTAATGGATGTAACTGTTATGTTGCTGCACTCACATTTTTGTGCCTTGTTGAAGCTTCATGGAGCTGCATATGGAAAAGGCATTTATTTGAGTCCTCTCTCCAGTGTTTCGTTTGGATATTCTGGTATGGGTGCACAATTCGTCACTAAAAAAAAAGAAGATGACCATGATCAATTTGAACATGATTTTGAGACCTATTCTTTCTCGTTGTTCAGAGATGGGGAAGGGTCGACATGAGATCCCAAGTAAAGAAGAACTCATGACAAAATGCAAGCATATAAACCGAATCAAACAGGTAGATTACCATTCACGTCTGTATAGAATTTCCAGTTAGGGCATTTTCAGTTAACTTTCATCTGTCATCCTTTATTAAGGAGCAGCCAGGACAAGCCAGGTTTCTGCAAAACAGGGACCTAAACTGCATCGCACTCTGTGAAGGTAAATATAATGTACAGCAGTAGCCGCAAAGAGCCTTGAAACGGCAAAAACAACTTTGTGACATTATTGCCTGTGTTTCCGGACAGTGATAACTTCCACGGATCTGCAGAAACATGGGAACATCTGGGTGTGTCCCACATCTGACCATGTGTGCACACGCTTCCTCTTTGTGTGAGTATCATGAATCTAACTCCCAGTGCAATAAGATATTTCAAGACTATATTTCAGATTTGTGCGACCTTCTGCTTTTCTTTTTCTTTGCAGGTATGAGAACGGTCAGGTGGGAGATGTCCACATCAACACACAGGAAGCTGAGATCCACAGGGAAATTTTACAAGTAATTGCCTCAAAGCCGTGCTGAGGCTGCAAGGCAATAAAACACTAGTTGAGAAGATGTTTCACTTTATCCTCGTCACATTTATTACACTCTTTCAAGCTTTTGTTGGGTTGGCAAGTGGACATTGTAAACTGAGAGTCTTGATATTACATTTTCAGCTTTTGTTTCGAAGAAAACTTTAATACCAGTAACCATTTTTCAGACTGGTATTTTGCTGTCAGGTATATTTTAAAACCGGGCTCTGCCACCAGTGTCATAGCTCTGTATTGTAACCACTTTTGCATTTTTATAACGCTGTTTATAAAATAAAGGTTTGCAATATTTGCTAATTTTGTGCCGTGTGTGTAGTTCCACTAGATGGTAGCGCATGATTGAATAGAGTATTCATCCGTTCTTTTCTGCTAGAAACACAGAGGCTATGGAACGGTGACTTTTCCCCCTGGGAACCAGTTGTAATTTGCTCTGAACCACTAACACCAATGACAGCCACATCTTTGCTCGAACCAGTGAATATCATGGGTGTGCACCATCTTGTGAGGCAGAAATACACCATTATGACAGGGTGCTGGTTCCATATGTGTCCCACAGCTGCCACCTGACCTCTGCTCATAGCCCAGGCAAAAGGGAAAACACCTCTGCTTACATCTGGATGCAGAACTTTTAAAACGCATCCCACATTCATGGTTTTATGTAAGTTTGGTTGCAGCTCCAAGGTATGATTGTCCTCATAAATGTCAGTGATTCAGTTTCTGGGTCAGCCCAGCAGGCGATGGACCAAAGGGAGAACTGTGAAGATGCTGTAATAGCCCAAAGGAAGACACTTCTCTGCAACCATATGGCTCTCTGATGATAGTGAAGAGGGGATTTTGTCTTGAAAATCATGACACTCTGTGTGCAACCACTTCCATTTCATGCCTAAAAGTAGTAGTTTGGTGCAAATTCTGCAAACAGGCACAGAGATAAAAATCAGCCGAGAGACAAAAGATTCAGATGAAACAAAGGATTGTTTTCGGCTGCATGCCTTGTTGAATCTCATTAACTTGTGTTTATTCATCCATTTAATTCAAGCAACTACATGGACAAATAAAACGTCTGAGCCCTCCAGGGTTCAACAACAGCCACCGTCCAAACCCAACACACTGCACTGTGACAGACATTATGAAATGTTGCGTGTGCCTTTAAGAGCACTATGTCCCACTCTACATGTCTCTCTCTGAGCCTCATATGTGTTTGTTGGCATCAGCTGTCCTCAGTGCTGAACAGAGCAAGGACATCTTTTTCTTCACATCAATGGGATTAGAGGAAGAAATACCCCCTTCACACTGCTGGCTGCCATCTCACGGCTTGAAAGACAAAATGGAAGAGAAGATGAAGACAATAAGCGTTAAGTTTGGATTACAAAGCTGATCAGATTTTAGTTTCACATATGAAATGGACAAAGAAATTGCGTTTCCAAAGTCAAAGGATATACGCACGTGATCGGAGGCTGTCAGTGCTTCTTCTCTCTCCCTGTCCGCCATCGCAGCGATGACTGAGCCCAGGGGTCAGATGAAGAGTTCAAACGGTGCCAACGGTGCTGAGGAGGAGCTGCAGCCCGCTTCGTTCAACCCTGACATCACAGCATCCTCTTTGTCCCAGAAACTTGGCGGAGGCAATTTCAGGAGAGTCAGCCGCAGTGAGGACAGCAGTCCCTACCCCATCCCCGGCCTGGCAGCAGACGTGCTGCACATGAGGGTAAAAGAAGGAAGCAAGATCCGCAATCTGCTGAGGTTTGCAACAGATCGCATTCAAAGAGAGGCAGGGGACTGCGCTGGAACGTCCCTGAGACAGGTGGTCTTCACCGGCTCAGGAAGAGCAGTCACCAAGACCATCACCTGTGTGGAGATCCTCAAACGTAGGGTGGGAGGACTCCACCAAGTGTCCAAGCTCTACTACAGGACAGTGAGCGAGGTGTGGGAGAGTCCACAGCAGGGAGCAGCAGCTGTGAGCGTGCAGAAAACTGTCCCTGCTATCTGCATCCTGCTCTCCAAAGACCCTCTGGACCCTCAGGAACCTGGATACCAACCACCAGAGATGCAGAGTCTTCCCTCAGAAGATGGAGAGAGACACAGCACTCCCGGTGCCTCTGCACAAAACACAGCAAAGAGAGTCCGGCTGGATGACTGGAGCGTCTGCTCGACATGAACTCACACAGTGTGAATGTACCATGTAAAACATTTGTTATTTAACACACTGAACAGATTAAGATGGGTCAGATTATTTTAACATGTTTTTACTGCTGCATGTAACTTTTATACTTAAATAATAACTCATAGTCAACCCTATTGTATATACCCTATGTGTCATTGTGACTGTGCATGAAATTGAAATGTCTTTTTCAGCCCTGAATAACTTGTGTTACTGAAGTCATTTAAATGTATATGATAAGCAATAAAAATATTTACATAAATTCATACAGTGATATCTCACAAAAGTGAGTTTTGCCATCATTTTATATCTTTTCATAGCTATTTTGAGTTACTTTGAGAGGATAATAAATCTCTACTGCTATACCAGCTATACTCTGACTACTTTAAGTTATATTAATAACTCATTTCTACTTTGTTGTCTCATGAAAAGATATGATGAAATATTTGCAAAAATTTGACATACTTGCTTTTGTGAGATACTGTCCACTAATGTCAGAGGATATTCTCATCGTCATTGTACTGTAAATTTTTGTACTTTTGATGGAATTCATGTTCATTGTGGAAACAAATTTCCATCAGAATGTTGAATTTTGAAGGGACACATCTTTTATTTAAATAACTAATCCATGTTTATCTTAAAACAATCCTCCACCTGAGAGTAAAAAGGTTGATAATTTAGAAGTGATAAATATAAATCTGTTCAGGTCAACTGTATTTCACAGTCACGCCTAGAGCCATAAAAGGGCCACATTTCACAGAGATGGTCCATGTATTTGCTATATCCAAAATTCATGCTCACAAGTGATATGGAGCCAAACTAACACAAAAAGAAGTCTTCATCTTGAATAATCCTCATGTTATTTTGTTGATAACATGCTGTCAGCATGCTCATGGGTTTTTGGTCTGTTTTGGTGGGGTCTGCTCTGTCTCTGTTGTTGAGTGTTATGAAATGGCACTTTAAATAAAGATGAAGTCTGTTTGGACCAGAGTACTCGCAAATACCTCTAGTATACTTACCTATCTAAACCCACAGTATCTAGGTCTCCTTCAGAGATGTGACCTACTGGTCTACTATCGCAGACTGCGCATGCGCAGGGATGGGTTCGCTTACGTGACTTCGCCGCAGCTACCTCCTTGAAACCGGTCCGCGAAGCCGCAGCCGCTGCTCCACGATGCTCAGAGCCGCCGTCCGACTCTCGGTCTCCGGTGTGCGGAGTCTAACCCGGACGCATCCCCGGTGCCAAGGTGTGTGCCCAGTCCGCGATCACCTTTTTAATGTAGTCCTGTGGTGTAGTGGTTTGGGAGCGTGTCGTTCGAGCACGTCGCTTAGCTAGCGGATATTAGCCTAGCTGTTAGCCGGTGTGTGTGGGAGACCGTCGGCTGAGCCAAGTCAACGTGTCCGACAACTGTAAATGCCCTGTGCGTAGATCACCGGTGTATCCGTAATGCCTGGGTGTGCTGTGCTGTGATAGAGCCGTGGTGTGAGCCTCAGAGCGGTCTGTGTCCTTGCAGTGACCCGGTGGGAGGCTGAGACTCGGGCCCAGTAACCACATGCTAACATGCTAACTGGGTTTAGTTACAACAGCTGAGTTCAGTCAAAAGGCTTACACTATTGTTGTCCGCAGAGTAGGATATACAGCAAAGAAAACAGAAAATAACATCCAGCAAACAGATTCAAACACAGTGTGTCTGAGGTGTATCTTGCTCAATATCTAATATGCCATAACTGGTGATCAAATCGTTTACTTTTAATCACTTATTGAGCATAGTGACAGATCTCCATACATTAAATCGACATGACGTGATTGCAGCATCCTCTCAAAGCTAGGTCTCGCTTCTGTCTTCCTGTTTTCGTCTGTGTGTGTGTTCAGTCTGTGAGGTGCAGCAGGCAGGTCATATCAGGACATTGGCACCCATCCAGCTGCCATACATTTCCAGACACCATTTGTCCTTTTCACTTCACCCAGTCTCAGCCGGGCAAAACTGATCACGTGCCCTTCATCTTTGTAGTCCTGATTCTAAATGTTGCCTTAATTCTGTGCATGATATATTAAAATTGATGTTTCTTTTTTCCTCTGTGCAGCCCTTGTGGCCTCCAGGAATTTCTCACATGGGGATAATGAGACAGATGAGGAGTTTGACGCCCGCTGGGTCACCTATTTTAACAAGCCAGATATTGACGCATGGGAGCTGAAAAAAGGTACGCTTGTGGGAGATGTAACACATGTTGTTCTAGAGCCATTTTTGTGGTTTAGCACAAGATTTGCTTTCTCCACTTCAATGAGTCAAAGCTGAGATTCAGTCAACCGAGTTGTTGACTGGATAAACAAACTAGAAGTTAAGCAATTTTGGATTTACAGGATTTGTGCATTCAAAAAACACTGAGCATTTTTGTGAACTTATGGTTGAAAGCAACCAAGATGATAATTAGATAAATTTAAAAGCTTTGATGTCACTGAAAATTTGTACAGGTACAAATTTCCAAGTAGGGGAGAAAACATGTAACTCAATGTGCATATCTACAAGGGTTTAAAGGTCATCAGATGGACAACACAACTGATCTGGCTTCAAATGTGATGAGTTCAATTGTTGCAAAAGGATGCAATATTTGTAGTTTCAGAACAGCCACAAAAGCAATATCTTTTCACGTCTTTACTTTGTATAAAGTAGCGAAGAAATCAGTCTTTTGGAATATCCATTTGTGCACAGGCAGCCCACAAACACACAGCTGAAAACTCACTGTGTGAAGCTGAGATGAAGGATCATCTCAATTATTGGCTTGTCCATGTGCTGGGTGTGTAAGAACTCGGTTCGCAGTAGGCTATTGAAATTTGACACTGAGCTGTAATGAATCCTTGTGTTAAGGTACTTGTCAACTTAAGTGCTGCATTGACTAAATATATACCCCAATGGGTATTTCTGGTTATTATGTTGGAGTGTTTCCTCTGCATGTCTTATTTTTGGCTTGATCAAAGAAATAACAGAAAAAAACAAACAAAAAAGAAGAAAAAAACAAAATCTGACAACTTCCCAGAGAGCTGGGATGCTGCAGCTGTCGTAGACAGCTGTGTGGCATCCATCAGACAGACTGTAGATGACGCAACACAAATCCCACTGTTTTTAAGTCTGTGTGTAATTACCAAAACACCTCAGATAAAGCCATTGACAAACCAGAATTGGTTCAGATCCAGTGATTGTAAAGAACATCTCACATTAATCCAAGCAGTTGTTAATTGTGCCAACTGGACTCCATTTAGATTCTTTATCTTTGATCTCTAAGCAGGTGGTGTTTGTTCATCTTAAACTAATTCATTTAATTGAGGATTCATTAGCATTTACCAAAACGTAGCCCATGGAAGTATTACATTTTTGTGTATTTTCAGTTGTGTGTGTGTGTGTGTGTATAATCTAAATAAACTGCAGTACCTTGTTAACTCTGTAGAGGTCCGTCCACAGTCATGTATCAAAAAGTTTGGCTCCTCTCCTTTTCCAGGGATGAACACGTTGATAGGTTATGATCTGGTACCGGAGCCAAAGATAATTGAGGCGGCACTGAGAGCCTGCCGGAGGCTAAACGACTTGGCCAGCGCCATCCGAATTTTGGAAGCTGTGAAGGTGAGAGAAAGCAAAAGCCGGTGTCTGAGTTGGCCGACTACTTTGAAGCTGCGTCTTCTTTCTTGGTAATCCAGAATTAAAGTATTATTACTTCCTTTTGTCATTTCCTCAGGATAAGGCTGGTCCACATAAGGAAATCTACCCATACGTCATCCAGGAGTTGAAGCCAACATTAGAGGAGCTCGGGATCTCCACACCTGAAGAGCTCGGTATCGACAAAGTATGTTAATGATGCGTTATTTTATTGTATTTACTGCCCTGGATTTGTCTGGAGATGCGGATCTAACGGATGTTTCATTTGTTTTGTTTCAGATCTGATTGCAGTGGACATCTTCTGGACCCATGAACCTTGTACTTAACTGTTTGCCTCATAATACCTGTGATATTTAATTGGACCTCCTTTAGTCAGTTCTTTTGCTTGTAAAATATTGATGAACCTATTAAAGGACAACGTCATCTTTATTGAGTGTCACATGTATGTTTGGGATGATTAGGATTAGCTCTTGAATCATTGCATTCGGTATGAGTTGCTCACTTACACTGCATGTTTGTTGGCGTGTCAGGACCGTCGTGTGGAATCAAGTTTTGCCACTAGGGAGCAGCATTTTCACATGAATGTACAAAATAATCATACTGTATTAAATCTATTGTATCTGTTTTCATTTCAGGGAAAATTTTCATGCTGATAAAATAAACTTGTTCAAATGCCTAATGGTGTAATGGTGTCACAACACAGGAGTAATTGAAAATGGACAAAAACGGTGAACAGATACGTCATTGAAGTGAATGGGAGGGTTTTTTTTGCATTTTGCGGGCTTTTCTGGATATGGAAAAATACTCTCATATGCTATGGTGTCTAGATAATGTTGATTATAGCCAGTGATTAAATTGGGCTGGAGCTCAGCTCTGCCTCCTCACCTCTTCAGTACAGCCAGCAGGAGATGAGCTCCCTCTGCTTAATGCTTCAATGTAATCATGGTTTAACCACCTTTATATGACTTTATAGTCTAATTTGATAAAATATGTATTAAAATGTGTTTATGTATTGAACTGATGATGCAGGGTAATATATACTGAGAGATAATGGCCGCTGGGTGAAGAGGGGCTCTCCCTCCTTACAAAAGCCATTTTAACCGCTGGTTATACCGTGTGTGTCAGGTTGATGTGGCTTCATGTTTTCCTGAGCTGAGAGGTGATTAGTTTCATTCTGAAACATGCACAATCGTCTTAATGTAAAGGTGCTCTTACTACCTGAACTCTACAGTATTTCCTTTCTTTTATTGTCTGCAGCCACAGCTGTTATTTTACACAACTGTCTGACAACATGGAAGTAAAACGCTTTGCTTTTATGTAGTTCACTGATGAACTCCACCGCTGCTGTGAGTCTTCTTATGGTACTGTTGAGTCTCTGTAAAGACTAAACTAGAATAGATTTAATACAAGATATGATAGATCTGTAGGTGTTCCATATCTGAGAACTGAATAACCAGAGAAATGTCAATGAAAGAGACTAATTTGTACAGATGCACAATATTGAGGTTAAAAGATGACATTTCTATATTAAGCACTCTGAAACTGCATTTGACAGTTAACATATTTCAGAGAAATTGAGTTTCATGTTAAATCCTGTAAATATGCAATGTCAAAGAATAACTCATCTGACTGCAGGACTATTTCAATAAATCCTGATTAAAGCATTGTGTCTGTCTTACAATGTCATTTTGAACTTGTTTGTTAGTAACACTTTTATCCTGTCATCATCAATCAGTCATCAGTCATGTTAAGCAGAATCACACCAGGACTTTTTAGAGGAGATTCACCGTTTATTCTATTTGTTAGGTGCAAATGCACAAGACACTGGCATTGAAATGTAACTTGACAAATAAGAAAGGAAATATTTTAAATACAAACGTATATGTTAACATTTTAACTAGGACAGGTTATGTACATCGTAATCACTTGTCTATGAATACTACTATAATTTTTTTTAGTATTTTAACATGTATTTGTATATGTATGTATTTCAACAATGTTATGTACTAAGTAATATGGCTGGATGATGGATGTATAGACATATAGGTAGATAGATAGATAGGTTGGTAGATAGAAAGAAACAAGGTCAAAGAACTAAGTCTCTACCAGTGTTGTTTGCCAAATTTGCAGCTTAAATTGCCTTTAAGGCCAATCAAGATATCTCATGTTTCACCTTTAAAAATCCAATTAGCACAGATAAAACAAAGTTAATCTGCCCTCAACGAAATAATCCAATGACCTCAGTCCGAGCCGGACACTTTTAAGCACCCCTGTTGAATGGACTCCAGATAAAATAGTGAGTCAGAGAACAAAGAGTCAAAGCATCCATGGATACATTTACATTTAGCTTTTTCTCCTGTCATTTGAACTGGAAATCAACGTAAAACAACTTTTATTTACAACAATTATTAAAAATGTGTGCTCATAAAAATCCAAATATAATTTGGATTTCTCTTGATGTATAATCAAGACAAGACTAAGTATTTTTAATACATTGTTTTACATTCATTTTTGTATCAAATGAGGCTGAAAAGTAGCTTAATGTGAGAAAAGGGAACAAAAAATTATTTGGAAGATGAGAAATTTGAGCTATAAATGACCTTAATGTGGGGAGAGCTAATAAGCTAAATGTGAGAAAGGTGACCTAAGGAGCTAATAAAAGTGAGTTAAATGTTATTAAGCAACCTGAAAATAATACAACTATAAGAAATATTAAGTTTAAATGAACAAAAAGTTAACTAAAAATAGAAAAACAAAAAACTGTACTAAAGACAAGAAATTACTAAGGTGAGGTAAAGTAAGTTAAATGTGGGAAAAGCAAGCTATGGCAAGGCTAAATTGTGAGTGAAACATGACATTAAAGTAAGCTTAAATGAGCTGAATGTGGTTAAAAAAAGTGGGATAATCATCGGGGATAATGAACTAAATGTGAGAAAAGTGAGCAGTGAGTTTAATGCGATAAACTGGGCAAAGAATAGCTAAAAGTGATAACATAACATAAGTCAAGAGGGCTCAAATAAGCTAATTGTGGGAACAGTGAGCTAACAATGAGCCACATGCGAAGAACCACGCTAAACTGGGTTTATAGTGAGCTAAAAAATGAACCAGAAATAGCTAAATTAGCTGCTAAATTTGCGCTAAAATGAGCTGAATGTGGGAGAAGTAAGCTAATATATCACATGAGCTAATAATGAGCAGAATGATGTCAATAATGTCAATTGTGAAGTGACATTTTTCACAACTGACGTCCCACATGTGGGCTCCGAGCCACAGATAGGGTAGAGGTCGTGTGTTATATTATATTGGTGTGCTGGGGTCGTGTTACTGGGGATCATAATCAGTGGGTGGGATTTAAAGTGGGTGGTGTCTCCGGGAGCTGCCGCAGGGGCAGAGCCGCTCCGGGAGCGTTACGCACGGGGCGGGTCCAGCCCTTCGCCGGCCTGACGCTCCGGAGCACACAGTTTATTACCCCTCCTTCTGCCCCCAGCCACAACCCCCGGCCCACACACTTTATTTAATCACATCTGATCAGCAGGATCTTCTCCAGCCCCTGAGACTGGTCATGAGATGCGATTTATCTGCGCCGCAGCGACCAAGGAAGATCTGAGCTGAGACCTGTTGGTGATGGATTTCTCCAAGGCGCAAATGGTGAGAAATGGTCACACACACACACACACATACACACACACACTCACACACATTGGTGTTTGGTACAGTAACAAAGCAGTGGAGCCTTCATGTGTTTGCGCCCAAAGCGAGGAGCGAAGGGGGTGCTAGATGTCTCCATTGATCACTGATCGGCAGGGCCTTTTGTTCGTTTCGATCAGGGAAATAGTCCCTTGTTTTTGTTTTTTTTTAACACTAGCGTTGGAGAAACGTGGAAGAAAGTTTCCTCTCATTTCATTGGAGTCGGTGGCGCAGGAAAAGCCTCGTTCTTCGGAATTAGTGCGTTATTTTTCCTGTTATTTATCATATGGATTCGTCGAGTTCGTTTCAGTGATTTCTTTCTCGATCTCTCCGTGGAAACTTTTCACTTCAGACCGTACACCTTGAATCCCTGAGGCAGTTCGGACCGAAAGTCCTTAGGTGCGAAAATGAAGACAACTTCTGATTCTGGCCCCAGCTCCATTTTTCTTTTTTGAAACCTTCTAGGAAGCGAAAAAGCACAGAAATCCTTCATTTTTAGCTCCTAAACACCATCCTGACCCAGATGACTGAGAACCTTCAGACATTTTAGGAAGGAAGGCTTAATTTGTCTCCTCCGAGCCTGAATATAAGGATCATTCCATTTTTGGATTCATCTGTTGATTTGTTTCTAAGTCACTGATTAGGACAATTAAATGATGAAAATGGTGAACGGTGTGGATTAGTGTTTCCTTCACATATATCCAAAGAAGTTTACTCTTCTTTACGTAACTGTTTGTCCTTATTGAATCACTAAATGACTCAAAGGGATTGAGGGGATAATCGAATTGGTGTACTGTTATTGTAATTGTGAATCACTTTAACTTCCTCTTTAAACCTGTTGAATGTAGATTGAATTATTTAGCGTATATCCTGTTACAATT
Source organism: Karalla daura (assembly GCA_029224185.1). Taxonomy (NCBI): domain Eukaryota; kingdom Metazoa; phylum Chordata; class Actinopteri; order Chaetodontiformes; family Leiognathidae; genus Karalla; species Karalla daura. The sequence continues at coordinate 17,081,431 of CM055196.1, forward strand.
GTTGTTCTACTGCATGGTTTTCATGATTTTCAGCTTTTCCTCATTGGTATTTTTTTTAATAGCGTACACATTTGTCCTTTCTGTTTTCTGCCAATGACAATAAAGTTGAATCCGATCTAAATTAGAGCAAATTAATGATGTGTAGTTTATGTGTGTCTTTTGCGTTGCAGTCAAGCTTCTCAGAGGAGGCCGGTGTGTGTCCACAGTTCAGCCCTGCTGGGGTTAAGCTGGAGGCGGTGATGGAGCAACTCCAGAGGCAGCAGGAGGCCAAACTGGAGCTCAGCCTGCAGGAGAAACATCTCCTCCAGGCTCAGCTCCTGTTCGCCCAGCATGCTGCAGCAGCTGCCCGGACCCCGGGCTCCAGGATCGACTCAGGCGGACAAAACTATCACAGCCACCTGAGCCAGGAGGACCAGGAGGAGGAGGAGGAGGAGGAGGATCAGGATGAGAACGATGAGGTGGAGGAAGACGATGACCATGGTGAAATGGAGGAGGACGAGGAGGATGAGGAGGGTGGATCCAACCACCTGCAGGCCAAGAAGCCTCGCCTGCAGCAGGTCGCAGGCTTCCCCTACCCTCCGTACTCCACGTCTCCGTCATCCTCAGGGAAGCAAACGTCTGACTCGGTGTCCCCGGCTGTGAAGCAGGAGCAGGAGGAGGTGCAGCTGGAGCAGGAGGTGCTGACTCCTGCTAGCCGTCAGGCCTTCACACCACCCAACGGCTTCCCTGATTGGAGCTACGACAACTTCAAGCCCGTGAGTACCCTGGTTTCACAGGTTTGAGCTCAGGTGTGTTGAGAGCTCCTACATGTTGAGCTCTTGTTTCTATCGAACACTTCCTACTTGTTCAAGATTAAACTCTGCAACTCAAATTTTTTTGGCTAGCCTTTTTGCTCTGTTGCACATTTCCCAAATAAAGGTTTATCTTATCTAGTGAAACATAAAGTGCTTCATTTAGGTGCAATCTTGTTTTCTGTCAGTTTTTCTAGAGGGGACTTTTCACAGTTTAACATTTTCTTGATTTACTGACTCAAGGCCATCTGACAAATCTTTGTCTTTGTTTTGTTGACTTAATTTGACACCAGAGCCTGAGTATCTTCATACAGAAGACAGGAATATCTGCAACTTCACATCTTAGCCGATGCATGTTCTACTACTTTTACTTAATTAATTGTATCATCGTTTTAAAGGGAATGGTGATTTGTGTTTGTCAGATTTCTATCACAGAAGATTTGTGAAACCAGAAAATACTCTCATTTAAGAAGCTGATATCAGAGAAATTTGACTTTATTTCTCACAAATGCAAAATGGCTGTTAATTGCTTCTTTGGGCAGTGTCTGTGGATTTGTCATCACAGCTCTTTTTGAGGAGAGGAGCGATTATTTTCTGGCAAGATCCCCAAACTCGACGGTATTTAATTGCTTGGCTAAAGATCTGTGGCGAGATTTCACCTCACGCCTGTCACTTCTGAAAGCACTTTGTAGCCACCGACCGAGCTAATTGCTCTTGGCTCTGGTCCAATGCCAACTGTTTAAAGTGGCCAGGTTCAGAGCCGACTGCAATGGAGTTAAAATGAGAGCAGAGGGTTAATGAAATGGCTGCAGAGTGGATCTGTGTGAACATAGCACTGAGGGGAGCTCCTGGCTGTGGGGGGTGGGCTCTCTTCTCATGTCACACACATATTCAAATAAGGAAAACCATGGTGTTTAACTCTGAAATCCAGGCCTTGTATTTACTAGTTTTCCACCAGCTGTGTTTGACTGACTCATAGGAAGCAGTGTTTGCCCCCCTTTACCCCCCCCCCCCCCCCCCCCCCCCCACACACACACACACACACACACATTCTGTATGGAGACCTGCTCTGATTGGTGCGTCTGTGTGTGCGTTCCCTTGAAAAGGCCCCACTTCAATACAATACGTTATGATTAATGAGGCCTGGGGGCTGAGGGATGGCCGGGCCTTACAGCATACCAGCAAGCAACTGCCCGGAAAGTTTACTTACTGTAGTTTCGGTGGAGCAGAATAGACGGGTGGTATTTGCTGTCAGAGGTTTTACACACCTCCCAAGTTGTTTGTTTAGAGAGATTTCACCCCGTCACTGGTTTTCTTTTTCTTTTCTTTTTTTAAATCTTAAGACTTGCAGTCATCTGAAATGTGACGTCTCTATTTTAAATCCCCTTTGAAAGCCTCGGCAGAGGCTGAAAGTGCACTGCTGATGTAGCCGTGGCTCGTTGCATAGCTCTGCATAATTTAGCTGTCGCTTGGCAACGTTAAATGGATTCTTAATTCAGCTGCTGGTAATCAATACATTATGTGGCCACTGCAGCGGGGATGCATTTCCTCTTCCCAGAGCCGAGCACAACAGGCGGCGCAGCCAACAAATAGCAGTCCCTCTTTTTAGTTTCTGTTAAGGCGCCGTAACGAGCTGCTGTTGGGCAAACTTTAACAGTGTGTGAAATGGTGTGGTGTCTGGTATTCTCTCGCTCGAAACACGAATTAGAATTAATGTGCAGACTGAGAGCCACTTGTGTGTGTGGTAAAGTAGAGGCGCAGGTTCTGTTTTATTGTCTTACGGTTTGAGATATTTCTGTTTCACTCGTCTCAGGTTTCAGAAGTGACAAAGTTTTGTAATTATATGCAACAAACATGATTTGCTGTGCACAGCCCGAACCAGAAAATGTGTGTGTACATGTGTTTCGTCTATTGATGGATAGATTAACTTGGAAACGGTGTGAAATGCGGCTTTATTGGCAGCCGGTCGAGATGGGTGTAATGATTAACTCTCGTTTCCTTCCTTTCGTCCGTAAAAAGCTTTTTCTTTCTCTAACTTCATCCCTCCAACATCTGTGAAGGGCTGCACTGTGCTCTGCAGGCCGGGCCACGCTGGACGGCCTTTGTTCAGTCCCACTGTACGACCTTAAAGCCACATGGGCGGGGGTCATAAAAAGAGGGAGGGGGGGCTGTTTGCACTCAGATTGGTAGCACAGCACGGGGCCAGATAAATGATCCTGACTTGTTCGGTTGACTAAAGGCCCAATAATTTAATTTGGATTAAAAATTTGCCTGGCCCCCTGCAGTTGCATTGAAGTTTAGATGATTTCACTGCTAGACAGCTGGAGGAATTATTCAATGAAGCTCATTAAAGGAGTCTGTTTGGTCATCGTTTGATTGTCTTAGCGGGGGATTGCGGCTAACGTGTGATTCTCATTTTCCCCTTTTTTACTTTTTATAGGCATTGTGCGGTCGGACGGACGTCCTTTTACTCCGGCCACATGCGTTTGCCAGATAGTTTGTAATTCAAACTAATAAAATAATCTAAAAGCTCAACAAGAAAAGGCAACAAAGGAAACCTTTTCCTGACCCACATTCTGAATGCTATCAGCATTCCCAGGGGTGGATGTGTGAAAACTCTGTGAGCAATTAACTGAGGGCTCTTTGTTAATAGATCCACAGTAGGTCTCACTTGCTCATCAATAAAGGGGGATGGGTTTTTATTTCCATTTGATGGTGAAAAGACTGGGATGCTTATCTACCTTCACATCAATAAGCCTTCTGGTGGGGGGAGTGGAATCCCTTTATTAGGATTTCTAAGCTGTGGAGCCATTAGATGTGTCAACAGCTTTGCCACCACTGCGAAGCTAAACGTGCAAATGGCCGAGAGTCTGCAATGAATGGATGAGAGGAATGGAGAAAGGAAAATGTATAAAAGGAGAAACCGGGTGGGCTGAAACGATCGGTTCCATATCGTGTGAACTGTAGAGTCATTTTAACTTTTAAGTCAGTTGAGGTTTCTGGTTAAATTTGACAGTGTGGGGGGTTGGGAGCTACTCTGTAATATCACGCAGCATCACTGCTGCTTGTGTGTCAGCATTTGCTGTTTGTATTGTGTTTTTACTGTAAACACCAGGAGAGTTACAGTTGTAATGCAGGGGAGGCCAGCACATCATTGGCTCCCCCATGTGTATATATATATATTTTTTTTTTTACAGCTCAAAGGGTGGTTAGCTATGGCCATTAGCTCCGTGTTGAATCCGGTTGCCATGGCAAACATTTACTGGATGGAGTAATGTGTTTAAAGTCCAGGATGTAACATATAATGGCAAACGTCTAGTCAAATCAGCACAAACGGGCACTGGGAAAACAGCTGGCAGTCTGTTATTTTGATAAAGCACAACCTCAGGGATAGAGGCACTTGATCCTATCAGATGCAAAAACATGTTTTGTTGTGGAAAACACACACGCGTGTTTCAATATAAAACATTTTCACATGAAACAAGAGCGTGAACTGAATGGCATGTGAGCTATGTCCCAGATAAGGCCCCAGAAAATAACCCCAACAACTCCCCCCTCCACACACACATACACACACACACCCCTGACATTTAACCGTGAGACATTTCATCAAGAGTAATTCTAAAACGAAGTATAAAGTCACTTTTGACTAAAGATAGACGGGGAGGGGAAGTAGGATGAAAACCGCTCCATGCATTTGTAATGACGGACCCCTCTGAAGACGAGCATCATCGGGTGGCGCTCTGTGCGCGTCTGCAGGACAATGAGCTCTCAGCAGGCGTTTCCACACAGTTGCACACACACTGCCCCCTGCTCACATTTTTAACCTTTAACTGTGATGCTAAGGGGGAGGTGATGGTGGAATAACATGTCTTATTAAAGCACATAATGAGCATGGGGCTATTCATTAATCTCCCTTTTTTTCCCCCCAACCTTTTACTGTGCCTGGCTTTCAGCATAATCTCTCTTGACAAATATGAACAAATGTATACACAGAACTTGGTGCAAGCGGCTGGATACTTACAGTGTCCAGCTGTTTGCTGGCTGTCTGCCCTTGTGCCGTGTTTGGATATTAAAATGAGAAATGAATGGAGCAATATGTGTGCGATCCTGCTCCGCCTCTGCTTTTACATGTTTTTTTTATGTTTTCAATTGATGCTCCTCAGTTGTCTGTGCTACGGTAATAATTCAACATTTCCTATTGTGGGACAAATAAGTCTTATCTGATCTTATCTGTGTCACAGAGAGGAGGGGGCTCCTGGGCTGAGGAGGCAGATGGAGGAAAAGTGCGAGGGGAGCCTTCCAGGGACTTTGCCAAGGTCAGTGGTTGTGGCGGATGTGAATATGAAACAAGTATGTGGCATCATTTTGTCTTTGTCGTATTGGTTGCTAATTATTCTTCCTACTCTAAACAGCTGTACGAGCTGGACAATGACCCCCAGCGCAAGGAGTTCCTTGACGAGCTCTTTGTCTTCATGCAGAAGCGAGGTAACTCAGATTTACCACATTTAAGCCACGTGAGCGCAAAACACCATAAAACCAAATCTTTTTGCAACGTTAGCCAGGAGGCTTTTGTTGGTAGTGTAAGAACCTTCAAAATAGAAGAGCCTCATCTAGCCAAACACGGCCAAAGAGACCAAACAAAGCTTCTCTACGCCTGAAAACCTATTTCTATTCTTTCAAATCACATACACAAAAACAGTGGCCTACATTTTTCACTCTTAGTCCGCAGCCTTGTCCATTTAGGATGAATCCTGGCAGCTGAGATTACGTATTTTAAGGTTAAAAAAATGGAAAAACAAACGTAACTGCTGAACATATTGGCTTGAACTCACTCTCTCCTCGGGTTGAATGAATAGAGTGATATCAGACCTCAACACCAACACTGGGAGAGGGCCCCGCACTTCACAAAACCTGATGAAGAACTTGAGGCCACTCATTTCCTTTCATAAACAGAGCACATATCACCCTTTTTTTGTCATGAAACAGTTTCACAAAATCCTAACAGATAGCTTCACCCAGAGCTGCTCTCCATCGCTGCAACAGAGCGATGGGATTGGCTGCTCAGGTACTCTAAAAATGTGTGTTTGCCCATAATAACATAAAACAAAGTAAACAGCATTAGTCTTGCAGGTTTTACCTCCAGTGAAAGACACTTTATGTAAGCATTTGGATGCTGACAATAGAAGTTACCAGTGTCGAGGCTTACAAACAATCCAGTTATCCAAAAGAAGCCACATTTAACAAAGTGCTTTGTCTAAACCCTCAATCCAATTTTTGTTGCGCTGTGCTGGGTACACTGGACAGATCTTCTAACCCAGTTTGGGCCAAAGAAAACACGCAGCGGGGCACGATCCACATCTTTATTCATTTGGATGCATTTTCTGTGTGTGCGCGCGGCATTTGTTCAAGCTAAGCAAAGTAATCTTATTCCTTCAACTACTTTTGGGCCTCAGTCATTAATTGGCTCCAAATGGGGGATTGGAAGAGTTAGCTGTCAATCCTGTGATTGGCAGCCACTGCTGGCTTTAAAATCACCCCTCCCCCAGCACTCAAATAAATGCAGCTACATAGCAACAGAATAATCCCCACCCCCCTCTGGTTGAAATAAGCTTTGTTAGAGAAGTCTATCCACGCTGATTATACACGTTAAGCCACTTGATCTAACGTTAACCTTGGGGTGGATAAGTCTGAGTGCATGTTCTCTACTCCACATATCTCTCCTTAACCTCATTTTTTTTAATACCACTCTTTTTGCGTGCCAACTTTCCAGGACTTTAGGCATGAAAGCACCTTGTTGTCCTTTCCTCATCCCTCTTCCTCTTCCTCTTCCTTCTCCTCCTCCTCCTCCTTCACCATAGGAACTCCTGTCAACCGCATCCCCATCATGGCAAAGCAGGTACTGGACCTGTACCGACTCTACAAGCTGGTGACGGAGAAGGGAGGCCTGGTGGAGGTCATCAATAAGAAGATCTGGAGGGAGATCACCAAGGGTCTCAACCTGCCCACCTCCATTACCAGCGCCGCCTTCACCCTGCGCACACAGTAGGTGGCGCTCTCCTTCACTACAAGGGGAAAAAAAAAAGATCTGAGAAATTCAAGTTCCTCATAGAAGAGGTTCTCTGATGTTATTTTTAGACCACGCTCAGGTGTCAGTGTGCTTACAAACAGAAGTAATGTGAACTTCTGACCCCTACTAAGCCCCGGAGGTGTCACACGCAATTTTCTTCTTCTTCTACTGTAACTGACATGCATGGCTTATTGTGACTTATTTTTTTTATACAGAAGCACAGCCTTTACATGGTTTTAAGCAAATACATCGTTTTTGTTTTACTTTTTTTTACTCTACACAAACAAAACCAAGATATACATACAATTACACCATCGTCTGTTCAGTCTACCAAAATTAAAGTAAACAAGTCGTATACATGTACAGCTTTCCTTTGAAAATCTTGCTACATTTTCCATAACAATACTTATTTAACTTCTTTTAACTTCCTAATAACAAGAGGTCTACCAAAGACTAGGATTTTGCTTAGATGATGTATTCACGGTTTACTGTTAGTATGTCAACAGTACGATGCACACAAGAGAAAAAAAGTCACCTCTGGACTTCGTATGTGCTTTGTGTTTTACAGTGACATCCAAATCCACAAATGTCTCAGTATTTATATACTGTCAAGTTTTGTTTTTTCATATTGAAATATTCTTTGATTTTGGGAGAGGAGCTCTCTACTCGCTAGAGGAACTCGCTACTTCCAGATCACCTCTGTCACACCAGTAAAGCCTATCTCACCCGAGCCCCTCCTCCTCCTCCTCCTACTACTTCTTCAGGTACATGAAGTATCTGTACCCGTTTGAGTGTGACAAGAAGGGCCTGAGCTCTCCGGGCGAGCTGCAGGCCGCCATCGACAGCAACCGGCGGGAAGGCCGGCGTCCGAGCTACATCAGCAGCGTGTACCGCTACTCTCCATCGCCGGGCGCTGGCCCGCACGCCCTCCTCACCTCGCCCACGCTCCAGAGCGCCCCCACCGCACACAACGGCCTGGGAGCAGCCGCCAGCCCCAATTTAAAGAGGAAGACGGGTAGGATGTCCATTATTCAAAGTTTTAACATTCAGAATTTTTTGGCTTTTTTTCCAGGAATGTCATAAATGCCATTGCATGGAGCTTGAAATCCTTGAAAAACATGCCAGTCATCCAAATGGATCTTATTATGGCACTTGCATGTGTATTGATCATGTAATTTTGTGCAGTTCTCTAGTCCATGAAATGAAATCTACATTTCACACCAAGGGAAACTCCCATTTCTTTTTTCCGCAATCTTTTCACATTTTATTTTCTGTCTGGTCAGAAGAGGTGTCGACCCCTGTGCTCCCGGGCCGGATGCCTGCAGCTCTGCAGCAGCAGCAGCAGCATTTGGCACAAGCTGCGACCATGGAGCATCTGAGGGAGCGGCTGGAGCGAGGAGTGGGTGGAGCTGCACCCGAGGGCGTGGAGAAGAAGATGCTGCAACTGGCAGAGGAGCAACAGCGCCTCATGCAGCAGGCGCTGCAGCAAAACCTGCTGGCCATCGCCTCACACTTCAACCCCATGAACCTCAAGCAACTGAACAACGGACACGGTGAGACGACCCCACCACCCCCAGACATTTATTATTATAATACTTCCCTTTTAGAAAAGAAAAAAACAGTTAGCAATGACTTGGTTGAATAATGAATTAAACCCAGTCAAAGATGTGCAACGGGTCCGAAAACAAGTCCTCAAGTGAATCTGAACAAAATGTGACATGAAGTAGAAATGTGACAGAAGCCATATCGCATACAACACCTCCGATATTCAAGTAAATGAAGGCACACAACTGAATAATATGAATAAGGTGGTAACCTGAAATGTCAGGGTGTGGGCTCCTGAGTCTTTGTTGATATTTGACTCTGGGTCAAACTTATGGGACTTGTGGTATGTACATGCTCCATATCTGTATATCTTTACTTTCCCCTTTGTTCAGGAAAAAGCCACTAGGCTCTGTTGTTCAAGAATGTTAATTCAAATGCCAGATAAGCATGAAAGGGCGCCACATCTATGCACAAATGGGTCATAATGTTCCCACCCCTAAAAACGGCTTTGTTAAAAATGCTTGTAAAATGGTATCTTGAGTCTGAAACCAGTGTTTCTTAGATTTCATGTCCATACACCAAGGATAAATGCTCCCTTCAGTCAGTCCAGGTCACTTTTTAAGTTGAGTGTTTTTTTTTTTTTTGTCACACAGAAACCAAACAAGATTTGTCTCTGAGTATCTCCACCAATGGAGCAGCCAGTATCAGTGTGTCTGTGGAGGTCAATGGGACCATTTATTCAGGTGAGTGGTTTAGTTTTCAAAGGGTTTTTTTTTAAAAACTAGATTTGTGTTCAAATTTGTTAAAACATTAGCAGAATCTAACTTATCTCTGCATATTTATTTTGATCGATTTTTACTATGTTATCTTCTTAGCCACTTTGATTGTTATTTCATGAAGCAAATTCTAATGGCAAGCTGTGTTTTATGGTCTAAACACTTGAATTACCGAGGTAGACTTCCAGGAATATTCTGCGACGTGTAAAGTGAGTGAAAGGAAAGTGTTTGCATTTGCTGGATGTCGGTAAGTAAACCAATAAGTAATGTTCTGCGTGTGATCTCTGCTCTGTAGGAATGTTGTTCGCCCAGAAGTCGCCGTCTGCGGTGACGTCTCAGGCCGTCACACAGGCAGGAACGAGCGGTTTCAGCGCCCTCTCTTCGTCACACAGTCCCTCCTCCTCATCATCCACCTCCTGAAGAAAGGGACCAAATGAACCCGGTTCAGGATGAGCAAAATGACACAATATACCTCTCTTGTCAGACAAGAACTCTGTGAGTTCCAGGGAAAATCAGCCATTAACACATGAAACTATTCCATCATTTTTACTTTACTTTTACATTGTAACATGCTTTATATATATAAAAAAAGGACCTTGAATGCTTCAGAATTGACTATCATGTAGATTCAGGTGACAGTTTACCTTAGTGCCTGCTCAAAGTGGTGTAAAACGTAGTGAGATTCACGTCCAAAGGGCTTTAGCAGCTTTGTTTCAAAGGGCCAATGTGAAGCTGCTCTGTGTATCACAGCTCTGTCGCTGCCTCTCTCCAGGGTGGTGCTGCCGGTAAAGACCCAGAAGCCTTAGCTCCATATCATTGCTCCAGTCTGGCAGGACTTTGCTGAAGCTTATGGTTAATACCTGACAGCAGCTTTCAAGGATTATTGGATCACTGCTGCTTTATGCCGAAACGTGTCAAATGCAGTGTAAAACAAATGAGTCGCAGGTTGGCTGGATTTTTATTCTTTTTTTCATTGTGTGTGTTGTTTTTTTTTTTTATATTTCTATTTAATCAGTTGGTGCAGCCTCCTCAATACGAACGTCAGCTGTGACTCAAAGGTAGAAATGTGAGAAACGAGGTTTCTCCTCAGAGCTGTGCGTAGAATGGAACTAATGTAGATTTACCTCAGTCGACTTCCTTTGTTGGAAAGTTTCTCGGGAATTTCTTTTGGACTCAGGAATGTCCCCCCGGACTGTATCTCATAATATATTGCTGTGTTGTCTTTGTGTAAACGCAGGGAATGTACGATGTAATGACCTCAGGCTTTTGACCAGTGAACAATGAAACGGCTCTACCTCACTCTTCTTGAGAAATATGCAATCCTTACATACGTAACTCTGTATGTGGACAATCAAGTAGACATATCATTGCAAGCAAGTGTCACTGTGAACATGACAACTGTGAAAACTCAGGCTCAACGCTCAACTCTGTTTCGGTCTTTTGATTTACATATTTCTTGGACTTGTAGCCATGAGGAATAAAACAAGCTTGTGTGCTGTTCAGAGATGCTTTATGTCTTTTTTTTCTGCCAAGTTCGTGCTGGTGCTTTTTGATCTTTGAGCAACAGGGTTGAGATTATTGTTACACATTGATGATGTCAATATCAGGATTGACATTTGCAAAAAAACAAGCTAAAAACAAATCAGAAGAAAAATCTATTTGAAACATTTTAAACATTTAAGTTTATTGTGTAAAGTTGGACGATCTTAATTTTCTACACTACTAAATCTACTTTTTTTGATCTCAGTAATAGCCAAATAATTGAATGAATGCACCAATGGAATAATTAAACTAAATGCAAACATTTCTGCTTAATTCTACTTATTAATGGACATTATTATGTTGCATATATATGTATAAATACATAACAGGTCAGTGAGTGGCCAGATGGGGGTAGTATTTCCTCTTCTAAATGACATGCATGTTTCAAGTCCAGGGATACATAAACATACAGAATCGCATAGATTTACACTTAATCACTATCTGGTAATCTCATATCTTATGGCCTCCGAGATGATACGTTGTCAACATTCTTTGACACTGTGGGCTAACTCTTTTGCAACATGCACTGACCATGATATCTGTTGAATGAACACATAGCTTTCGTGTCAGAGGAATCATACATGGAGTTTCCAGCCTCTAATTCCTGAACTGTGCAGGCGACCCCAGACAGGGGTTGCACTAATGGAGATAAGAGCTGGGAGGGGGGGGGTCAGAGGACGAGAGCGGGGCCAGGCTGTAGGATTTACCGCTGTTTCATTCTATAGTGACAGTGCTGGACGAGCAGCTGGAGCACAGCGCAAGAAAGATGCTACAGGCACAATCGAGAGGTATTATGAGAAGGAAATCTCCGCCCACAGCCCCCGCCCAGGAGAGAATAATACTGTCCCAAGTTGGTGTGCAGATGAGGAGATCACCGTCCCGGGACGAAGGCTGGAGTTTTCTGTACTCATACATCAGGATGATTTTCTATTCTGAACAGGTGGAGATTCCTCCATGTGACAAATCCTTTCTATGAAATCTGCGGAGGTCACATAACCTGCAGGTCTTCTCTCGCTTCTTGCTGCTTTAGAGCCTGAGATGTTTTGATTGGATACAGAAGTTGTTTTTTTTTGTGCCTTCCTGACCTCAAGATGATGGCTTTGATTGATTCTCTTGGGCAGAATCTTGAGGGCCGATATCTCCAGGCCTGAAAGCCTGAATGTGCTCTCAGGCAGATGTTTATCTTTCTTGTGACTTGTGAGTATTTTTGACTCGATCTCTGACGGACCTGCAGCTCCCTTCCTGGCTGGCACCATGCCTTACCAGGATGAGGAGTACCCCGGGCAGCCTCTGTGGCAGTCAGTGCTGCTGTTCTGCTGTAAGGGCATGATCGAGGGCATCATGGTCATCCTCTTCTTCTGGCTCCTGGTGCAGGTCCTGTTCACCAAACAACTAGAAGGTAGGGTCTGAAAGGATGGCACCACTACTCCACACACTGGTCTAGAAGATGGTCATATGAATATGTCTATATAAACATAATTGCATGTGTTCAAGGGCAAAATCCGTGAACGAGGCTCGTCTTCCCTCATCTCTTCATGTCATTATCCCCCCTCAGTGACAGACTCAACAAAGAGAGAAAAAAAGAGCGAAATGTGCAGTAAAAGGTTCTAACTTTAGAGGATTATCTCTCATTCCTTTGACCTCATTTAGCAAATTTTGTATCCCACAAATCAGGGACTGTGGACTTTATCCACTGACTGCATTTTTCATCAGTAAGACTTAAATGAGTGGTCCAGCTCTGAATATTGTTTTAAGACTAGAACAGCTTTTTACAATGGACCTAGAATAATAAAGTGTGGCTTTGTTGACAGGGGGTTCAAAAACACTATTATGTCCTCTTATATAGATTCCAGATGCTGTATGCTGTAAGCGTGCATGAAGTGAAGTATGAGTTTGACACAAATCACATGGCCAGCCACTTCAGAAATAATTAGTCATTCACCGCCCACTTATTCCACCCCATCAAAAATGTGTGGAAATGCCTCTGTCAGTATCTGATTCCTCCTCTGATTCTCTCAAACATAGAAGGCAGGATGTGCTCACGTTCTATAGCTGTATTGCACCAGTACCACTTAAGAAAAGTTGGAAAGCTCTATTGTTTAGCAATGAATGTAAAGTCACATGATCACTCATGTAAGTGGCCAATCCGTGGTTGCTAGATCTGTGCAGAAACAGACTGCGAGATGCCCACACCTGAAATTTGATTGCAAAAGGGCATCTGAAGCACTTCTGATTCAACCAGTGCTCTGTAGCTTCTATATTTCTTCAGCTGCTCTTGGTAATACGACGTACAGGGTCTCTCCTTAAGGGCAGTTAGGGTAAGACTGCACATGTTGTGTGTTACACAATCCCTGGGTTGCGTCACTGTAAATCACAACAGTTTTCTTTCCGCTGCTGTCCGATTGACCTCCTCTTCATCCTCTTCATCTGCAGTTCACCTGCAGGTGCTGCTGCTGGTGGGACTCATCGTCTTCTGCCTGTGTTTGGTTCTGGGCTGCTTCCTGTGCTGGAGGAGCTCTCAGGTGTGTGTGGTCAAAGACAAGGATCCTCCTGGGCCGGCCCCAGCCGACCCTGTGACCTTCTCCCAGATGCCTCCTACCTCTGCCACGGCTTCCAGGCAGCAGTACGAGGAGCTGGACGGAGACGTGCTGGAGTACCCGTCCACCTTCACCTCCCCTGCACCTTCAGAGGGTGAATTCGCAGCAGCTGCTCCAGAGCGCCGGGAGTCCTATTTCTCCCTGCGGCGCCTCAGCACGCCACCGCTGACGTCTCCCCTCTATCAGCCCATAGATCCCACTCACACTTCCCTCCCTTCGTTTCCCAAACTGGGACTGTTGTCCAGGACGTGTAAGGCCCTGCAGAGGCGTGGCACTGTGGCCGGGAGCAGAGTTTCCAGCAGGGAGCACAGCCGGCTCACCAGCCCCTCGGCTGCCACCCCTGAGGAGCCCATCCCTCTGGCTCCCCTCGGCTATGGCTCGACCCCCAGCGACCAGACACTAGTCTCACCAAAACCACGCCTGAACTTCACCATGGCCTTCTCAGCGGAGCAGCAGACCCTGGTTGTAACTGTGCTCAGCCTGGCTCCCCACAGGCTGCAGGACGTGTGTGTGCTGTGCAGCCTGCCACCCCTGCACCCTTGCCCCATGCAGGCCTCGGCCCAGGACAGCCTGAGCCCCATCCCAGGCCTCACCCACAGCCAGGTGCTGCGTCTGCAGGTGAGCTCTACGGCTGAGCTGCAGCGCTGCGTGCTGAGGGTCACTGTGCGCGCGCAGGAGGGTCCCGGTCCAGGAGGCCAAACACTGGGAGAACTGGAGGTGGAGTGTGGGGGGAGAGACTGGAGGGCAGAGCGTCCGTTCCACTTCTCAAAAGAACTCAAGACAAACGCCTGGGAGAAGACAAAGGTACTGACCTACACTGCAAAAAGGGGTGTCTAAAAACCAAATAAACACAAAAAAAACTGAGGAAAATGTACTCTAAACAAGTGAAATGATCTGTCCTTGCTGCATCTTCACTTGATGAGATTTCTTGAATTAAGGTGTGAAAGGCTTGATTTAAGAATATTGCGTAAAAGTTGTACACTTGAAATAAGAAAGTGACTCTGAAAATAAGAAGATGAATTATCTGATGCATCATCATCTAAATTCTTTTTATTCTGGTAAGAACCCAGTAATTTGCAGTGATGCAAAAAAAATGCTGCTACAAACTGTGAGTGTAATGAACAAACACTCAGCAGGTCTGTATGAAAACTGAAAATCACTCCAGGATTTGAGGTTAATTTTTAGTCTAGATCGCAAATGTTCAAATCAAGGAGGCAGAATGCTTCGGGCACGGTGTATTTCCAACCTTTAACCTATATGAACTGGAGGCTCCAGCAGAGGCTCCCCCTGATGCAATTGTGGTGTAAAGCGAATAAGATAATGGATGAATGAATGAAATGTATTTTGTTGCTATATCTAATATTTTTACAAGGTCTGCCCCCAGTAATGAGCATCTACACAATAACTTATTTTAATGGATTAATATTAACTTCCATTTGTGGAACATAATCTGACAATGAATGTCACATTCACTGAATGACATTCATTGACGCTCATTGTGACCCATCTAAAATTCTTAATTTTGCAGAGCTCTAGTAAACCCTGAGGCTGGGGGGTTCAACAACTTAGTTTTTTAAAGGAGACCACCTGTTGAAAATGAGGTAGAAAAAAGCAAAATGAGGAAGAAATAGAGCAAACAAAAATACAGACTTTGTGTCAGTTTGTTTGGACACCTGATCTCTTGCTCTCTGTCTGCAGGACAGGACTTAGTAGTCCTGTAGTACTTCCCGCTGACTGGGGTTTCTCATCTCTGCACTTTTGACCCGTGTCTGCAGGCTGTGCTCTCTCAGGATGCAGCCGCGTGTAAGGGGCTTAGCTGCCCCCCACAGATCTTCATTCTGCTCCAGTATCAGACACTTGCACATCGCATCAAAGTCACTGTGCTCCGAGCAGACAACCTCGACAACCTGGTCCACACGCCTGCAGCCTCTGCAGGTAGGACCAGATATTAACCTCACCTTCATCTGACAGAATGTGTCTCCGCCATTCTGAGATCTCATTAGGACGTGGTGCATAGAGGTGTTACGTAAGTGTGCGTGGGCCCGGGCTAACTTTTGCCTTTCAGGGCCAGAGGTAAAATAATTCCCTATGTTTGCTTTTAATGTTTAGGAGATTAAAGGATGTCTTACAGGACCCGAATGCAGTAGGAGATCATCCCTTTTTTTAATGACATTGTGGTTTAATCCTCCACTATTCACAATCCTCAGGAAAATGTTCCAATCTCCTCTGGATCCCTGGCCTGACAGATCTAATCTTTGTTTGCATTGCCTGTCTAGGCATTATTTATTTTTTACTGCACATAGCACATCCTGTATAGAGCCATTAGAGTTTATGATATCTCTTTCACATACAGTATGTCACATGCGTCAGACTTGCGTAATCTCTTTTTGCCTCATATCAGGCACTGACAGTATTTGTTCAGGAACGTGGAGGACAAAAAAAAAAAAGAATGCATCTGGCTCCAGGTTTCACATGAACTCGGTGGGTGGAGCCGGGTGCCAAACCTTTTAGAGTATTTACAGGGCAAAAAAAAACAAAACACCATGGGCACAGAAAAATGATTCGTATCCATTTTGGTTTTGCATTTTAATCCCATTCTTTTATGAGGATAATGCAGGCAAAACACGTTTTTGCCTCCTCTTTGCTGATGACTTTAAAACCGGACGATTGTGGGGAAATATAAAAAAAATTGTTTTCTGCACGTGGAGTTTGCTGTTACTGACACGTGAGGAGAAAGGACGAGAAAAAAAACAATAAATTAACAGTGAAAACTGTTTATTTTTTTAATTTTAATTGTTTGTTTGTAGTGTGTAGACTAAAATCAGCAGCACACTATATATTCATGTAGTCCAGAGCACTTTTTGTTATTTGCTTGTTGTATTCACTTGTTGTGATCTGTGTGGATCTATCAGATCTCACAATATGGATTATCCAAGTCTGGAATTAATGAATGACGAGAAATGCCTGAATCAGAATCAGTGAGAGTGCAAAGAGCACACACACAAACACACGCATGCATGTAATGATATATAGTATTTGTATTACTTTTTAAAACTTTTTTGCACGTATCCACCTCTGTTTTTGTAACTATCAACTTTGTTGATGCAGCACTGGAAATGTTCCTGTTGTGGTACAAATATATATATATATATATATATATATATTATTTCATCTTATCTTATCTTATCTTATCTTATCTTATCTTATCTTATCTTATCTTATCTTATCTTATCTTATCTTATCTTATCTTATCTTATCTTACCACTTATTTATGTAGACCACATACATATGACACAACCTCTTAAAACATGCCCATGGTTTGTTGCAGTATGTGTCTGTAATTGTATGTTTAAGACACAACTTTGATATATTGTTTAACAAAAAGCTGCATTGTTTTTGCCTCTAACTTGTCTGCTTTCCCTGCGTGCAGAGTTCCAGGTTGTGGTCAACCTTCATCATGCGGGAACTGTGATCTGCAGCAGGGGAACTAAAGGAGGCTCCGGCTCCGTGTGGAACGCCTCCTTCCTGTTTGAGCTGCCTCCAGGAGACGTCAGCCAGCTGCCCCTCATGCTCGAATTTGTAATCACGCAGGTAAATAAACAAAGGGCCCAAATATATATTGTTTTTAGATCTGCACAGGGACCACCTGTCATTTCTACTGTCCCGCTCGTTTCTCATTGAACAGAGCTCGGAGCCAGAGGTCAGAGTTCTGGGCCGGGTCCGGATTGGTGCAGAGGCTGCAGATGCAGGACGCGCTCACTGGCGGGACATGTGCAACCTGCAGGTGGAGCAGACTCGCTGGCACAGCGTCCAGCCGGAGCCCCCGCCAAGTTTTACCACCGTGCACCTGATGTGACACACTCACACACGCACACACACACACACAGCTGCTTTTACCGAAACTGCATTTCTGCAATGGCCTTATCTCAGTGCATCGCCCTGTATATTCTCCTCCAGGAATGAGTACTGAAAATGCACAGGTGGACTTCTGAAAGGAAACGCTGCAAGTTTGTTTGCAGATCATAGAGCACAAATGTATTCGGGCTCTGTGATCAAAATACACTTTCTCATCTGTTTCATGTATGCCACCCACTTACACACACAAACACGCATGTATTTATATGAACATCTGTAATTTCACAGTTCCTCAGAGATATGTTGGAATTCATTATCTTACGGGAACCTCTGTTTGTAAAAGTGATGAGAACATGTGATGTAGTATAAATAAAACAGACTTTCTGCTTGAGGGAGGCTGCAGGTTTTTATTCAAACTATCACTTGAGGTAATATTGCATTTTATCATTATTATTCTATGTTCAAAGTGCCAGTTCACAACAGTGTTATCTCAAGACACTTTACATTGAGAGCTGGTGTGCTGCAAACTTTTTAGTCAACATAAATAAACCAAAAGATTCAAAAATATCACAATTCTTAAAAGTTGAAGAGGTTTAACTGAGGATCGGCAGAATTGTGTCTAAAGTGTTAAAGTGAGTGAGTCCTTATGAGCAAAAACAAACACGCAGTTAGGCACAACTTTGGTGTTTCCACTAGCATGGATCTTCATGGAACTGCATCCAAGTGCTTCATCTGGTTTCTCTCTCTTCATCATCTTCGTCAGGGCTGCAGATTTCTATGAGCTCAGCCTGGAAGATCCCATCAGGATATAGGGTGGATGGCATCCTCCTCTGCAGCAGGCTGGCCTCACCTGAGCAGAGAGGGAGGTGCAGCTCCTTTGCAGATACAGGCTGCTCTGATGCACCAGTCAGGAGGTCCTGCACTGGCTCCTTCAGAGAGGCTAAATCAGACAGAGACAGACAGAGAATAGTTGCACAAAGATTATTATTTCCAAAATAAAATGGCAACAAATGCCATTTGCAGCTTATTCTGCATATCGGGTATTAGTTAGTTAGTAAGCAGTTAGTTATTTGTAGATATGTCTGAGATTAAAGGAGACCCAGAATGATTGAATGGATCATTTGTCCTTGTTTTCTGGTGTTAACATAACAGCTATGGAGCACTGATTCATCAGAAATTCCTCAGATGCTTTTAAACAAGTCCTTTTACAATCTTAATTTTTAATTCAGATCTGGTACCAATTCACCTATATCTGGCAATCATGCACATGGTTTGTGCTGAGACATATGTGACTTTATGTCCCTTTCTAAACAACAAAAACCTAAGCAAACCTATGAGCATGGTTTGAATCACATTTGCTTTTTTTTTTTTTAAATCCTGTCCCTGTTGAGATTTACCCATTTTTAAGCTGCCAATTCAAAGTATTCATGAATGACGACATGACCTGCTGTACATCTCTGGCAGGGAATAGATTGTTGTTATTCAACAAAGCCATGACAGAAGTGATTGTTCATCCTAGGACCCTAGGGAAATGTGCTACACCATCCAGTTAGTTATCAGTGTGTTTTCTGTGCGTATGTCTCCTTCTGGGCTCATATAAACATGCAACAAACACAGATCACAACACACAGCTTCACTACTGATCATCTCATTGATTCACCTGGCAACAGACTCTCAGCTTGTGTCTTCTCTCCACTGGTTTCTGCGTTCAACGCTGACATCTGGCACAGGAGAGAAGGATTTCAGATCTCTCACATTGTCTGTTTAAAATAACGGTTTCACCATGTTTCCATATATCAAATTCTTTGTTTCACAGGGAAAAGTCTTTTGGAGACTATGACACAATCACTCATGACTGCTCACTGTTGTCACACAGTCACAGCTCTTTAGTGCAAGTCAGTGATGTTCAACTCATTTCATATCCTCTTACGGTTGGGTCAGATGTGTTCCAGCCGAGTGGTTCACTCCTCAGCTTTCAAATCTGATTATTTACAGAGCAGAGAGCGTCGTATGCGAGATTACACTGTGGCTGAACTGCGTTTCACACAGCGTTTAAGCGGTTATGCAGCCGGGCTGACACAGAATGCTCTTTGATTAAGGCAGAAGCTGGGATTAGAGCCTGTCTGCACGAGCATGTGTGCATGTGTGTGCGTGTCTGTGCGTGTGTGTGTGTGTGTGCGCAGGCATGTGTGTGTCTGTGTGAATGCATATGCAGGAAGTTATAGATGTGCAGGACACTATTGATATAATCTCTGAGCCACCATTTATGCTATCAGTGTTACTAATTTGCAGCAATTGCAGATGTTTGTCTTCTCCTACACACAGACAAGCTTTGTGTTTGTCTTTGTCAGGGATGTCTTGTCTGCATATCTTATGCTTGTGATTTATCTAAAGGGGACATATTAAGGGGACGTATTATGCAGAACTCACTTTTTCTATATTTGCACATTCAGAGTTCTTCCCAGTTGCTTGAGCATAGGTTTCACCAACTACGTCAATATTTAGTAAACTGCCATAGTCAGAAAATGTGTCTCTGAATGAGCCATTTAGATTTCAGTCTCCTTGTTACGTAGCAAGGAGGTTGATTTGCATAGTCCCACCCTCGCTCCTTATACCTCAGTGGTATCTCAGCATCATTTTCTCATCTTTTATATTTAGTCTATAGTTGTAATTCAATTTGTTGTCCAGCAGCCATTTCTCTCCCACACTCAACCGTTGCCCTAGTAACGAAGTGGCCTGATCACGTCTTCTGCCTGGTAGGAGGAGGTGGGCAGGGTGTGCAGAGCTAATTAGCCTTTAAAGGGAAAGGCAGTAGAGCTGAGGGTTCAGAGCAGGGCTGTGCTCAATCTTTCATTTTTTCCGACCAAAGCATGTCATTAACATTACTATTAGACATCAAGGAACGATGTCAAAGAAGGATCAATAAGGACAATATGTCTCCTTTCTGTAATTTAGCAGATTCTGTAATCAAAGGCCCAAATACAGAAACAACATTCAAGCTCCATTGCTACAGAGAGCTTAGTAAGATATACTTCTAGTAAATGAGATGCTGCTCTTTACACTGTCTTTGTGTGCATACATATCCTGTTTATTCGTGGAGCATTTATGGATTTTCATGTTGTGAACATCCTCTGCAGTCGGCGCTTCCTTTACCTGTTTTCCTTCCTCCTCCTCCTCCTCTTCATCCTCTTCAAACACTGGCATTAAACCCGAGCACTGATGCCAGCTCCTTCTGTCCCCTGAGCTCTGAGGGCATGTTTAAAAAACACAACTCTCTTTAAATCTGCACACAGTCTCTCTCAGTGTTTGATAACCAGAGGACTGATTTCCTGAGACGTCTCACCCGGGTCAGTTTAGGTGTGGAGCTCTGGTCTTGCAGTGAGGACGCTCCAGGTTGAGCTGATCCTGGGTCAGCCTGACTCTCCTGCTTTCCCTCTCGCTCCTTGAACAGATTCTTTAACTAAAATACAGCAAAATTATTTCTATCATGAGGCTTTCTCTCATCAACAATAGCTATAAAACAACATGAGCAGACAGAAGCACTGTGTACGTAGCTCAGACTAAATGACTAAATACAAGTGTGGTGAGGATCAATGCGCTTTAGCACAATGCAAATGTCCAAAGATGTCAATCCAGTAACAAAAGATTGACTACTAACACTGTATACACAGCAAGTTTAGAGCCCTTGATAGTGTTTATCTTGTTTTATTCATGCAGGTTTTGTATGTTTTCCTATTTTTTGATGTGTCCAGTGTAATATATCTTTGCTGTATTCTGTTTTCATATTGTCTGACTAATTTTTCTTATCAAATTCATTGACTCGGGGAATGCTCAGGGAATTTCTGCGCATGGACTGTTTCTCTTTCTTGGTTTTTGATATCTCTCAATTTACTCTTGTTTCCCTTTTTACACAACGGCTTCAAGAGAAATACCACTTCACTGTGTTCCTGTCAGACAGCACTTACATAAACTGTTCTAAAGTGATTGAGTTATTAAGTATTAAGTTCATCAGAGGCATATTCATGATATTAATTATATTAATTCAACTCTATTTTAAACAAAAATGATCTTGAGCCGTTTCAGCACAGATACAGATCTGATACAGATCTATTTTATTTGTCAGTTCTTGTGATATTTTTGTCTGTGTGCTGAGGACTGACAGACTAACATCTGCACAGTCACACACCTGCTCAGCGACCTTCCTCCTCTGCTGCTCCATCTCCATCTCCAGATTAACGGCACCCACGCTTTTATCCTTCCTGCCCTCTGCAGATGCTGTCCCATCTTTAGCCTGCAGATGAAAAGCAGCTCATCGATTTCTTCCACCTCTGCAGGTCGTCCTCATACTGTAGGTATTGTCTCTGAGCTTTACCTGGGAGTGCTGCTGCGGTGTTGGAAGCTTATGGACGTCCTGTGTTTTCTCCTGGTTCTCTCCCCTCTGGCTCCCTGTGGAGGAGGACATTTTAGAACTGGGCTCTAAACTCTATTTGTGCTGTCTGTGCCAAATGCAAGTCACCTTCCATGTGGGCCTTCAGAGAACTTGGGGCACCCTCTCCACAGGCCTTCATCACCAGCATTCAAGGTTGAGAGAGGAAGAGAAAGACGAGACATAACTGTTAATCAACTAAGTCAAATTAACACAGATGCTTGAGGCTGCAGTGACATGCGTGTCTGCACCTTGAGCTCCAGAACAGAAATTTTGAGTTGAGCCTCTTTCAGTTCCAGCTCTCTCTGCTTCTCCAGACTCCTCAGAGCTGCCGCCCTGTTATATGAAAGTTGAAAACGATTGAAATGCATCCTCTAAAAAGACTCTAAAACGTTTCTCATCCAGCTTACTTTTCCCTCAGCTCCTGCTCCGTCTCAGCCAGCTTTTGCTTCAGTCTTTGATATTCACTGCTCTGTGTAGACACACATTAATAACCACAGGAAACTGTCAGTACTGTTCTATACACCATGCATTTATTCTTTTAGCGTGTTGAGGTGGAAATATATCAGATAATCTCTTCACTGTTGAGTGAGGGATGAACATGCTGTCACCTGAGGGGGTTTGTTGTGGAGTTGGTTGCAGGCGTCAGGGAGGGATTGTGATAAGCTGCTAAACAGATCAGACCACAAACTTTCATCTAGATTGCCATAGTTTTGTTTTCTAAAGAAAATCTCTCATCAAAATCCACTCACTCTCTGTCTTTATCTTGAGTCTGCACGGATGCTTCGACACCTGTAAGAGCGAGATCACAGCAGTTTAATGCCCCCTTGTGTTTGAAGAGGGGAGTCGCACTGACACAAAACTGACTCAATAAAGAACATTTACAGGTTCAACTACTGGATTTTAATTGCAAAATAGCGAGTAGATTTACGTCGGTACAGCATGCTCCTCTGCAGCTCCAGCTGTTGTTTGCAGGCATCGGGTTCATCTTTAAGCAGCGACTCTGATTCCTTCTGTTCAAAAATACAAATGATATGAATTTCATCTATTGCATCAATAATGGTCTTATTGCAACAAGACCATTACATAAAGACAGAGACAGATTTTCTACCTTGGCTCTGGTCGCTGCCTCAGTATTGGTGTTACACTGCAACACAATCTCTGTTTCCTCCCTGCAAGTAGGTCAATACTCAGTATGTATGATTTGAATGAATACAATTGATAACTGGTTAGTGTGAATTGACAAGATTGACTCACTTGTCCTTCTGACCCTCAGTTTGTGCGACATCTGCTCGGAGCTGAAAATCAATTTTTCATTTTGAAAATAGAACATAAAGCGACTAAATACGAAGTGATGTAAGCATGAGGACAAGATCTCACTTCTTTCTCAGAGTTCTTTTTCAGTTCCTCCAGCTCTCTCTGTGTAGTCTGCAGGTTTAAAGCTGCCTTTTGCCATTTCTCTCGCCAGTGTCGGACCACAGCTTGCTGTTCCGTGTTGCTCCGCACCCTCGCTGACTCCAGCTTCCGATGTTCTTCCTCCTGCACCTGCAGCTTCTCCTCTTTCTCCAGGACCATGGCCTCCAGACACAGGCAGCGCTCCTGCAGTTTCTGTTTTTCTGATTCTGCTTCTTCCATTGATTCCCTGTAGAAATGTTCCAAAGCCTTCATTAAAACCTAATTTTGTTGCAGTTTGAACTACTCATCAACAGATAACAATCTACAGAGTGGTCCACTTGAGAGCAATAGTGGTTGATATATAGTTATACCATTGAAATAAATAGATTTTACATAAAAAAAGACTTGAATAGTCTAGTAACCATCTCACCTGAGCTTACAGCATTTTTCTTGCATCTCTGCCAGCTCCTGTTGTTGACTCTCACTGAGTTTACGCATCTCCTCCTTCTCTCTGACCAGCTGTGAGTGTTGGTCCCTCAGTTCTGTGATCTGTGTGGAGGTGACGACCTGCTCTGCAGCTTTCTCCTGCAGCTGAGACTCTGATGTGCTGAGCTTCTGCCTCATCGCTTCGAGCTCACGCTGTAGCTCATTGTTTAACTGTCAGACAGACAGTTAGACAGTTAGAGATCGTTTCATGAAGAATTTGGAATGAGCTTAAACTGATAATGAATCCCGGTGCTACAACCTCTCTGAGAGCCTTCGATTCTTCCTTCATCAGAGCAGTTTCATGATCCTGTATGCTGTTGTGTGACTCGATGTCACCCTGAATGGCTTCACAGGCCTCTGAATGTTGTAGCTGGTTTATCTGGTGCTCACTGGAGTTCTCCTATACAAGAAACAAACACAAAACACATCTTTGTAATTTCAAAAGCTCATAGTTAGATCTCAGATGCTTCAGATGTTGTTGTTATGATACCTGGATCAAATGCCCTCTGTCAGATTGAGGCCCAGCACGCTTGGCCCTCAGGTCTTTAATATTATCCTCCAACTTCAGCACTTGGGTTGACAGAATGGCTTTCTCCTAGGATTTAAGGCCAGTTTCAAAGCAAGATTGTTGTCATAACATTTTATGATTTATGGTATTAATTAATACTGAGTTGGAGACGGACCAGGCAGGCTTGGCTGATCTTGTTGTTGGCTTCACTCAGCTGCTCCTGCACCTCGGTGTGATTGAGTCTCGTGTGATTCAGCCTCTGATTCATCTCCTCTATTTGATTCAGCAGTGCCCTCTGTGTCTGGGTGCACAAAAACAACAAACGCACAGCCGTGAATGTTGTGATATTTGGAGGAGGATCAAAAGTAAAACTCTCCTCATACAGTTTTGATCTGACCTCTGTGGAAGCCTGGAGTTTCTGCAGTGCCTGGTCACGTTCTTCTTCTTGTGTCTTTGCTCTCATCTCGGCTTCTCTCAGAGCCTCTCTCAGATCACATACCTCTCTGTCCACCTTATGCCTCTCCTGAATGAGAGAGACAAATTTAACAGGCAGCACACAAGCAAATTCTCATCTTCAGACAGCTTACACACCGGTCTGCTAACGTCCTCTTGACTCAGTGGTAATGTCCCAGGACTTCTCTCACTGCTTCCTCTCTCCAGAGCAGACCTCATCTGAAGCAAATCCGTCTCCAGCTGAAGGACCCTTATGAGTGATGAGGAGTGGGATATTTACATTTGCTGTTGCACATCTTCAACAATTTCCCTTCAGGCATAAATAAAGTATGATATCTTTGTTGTCTTACTTTTTATGGAGCTCCGCTCGTTGCCGGCTCTTTTCGATCAGGGATAGCTCAGCCGTTTCCTTCTCCAGCTCCAGGGAGCCCAGGGCCTCCGACAGCTGCTGTGACAAACATCAAACTTCTGAAGCCAAGAAACAATAAGGCCACCTCAAGAATACAATGGCTAGATCATAGAATTTGCCTCTGTGATCATTTAAAGGGGATCCTGAATGGTTTAATGTTGTTTTATCCTTGTGTCCTGGTGTGACCATAAAAGCTATGGAACACTGGTTTTATATCAGAAGACCTCAGATGCTATTTAACAAGTACTTTTCCCAAAAGAAAATTTGGTGTGAGAATTTTTGAACCCAAGTCTGCAGAGAACTGGTGCCCTTTCATGCTTATCTGGCAGCCATTTGTATGCCTTACACTGACTGCCTGCAACTAATGATGAATGATCACATGACTTTATGTCCCTTGCTAAACTATGGCGCTCATCGGATTCAGCAAAAAGGCAGGCAAACACAATTTTTTGTCTGTTTTGATTTACTTCCTTATTAGCTGCTGTTCAAAATTTGGACCAACCATACACTTTTGACCAGGAATATAGACTGTTGTTATTCAATAAAGCCATGGCAAAACTGTTATTTAATTCTGAGCCCCCTTTAGACGCTCTTTTACCTTGCGTTTCATGTCATGCAGTTGTGCTGCAGTTTTTCTGTAGCTCAGCTGTGCATTGCTGCTCATCAGTCGGTCCAGATGAGTGTCTAGACGATCGTGAACGTCCTGCAGCCATTGCCCCACTTCTGATTGCCTACTTGGACCTCGGGCAGTCCTTAGTTCATCCCCAGGAGATGGAGGAAAGGATCGCAAAGGATCCTCAGGAGGCAGATGGGACAGTGACTGCCACTTCCTCAGGCCTGGTTCATTGTTTCTGAAGACAGCTGCGTTGTCAGATGTGCTGGAATACACACATCATATTCCATTTAGTAGTTTTGTCACCACTCGACTTCAAAAAGAGCAGTATTATGCATATACTACTTAAAAAACTGTAGCGATCCCTCCTCACCTTGTGTTGACTCTGGACAGGAACCCTGACCCAGAAACAGCTGCCATGCCACACCACGCTGAGGCCTAACAGAGAAAAACATGCAGGACTTTCAAACAACCACACGAATGTAAATCTGTTCAGTCAGACACGTTTTTGGTTCTTACCTGGGCTGAAAAGCGAGATTTGGCATCCCACATGTCGAGGTCCATGAAAGAAAATGGACTTGAACTTCTGCTCGAGGGTCTGAACATCTTGCAGTGTACTCCCTGATCCCAGCTATAACCTCCCTTTGTGTGAGAAAGCCTTCAGTGCTCATCTCTCCACATGTACCCGAGTGACAGAGATAGATTTTCACACAGAGATGGCAGCCTGAGGTACGTGACTATTCCTGGATCATGTGTCCTGATATTTCCACTGCTTACTTGATGGTCAACAACTAACTTTAACGCTGCATGACCATTAGAGCATGCTTGTAAATTTCCAGATCTGTTACTCTTAAATAGCTATATCTAAATAGCTAGATTTTGGGATCCAACCATCATCTAAAAAATGCAATTGATAAGAAAATAAATTCAATGTCTGTTGAAATAATGGTTGCTGAAGGCATAAAATGTTCTTTCCTCTTACTCTACCTTGCTGCAGCTCTACCCATTGCTGTCCAGTGGCAATGCTCTTGATCTGCTTGTAATCCTCACACAGCTTTGATTGCAAGCTGTTCAGGAGTCCTTGGACTGAGTATCCATGGTAACCTGTGTACACAGGACGCAGTGGGGTGGGTGTGTCATGTGCCCAACACTTCTGGGATATTCTCCACATGATCTCACACACTGTTTGTTGACATGAGTTGTTATGCACGTCTGCCAAACAGCCATCGCAATGCACATAGCTTTCCTCTGATTTACTGCTTATGACAGTGAATGTTACAGGATTAATTTTGATTGCTAGAGGGCAAAGACATTAAAACTGCGTTAATTTATGGTTTTTTCAAGGATGGTCTGAGGTTGAGCAAGCGTTTTGACAAATATCATCATATCTGTTTAGGCACACCTAATATTCTACAGCTTGGTGTGAAATATGTCATGCTACTGACTAATTCTATTGCTTCCGTTGTCTCTTTAAACAGGAGTTGTGAGTCATGGAAATGGAACTCACTCACTTGTCATCTAGCAGGCTTCTTCTCATCTGACTGGCTGGTGGGGAAATCCAGGATTTCATTTCTCTTTTAACTTCCTGTGAGGGGATGTTACAACAGTACACATTGCATGTTGGGAATTGGTAGTATTCACCCTCCATTGAGAGACAAGGGAGTGTCCTTTATCCTTCAAATGAAGGCACTGACTTACCTAGACCTAAGGAACCTGGCCTCCTGTGCTGTTTGTATCATATGTTAGGAGAGTGGTTGCTTCACTGATGTATAACTGGTAACAGTGCATGAAAAGGGTCAGATGCACATACTTTAGACTCAAATGTGTATTAGCAATACATTTGACTCAGGATTCAAAGTTTCAAAGATTCAAAGAATGAAAAATGCTAAACTACAGATTGTTTTATTTGTTCATTTAAAGCACTTGTGTGGTTTTGCAGAATCCCAAACATTCCAAGAATACACTGAAAAATTAAGTCTCTTTACTTTTCAAAATGTACATATTACTCAATAGCGTCCATGCACTCTTTTCCTACATCTTTGTTTGTGTATATTTGTTTTTCTTTGCTGTTGAGTCTCAAAAAGGTACACCTGGATGTACCTATGAATATATAGTAAAAGTGTCTTTACATTGGAGGTGTACTTTTAGCAATCACTGTTCTTCTCTCTGTTGTAAATAAATCCAAAAACAAAATCAAAACAAAAAAGTAACTTATTTCCCGCGTCGTGTCTTATTTTGAAAAACCTCCCATTGCGGAAGTCGTCATCGGTGGCTAACACTTGGAGGAGCTAACAGCGCACACTTTAAAGAGATCTGGAACGTAATTTCCACTGAGTAACTTGACCCTTTGTACATTTTGTGTCGTTGAGAAGAGCACTTCACGTTAATTCCGAGAAGGTACAACACCTCACCCCCACGTCTTTAATCAAAATAACAGTGTTTGCGTTTTAAATGAACGACAAATAGCAGCTAAACGTGAGGACAGGCCGACGCTAACTTGGCGTAACACTGAAGCAGTGCTGTAAAGTTTGTGATGAGCGGGACTGTTTGTTGACTTTTAAGAGACTGGAAAAGTGATATTTTGTCTGTTTCTCTCTGCACAGACATGGCTGCAGATTGGTTAGGTAGTTTGGTCTCAATTAACTGTGGTCCAACGCTGGGAGTGTATCAGGGAGAGGTGGTCTCAGTGGACCAGTCCAGCCAGACCATCTCCTTAAGACAGCCCTTCCACAATGGAGTCAAGTGCCCTGTTCCCGAGGTCACGTTCAGGTAAACCTCAGCCCTCAACATTTGCTTTTCACAGAATGTGTCTTTAGGAGCCTAGATGGACTGTTTTGTGTCTCGACCCTGCAGTGCCATGGACATCAAGGAGCTGAAGATCTTAGATATTAAGAATGGAAATGTTAAGAGCAGCTCCGGTGGGTCCACAAAGGTGACGAGTGCTCCGGTTGGCATCCCCAAGGGTGAATCCAGATGTGCAGAGAAGATGAACTCCCCTCAACTCTGCTCCAAGAGCTACGGAGAGCGTCACCCAGACACGCCAGGCCAGTCCAAGGGATTCAGAAGAAGACACAACTCCTGTGAGTGAAACAGAGTAGATCACAAGCGATGAAATAAACGGCTTTGGTCGTGGAGATCTGTAGATCTACCGTACCGTTGTCCCCTCAGGGTCGTCGAGCAGCCGCGGGGCGAACCAAGTGCCTCTGAAGAAGAACGGGCTGAAGAACGGCCAGAAGCACCGGGACGACGAGTGCTTCGGAGACGGCATGGACGACGGGCTGGACACCGATTTCGACTTCGAGGGGAACCTGGCGCTTTTCGACAAAGCCGCCGTCTTCTCGGAGATCGACACGTCGGAGCGGCGCAACGGCGCCCGCTCGCGGGGCACGCCTCAGGAGCAGACGCCGTCCCGCTACCGCCACGACGAGAACATCCTGGAGGCCAAGCCTGTTGTGTACAGACAGATCACCGTGCCGCAGCCCGGGGCCAAGGAGTACTGCACCGGTGCGTGCGTGCGTGTGCGTGTGTGTGCGTGTGTGTGTGTTTTCTCTCACCTTGTTGTGGTGAAGCATCCTGTTCTGGAGCGACACTGTTGTAACCTTGTCTCTCTCCTCCCCTCCCCTCACACACACACACACACACACACACACACACACACAGACTCCGGCCTCGTCGTGCCCAGCGTGTCCTACGAGCTGCACAAGCGGCTGCTGGCGGCGGCGGAGCGTCACGGCCTGACGCTGGAGAGGAGGTTTGAGATGACGGGAGTGTGTGCCAGTCAGATGGCTCTGACGCTGCTGGGGGGGCCCAACAGGTGAGCGGGCAGGGCCGTCCTTCACATCGTTTCTGAGCATGAACCAGGTTCTTTCAGTGATCATGTACGGCCGCAGACTTTAAAATCAGAGCCCCGGGGGGCGGGAGAGGAATAATCATGAAAGCAATCTGGGTAAATGTCCAGAGTGCAAAGTACAACTGTGGAAAAAAAAAAGACACCTCTCAGAAGCATGTGTTGGTATATGGCGTGACGGCTTGTTTGTCAAACTTTCACAATGTGAAAATGTCCACGACAAGTCCCGGGAAATGACTTTAAGAAATGAGTGGGGACCAAGGCTGCACAAGTTTGGAAAATGTAAAAAAACGTTTTTTTTTGTTTTGTTTTTTTTGCTTAGAATTCAGATTGTGATTCGCTTTTTTCACATGTTAAAATGTTTTGTGCACTCATGAGCTGGAGAAAGAAGAAGAAAGTGAAGAGGAAAAACAGGAGTGTTTGTCTGTGACGCAGCTTGTGAAATGAAGTGCAGAATGGTCGTCGCTAGGGAATGAGATCACTTGTTGGATGAATTGAGATCAAGCCCTAGAGGGACCCCAGACTTGAGCTGTACAATCCACCATTCAGGAATTGAGGAATTTTTTCTTTCCTCTTCCAGATTCACCTCGAAGAACCTGCACCAGCGGCCCACGGTGGCTGTGCTGTGTGGCCCCCACATCCAGGGGGCGCAGGGCATCAGCTGTGGGCGGCACCTGGCCAACCACGACGTGGACGTCATCCTGTTTCTGCCAAACTTTGTCAAGATGCTCGACGCCGTCTCCAGCGAGCTCACGCTCTTCAGCAAGACCGGAGGCAAACAGGTGTCCAACGTCAAAGGTGGGAAAACGGCTCTCATCACCGCTATGCTTGTATTATATATTAGGCTTTTTAATAGTGTGTCCACAGGGTGTTACCCTTGATAAATCACTTTTAGGGACATTAAGGCGCTTTAAAAGTATTGTGATTTTATGATTTATTACAGTTTCAACAAGTTTTTATTGTCATTTTGATACTTGAAAATAAAACAAATTTAGTGGCTGAGGTACCGTAACAGCCAGAAAGTAAACAATAGTTAATAATATGGAGCAAGGAATAGATAATGATAGTGCATACATTAATCATTAGATCAAATGAACAAGAAACATCAGAATTCAAGGCGAGCAGACAATATGAATGATGTGCAGATATGGGATACATGATGTGCAAGTGCACTAAGATACTTTTGGTAAATGTAGTTGGTATTCAGTCTCTTTCCTGATAGTTTGACTGTAAAAAGTCTGGTCTATTCATGGTGAATAATCACCATCAGGGCGGGTCTTATTGTGAGTTTTATATCTTAATAAACTTTTCCTTTGGTTTGATTTATTCTGTGGGTCTTTGTTCCTCCCCATCTGATCTGAGGTCTGTCGTAGGGACATCACCTGTTCATTAAGTCATGTTCAGTAAGTGTTTAGTCAGTTATAGACGACTTTCTGATGAGATGTCTCCTCTCTGACCTCCCAGAGCTCCCAGACACCCCCGTGGACCTAATCATTAACTGCCTGGACTGCCACGAGAACACGTTCCTGATGGAGCAGCCCTGGTACCGTACGGCCGCCGCCTGGGCCAACCAGAACCGAGCCCCGGTGCTGAGCCTGGACCCGCCCGGCGGCGGCCAGAGCCAGGCGGTGGAGGCCAAGTGGTCCCTGGCGCTGTGCCTGCCCCTGGCGCTGGGCGAGGGCGCCGGCAGGGTCTACCTGTGCGACATAGGTGTCCCCCGCCACGTCTTCAAGGAGGTGGGCATCGCCTACCGCTCGCCCTTCGGCTGCAAATTCGTCATCCCGCTCCACTCCGCGTAGTGAGGCGGGACGGGACGGGCCCGGCTGCTTGCCCTCCAGGCCCCTGTGGGTTTTGGCGCCTCATCGTGTATTCCACCGCCTCAGTTCATCCGTTGAGTTTTTAACCCAGTAGGACTATGGAGCGGGACCTCTCATCCACACAGAGAGGCACCTCTGTCTGGTCCTGATGCGTGGTCAGTGACGGGTCACGCAGTGTGAGAGAGGTCTCACCCAACGGGACAGTCTGTCTTAACACGCCGCAGTAATCTAACCTCATTCCTCCGTAAACGCAAGTGCTGTGTTCTCACGCACGCTCACCACGGCGATGTGTGCCGGTGTTGGCCTTGCTGAAGGCTTTTTATCGTTTTTAACAGCCTGCTGTACTCGTCTACTCGCTTATGTTTAATGTAATGTTAGGGTCTGGTGACACCGACGTGGGATCTCTCGTACGTGAGCAAAACTGTGTTTTGTGAATGAAACCAGTGTTGAATAATAAGGCAGCTACCAGAGAGAACCACACATCAGCACTTTCCTGTGTGTATGGGCAAATCAGGCTGAGATGAGGAGGACCTTAACCAGAGAGAGACACAGAGGAAGTAAAGGTTTTTATACAACTTTTTAGGGGCCAGTAGAGGGTTAAAGCCAAGGTTTTGTTCCCACATGGTTTTATTACTCAATGATTCTAGACTTTAGAGGGGGAGGTGTGCTATCTGCGTCTCCTACTGCCAAGTGTGTGTTTAACAATCAAAGTCAAACCTCTCTCTTCCCCTTGAACACGATCAGCCGAAACCATAGTGTTTTTAACCTTGTCACCGAGCTCAGAGTCTATGAGAGGAGGCAGAAGAGGAGCTGTTCTTCATCATCATCATCATCATCATCATCATCATCATCTATATCACTGTCACGTTCCGGCCTGTGTCGTGGTTTCTTCGCCCCACATGTGAACTTGTCGACATCTCAGGAGCTCTCGTTCTGTTGTTTCTGCTCGCTGACTTCGTGTTGGGCTGATTCAGTGAAAACGTCTTTTCACGCACTCTGACATTTCCGCTCTCTGACATTCCTCCTGCTGTGATGTGAGCGTGTGCGTCTCATATCTGTTGGGACAAGCCTGGCTCCTCATGCCAGGCAGCGTTACTGAATGTGAACCTGTGTGTGTGTGTGTGTGTGTGCGTGGCCTGCAGGGGGCGCTGCACCACACCTTCAGTGGCCTCTTCCTCATTCTGCTGCCAGGGCAGCGTCGAGAGCCATTTCCTCAAAACTTATTTCTGCAGAAAAGTTGAACCGTTAGGAGCCATGAAGAGGAGAGTTTGTAAATCCTCGATGTTTCAGTCTTTCTCACGTCTGCATTGTGGCTTTAATCCATGCGAGTATTCGTATATAAAAAGAAAGTCTTTCGGGAGCAAAGTTCACTGACTGTGTTTGCAGAAATTCATGTGCAGGATGGAAAACAATGAATAAAAGCAATCCGTGAACACTGCCGCTCGTTGCCTATGTGGACTCTCTTTTCTATGCAAACACCGATGATCAAATTCCTTCAACTTGACTCAAATAGACTCAGACCCATTTTTAGCCATGCTTTCTCTCCGCGACTGCTCCGCCCCTCAATGCGCATGTGCGAGAATAAGGTGGGGCGAAAAAAAAGAAAAAAACTTTTACTGTGCAGAGAAACTGAGACAGAGGAGTCAGAGTCCGTGTTGCGTCTATTTCCCCTCACAGCGTTTCTGTCTCTTGTGTTTCCTGCGCTGAGACGTTCAGGGAGCGTGTTTTTTTTTTCTTTCACCATTTTGTTTCTTTCCTGGGACGCCTTCTCCATATGATGCCGATCCGGACCGGCTCTGCTGCGGTTCTCCTGGACTGACCCCGGCTTGAGGCTTACCTGAGGCAGCTCTCACACATGGGAGTTAGTCTCCTGCAGCCCAGGCAGTGACTGAAACACCTCAAAGCTGCCTGCAAAACGGGTGAGCCGGCTCGAACTGCACCCAGTGAATCTTCTGGGTCTTACTATACCTGTTTCTATCCTCCAGGTGCATCATCATACGTATAGTAGCGTAAACTGCTCTGTAGGACTGAAGTCAAGACATTTTTTTTTGTGTTAACATCTCCTCTCAGACTTGTGCCACTTCCTGTGCAGCGGCAGTTGCAGCTTTCAGCTCCCACAGTAACTTATATAAGAGCACTATTATGTAGTAAAATAAGTTCTCCTGATCGTGGTGTTCCTGCTGCCTGGAGCTGCAGAGTAGGCATCACCCACTGTCAGAGGCTGGAGCTGGCACCACTTGCGGAAATGTCTGAGCAAAGCCTCTCAGTTTGATACTGGCCCCTCTTCTCATCGAGTCTGTCAGCCTCAGGAAGCGACTGATCATTCATTTTGGGGAGGGGGGGGTGACAACTGCCAAAAAATGCATTTAAAAGAAAGCATCCAGCTGAAAACAGAAGCTGACTGAAGACTGTTTATCAGATAGACAGAGAGAGAGAGAGAGAGAGAGAGAGAGAGAGGTTTGTCTCAGGGTTGATGGGTCAGGAATTCCCTCAGAGGTCAAGAAGACTTGACAGCGTCTCAGCCTTCACACTGGGATCCTCCTCTCAGAGTGTGACAGGGCTGCAGAGCATGGCTTCTAGGTGGTGAAACGAGACAGAGCGAGCTCATGAAACCACAGCCGAGCCGTTGGTGCTACCTTGTGAAGTGTCATGCATGGCTGCAGCCCCAGAGCAAAGCTTCTGCAGTGTGCACAGCACGGAAGTGTCCGTCCAGCAGTGGCGGAGGAAGCATGCACACTCTGGATTAAAAGTACAACAAAAATAAACAAAAATCGAGATAAATGCCCTCAAGTAAGCGACATTTTCATGTCTGGTTCTTAAACAAAAGTGCGGAAGTGCCTTCTTTTTGACTTGAAAATGTAAGTTACCTAACTGATTGTATCTTCCTGCCTGGTTCATTCACTACAGTGTAATAGTAAACAGAATGCAGTGTAGAAATGTTGTGGTTTCAGACGTCAGTCCTCTCCGAGGATATGACAGAGGAACTGTGTGGCTCCTTATAGTTAACTCGGAGATCATTAATTAACCAGCGTTCATGAGACCTTTATGGAGTCATTTGAACGTTGGACCGAAGCCAAATGCAAAGCATGCTATAATTTCTGGATGCTAAATTACTGGGGATTTCCCGCCCCAGACCACTCACAATTATTGATTTTCTTCTTCCTGTTAGTGTAAAACAGTGGAACTTTACGGTGTCAAGGTTCGACCCTCGCCGCTCACACTGGCTGTCCCAGCACCAGTCCAGCTGCTGTCCCTGACTTCCTCCTGTGATGGCTGTCTGTTAACATACACTGCGCTCCCTGTCACATTAAAGGGGACGAAGAATGGAGTGTTCATCCTCGAGTTCAGGTGCTAATATAGAAGCTGTGTAACGCCGGTTCCATCAGAAATGCTTCGGATGCTATTTTACAAACGAATTCCATTTTTGGTGTGGAAATGTCACAGCCCTTATCTGGCAACCACATGCAGGCTTTACTCTGATTGGCCGTCTCGCCTGTCACTCACACATGTCTACGTGACTTTACGTTTCTTGGCAGACAACAGCAGAGCTCTGCAAGTTTTTCTCAAACTAAGCGGTAGCCGGAGTGATGTGGAGCACGTGCACCTCCGGCCTCATATGTTTGAATCAGAATCAGAGGAGGAGTTAGAAAGAAACACGGGCATGTGCACTGACATTGCGCAAGAAATTTCGCCAAATTGAAGCTCTCTCTCTCTCTCTCTCAGGCATGTGTCCTCATTTAGTGGTTTGCCTGAATGGAGGCGTCTGCAAACTATTGCAGAGGTCAACACTTGTGCTTTCTGTCACATTTGTTTCCCCTGCTTTTTAAGCAGCATTTACAAACACGAATCAGGACACCAAGGCAACGTCTGTGGTAAAGAACAGACTCTCGCTATTCAATAAAGTCGAGGCAAAAGTGTTTTTTCACTCTACCTCTGTGGATATGGACACACACACACACAAAAAAATAATTTGCCTCTGCTGGACTTGGCTGTGCTTCCCTGCTGCCGGTGATGATAACAGGGCAGAGGCATCAAAGCGGCCGCCCAGCATCCTGCAGGGTGGAGGGTCAGGACGAGGGGCAGATTACCCAGAACCCCCTGCTGCTACACAGGAGAGGGACGCACACAGCTGATAACACAAACACAATGCACATCGAAATGTTTTATACACAGGATGTGCAGCGGTGGAAGAAGTAGAAACAATAGTGAAACGCACTTTACATATCAAAAGCAGCTCATTCATGCATTAGTGGTTCCTGCGGTGTTGAATTTTTGATAGTCATAATCCAGTGCGCTTCTTTGCCCTGTGCTGGTTTTCACTACTGTAAACACTGCAGTTTGTCAACAGAGTTATCGGGCCTGTGTAAACAGTCCAAACACATATCTGCACACTTGTGAGATTAGAACAGGTGCTAGTCAATAGGAGTGTTATCATCAAATCAGAAATGCATGAGATGATCAGAAAGTGCATGTATCAGTGTAAACTCTGAACATAGTGGAGATATGAATTGCACTAAGTACAGAAATAGTACATACAGTATGGGATGTACAGGATGTATCATGACTATGTACAGTATGTCAGAGAGACATATATTTACAGATTAGATAGAATTTTCTACTTTTCTCTTCTACTATCAAGATTTGTGCGTTAACACTTCCAGGAGTTCATTGTGATAACCGAGAGTTGAAGAGAAGAAGAAATACGTTCTGGTCCAAATCTTTTCATGTAATTTTTGACCTCTTCTCTATTTGCTGTGGGTGGAAATGTCCTATCGATGGCGCTGATAACAACTTGCAGACGTCAATCTGGATTGTGACCGGCAAGGATACGTGTAGTAGATTAGCGGCAGTAGATGATCTGGCCGAGAGATTGTGGTGTCGTAGAAATGGAATGTAAAGTCTCAAGTGAGAGATGATTTGAGCTCCAGTCCTCCTGTCGTTATCACAGCGGGCTTCGCAGCACTTTCTTCTCGGCCTCAGGGTGTGGCAGATTCAAACCAGGCTAAAGAAGATATTTCTGCATTCCTGTCCTGTCTTGCTTTGTGCTGTCGGGCCCCCGCTGATTTCTGTCGTTCATACTTTCATCCTCTAATAGCGTGGAGCAGTCAAATGCTGGTCGACCGGTTTAGTTGGAACAATAGGGTTGTTGTGGATGCCAAGAATATGCAAAATGTGAATGTAATAGCTGTAGGAGATTTGTTTCAGGAGATAGGATGGCTGTTTTTTATCAGGTCTCAGCTCCGTTTGAAGTAAGTTTCTGATCTCTTCTCAGTTTGCTGGTTTCCTGTTGCTTTCAGCCTCAGCTTCAACTGCAGCTCCCAGTCAGATGCATCAGTGCACTGCTGCAGTTGCTCTGTCGTGACTTTGATGGGTAATTATCGGCTGATTTTTTTTTTTGCTCAAGTCAATTTACATAATAACACGGCAGCTACAAGTCCTGTCTCCTACCGGGCCATGCAAAGTTCATCATGTTAGAATCGGCCTCCTCTCAGCTGCTCGCTGTGGATCTGATGAGATCTGAGCTGTAATGTCTGGAAAAGTTGATTGAAGCTCAGTTAGTTTTTACTTTGTTTACAGCAAAAATGGAAGTTAAAATAAGATAAAATGCGATGATATGTTCTGTGGAATGCACATACTCATGCTGTTTATATGGACCCCCTGCTGCGATGCGTTCACTGACCTGCTGCTGTGATGCGTTCACTGTCCTGCTGCTGCGATGCGTTCACTGGCCTGCTGCTGTGATGCGTTCACTGGGCTGCGATGCGTTCACTGTCCTGCTGCTGCGATGCGTTCACTGGCCTGCTGCTGCGATGCGTTCACTGTCCTGCTGCTGCGATGCGTTCACTGGCCTGCTGCTGCGATGCGTTCACTGTCCTGCTGCAGTGATGCGTTCACTGGCCTGCTGCAGTGATGCATTCACTGTCCTGCTGCAGTGATGGGTTCACTGTCCTGCTGCTGTGATGCGTTCACTGGCCTGCTGCTGTGATGCGTTCACTGTCCTGCTGCTGCGATGCGTTC
The DNA here is from genome assembly GCA_029224185.1 of Karalla daura. NCBI lineage: Eukaryota > Metazoa > Chordata > Actinopteri > Chaetodontiformes > Leiognathidae > Karalla > Karalla daura. The sequence continues at coordinate 17,118,579 of CM055196.1, forward strand.
ACTGTCCTGCTGCTGTGATGCGTTCACTGTCCTGCTGCTGTGATGCGTTCACTGGCCTGCTGCTGTGATGCGTTCACTGGCCTGCTGCTGTGATGCGTTCACTGTCCTGCTGCAGTGATGCGTTCACTGGCCTGCTGCTGCGATGCGTTCACTGTCCTGCTGCTGCGATGCGTTCACTGTCCTGCTGCTGTGATGCGTTCACTGTCCTGCTGCAGTGATGCGTTCACTGGCCTGCTGCTGCGATGCGTTCACTGGCCTGCTGCTGCGATGCGTTCACTGGCCTGCTGCTGTGATGCGTTCACTGGCCTGCTGCTGTGATGCGTTCACTGGCCTGCTGCTGTGATGCGTTCACTGACCTGCTGCAGGGCGTCAGCCTTGGCCCTGCGATCCATTCCTCTCGTGCTGAGATCACTCTTCTCCCTCCTGGAGGACTTTGCCCAGACACAGTCTGCTGCAATCAACAAATTCTGATAGCTTTGTTGTTTTCAGATTTTCATGTGCATGACTTCCTCCTTCAGGTGCAAGTCACAGTGAGACTTTAGTCGAGCGTCTGGATTCCTGAGGGGTGTAAATCACACCTGTACCGCACCTCTGGACAGTATTAGACCACAAATAACTGAACATTATTTGCACTTTGCCCTCTAGTTGTCTCCCCTGCTTTTTAGCCTGTGCAGCCTGGGAGCTCATACATGCTGTAGGGGTTGATACTTACAACTGTGAAACTATAAAAGATTAGAAGCATAAATTCAACTAGCATGAAATCACTTGCAAACAATCATCTGCTCACAAAGCACTTTTAAACCTGGGGAATGATCCAAACAGGTGTTTTGGGGTTTTTTACACAGCTTCAAAACAGATGTGTTGTGGTTTCAAATCACAAAAGTGCATATTTACAAAAATGGATGAACCTGATGAAGTTGCATTTTCAGCAGAGCATCAGTCATTCAGTCAGTTACATTTCTTACAGCATCCCAAACGTGTTTTCTACAGTCTGGGTATCCATGTGTGGAGGCAAAATACAATTAATGGGATTTGAAAAAATGGAATAAGAAAAACACATTTTATCCTCCCAGGCCTCTTTTAAAGGAAACAGTTTGTGGAAGTGGAAGTCATTTTAGTTGAACTGCTGGTCACAGGCCTTTTACAATTCATTTCCGTTACAGGACTGATAAAAATAGATCTGTCTGCATGTATGTGATCGGAAGACACAAGGAGAAACAGTCAGGGCAGGCGGACACTTAATTAGGTGTCTCTTTTGTTTCTCTTTTGTTTCTTTTGTGCCATGTAAAGTTTTGAGTTTATGAAGTCGAAAAGTAGATGAGACAAAGCAACAGCATCCTCTCTGAGCGTGGGAATGTGTCTCCTGATGCAGAGAGACACAGGAGGGAGACAGTCGACAGGAGGAGACGAGGAGAGGAGGAGAGACAGTAGAGAGGGAGGTAAAACAATGACATGACAGTGGAGAGATGGAAGAGAGACAGAACAGAGAGCAAAGAGACAGCAGAGAGACAAAAGAGAGAGCAAATAGACAGGAGAGAGACAGGAGAGAGACAGGAGAGAGACAGGAGAGAGACAGAAGAGAGACAGGAGAGAGACAGGAGAAAGACAGCAGAAAGACAGCAGAGACAAGTGAAAGACATGAAAGACAGGAGAAAGACAGTAGAGAGACTAGAGAGACAGGAGAGAGACAGGAGAAAGACAGCAGAGACAAGTGAAAGACATGAAAGACAGGAGAAAGACAGTAGAGAGACTAGAGAGACAGCAGAGACAGGAGAGAGACAGCAGAGAGACAGGAGAAAGACAGTGGAGACAGGAGAGAGACAGTAGAGAGACAGGAAAGACAGCAGAGACAGGAGAAAGACAGTAGAGAGAGAGGAGAAAGACAGTGGAGACAGGAAAGAGACAGGAAAGAGACAGGAGAAAGACATGAGAGACAGGAGAGAGACAAGAAAGAGACAGGAGAGAGACAGCAAAGAGACCGGAGAAAGATGGCTGAGAAACTTCTGGAGTAGGGAGACAGCAGGGAGAAGAGAGACAAAAGAGGCAGGAGAGATACAGGAGAGGTGGAGGAGGGAGACAGGAGACAGCAGAGAGACAGGACAGATGCAGGAGAGACAGCAGGGAGACAGCAGAGACAGCAGAGACATGGAGAGAGACAGCAGGGAGACAACAGAAACATCTGCAGCAGCCACTGAGGATGACGTCCACCACATCCTGAGCCGAGCGGCCTGCTGGGACCCGGCTCGCTTCTCAGCCCGACATCAGGTTTCTGTGAATGTCCTCTTCGCTGAAACACACGTCCCGGAGGAGACGTCACGTCATGCTTCCAGAGGAAGAGACATGTGAGGAGACCATCATGGCTCCCGGCTCCCGGCAGCACCCCACCCTCATGCTGCAGTGTGCTAAATGTGGGCTCCCGCACAGGAAGTCCATGTCACAGTAATGGACATGTCAGAGGATGTGACCTCATGTAAAGCGGCAGATCCATCGGAGCCAGGACTTTCCCTGAACTTTGACACTTTTCCATGGGAGCCGATGCAGGAAGAGAAGGAGTGGGGCTGTTGGGGAGGACAGGACGTGACTTCATCATTTCACTCATTACACTTTAACCAGAGCGACTTACATACTAGGAGGAAAAAAAAGCACCCAAGGCTACATGGCAACAGAGACCTTATTGAAGCAATAAAGACTGCTCTACATTCCTCAGACTGCCATGAGTAGTAGTGTACAGTTTTACAGAGTTTAAGCGCGAGTTAAGAGGAAATGGAGAATTAGGGCTGAGATGAGATCTGGTTCCTCAAGAGCTTCTCGACGATGGAGAGGGACGCCCCTGCTCTTGTAGCGTCTGTAGTTCCTTCCTTAGAAGCTTTGCACTTGCAGAGTCTGCAGCTTTGTCGCAGTGGCAGGCATTTCACAGATAACCATGGACTGCACCATGAATTAGATCAGACTGGTAAGGAATAATCATGAAAGTCATCTGGGTAAATGCAGGTTCATCTGCAGAGAATGACCCACCTCTAAAGCATGTGGGTAATCACTATAGCGTTTTGGTAACGTTTTGGAATATATTTCACTAAAACTGAGGCAGTGTTGACTCCAGATGGAGCCAGGCTGCATCGCTGTGCGTGTGCAGCCTGGCTGGTAGTGAAGGTCAGGGCTGGACTGATGGAATACATGGACAGACTTGGACAGGCTGGACAGACGTCGCAGGGCTTTTACCAGCAGCTGGGTGCCCCGTTGATGATTTCTCTCATGTTGAACAGTGTATACCAGCAGGACAGTGTCATCGAATCCCAGATTTCTTACAGCTTTCATAGGAGAAGCAGATGAGTGGTTAGTTTGAGGCTGATTTTGAAGCTGATCTTCAAACTTGCTCTGTTAGCTGTTTTGTTGTGTTGAAGACTCGTGGGACCTCTGATAGGACCAGGGTTGTTTATTAATAGACCGGATCAGGAAGTGTGAAAGATGTTTGAAAACCGATTATCGATCATGCGGCAACCATTAGACGTCACTAATACTTTAACTGTTTATCTTTTTGTCCTTTCTTTATCCTCAGTAGGATATTTCAGTATTCTCTCTTTTTCTTCCTCTTCCTCATAATATGGGAGACATTTATACATTGCATTTTATTTTGTGTATTTATTTCTTATTGGCTGTGTGTTTGTGTATATATATATATATATATATACACACACACACACACACACACACACACACACACACACACACACAGACACACGTAGCTGCTGGCAACATGTAGTTGGATGTGATTATTAAGTATTTGTGCTTTCTTCCATTGCTTCTCTGTCAGATCGATCCATTGATACTAAAGTACTGAGGTACTTTGGTGGCCATGTGTAAATGCAGTTGTATGGCCATGTTTTCTGCTCAGGTTTAAACTAACACGTCTCTCTTTTTTCTCTCTTCTGGTTGGCTCATTGGCTCATCGGCTGAATGTGCGTCTCGGCTTGTTCAACGTTTCAATGCGTCATGGAAACATTCAGCCCTAGTTGTGAAAGTGCAATTTTGAACAAGAAGACTTGTAAGTTCTGCTTTCTGCATTAGCGGGTTATTTTTACGGGCACTGTAGGATCTGACCCAGCGGCGGAGCTGTGAATTAATGTCCTACCCCCGCCCCCCCTAATCACCCCCACCCAGAGGCCGGCAAAACTGCACATTCATCGCTTTCCCGACCTGTGGCTGCGGTGAAGAGAATGCGTGGGCACTGACGGGACTCTTCTGCTTCTCTTTATAGGTGCTGCGTGCGTGTCGGTGTCTGACTCTGAAAGTGTGTGTGTTCACCAGCTCTAATGATAGCAGCCAATAAACATCTCCTGTGAGAGGACTGCACCGCCTCAGCATGACAGAGGTCCAGGTGAGACTCACACACACACACACACACACACACACACACACACACACACACACACACACACACACACACACACACAGATGCACGATGGTTCTAATAGAATTAGGCTTCAGTCGCTTTATGAAGTGTTTTTGAATACTTATAACAGTATAATTTGAGGTAAACTGGTTGAATTGATGAATTTGAAATCCACTTGAAAGAAAGGAAAAAATAAAATTCAATGAAAATCAATCGAAGAGATCCTACTCTCAGAAAATTCAATGCAATCAATTCAATCTGAAGACGTTAGACACATGAATCTTATTAAGATATAATTGTTTTGTCGGACACCGTGCCTAAAAACATCTGTGCAATTCTTCGTGAATTGTTATTGAGGTTCTGCTGAACATCTGCTTCCTGTTTGCCACCTCAAAATTCAGCTTCATTCATCCTTGCACCTCTGCCTCCATCTGCCTCCACCACACACACGCAAACATACACACACATCATTCATTCTCACACTCACACCTACAGGCAGAGAAGAGCCTCAGTCGATCTAAACAGGCACATTTGTGGTGCTGTTGGAGAAACCGCGCACACTGATAGAATATATACATACTCTCCACACCTTCTAGCTTGCTGAATCAAGACCCGTCCATGATGTCCCTGTCTGTCCCCCCCAGGCCCCGTGGCCTCAGGGCACCGAGTGTGTGGCCAGGTACAACTTCAAAGGCACGTCGGAGCAGGACCTGCCCTTCAACAAGGGAGACGTGCTCACCATCATCGTCGTGACCAAGGTGCCTCCGTCGCTCTCCGCCTCTGCCCGTTCTCTGTGAATGTGAAAGCATCTCTCAGGCTCTCGGTCTGACGTTTCCTTTTCCAGGATCCAAACTGGTACAAAGCTAAAAACGCTGCAGGCAACGAGGGAACGATTCCGGCCTGCTACGTGCAGAAAAGGGAAGGTGTCAAGTCCGGAGGAAAGCTGAGTCTGATGCCGTGAGTTCGCTCATCCTTGCTTTCATTCAGTTCCGTCACCTTCTCTGCAGCTTTGCAGCTTACACACGTGCGGCATTCGCTCACTTACTCGCACCTTTTTTCTTCAAACGGCTTGTTTGTGTTTACGTTTTTGGACTGTGGGAGGAAACTGGAGAAAACTCACACAAGGGAGCACATGCAAACTCCGGACAGAAAGTCCCTCGGCCTGTCCCAGGAGCTCTTGCTGTGAGGCAGCGATGCTTCAGGTCATATCAGTTTCAGTTCGGCTTTATGTAATGTGCTGGTTCGTATCAATGTTATCTCACCACACTTTACATGGAGAGCTCGTCGGCACCGAAGGCTCTCACTTCCCAGCCGGGCCTGATCAGGTTTATATAGGCGCCTATCTGGAAGTCGTCTGCAGCTAAAATAGGCCGGTGTGGTTGCTGCCGCAGCCCGTCTCCTCTGTGGTGCTGTGACTGGAGACCACAGCTGGGTCCGGCTGTGTTCTAATTGCAGTGCACTTGTGTGTGTGTGTGTGTGTGTATTCCCAGCTTTGCGCAGCTTCCTGTTGTTTCTTTATATCTATCTCTGACTGATGCAACTGCAAAAAAAAAAAAAAAAATGTCCCTGTTTTTCCACACGTGTGTGACTCACTCTGACAGCCTTTCATCACAAACGTGGGGCTCGCATGACTTCATGAGGACAAACCCACACAAAACAGAGACAAACAAAGCACAAATGGATGTCTCGGATGACAGCACACAAACTTCAGGAAGACATGCTCGTGGAGTTTTTTTTTTTACAGTGAGATCAAATACCAGTTTAAAATCACTTTATTTCCAATGTGAAGATAAACGAACCGTGTAAAGAGCAGCAGAAAGATAGGAAAAGCAGTCTGTTTAAAATGGGTTCAAGATCCCTGATTTGAATATGCATTATTTCACATTTGTACAAACATGGCAGCGTTGCAGAGCCTTCAGCTGGTTTACAGTCAGGCAGAGAAAAAACAAGCCGGCCTATTTATCACATGATTACGTCCATAAAGTAAAATGTGTCCATAATACGAAGCCGAACGAGGGCTGCATCATCGGCCCTCTTCCTGCTGCTTCTGTCAGTGTGAAGAAAACACCTTTGTCTCGGCTTTCCAACAAGGTTTTCTGTGTGATATTTGAATGCAAGTTTCTCATGGAACCAGATGCAAATGAGTCCACTGTACGGGCTGTGACCCCGCGCAATAACACAACTGCTATGCAAATAACCCGCGGGTCTCCAGTGCCGTGTTTGGCTCATTTGCATTAAAGGCCCATTTAGGGTTAATAATAACATCATGAAATGCGTCCAGCAAGATAAGAGGACAGTTTCTCAAAGGCTAATGGAAAATAATCAGCCCCACATGCCCAGAATAGATCTCGGCGGTGTTGCTTTAGACGCCAACAGGAGCTCAGATTTGAAACTCTCCGGCTATTAAAACAGCTTAAGACAAATGCAGCCACATATATACATATATATTTTCTTTTTTAAAAAAAAGGAAGGATAAGAGCATGAAAGATGCTGTGCTCAAACTATCATAATCTAGACATTGTTTACAAGTAAAGGCTGATTAGAGATTCTTATACATCTAGATCAATGCAATCCGAGGGGTTGCAATTTCCCAGTCCAGAGTTATAACAGAGATGACTGATGATTAATCCAATGATGTTCAAATGGAAACATATCATCTATGATATCATCCGCTCATTGTTCATCAGTAACTTGATCAATAGTTTTCATGACGAAGAGGACACAACTGGTTCCACTGCTTTGCAAATTATTTGTTTTTTACCAAGATAAAAAAAGTAGCCGTAGAAGTGTTCATTTGTCTTGTTTTAAGAGTTATTTCCTATTTGAAGGGTTCACCTTCAGACTTTAATCTTAAATCAAGCAGCAACAGTCTTATTTCAGGAGGTCTTGTCAAGTGAAACGATCTTACTAAGCGATAATCAACAGATAACTGCACTTGTCTGGAGTAGTTTTTCCCCTCAGATCATGTGTTTTCATCTCGTTTTTGATCCTCTTTACACTGCGATCCAACAGCATTCAGCTACCTCTCCCCTCTCGTACAAGCTTACAAGCCGCGAGATCTCTTTTTGTGTCGTCTTCACCAGGTTTATATTTCACTCTGAGCTCTTCTCCGTCTCCAGATGGTTCCACGGGAAGATAACGCGGGACCAGGCCGAGCGGCTGCTTCACCCCCCTGAGACGGGCCTGTTCCTGGTGCGAGAGAGCACCAACTTCCCCGGAGACTACACCCTGTGCGTGAGCTGCGACGGCAAGGTGGAGCACTACCGCATCATCTACAAGAACGGCAAGCTCACCATCGACGAGGACCAGCAGTTCGAAAACCTCATGCAGCTGGTTGAGGTGACGCTCTGATATTACGTCTGCTTGGCTAAAATAAAAGCAGGTGCTTCTGGCGGCACCTCTCATGTTATTAAGAGCTCTGGTTTTAGCGTATCTGTGTTTTACTTCCTGGCCCTGTGCTGCAGCTCCACCACAGAGACCACATACAGTTCCTGGAACAAATAATGAACAGGAAGTGTCAAAGAGGAAGAGTGAACAGTATGCTTGAGGGTTCTCACCCACCAAAAAAAAAAAAGAACGAAAGGTTGTTTTTTTCTTTACTCTCAGAGCGACTCCTTTTCCTGTGTGACGAGCTGCTTCTGAACACAAACACACTGTAAACCCTCAGACTGAGACGGAGGTGTGTGAAGAAGTTGAGTCTGACTCATAAAAGGAGAGCGCTCGGTCAGCCTCCACTAATTTGACGACACCGCCATCTTCTGGTCAGACTGGGGTACTACGTGTTGCCTCAGAAATGTGAAGCTCCTGTTGTTTTCCTCTCATTTATGTGTATTGAGGTGCTGTTGAAGTTGAATAGACAGAAAAGCTGAGAGGAAACAGCAAATCTAAAAAGAAAATAAAAGGAGCAGTAATGTTGTTTTGCTTTCTCAGTGTATGAACAACCTTACCCTGAAGCAATGCATTTATGATTAATGAGTTACTTGTCTGTTTTTACTCCGTAGCACTACACCAAAGATGCAGATGGCCTGTGCACCAGCCTCATCAAGCCAAAGCTTGAGGAGGGGACGGTGGCCGCACAAGATGAGTTTTCCAGGAGTAAGTCTGAGTCTTTTTTTCCCTATTTCACAATCAGCTGAGACTGCATTGTCACAGCTGTTTGGGAGAAGTGTGCAGGCGCCGATTACATGTTTCATCATGTTTCATCCTTCTCTGGTGACAGGTGGCTGGTCGATGAGCAGGAAGGACCTGAAGCTGCAGCAGGTTATAGGAAAAGGGGAGTTTGGAGGTAAGGGTCTGGTCCCTGGAGACAGAAATCTGATTTACATTAAAAATGGCACATATAGATGGAGCATGACTTTGTTTGCTTTGCTGGTTTTCACTTATTTGTGTTGCTTTAGACAGGCATTTAAATACTTAACTATTTAAATAGAATTTCCATCTTCTTGGTTTCACACTTGAAAGGCAGAAGACTGTGAAATGGAAGTCCACGGTCTTCTTAGGTCCAGCCTATATTATGATTGAATTATTCGTTATTCAAATTTGCCTCTTCCAGATGTGATGGTGGGAGACTACAGAGGGACTAAAGTAGCTGTGAAGTGCATAAAAAATGATGCTACAGCGCAGGCCTTCATCGCAGAGGCCTCAGTCATGACGTGAGTGAAATGACACATCTGCTTCCTTTTTGAACACACACAAATAAACAAGCAACGTGTAAAAACCTAACAACGTGTGTTCATTCAGGCAACTACGGCACGAGAACCTGGTGCAGCTGCTGGGGGTGATCGTGGAGGAGAACGGGAGTCTGTTCATCGTCACAGAGTACATGGCCAAGGTCGGGCCGCACACCTTCAGGTCCATTCCCAGCATCCTGAGGCTGGATCTGAAAACTCTGCTCTTGTCCTGCTTCTTTCAGGGCTGTTTGGTCGACTACTTACGATCCAGAGGGAGGACGGTCCTTGGTGGAGACGCTCTCCTTAATTTTGCACTGTAGGTTTCACTGCAGGTCTCTGCAACACTTCCATATAAGAGAAGATATGATTAGATTAACTCTTCCAGATTGCTGAGAATTTATAGGTAAATATCCAGGTTTCCAACCTCCTTTTCCTGTGCTTTTGCAGAGATGTCTGTGAAGCAATGGCATACCTTGAGACCAATAACTTTGTGCATCGGGACCTAGCCGCCCGCAACGTCCTCGTATCAGAAGACAATAAGGCCAAAGTCAGTGACTTCGGTTTGACCAAGGAGGCTTCCTCCACTGAGGACACGGCCAAGCTGCCTGTCAAGTGGACGTCACCGGAGGCGCTCAGAGAAAAGGTACGCTGCCGTTTACAGGGAGCATCACATTGTGGACTGAATGGTGTCCCTGAATAATTTCATGCATGTCTGTTTGTTTTTTTAGAAATTTTCCACCAAATCAGATGTTTGGAGCTACGGTATTTTACTCTGGGAGATTTACTCCTTTGGCAGAGTGCCGTATCCAAGAATTGTAAGTACCAGTATTTTTAATGGAAAGAAGAAGTAGCAGAGAAATTCATTAATTTAAAGTCATTTTTACAGATATGGTGTATGTATGTATTTGATATGTATGTATATACTCATACATACATACATTTCATAAGATTATGATGTGCCAGGATTTTCTTGATTCTTGACTCTTTCCTCTCCTCTGTCTGTAGCCATTAAAAGATGTTGTTCCTCGAGTAGAAAAGGGATACAAGATGGACTGTCCTGACGGCTGTCCTGAGGTGGTTTACAACATCATGAAGCAGTGCTGGAACCTGGATCCTGCAGCTCGACCGAGCTTCCAGATGCTGAAGGAGTGGCTGCAGCACATCAGTCAAGGGATGGGAAGAAAACAATGAGAAATGTGACAGAGTGGAAAACGAAAAGTGTCCTCCTTCCCTCCTTCCCTTCCTCCTCCCCCTTCATTTTGACCACTTGGACCAAAAAAAAAAGATCTTAAACTGTACTCTGAGCGTCATTCCTCATTCCAAGTTGTCCAAACTACAGTGACTCTGAATCCTGGCTTAGTTGCTCTTGTAGCTCTGTAGTCTGCACTCGGCGAGGGTTGATGATTAACTGTCATATCAATGAGTCTTTTCTTTGAACACAGTGCTGCCTCAGAGCCACAGTGCCTTGACCTGTTTTATGTTGTTTTTTTTTAATCTCCTTCATGTTGGTATCTTTGGTCATATTGATGGGCTTATTTCACTTTCCGAACATGTTAACAGTAACATCATTTGACTGAATCCATTTTACGAAGAGAAATTCTTCAGAGGCAGGAATACAACGTTGACAAGTCGCTGTATTATTTTCAACACGTTCCAGGTACACTGTTTTGCATGAATGTTGAGTTATTTTGTTAGAAGGATTAAGTTAAAAAGAACTATAATTATGCAACTTTATTTTTCATTGTTACAGATTTTTGAGATGTTATGCCTTATTTGTCAAAATATGCCTCTGTATGTCAAAAAGAGGAAGCACAGGTCTGGACAAAATGTCCCCTCTACTACTGAAACAGTAACACCCTTCAGCTCTGACATGTGGACATCATCCCCTCACGCATCTGACATAATAGATGGTTCATTTTGGACACCTTTGGAATCAGACACACTCTCTGGACTTCTTGAGAAGAAAAACAGAGTGTCAGTAAATTAACTGTTTGCCATTTTCAACAATAAAATTGTTTTGAAATGTCTTTCAAAAGTGGCATTACTCAACTCAACTCAACTTTGTTTAAATGCCAGTTCATAACAGCTGTTATCTCAAGGCACTAATACATAATGTATATTAATAAATAATGTACGTGTGTGTGTGTGTGTGTGCGTGCATGCATGCATGTGTGTGTGTAATTTATATATACATATACACATTCATATTACATTACATAACATTGTCCTCAGGCACACATTTTATTCTTATTTTATTCTATTGTTATGACCTATTTTCTACTGTTTATGAAATTTTAGACAGTATCTCTGCATGTCTGTCGTCTTTAATTAAGAATAAAATCACTTTCTTAGAATGAAAATTTGCTACAAAAATATATGTATGAGCGGAAAAAAGACTCAGCGTCTGTACTGTGGAGAACGCAACCAAATACTTAGACAAAAAGGAAAGCCTCTCGTAATAAGAATAACTATATCTTTCCGGAACTTGGAATTAATCCTGCAGTTCCAGAGTTTATTACTTTATTGTGATAGAATAAAGAACTTCAGGCAACATGTCCCAGAAATAATTTTTCGTGAAGCGGAAGTCTCGCAGCAGTTGTCGGTGGGGCTCATTTCTGTGTTGCACCAGGCGGTGCTACATGCAAATGCGTCCTGAAAACAGACAAGTTGTCAGCGTTATTTGACAGACAGACAGGAAACCTCTCAGGGCATCAGAGGCGAAATCCTCCTCGTCTTCTTCCCCCGCATCTTCTTCCGACTCAACGATGGAAAAAGAAGCGGATGTTTTCTACCGAGAGCTGCCGAAAGTGGTGAGTGGAGAGGGGGCCGGGGGAGGCTTTTAAAAGAGAGATACTGTCGTGTTAACGTCAGCACTTTTCTCTGTTTGTCGCCAGGAGCTCCATGCTCACCTCAACGGTTCCGTCAGCTCAGAAACCATCGAGAAGCTCTGCAGACGGAAACCGCATCTCAATATCGAGCACAGCATGACGGCCATAGGCAAGGGCCAGCGGAGGAGCCTGGACGAGTGAGCACAACTTTGTGCCTGAGACTTTCACCCGTTTAAGATGTGTTAGGAAATGATTTGACATCGTCTCATCCACCCGTTTATCATGTTTCAGAACAATGAGACGTGATAGTCTGCGCACGCGCACACACTGTCGTAGCACACAAATTAAGGTGGCACCTTTTTGCCCCCATCCAAACTCCTATAATGCATAGGTTTTGTTAGTTTTATTGTTGCTTGGGGTTTTTATATTGGCATAATCACTGTCATAAATCTTTCGTTACTTTCTATCTGCTCTCTATCTAATCCCACAAACTAATAACAATGCAACAAATAGCATTCATTAAATAGATAATATCAATAGTTCTCTCCATGTATCAGGTGGAGAACTTCTGGCCCCTGGAAGGGATTCAGACCTGTACTGTATGCCTAAGCTACTGACAGGACAGGTTTTTAAAGAGAAGACACTGCAACAGGAACTTTGCTAAGTATTAAAATAAGTGTGTGTATCTGCAGATGTTTTAAGGTCTTCAAGGTCATCCATCAACTGGTGGACACAGAGGAGGACATTCTACTGGTGAGGACTGTTTGTCCATTTCAAAATGTGGCCAGAGTTTCGATGGCACTGGAATATGTTCTCTCTATTTTTCCTTCCTCAGGTGGCTACCGATGTTATCAAGGAGTTTGCTGCTGATGGGGTGAAATATCTGGAGCTGAGGAGTACACCAAGGGAAGAGAAAGAAACGGGTAAGTATCTCAAGGCCATTTTATACCATCACGATTCAAGGAGGTGTAGCATCAAGGCAAATTGACTCACCGTAGATTCTGTAGGATGTTTCACTTCTCATCCAAGAGATGTCTTCATTCCAGAACCTGCTTGCTTTATGCAATAAAATGCATGTATGAAAAAAAAGAAGCATCCCATACCTTGTGTATGCTGACTTGCACAATGTTCAGTGCTCAGGTAAATAGTTTATTAAGTGTGTAAATCATTACCAAGAAAAATGGCTGAAAAAATAAACTTATGTCATGAGTTAATAACTGAAGTTAATAACTGAATCATTAACTCAATAACTGAGTTAATGATTCCCTGTCCATCAAGGTGACACTTATTCCATGGTGCGGTGTGCATATCCTCCGGAGACCCAGCCCATTCATTTATGTCCTTTATAATGGACATTTTGTTCACACGTGTCTTCCTTAAGTATTTGGAGTTCCTCTATCAAACCCTTTAGTATTCTGTAGAGGACATCCTGGGCTTTCCAGTGTGTGTCATGTGACAGGTTTGCATGCTGGGAACTTGACTTTTTTTCTCTATCAAGATGGCCGGCATACCAACAACCACATTGCTGAAAGAGGAGAGAACAGATTCAAAAAAAGAATCCAGTTCTCACGACTAGACAACTCCTTGGATTAAGATGACCTGGATGAATAAGAAGCTTGAGACGCTATCAGGATTGCTTGAGGAACAGTCAGGGTCACAAGAGTGTGTTTTTTTTCCTTCTCTCCCAAGGACTGACAAAAAATCGATACATTGAAACTGTCCTGAAAGCCATCCAGCAGTGTAAGAGCGAGGGAGTGGACATAGACGTCAGGTGGGTGCAGCCTGTACTGTTTCAGAGCCCTGCAGAGTCCTGGGTGTGCTCCTCGCTTCACAGTGGATTCATATAACGTGTCTTGAAGGTTCCTGGTGGCCATCGACCGCAGAAATGGAGCCGAGGTTGCCATGGAGACGGTGAAGCTGGCGGAGGACTTCATGATGTCATCTGATGGTCTGGTGGTGGGACTAGACCTCAGTGGAGACCCAACGGTCAGTCACACAGCTTGACTTGTTAAATAATGCAGTTACAATGCATCTTATCTGTTTATGAAGAACTGCTCAATGTGTCTCGTCTTGTCATAGATTTTCTGTCTAAAAATAAATGATTTGTCTGCATAGTTCCACTTAAGAACATCATTTTTTCTTCCAAGGTTGGTCATGGCAAAGACTTACTTCCTGCTCTACAGAAAGCTAAGAACTGTGGACTGAAGCTGTCTCTGCACCTCTCAGAGGTAAGAACTCGGCGTCCTTCATATAGTCAAACTATTTCTTCAGCTCTTACATCAGCCGAGACGTGTCTGCTTCAGGTCCCGACGCAGCTGGAGGAGTCGGACCTGCTGCTGAATCTCCCTCCGGACCGGATCGGTCACGGCACCTTCCTGCACCCCGAGGTTGGCGGATCAGAAGGTCTCGTTGCCAAAGTGGTGAAGAACAACATCCCACTGGGTGAGACACCGCCCAGAGCCTGAGCCTTGTTTGTTTGGTGTGTGTGAGCATGACTTGGTTTTTAATTGAACGTTCCTCTTTTTGTAGAGCTCTGTCTGACGTCTAACGTCAAGGGACAAACTGTCCCGAGCTACTCCAAACACCATTTCAAATACTGGTACCAGATGGGACATCCAAGTGTGATATGCGTGAGTTTCCCTCCCACCCTTAGGGGCAGTCAAACCTAAATTGTACCTACAACACAGTCTCTATTTACTCTCAACGAAGCAGCTGTCGTTCTTTTATAGTTTCGAGTTCACCTTGACTGACTTTACTCCTCCACCGCGTTGCAGACTGATGATAAAGGAGTATTCTGCACGGACCTGTCTCAGGAGTATCAGCTGGCAGCCTCCACGTTTGGGCTCAGCCGCCAAGCTGTGTGGGACCTCTCCCGGCAGGCTATCGACTGCATCTTCGCCCCCGACGCCGTCAAACAGCAGCTCGCACAGCGGTGGAGCGATCTGAAGCCTCAGGTGTTCCAGTGAACCATTCAGCACGATCCACAGCCAGTCAAATACCTCACACCTCACTTTTTATAATACCGTTTCTCATTCACGTTTTTACAAGTCTTTGTAGAAATCATGACCTCAGCCTAAAAGGGAACGCTTGAAATACTCAGTAAAATATTCTTATTTAGTACAACCAGTGTGTGTGTGTTTGATTCACAGCCTCTGAGCACTCAACATAAACCACAGCTATGATTGATATCCAGGAGAAATGTTGGTATATTTAAGGAACACAAGCTTAAAAAAAACAATTATTAAAAAAAAAAAACTGAACACTTGTTTCCAGTCCGTCGACAACATTCAAAGTTCTTCAAAGTAAAGATGTCGCTGCGTCGTGGCCACGCACTGTCCCGTCTCTGCAGCGCCGTTGGGTCACACTTTCTTCTTTCCAAACTTTCCGTGTTTGTCTTTGTTCTTCTTGAACTTGCCGTGCTGCGTCTCCCTCTTCAGCTTCCCTGGCTGAGGAGTCCCGTTGCTCGCTGCGGCGTTCCCTCCGTCCAGCTTCCTCTTCTTGTTGCTGTCAGAGCGGAGACAAACGCGTCAGTGGCAATGACAAACTGCAGCTGAAGCAGAGCCAAAGGCTCGCCGAGGTCACCGCACCTCTTAATGCTGATGACAGCGCTGTTTCCTGCTTTCTTCAGCACCTGGTCCCACTCCTCGTCGTCCCCTCGGATCTTGTACCTTTGATTTGAGACAAAAATCGTTAATGAGCCAATATTGACAAGTGAACACTGAGCCAACAGATATTTGGACGATGTGCGGATCCTTTCCTGTTATCTCTAGAACAGAA
Organism: Karalla daura; assembly: GCA_029224185.1. Classification (NCBI taxonomy): domain Eukaryota; kingdom Metazoa; phylum Chordata; class Actinopteri; order Chaetodontiformes; family Leiognathidae; genus Karalla; species Karalla daura. Next base: position 17,134,244 of record CM055196.1, read on the forward strand.
TAAAATCCACAAAAAGCTCTCGATTCAAACCCAGTAAGACTGAGAAGGTGACAAAAAGCTATTATTTTCTTCTAGTATTCTGGTTCCACAGTCCAAAGAAAAACATGTTTAGGTTGACTGCAGACTCTAAATTGCTCCTAGATGTGAGTGTGAGAGGGAGTGGTGTCAGTCTGTGTCTCATGATGGACTGGAGCTGTGTCCAGGGTGTATTCCCTGCCTCTGATCTGTGTGCCTGGAGAGAGGCACCAGAGGACCCCACCACACCACCGTGTACAAGGGAGGTAAGAAGATGGTGGACAGATGGACAATGTCCTCCGCATACTCACTCCTCCAGGTCCAGGTCTTTCACTTTCTGCACGTCCTGTTTGTGTCGCTCCTCAAACTCTTTTGCTGCCTCAGTCTGTTGAAACAGGACCGAGTGGTTAATCATGATATTGACTGTACAATGTCTCCATGACACAGACAGCATCAAAACAGAGTATAAAATAGATTACCTTCTATTGGTTTGTCATAAAAACACAATTAGCTCCCATATGTTGCACATACTCCATACACTGCGGGTTTCCACAATAAATAGCAAGCAGGCATTCCTATGTCCTAATCTTATTTACAAAACAGTAAGAATTAAGTAAGATTTATCTAGGCGCCCTCTTACCAACAGCTTTAACTCCACTTTAATGGAAAATAATGTAAAAAAACATAATAGACAAGGAAAGTGACAAATCCTGACATAGGAAGTCAAAACAAGCCATGGATGGATTTGTAATCCTGCTTAACAAATGTCTGGAACGTACCAGATCCTCGTTCAGACTTCTCACTGTGGGCTCCATGGAAACGTCTTTGGGTGCCACCATCTCTGCCTCGATGGCCTTCTCCTGGATGATGGTGAACACCTGCCAGAGAAGATGCTCAGGCGTGAGTGCTGCCAGAGGCCCCAGATGGGCATTTTGCACATTTCCATAAGAATTTCTCAAGACTCACTTGCACAAATTTGCGGACGAGACGGTTGAAGAGGCCCATGAGCTGCGAGCTCGGGAGATTGAGCTCCTTCTCCAGCTGATCCACGGACTTGTGCTGCAGCCCAATGCCCAACAGCAGCGCCTGGGAAGGAAGAGGAGCGGTGAAGACACGGCGTCCGCACCACGGAACATGACAGACGTGACGGGGGGGAGACGTACACACTGCACTACAGACAGAGACGTGTCTCCCAGCTGCTGCAGGAAGTAGATGCGTGCCGTGGCTGGGATCAGGTCCATGATGAGGTGGTAGTCCACCATGCTGCGGGAGTACAGCTCCAGACGCTTCAGGTCGTAGGGGCTGAAGTGGGAGGCCAGCTCGGAGCTGCTGAGAGCTGTGGGAGGGAGGGAGGCAGAGGTGGAGGTCAGGACCGGGAGGTCAGGGGGGTCTGCGCTGGGTCTGCTGCCGAGCTCGGAGTCTTACTGCTCTTGTGCTCCTTGGACTTCTTGTCCTGCAGGATGCTGAGAGCCAGGCTGGGGGAGAAGCTGCTGAACTGGTAGGAGAGCAGAGAGAGGAAGCGCCGGCGGAAATCTGAAGATTGCAAACAAAGAAAAAAAAAATGAGTCAAATTGAGAATGTTAGAAGACCTCACGGCGTGTGGGAGCACAGCGTGTGTCACCTTTCCAGAAGGCAGAGAGCCACTGACAGCGCTCTGGCTCTTCATCTGCATTCAGCTCCTTCAGCATCACACAGGTGTGCTCTCCTGTCAGGTCGTTCTACACACAGATACACACATTACAGCACTTGACCACAGAAACCTACTGTGAAAACGAGATCCGTTCGATCCTTACCGGGGTCTGTCTCAGGTAGACCGGCGTGAAGCCTGCTTTCTTCCAGAATCTGCCGGGGTTGGACAAACAGACAGATTGTGATGGTTTCTAAATCTGTAAAACTATAAGACTCTCCGTTTCCTCCTCATATGAAAGCGTCTCACTTGAGCAGCTGTGCGGTGAGGCCGTAGGAGACGCCCAGGTAGTCCAGCCTCTCAGCCTTCCTCTCGCTGAGCTTCAGCAGCAGAGGAGGGAGCTGCTTCCGAGGAGCGACCACCTCCTCCAGCAGACTGACGGCCTGCAAGGAGGAAGACTGAGTCAGAGCTGCAGACAGATGTGGCCTCCATCGGCTCCATCTAACCTCTGAACATGTATTTTTGCAGAGCTCTCCAACAAGAAGAAAGTAAGTAATTTTCTATAGAAACCAATAAGTTCATAAAGAACTCAATCTCCAAATCTTAGTTGACATTAGGGCTGAAACAATGATGCAAAAATGGTGAAAATCATTGTTTCCCAAAATCCAAGATAAGGTTTTGGATTTGGTTTTTTGTCCTCATCTCAACAACATTCAGTTTTCTAAAACAGAAAATATTACACATTTAAGAAGATTATTGATTATTTTATCAGTCAACCAATAAGATGTTGCAGCCATATTTTAGACTCCAACATGTCATTTTATATCATTATGATACATTTTGCCCATCACATTCTTTTCTAAGAAGTGTTGCTGAGTTACAAAAACTCCAATTGTTGCCCGTTTAAAAAGAAGACAGAGGTTGGCTACCTCGCTGCTGACAGACGTGATCTCTGTGTGACCCGGCCGAGCGTTCTCGTCCATGGTGGGGAACTTGCCCTCGTAGTACATCTGCAGCAGCTGCAGCGTCCGTGAGCCGTAGCCCATCTGTTGCACGGGTGGGACAGCGGTTACTAACAAGCATCCGGGTTGCATCGAGAGCCGGCCGAGCACTGGACCGAGGCTGTGCTGCTCACCCCCTGGTAGTCGGGATTGACCGCGATCCGCACCACTCGTCCTCCGGAGAGGTTCCCGAACTCTGCGTCCTGGAACTGCGGAGCGAAGGGCGGAAGGTTTACACAGAGGAGAGTGTGGAGCTGGCGGGATGCTGAGGACAGCCGTGTGAGCGGTACGTTACCTGCTCCGACACCGTCCAGGGGATGAGGTCACCGGACGCCTTCTTCCCTCTGGAGAGGCTGTTGAGGATGGACTGCCGGGATATATCTCCCTCCAGACAAACCTGAGGCACCAGACAAGAGTCAAACTGGCTTTAAACATCAAGCAAAGGAAAATAAAAGCACTCAGTATCACACACTCTGTGGGATGCCGCTGCTTGACCTGCACGGTAGAAGAGGCAATGAGACTGTTCCTGTACAAGCGCATTACAATAGCTTTTTTTTCGAGAATTAAGCAAATTACGGTCCAAAAACATGGTCCAAATGTTCACAAAATAACTGGAATAACTGGATGTCCTTAAAGCTGTGGATAGTTTCTCCATTGTCAATGTAGCACTGAACAAAGAGTTGATATGCAATGCATCCTGACCCCCTGAAACCAGCCAAGCTCGACTCTGCTTTACCTGCACCACAGCCAGGACCTCGGGCAGCGAGTTCTGTGTGGGGGGGACGGGCGGCAGCAGGCAGAACATGTGGTGGGCCGGAGCGTCGGACAGCAGCTGCAGGTCGTTGGGGGAGTTCTGGATCCGGGGAGAAAACACCGAGTCAGCACAAACGCCACACAGCGGAAGAATGAAGGATGCGTGTCGGGAAGATAGCGAGCGCACCTTGTAGTGCGAGGCCACGTAGAGAGCCATCAGCCTCTGCAGGAAGGCCTCGGACGCCTTGTGGTAGGAGAAGAGCGTGTCTCTGTTCACGTAATATCTGCACAGCCACAGCTGAGGAAGACAAACCCGTCCGCTCTGGTTTCACCCCCATTCAGTGTAGCTACAACTCTCACATATAAACTGTTAACAGCCTGACGATGGCTCAAGATTTCAAAGAAAAAAACATTATCTGAGATGTGAGGATCCACTATTTCTGTTTGTCTTATTTAACAGTAAAACTAATGTCCTTATATATGTAGGATCGGATGGAACTGCAAGGAAAGCACTTTTCTCAAGTCAAGAAAACGATCGGCAGATATATTGATAATGATAAGACTGGTAAGTGGAGGAACTGATCTAAATGACACCAGAGAAGTCCAGGTCAGTGAAGCAGAGGATACAGGTCGCAGGTCTGTGGCAGCGGGCAGCCGGAGATCAGCCGTGGGATGCTGAGACAGTCCAGACACAGCAGCTCGTTCAGCCACCTCTCCACCGCGTCGCCCGGGGCGTAACGGATCGACTCGTTGAGGGAAACCTCATGTAGAGAGCGAGCTGGAAAACATTCAGAGGATTCCTTGTTTTTTATTGTATATACAGGGACACTCAGAATACTCAAAATGCTGTTTTTTTGCTTACTTTCAGATATATCCTACATGAAATATAAAAATATCACATACAAAAAGGAATGGAAGATGGAGATGCAATATTGTGCACCACAGTGCAATATTGTGCAATATTGTGCACCACAGTAACAGCTGGTGACAGTGAATGGAAGGTACAGGAATATACGAGTCTCTTGTGTGTGGAACAGCCCAGGTTGTGTCTTTGTGAGAGTCCAGGTGAGCATGAACAGTAGTGCAATAGAGCAGAGGCAAACAAACAATCAGAGTGATGAGACACACACACACACACATAGACAGACAGACAGACAGACAGACAGACAGACAGACAGACAGACAGACAGACAGACAGACAGACAGACAGACAGACAGACAGACAGACAGACAGACAGACACAGAGTCCTACCTGCAGCCAGCCTGGTCGTGTTGGTGCTCTTGTTCTCGGCCGACAGGTTCTGTTGACTCTCTGCGCTCTGCTGTCTCAGCTGCTGGATCAGTTTGAGGGACAGTGAGCGCCCGGTGCCTTCATACCTGCACAGGTGACAAGTTATCAACATAAAGAAAATAATTACTGCCTGAAAACAGGAAACTCTGCTGGTTTTCTTAATCCTGTATCACCTGAACTGAATATGATTTTACTGAGTTTCAAGTCGATGTAACTTCAGGTTATTGTGACATTTTTAACCGATTTCTCACCTTTTTTATATAGAAAACATCAAGACAAGTGACACCAAACTAATCTAATACGCATTCTATCACTCAGACGTCCCTCGTGTGTGAGCTCCCGCTACATAAACCCTGTGTGTGAGATCGTGCAAACCACTGCAGCCTTGCCACTGACCCGTTGATGGTGGAGGCCATGAAGACCAGGTAGGGGCCGAGCAGCTTCTTCACCAGAGGGAGGGGGATGGCCGCAGCCTCGTCGATCACCAGCAGCTCGGCCTGGCCCAGCTTCACCGCGTCCCCGGGGTGGATGTACTGGTGTCCCGTGAAGAGAAAAGAAACGTTACGGTTCGATCACTGCATCAAGCAGTGCAACAGGACCTGCTGACAAGCAGAATGCAGGGCTGCACACACATTGATCCGTTTAGAAAAATACATTAAGAGAGCTTAAAGAGACTGATACGGACTGTAAATGTTGTACAACGTGCCCCCAAGTTATTGTCACAACCACAGTGATTACACACGAACAAAGACAGGCTGAGGTCTCATCCCCCAGGCTGAGGCTAATGAATGAAAGCACCTGATGAGGAATCACTTCCAAACCCTCAGGGTGTTGATTTTGCAAAGGCAGCATCTTCTCAAAGGCTTATTCTGGAAACGGCTGCCGTGCATTTACCTGAATCGTCTGGCGATGCTCTTTGAAGATGTTCACACGCACCACGGCCTTGTTGAACTCTGGATTCAGAGACTGGATGATCTCATAGTCCAGATGCTCCTGCGAATGTCACAGTAAGCTCATGAAGGTGACTGTGATCACTGTGAACCAACCCTCACACCCAGAAAAACCTGAACGCGGGCTACCTGATACTGAAGAGCGTCGAAGCCTTTGAAGATGAACTCAAACATGGTGTGCAGGTTGTCCGGAGTCGGTGAGGTCACAAAGATGTTGGAGTAGCTGTAGAGGGAGTCGGAGGATCGTCAGTTAAAACCACAACGGGATAAAGTTTGAGGTTTGTTTGACTTTATAAGACGAATCTGTACCCAAAAGCCACGGCTCCGGCTACTGCCAGCCCCAGAGCGGCAGACTTCCCTCGGCCTCGAGCGGCGGTCAGAGCCACCGTGCTCCTCAGCGTCTTCTCCGAGATCGCCTCGATGAACTTCAGCACCCCTTTGGCCTGTGGAACCACACACACACCATCAGTTAGAAGACTCCTGTGGTGTGGAGTGCTCTCCGGGACCCTGCTGCTTCTCTCGGACGTCCTGACCTGGTCCATGGTCCTGCAGCAGTCCACCAACACACCCACAGGCTGCGTGTCCTGCAGCGACTCCTTCAGGTCCTTCAGCTCCTGCTCCCGTGGAGACAAACCGTCCTCCTGATGGGAGTAAGACCACTGGTCAGAGATCAGCTAGCCAGGAAGCTCCTTCTACATTTTCCACCTGCTTGGCCCCTTTCCTTCAATTACTCCAATAATATTACAAGTAACAGTATCAGACCAAGTGTTTCAATCAACTACAAGGGATCTGACTTAATTGGAGCAAAAGATGAGCGAGATGTTCAGTTGCATGTCAATTCAATTTCAATGTCAAAAAGTTAAATAATACATATGCAACATGCACACACACAGACACAGATGTCTCAGAGGTCTCTCAGTCACCTGTGTTTTCGGAGGGACGGGCTTGATGCTTGCCATGTGGCTGGAGATGGGCAGGATGTTGAGCTGGTCGTCAATGACGACGCAGTTTTTGCAGGATGCGAGAGATAAAATGAACCTGGACACAGTGAAAAAACACAAATAATCCCATTCAATTTCTTTGAGGATTAAAATCTGAGCAAATTCTGAAATGACGGAGCAGAACGTGCCTCTCGTTGAACCTTCCCACCACATCCTGATGAGCCTCCGTGCGGTAGCGAGAGTGAACGTCCTGCGGGAAAACAAGAGGTTAAGACGTCACAAATGGACTCACAAACTGGTACGGTCCAGCAGGGCCGCAGGTCACGTACTCACCATGGTCATAGTGTAGAGCTGCTTCAGAGAGTTCACTGTCCTCAGCAGTAACACAACTATCCCTCCTCCTTCCACCGTCTCTATGGTTCTGGCTAAAAGGTTGGGAGTGAGAGCCTCGAAATCCTGAGAGGAGGAGAAATAAACATCGGTGACGTCGACTTAACATGCAAAAAATATTATTTTACCTCCATCTGTTTGTCCATTTATGTCTCTCCGTCTACAGTCTATACACAGGTGTTCACAGCTTTCTTCAACTTGCTCTGGCGCTGCTCACCTGCAGGACGCACATCCCGAAGGTGTTTCCCAGGATCTTGTGCGTCTCGTTGTAGTAGCAGTAGCGGATGTTGGTGGCAGCGATGAAGAGCTCAAACGGGTCGTCCTGGTTCAGGTTCAGGGTCCCGGTTTTAATCTTCTTCTGCAGCTGCTTCATGCGTTTCTTCCGATTGCTGTTTCAGACGCGTTAAATTATATCCTCATCTTCTTCTTAGCTCAACACAGTGGGAGACAGAGAAAATATTATAGAGTTTGCTCACCTGCTGAATCCAAGCTCCTTCTTGTAGCACCATAGCACAGAGGGTCGTGCCCTGACGGCAGCTTTGGACAACATGTGGTGCAGGATGACGACCTGGATGGCAGCAGGCAGTGAGAAACAGGGACAGAGCATTTGTTCTAAATTAAAACTGGTTTCTACAAGTGCTCAGAAGACACGAAACATGCAATGTTTGGATCGACTCGAAAAGTGCTATGAAGATGTTATGAAGGTGAGTAAAAGGGCGTGTGCCCTGTGATGGACAAGGGACCAACTATGGCGGTCTCCCCTCCTTCACTGTAGGTGAGCTGAGGCAGTGGTAAGGTACAAAGCAGGAAAGATAATGGATGGATAGACAGATGGATTCCTATTTTAACAAAACTATACTTGCTCAAAAAATACCCTAATTTTTACAATTCAGATATGAAACGTAACTACAGGTGAAAGATTTAAGTCTAAGGGGAAAATATGAACAAAAATGGTTTTAATCGGCCATTTCAAAATTTGTCTATATATAGTCAGGCCGAAAATTATGCCTCTGTGTGCATGTAGTCCACCTCTTTCATATACTTTATTAACTAAACTCCCCATCTCATTATTTACATTCAGATCTGTTCGCTGCATTGATTTGTAAACCAGTGGCATACATTATTCTGGAGTAAGGTTTAGGTGTTATGAGGGAAACATTGATGTCATAGATTACCTGATCTCTGCCTCGGTCTCCCACCACCACGAACATGGTCCTGTGCTGCAGAGCGACTCCATTCTCGATCTGCACTCGGATGCGGTTATCTACCTTCTTGCGGACTGTTGCCATCCTTTCGCTGCCTCTAGGAGAGATCAGGAATTAATCCCACACCTTCAGGTGCGAAAATGTGCCGCACAAACATACTAGTTAAACCCCTAAAGTGCTGTCAACTCAAGACAGGATGAAGGACTGAAGTCCGGGGAGCAGCCAAAACAAATGCGACGTTAGGGCTGCAGAGGCGAATTCCGCCGCGAATCGGGGAGAAACAACCGCAAAAATACAGCATCACTTCACACAGTTTACCACCTGACTTACCCTCAGATTTAGACTGTGCGATACGTGTTTGATCCTCAATAAACTGCAGCAGACCGGGTGCCGAGTTCACATGCCGCTGTTGGTCCTCTCACGTGGAGACGCCCTGTGATGGCGTCATGAGCGCGCGACGCTGAGAGAGCAGCACCAGGAAGTGGTTTGACTCCTCCATATGGTCAGATTTTAGTCTGTGGAGGTGTTTTCAGCAGAATATACCAGCAGCTCGCTTCTGGTTAAGTTATTTAGAGTTCGATTCTGGACTTTATGGATAGTCCTAGATTTTATATTCCAACTAACAGCAATTTAAATACTTCTACATGCAGTCTTTTGATTATATATGAAACATACTCAATATTTACATATTAGTATATTCCTATATTAATGCAAACTAAAAATACTCAATATTTATATCTGATCATATACATATCAGTTTGTTTACATGGTTGCAAATTATTTAAACTACTGGGCACAAGGCAGGTAAAATGATGGATAGATGAGGCTTTAATAAATCAGCAGCCATTCATGAAGGCTTTTCTCAGATCTAATTTGTGAATACATGAAATTAGCTTAATTTGACTGAAGTCAATGAAACAGGTCCCATTGTCCCCTATTGTGCCTTTAATACAAGATGTATAGACAAAACTATTGCATTTAAACATTCATTCTGTCAAATAGAAAGCAGGCCTCATCAAGAAGACGCCGTTTTTAGTTTGGAACTGCATAGAAAAACTATTGTCTTCATTACAGCTCATTTGGCCAAATATATTATATTATCTTCTCAATATTTATGAGTGTGTACTGTTTCTCATTTTCACTTCCAACAATTTTCCAAAGGGAACCTCTGAGAAGTTCAATCTACACAGTTTCTCTATGTCTATCTGACTGGCTTGGCCAGGCAAAAACTGAGGCTGAAGCGTGGATATGCAACACAACTTTATTGAAACTCTTGAAGCAACATCAATTTATAAACAAGGAAACGGGAGCTCATTGAACATAAAATCCTTTTTAGAACCAAAATGACAGAAAAGAACTGTGGGGGAATAAACTCCCAAGGATTGGACCAGCAGTGGCAGGTGCATTTTTTATACAAAAAATAACTTATGAAATCTTTCAAGTTTACAGGAATATTGTAACACAAGGCTCGTGTGAATCAGTGATTGGATTCACAGCCAGGCTTGTGTGTTAGACTTAAAATGATTTATATTTCCGAATATCAAAGCAGGCATTACTTTGATTCAAGAGACAGGAAAAAATACCACTGATGAAGAACAAACAGAAGAACATGAGTGAGCTGGGGCAAATGCATTCTTGAATTTTGAATTTTTCAGTGTGGTGCAAGTTAGTCACAGTCATTATGAAAGGCCTTTTCAGGATCGTATTGCCTGAGAGCTGCCTCTTGAAACTCCTCTGGGTCCCTGACCAGCTCCGCGCTTGTAGTTCTGTTGGTAACCATCCTTTAGCAGCAGAGGGGGGAGAAAGAAGCCATGTTTGAAACCAGACACAGGCATGGTATAAAGACACCAGTGTGAAGGTCTGAACTATTCTCTTACCCTCTGATAGGTCCCATTTGAGTAATCCCGAGGTGTGTTGAACTGAGTGGGTCCATAGCCCGAGTTAGGAGTGTTGGCAAAGGGAGGACGATAACCGTCATAGCCACCTAAGGAAATTCATTAAAAATGAAGTATTTAAGGATTATAAACATCTGTATGGATTCCGTAACATTTACATAGCACTCATTACAGTCCCTGAAACAAGCGAGTCCAGCAGTTCTCCTACTGTGGGTGCTCATACCTCTGAATCCATTGGACGAGCCTCTGTATCCGTTGATCATGCCCCTGGCGTTGCGAGGACCACCTCGAGACATGCCTCGGCTGTTGTAGAAGGACTGGGGCTGCCTGCCGAAGCCCGGGCCCTGCTGGGAAGGCTGCTGGTGGCCTCCTGACTGTTCTTGGGAATGGAAGGCACCGACTACTGAAAACCACAAGAGCAGGGACGCGTCAAAATGTGTCAGGCACACATGTTGAATTTAATTCAAAACCTTTCCATATTTCACCCCATTTCCATGATTCAATTAAAGTTGGTTACAATCAGGCCAGGACAGCGACCGCAGGACACAGTTAGGAGAGCATTACTTTGATGCACTGTACGACAGGCTGCATGGAGAAAGTTGCAGCATAGAATCTGAGATGGACTTCCTTTGTTCATCTCTTTGTTCAGAGAGCCATATTATCGCACTTGCTAAACAGTGCTTCACACGAACACAACTACATTGTGGTTTTTAATATACTGGTACTTTCTGTGATAATGACTTGTATAAGCTGGTAATACGCCGCCCCCCCCCCACTCCAAATCATCAATTCAGTCAACAACACATCAATGTACCAGTTCTTGCTGTGCTGAAGGAGGAGCAACATCACCTGGCCTACGATGCAGATGTGCTGATTGGCAGCCTCCAGTCTGCATTGACACTTGTTGCCAATGTAAAGGTCAGGGTGCAGACTTCAGCCCTTCACTTCAGTCTTTCTCTTGAGCCACGTCGACATGCCGTTCGAAAGCCACACAATATTGAAAACTCACGCTCCTGGCACTTGCACTGAGATATAAGTGTCCTGCTGGAAGCTGCCTAGTCAGCTCTTTCACCCACGAGCTGCTTACTTGTGCATCATGTGACACAAGTGAATGAAGCCCATGCAGCCTCTTTTATAGCTGATGTCTTCAGGTCCAAATCATTTCCAAGACCTTTTTTTTCCTGCTTCCATAACCATTCCAGGATTTATCATAACAGCAGTAATAACAATGTGCCCACCGGACTGCAGTTGATCCGACTGCATCTCCGTCTGCTCCACAGGATGCTGCGACTGGCTGCTGAAGGCTTGGTTGTAGCTGTTCTGGTATTGGCTGGCCTGGGTCAGAGCCTCTGTCTCACTGGCTGGCGGGACCGGGGCATTGAGGTTGAACACCTGAGGGGCAAACAAGGGCCACATTGTGGTGAAGCCAAAACCAGAGGAAAGGTCACAGGCTCATTAGGAGTAAAGTCTATTACTCACTATTTCCTGGATAAACTTGCTTCACTGCAAACGCATATAACTGCAATATGACGAGAGGGCACTTCAGGATCCCACAGGCAATTTCTAGTAGGTTATTCATGTAATTCTATTTGGACTCTGCTGGTAGCCATGTGCAAAGTTCTGCAAAGACCTTTTCTTTTAATCCGTCTTTGGTATCTGCCTCAAATAACGCCTGAATCAAACCTGCATCACGTTTGAAGTGAGAGTGTAAGGAAGATGAGGATGAAGCTCCCTCCCGGAGGCCTTACTGTCTGCATTGACTGGAATGGTGCTGCGTTGACGTTGATGCCAGTGCTGTGAGGAGCTTTGGAAACGGGCTGGAAGACTTGCGTCTGGGAGGCGGGTGGGAGCGCTGTGGAAGGTGGAGGCTGCTCTGACGACAAGGACATGGACGACTGTGGAAGAGAGGAAAAGTGTGTGAGCTACGCTCAGTTATATCTCCTGTGTGTGTGTGTGTGTAACTATATCACACAAGGCCGTTTATATTTAGCTGCAGGTTTCACAATTCAAATTTTCTTGGCAAGTGTTGTTAATCTTGGTGTTTGCCTGGGCTAGATTTAGTGAACTATAATTACACACTTGCATGGCAGGGGCTGGACACTCGGACAGGCTGATGCCTTCAAGTTTAGACTCCAAAGTCTCACAACTCTGACTCTGACCTTATAAAGGACTACAACTGGGATGCATTTACATGGTATCCCACTCAGGGAAATACACTTTTCCAAGTAAAAAGAGTCTTTGAATAAGAATCCAGAAAGACAAATCAAACTAGTAAAACCATATAGAGGCACAAGGAAGTGCCAGAGCAGCGGGGTTTACCTGGATGGGGTCGAGAGAATCTTTGGGGGGTCGTGGGTCTGGCGTGTGTGAGGTCTGATACATGGGGGGAGGAGTTGGGGAAACGATAGGAACCTGAAGAGAACGCAACCAGAAAGGGACACATACCATTATCACACTATAATTACCATTACTAAAGTATTACTACAATTACTATACTGTGACTGTACTCACTTGCGTAGGCTCAGGTTGTACAGGAACAGTGTTGGGCTGCGCTAGCCGAGACTCGGGGTGAACTGAGAGGATGGGAGAATTGAATTCTTAGTAATTCTTAGCAACATTTTTACTCACAAGGCACCAGTGATCCATGTCAACACCTACCTGGAGGACAACCCATCTGTGGTAGCTCCATGCTCTGAGCTGGCTTCATAGGCTGTGCTGAGACGATGGCGGGGTCGATGGGCTGTCCGTCAAACTCCAGCATCGAGTCCTGAGTGCGGACACATGATAAGTGGACTCATTCTTTTAACCCATTAAGAGACCCTCTACAGCCTAACCTGGGACGAATTTCAGTTCAGAAAATCACTTATCACCTTCTGTAGTACATGCAAACATCAAACAAAAAGCTTTTAATGGCCTCCAATCTTGGCGTGGTCGTGACACTCATTGTTCCAAAGTGCTACTGAGTTTTCCAGTCAAGACGTCTGAATCCCCCTCGACCATGTCTTTCACCCACAGAGCCTTGGTCAGTGGATCGGCATTTGCATCCTAGTCTGGATTTCACTATTATTTTCATCTGGTTCATAATTCTGTGAAAAACTGCTCTACGCTGCACAAAAATCGCTTCCTTAGAATATTGTGCTTAAAGATTTTAAAAGACTACGGAAATACATTTCCCAGAATAGACAGGTATTCCTGCCATCCTGCCATGTCTTAAACACGCCCCAGTCACCAGGAATCACTCCCAGCATCAAGGTGTAAACACATGGTCTCTACCCAAAACCATTCATCCACGTTGGTAGAGGCCCCCTACACATGCCACCTGGCTACTGTAAATTGTGACTGCTGCGTGGCCAGGTTTGGGTTCAGCTTCTTGACCAACTATACTTTCACATGCAGCCCCCTACCATTCACTAAAGTCAATCATTTCCACTAGACAGTTCCAGCAGAATTATTCCTCAGGGTGGGCACATAAACACATAGATGATGGAGGACATGGAGGTGATTCAGTGAGTGATTCAAAGGGGGCACAGTCTGGGCCACAGCCATACGTGCAGACGCCAGCTCCTCCAGGCCAAGGCTCCTCACCTGCATGAAGTTGTACGTTCCCTGCATCTGCGCCATCAAGTCCTGCACCACCTGCTTTCGGGCCATGGGGTCAGTGGGTGGCACCGGAGGCGCCATGCTCATGGGGTGGCTCTCCAAGGCAACCGGGGAGGGGGCCGGCGGCACGGGCTGCGGCTGCTGCTGCTGCTGCTGCAGGGCACTGACTGCCTGCGGGTGGAGAGCAGGAGCAGAAAAATGTGAGAGGAAGAACCAATGAAAACTGGTTTAGAGCTTCAGCAGCACTTCCTGGTTTATATTAGAATCAGCAAGTCCTCTGCTCTGGTTGAGTTCCATCAACCAGTTCAATATTAATACACAAGCAAAACACATCATGAGGGCTTGTTCCAAGAAGCGGGTCGAAAACACCTCTTGGGTTCAGACCTGTACTGTATTATTCCCTCTGAATTCCTAGGCTTTTCTAAACCTAAACAGAGGTTATCACTGGAGGAGATGACTTAGGTCTGAAATAAACATTTCTTCTCATTTGGCCAGACATGCAGCATTAGTAAAATGGAGGGATGGCGTCCCAAACTCAATAGATGGGCGACATCACATCCTGTCTGAGCCTGGAGAAAATCCAATATTTAATCTATAACTTCAACATTTCAACAGTCTCATCACAATAGGGTCTCATTCGCTCCCGGTCACCGCCTCTCAGTACATGCCCCTGTTACTTCTCCCCTTCCTTTACATTGCATCACATATTTTCTTTTTACTAGCCTTGACACTCGCTTAGAAAGAATTTCCTGATTCTCAAACCAATCCCAGCTACTCTCTCCTCGACTTCCTGTATGAACAATGATTAATGTGTTTTAAGGAGCCCAGAGTGTTTCTAATCTATGTAAGTATGTAGAACACTCAGTGCAGTAAGTGCTCGAGGCTTGAGAGAGATGAAGACTTTTGTGTACACACTGTACACTGTGTACAAAAACCCCCTACAAGACAAGCGGAAGAAAAATAACAGCTGCCAATTAAAACACGTAAATGAAAGCATTCTTGGGCAACAACAGACTGTTCCAAAGACCTGAACATCCTTTGTACTAAAGCCAAGACCTGTCAGAGGTGTCACGAGGGATCAGAGAGTCACTGGGCGGTGCTGGGGACCTGTCTGACAGCCATGGCTATGAAGGAATCACCTACGCTTAGAGCCCAGGACAGTTCAGCACTCTCTGAAGGAACTCAAAATGCTAGACCCTGACAAAGTGCACCGCTAAACACTTCATGTTGATGAATGGGCGATTCAAATGTGAACCAGGCACATGCCAAAGATGTCAGCATTTACCATTGCGGAGGCCTCTCTCCGGGTTGCTCTCCTTAGCAACATGAAAACTCCAAGTCATCCCTCAAACATGACTTTACAAGCCTCAATAGCTCAAAAGTCTGCAATGCTGCCTTCTCCAGCCGAATCATCCACTGCTTTGTCCTCGTCTCCTGACTCTTATATAATTTTACATGCCCAATGTCCCGAAGGCATCTGTTTTTCTTTGTAAAGCTACTTTGAAAAGCACGATAGTACAAGTTCCCCATTACTATATAACTATATTACTATATAAGTGTCAGCTGCATTCTGTATGTGCTCCATATGGTGGATTTTCTCAATCTGAGTGATCCAATATCCAAATGTCTGACAAACAATTATCTAGTCTGTGTGAAACGAAGGCAAGAAAAGGAAGAAAAAAATCTTTCAAAGACAAGTCACGATAATTTGATATGATGCACTCACAGACAAATCTGAACATCACATTACAAGCTGGAGGAAAGATGGAGGAGACCGCAGATGCCATGTGACAGCAGTGGCGGCCCCTGGCTGTATGCAGCCACGCTCTTAGAGCGACTGAATGGAGCTTATATGTTCTGAAGGGCGGCGCGTACCTCTGTTTCCGTGGTCCACTCATCCCCCTGCTCCTTCTCGCTGCCACTGTAAGCGCCGTCTGGAATGAACTGTCTGTTTACAAACTGGAGAGAGGAGAGACGTTAGCATGGCGCTGAAACAGAGGAAAGAAGTGGCGTCGGACGCTGCCGTGGAGGCCAAGCGAGCATCACCTCTGTCGTTTCAACCGCGATTGGCTCTGTGAACTCCTCGATTATTTCCGTTTCTGTAGGGAGGAAGACAGGCGTTCAGGGCGCTGATTTCTTTATTGCTTGATTGCATTAGAATCTTAAAAATAGAAGAGTTTGGAGTTTGGACGTGAGCTGAGAGAGAGCGGTCAGGACCTGGATCGGCGGTCTGCTCTTCTGCTTCTGACGATTCAGCTGCTGCTACCGCTGCCACTGCTGCCGCTGCTGCTGAGGCCGGCTCCTCTTCCTCCTCCTCCTCACACACGCCGTTCTGGTGAGATGGAACCCGGTCAAAGTACCCGCTCAGCAAAACCTGGTCCAGAATCTCCTTCAGTGCCTTGTCTGGAAGACAAATCAAATAAAGGGCAATTAGGAGGGAAAAGCCAAGCCTCGACAAGCAGACTTTCAATCATCGTACGTGCCACAGCTGGGGAGGCCACAGGCGCTGAGGAAACCGAGGTCAATACAGACGTTTTATTGAGAAAAACACGGCTTCAAGTGGAAATCTGTCCTGTTTTATAACCAAATAATCTGGACCAAAGTTCACTGATCACATTTGGAGCGCAGGGGTATGCAAATTTCCATTTGGACGGCGCAACACGCATGAATGGAAAAACTTGACGATGAAAAGCTCTAAATGTGCCCCCTGGTCAGAGTAAAGAAGCCAGTTTACAAAACAGTCCATGATTCAGGGTCCTACAGGCAACGCCTCCAGCCACCCAAAATATCTGGAGACCACTTCGAAAACCATAGGCCCGGGGCTAAACCGAACCAAACTGCTGCGTAACTACATTAAAAATAAATCACTGGGAAACAGTCGTGTAATCTTGTAAATCGCTAGAAAACACTAGAAGAGCCGTCGGGGCCTGCCCAGGCACGTCTGACCTTTGGCTCCGGGCCAATGTTATTTCCTGGGCCGCCTCACGCTGCGGGTCAAGAAGCCCGCTGCTGCCGGAGTAGCGCTGGGAGCGCTGGCTGGCGTCGCTGCAGTGAACTGGGTCACCACCAGCGCTCTAATGTGGCCCCGGAGGTCTGACCGGTGGGAGCACAGGCGACGGGGCCACTGGCACCCTGCCCTGCTGCTGAGTCAGGATCAGCCCACAGCGCTCAGCGCTCCCAGGCAGAATGCAGCAGTGCCAGTCCTGGGCCCAGAGTGCTGAGAACGCACTACGCCAATACATCCCCGAGCCCTGATTGTTCACATCAGAGTGCTCCACATTAACGGAACACAATGCACATGCTATATTAACATATTAAGCTTTGCAACGGCCTGCGGCAGCTTCTGCAAGCCAGGGTTTGTTTGGAGTTTTCCAGATTCCTCAAAAATAGCGGCCCAATTACTTACGAGTTGCTTTGAGAGCAGTAAAAAAAGCTCACTCATAACTGCTGTGTCACCAGCCATGTGATAAAATGTCCTGCCAGCAATACTCACCAGCAGCTGCTCTGTCAATAAATGCAGTCTGTAAAAAGACTCATTTTGTTGTAAATGACTGAGGGGCTGCAGCTACTAATTGTTGTTTATTTGTTAGAGTTGTTTATTTTCTCTACAAACCGACTGTTGGTCTATAAAACGTCAGGATAAAGTCACACGTGGCCCAAAAAAGTTATGACGCAACTTGAATGATTCTTTCCAGTTTCTTCCACCTGTTTTGACTGCAAAAAGTCCTTAAGATAATGAGTTTAAGAAACTAAGATATGCGTACTGTCATCTTACTGCCTTCCCTTACTGTACTGCCTGTGTACCGATCACCACAGCAAATTCCTATATAACCAAGTAACTGTAAGCAGAATTGCTGCAGCCGTAAAGCTGCCTGAAAATAATTAGTGGGAGCAATTATTAGCGACAGGATTGAGCTGTGCTCCTCGCAGCCTTTTACAGGCTCGGAGTTAAAGCGGACTTACATGTCGTTCCAACCACAGGCTTGTCTTTCCCCTCCAGCAAGTCCCAGAGGTGCACAGATGCTTCTTCATATTGGTCAGCCAACCTGCACAAAGGGAGGAATGTGAATGTCTGAAATGGAAAGAAGTGCAACTTGGATTTTGCACCGATTGTTTTGGGGGGGTTTTTTGCACTGACCTGATGGTTTGGTTACGATCTGGCCCCACTAACTTGTAGAACTCATCGAAGGCGGCGAGGTCAGCGTCTGTGAGCAGCAGCGAGCCGGCCACCCCCTGCTTCAGGTCCTGCCGCACGGCGTCGTCTCCCAGCCGGTCCAGCAGGAACTGCAGCTCCAGGATGGTCTTCAGCCTCCTCTGCTCGGCCTCCTCCCGCTGCAGCTGCTCCCGCCGCGCTGACTTCTTCACCACCTTCTGAAGCTGAATGCACGAGGCGCACGAGAGCAAAGTTACTGCAAGCTGTGGGTGGACACCACTCTGAGGCAACACCTTCAAAAACACGGAGTCATCCTTACGTCTTGTCCCATTGTGACGAACGTCTTGTGCAACTCTCGGGCGAATTCCAAGTTATTGACAATTTCTTGATATTTGGCTAGAGCCTCCTAAAACGGTGGATAGGACAGACTTTCAGATTCATTCGTTGCGCAGATGAAAAAGTGATTACAGGATTCTTTTTTTGTGGTCAGCTGCAAACTAACGTGTACTCACCAGCTGGTCCTGATTGAGACGTTCCCCACTATTCTTCCTGACTTGGTAATCATCCAGTTTGCTCTGCAACACATCAAAGACACTCCTTGAAATACATTTTAAACTTCACCAGAATTTAGAGCACCTTCATGGATTGAGGAGACGTCCATTGTGCTGCTGACAGGACTCACCTTCTTCTTCTCCATATTGCGGGCCTTCTTGTCGATGACATTCAGCACTTGCTTCAAAACTTCAGATTGTCCACAGAGTGCAGAACTGCCCAGTGACCCTGGAGCGGATCCCACCTCTGGGCTGGCAGACAGCACAGTCCCATTCGCATTCATCACTGAGGGCATCTGGAAGGCAGAAAGTTAAAAGTTAACTTCTGATGGCAATAAAAAAAAAAAGATAAAACAATAGTAATAAACAGACCGACAGATTCCACTCGACTTCAAACACACATAACTGCTCATCTGTATTTTTATCTCACAGTGATAACTGCTGCTACTTTAAGCATGCATTTCTGTACCTCAGAGTGTAGTACTATGTTCATAGAACTGCTTTTACCTTTGCACACACTTCATGCAGTTTTTTCCACTTTTGCATTAATAATCTGCTATCCTCACCAATATTTTTTGCTACCACTCTGCTTGATGAATGATTTTTTTTCCATCTTACCATGCTGTACACTGCAACTTGAATTTCCCTGGGGGGGGATCTCCCTCAGGGATCAATAAAGTTTCTGTCCATCTCTCATTATCCAGGTACTCTCCTCTCCCCAGCCACTACCACCAGCTCCTCTGTGAGGATCCCAACATCCTTGCCCTATGTCTAATGCCGAGCCCTGCTAACCAGCGGACAAAAATAATCTGAGATGCTTGTACTCGGAATCTTGTTCATTAGTCTTGTCATTATCCAATGATCAAAACCAGATAAGGGTTTTTCATCCATATTTGCGAACCATTATTATATACATATATCAGTTCTCTAACAAAGTAGTGGTTTATAAACAAGGAAGTGAAAGTAAAACTGAGTATTTCTACTTAAGAGGCTGCAGCCATGTCCATTTCATTGAGATGCAATTACTACTTTGCATTTTCTGCTGCTGGACTACTGCTACAACTCAGCTGTGTCGGCTCTAAGAGATATGACCAAGTGATAATATGACAAAGAGCCCAGAGTGACTTGGATGCGCATCGTAACAATAAAATCTGACACAAGGGATACATGGAATAAAGTGAGAAGCTTATATGGTTAGAGACAGAAACTTTATTGATCCCTTGGGGAGGTTATCACGAAGAAAAGCAAGTTCTTTTATACAGCATCATAAATTTTAGGGAAAATGACAGCAGGGAACAAAAAGTGTCCATGAGGGATGGCAGATTGTGAGTACAAAACTGCAGAAATGCGGCTGCTCTGTGTGCGACCATAATGAGAAAGGGAGCAACTTTTAACCGCTACTATATAACTAAAACACCCAATAAATTATTCACTTAAAGATTAGTATTGTTTGGTCGTGCGTTATCAATTGGATCTATGAGATGCACATAAGATAAGGTTACAGAATAAACATCAAATGAGGCCCCTAAAACTACATTATCTGGAAATCAGTGTCTACACCCTAAACCATTTTATCATGCAGTCACTAACTTCAGACCAACTGTGTGTAAACTGGAAGACCGTACTCTCATCCCGTTAATTTCTCTATTATTAGGGGCAAACAGAGCTGTATTCTCGCCAGCCAGCTCCTTGGTCCCGGTAAAGCCTGGCAGGGTGGTCATCTGGCCAGTGTTGTCTCGGTCTTTGATAAAATGGCTCTGGAGCTTGTGTCTGTGGCCGCAGCGCTGCTAGCACCCACTCTCACTTAGCATCTGTTAGCTCGGCCACAGCGAAGCGTGCTAACCGGAAGGCTCCCGGCTAGCCTGTTAGCTCCACTCCTTCCTTATTTACACTCACCTTTGATGTTATTTATCCACAGGGGGAAGCTTGGTAGCGAAGTGTACGAAACGGCCGAGTTGTTGTTACTGTTGTGTTGCTTTATTTCGTGTCTCTCTCTGGTGTGGGATCCGCCCCGCCGGCCTCACCGACAACTGAGACGGTTCGAAAGACGGAGAAACTCTTTATAAAGGCGATGGTCACGTCTTAGCTGCCCCGAGATTTGCCGGATTGTTAAAGGTAAGAGAATACATCGTAATAAAACAAATATTTTGTACAAGTTTTATCAATGTATGCATGAGATTTAAAAATCCAACTAGACAATATTTCTTACAACATGCATATTAATAGACAGGATAAAGTTGGTGTTTGTGATCAGGCAATATAGTTTGCAGCCTCTTGGCAGAAAATCTGCACAATCATTAGCTTTGATTAGGCTATCCTATGTCTACTTCTTGACCGTGTAAAGTTATATTCACGTAGTACTTATTTAAACTTGTCAACTAGTAGTTATATATACTTTAGTATATGAAGTGTTATGTAGGTATATGTATTGTCCTCCAGCAGCTGCTCTATCTCACTGTAGACGGTGGCGTGCTGGCTCCATGCTGTCTATGGTTGGCTCACAGCTGTCCTTCTGCATGACAATGTATGACTGCCTGAGCTTTGAATCATCAGTTTCACTTGGTTTTCCAACATGAAAAAGACATGCTATCTCATTTAAGGTTAATTGTAAATACTAAACTTATGTAAACTTTTAGTAACGATAAACCGACAACATTGACATGGTAGTAATAAAAGAATGCAATAGCACCAGATGTTGGATTTATGGTGTTACTGCGTGTAGGAAAAAAGTGTAGGTGTGAATTTAAATGCAAAACGATAGTTTTTCAAGGTGCTGAGTGAAATCTATTAGCATATATCTGCATCCTCAGATGCAGATATGCAGACTTCAGTTTTGCCTTTGCATCAAACTTCTGTGCAAATGGTATAAGATAAGATATCATGATATAAGCTAAAATAAGTTTTAACTTTATACCGCAAATGGGGAGTGTTGGGTTCAGTATTTTGCCCAATAATACTGTATATTGAAATGTAGGTTGTAAACTTCTGGGACTGCATAACTAGCCTTCCAATAAATCAATATTCACGCTGCTCCCTATGACGCAGTGGGCAACTGAAAAATTATGAAAGAAATAGAAAACCTCAAACCTACATGGCATGCTCCAGTAAAACTAGAGCCTTGTTTTGGTTACTTACAACAGTAGGTGGCAGTAGAGTCCAGCAGTCTGATCAACTGCAGAAAAAAAACCCTGCTGCTACAGATTATTTTAGCCTTTCCAAATATGCAAACCTATCATTGAAGTTCAGTAATTTAACTTATTGACTAATTAATTAATGTGGCTTAGTTATGAGCACACATCCATTCAAACGATGAATAAACTGACAAAGTTCCCAAGCATCAACAGCTGAATAAACACCTGATATAACCTTTCCTTAGGGACAGTTAATATAGTTTCATGAAGTTACTTCAGCAATGAGCACACACTTTGCTTCATTATCTGGGGGGAAGCCCACTGAGCAGAGGAATGTGAGACCAGCATTCTTTTGTTTTGACAAATGCAGGAAGCAGTTAACATGGCTGTGCAGCGTTTTGATTGCACTGTTCCACTAAAAGTGTTTTCCTTTAGGGATAATACTGATAATGGGAGGATCCCAAGGGTAACTGAAGCTCCTCTTGAACGAGTGACTCACTTCCGTTGCCTGTTGTATTTCAATCAAACAGCAACACTGAACAGATTCTACCAGCAATTCCAGGGTGGTTCCTCATCTGACCTCTGACCTACACACCTTGACACTGCTAAAGTTACAGTGAATTAAACGGCTCTCTGTTTTAATCCTGAGTTAACTATGGGAAATATGTCTGTTTTTATAATGTGACAGTTTTGGGTGGCAGTCTCAAATTATCTCCTCACCTCAGGGAAGGTTAGACTGGAAATGTTCAGCTTTGCTATTGTTGTTCCAGAGATGAGGCTTCAAAAGAGTCAACAAATCCCCCTTTTTCAGGACATAGATCGGCAGGCATGAGTCCAAAAAGCCCACAATGTAAAATTACTCATTTGTTAGAACACCAATTAGGAGACCTCTTAAGAGTTTAACAAGCCATTCTGCAAAACAGTGGGACATTGTATAGCTTGCAACGGTCTACTTTTGTCAAACTTGCACTGAATTAACATTGTTTGCTGAGTGATGAGAGAAAGGACCACTTGTGGTTTGTATAATGTTACTGATTGCTTTGTGCTGACGCTTATTTTCCAGCTGCCCTCGGATTCCACACTGCTTTCAACTCCATAATGCTCTCAGTACCAAACAGGCAAAACAGGAAGCTGGACATGAGTGAAACCACTTCCCAAAAGGTTGTCTACATTCTTAACTGTTTGCTTCCCATAATCCACCTGAGACTGGGACAAAAAAGGGAGAAAGACTGTATGTGAATCCCAGAACACATCATGAACAATTTCATATTTAAACTGAGAAACAAAGGTTGGATATTTAGGAAGTCCAGAGACACTGATGAGGGTTTTTACTGCCTAATGCCCACAAGCGTGAGTTTTTTATGGCACGCCGTTAGCCTTGTTACTGCTATCGCTCTGAACCATCTGCTGCCGGGCTGTCTATCTTGGAAGCCATGAGAGGGGTGCCATCATGCATGGGAAGGGGGGTGTAGGAAATGAATGCAGTGTGCACCAACCCCCCAGGAAAGCTTCATCTCTGCATGCCAGTTGCACATCCTCTGGGCTTTCTCAGCCAACACCACAGGAAGCAGTGGATGACTTGAGAGTCATATTAAAACCGACTGACTTTCACTCATGTCTCTTTTGTTTTCAAGCTGTACATTTGTGCAACATGGTATTCTGGAGGGTTGTGACTTCATGGCACCAGGGCTATGTTTGTTTCTATCTCAGAGTTTATCACTGGAAAGAGTAAAAAACAAAAAGGCCATAACTATTCCCATCGTTTCACTTCATCGTCTTCTCATCTCAAACCTGTGTGGAAGAGTGGATTGGTAGATAGTACTATCAAATCACAGCAAGAAGGACCTGAGTTAGACTCCCAGGTCGGAACAAAAGCCTAATGCTAACCCCTTTAGAGTTAATGATGTGAATGTGTGTACTCTGTGATGTACTGGTAGCCGACCCAACATGTATTCAGACCTGGCAGACCCTGGCAACACCATTTGGGTAGAAAGTAGGTGAGATAAAGGGCACAGCCTTTTCAGAATAAAGGTTAAGACAAGATAAAATGATGTACTTGCAAATCTACATTAGACGGTAATGGTGGTGTGATCTAATGGCATACTCCAGATTGGTGTGAGGTTGCTTTTTGATTTTCTTTCAGCAAATGAGGGCTTCGATGTTTAGACATTTTCATATAACTAGAAATAAGAGCATAATTGCTGCCTTTACTCTGTGCTGTGAGGACAGTAGTAGATGATCTTGCTCTGAGAATACTTCTCATTGGAAGGACACATAGTTTTATCTCTGTACTTTTGCTGCAGCTGGTCTAACACAGAGCCATGTTCACCTTGCTCCTGGGCATCCTCAGCTTGGTGTCGATCCAGCAAGCCCACAGTGGCCAACAACTGTGTAGCCGAGGGACGCTGCCATCCCAAATTTAGAGTTTGCCTGCAGTTTTCCTGCAACGCATCTGGCCAAGGAGCAGACTGAAGCTGCCGAAGTTGAGGTGCTTTATCTCCCTGTCCATTCCAACTGCTGTCTGTGTCCCTCCCATCTGTGGGTGGCCTCCAGGCCCTGGCAGCAGATAAGAGAGAGGGACCACAGTGGTTCTGGTCTGAAAGGGAAAGTGAAGAGTATCATTTCATATAATTTTATTAATTTGTCATTAAGACATTTAAAAAAAATCAGACTTGTAGACATTGTATCATATCTTCCTAAATAATTCCCTGATGCTTTACAGATCAATTATAAGTGATTAAAAACATCAAATTTTATGGTAGCAAAGCGACAAATGTTCCACTCTTTATCTTATCAGGTAAGTGACTGATAGTCTGTTTGACCTCTAACCTTCTGTAAAAGTGCTGAAAAGCTTCTGGACAAAAATACATTACTAATAACTTATTAAAGCCTTCTAAAAATTACCTTATCAATATTTATTATCATTACATTTTACATTTCTGTTGGCTCGATAGAAACGCTGACTATTATCATTAATGCCCTATTAACATTTACAACTCCAGACTGAAAAGCAGGTCACGGCTGGTGCTTTTTATAATTTGATTCGCCTTTCTTAATGACATTCAGTGACCAGTGGTGAAAGAACGAACTGAATATTTTAATCAAGGAGAAGCAATAATAGCCTATTACCTCTTTCAGGTACAAATAAAGTCCTTCACCTACATTGCTACGTAAGTAAAAATAAGTACATACTCATACTCATCAGGCAGAAATGTATAAATGCCTTAGTCTTAAAAGGTTCATGACTCTAATCTGTACATGAATAATATTTTGGGGTTTACTTACAAGTTACAACCATATCAATCCTATTCCTGCTCCAGTCCTGTGGTGAGTAGGTGGCTTTAAGTAAATCCCAAGACAGTGCTGCATAACTAAAAAAAACTCAGTGACAAAAATTCTGAAACATTCTGTGTATATGATTTAATCATTACGATAAAACCAATAGAGTAATATAACACAAAATATACATTTTCTCCTGGTTTGCAGAAGAGATGGGAAAACTGAGCCTAAGAACTTAAATCAGTCTACTCTGAAGTTGGGACAATGGAAATCACGTCAATTTTCCCAACTTTGTCATGACAGAATTGCCAGATTGTGGCAAAAATTAGGAACGCTTTACTATAGTACTTTTACAGACATATGTTGTTACACACAGGCACACAGACACAGACACAGACACACACACACACACACACACACACACACACACACACACACACACACACACACACACACACACACACACACACACACACACACACACACACACACGCAGGCTCACGCCGTCCTGCTGAGACTGTAATGACCTCCTCAGTCTCAGTCACGACCTCCCTCCCTCCGTCTCTCTGTCTCTTTAAGGCTCATTTCCCTCCATTGTCAGAGTCGTGAGCAGGAAGAGGGACGCGCGCGCCGTGCTATAAAAGGCTCGCGGCGGCATTGTGGTGCGTTGTCTCACGGCTGCACACGCTGCAGTCAGCCACCAACTGAACCAGCACCGGGGAAGGACTGAAGCCGGTTCAGGCCACCGGGAAGCTCCAGTACGGGGGGAGGAGGAGGCGGCACTCAGCCCCGGGGGGGTCCCCAGAGCCGCCGAGAGGACACGGAGGTGACTGCGCCTCAGGAAGCGATGACAGCGTCCTCCATCACCGCATAGCGTGTTTTTTCACGGCTCTGCAGCCATTTCAGGGCGCAGTCTGCCGGTAATTAAGCAAGAGGACGGACGGAGGGAACCCGGTGTGGAGCCAGTGTGGAAGCAGGTGCAGAGCGGGTCTGGACTCTGAAACCTGACCCGGATCAGACCGGACACCAGAACCTAACCATGACAACCACCATAGAGAGGAAGAGCCTGGAAGCCAATGAGTAAGTACCTGGGCATGCATTGCCAATAATATAGCCTCCGATATGTGTGTGTGTTTACATGCTGTATGAGAAGTACATTTCATGGATATTTATAATATGTATTTGGCTTCCATGGATGTTTCCATATTCGTGTACAGCACAGTATGAAATAGACATTTCTAATTACATGCCTGTGCACATATTTACTGCGTTTAATGCCTCTTGTTGTCTTTGCTACTGCAACAATGCTAAATCCCCCCTCTGTGAGACAAATAGAGCGTGAACTGATCTTATCTTATTGTATATATATGAACAAAACATTACAAATTATATATTTGTTTCAAAAGTAGTATTGCTCTTGCATTGAACATGGATGTAAGCTGTGATCAGGACCTGTCATTCGGCTGGCACATAAAGCACATTTCAAGGACTGCTTACTTTCACTTTCATAACATGGTAAAAAATTATTGATAAAGTTGGGTTGAGTAACAATAAAGGAGAAATATATTCATAGATGGATAGACTGTTTAATGAACAGCCAACTTGCTCAGCAGGTCTGCAGATGGCTGACGACATGAGGTCAGGAGCCTCCCGTTGACAGGAAAAGAGGAAAAATACTCAAGTTCACAGTGTTACGTCCATGCTTAGAGGAAGTAGGATAAAGTGTACCTTGCATGTTTCCTTTATTTCCTGTGTGAAGGAGCATGGTAATGAACTATGTGTTGACCATAAATCCTTTTATTCAAATGAAGAATTACATGCAGTCAGGACATTACCATCTCACAGCTGGAGTTACACAGGAATAAACCTCACCCTGGGGGGGTAATTATATTTTGACGGGATGTGTTTGATAAGTAATGTCTCCCTCAGGCGGACAGAATCAAACTGCAGATGATGCAAGTAACTCAAGATGGACTGATAGAGAACCCTTCACTGAGATATGATTGGCCTTTAGCAGTCCCACACTGGAGGAATAGGCAACTGTAAAGCGCATTTTCATCCTTTGAGCGTTGAGTTTGTCTTTTATGCCTCTGTTTTTATTGTTGTGTATTTAGCTTTCATGTTGCTGAGCCTGTGTGTGTGTGTGTGTGTGTGTTGCAGAGAGCCGGTGGACGAGGTGCTGCAGATGCCTCCGTCCCTGCTGACGTGTGGTGGCTGTCAGCAGAACATCGGCGACAGGTTCTTCCTGAAGGCCATCGAGCAGTACTGGCACGAAGACTGCCTGAGCTGCGACCTGTGCGGCTGCCGCCTCGGCGAGGTCGGCCGGCGCCTCTACTACAAGCTGGGAAGAAAACTATGTCGGAGAGACTACCTCAGGTCGGGCCATGTCCAAACATGATGAGTCCATTAAACGGTCACTGGTTTGTTTCACAGCAAGACCCTGATTAATAACAGCCATGGGAGAATGGAAATAATGAGGGGAAATGTCTGACGATGGTCTAGAATCCTGTTATTGCCATCGGATCCGATGACAAGACCAGTAAACGGGGTTAAAGCGCATAAACTGGAAATCCTTTTAAATGTGTTCCAGCTTTGAGTAGTGCTTTCATTTTAGTGCTTAATACGTGATTGTTTTATATCGACTCAGCAGCTTAGATGGCAGCAGAGTCTACGTACAGCCAAGTGTCACATAAGAGTCACATTTCTCATCCCGTTCAGATTTGTTGTTGTTTATACCATGATACCATCTCTTTTACTGCGATAATAAGAAAAGTCATAATTTTGATTATGGTATTTATCACAAATGTAAGGTGCTGAATCAGTGTGAAAACTGACTCTGAAAGTACTTGACCACCAGAAAAAGGTGACTAATTATACAGCGTGTCCAGTGCATGTTGAGTCTGCACATGCACCCTTCTAGCAAACAGAAAGTGTTCATCTGCAGTTGAATTTAGCCCCAGTGACATGCAGTGGCTTTGCAGTGGTCTAAGTAAAATGTGCGGCTGTTTTAGGAAACAAGCTGAAATAATAACCGGGCAAGGTGGGCGACATTTAAATCTCTCAACACACGCTCTGTGGATGCAGCCTTGGCGAACCAGAGCGCTAATTTTGTCACCCTGTTCCATTACGCGGCTCAGTCAGTGTTTCCATTTTCCTGCCGGTCTCACGTTTTGTGTCTTCCCCTTCCCCGCAGGCTGTTCGGGCAGGACGGACTCTGCGCTTCCTGCGAGAAGAGGATCAGAGCGTTTGAGATGACCATGCGCGTGCGGGACAAAGTGTACCACCTGGAGTGTTTCAAGTGCGCCGCCTGCCAGAAGCACTTCTGCGTGGGCGACCGCTACCTGCTCATCAACTCGGACATTGTGTGCGAGCAGGACATCTTCGAGTGGACCAAGATCAACGGCAACAACATGGTTTAGACGAATCTGTCGCTCAGGATGGGGGAGAGTGACTCCGAGCCTTCCCCCCCTCCACTTTAAATGAACATTCGATGAACGGACGTTTCGTAACGTTTGTCGGGCATGGGACATGCGTGTGGACTGGTTTTATGACCGGAGGAGCAGCAACAAGGCTGCATAAGCAATAACACAAAGCTTGTCATCCTTAAGTGCAAAAAAAGAAATCTGAACACTGAAATACGTGAAAATGCAATAATGATTGTTTGTTATACGCACTGGAATTTTGCAATGCAAGGGGAATAACAAAAACAGTTTAACAAGGGTGGTAGTCAGACACTGATAAATCAACTTAGTCTTGTCTGAAATGGTCAATAAGACTCAGCAACTTAATGTTTTTATGGGTCAGTAATTTTCTGAGAATTTCCTGCTTATGACTGCTTGATTTGGTAAAAATAACATGAAACCTCTCAATTTTAAACCATGTAAATAATCATTCATTATTTATAGGAAACCTTATAATTCATTTACGATATGTTGATTTAGAAATTCACAACTCGGCTGCTCTGTCTTTATTTTCCAGATGAAAAGAAAAGTCTCAGTTGTCTCCAGGATACTTTGCCAGGGCAGTTTTTTTTTTGGAAGTTACAGACCTGTAAAATGAAGCCTTACCAGACTTTCCTCTCATAAATGGAATATGATGTGTGATTGTGACGGAGTGCCAGGTTGAACTGGTGGCGCCCTCTAGAGTTGGAAGAAATCCATGCAATACTAATTTTGCTGTCCATGAAGATGAATAGTATGTCCCTTTTCTAAATGTTAAAGCTCTTGACATGCATCCAAGACGTCTTTTTGGATATGAACTTGTCAATTTATTAAATAAATTACAATTTAAAGAAACAGTGCAATGTTTGAGTCAACTTCCTACAATAACTCCTGAAACTCCTGTATTCAAGAAACAATTGAAAGATAGACAGACTGCAGTACAAATCAAGTACTTAAACAACACTTATGCTGCCTTATTAGCAATTATAAACCATCTACAAATGCAGTTATAGCCCAGAACCACAGTGCAAATGCATTGTTAATAATAACTAATACCCCACAGATAATTAGTTATGAATTGTAGGTAAGTTGTTGCACATGCATATATAAGAATAGAATATATAAAAATAGTAATGTAGGATTTTACATTGAAAAGTCGCAATTTTTTTTAACAAAATACTTCTTGTGTTTAAGGGAATGACGGTTTTAGCCACAAGAGGTCACTGAAAGATCAATGATTCCAACCATCCAATGAATAACAGCCTCCACAGGTAACAAGGCTGAAACTGGAGAGCTGCTGAATGCTACACTGCTTATTATCACATACCTATTATGGGATTAAGCCCTAAAATCATCCTGCAGAAAGTAGGAGAAATGGGAGACGTTGAGGTTAATGGAGTCATGATGTCTCTATCTGTTTAGCCTTGTCGCCTGTCTTCAAAGCCTGTATCTCTGCGCTCCTCTTCAGCTGTTTGCCACAAGCCGTGCTCCTCCAGTACCAGCCCACTCCTTCTGCCAGCCTCACTTATCTTCACAGGCATGACACCAGTAATTGAATCCATGAACCGCTCTTGCGTGTGACTTTGGGAACGAAGGCGCCCGACCACAGAGAGGAGCGGCTTTAACTGACACTAAAAAGTGTGGAAGATGTGATCGGGAAACAATTTGCAGCAAAAGACGAGAGGGAAGTCAAGGGAGGCGGCTAAGCACAGGCGCCTTGGCCTGAAATTTAAAGGAGCCTAAGAATGACTGAATTGAGGATTTACCATTGTTACCTGATCATAAAATAGAAGCTATGAACACTGATTCCGTCAGAAGTGCCCCAGATGCTACTTTACAAACTTGTTTTCTTTTTACAATCCTATATCATGGTCTGTTTCTGCACAGATCTCAGGTCCATCTCATCAGGCAAGCACACCCTTAACACTGATTGGCACTCTTGTGTTTCACTCACCTGACTTATCACGTGACTTTACGTTCCTTGCGTAACAACATAGCTTAGCTAACTTTTCAAAAATTTACTGGTACCTGGGGAGACACGTCTATGCACATACACATCCAGCCTTGTATATTTGAGTCAGAATCAAAGGAGAAACGGAGGAAGTATCTGGAAACTTTACCTAACTGTTGTGTCCTTTTATTCAAGTTGGTTGTGGTGTGGTATGCACCCCAGTCTCTCAGTATTTTTTTTTATTATTTTTTGCTGCATTGCAATATCTGAAGTCTATATATGAATAAGGGTGTGATAATGTTTCTGGACCCGCCTTAGATTTCTGGCCAAGAATACTTGTTACCCAACAATGCCTTAAGTAAAAACGTTCTTTCATTCTAGGTCTCCTTTAATCTCACATGAGGGAGAAATGAAGCTGCAGACAGGGTTAAAAACCAGAGCTGATGTTACGCTTATGCCGAAAGAGATACTTGTGGAGAGACTAATGAGTTTTGCCACAACAGAGATGGGAATACACAGTTTAGGCTCACAGAGGGATTGTAGGCCTTTGCTCATTTGGAGGTCTGCAGAGTGAAGAATCGTCAGTGTGGCATTAAGCAATGCTTGAGGAATGGCTGCGTAGAGAAAACATCTACACGGTGGTCTCGACTACAAATCAGCTCCATACTGAGCACCAGGCTTCATAATGCGTGTGGATAATTATTGCGGATAACTTGTTAGTTACCTGCATGAAGAGCGCTGGCAGCAGCCTGGTGGCATTTATCTGCAACTGTGTTGACTCTGTTTGAGGTCTCACAAACCTCAAAACTGAGTGCAAAAATCATGACAATAATTGCAAAACCAACCGTGTTTTCTCTCCTCAGATGCTCTTTTCTGCTGCCTCCCAAACTGCAGAAGTGGTTACTGGTCTGTCGGCCACAAACTGGGCTTTTACATTTCATGAAGGTGACAAAACACAGAGATGACCATGAAGCACTGTTATTGCACCAAATATGGACCATGTTGCTGTTTTGTAAGTTATTTGGACTTGGGATGAAGAAACAGGCCTATCCTTTTTGTTTACGATAACAGTCAAGACAAAGAAACGCGTTGTCCTACACGCAGATGTTGTCTGAGGTCAGACTGAGTGGATTCAGATGTGATTTTGTGCAGATAGTCATGGTCCTCAGAGGATGAAACCTGCTGATTATGGTGATCTCCTGACGTGTGTAAACACAGCCTTGTTTCAACTCATACAATTTACCAAGTTTGTTGCTGTGTTTCACATTAAGATCAACCGGGTGGGGCCACGGCTGCTGTGTCCTTCCCCGCAGTTGTATATCCAGTCATATATATCAGTGGATGAACTCTAACGGTGAGTTGTCTTGTAAGCTTTGCACAGACATTCACTGCACTCGCAGGACTTAGTGCCACTGTGATGAATAGCCCTGAAATTTAGTGCAGGTATTTATTTCACGCAAGGATGAATTGTTCCAGATTTGACCCCTTTGTTTTTCTCCATTAGATGAATCTCTTGTGACCATATTTTCTACCACAGGGCAAGTTCTTTACAGGGCAATTAAACACAACACATAATACATAATATAGATTTACAATAAAGAAAATAAAATGGTGAGAAAGAATAAATGGATTCACCTATGGAATTTCTACCTAACCAGGTACCTTTAATAAGATGTACACAAAGTCCAAAAGTGTCACCGGTTTGGCACTCCCACACCCATTAGAGCAATAAACAATACAATAACAATAATGTAAATCATGCCCTCCGAATGTCAGTGTCTGCACTTCTGGGTCCCCCTTAGTGTCTGATTCCTCCTTCATCATTCATGTCAGTGGTAGGCACGACAGCCAAAAAGCATGAAGCCTACATGTGGTTGCCAGATAAGCATGAAATGGTGCCAGATCTGTGCAGAAATGCACCGTAATATTCCCAGACCTCAAAACAGGATTGTATAAGGGTCTGTATCAGGCATTTCTGTTAAAACCAAAGCTCAGTATCTTCTATGACTCAAAATCTTCTATGTCCATTCTAGGCTCAAACTTTTAGGTAAGCTCATAAACCAGCGTTAAGTCCGTCTTCTGAGCTGTTAATGAGACCCCGGGTAAAGCCAGAGAGCTGTGCTCTTTATCTGCTGCTGCTGCTGCTGCTCCTTCACCCGGAGTTCACTGAGTTTAATGAGAGTGGCGCAGAGGGGAGGCCAGGTCTCATCTCACGACATTCGCTCAGAAAACACGGGCCCACAGAGACTTCGACAGCGGCCAGGCGGCCTGCGTTGCATCGCAGCGCTCTGCTCTGCTCCACTCTGCTGCCCTCCGGGCTGAGCTTTACCAGAGCTCAGGCCCGACTGCACAGCAGCCTCAGCAGGACTCAATAACGCCCTGTGCCTCCTGTGTCATCCCCAGCAGCTGCACACAAGGCCGGGAGTGTAGTGCTGTGTTTGTGTGCCGAGGCAGGCCTGTTTCATCTCCAGTGCCCGTGTCACTACAGCCTCGTACGGGCAAAAACCTAAAAACATCCAGCTGTGCACATGGAAACCGTGGAGACTTTCTGGGGATGAAACCGCAACGGCTCGCAGCTTGTTTCTATCAAACAGGCCGCTCGTCCCACTGAAACAACCACCACGCAGCAGCCCGGGCTGCGGTGCAGTGAGCAGAGCAGACAGCAGGTGGCACTTCAGGTCCAGGTAGATATACATCACAGTGGAAGAAAAGCCTCTGTGTGTGTGTGAGAGAGAGAGAGAGGAAGAGAGGAAGAGAGAGAGTGTGTGTGTAGATGTGTAAAATAACTGACAGGAGGATCAGGGGAAAGCTGGTTCCACTATGAATTTCAGTTGTAGGAAAGATTAATTAGAAGTGAAATGAAAGTGACGAGCCACATTCAAAGCACTACAGACGTGACAGTGGGAGTCCGACGACACCTACCAAGGAAGATGTGGTCGTACAATTATCTGCAGCGTGGCGGTGATTAATCACGCCGAGGCCTGTCAATGTCAAGCCCGTCTGACAAAACGAGTCAAGTGCTATTGATCACGGCCGCCTTGGGTTTCACTTGCACTCACACTTTATCAGATGCAGCTAATTGGGAACATATTGTGTCTGTGGTCCTGAGAGATGTGTCTGTCAGGAGTCACATTCCTGCTGCGATGCTCCGATAGCCCGGAGCGCCTGCAGTCTGGATGCGGGACGGGCTGTGGGAGTGCAGTCTGGGGGTGGAGGGTGTGTGTGTGAGGGGGGGAGTGGGGGTTGTGGGGTACGGCAGCACATTCAGAGGTGGATAGGTGAGTAATAAGCGTGCATCCTTTAACTCTCAGCGGGCATGTCCTCTGACTGGATTAAATATGTGCTGAGGATTTATTAGGTAGAAGACCTCTGGGGCCCCAGAAAAACTCCAAGACTGAGCTGCCTCGACTTTTCACCCTGATATTTTCTCTCTTCCTACCTCACACAATCTCTCTCACCTACTTTTATCTACCTTCCCGTGCGTTTTTGTGTGTCTTAGTATTTCAAGCTTTCCTCCCCTCCACTGCCCTCTGAAGCGGCCATGTGTCGGGATGTGTGATGTGATGGATTCTGTGATTATTATGATGCTTCAGCCTGGATGCCTGCGGGCTTTTGTATCGCAGAGGAGGCCGAGGGTCTGGAGCAGAGGAAGTGTTCAGATCTCCTACTAAATCAAAAGTACCAATCCCATGACATGGGAGTCCTGAATTCAATATGTTGCTCCAGTAATAATTAAAAAGATGTTCTTGAAGCCTAAAAAGTTACAGAGCTCAGTGCTGTGTGCAAGAGTTATTAGGAAATTATTATCATTACTGATTACTATGTTACATAATGTATAATGAGCATTTTAATTTGAAATTCAGCCAATTTTGATGATATTTACTGTCGGTAGTTAAATAAGGGAGAGTTGTTATATCAATCTTGGTTAAAATCTTGGTAGGTATGTTAGATAACTTAAGTATAGTAAGTAATACTGTAAATTTATCAGATTAACAAAGTGAAATGAAAGATAAATCAGATAAAGATAAAAGAAGATACTCAATAAAGAGTAAAAGTACATCTAGTTAGTTTAACTCAGCAGAGAGGAACTTGGGGAAAGAGCAAACTTTGTATGTTAAAGCTCCTAGTTTGAGTGCTGTTGGGAAAGTGAAGCTAAACCTTCAGCTGGCTTTAATAGTGCGTTTAACCTCTCAGTTAATAGAGTAATAAAGCAATTAGCTGTGTAACTAAGATGTTTGGTTATCCCTTTAAAGATCCATCAATCCATAATCTTAGCTACTCACACCAATGTAAATCTATTTTACAGCCCGAGGCTTGAATACAGCGACACGTCCACATTTATTTGGCTGCAACTCCTTCAATCTGCAAAACTATGTGATGCAAATGTACATCTATTTTGTTTCGACCATCTCTATGTTTTTCTTTGTTTTTTGTTTTTTTTACATGTGTTTCTTTGGCCATAAGTCAACACCCCCCCCCCCCCACACACCAAAATGATCCCCACATGTCGAGCAGTGTTCCTGGCTTCTGATGAACCAGCTACACACTGAGCTGAAGGCTCTGTCCCAGGACCGGCATCAGACATGCTGGGGATGGGTGGGGGTGTGAGGTGAGCCACTCTTTCTCCAGCACTGATACGGACAAGCAGCAACACAACCGGCTAATAAATGTTGCTGCATGTCACGACCACATAATATGGATTGGAGGGAACAACCACGGGTATTATGTACTTTATGACTGCAAAAACCAGGAACTCGTTGCACTTTCGGAGAACGGTGGAGAAAATGAACCACGGTGAAACGTGAAAACATTGACTACGACGGTGAGTGAGTGGCGTCGGTGCCACGGGTCAGAGGTGATGCCTCGTCTGCTCTGTGCGAAGCCTTTCCACGTGCCGTCGAGTAAAAAATGGCTTTCATAAATGAGAATCTTAAATTATGCTCGGGAGTAATTCTCCTCCAATTTGGCCGTTTCACTTTCGGTGATTGATTCCGGTGCTTTCCTTTCACTCAGCTGAACGTCTCCATTTTCTCATTAAAGCCCAACGTTCTCATGTACGCGGCATTTCATCTAGACGTATTATTCCAGTGACAGTGGGTGACCTCTAGCACCACACATCACGGGGACCTCATAAGTTTAGACCTGTGGTATTTAGATGAGCATAAAAAAACGACTTCCTGGCATAAATCTAAACCTGACTCCCACCTCCTCCTCCTCCTCATCAGACATCAGTGAAAAGCCAGACCGTTACCAGGAAGCAGACCGTGGCAATGCTTTTCTCCTTTAAGCAATCAGCGATGGAAAGTCCAATTAAGGTGGTGGAAAAAGGTGGCTACTGCCTTTAAAAAACTGCTACAGATGTGCAGGTAAGTGACCATGCGGCAAGC
Source organism: Karalla daura (assembly GCA_029224185.1). Classification (NCBI taxonomy): domain Eukaryota; kingdom Metazoa; phylum Chordata; class Actinopteri; order Chaetodontiformes; family Leiognathidae; genus Karalla; species Karalla daura. The sequence goes on from CM055196.1 coordinate 17,169,804, forward strand.
CTTGGCTGCACAGCGCCAGGCTCAATGCAATTTCCGTCTCTAATTGGACTTCCCACGCAATGCCTGCTTCCAATCAGAGCGGAGAGCCAAGACAGGCAGGCACACTGGCAGGATGCTGGACCATGGCTGGACACATCATGAAGAGCCTTGGGACAAAAATTTGACTAAGCAGATATTTTTGAATTGACCATTTACTGCTCTCTATTACGCCAGTAGCAGAGGTAGTGAAAATGCTCAGCTACAAGTAAAAGCCCTTGCTTTTACACCTGTTTCACATTTGTAAGCTCACTTATCTGCACCATTAGATTACCCAGGGAGGGCTCAGAGAACTCCAATGAATGATGTTTGCCTCTATGGGAAATTTGTTATGATTTTAAGGGGAAGATGCTGTCAAATGTATGTACGTCTTAGTAATATGATTTAGTTTGTATGTATATCTTTACGTTCATGTCACGTTTAAGTTGTTTAAAAAATCTTCCTTCTGAGTTCATTGTAATGGTTTTGACAACTCATCTAGTTGTTTCCAACATTGTAAGCTGATGCTATCAGATGATTAGATCTGCAACCATTTATCAGTTAATTATTCTATTCTGTTATGTTCAGCATCAGCTGCGATAACTGATTGTTGTTAAGCCATTTCTAGAAGCAAACTGCAAATGTTTTAATGTGCATATGTATTCATCACTGTCATGAGAGTTTATTGTGTTTATCTCATTAAATACAAGCCTGATAAATTGACTGTGAACACAGTCAGCAGTTGCAGTGATGTTAATAAGCAAACTCGGGGGTAACTTCAAAAAAGTTGGTAAAAAGAAAAGAGCAAAGTAGTTTGGCAGAACTGAAAGTCTTGCAATTGTACTTCCAGAAAGTTATTGCTGCACACTGTCTTTTGTCTATGAAAGGTTTGTCGTGATTAACTTTCCCGAGTGCCGAGACGCCGCACAGAAATGCCACCCACCAGAATATAAAATATTTGAGCCTCACCGATTCTCTACACCTGCTGTTCTAAATCTTCCCTTAATGCTTAAATCCTGCTGATGCCATCCTTAGTTAAGAATCTCTCTCTCCCCTTGGGTTTCCTTTCTTTCAGAGCTGCCTCACCTGGAACCAATCTGTAACACAATCAAAGTGTCCTAACATGAAAGCTCAGTTCCTTCCTTTGATAGTCCATTTTTCTCCACACTTGTTCTCTTCTCCTTTCTCTGGTCGCTCAAACAGCCGTGTCTGGGAAAAATTCAGCTTAAAATAGAGGCTCCGTCAGTAAGCATTATGCAGATTTCCTTGAAACAATTCACTTGTGCTCTGCATTTTGCCTTTGCAGACAACAGAATGGGCCCTTTGTCTAAAAATAAGTGGTGCATAATGAAAACTAAGAGCCTCGCTTGTTGAAGAAATTGAGACCACTGTTGCAAAGGCCTTGAGAAATTTGAGGTAATAAAATATAAATAGGGGGAATAATAACTCGGCCTGGCAATTCAAGTGTCATTTACGAGTATAATCTGGTGGCTTCACAAAACAATGGCTTCACACGCAGTCGGGAGCCACATTTTAATGGACTACAAAGTGTGAAATGTGGAAAGAAAAGTGCAACATCACAATTTTTTAGCCAATTCTGTTTCATCAAGGCTGTGATGCACAAGTGTTGATTGCGGCTCTTGAAGGAGTCGATGCTCACAGTTTGCATGCTGCGTGCTCATCAGTCATCGCTCTCAGCCTCGCAGCGTGTGCAGGATCGCAGGGTGATTAAACTCTAATAGCAGCCTTTTCAGAAGTCCGGGGGGATTTACCCCTGAGTCAACATGCCAGACCCCATTTCCTCCTCACTCACTGCCGCCTCTCAACACCCAACCGCCTGCAGCCGCAGTGGAACCTGTGTAGACGGAGAAAACCTTGGAGGTGACCCTGCATGAGGCCTTACACATACAGGAGGAGCTGCACTGACAAGCTGTCCATCTGAGTCATTTATCTGGTGACAATATCAATATCAAACTACTGGGCATTAACGTTTAGTCATTTTCATTTTATCCAAAGCAGAAAATAAAGCAAATACAGAAGACTAATACGAAAATGTAACTTAGTAATGGAAACTATTGGGAACATACTTGGGCCAAAGACCACTGGAGGCTGTATTCTCCAGGTAAAAACTAAAGGGTGCAAATTGTCCCTATGTGTCAGTGCGAGACTGAATAGTGTGTGTATATATGTGTGCGTCCTGTCATGGACTAGAGACATGTCCAGGGTGTATCCTGTCCCTCTGCTCTATGTGCACTGGAGATAGGCTCCAGCAGACCCCACCACAGAGCACAAAACACAGTAATACAGCTTGCTCATATGTGGGATTTGTTGGGCTATGTTTTGTTTGTCTCTGTTGTCTGTTTATGCAAAGAACCTTGAGATAACATTGTCATGAAGTTGCATTGTAAATAAGGTTGAATTGAAAGCCAAGTTGTAATGGATGGATGGATGTTAAATAATCACTCATTCAGTTAGTTTGTCTACATACATTCATCAGGGATTTTATCTTTACCGTATCTACATCATAACTTTTGAGTTACTTATTCATGAATCTCCACGGATTCCGGTTTAACACCTTTTGGAGCTTAGCACTATTGAGACAATATTTTTACACGCCTTATTTATTAGAATTTGTGATCATGGCCACTAACTACTGTTAAAACTGAGGTTATTTGAAGAATTAACTGTGTGAAAGACATTTGGCAAATGTCGCTCATATTAAAAACATCAGCGGCCATTTAGCAATGTGAATTGATGCTAAGTGGGTTGAATCGGATGTAGTTACAGAAAAATGACGCTGTGTTTGATCTTGACTCATGCCGGTGCTTTCCCGAGCCTTCGTCAAACAAAGCAGATAGCAGCCAGAGACTGGGACGTTGCTCATAGTGCGAACATCTCAGACATCTTGTTTTGAACCTTCCCACGAACAACAACACAGTGCCCGTTATCCGGCGAGCAGAGGCTGGGACCATGTATGCTGCTCTCCTCCATGTGACTTTAATTGAATGATTAGATGTAATTCAATAAGCAATCGAAGGGCAATGCGCGTGAGTGTGAGGCGTAAAGCAAAAGAGCAGTAGTGAGTGGAGCCTTTGTCCGTGACCCTCCATCATCGCTGCTACCTTTCAGGCGGAGTCACGCGGCAGATCGGCCTCTGGTCAGCACCCCTGTGTGGACCCCTCCGCTCTAATTGTCTAGGCCACCAATTTCAGGAACCACGCAGTTTACAGGTTTAGTGCTCAGGCTTGCCATGTCTTGTGTTTGCCATGTGAGTCACTATCTTTAGACTGGGATCAACCACACAAAAACATCTCAATTATTATTGTCTGCCAGCAGAATTTCCACAAATCCCTTTTCCGAGAGTTTTGGAGATGTTTGCTATCAGTTTACTTTGATAAAGACAGAATTTAGCCAAAAGCCATCATGCCAAGCTCATCGACTGAGAGAAGAATGCGTCAAATACAAAAACACATCAGTGACACGGGATTGTGAAACTACTGGGAGCAGTAACACAATGTCTCCCGGCTTGAAATACTACCTCTGCATGTGGAGCCATTAGCTCCACATTCACACAGCTGTTTACTGTCAATCTGCTGTGGCTCATGCAAATTTGGCAGGAAATGGCTGGCATTATAATAAAGAAAATAAAAATGCTCTCCATAGTCCTATGATGCAGAGAAATAGTTCCATAAATTACTTCACGTCTGCTAATTCTCAGAGTAAATCAAAGTCCCCAGAGGAGCTGAAGTCTGTAAAATGTGGCTCATTACTAAAGCAAAGGGACATGAGCTCTCCGTGGAATTACAAAGTCAAGGTTAGTTATAAAATATGAAACTAAATGTTAATCTTCAATCCAGGATTGTAGAAATGTCAGAAAATTCTCGCCACCATTTGAGGAGCTGACTTGTGGAAGCAATCTTGGCAAATGTGTGTGTAGACAAGTGTATTATCCAACATGTGTCTTTAATGTTTGGTCAGCCCACTTGCCAACTGTCATATTGTTAAAGATAGACTACACCCTGTTGGCCTGTGCCAAGAAGGCCCATAGATTTACAGTAATACCCTGCAGCACAATGGAAGAGCAGAGGCCTGCGAGGCAGCCAGAGGCCCGATTCTCAAGTTATATGTTGTAAAGCTTTGTTACTATAATTGTTACAGACTCCTGGATGCAATGAGGACTACTGCAGCTGACTCTGATCACATCTGAACCCACAAATCACAGTTAAGTCAGCGTCTCATGCAGCATGTTTCTATCAGGACAGGAAAGCGAGAGTGCATTCGAGGCTCAGACACCAACTTCACATCTATGCTTGACATGCTCTTTCACAACTTCTAAAAAAGTTATTCTAGCGTCAATTCAATTCTTATCAACATTTATGGATATCTGCAGTTCATAGCAATCTCATCCCAAGACACTTGATATTTAGTGCTTTAGAGCTTTATAAACACATGAAGAAACAAAAAAATGCTAGATAAATACATCAACCATCAGAGCTAACTACATGGAAAAGAAAAGACAAAATGTAACAGTACTGTGGTGACTATGATGGTTGCAAAATAAAACAAAATAAATACTGTACGAAGTCCGAAAGACTAAACACCCATTTCACAGTTACAGGAAACAATAAATGGACAAAACGTTGTTAGCTAATGTATGGTTTGGTTCAATTTTCTTCGAGCTGCACTGATCTGCTGACAACAGAATGAAACAGAATGTGAAAAGAGTCACTGATGGTGATAAAATGATTGAAAACAACAGGCTAATGTTCATTTGACATCTAGAATTTGGTTTTGGAAGGTGTATGCTTCCTTCAGTGTCTTAAAGCTTTGCATCCGTTCACAGTTGTGAGCTGCTTTCAGTGAAAACGTTCTCAAAAACCCAGTGTGCTCTTACAAAACCAAGACCAAACAGCAGGCAGACAAAGTTAGAAACATGTCGGTGAACAAACTCTTTTTCATTCCTCCAAGAGTCCACAGTGACACACAGGGCCTTCCTGTTAGAAAACCTTCTCCAACATTTGCTGAATGTTGAGACACAGCTGGTTTCAGGTTTAGGCATCAAAACTACTTGGTCAGGTTTAGGAAAAGACTGTTTGCCTTTGGCTTCACTTTTCACTTCCCGCACGACATCTCGTACAGACATTATAATAACGTGTGTGCGTCTGTGTGAGACCCCGAGGGGCACTGACAAAGTGCTTGACGCTCTGTGAATGAGACCTGGCATTGTTCGCAGTTTTAGTTGCACTTTTGAAAAGTGACAACCTGTGCCGTTGGAAACTCTTTGCCAATTTGTGACCTTGAGTTCAACCCGAACATAACACAAATTAACTTATGCTGGCAGATGTGAAATTCCTCCTTTAGAGTTTCTTCCCAGAAGTTCAAACCATGAACAAATAGAATAATTAAAGCAACAGCAGGGTGAAAGCTGACACATTGTTTAAAGTGGCAGCGAACGGATGTGGCATCAGCCATGACTGAGACTTGGGGAACACAGTGAACTAACATTGTGTTGTGGTAGATGTGCAGGGGCGAGGGGGACGTGCTCTGCAGCCGTTTGTAAGAGGACAAGACGGTTGTTCAACAAGGACCCTTCGAAACCCGGCGCAGGGAGCATGACTCTGATTAAGCAGCATGTGAATGAGCCTCTTTCTTGTCTCAATGAGGACATTCCTGACAATTAGGAGGATGAGTACAGCTTTGTTTGTCTCAGAGGCGACCTTGTCTGTTGGCGCAACGACTACCTGGGAGTCTGAGCTTGCGGAAGCATGCGATCGATCTGCAGCGACGGCACTAACACATGGCAGGTGAAGAGGCGCCCTCTGTTCTGCAGAGTCTCTACTCATGACATTACAGCAATTACAGCAAATGTTATCATTATCAGTCATGTTAGTTACAGATGAAAAGCATCAAAGATATAAGAAAGATAATGAGATTTAACAAAGAAAAACACTTTAACCTTTTCACCTTTCACAGCTTCATGACAGATGTTGATTGGGGCATTGCAGGTTTTGATTTGGTTCGGGTTAGGGGCTTCAAGCTCAGCTGTAGAGCAAGCCAAAGAGCAAAAATGGGAATGTCACTTGGTCAGGGTATTTTATGGTGCAACCACAAAAACCAAATCCGGATATTGCCTCCTGGGACGCTGAGTGTTCAGAAAAGCCAAAAAAGAAAGAAAGAATGTGAGCAATGGAGTGACAGAGGAAGAAAGAGAGACAATGAAAGTGGTATGAGTGGGGGAAGATTGTGTTCCCAAAGATGGAAAAGAAAAAGAAAAAGAGTTCGAGCAATGAACGCAAACACAAGGAATGCACCCAAGTGCTAATTTAGATTTCTGACACAACCATCTCAAGATTTAAAAGCAGCTGACGAGCCTGTTGAGAAGGAAAAAGGAATAAACTTGGTGACCTTGCAGCTTCACACCAGTGAAGTCATTTTATTTTCTTGAGATCATAAAACGCTGCCTGTGTGGCCCCGCGAGCAGCCTGATGAGCTTCATGTCTTCCCGTAAGTCCAGAACGATGCTCCAAACTATTTCAAGAGCAGCTGGATTGATAACTGTGACATTTGCACAAATATTCATGGTCTCTGGAGGATAAACCCAAAGCAGCTCAAGTCAATGTCCAGCCCCACTGTGAGGCTGACATTTGAGTCTCCTGGTTGGTGCAGTCTCTGTTGTTCCTTTGGACTACATAGCCCTGTTGATCCTTTGTTTAGTTTGGACTTTAACCTCTGGTAGGACCTCTGATTGCTGTGGTCTTTGACTTTTTTCACTGTCTTCTCTTAGGTGAGGGCTGCATATGAAGGGCTGTGAGTTGAGTTGATGAAGAGGTGAACATCTTCATTTTCCTCTCACTTCCCTGGAGACCTCCTCCATCACACACAGGTTGAGTAGAGACTGGATCTGGATGTGGCTCAGTCTCTTAGTGTTGACCTCTACTATTACTGAATTCAACCAACTATGGAGCTCTACCAACTAGTCACTTTTACCAACCACTCCTCTTAGCTACTAAGTAGTACGAATGCTGAGCTCTACCAACTACTGAGTTCTACCAATTCCCAACTTCTACCAATCACTGATTTCTATTGAGCTCTAACAGATACAGAGTTCTACAACTATTTAGGCAATCACAATGCAACCAACAAGAGTTTGACCAACTACTTAAAAAAATACTGAAATTGGGTGTGGGACAGTCTTCCAATGTTGACCAACTACTACATATGAAAAACTACTTCTGCCTAGTTCTACCAAGCATTTAGGTCTACCAAGTGATAGAGCGCTACCAAAATTTCTGCAATCTTCCTCGTGCCAGTAAGTAAAGGGGGGAACTTTCTCCAAATACTATCAGACCTGCGGAGAGTTTCTATTGTGAGTACTTTTGTGGTCCCAAAACAGGTAGACCTGATTATGAGGGAAAACTGTGGTCAGGAAGGGAAGTGTGGGTAACCTGGGCTAGGTCACAGTAACGATAGCGATCTGGGTACCCCCCACCTGCCCAACCCCAACATATGCAGTCTGGGTGGGAGAGGAGGCCATGCTAGTCACCAAGTCACCCAAAGTGTCTTCCTGTTCAACCTCCTTTCAAGTGAGCTCACAATTGGATTAGGACCGGCCTGAGGGCAAGAGCGGGTAGAGGTAACCTGAACAGAGGGGAACAGGGGGTCAGCCAACTGTTTCAAGTGAAAGTGGAATTTGGGGCATCTGTGTTTGTTTGTAATTGAGTGTGTTTGGGGCTGACTCTGACATCCTGCAAAGCCTGAGGGGCAGGGCAGAGGTTAGCGATGGCAGTCCATGTGCAAACCTTGCTCGGTCTGAAAACGCACTCTGGTTGCTGCTGTTAAAGGATCACTATCACTGCATTTTTGCAAAATAAGGCAAAAACTGTAATGTGTTTAGATTCCTTATGGAGCCTTCCATTCATATTCTCCTTTACATGCTGGAGAGCATCATTCCATTCATTATCTTACTTTCTTTGTATCTAATTGCCACCAAAAAGGTCTGCGGTGGATAAAGAGAAAAAGCAGGGTATACATCCTGGACAGGTCACCAGGCCTGACCAGGATTCACACCAGGGACGTTCTTGATGTGAGGTGAGAATGCAAACCACTTATCCACCGTGTGCCTGTTGGAAAGCACAGTAATATTCATGCTAAATGACCACATTACATTCTTTATTACACACATTTCATTCATTATCATATCCATGACATGTATATATAGAAAGAGTGTGGCTCCTTTTTCTCCTGCAACATAACAGCAGCTTTTTAGAATATTTCAGTGGTTTCTTAAAGACTAACAAGCGCCTTTTTTTCGTTGGTTCAGCCACCTACTTAAAAATATCGTCATTCCCATGTTTGTGGCTATCCAAAGCCTTCATTATATTCACATCTCTCAAAATTTTATGCACTGGCCAAGATTCACCATCATCCCAAAAGTGCTACTTCTTACTTGTCTCCATCTCCTTTGGACAAAGGCCATGTGTTGTTAAACAGTCAGCAGTTGCCAAATGTGTGGCAAAAGCTGCAGAATTCATCCTAGGACTCTTACAGTGATAAAGGTGTTCACATGTCTGCTCAATGCGAAAAATATTTGAATACTTCATATGTCCTCATATGATTAATACTTACACTAAATTTGACCTTGTTCAGATCAAGGTGATAAGTCGTATTATTATTCAGGTTATTCTCCTATGCCCATTAAGATCACAAATACTGTTACTATGGACCTCTGTCTTTCCTCCTCGCCTCAAGGCTTTTAGAGGCTGCTGGATGTGATGATGTCAGTGAAACATCACTGGCTGAGATTAAAGGAACAAACAGGTTTCTGATGACAGCTTCTCTCTTCGGCTCCTCGCGGAGATTTGATTTTCTTGAGCTTGTTCTTCTGCCTGCCGTGACGTGCCAGGCTCTTCTCAGCTACTGGCAATAAGAGGCGGACATCACGCTGCCTGTTCAATATACTAAAATCACACGGCTGTGATTTGAACTCAGATATCTCTGATTCTCAGCCAATATAAAAAAAAACAGTGTTTTGAGGCAAAATACTGACAACAGATTTCAAGATTCGTTGAAATATCCGTGCGCTGCAAACTCATGACACGGGATAGCCGGGCGCTGCAGGAGCTGCCTCCCCTGGCCCACCTCTGAACATCCCGGGGTGAGAGGTTACTGCTGTGACAGTGCCGGCTCATCTGAGAGGCTCTCTTTTTACCCCAAAAGCAAAACACCCGAGGGCAGAATGGTGCGCTTGTCTGGCCACCCCAACACGACTCCCCAGGATCCTGGCAGGGAGGCGCAGAGCCCAGGATCAGGGCGCCCCCCCTGCACAAATACAGCCGGGGTCGTGGGTCATCTGGGGAGCTCACACGGGGCTTTCATCCCAGAGAAGCTCATTTCAGGGGAATGTGGCTCTTTCCCCATCGAGATAGGAGTCTTCCTCCAGCCCTGCGAGGCCAGGCTGAACCCTAGATGGACAGACGTGTTCCCCCCGACCCGTTTGTTTGGTTTTGGAGCTGCGTCTCTGTGCACATCGCCTCGCCTGCTCCAGACACTGCTGTGGGAAGATCAGGCCGGGTCAGCACACACACAGCATTGGGTTACAATCCAAACAAGGGCTAAAACTGTATCAAACGGGCAGATAGAGGAGACCTGGGTAACACAAATAGCGCTGCAGTATACTACGCGATGAGCTCGCATGGTTTTGAGATGACAGTGGTGGCTGCTAATAAAATTTCATTCATCTCAAACTTCGAAAGACTCAAACACGACTAACATATTGTGAGTAGGAGAGATTACAACTCCTGCTCTGGTGTAATTCCCTGTGTATTTATTTGGTCTCAAGCCTCCACAAACCAAAGTCAAATGTAATTGGGCAATTATAGTGTTTAGATACAATGCAAGCCGTGTTACATGTAATTAAATGAACTCTGCCCTTTTCCCTGCAGAAATACTGTGCCAACATGTACACTAAATAAGAAACTCCTGTTAGGCTCAATTATTACAGTTTAGTCTCCAGTCCAGATATCCACACAGAGCTCTGCCATCAACAGTAGCTTATTTCATGAAGATTTGAAAGCATGCGAGCTGTAATCAGTACTCCAGGTAATTTGGCCCTCTTGAAATTACGGAAAAAAAAGTCAGCAGAGTTTGTTCGAGAGTAGATTTTGGTGAACAATAAACACAAGTGCGTGGAAACGCTGCAAGTGCTATTTTCAGACCAAGAGCATTTGACCAGCACTACAGTCTTTACAAAATAGCTGCTGGGCTTAGTTAAGTTAATTTGGAGTTTACAGCCATGTAGTAAAATGAGGAAAATGTCAGAATATAATAATTTCAGTAGCGAGTAGTAAAAAAAAAAAAATGTCATGTGCGTTGTTTCTTTTCAGGGTGATTTGGAAACAAAGCACATCTGGCTTTGTCCAACAATATTGACATTAACATCAAAATTACAGGATATTAGTGTAATCTCTTCAGAATGCTCAGCATGCGGCACATTTTCTGTCTGCAATCAATTTGCACAGCTTTAACGGAGAGACTCATTATCCTCATTATCTCGTGTGTTCATTTGAAGCGACCGATCTGAGAGCGCATGGTGAAGATGCCCCGTAGCTGTCATCAGCTAGCGCTCAATACAAAGACATTTAACACCAACGTAGTGATGGTTCCTCTTTTGGCATACATCACTGTTATGTGTGTGTGTGTGTGTGTGTGTGTGTGTGTGTGTGTGGGCACACGTGTGCACGTTATTTACAGCATGTGTCCAGAACCGCTCTGTCTCATCTTCTGAAGTCTTCCACATGCAATGTGTTTGAGCAATCACCAGTCCTCCTTCAATAATTACATTTCGAGAGCGAGGCACCTCTATGAATATATTAACGCTGGGGAGTGATGAATTAATCCCATCCTCAAGCCTACACCTGTGTAATGTTTGATCCGTACTTCCTTTGTAAAATGAGATGCTCCAAAGTGTGTGGACTGCATTCTTCTCTTACTCTGTTTTACAGAAGGCATGCACATTAAAATAAGAATAAAATTTCTGCAGAAAAGTCTTACTCTTAATTCTCCCAGTGATGCTAGAATCAACAGGTCTTTTGTTTCAATCTTTACACACAATAATACATGAGAAAAATCTACAAGTGCACTAAACAACTTGCACAAAATGCACCACATTCTTTGTTTTTGCACCCGAGACTGTCGTGCCTGGGGCTGCAAGCAGTGAAAATGTTCTTTCTACCATTAAAATGGCAGATTTACATTAGAATTTAATTTCCAACAGTTGGAACCACAAGAAATGCATATGTAAGAGTATGTGTAAGAGTCATATATGACACGCAATGGAAGAAAATCAGCAACAGATGAAGAACCAACAGCTCTGGGATGATCAGTCATCCAGATCCTACAGATTCTTATCATAACAGTTTAATCATTGCACCGATAAAATGGGAAAAACCGTTGACATTCCCTGACACAATAGCATCTTGAAATGTAGCGTACAAAGCCTAAAACTTTAAGCGATTCAGTCCCCAACAGAGGAGAATCAGGAAAACGCCCTGGCTGAAGTAGAAGAAGAAGAAGCTGAAGTTTGTAATTTTTACCTGGGGGAAAAAAAACAATTTATTAAAAGCCAAAACTAATTTTCTGTCATTCACCTGATGAACTGTTACTTATTTTAGGTCTCGTATGATGACTTGAGAGGAACAAAGTCAGACTGATCTCTCCATCCTCGCTCTCATGTATCTGCACTCACTTCATACGTGTGGTGGCTGCAGATGATGGATGGAGGTGCAGCTCTGCTCATGGGCTAATGTCCACGGTTCAACCAGATATAGAGCGGAGAGATGAAGGCAGGACAGCGTCCCCTCTGTCTGCCCCTGCTCACTCCTGTTTATTGAATTACACATCAGTACAACCGCTGCCTCTTTTTTCTCTCCCCTCATCTCTGCTTAATTTGATCAGAGAATCTGCTGATGCAGTGTGTGCCCGGCTCATGTGAAACCAATTTAAAGCTACACATAAAAATCTGGTGTATCACACACCCACACGCAGACACATCCAGAGGGTGTGGTGTGTGTGCATGTGTGTGTGTGTGTGTGTGTGTGTGTGTGTGTGTGTGTGTGTGTGTGTGTGTGTGTGTGTGTGTGTGTGTGTGTGTGTGTGTGTACTGCTAGAGGTGCATAGACCCTCTTCTGGTGATAATCTACCTGTATAAATCTGAGCAACGACTATAGAGGTGATGGTTTGTTCAAGGTTGAGAGTGGCCACATGCAGATAAAAGCTGCAGTAGTATCTTTAAAAGTCAATGGGCTGTTGATGGGGAAAAGGGTAAACAGATATTTGCATGTCAACTTTTTTGCCTCTGTTGACACATAAAGAGTACAACAAAGTCTCAAGATGAACTCAAGTCGGCCTTAGAGATCAGCCTGAATGGTTTTATCCTTGTTTTCTGGTGAGAATATTGTAGTTATAGGAATATTACTGTTCATTTAGACACAGAAACTGGTGAACTTTATTGACTTATCTGGCAACCAAAGTAGCAAAGACAAAAAGAAATACACTACTCACTCCAATGCTACCTACACACTGTCTGTAACTGTCCAACACCTGACATAACAAATCCAACCAGACTAGTGTTTAACAACAGCTACATCCTGCATCTTGTTGGCCTGGAAAGATAAATAAAAATAAATAAATCCCCCGTCTGCCACACACAACAACAGCTCGTCCCGTTGTGTATCGAGAACCACTTTGACTGCTAGTTACCTAAACAAAGGAATCAAGAAAGACAACTCATTCAAGCAGGCCACAGGATGTACCAGCTTGACTGGAGTCCCTCTTCTTGGGCTCTACTGGAGTCACCACTCTCAAACTCTTGACTGTGCCTCCTTATCCTAACCCTGTAGCCCACATTGAGTTGCAGCAACACTGAGCCAGGCCTTAGAACAAACATAATAGTGCAATCCAGAAGCACTTCTGCATGTTAGCCTTCTGCCTCCAGAGAGTGTACCAGCAATTAAGTCCCAGGTATACTCTATGAAAGTCATGATATTTTAAGACAATGTTCTACCTTGTTTCCTCTGGGGGTACGGACCTGTGGCTGCATGTTAACATTGGGATGGATTTGCAATCGCCGTATTAAAGTGTGGTATCAGTGGCTACGTATTCATATTTGATTGTTAAGCTGAGATGGAATTTGATTTGACCAAACATACTCAAATTCGCTGCTGAACAAAGTGCCGCGAGTTGTACAATAGTTTCTGATTACATGCTAGCAAAAAGTTTAGCAAGCAGCATTCATCCTCCTGTTACCAGCAGGCCTCATTGGGTGGTGTACATTGTCAATGGATAGCGCTTGGCACTCAACGTCATCAAATGGACACCTTGGCGCCCCCTATTGTTGGAATGTCATTGGCCGTCAATTACTCACATACCTTGATGGAGGTGAGTTCACACAAATTATTTTGGCGGTGGGAATAGCACAGTTTAGATCATGTCTCTGCTCAGTTTTGTCCATTCTTTAGCAGCCATTTATTTATCTTAAATGTAAATATAAATGAGGACATGGTGAGGACCCACAGTCATTGGCTGAGAATAGTATGTGATTCAACAATGAAAATAGTTTTCATTCTAGGTCTACAATGGCTGTGGGAGAGTCTTACAAACCTAACTGTCACCTAATTGAGTAAGGAAATCTCACTCAAAGCTAAAATGGAGCCACAGTTGATCTTTGTCTCCCTTCAAAATTCCTGCTTTGTGTTCCTATCACTCTATCGAGGCCAAGTGGGAGAACCCGTAAACAGCGGAGACACAAAAAAAAGAAAGTTTTAGATTAAAAAAAATACAACACAAGTTTGGGAGACATCTTGATTTGTCCTATGAACTGCCGAAGTCCAATGTAAGCAACAGCTGAAAATCAGAGCATTTTTTTCACTTGATAAAGACTGTTCTGTATTCATACAGGCTTGAGAACTGCATCAGAAAATATTACTGCAAATAGAGTGACAACAAATGAAAATAGAGTGACAACAGTTTTCTAGCCAAAAAAGTTCAATCAAACACGTGCAATGACCTTTCCTTTCCTGTATTAGGATGTGAATGCTGTGCTTCTCCTGTTTATCTTTGAGAGATTGTTCCGTCAAGAGATCAAATGATAGTAACTCTGTAACCTTCCAGGGTTGTTAAATCTATCTCAAAGTTTTATCAATCTGTGCAGTTTTTGAGTGGCCAGGGCTGTCGCACAAACGCTCTCTCTGAGACCGCTGCTTAATCCACAAATCCACAGTCCTACACCCCTGCCAGAGTCTAATAAGCCTTCAAACTCGTGGATATATGACTAAAATCAGCCTTACTGGATCATATTTCTCTGTCTTACATGTACCCCAAACTAAACACACACACACCAGGGCAGCATTACTTTGGGTCAGGGCTGCTTTGTGTCTGAACACCAGCTGAAATCATATTTAATCTCCTCACAAAAGGTTTAGAGAATATGAACAATTTATTGTTATGGGCACATGAGTGTTGTTTTAAGACATATTAAAACAAGTACAACTCTGCTTTAACATGGCCCGCAGCCACACGAGAGGAGAAGAGGAGGGTAGAGGGAGAGGAGCTGCCTCGGCAGGGATTACTGCAGCCATACATAGAGGAGGCCACGCAGAGAGGAACGTCCCCTAAAATAGACTTTAGGACAAATGATAGAGGGAGCTCCAATCTGCAGCCTCCTCGGAAGAGGCTCGGCTGGCTTATGAATTCCCAGCATTCCCCTAATTATTTAAAATTCCCATCTACGAGCGAGCTGGGGCATTATGGGAAACAGGTTCCAGTGCGGCTCCAGTGCTGGTCTCGGCTGAATGACATGCGAGTTCAGAGCTTACGTCGACGACAACACCCTTTGATCGTCATCCCCGTGGAAAGTTTCCCTACATGTAAATGCTGTGCATTCAAAAATGGCCCCCATAAAACATAACAATAACAGCTCGGCTACGTATTTCCCATCTCCCATGCCGGGCCTTTCCCACAGCCAAACCCAACATGGCATGGCGGAGACATAAACTCTAACCTACAGCACTTTCTCCAGTCCATTACCCGCCACCGCCACGCCTCCCACACAGGAAAAGCTCTCGCTGGGGGAAATTTTGGGGACCCTGCTGCTGAGAGAGACATGAGGCCGGTGCCAACGTAAATCCCAGAGGTTCTGCGTTAGGGCGCCCCATCAGAAACAAATACCTGGACATGCTTAAACAGACAAGTCAGAGCCGTTTTGTGGAAACCTTTTAGAGAGTTCGACATGCACGTGAGTGATGTATATCTGTGACAGCTGCTGCAGCAGGGGAGCACTTTATTGTAAAGGAAGAAGACGACTGCCATTCTGGATCATGTGACAGATTGGGACCTGTAATTTGCGAATTACTAATCATGACAGGGCTATATTAAAAAAATGGCATTTTTTTTCAGCAGGGAAGACAAAGAAACAGCCTTCCAAACCAAAAGGCATGCCCGGATACATGCACCCACTTTAGATGCATGTTTCCACTTTCTTCACTCTTCACGCACACACTTCCTCCCTATTGTACACCAGCTGCAACAATGAGCAAATAAATCCCATAATTTCAACAGCGACTCTTTGATAATAATAAAAAACTATGAAAGCTGTTTTCATTTCAGAGCTGATAAACGAAAATCTGAACAAATCTGACACCGCTAAAGGAGATTATTTGTAAGTCAAAGGCAACACCAATTTGCTGTTTCAGCAAACAAATAGAAATGTTGAACTAAATTCTTGCGAAAACAGGCTGAAGTGTCAAAATCCTGCAGAGAGGCATTTGCTGCTCTTGTCTGCTTGTTTGTGTCAATCATCCATCCATTATTTTACCGCTTTGTGTACAGTGGGGGTGGGGGGGTGCATAGTGCATATCTCCCCATAGAGAACACACAGGAACAGAGAGCTGAGGCAGAGAATACACACACACACACACATACTCACATACATACATAGGGACAATTTAAAGTCTCCAATCGACCTAAACATGTGTGTTTTGGGACCGTGGAGAAAACCCACGCAGACACGGGGACATACTCCACACAGAGAGGCCTTTGGATTCGAACCCGAGACCTTCTTGTTGCGAGGCAATCTACGCTATCCACCAAAACACCACGTGATCGTGTGGAATGAGCACGGAAAAACAAGGTGGAATTGCTTGATTCATGCGCTGTGTTACCTACAGAGACATGAGCACATTAACGTGCAGCAGAGAGCGGAATAAACCGCTCCTTCAAATTAAGAGCCGCAACATAAAAAAGAGAGAGAGAGAGAGAGAGAGAGAGAGAAAAGAGTGAACAGAAGTCGGGCAGCCCAATGTTCACTGATTACGTTATAATGGAAACAGCTCCCGACGAGAGGCATTTACTAATAAACCGATGAAAAATACAGTCAGAAGACTCGTTAATGAATACCTGCGCAGCGAGAGAGAAGCTGCGCCCCGACCCGGAGCCCCAAGCAGCCGCACTGGGAGCGCTGGGCCCAGTCCAGTTGCATTCATCTCTTCTGACCACGGCATTTTCATTCTGAAATTAGAGCACGTGCTTTAATATACGCTTATTCAATAATTACTGTAATTTGGGGGAGGAGTAAAGGTTTTAAAAATGAAAAATAGGGCTGTGATGTGCATCTTTTTATTTTTAAGACGATGATGAATGAATGGAAATGAGCCGTGCTGCAGATGTGGAAACGAGTTATTACCATTGACCTGAACATTTCGAAAGAAAGAAAAAAAGAAAGCCCGATAGAAAGAGAAATAGAAAGATAAATGAGAAAGAGGGCGGGGTGACTTTGAGGCCTTAACTTTGGACTAACGTCACGTTTCCAAAAAAATTTAATAAAGCGAATAAAAATAAAGAGTTATTTTTAACAGTAGTGGTAATATAATAATAATAATAATAATAATAATAATAATAATAATAATAATAATAATAATAATAATAATAATAATAATAATAATAATAATAATAATAATACATTGTTATTATAACAGATAATTTACTATTTTATTAAAAGATTTAGCTCTAAATATATTCTGTACTTCAGGCAGTGGAACACTTGCCTTTCATTTATTTAAAATTATTGTCACCATTACCTACAAATCTCCATAATGTCCTCAAGAGAAAGAAAAAATTAAGAGCGCCATTTGAGGACATTTTGGCCAATTTGACCATCAGCTCGCATAAAGGAAAGTGTTGTTTAATTTTAATGGCCAGGAAAAAAAGGCCAAATTGTTGGCGCAGCGCACACAGCCAAGCAGCGGCAGCAGAAGCAACAGGGTTTAATGGCTCGAAATTAATTCAATATTAAGAAGAAGCCAATTCTCAAATAGCTGTTTGCAGTGATCGAGACTCTAATTCCGCATCAGCCTAAGTGGAAGCATCCTCCACAGCTTTAATGGCGCTGCCTAAAACAAACAGGCAAAGAAAATATTTAGAATATATTTAAGCTTAACATCGGGGCTCTGTTATTGGTCTAAATTCCTGCTCTGATCCTCTCATTTGAGGTCCTCTTTGTGCACGCAGGAGTCAAAGAAAATATACATTAATAACCAGGATGGAGGCATGGATGGAAACATGGCCTCACATTTTCATTTTATATAAAAATGGGAGGAAAAAAAGAAAATAGAAACAGTCAGATCTGCAGCCATGCGACCGCACCAATCAAAGATCCATCCTCTAATCACATTAATGTCATGTGTTGTGTCTCCCGCGTGTTTACCCAAAAAAGCACACACATATCACACACACCTCTCTCTCTCTCTCTCTCTCTCTCTCTCTCTCTCTCTCTCTCTCTCTCTCACACACACACACACACACACACACACACACACACACACACACACACACACACACACACACACACCTCTGAGCTTGACCTCCCATTTCTGGCTGCATAACAGCACAGGCTGAGTTCGGTGTGGGCTCTGCCTGTGTGTGTGCGCATGTGTAAGTGTGTGTGTGTGTGTGTAAGTGTGTGTGTGTGTCATATCCAGTGTAGGCTACCGGCGGCATCAGCCTGAGAGGGGCATTTCTCTTTTACCCCGACAAACCTTCAGGGGGCTTTTAGCCTGTGTTGAGTCTCTGGAAAACATCTGATTCCTCCTCTAAGCGGAGCCAGATGCGTCCAGATGTGCATGTGTACGAGTGTATGAGCGTATGCGTGTATGTGTGTGTGTGAGAGAGAGAGAGTGTGAGTGAGTGAGACAGACAGTCCGCGCAGGAGAATTTGGGGGAGAATATCGGCAGTGTGTGTAGGAGAGAAGGGGAGGGAGAGAAGAAACCGAGTGGATCCTTTTTTTTTTGCTTATAATAAAACTCTGTAGGTATGAACGCAGCGTGCGTCTCATACTGCGATATGACCTCGATGGATTCATATTATAGCTCGTCCACAGCAGCGCAGGGTAGGGAGCACCAGGCGTTCAGGACTTCTTTCAACCCAAACTCTGAGAGCAAGTACAGCCCCGGCGGCTTCCTGCAGGGGAAGGCGCAGGGCTTCGGGGACAAGCCCGAGTGCGGTGGAGGGCTGGAGGCCACCGAGGACAACTCCTTCTCCAAGTACCCGCTGTACCTGCAGAGACCCGGGGGCAAGAGCCCGGCCCAGGGCAGCAAGCTGCACCAGGATCCCGGGGGGCTCAACGGCACCCTCATCCCCTGCTATGGTGAGTGCAGACACACACTCTGACAGTCTGGGAGCTTGGTGATGTGGAAGATGAGAGATGTACGAGGAAGAGGAGAAGAAACCAACCAGGAAATCTACCAAGAAAACTGCTATTTGATGTCATTAGTCGGTGTAACATTTCATACTATACTTTACTATTCTAAATATGACTTATGAAATGTTAAGCGTTGTTTTGAACTTAACAGCATGGATGTGGATTTCACAACCATCAGCTGTTCAGAGGACAGAGATAGATAGATAGATAGATAGATAGATAGATAGATAGATAGATAGATAGATAGATAGATAGATAGATAGATAGATAGATAGATAGATAGGCTGATTGATAGATTGATAGATTGATTGATAGATAAAATTAGATGTAAGAATTCCTTTATTAGTCTCACAATAGTATTGCAGGGAATAAGGAAATATGGTGTGTACAGTGGTTATTAAAAGCTATAGATGTAGTTTAAAAAGTATGTAGTGAATAGTAATTATTGCACATCACGTAAGTTTTTCACAATGATTAAGAGATTAAGTGATGAAATCCTTGTGTGTATGAGACAGACAGTCAGTCAGACAGATCGATACTTTATTGATCCTTAGAGAGCTTTCCTCAGGATACTTCAGATGCGAGGTTACAACGCTACAAAGTGGAAATTTGATTTTTTTCCTTTTTATTTTTTGACAAAGCAATTGGAACTAATATCCTTGCGAGATTGCAGGAGAACAAAAAGGGATCTGTGTGTATTGGTGCAAAACAGAAGTCAGTGTCCGCGAGGCAGCAACAGTTGTGAGGGTCTGAAGGGTGCTGCGTCCAGTGCTGGGCATGATGAGGATAAATTAACTTGCTTACCCTAAAATCACAGTTTATCTAATTTTACAGGGCACACAGAGTGATTGCTGGACAAATGTGTCATAAATGCAGATTATTTCAGGTAATCTCATGCAGCCTCATGGTTGCACACATGAGTTGAGCTGTAATCGCAGCATTATCTCGAATTATCTCCCTTATAACCGGTGCTTACAGGGGTGAACGAGTTGACTCAGCCTTAATTATTTTACCCCAGTGGATGTTTGCCATTTTAGTGTGTAAAGACCATGTAATTTCCGCAGGTTTTGTCATTTGTTTTCTGCATTTATGGCGAAGCATCACGCTTCTACATACTCATATCTATGTGTACTGTTTAAACCAGTAAAAAAAGATACGAATTACTGTGTTATTTACAGAAACCCAGCGCTTGCACGAGTTGCGCTAAAGGAAAATCCGAGCGCAAAATGGGGAGAATAATAATCGCGAAGGCCCGAATCTATCACAGATTCCACCATATTGCCTGAAACTGTGATTTATTTAGCGCAAGGGATTATTTAACGACAAACAAACGATGACAACTGCGGCTGCTGCTACGTTATTCGAGAATTGAAACGTTTCCGTTAGAGTAAATCTAGTTTTAGGCCCACACGTCACCGTTAATCCCATCGAAATAGTCGCTGGACAATGTATTTTTGTTTTTTCTTTAAATCAAATGCATCCAAAACCAGACGAGAAAACAAGTCTGTTTACTGTCCCTTTATGAGAGGAGTGAGTTTAATATCAAGAGAGAGAAATCGACTCCGTGCGCGAGTTTAGAGGCCTCGAAAAATACCCAATTACGCGTACATTTAGCTCGACGTAATGGGGCGACATTCGCGAAATATAACCTGGCTATAGATTAGTTTTAAACCTGGACCGAGAGGAATATCTGGGAGAGCTATCTGTGCGCAGACGCGTCGGCGCCTGCAGCTCCAGGTCCAGATGTTTATCAGGATGTTACAGCAGAAAACATCTGCGCTCAGCGACACCCAAAATTTCGATGTGGGCTCCAAACTTGGTGAAGTTTCCCCGACCCGTGAGTGTGGGCATGTACGTCTCAATCTGCGGCTGCAGGAAATGAAGCTGTTCAGAAAACACAGGCAGCATGATATAAATGCACTATGTACCTCACAGTGACACCAATAAAACCAATTTGGGGGATTAATTCCAGTTTAACCTGCATGATAATACAGATTTTGATGTGATCAGAGTGGTTTATTTCCCCTGATAAACAACCAAACAGTATTTCTGAGCAGATCTGTCACTTTTCCTTCAGTCTGAACACTTTGGAGCAGCCTCACACTGCAGTGAATTGATTTGGCAAGTGCATTGACAGAGCCATTTAAGCATTTAAACAGCGCCATTAAATGCAACATGCCTCCCCTCGGAGGAGAGCCATGCGTGGAGCCTTATTATTGAAAATGTTGCAGCCAGATGAAATGAAGGCGTCGTGGCTCTGGGGAGGATTCTCTGGGGTCTTTGCCAAAGCCTCAGGCGTCAACAGGCCTGTGTGCTGTAATGTGTGGTCCTACAATGGGAGATATATGGCTCCACGATGGAGCTTCATCTCCATCAAAAGTCCTCCCCGCAGCCGAGGAGAGAGTTTAGTTTGTGTGGCAGCCTCATCTGAAAAACTGTCTCCCATATAGTGTCTGGGCCATTGAGAAGATGTTACATGCAAAACAGTGTGTGGGAAAACCAATATGCACACAAAACTATGCAAATTACATATATATTAATGTAAACATATAGGAAGGAGAGGATAAGGGAGAAAGATTTTTGGCTGTGTGATGTTTACAGAATAGCTTTACACTTTTAGTTCTATTAATTTCAACTTCATTTTTTAATTGTTGATGTTTTTCCCTTGACCTGGTCTGCAGAATTTATTTATTTTTTCTGGATGATGCCTTAGTTTTTAAACCTAAAGTCTAACAATCTAGCATCATTTTAAAATAAGTGCAAATTTTATACTATAAGATCTTGTGATACATTTATACACACACACACACACACACACACACACACACACACACACACACACACACACACACAATATACACAAAATTCCAAATTGGAATTTAAATTCGGGACACTCCCCCAAAAAACCTGATAACAGATTTATTTGTAAATAACTTACACCAGCACCACAGAGTGTCAGCCTTTAAGAGCTTCCAGATAATTATTATTATTATCTTTTACAGATGTAAACAATACAGACGTTATAAAATTGGTTTGTGTGGTTAAAAATCCCAAATTAATCACATCCAGTAATTAGGCTTTTAAATGAGGTTACACATCCTGCAGCACAGTGGCGTCTCAGGTTGGAGGGTTCCAGTCCCGGTGTGTGCGAGACTGTCTCACAGCGAGGAAAGGGATGGAGCCGTCTACCTGCTCTGACACACACACACACACACACACACACACACACACACACTAGATGAATGAAATAAAACCCCTGGAGCCGATCGAGCGCCGAGGAATGCAGGTCAGCGCTGCAGGAGAGGTCGACATTAATCTAAGGCAGATGTGCATTACTGGCTCCTATAGTTATTATTCATACTCCCCAAACATCAGATCTCCAAAGCTATACGGAGAGTCCCTGAGACGACAAAGTGGGACTGGTTTACATAACCCTGTCTCAACAATACCTTGTGCAAATAAGCAATCAGTCCGAAATGGACATCGAGATTGGGTAATGATTAGAGTGGGTTTCTGAGAAAGCCGCGCACGTGTGAGGAGAAACTCTCCTGTAATTCACAGATGTTAGACCTGAGATACGCTGCACTTTTTGCTTGGTGATTTCCGCTTTTTTAATCCTTTAAGACTTTGATAAACACAAAACACTGTCACATGCTCTTTATAAATGTAAGAGCATGACGCTTATTGAGGTGACAGAATGGGTTGATGGATAGTTGGCTCAGACCAGGGAGGTTCCTGGTTCCAACCCTGGCCAAAGGCCATTGTGTGGATGGAGTTTGCATGTTCTCACTAGTTTTGCTCTGTTCACTCCAGTTTCATCACTCAGTCCAAAAACATGTACGGTTAGGTTGATTGGAGACTGTAATTTGCCCCTTGGTGTGAAATCTGTGTGTGTACAGGACTGGCGACCTGTCCAGGGTGTGCTCCCTGCCTGTGTGTGTGTGACAGAAACTCGCTAAACCATTGGGTACAATAGAAAGTAAGATGATAGATGGAGGCCCCTTATCTACACCTGAATAGGGTTGTACGCACACTTTCTTGCAAACTTGACTATTCCTAAGTTTGGATGTAGTGCGTGTGGTACAGGTATGACCAAATCAGCTCAGCCAGCTCAGACCCTGTGTACACTCATCTCAGATCTGTGACGCCTCACTGTGCAGCATGTGGCTTTGTCAGTGTGATTATTGCACCCATTCCAGCACTATTTTGATATACGAGGGCTCAAAGTGAGTGGAGCCAAAGCTAAATCTTGGAAAGTTAAAGATCCATGTGTTTACCGGCCTGTGGTGGGTGCTGAGGTCGAGCTCTGCTCTTCTCTGCTGTGTTTGTGTGAACGCTGGAGCTCGCTGAGCGCTGTTTGTGCCTCACCCTCTTTGTCTTTTCCACAAAATGAGAGTTGAGAGAAAATTGTTTTGTGTGCACGCCGCGGCTTTGCCAATCTTTGTTCTTTCGAACAAGCCCTCCTCCCTTCAGCGGGCTATCACAGCATCCTGTGATATGTAAAACATTTTTCTACAGCGCATGAAAACCAAAACAAGACCCCCTAAAAAAAAAGTCCTGGCAGCGTTTTAAAAGCATCCTGTCAAAATATAGCACCATAAGTACATGTTAAAAGGCTCCGGGAAGTGATGTCACGGGATCTGCATGCGCTGATGACTAACACATTGTGTCGACGTTAACAATAAGCAAATGTCAGAGTGACACCTGTGATCGTGCCGGCGTGTGTCTGCAATGCAGAATAAATTAGAATATGTAATGAGAAGGCTTGAAAGCACGAGTCCCAGGCTTGTTAAAGTGTTTTTTTTATAAATGTGTGACTCAGGAGGTGAAACCGCTGTGATCTGACAGAAACATCACAACATTCAGACTGCGAAGCACAGTCTCCCCGACTCAACACTCCGATCCTGTTTTCCTCTCTGCCTCTCTGTCTCGTGCTGGTGTGCAGCTCACCCAGCATGCTTTGCTCTAAGCTGGGGAGGGTGTGTGTGTGTGTGTTTGCGTGTGTGTGTGCCTACCTGAGAGCTCCATGCAGGCCAGATCAGAGGAAAGATTTGGAAACTTCAACCATCTGGTGCACATTTTGATCTGCTCGGAGCTGGCTCTGCGTCTTTACCTCCACTTCCTTCATTCTTATCAATGGACGATCAGTTTGGTGAATAATGCAAATGTTTTGGCCGTACAGAGCTGCGATTCGACTCAGAAACGCAGCGACAGTGGCCTGTTGCCTGACAGGCCACAAAATGTAAACTCAGGAGAGGCAGCTGTGACGGACTAATGATGGAAACTCCTGGGCAGAGCAGACGCACGGCGACCACGTTCGGGGTTCACGATTTAACAATTCTTTCTTCTCTTTTTCAGCCTGCTTTCAGCAGACAGACACAGCTCATTTTGCCGGGTTGATATATCTTTTTAATAAGAGCGAGGGGTTGGAAACAAATCCAAATCATCCTCGAGTGGTCGCAGCCTGTGCCACAAACTTTCTTTATTCTCCTCAGCGACTGCAGCGAGGCAGAAACAGTTCACAGACATGTGATGACAGTGTGGATGTGATGGTGGAGTGAAATCTGCGCCATTAAACGACAGCGAGGAGCTGACAGCTGATTGATTGCATCATCATTTTATTTCAATACCCAATCATTTTAGGTCCCTGACATTTGATGCTGCTGTTTTGACTTCATGTTTATCCTCAAACCCAAATTTACTAGTGAGTATGAGATAAGTGAAGAAACTGCCTTAGAATGAGAGTTTATTGATAAATGACTCGTATTTTTCATTTCACCTCAGATACTTCTAAGCTAGCCATTAAAAAGGACTTTTTTAAAGTCATTTTCCTTAGTAGAAAGCTTCCTCCAGTTTTACTACATTCTTCCTAAAAAATCCTACTAAATGTCAAACTACTTTTGTGCTTTTTGATACGAGACAGCGATAGCCACGGCCCGAGATATTATGACAGTAGTGAGGTCACGATCATGTCAATTTATCGGGAGCTGAGGCCGAACAGAGGGATTTTTTTTTTGTTTCCCAGGGAATCTGCATTCCTGCATGAGCCGCTGGCATAGATCTCTCCTCAGGAACATCTGGGAGCCTCCCTTCCACTGAGGAAACAACAGTCAACATCAGGTCTTGAGACCGTGCTGCGGGAAGGAATAATCTAGCCCAAAGCATGTCTGCAAACCAGCAATGATGTAAAAATGAACAGTCACCCAAAGCCAGTGGAATATTTGACGTGATTTGGTCCATATAAGGTGCGATAAGTGGAGAGCCGCTGCTGTCAGCTTTGAGCAACTTTTGGGAGCACTCTGTTTAAAAGCATTCCCTTCTCTACTTAGTGTTTGGTCATTAACCCTTCCCCAGGTTACTAATTTATAGTGTTTCTTTTATTTGGCTTCACTTGACCCTCCCCGTCCCATTCCATAAAAACCGAGAGGGTGCCCTGTTGCTTTACAACCAGTTAAATTACACTTTGATGTTTTCTCTCTGTTTTCAGCAGTGATTAAATTGCTGACCCTAGTAAACATCTGACCTCGGCTAACTGAAGAGGTCTGCAGCTTGTCACAGAGCAACTCTGGCAAATTGCAGAGATCAGCCGGGGATATATTCACCGCATTTATATGCATATAGGTTGATGAGCACTGGAATGAGAGCAACAGCCAAAAACACATTCCTCCGAATGCCAGAAAGAAAGAACGAAAGAAAGAAAGAGAGAAAAAAAAGAAAGAAAGAAAGAAAAAAAAACAACAATCTGGAGTCCGAGCAGTGGAATCTTGGCTTCCAGCAGAAAGCAGAGCGTGATGGCTGTGTTCTCCAGAACAGCGAGCTGAGGAGTCAGAGCAGCGTGCGGGAACTCTGAGGGATGTTTGTGGCAGAGCCTCAGCGTGGTTAGCGTGAGAGATGAGCTTGGATTACAACACGGGGAGAGATGTGGAGCGCTGCAGACTCGGAGTAACTTGTGGTGATGTACAGTAAGTCGGTACGAGCTGTTTAGATTAGCATCAGGTCTGGGAGCAAGAGGCTGCAGGGACTAAATTCATCTCACAGTGCTTCTGACACTCATTTATCGTCTGATTAATGCTTAGAAAGGTGGAATAACTCAAAGCAAATGCCACTTTCCTTGAGGTTATGAATTTATTCCTGTACTGGGACCCAGTAACTACCTGTGGTCTCTGCGGGAGGCCTGGCAACTGGACCAGGTCACCGTTACGTAACCCAAGATCAAACTGCGGTTTTATTTTGTTGTTTTTAACCTTCGCTTCATTAAAAGGCTAAAGAGGTAATGGTGCTTGGATTTCCACACTTAATACTCATCTTTGCTTGTCAGTGACTGCTCAAGGGAGCTTCACATTTGCCGTACAGACATGAGAATGGTTTTAATCTTCTCATTTATCTTTGAGGAAGAAACAAATGCTTGTATCTCCTAAAATATTCAACTTGTTCCCAGAATTTAGTGGGATTGAGCAGTCAAGATGCAGATCATCATCAACTAAATATACAAGTTTAATCTATGTTAAAACAGTTCTCCTTTTTACTACACAAATCTGTTTTCTCCTGAGATGACATTTAATAGAATAATCAACCACTTTAGCTTTTTGAGAATGCACTATAATGTGTTTTAACATGACATGTAGATTAAAGTGTCTCTACTCATTAAGACCTCCAAGAACCTAAACTTTAAGAGCATTCAACATGAGTTATAGAAAAAAACATGGCACAAAAACAGAACGTTAAGATCCAGATCAACTCAGAATGCGACTCGGAGGTAGGTTTTCAATAAACATCAATTACAGTCTTCCAGGTTCAGAAAATAAACCCTCATCCTGATTTTGACTACACCTGTAAATACCTCATTTCCTTGATGTCAAAAAACGTTTTGAGCTTTCAGAGATGTAACTGCCAGAACTGAAATTGTCCCACAGCGTTGGCCTAAAGGTTCTTACTTTTGTATATATAAGAGAACATATTTGTGGTATACACTAAATTCAGTTTTTATTCTGCCCTAACTCCAACAACACGTGACTCGTACCTACATGTTGTTTGCATGAGTCTATAAAAGTAAGAAAAACGTTTCATTAAACATTTCCACCATCGTCCCATCCGCTCATCTGTGTGCACAGCTGTAGCCCTCGCCATACAGGATATGTGCCTTGCTCAGGGGCATGCCTGCATTTTTTCCCCCTCCTCTCCTCACAGATGCAAATGCCAGGCAGGAACCAGTTGACCTGTCTTCCTTCTTAGCATTGCAGCCATGCTCCTGCCCAGGGGTAGACTGAAAATATTGCGCAGTGCTTTAGAGGCCAGCGCAGGGGCTGGTGATGTCAGAACATCTGCCTGCGTGGAGACTGTAAGAGGGTCTGACAGGTGGGCCACAGCGATATGAGGTCATGAACTCCAGCTGGGCGAGCTGTGTTGTTCCATTAGTGTCTCTGTCGGGGCAAATCTGAGCCAGAGAGCAAGGGGAGTGCTGTTGCACCATCGAGAGGATGACTATTGACATCTCGCTGTGGGACACACCAGCCAGAGGCACACTAATCCATGAAAACAAACAGGCATGTTGCAGACAGCCACCGCCTAGCTTCATCACTTGAAAACTATTCAGTCGTCTTACTAAGCAGCAAAACACTCGGCTCCGAGTCACCACTGCCACGAGGTGTCAGCTCTCTTTCTCTCTCTGCTCCAGGTTTGTGAGAAAGACCCGAGGCCGCTCTATCTGGAAATAAAAAGTGACAGACTAAAACGGAGAGACAAAGAACATATCTATTAGGTTAACCATCCCGAACTTGATCTAAATGTGGGACAAATGCTCTTGGACTGCAGTAAAGCCAGTGTTGCGCAACTCTTACAAATGTGGTTATGTGGAGGAGCCATTATGAGCTGGTTTCAGACCAATACATTTAAGACAGGGTGCTCTCCTCCGTGCCCATTTGCAGGAAAGGCAAACACAGAGTCTGACAGAGTGCACTGTTCTCACTGGCCCACAACCAGAGCCCCTCAGCTTATTTATCCACACAGCTGTTTGTTTATTGGAGGAGAAGGGACAGCTCTCTTCATCTCCCGCAAGGAAACAAAAAAAAAGCCAGCGAGCCCCGACAGGAACAGAACGAGATCTGTCACAAAATGGACGCTCTGAAAATTGAAGGCGACAAACAAAATGTTGTTTACATCGAGGTCCCTCACCCCCGGGACACAGGGCCTCCACACAGGGCTCCATGGTTCAGGTTTCGGGTGGCGTGACTGGGAGACATAGGTTTCAGGGCCGTGTCTCGGCTTTGGGTCGATGTGCTGTGACGTACCTGTCAAACACAGAGCGACGCTGCCTCTCTGAGACTTTGAGACTCAGTGTGCACAGACCAGGCCTTTGAATCTTCAAAATAAAACATCACAGAGGTGATGTAAGCCTAAAGTGAACGTCAGTTTGTGGCCATGTTGTAACTCGACGTTGAGCAGACGCGCAGGCTGATTGAATGTGAGGCACCATGGGTTCATTCAGCCACATTTTACAGAGAATACTGCTCGCTTGAGTAGCTCCATTATAGGCTACTAACAATAATTTTAGGGGCGTTATTGGGTACATGTGGCATCTCTTATTGAGCTCTAAAATGGTCAGAACGTTGGTCGTAATAGCTTGTTTGAAAATAATATTATTCCAGTCAGAATGTGATTTGTATTAAACGTAAAGCCACACTTGAGTAAATTGTGAAGGTTTTTTCGATTTTTCATGCTTCGTATGAAAATCGCAGGAACGACACACTACAACCGAAACCAAAATTGCTCAAATGTTTTTCATTAGAACCGCAGTGTAACATCTAAACTTTAAAATCAGCAGTACATTTCACGAGGCTTTTGAGCAGCACTGTCAATCCACATCAGAGAATTAAAGGAGTGCTGCAGCGATTTAGTGCCGCATTTATTTTAAAGAGTCCATGAGACACAATTTTCAAAACAGATGCAGCAAAAGGAGAGGTTTTTATTCCAGAAAAACCTCACAAAACAATTTCCTACTCAGCAAATTGTATTCAATTGATTCATTCAAAACTCCTCTTTATCATGCTACCTTTCTGTTGAGCTCAGCCATATTTGTATCGTGGCTTTGTTGAAGTCTATTCACTATTCCTTGCCATAGGATGTCCAGAAACATTGTGTGCATATTGAAATGAGTAGCAAACCATAGCACCCAGCCCCACATTTAAACCAATTTGCACATATCTACCTTCGATCAGATACGAGAGTAAATTAAAGCATCTAACTGTGTGGCAGCCATTTGGTGAAATGTATATGTACGTGCTCCTTGTTCCTTCCTTCTCTGATTCCGGCTAAAACATAAATGGTTGGCTGCGTGCCTGTTGTTCAGTATGACATGATCATCAATGCGAGGGACAGGCATTGCAGTCAATCATCAACTTGTGGTTGCCAGATAAGCATGAAAAACAGCGCTGCAAAACGTCTTGTAAAATAGCATCGGAGCCATTTCTGATGAAAATTTCAAACACTCTAGGTCCCCCTTAAGTTGCAGATAAAACGGTGTAGGTGTAGTAGTAGTAGTAATGGTTCTCTATGTGACACATTAGTAGTAAACCTAAGTAGTAAATGCTAAACTATGGATTGTAACCATTTCAACTTTCAATTTTATTTATTTTATTTGTTTTAACCATCCAGTCTTCTCTCTACCTCTGCCTTGATCTCATGTTGACAGGGAAAGACAACAGCGGCCTGACAGAGTCCGAGTTGCCCCCGAGCGTGGACCCAGCTGGGATGGAGAGCAGCTACCTGAACCTGAAGGCACCGGGTGAGAAGGGACCCAGCGAGCGCCCGGGCTCAGACATTTCCAGCCCTCTGGACAAAAGTGAGGCTGAGAGCAACAAAGGCAAGAAGAGACGCAATCGCACCACGTTCACCAGCTATCAGCTGGAGGAGCTGGAGAAGGTTTTCCAGAAGACGCACTACCCAGATGTTTATGCCCGCGAGCAGCTGGCACTGCGGACAGACCTGACAGAGGCTCGTGTGCAGGTGAGGACAAGGCAAAAGCAAAAAGCACAAGAACAGGAAGGAAAAATTAGTAAAATAATAGTCTGTACTGGCAGCGGCCAACAAGACCTCCACAATACGTGATTTGAACATGATATCATTTGCCTGTTGTCCAAACCCATTAGAAATCTCTGCTGTTGAGGTTTAGGCACAAATACAATTTAGTTAGAGTTATGGGAAGTCAGATTAAGGTGAGCACTTTATGAAGGTTTTGGAAAGGCTTGTTGTCATGCCTCGAAACAACAGGCAACAAACAATGACAATGTTTATATGGACAGGAATATGCATAATATTGATCTTATTGTTTGAGCATGTTGTTGACATGAGTTTCTCAAAGAAAGTATCATTCATATTTCCATTTGTACGCTGGAGAGCTTGGTAGGATAAATCCCCAATGACACACACACACACACACACACACACACACACAGAGTATTATTCTCACAGTGTTCTGTCAGTTCTGGATATTAAGTTGTTTTGACAAATGTACATATCAGAGCCCCGTTTTCCAGCTATCCAAAGCCTTCATTACATTCATATCCCTCAAAATTTTCAAGTGTTGTCTAAATTTCACCATCATCTAAAAAGTCTACTTCTTTCCCCCTTGCCTTCATCTTCTTTTGGGCATAACATGTCAAATAGCTGGCAACTGCCAAATATGTGGCAAAAATGCTCCGAAATGTCTACAAATAGTTATAGTAGTAGTATTGTGAGGGTTTACATGTCCGAATAATGTGGAGACTGGAATAATCCACGGGTCATATTCTGACTAATGCTTATTCAAAATATGACCTTATTCAGGTTAAAAGTTAACTGGATTGGTTCCTATACATTAGTTATATGTATTTTTCTAGTCTTTATGACCACTCAAAGTACTTAACAGACACAAATCACAGTCACACCCTCACATTCATGTATTGATGGCAGAGGCTACCCCACGCATTGACACAACAGTATTTTGTTCGAGGATACTTAGACATGTAGTCTGCAGGGACTGGGATGGGCTGCCCATGAGCCATAGTCAGTTCAGGTTTACATAGTAGTGTCTTATTCATAATATCCTCTTATTTTGATTAAGATCAGAATATTGCTGTCCCCGGAAATGTGGTCACTGTTATGTTGATTCATCTGTCCACCCACAGCTCCTGCCCACTTAGTCACCCTGTAACGTCACGCTCCCATTGCAGAGCACTCAGCGAAAACTACAGACATCGTCATGTCCACGTTTAAGTCCATGGCGTCCATGTTTGCATGTTAATAACGACTGTGAGAACTGACAGAGAGGGCTGGGAGAGTTAAGACTGGCACGTTGTCAAAGATTGCTCGGAAGAGCAGACAGCGAGGCCTATTGTTCTCCGTCTCTCTCTCTGCCTGCCAGTTTTAGATCAGAGTGGGATGGGTGGGACTGAGGGAATTCAGCACTCTGAGCTCTTACATGCTGCAGGCTCCGCACAGAGGTCAGAGGCCAAGGGTTTCTCCCTAGCACTACCTTTTTCAAACTACTTCACTGCAAAGCTCCAGAGGCGGGTAGGGAGGGGGGGGTGCACGGAAAAAAAAGAGAAAGTCATCAAAGCTATTTGGCAAGGATATAAAAAACACTTTGAGTTGCCAGGTTCAATTTCCACGCTGGGTCCGAGACATAGTCAGGGACAGAGAACCTGGCCTGGTCCCCGCGGTGGTACAGTAAAATAAGTACATTCACGTTTGGTTCACACAGAGCCATCTATTCCCCAGATGAATATAATTAACATCCTGCTCTGACAGGCACACAGCAGACTCTGTTGAGTCGCTGTGAGGTTTGACCCATACTTCTAAACTCAGACCCTAAATATGCACGCAATCAAGACTAAACCCCACAATTTCAACTGAAGGTCCATCAAGACAAAGTCCAGGGATATCCAATTGTTGAATACTGAGGGGCACTCGGAGCTTGGCAAGCAATCGGAGAATCCTTTTCATCTCTCAAACAACAGCCGCTGAAATCCCAGAGTACAGATGTTTTCTGCCAAAATGCCAATGTCAAGGTCCTGCAGTTTCATCCCTGGCTTGATGATGAATGTCTTCATAAAGTCGGGCTGCAGTTTTCCGTAATCACATCTGCAACTTCTGCTACCACGAGTTTATTTAGTACAATTAGTTCCCAACCTCAGGCCTGAACTCCACCGCAGTACCCGCTCTTTGTGGAGGACGAGGCAGTGTGAGTGACTGCCGAGGCAGTCTATCAATCGCCGTGGTCCCGGCTGACAGAGATGAGGTGAGACGGCTGGACTTCAAAGCCGCGTTTGGAGTTGTGCACTCTGCCCTCCCTCTCTCCTTCTTCCTCTCGCTCTGCCTGTTGGCTCTGGAGCATAAATAAAGCTCTTTAATGGCTCTGTAAGCTGCCTTTCGCTGTCAACGTCTTTAGCAATTACTGTATCGCCGCCAAGCACTTAGAGCTCTGAGCCACCTTCCCTGCAGATGTCTGCTAGATAAAGTTAGAAGTAAGTGTTTGCAGTTGGTAAAAATCATCCTTTCAGGCTTCATATGT
The DNA here is from genome assembly GCA_029224185.1 of Karalla daura. NCBI lineage: Eukaryota > Metazoa > Chordata > Actinopteri > Chaetodontiformes > Leiognathidae > Karalla > Karalla daura. The sequence continues at coordinate 17,202,114 of CM055196.1, forward strand.
TGGACGGGTTGATCATTAGGGGAGAAAAAAATACAAATGCTACACATGTCGTTATGTTAACTGAATTTCTGTTTGTGCAAAAACACGTGCAGCTTTCCTTTGTAATGAATTCAGAAGTTTCGAAGTTTGGGGGATAGCAGAGATGGAGCAGTGAAGGACACATCTGACTTCACAATGTTCCCCCTGCCAAACTATTTGGCTTGGGTCTCATTTCTACTGCCGTTCAAAGGCCAGACTACGTAGAGCAAACCCTGTGTGAAACATGACACACTCAGCACCCAGAAACCACGACGAGGGGCATAAACGCGCTCAGACACCGTGTGCTTGTTTATAAAAAGATCCCAGTAAGTGTGTGAGAGCATCCAGGTTGACAAAACGCATTTGTGAGTGACTGGCTTTTGAATTTTGTATACACCGTGGTATGTAAATGTGTGTGTTTTTGTGTGTGTGCGTGTGTATGTGTGCGTATGCTAGGTCCGCTGCTCTCGTCTGCACGCCTCCGAAAGGTCAGAGGGGTTAGCTGCGGAAAGCCAAGGGCTTAGGCGTCAGGAAATTAAACATGAAATGAAAACAAGCTCCAGTTTGAACATTCTCCCATCTCACTTTCCAATATCCCCACTTCCCCTCGCTGACTTAAAAGGGAGGAGGGAGGAGAGAGACATGGAGCGAGGGGGAGGGCGAGTGTGCAGGAGGGTGGGGGGAGGAGGAGGAGGAGGGGGGGGTGCTTCAGCAGTGAGGTGGGAGGACGACAGAGAGATTAAGAGCAGAGGAGTGAAGCTGAGTTATCGTTATCCTTCACAATTAAGATGACAGCATTGTGACTGATAAAAGTTGAGGTTTTTAAAGGGGACCTCAAATAAATAACCACTTGGCTTTGTTGAATAATGAAATTTTATTCCCGGCCAGATATGTACAGCAGGTCCAAAAACATCACCATGTCCTCATTCATATATAAATTTTAGATACGGCGATGGCAGCTGAAAAAATAGGATGTGACAAAATATGAATATGGTGCAAAAATTACTGACTCCCACCTCCGTCCCACCAAAATAATTTGCCTATACCTGGCTCTGTTCAGCCATGCAAGTAAATGAAAGCACATGACTGCGAGGCAGCAGTTTGGTTAAGTTTCCTGCAAAATGTCAGTGGACTGAATCCTAGTCTGATTCTGGCTGAGACTACTAGAAATCCAAGGCTGCATCACTCCAGTTACCACTTAGTTCAGGAAAATCTTGCTAAGCTCCATTAAGCAAGGGACTTCAGGTCACATGGTCATTCATGTGAGTGACAGGCAATCAGTATAAAGTATACTTGCGGTTGCCAGATAATGTAGAAATGGACCATAGCATTCCCACACCTAAAAGAAATTGGCTTTTAAAGTAGCATCCGAGGCATTTATAATGAAATTAATGTTCCATTGCTTCAGTGTTAGCAAGAAAAAAATAATCCATTCAACTATTTAAAGTCAGTGTAAAAACAGTGGAGCTTTCAAACACTTCATATGATATAATATTACATCAACCTCAGCCCCTGTTTGTGCCTCTCATGTATCAGTATTAGTCTTAGTGCAAAGCATCTTGATTGTCCTTAAAACAAACATGTGGTCATCATTGTGAAACCACAGACGGTTGTTTAACCACAAAAACTCTCCAGAAACTACAACTGAGGGCTTTACACTTATCCTCCTAATCAGGACCTTTTGTGTCGAGGATTGTACTCGGAAACCTGTGATGTTATGAGCTCACAGAAGAACCAAAGGGAAGACATGATGAACCTCTCACAATAATAGACCCCAAATCCTCAAGGGGAGCATAACAGAATCTGAACCCTCCTCCAAACATATGATATAATATAAAGGGCAGCAGCCCCTCACCTTGACACCGGGGCTCAGCCACAACCTCAGATATCAGTTTACCACTATGAAGGACTGAGCTGTGTCCTCTAATCTTGCCAGCTGACCTGAGGAATGTCGGAGTCAGGCAACATCTCTTTACGTCAGCCTCTCCTAGAAACACATGAGGCCTATATGTGCCGCAGGAGGCCATATATGGTGTCCTGTAGCTGCTGCTTGTTTGATCTGGTCAGAAAAATGGCTCCCAAAGCAGGTGTTGTCTCATTTACAGAGGACCTGGAATGGCTTTTCTCTCACGTTAACATAGAAGCTATGGAACACTGGTTTAATCAGGAATACCTCAGGAACAAAGCCTTTTTTAGGCATGGGAATATTTTGGCATAGATTTAGTGCCCTTTCATGCTTATCTGGCAACCACATGTAGGCTGTACACTGATTGGCTGTCTTGCCTGCCGCTCACAGGAATGATCATGTGACTTTACATTCCTTGCTAAACAGGAAAGGTTGGCAACTTTTTCCCAAACTGAGCAGTAACTGGAACGATACAGTGCACCCGCGTGCTGGTATTTTACAGAGACCGTCGCTGTTCACCAAAGCCAAGGTAGAAGTGGTTTTTCATCGTACGTCTCCTTTCATAAAAATCTACTCCTGCGTCATCAGAAAAATCTCAGTCTGGGATAATGATATTGTGCGCACTCTGCTTTCATACCCACATATTTGTGCGTCACTGCTCATGATTGTCACTAAACTGTATTGTGTTGAGGTTGACAGGGAAATGGTGAGAGAGAAAGAGACATTAGGGGGGATTTGTGGAGGTTGACTGAGGGGAAATTGCATGTCAGGGACTGTGGAAACCACAGGCTGATTGGGCTGGGAATCAACCCACAATCCAAGTTCAAACCCCTGTGTCGAAGCAGGATCGCTCTCTCTTTTCTCTTTGAAGAAGTTTCCCTTTCCCTCTTGGGAGGAGAAGATTCAGACAACCAACAAATAGATACAGATAAACATGTGGAGGCTCACAGCTCCACCCCCACCCCCCTTAGCCGGTTTCTCTTGCATGGAAATGTGAGAAACTTCTGGAGAGAAAAAAAAAGGGGGGGTCGCAAAAGTTGCACAGCTGATTATGTTCAGGGACTGAAGAGATGTGTGGTCAGGAGATGAGAAAATGGGGAGAAATACTTGAGGTGGCTGCATTTTTTAAATGAAATAGGAATTGTTTGTGCCTATCAAATCATATAATCATTATGACGTTTGCATGAAACCAGGGTGCCCTCAAACATCTCGATTTCCCAACAGCCCAGCTCAAAACCCAAATTCATTCAGTAATGCTTATGTTAAACCACTTTGAGATCGCTGATGCTTCATGAGGAACAGACACAAACAAAAGGGCTCGAGGCAAGAGAAAGTCACTGTTAAAATTCGAAATCATTCAACAGGCAAATTTGCCGCATAAGGGGTTCTCATCTATGTAATGACACCTTAGCTACACACCCATACTAGATATTATAAATGACTGAGGAACACCTAACCCAAACAATACAAACACCTGTTTGGGTATACTGGCTCAGTGGGAACAGGTGACGGTGCTATGGCAGACTCCTGGGAAGTCTCTCCAAGTAGCAGATGGAGCGAGGTCTGATGCTCTGTTGTATCTTTGTTGTACTGTATAAAGGATGGTTTGTACAGGAGCTCTGAAAGATTTCATAAACTCACTGTCAGTCAGAGTTCAATTGCAAATGTTTCCATTCCCGTTTGTTTTAGAGAGCTTCCCAACTTTCTGATGCTTGCTGAAATGTTTTAATGAATTTCTCTGGGGCAGCAAATCCGAGGTTTTTTTTTTCTTTCCTTTGCTTACGACTTGCGTTCTTCCATACCAGTCTTTGAGCCTCCATCCTGCTTTCCTCGCATGTCTTCAGCTTGAGCAGCAGAGAAGTGGGCTAAGTGGCCTGCACTCAGTCTGTCAGCAGGTCCTGCAAGTACACCCGCTCTGCAAAGTAGCACGTCTATCAATCTCACGAGGAGGAGAAATAACCCAGGAGAACCTACTTCATAAGCTGCATACACATACTTAATAACGGCATAAGAAAAGCGTCTTCTTGGTCCGAGGTTGAACTTTTGTTTCATGGACTGTGCAGAGGGATTCCCCACTGTATCCCACTGTGCTGACATGTGGGGGAGAGCACACCTCTCTCAGAGTGATTTATGAATGGCTCCAGGCCCAGATGTGGATCTGTCGGCGCTGGCAGCCTGAAGGGAGGCAGACGCCTGAGAATCAAAGGGAGGAGCTGAAAGGTGCAGCACCGGGGGAGACTCACCATTTTCACATCAATAGCTCCACATGGACGGCACTTTAAAGACACGTCAAGTCTTTAAACCTGGGCCCGGACTTTCATGTGCTGCAGAATTTATTTGCTTCACTATCTTCATTTTATGTGGTTCTGGTCCTGACTCTGTTTTCCAGAGCGCAGACAATGGCCTCGCTCTCTATGATTTTGCAAGTGATTTGAGAGCTGTGCTAAAAGCAGTGTCAAAGTTTTGATTGGTGGCAACTGGTCTATATTTTGAGACATCTTCCTGATGTGTTGTTTTCTTTGCAGGTGTGGTTCCAGAACCGCAGAGCCAAGTGGAGGAAGCGGGAGCGCTTTGGCCAGATGCAGCAGGTCCGGACACACTTCTCTACTGCTTATGAGCTGCCTCTACTGACCCGGCCTGAGAACTATGCACAGGTAAAGAAGAAGTGCCACCAAACATAATCTGACAGGATTATCACGATCAACCTCTGCAGAGGGAACAGTGTTCATCACTATGTTTAATGAATTCACATTAACTACTGGCACTTACACTGTTTTAGTTATACTGTATATCTCTTTAAATCATCACATTTATGCTCTGACACATTTTCTACTATATTTGGAGCAATCTCCAGTAGAAGAATTACCAGCAGGACAGAGAAAGTTCTTGTACTTTTCCTCTGAACAGTATCTACTCGCCTCTTCTCATCTGGTTTTTCACATCTGGTGCCTTGTTCATGACTCTAGGTCAGATTTCTGGTACCCCACCTCTTTGCTGAGTGGGTATCAAACAGACAAAGAAAGGAGGGAAAAGAAACACAAAATGCCACTATTAATCACACTTTTTGTATTAGGTATCATAATAGAAGAAGTCGGGAATGTGTGCTTTTGATCCTCCCTGACCACTGGTTATAGGTTTGCCCTTTGACATAGGAAAACAAATGACAAACTACCATTTAATGAATGGTAAGGAAAAACACAGAGCCATAAAATTAATGTTTCACGGGAACTCTTTCTACAGTAGGGCCTCTACATGAACATTTTGTCATCTTATGCAAGATGCGGTGGTAATTTTGGGTGTAGACATCTCTGCTCTGTATAATGTTTATTATGAAGGAATAGTGAATGGTGACGCAAAATGAGATAAATAATTCCAAAACTTCGCCAGTGAGTATCCTGCTTATCTCTATGACAACTTTTTCAACAATCAATCTGGAGGTTGAAAGGTCAAATCTGTAAAAGAAAACAAAAAAACGGTTTGTTCATGTTACAGACTGTTATGTTCATGTTATTGTCACTTAAAAAAGGCATTAAAAACTGAATCTATATGTATCTATTTATAGATATATATAGTTACATATATATAGTTACATGCCTGCCTTCTAGCTGCTTTAACTGTGGTTCCAGTTCTCCTCCAGTAATGCATTTTTCAGTGTATCTCACATGAACACGTGCTGTTCCCCTGCAGATCCAGAACCCTACGTGGATCGGGAGCAGCAGCGGAGCGTCCCCAGTGCCGGGCTGTGTTGTTCCCTGCGACTCGGTCCCGTCCTGCATGCCGCCCCACCCTCACGCCCCCGGAGGCGTCAGTGACTTCCTGGGCGTTCCCAGTCCTGGCGGCAGCCACATGGGGCAGACGCACATGGGCAGCCTGTTTGGAGGTCCCGGCATGGGTGGAGGAATCAACGGCTATGATCTCAACGTGGATCCGGACCGCAAGTCCTCCAGCATAGCTGCACTGCGCATGAAGGCCAAGGAACACAGCGCCGCCATCTCATGGGCCACATGATGCCCCGGCCGGGCCCCACCCTGCCCCCTACAGGCCCTCTGCTGCAGGGGAGGAGGGAGTTTTTTCTGAGAGCACTAACGATAACACAGCTCAGACGAGCAGGGAGAGACTGTGGAGATAACAGAGGCCGTTACGGCGGCAAGCGAGATAACAACTGTGACTGTGACAGTCAGCAGATGCTGAAAGAGAGAGAGAAATGCAGAGGTGTGACTTAGAAGATGCCACTTAGATGCTGTGTTCGCTCTTAATTCCTTCATCTCTCAGGTCTCATGGAAAATAGTGGGGTTCAAAGAGCCCCCCCAAAAAACTGGGTATCAGTCATGACAGTGATCGTTTTCAGTCTACAAGAAATAAAATAAACAGGTTTTACAGACAGTTTCATAAATTACAGGAATTCAGTGGCAAACACAGCCCTGTCACACAGTGTTTTAATTTACCAAATTACGCTGGATTCATAATATTTACTTACTTAAGCTTGTTTTTGTCCCTCTCATCCAACGCCACTCACTTTCTTTGTGTTATTTCACATTTGTGTCTCGTATACGGCTCAAGTACAGACCTGGACTCTCGGCAAATGCATTTCTGAGAAGACAAAGCCACTCAGTCAGAGCAAGCCAGGATGTGGACAAACCCTCTGCTCTGTCACTTGTCTTTGCAAACTACCAAATTAATCGATCGTGAAAGAAAACGCTCATTTCTCTTCCTCGCCTGCGGTGGGCGGGTCACGTCCCAGCAAAGGAGGACAGAGGTCGAAGGCAACAGGCGAACAGGGTGGACATGTAATTGAGCGCGAGCAGACATGGCCTGTGCCAATTTAGTGTGGGAGGAGGGCAGGCATCGGATTGGCAGCAGTTTCAAACCAACGTGTCATTTCCTCCCCCAGGACTGCCCCCACAGGTCCCCCCCCGCCTCGGCCCGGGGCCTCGAGTTTCAGGAAACATGCACAGCAGCAGCCTTCAACACCAGGCAGCCGAGTCAGCCTCAATCAGGCCCACAAACAGGGATCGACACATCGAGTTAGGATCAAAATGAAGCGTCCTGCCCCACGAACATCGCAGCACATCGGCGCGTAGACGGCGAGGACCCGCTGCTCTGTGGTAATCAGCTCAGCGGAGACGACTCCGGGATCTGGAGTTTTCTCTCCGGATCAGTGGCCCCAGCCATCCCGAGGAGCATTCTGCACGGTTTAGGTAATGTGATGACATTAGAGCTGGACTGCAGGAATGTGGTGAGCATGTCCAGTGATTGCAGGGGTGTCTCTGTGTGTTACCCCGCCGGAATAAGCTTGTCACCAGAGCCGGGCTGCAGGCTGAGGCCAGAGACAGGCTTCATTAGTCTTTTGGCTGATCTCTCCGTGACGCCCGCTGGGCTGCAGATCCGCTTTCTTTCCCCTGCGACGATGACGGCAGGAGAGTCTGTTTCTGCTCCCTGGAGCCGGGTGATCGCCGGATCGTGCCAGGAGCAGGACTGCAGCTGAACGCCGGTCTCAGAGTTTATCGATGGGCAGATTCGTTTCTCAGTTGGTCGGGCTTCAGCATCTTCCGGTGTCTCCCAAAAACTAAAAACATTCAGTTTTATCACGTAAAATATTGAAAAGTTCTCATCTTTGTTTGTAAATCTAAAACTCTTTGTTTTCAGATGTTAATATAGAAGCTATGTAAAATCGGTTTCACATGAAATTCCTCAGTTGCTATTTTCCCGAGCCCTTCTCCAGTCCCTTAATTTGCTTTATGAATATTACTGTCTGTTTCTACGCAGATCTGATGCCCTTTAATGTGTACACTGACTGGCACTCGAATGATCATGTGATTTTTTTCATGGAAAACTTAATCTCCTTGCAGTCATGTGTCTCCATTCACCATAAACCTTGGTGTACGCAAATGCTGAGGGGGGGAAGATATGATTAGCGTCGGTTCAGTTCAGTTTTAGCTTCAATTTCAATATCTAAAATTTATATATAAACAAGGATGAAATGACGTCTTTGGACCCGTCGTACGTCTGTGGCTGGGAATAGATTGAGCCGTTGTCGCAGCATCTTCAACGATCCCTCTGTTAAACTGTATGAAAAAATTACCAAGTTTTCCTCTTTTCACAGGGAGGAAAAAGCTAAATAGATTGCCGTTGTCAGCAGGAAGTGATGACTCCTACATGAGCATTTGTGCTGTTTATATTTTCTATCAGTATTGAACGTGTTTATTGTTATTGAACAAGAGTTTGTTGGTACTGAATGAAAAGAGCCATGACTCCGTTCAGAACAGGAGAAATATTTTGTATTATTATAGACTTCTTTTTTTTTTTCTGTTTTGGTAGCGAGGGCTAAAAATCTAAAACATTAGCGGCAACATTTGAAGATGAAAACAGGATGTGGTCAGAATTAAATCAGGCAGGACCACGTGTGTGACTTGCCTTGTCGAGCTGTCCCTCAGCGCTCCACTCCTCTGCAGCTCCATCCATGTTGATACTACTGAAATAAAGCAATTGAAAACCATATTATTATGTCGTATTGTGTGAATGTGAACAATATAAATGATATTGTTCTTTTGCTTGTACATTTGTTTTGCTTTTATTTGTCAAATAATGGACCTCCAGAGATAAACCAACGAAGTATTACAATAATATTGCCAAGAAATGTAAAGTTATGTTGTGTGTGAGTGTGTGTTATTCTAAAGAGTTGCTCTGGACTTTTGCAGAGGTTGAATTGCTTTCTAATTTTCTTATGGCTTTAAGCAGCTTTTTGTATATTAATCAAATATTTCTACTTCTGATTGTGACTTTATATAATGTGCCATTGCAATAAGTTATTGCACTTAAAGTGTTGGAGAAGTTTTTAACTTTGATTTTCCCTGGGACAGCGCTCTCTCTCTGCTTCTCTGAGGTCAGAGCGGTGAGGTTTTGCGTCCCAGAAGTCCCGTCCACAGTGTTTCACACCCCGAACGGCGCCGCAGAGGTCGGTTCACGGTGTTTGTACAGAAGTAACTCGCTGTTTCTGTTGATGATGGTTGTGAAGTGATTTTGAAATAAATGAACCTCCAACAGTTGCATGAGCTCAGTTTCTTCTTTTTAAAACTACTCCCGACACATAATAGCGCAACAATCAGCCAAATGTGGTGAAAGTAATGAAATATAATTTTATAATTACAGAACCATTTCTGTAATTATTCCAAATGATTTTTTTTCTTCACGAGAAACATGAACCGGGGCCAAATTAAATATTAGAATCAAATGTTGGACTCTCGCTTGTTATTATTTCTGGACTTGAGCCTTTGTTTAACTAATCAGTTGTTATTTTGGAAAAAGGTAATGTCACATGCATGCAACACACAAATCAGGATTCAATATGTCAGTGACAGTGAAATCAAAATCCGGTGACAGTCGTTTATCTCTGTTTTCTCGCCACTGTCGGGTAAATCGGACCAAACTGTGCAGACACAGACTGCAGAGGCAGATCGACAGACACTCAGTGGTCGACTGCACGCTGCTGGACATGTGCAGTGTTAATTTGCATCCAGAAATGTAGAATACAAACCGAGCGATCCAGGCACTGTGTGAAATGTAAATAAAAAGGGGAGAAATTTTAAAAACAATAAACAGGGGGTGATCGTTTGCAAATGCACAGTCATGCGTTTGAGAGCAAAACCTAACCACATGCTGTTTTACACAGCAGCTCAACTATTTTATGCTATACACAAAAACAAAAAGCGTTTTATACTACCATGCAGTGTACTCACTGAAAGAAAAAACGAGGTGACAACACTTTGACATTCCACAAATGATTACAGACTCATCACTTAATGAGACTTAGCAAGAGGCAGTGGCCGGGTATCTTGGCACAGGCCTAGTCTACAATGTTAGCTCAGCTAAACTAAACCGACTGGTTTCTAGCTGTAGTTGCAGCTTCATGTTCTTCTCAGCCAGACCATTGTAATGTTCAGCAGGTCAAACAGTTCCCTTCATAATCAGCGCAGTAGTTGAGGCTGTTTCCTCCGATTTGTAACTTAACGCCGCTGTCACGAATCTTAGAGAAAGACCTGAAACAAAAGGTTGGACTGGGAACCAACGAAATGTCAGCAGTGAATTAACGCAGACACAGCACTAACAGCGTAATGGTAATGACAGAGGGAGCGTAATGCATAGGAACGCTGGAGAAATATTAAATGCATCAGTGCTTCAAAATGAATGTGAGTGAGAGAGAGAGAGAGTCGCTGACACGTATTATGTTCCCTCACATACATCTAGGTTTCGGTTCGGGGCAGGGTGAGGCTGCAGTTATGATTGTGGTAGGTTTACAGGAAATGAATGTAAGTGTATATATAGTCCCCAAAAGAGATGGAACCGTGTCTGCGAGTGTGTGGTTGAAGGTGGATGATATGCGATCCCGTTCTTCTTCTCGCATCAGCAGCTTCCAGATGGGATGCTCAGCCCGAGCCATTAGGCCCAAAGTTAAGCCTAATAGTCTGAATGGGCCCTAAATACCTCCAGGTGGGCTTTGGCAAACTGCTAGGCTACGGCCGGGGTGAGAGAAAGCTGTCATGCAATTCAGTACGCAACATCATTTCACACAGATGTTCTTTGTTTTTGCAATACGAGCTCCATCATGCAACAGAACCTTCCTCAGAAAAAACATTTATAATCACTTCAAAACTTCTTTCCGACACAACAAAAACTACGCCTGTAATCAATCCGGCCTTCGTTTCAAACTCTGTGCTGAATATCATCCACAGAAAGGCACAACCGATCAGGACTACTCTCACGTAGCACAAAACGAAGGCAGGGGCCAGGAAAATCGAAAAAAAAAAGAAAAAAAAAGATAACCTGTGCCAATTCACATCTTGCCATCGCTGTGGTCTTTACCCTACAAAGAATGTTGGCGAGCTCCCATTTCTGCTCGCTCCCAGCATCAATTGCTGTCTTTTCCACTGTTGTGCAAGAGTTTAACTGGAGCACTGCGATCGCACGAGAATGAGAAAAGTGAGGAGAAGCCTGCTGTCACCCCGGCACAGAACTGGAGGCAGAGCGAGATAAAAGGTTTAAACTCGTCCCCTGCTTAGATTTTTACATCTTTTAAGACGTTAGACTCGTTATACTGCAGGGCACTGTGCATAGTTTAACAACTTTCTAATTGTCAACAATAAAAATCAATGTCAACAATGATTTAGTCCACTCCCCTGACACCTTTACACTTCCCCAACTGTTTGCAGTTTTCAACCGTTTATACAGATTGAATTCTTCATTTTTAGATCCTAATGAGTATTTACAGCAGCCAGATGGAGTCAGTATTACCAGTGCCATTCCAGTCATTCCATTAACATATTTTTAAGGATGACCTAGTGTGGTCTTAATAGAGCATGTTAACATAGAGGTTTGGAACATCAGTTTAATCAGAAATGGATCAGATGGTATTTTATGATCCTGTTGTTTGATATGACTATGGTGTGTTTCTGCAAAGATCTGGTGCCCTTTCAGGCTTATTTGGCAACCACACACAGGCTTTCCGTTGACTGGATGTTTTTCTGCCACTCATCAGGAACACCTGACTTGGGAAATAACTTAGCTCAGCAAACTTTTTTCCCAAACAAAGAGGTAACTGTAGTGATACAGCCTTACATGTTTGAGCCAGAATAACAAGAGGAATCAGATACTGAGGAAGAAACAGAAGATAAACCAGATACTGCTGCCCTGCAACCATGTGCCATCATTTACAAGTGAACCTAAATGGAGCTAAATATATGCTTATTATCTAGGTGGTGTGGCTATGCTGAGCATCACACTCAAATTTATGTCACCGTCTGTCTCTGATTTTTTTAGCTGCATTTTAAAAATGTGATCTTTGGCCGGGAAGAAACGGTCAGTGTTCAACAAAGCCAAAGAAAAACGGGCTCTGTGTAAATAGTAATGTTAAAATCCACAGCGCATATTGTACCGCTTTCCTTTTATCCAAAACCCCCACAAAAAGTCCCAATCCAACAATAATGTAGTCCATCTCCCTTCCATCCTTTCCACAGTCCGTACCCATCTGGCTGCAGCTCTCAACACTCAAGAGTCCACCTCGTTCTGCTGAAGATCAAACTTCTCAGATCTGGGTGCTAGTGAGTATTTACAACAGCCAGGTGGAGTCAGTATTTACCCATGTCATGTCATTGGCATGCTTTTAATAGTTTTTGGACAACTACAACGGAGGTCTGCTCAGCACAGAGGGACAACACTTGTTAGGACAGATTCTGGATTGGTTTTCATCATTTCGTGGAGTCTGTTGATAGAAAACCACTGAATATCACCAGACGGATCCCTGTCTTGTATAAACACTGTGTAAACTAAGTTGCCGATGCTGCTCAGGACTGCAGCGAGGCCATCGCACAGCCTGATACAATCAGAGCCCACAAACGACGAAATGGGCTGCGAGCACTAAACCTGGCCTCTGCTCTCCCCTCCTGTCTGAGACGTGGGTAGATGACATAAATAAACAGTCAGAGAGAGGAAGAAGAGCAGCCCACTGTGCCCTGAACAGCACTCATTAACCTTAATGGGTCACGCTGCACCAGCCAGGCTCCACTGACACCCTTAATAGAAACCTGCATGGTTAAGGGACCATGAAGACCATTAGGGCACTTCAAAGTTCAGCCCACTGCATTAGAGCTCCGCTGATATGCCAGAGAGGGGACAGATCCAATTCCTCATTCACTGCCTTATTTTTCCATTGGTCGGCCTGTCAATCAGCCTGCTCCATAAACAAGTGGATGCTTGAGCTGCTCATTAAGGGCCATCGTTAGACTGACCGAGGCTGTAAATCAGAGCTTATATGAGCTTTCAGAAAAAAAAAAAGAATTTCTTATAGGTCATATTTTAGGGCTGACACTGTTAAATGATCCCTCTGGTTGGAAAATAAAGCTGCTGCTCGCACTGTAAATCAAATGTCTCCCCTCACTGTCGGACCAGAGGGTCTCCCCGGAGCTGTGCTGCTGCGACAAGCATCCCGACCAGTAAAAAACATGAATAAATCAATAAAACCTCTCCTCGCAGACACATTCACACGGGTCATGTTTGCTGCTATGAAACTGAAGTCCACCTCTGTCAGACACCTTCACGCTCCCCTGTCACTTGATACATGACCTGGAGTGGGTATTCTAGGTGCAAATGACTTATTACTTCTCCACTTTTATACATTTTATTTTTATTTTACATGTCTTCTACTCTTGCATTTATATATGTTGACAATTATTTGATATACCCTCTATTCCTTTTTTCCTCTCTCATGAAAATAAATACTATATACTATAATAAATACTATATATGTGTGTGCGTTTTTCCCCAGATCCTGTCAAAAAAAGAAAAAGAGGCGACATGCGGTCATAAGTCAGGGGAGCCTGCAGCAGTTTGATATATTGACGCTGTCCTCGGGGACAGAGAGGCGCAGTGGCTTCCTTGTGTGTCCGTTAACGCAGAGGAAACACCGAGCAAACTTCATCTGCCTAGAAATCATCAGTCTGGTAAAATACCCACACTTCACACTTCAAAGGGGACTCAGAAAGAAAAACAGAAACATTTAAACCTCGGCTTTGTTGAAAAGATGGCAGGAACAGAACAGGACAGTTCACATATACGTGCGGACATTGAAATGGTTTCAAAAATCAGTCAAATCTGAACCAAGATTTGATGTAAAATATGAGTGTGATGCAAACCATCAATGCAACAGTTGTTGCAACAGGTGAAATTTCTGGTGAAATGTCAGTTTACATAGTCCTGGTTCTTCCTCGGTACCTGGCTCCTCCTCTAATTCTGGCTCAAACATGTACAAATATACACATGCATATTGCATATTGCATATTTAGAGTTGCAGGGCCACATTGTTAAGCAAGGAATGTATGGTCGCATGATTCATATGAGTGGCAGACATGACAGCAAATCAGCATAAAGCCTACATGTGGTTGCCAGGTAGGCAGAAATCGGTATATTGGAATATTATGAACAAAATATTGAATGTGCATCCCTTTACAGGAGAGGTGCGGGCAGATGAGAGTGCAGCCTTACTGGGAGGAGTGTGGATCTCTTTCCTCTCTCAGCTCTGTCTAATGGGCTCTCTGGCCCTGGTCCAGTCCTCACTATCAGACCTATCTACAGCACCCATCTATCACCTGTGTTGTAATATACATGGGTATCAAAGAAGGCGCATGTGATGAGACGACTTATTTGCACATAAGGATCGATGTTAGGCATTTTTCCTCCCTCATTACTTTATAGTCAAGAAGCTGAGGACTCAGGAGGTCCAAATAAAAAATAACAGGGAGCAAACAACATGAAATGAAAGAAAGGAAATCCACTTTGGAAAACACAATTGAGGTAATTGTCTTGGATCTGAAAAGGGCAGCCAGCCATTGGCAATAGACCTGACTTTGACCTGTAGTAGGGGTGCAAAAGAGGTGTTTTTAGGTCTTCTTAGAAGAGGACAAAAAGTTATGTTTTAGATCTGATCTATCTATCTATCTATCTATCTATCTATCTATCTATCTATCTATCTATCTATCTATCTATCTATCTATCTATCTATCTATCTATCTATCTATCTATCTATCTATCTATCTATCTATCTATCTATCTATCTATCTATCTATCTATCTATCTATCTATCTATCTATCTATCTATCTATCTATCTATCTATCTATCTATCTATCTATCTATCTATCTATCTATCTATCTATCTATCTATCTATCTATCTATCTATCTATCTATTTATAGCAGGTTGGGACAGACTGGAGAACCCTAAACCCACACAGTTTTAAGGCAGTAAGTTACAGTGACTCATCCGAGGCACCATCCTCCCACTCCTGAGAATGAATCATTGTGTGTCGTTAATCTGTGCTCTCTCTCTTTCCTCTCCTCCATTTTCCCATCAGCCACCAGGGTCCGGCGAGCAGCGCAAGACCGGAGACGGCCGCACGATGGCTCACATCGTTGACTGGGTCCCACTAATAAAACTCTGGTTTATTACTGTGTGGAAATGCCTGCTGTGGCTTTTTGACACGCTAACATAAACAGGGGATTTAAGGTGGCACTGACACATGGGCAAAGCTTCCACCGGGGCTTGAACAGGTGAGACTGAAACACATCATTTGAGTTTGGTGGCTCTAAAAATGACCCTAGGAGTCTTTTTTCTCTGCCCCGAAAAAAAGTTCTAGGTTTCAAGACTAACTTTTAAATAGGTCAGAAGAAATGAGGATGAAATAAGGTAGATTGTTACTGCATCATCCCGCACAATGTTATCTAAATAAACATAGGAATATAGTTTATAAAGATATATTTGGTTAATACCTTCACTTTTACTATGTTTACCTGAAATGTGCCACTTTTGCCTTCACTAGAGAACATTTTGAACTTGTTAGTTGTGCTTTTACTTGGGTAAGAAATGTGTTTGATGTGTATCAGCAGTTTTCCCTCAGTAGTTACAAGACAGTTGGAACATAAACAACTTGTGCTGATAAAATAAGCTTCGACTGATAAAACATTGATCAATTGATGAACAGTGCAGCCTAATGATTCCTCTGCTACTTGCAGCCTTAATCTTAAATAGCCAACACAACAAATCTGTCCACCAACTCCTCCTCACACTCTTTAAGTTTGTTATCAGCCTGTGTTTCTAACCCTCTCCACCCCAGCGTTTTGTCTCTCCTCCACGGGAGCAATATGCTTCCAATTATGAATCTCGCGAATCTGGGGGCGGCGAGGCATCCCTCTGATTTATAGCACTCTCAAGTCCAGCCGTGTTAGCTGCATTTGCACAAGCAGGGCCTCCTGCTGCAGAGCTCAGAGGTCAGACACACACAGCAGTTGACCTCCAGCGGACTCTCGTGCACCGGGGTCACGCCTGACCCTGACTGACATGTGGAGACGTCGGGCCGACGGCGAGGGCCACAGGGCGAGAAAAAGCTGGCGTGCAACGAGGGGCGAACGCCGCATTAACCTCCAGCTGCGAGGAAACTCACAGTGTGAACCAACGAGGGCCGCAGCAAACCATGGTTTCTGTCATAAATTAATCTGTCACTTTTTTTTCTCTCTCCATTGATTCATTAACTGTTTGGTCTGCAAATAGTTGGAAAAACGTGTCAAAAAAATGTTGATCTGTGTGTCACAAAAGCCCGGGATGAAGTCCTCAAGTACCTTGCTTTGTCCAGGGGATGAAAGAAACAGAAAAATATTTACATTTAATAAGCTGAGACCACAGAATTTGACTTTATGCCCTGCAAACAAATCACACAATTTGATGTCAACCGCACAGTGACAAGAGCTTGTATAAAGTCACTATAGTTTTTATTTTGCTATTTTATTATGTGAAGTAGGCAACATGGTGGATTAGTGAATAGCAGAGTCACCTGATGGTGAGAAGGTCCCTAGTTCGAAACCCAGCTGGATGATGGAGTTTCTGTGTCCAGTTTGTATCTTCTCCTGTGTATGCACCAGATTTCTTGAGGTAAATCCCGAAAGAGTCCACTCACATGCACGTTTAGGTCGGACGGGAAGTCTAAATTGCTTGACAATTGTCCAGGGTGTATCTCCTGCCTTTGTACAGTACATGTGCCCTGGAGCCAGACTCCAGCAGTAACCAATGACACCACAGGGAATAAAACGGGTAAGATGATGGTTAATGCTGTCTGCCCAGTGTTAAATATCTTTGCCTTGTTCTATTTGCCAGTCTATTTTGTTATATTGTTTGCTATATATCTGCCCTCTTATTTCTGCCATTTGATAGACTGACTCTGGGAACAACGGACAAGACTTCCTGTGTGCCCTGTGTTGAGTCCCATGATTCTAGTAACAGCACGAGTGTGTCCAGGGACAGAGAAAGTGAAAAACCGAAATAAAAAGATAATAATGAGGAAAAATGCAGCTCTCTCTCATACAATCACTGTCATTCAGCAGACGGCCGGCTGCTCGACATTACTCCTCCTCTTTGTAACCGTAGAGCACTTTGCGGTCTTCTCACATGGGACAGCGCTGGGCCATCTATTTGTAGTCGTCATGTAAATTCAAGTCCTGTGGACTGAAAACACATGCTCCTCCGCTGAGTCACAGATCTCTCAGAGACAGCGGCGACGCTCGGCATGAGAAACGACCCATCCCGGCAGACCAATTTCCTGCCCTCTCCGGCTCACTTCCTGTTTCATGCCGAGTTGTGGGCACCACAATGACTACATTTACATGTACATCAATATTCTCATCTTAACCAGAATAAGCGGATAGTCTGAATCAGACCCTACCAGGTCTACCAAGAGACTTTTAACCCAAACAATGTCACATTTGGAGTAAGCATTAATCAGAAGAAGATGTGGAGTACGCCGATCTTATTCACATTATGCTGACAAACGCTTTCACAATTCACAATGAAATTCCTAGAAGAAATTTTGCGGCATTTTCCCACATTTGGCAATTGCTGACTGTTTGACAGCATGTCCTGAGTCATGTCCAAAACAAGATGGAAACAAGAAGAAGAAAAGTGGCACTTGGAGGGTGAGGGTGGAAACTTGGACAAAGCTTGAAATCTTGTGGGATATGAATATAACGATGGCTTTGGGTTGTCGATAACATGGGGCATTGGATATTTTGAAGCAGGTGTCTGAACACATCATTGAACAAGCTGATAACTGCTGGAAGATTCTGAAAGGCAGCTGTTGTTTTATTGCTAAAGAGTTCCAACACTTTCCATATCATACAGGATGTGATGGCCGATATGTGCAAAATACGTGATGTAACTTGGTTGTGCCACTAGCCATTAATCCTGCTGATCTCTAGCATGTAAATGGGAATATGCATACAAACAACACATGTAAACACCACCATTCGATTATTGTCAATAATGAGACGTAAAGCGCCAAGACTGCACCTTGAGATGCGTCAGAGCGGTGAAGCTGCAGCTTCCATGGCTGTTGCACGCCCTGCGTATCGCGCGGCGTCGCTGAGTATATTTAGACTCTCACATTTTCACAATGGGCTTTGCGGTCACGTTGCAGCAGATGTGAATCGTCTGCCCCCGGTATGGTTTCTGTTGAACGGTCCTCAGGGGCCGCTCTGGGCCCTTCAAACTCCCCACCGGACCTAACACCTTTCACACTGGATAAACACAACACAAAGGAGAAATGTACGTTTTATGTTAGAGGGTGGGTTATTACTTGCAGGAAAAAGTACTCTCTAGTTCCCCTGGGAGTCTAACCACTCATAAATCATCAAGCAATGAAAGTTTCCTCTCCAAACAGGGGGCTAAAACAAACTGAACAAGGAGCCCCTCGGCCCCGCCTCCCCCATGTCTCTCGCTCTCCTCTGCCTTTTTCCTGCGAGGAATTTTTATGAGGAAAGAAGAGATGTAGTGGTGCACGACTACACAAATGCAAAGAGGTAAATACTACAACATCAATCCCTGGCAGTGACCCCAAACTACAAAAAAAACATTATCTTCAGAGGGCTTTTACGCAAGTTCCTTTACACAGCAGTAGGAAGTCTACAAATCCTGTGGCTGCAATGAAATGAGAGGAGAGTCCTCGTATGTGTGCTCCGAGTTCATTCATCTGCTAATATCTAGTGCTATAGAGAGCATCCAGAGGCTTTTGTTGTGATGCTCCACTGGCCACAATTAAGAAGAAGAAGAAAAATGCTGACACAAGCAAAGATGAAGAGGGAGGTTTTTATCGCTATCTGTCAATGCGTGGAAGCAAATTCAAAGCAGAATAAATCACTTTCTTCAGTGTCCTCATGCAAAATGGAGGATACGTGTGATAAAATGAATAAATAAATCCTCACACTCTATTTGCAAAAGGTTGATTTTTCACATTTCACCGCTCTGAATATTTCAAGCTGTGTCCTCTCGGAGACAGAAGCAGCAGCACCTGGAGGCCGAACATCTCAGTTTTGTGTTAACGCCACCTGTGTCTGAGTGTGTGTGTGTGTGTGTGTGTGTGTGATGTGACCGGAGCTGCTTGTACTGACCACCAGTAACACTTAGCAGCTGTTAAATACTCAGGGAGATCTGGACCTGAATGGATGCAGACAGGGAGGTGGAGGTGGAGGTGGAGGAGGTGGAGGTGCTGTGACACTCCGGCTGCTACCGGGTGCTTACTTTCTGATCAGAGGGTCAAACAGAAAATGTGCCTAAAATACCAAAGACACACTGTTTTAATTTGAGCCTGCGGCCTCATGTCAAATTATGCCTCAGTCAACAGTTTGCGGGATAAAAATCCTCCTGAGAGTCGGCACATGTAATGCACACATATAGGGGTTAGTGTGTTATATCTGTGTGGCAAGCACCAAATATTTTCATTTCTAATGGAAAACTAAATAAAATGAATAATCATTTTCTAAAAAACACCTAAAAACCAGCCAATAATTACAGGAAGAGAATATTTACTGAAATCCTCATGACTAAGTGACAAACACTTCCCTTGTGTTGATTCACAGACATGACACACACACACACACACACACACACACACACACACACACAGACACACACACACACACACACACACACATACGGACATTCAACAGGAAGCGGATGGAGAAGTTGTAGGAATGCTAGCACCCTCATGTGGCCAATACATCTCGAACACGTGCAAAGCAGGCTAAATAAAAAGCTTTATAAAAATAGTCAAAAATCTGTATGAATGTCAAGTTTATACTGTATTACTTTACAACTATTACTACTAAACTATGAAGCACTCTTAAATAAGAAAGTAGGAGCAGACAACAGTTAAAGGTTCTTGTAAGTGTCTCCATTGGTCTTTATAAATTTTGTACATCATTCAGGGTTACTGTTGGTGGTTTGTATAGGGTTAGGTAAGGGTGAAGGTTAGGAACTCAGAGATTAGGCTAGGGTCAAATGTTAGGTTAGGATTGAGGTTAGTAGTTAGGTTTAGGTTTAGTTTATAGTAAAATTGAAGTAGGATTAGAAGATTAGGGTTAAGGTTCAGGTTAGAAGTTAGTATTAGGAGTTAAATTAACATAGTGTTAGGGGTTAGGAGATTAGGGTTATGGGTCAGACTAGGGTTAGGTTAGGATTAGGGGTTAAAGTTAATCTACATAACTCTTCTGCAGAAATATACAGTTTTCTGGGAGGGGGTGAACTGTCATGCAACCGTTTGGTTCCAATTCAGCCAACACCACTGGTAAGTGTTTAGTGATCGGTCTGGATTGCCCTCGGCGTGTCTATGGCAGCAGAAACAGAGCTGTGGATTTCTTTTTTTATTTGAGGTGACTGTAATGAGCTCCAGTGTATGGTAATGAGCCGGGCAAACTAAAAGAAGTCAGCTGGCCTTTGTTCGCTTCACCTTGAGCTTAACAAGAATTCATCCATTCCCAAAGTCTTAACGTGTGTTTCTTAATAAGCCTGTTAGGGGAAATTATAATCACATGTTCATTGTTGTGTGTCGACTCCCTCAAAAGGCTATAGTCAGTCTTATAATGCTTTTCTTCACTGTTTTTCGGCATTGCCTCCAATTACTTAAAAACAGAACAAACTTAAAATAATATTTTTGAGAGAGAACATAATGAGCCCTGACAAGTCTATTTGCAAAGACTTTTATAAGTGTTATGCTTAAAGAGGCTGAAATACAGCAAATAAATCTGGATTTCTTTTTCTTTTTAAATCCAATTAACTTCTGCGCTGGCATAGGAAAGGGTGCATTTTATTTGACAGGATACTGACCATGTCGTATATCCATATACATAAGTTCCTTAAGAATGCTCTTAAATGAAACTGAATGAATTCAGCCAGATTTAGTTGCAACATAGTTTTGTTCATTTCATTGTGCCCTGGATCAAACATTCTGGGTCAGACTAGGAGATTAATCCCACATCCCCAGATGCCATGACATACACTAAATCACATTTATAAAGGTGTTTCTGCCAAAATCTGACACCCTTAGGTCACCTGCAGAGCTATTAAGTTGAAGTAATGCCCTTCACTGGTGTAGGCACAGTAACCAGACCAAAAAACACAAATGAAAACCCTAAAATGTTAATCTGCAGGTTAAAACATAACAACAATGAACAATGTTGTGAACCAAAGACTTCAGACCTTTGTTTACTCATCAGTGACACTGGACCAGTTTGCCCAGAGTGCTTTTCACACAGATCCAGTCCAAGCATTAGACCGCTTGTAGTGAGCATTAAAAACTTAAGAATGAGCGAGAGAGAGCGAGAGAGAGAGAGAGAGAGAGAGAGAGAGAGAGAGAGAGAGAAAGAGAAAAGAGAGAGAGAAATCTTCAGTTTTACCATCTCACAATAAGAAGGTCCTGGGTTTCCATCCTGGGTGGACTGAAGTTCACATGATCTCTCCCCATGTGCATATGGGTCTTCTCTGGACACTTAAGCTTTGTTTCCACAGTCCATAACCATGCATGAAGACTTTTAATTGCTCTTAGGTGTGGTGGACTGGTGATCTGTCCAGATCACTGTGTGTGTGTTGAAGATGGACACCAACACACCATTAAGGTACAAAGTGGATAAGACAATGGATAAATGGAACAACTGATTGCTACAAAATCCATTATTTTTCTTTAGTCTTACCAATTTAGGTAACAGAACACAAAACTTCAGTAAAAGCAAAAAATAAATAAACAAATAAAACATTGCCATTGCCTGAACTCCCTCACTGTGCTCTCTCACACCTTCAGTGTCTGAACATGAAGGTTAAAGACTCTCTGAAACAAGTGGTGTGTAAGCACCTGGACTTCTGCTGTGTTTCTGTTGTTATGTTGTTATGTTGTATATCCAGCACACCACTTATTAACAGATACTTAATAACAGAACATCATGTCTCTCATACCACCCCCTAGTGGACGGACAAAGATCGCTCTATCAATCTATCTATCTTAGATATTTGGGAAATGAGACAAGAAACCACAGTAGCCCAAGATGGGGCTACTTATACTGGGCTGTTATACCATATTTTTGGTCAAAGTTTTAATGGGTTCCTTACTGGGACTCATGTTAAGAGTAATTTCTACTAAAACTCTGCTGTTCTCAATTGAACACGTTCAACCTCATAAACTGAGGACTGAAGGTTGACCTCAATGTGTCAGTATGAGAAGGGAGGGAATTTTCCCACACTGACAAGTGAGTGTAACAATAGTTGAAAATCTGAGTGGGTGTGAAGATCTAAGTGCCTGTTTCTCACATCCCCAGCTGTTATTGTGTCCTCTTGTGTTTTTTGACTCCATATTTTGGATTTACGTAACGCACTTATTGCACAAATGTTGCCATTTTTGCTTTACTCTCCTTTTTTTGCCATTTGTTGCTTCTGCTCTGGTGCTCCAGTCACTGCACCTCATTTATTATTTCTACATGTTGCTCACACTGCTCATTGATTTTCTTGAGGTGAAAAAGAAAAATCAATACTCCCATGTTTTCCTGGTAAAATTGAATTTGTTATCACAGTAACACAGCAGGCAGAGGAGTCACTATGTGAAGCCGAACAATATTTCACTTTCTGTTATGGTTCATAGATGAATGAAACATCCTTCTTTCATGTATCAACACTTCCACTGCCAACATAGTTATGATCAGAGGCTGGTAGAAAGTGTATATCTCAGCTCTGCAGTCTATATTATAATGGTTCTTGATGCACAGACCAAATTTTAAGCTCTTATGCACAATATTTCTCATAAAACTGTGGGACTGTCTATCCATCCACCCATACACCTTATTTGTATTCATTGCTGTATATCTCCACCTCACATAGGGCAGAGGCAGGAAATACACCCTGGACAAGTCTCCAGTCTATCACAGGGCATACACACTCACACCTAGGAGTAATTTAGAGTCTCCAATGAGCATTATTGCATGTTCTAGGACTGTGGGGAATCAAAGTACCTGCAGAAAACCCACAAAGATCTACAAACTGCAAACATGCAAACTCTGTACAAAAAGGAATCTGGGGAGCTTTTTCCTATGTGGCGACTGCATTATTGAGCAATTCACCCTGAGCTGTGTGTAGCACATCAGAAACAGAGTTCATTCATGCAAAAAGCTTCATTTTCTGTTTTTCTGTTTCTGTTTCCAAAAGATTATTTTTGAGTATGTGTGAGGATTATTTACAGAACGCTGCACGTGTGTGTAATAATGTCTGCAAAAATGATCTGAAATTGTGCAAGAAATCAGACAAACACAGACACGGGTGCCGTCATTTAGAATGCCATTTATGTCATTGACTTTTCAAGAATCTAATACAAATGCATACACATACATTTCACCGGCTAAAAACCACAGAGAACCAACTACTGCAATAAACGTCACCACACAAACAGGAAGAGAAGGTTGGCTTTCAAGCTTGAGGGGAGGGGCAGGTCATGGAGAGCTCACATGCTCACAAAATAGCTCATACATTCAAAAAGTATGTACAAACACACGCACACACACACACAGAGCTTTATATAATACAGCATTAAAGAAGAGTGGCTGTAAAAAAGGCAGATGGGGGGAGAGGGGTGTGGTACAGTCGACTGTACGAAAGGAGAGAGGGAAACAGCCAAAGTGTACATGAAACACGTTACTTTTTTTTCTTTTGTTTGTTTCTTTTTTTTCCTTACAGTTAAGCCAACTTTAGTTAATATAAATATTCTTCATCCAAAAGTCAGTGCAGTGCCTTCTGCTCAGGCGTCACCTGGTCCTCGAGCCTGGTCCACTTCACACCCGGTCTGTGCCAGACCTGGTCCAGAAACTCCTGCTTCCACCTTACACACAAATCTATTTTACATCAGTTTTGTTTCTGATCACCCACATTCTCTATGGTTTATACATGTTTGTTTGTGTGTGTGTGTGTGGTTGAGTGAGTGAGTGTGTGTATAATGTTTTTTTTTGGCCACCCTGTACCTCATAAGTCCAGCTGTGAAGTACAAGAGTTTGAAAGTTTTCTTTATCTACCAATTAGCCAATAGAAAAAGAGATCAACAAATTTACAAGTGTCCGTTTTGTTCTTTTCTCCTGAATTCCCTTTTTTTTGATAGAAAAAAAGAAGAAGTTCAATGATGGAGCAGCTCTACTGGATTCCTCTGAAGAGACACATGGCAAAGATCATGGCGAAGAGCTGAGGACAGAGAGGGAAAACAAGACATGGTCAGCAGTCAGAAACACACTGTTTTTACTAAACTTTGCTGAACTTTTGACACCAGAAAAACTTCTTGTGTGCTTTTATTAACACTGCTCTACATTAAAACAAATACAGAAAAAAGGAAAAGACGGCACAAACTCTGCTTTACATCTAGATCTGCAGTAATCCTAGATTAAGTGTTTTTGGATTATATGTATTGTATTGAGCTTCATTATCATCAACAGCATTGTGGATCCGAAACAAAGACATCAACTAATTATTTTTCAAAATCAATAAAAAGCTCACATAATAATGAAACATCTGTGAATGATACATCATAATTTCTGATGGGGAGGCAAATATTATCAGTACTGATGCAAAACACCTGAAACATGATGGCCCTGCAGAACCACACCTCGCCACCAGATGGCGCTCTCACCACACAGAGACATCCCCAAAGCATTTACATTTAGTAATTTAGCAGACAATTGTATCCTAAGAAAGACACATTCAAGCATATCATGCAGAGACTTTAATGAGACAAAACGCTGTCACATTTTTCATAAGACCAAAGGCTGAGAGTGCAGGAAGGAAGAACTAGTAAAAGTATAGATTTGAAGCACTAGTTAAGAAAAGAAAGCAGTAGAAGGTTAAGGAGAAGAAACAGTACCTAAAACCTGAAAATGCACTAATTTTCAGTTTACTGAGGCTTGTCCCAGCTCTGGGACGGATATTCGAGGCTACACTGAGAGTAATGAGAAAAATGAAGTGTTTGTACCTCAATGGTCAGCACCACGATTGCCAGCGCTCCAGCCACGTAGATGTACAGCTCAAAGTAGTCGACGACAGCAGAGTAACAGCCCTGAGGAACACACAAAGAGGAGGCGCTCACTGGAACATCAATAGGCTATAAACTTGCAGAATTACAGGGACAATTAAAGCAACATCACAGCTTTAATCGAGTGAGGCTCCGAACAAAGGCTGGGCTGAATGAGAAGGAAGCCAGGCCTCCAGCTCCACTGCCTTTTAATGAGGCTCCTTTGTGTGAGCGAACACACACGAACAGACACACAATGTGGACACCTCGCATTGTTCTGGTGGCTTGAAAAACAACAGGTGGAGAGAGCAGTAAAAACCTCTTTCCTATCAGCTTTCACTGTAATTACATTTCACTCCAACGCTTTCTTTCCACACAGGGAGGCAGAGGCGTGGGCGTGCTTGTGTGTCACTGTGAAGCACACCTCATTTTCACATATTCATATACTCATTATCCTCTATTTTTTTTTCCACACAAGAAAATTCCTCTTTAACGTTGTGGGCGCATGTACAAAAAAAAAAAAAACGTACACACACGCACATGCTCGGATGCATACATTCCACACTGAGGAACATAATAAGATGGCTTCCCAAGACACCCCAAACATGGGAACACACACTAATCAGGCACGTTGCAGTCCCCTGGATGTCACCCCTCAGCTGTCTCCTGCTCTAATTACCCCTGGATGGGGTGAGGGAGGAGGAAGAGGGAGGGAGGGAGAGGATGTCAGAAGTTACCTTGTTATTGCGGAACATCATATTGCCTGATAGACACTGCTCCTCGCTCACAGAGGCCACTTCCCCGCTCTGAATGGCACGCTGGCAGCAGGCTTCCGGCACCACATGATTCTGGTTGATCATCCTGAACAGGCTGTCCTTAAAATCCTCGGGGCTGTTCACCCCACAGCAGTCGAACTGACAGGAGAGACGAGCGGAGAGCAGCAGTGAGAGCCTGCATGTGCCCGCACCAGCACAGCATGAATATTGACCCAAATGTCTCGGATTTTATCTATAAAATATAACCACCCCCCCACCCCTCACATGCCCCTGCCATCCCCACAGACAGTTGAGGAAGAGGTGATGCGTTGGTAACAGAATCTTCCACCCAAAGTGCACCAAGGAGTGTTTTTGCAGGTCTGTGAGACAAGAACTGCTCCTGTCGGTCAACCTCACCAGAGTTGTGGAATAACTTTCCCAGTAACTATTTGGAATACAAAATATGTTTGTATTCCAGTGTATTACAATAGAGTTAATATATAAATAGATGATCATCTGAACTGCATTCTTTAAACTAAAAAAAATCCCCACAAAAATGGCAAAAAAGGCATTTTTTCATCTCATCCCATTCACTTCTTTGGGCATTTTTTGCCACACTCAGTCCGATTGAGATATAATTAGCCTGGGTGCTTTCAATGGTTGTGCTGTTGATAGTCAAAAAAAAAGAACATAATAGGGACAAGAAGATGAAACACAAGCAATAACACTAGAGCTCAGTACTTGGAACTGCATCACAAATTTACATGGAGGAATCTATTTCACGTTTATTTACGCTACATTGACAGCATCTGGAACTTCCAGGTGCGACTGGCCGATAACTTTGAGAGCTCACGACCCATTCAGTGGCTACATCTCACTTTATAACCATCATGACAACCACAAACCTTCACCAGAAAAGACTGCGTTCGATTAGACTGCGTTCTAATGTGTAGCAGAGTCAATTTATGAAGTAACCATACCAACAGCGCACACCACACACACCCCTGAACCTACATGTCACTGTGGACAAATATATCCTTACATATGTCATGTTCAGCTCAGAATAGTTGGTATAAAAATATAGTTTTTTTATTCTATTTGTCTATTTTTTAGAGCATATACTATTATATTGCCACAAATGTCTTCTTCTGTCGTCTTGTCTCCACTGTGGTAATGCAGATTTCTTCATTAAGGGACAGGATGGAGGTTTATCTTATCTTATCTTAAAAGCTTGGCTGTGTGGTCTTACTGTGGTCATGATGGCGTTCCATGTGGAGGTGAAGACGTCGGTGTTGTTGTAGCCCTGATAATGTCTCTTCAGCTCCTTGGTGAAGTACTCTCTGGTCAGCTAGAACAAAAAGCAAAAAAAAAAGTAGTGGGAAGCAGGTTAGAATCACCTCCAGGATAACACCCCTTTCTTTCATATTAGAGGAGATCACAGGACTTCAGGGCCGGGTTCCTTTTTTAATGAAAAGCCGCACACAGAGTTTACACATCAAAGCCTGTTTACAGGTTTGGGTCCTTGTGCATGTGTGATTAAAAGTTGTCTCAGGGCTTTCACAGCTCCAGAGGGGAGTGTAGGAAGACTGAGAAACGTGCTCCAGTGATGTAAATTTAAAGTCAGTCTGTCGTTGCAGCTGAAGAAGCTTAGAAATTAAAAATAAACCCTCTTCATACCCGCTGCAGGGCTACATTAGCTGCTCCCCACACAGCACGGTACAGCGCACTGGAATCTCTGTCGCGGAGCTGCATTGTGGGTAATGCAGCCCTCAGGTTTTGACAAAGGAGAAAAATGTGTAGAATAAACTATGACGACATCTGAAGTTCCACCGTGCTGCTTTTAACCCTTCTTTTGTCCTTTCTTTTTTTGTGCTCCATCATGAGCGTGGCGACGCGAGGAGTGCAGAGCGAGAACAGTGCGGAGGTGATTTACAGCGGCTCTGACCTCGACTCTGACTCACAGGAACAATGAACCCACCCACGGCAGATCAGGACAAGAGAGGTAAGAGCTGAGAGAGCAACGGAGAGGAAGACTGGTCATAACGACTGAGAAAAGGCAGCCTCTGGAGCTGCAATGTTTTCACACCTAAAGGTAAAAACCATACAGGAGTGTATGAAAATACTTCACGGCTTTTGGTATTACATTTTGTTATCAGTGTAAACACTCCCTTCTTATATTAAGGTGTAGCTTTTTGAGCTATTAAGAGTTATTATGAGACCAGGTGTTCCAGGTCTCTTTATGTGCAAATATGACATATAACTACTCATTTTTCTACAATTTCTGCTTTATGCACCTCTGGCTAGATTCCAAGCTGTGCTCTGTTGATAAAAGCACCTGTACTAATGTAACTGCAATGACAGGGATCAATGTAACCTAACTGATTGGCATTCACTATTTACATCTTGTACATTGCATCAGTAAGAGCAAATCATCACCCCTGAGGATGGATAAGAAGCTGTAAAAATGGCAAAATTCACATAAATCAGAAACTATGTAAGACAGAAGATGAAGCCAAGCTATAATGAATGCCATCTTCTTTGATGCTCCGCTATGAACACATCTTGGTGTTGAAATGCGACACCCAGCCCCACCGGACACTGCTGATCAAAGCGGACTTGATTCCTGTGCAACTTACATGCTCCCGGAATATGAAAGCCAGGATGGCAGCTGCCAGCTCCGCTAAGAAGATGAGGAGGATGAGCATGAAGAACTGCAAAAAGAGTGACACAAGTGGACGAGAGTCAGTAAAGGAACATGTGAGTTAGGGGGGGGGGGATAAAAATCACATCCTGGCTCGTGCTCCTCACTCAGCATTAACTATGCATGAGGTGTGAGGAATGAAGGCAAACATAAGAGCATTTTGCTTTTTTGGCTATCTGCTCCAAGCATGGCGATCCAAAAAAACTGACAGATGGAATAATCAAGACACATACACAAGGTCAGAGTGGGGCCACTTTTCAGCCCTGGAGTTTCTGGTCCAAGACCGTCCTACTTTACCCTTGGTGGAGAAAACTACATAAATATTAAGTATTTTGTGTGTAACATTTCATCTCTCACTATGCTGCAGTTTTTGTCAATAAAAAAGTTTTTGCAGTTTTCAGAGGCTTGAAAAATATATACAGACGGCGTCTCTTAATCATGTTTATTTTATTTTGCATGTATTTCCAAATTCTGAAGGTTTGTCAAATGTTGATCCATAAAAATAAACACCTGACATTAAATATTGGCCTAAACATGCTGCTAAACCAGCACTCAAAGTAAACACACCTGCACATCTATATTCTAGTCTCAAGCCAAATGTTGGTTGCATAAACTGTCTTGGAACTTTGTTTGGGGGCCTATGGCCCTTTACTAGTTGCCACTTGTGTCCAAAACTATCTGTGAACTCTGAGCATTTGGCAGCATCCACCTCCCAGCCCCTTCTGTTTTTCACCTGAGCTTTGTTCCTATCATCCATCCTCATTGATTTATCATCACTACTGTAGCTACCTGAGGAAACTGTTTGGAAAAGACGGCCGACATGAACCAAAATTTCCCAGTGGGAGAGCTCCTACAGATAGTACAGCCCATCTAATCTACTGTCAGACTGTGCAGAGGCTGTAGTGTGTAATGTGAAATAATTTTTTTATGAACTGATCCAAAATCGAAGCGGCCGACTGGAAATCCTCCCAATCCCTCTGATTTTCCATTCTGCCATTGCACAAGCACAGAAACAAGAAGACAGAGGCAGAGAAGTAGTCGACTCACAAACAGGAGCAGACACTTGTTCTCGCGGATGGCTCCGCAGCAGCCCAGGAAGCCGAGCAGGAAGAGCATCCCGCCCATGCCCAGGATGATGTAGACTCCGGTGAAGAGTAACGGGTTGGCTGCCACAATTTCCCTGAACCCTGTGGGATCCACCAGCACCCAGACCCCCACTCCGAGGAGGAAGGAGCCCCCCAGCTGACGGAGAGAGAAGAGGACACCACAGGAATCAGTTTAAAAATTAATGCAAAGTCGGAGGAAAAGCTCCCCAGCAGCACTCGAGCCACTCGACACAATGTCACATAATGGAAAACAAATGTGGGCTTTTTCTCCTGGAAAACTCTGTTCTCGATGCTAATCTCTGAAAGGTTTGGGTTGAAAGCGGAGGGCTGATAAAAGGCCGGATAGTCGTGAAGCCATAATGCCCCAGCAGGGGGTAGGAGAAGATATGCCCGCCTCCTCCCTCCATCCCTCCATCCCTCCCTCCCTCTGCCATCCCAGCTCTCACTAAAACCCCGTCTGCAGCCACTCTGGGGCGACTAGGAAAAGAAGGCAGGTAGCGGAGCTTTGCGAAATCCAGAATCTCAGAATCATCCTCCATTCAGCTTCTGAGTATGAATTTAGATTGAGTTGTCTCCACCCATAGGATGATGAACTGAAATTTGAATTGGAATGACAGGAAGTGGAATTAAATTCATTGCAATTCTTTGTCTGCGTGTGTGTGTTTCTGAGCCTTCTACCCCACGTCTTTCTTAGACCTCTGTTTAACACCTTTACTTCATCCCAGACAGAGGCCTGTGGTGTGAGGAGGAGGAGGAAGAGGGAGGAGGAAAAAGGTGTTGTGATGATGAAGTTCATCCCTTGCTCCGCCACCTGCATTATTGCCCCTGCCTTGAAACAGCCACGTCTGAGTGGAGTCTCTAAATGCTTTGGCTGCGCTTAATAAAGCAGGAAAAGAGACAAACCCAGCTCCTGCGACCTCCCCCTCCCCCTGAACAGACTCCAACTAACAGGATTACCCTTGATTGTCTGATCAGGACTGATAAACTCAGGTGCCACTCACACAGTCTTGGTGGCGCAGTGTGCCTCAGATGTGTGTCAGCACACTGAAATCTAATCAGAGGAGAATTTGATAGAATCAAGATTGCCTCCGTCTAATGAAATGCAAATGGGGCTCCATTAGTCAGTGGGGCAGGGGGCAGAGAGGGAGCCTGTCTTTAAAGCGGGCCTAGATTGGTTGAATGGGGTATTCATCCTCCTTCTCTGGTGTTAACATAGAAGCTATGGCAAATGTTTTAATTGGAAATGCCTCAGATTTGCAATCCCGATTTTAGGTGTGAGAATATAATGGGAACTAGGTCAAAGCTTTATGCTAATTGGGTGTCTTGCCTGCCACTCACACTTTGTTATTTTATGGTACTTCTCAAACAACAGTCACACGCAATCAGGAATTACACACAAGACTCAAATTTGAGTTGGTGGACAGCATTGTTTGGGTCACTCACAATTCAGATTTGTTAATTTCTGTACTGCCCCTCAATACACAAATGTGTTCATATATGACATATATGATTGGATTTACTTATTTACATAAACAGACTGTATACAGACAACAAAAACCTAGATAAAAACACGTTTTCATTTCATGTTCCTTTTAAATCGAAGAGACGAGGAATACTTACGAAGATGAGGAAATTGAAGACAAACATGAGGTACTTGATGCAGCTGAGACAGTCGCCCTCCATGGTCGTCCCTCGCGCTGAAGCCTCTCCCTGCCCCTGAGAGGAAACAACACACACAGCACAACAAACGAGTGTGAGTCCCGTCCAAATGCTCTCAGTATTCCCATTCTCCGGCACTTTGGATCAGCATCCAGACAAAACTGCCAAGGAAATAATACACGGCAGAAACCTGCTATCCTCTCGGCTTTAATGAGTTCTGCCACTCAAACATACTACACACAGACACACATGCACACACAGGGCTGTCTGTGCATTTGGTCCAATTTTAGCTGAAAATCCTTGTATTATCCCCTCGAGCAGACCGTAGGAGCCACAGTTTCGGAGTGATCCCTCTGTAACTACAAATCCGGGCAAAGCAAACTCAACCCCACCTGACACAACTACTCTCCCAGCACTCCCCGACGGCTTATGTAATTTTAAAACGTGCCTCATTCGCTATCAGCGCCTCCTGTCTGAGGACAGACGGGCTCCCTGGGGGGGTGGTATGTTTTGCCTCACACTCGGATTTAACATCACATTCTTTGCCCGTTTTTTTTGTTGTTGTTTTGTTTTGTTTTTTTAGCTACATTTCAAAATCCACACAGAATCGAAGATGCGATGATGTCTTTGGACCCACTGTACAGCGATCGATATTCAACAAAGCTGAGGTTAAAATGTTTTTTTTCATTCTGGGTCTCTTTAAAGTCTATGAGTCCTGACTCAAGACTCCAGTCCCTGTGCATTAACCAACAAGGTTTGGCCTTTGCTGTGGAACGTCTCTGTCTCCTTAATGTAATGAGAGGCAGGAGCTGCCATCAGCCCAACCTCTGTCGGACATAAACTCACTTTCCCTGATGAGGGTCTGTCCTGGGAGCACTCCTGGTTAATGAAGAACGCCTCTCCTGCATTAGGAGACAACACCGTGTCTGAGTGTCCATGACCCTCTACCTATATACTCTCTATCAGCGGCACCGCAAAGCTTTCTCCAAATTAGTTTAACCTGCAAATGAAGAAGACTTTCTCCTCGGGCGGGATGGGAATTATCCGAGGAATGATCTCTACGTATTCTGCAGAGGCTGAAATGGAAACAGTCTGTGAGGCTGTTATAATTGCAGTCTCAGTCAAAGAAGAAAATTAATTATTTGGCAGAAACGAACTGGCACTCCGTGCTCCGTAGTTGTGATTATTAATTTGCTCTCCCACAGTGATGGCTAGGATTGAGTCCGGGCAACAAACGGATTAAAATGCGTTTTCTCTGAGGGATTGTAAATAGGTTTTAAACAATGCGGCGGACACACACTGCCACCTCTAATTGAAAGCAAAATAAGTCAAAATGGCTTTTTTCCACTGTCTTTGTCTGCACTTTGCAGCTCGTCTCGCAGACATAATCTTATAATCTTCAGGCTGTCTTTCCCGCTGTGCTGTCACGCGACTCCTCGGGTGATGATCGACTCCTGTCGCTCAGAAGTCATTCAGCCGTGACCCACTCACCCTTTCAACTGGGAAATTCACACGAAATAAACACCCGGTCTCGCTGACCCCCTGTTTAAAACATCAACTGCTCAACTGGTTGTTGCAATTATTGTACACAGAAGTGTGGCAGTTGTGCGGATAATAAAGTCACACCCCGGATCATTTGCTACTCTTGCTTTACTTTTATTGTTTCTTGCACTGGTTTTCCCTTTTCCCTCTGCCTCTGACTTCAATGTGCTGTGCACTAAGGAGGAGAAAGTTCCTCCTTTTTTTTGTTTCACTATAGGTTTGTGGAAGTTCTGTGACAATAAAATTGAACAATCCTAAAGATGTGAAGGCAGCCTTTGTCTGCTGTGGGAGCGAGCGAGCACAGAATGAGAACATTTCCTCCCCTCGCCAGCCTGAGGGCTTATTATTTTTCCTCTCCTTTCTTCCCCAGACCCGGGCAAATTGATTTAGAGCTATGGTTAAACAGCTCCTCTAAATCATAATGATATGCTTAGGTATTGATCACCCTCCTAGTGGTGCTCTGAGAGCAACCAACAGCCCCATCGCCTGAGATGGGTTCTAATTAACCCCTCCCTCTCCAAAGCCGCACTCAAAGACCTAATGGGGGCACAGGAGGTCTTAATTGAGATTTGCATACATTATGGTGTAAAAGAAGAGGGAAAAAAAAGCAGCAGAAAGGCCTGCTCTCATCCCTCCTCCTCTCACTGTCAGTCATGGCCCCGGTGAAGAGTGCACACTGTATTTAGTGAAGCTGGGGATGAAGAGGCGGAACGAGGAGGAGGGGGAGGAAGGGGTCGGCTGGAAAAACTCTCAGGGCTCAGCTCACATCTCATTGTCCAAACAAAATGTCTGATTTCTCTTCCAGCCTCACCCTTTTGCTCTTCGCTCCCGTCTCTGGGTCAGGCCATGCCGTCAGATCTGGAGCCAATTTTCTTTTCTGCATTAAAATGCATTGGATGCTTTAGCATGAAGTGTGCGATAGAGGCTGGGCCGAGCTCCGCAGAGAGCGCCTACGGTGCAAACCAGCAGAGTATAAATCAAACTGCCATGAGGACCCCAGAGAAAGTGCAAAGTAAACAAACTGGTCTTTCCCATGATTCTCGTGGGATTGCTGGTCCTCATCGATCACAGGCGAGCCGCAGAGACCACTGAGCCTCACAATATTCTGCAGAGTGCATCACGCACACAACATAAACTGCAGCTTTACAACGACCTCCACAGATTACTGCAAGAAAAGAGGCATAGCTGCCTCAGGTGCACGTCAAGATATGGAGTGGTCTGCTATTGTGTTTGGAGATGCTTTTGGAAATTATCGTTGTATTGTATTGTATCTTTGGGGATTGTTTTCAATTAAATTAGTGAAAACTCTATGCATTTTCTGGTTTTATTCTTCCCCTGAAAGCAAACAGGAAATTTTTGAGATGCAAAGAGGAACAACAATGAAGATCACCATTATTTCAACATGATACACACCAAATAACCCATCAATTATAGAGAAAACAATAGACAGATTGATCAACCACAGAAATTGTTCTTTGTTGCAGCCTTAGTGAAGACTGCTGCACAGCCACAAAGACAATGTGTTTAGCTGTAAATATTGTGTGTTTGAGTGGCAGCCCTTGCCCTGAGCTATCTAGTAAACTGTGTCTGCAGCAGCTCCTGTTCCCGACATCATGCATGCCACACGGCACCCAGATCCTTCTGTTTACTCTGCCGAGGATCTGCAGCCGGTTTGGGATGTGGAGCTTGGCACACTAGAGGTTGATAGTGGCTTAATGAGAACTGATCCTGAATCAACCTCGCAGTAGGGACAGGAGCCAGAGCTCTGTAATGAGGGCAAATCCATATGACCTAAATTCTCCTCAGAATGAGTATGAAGAGCTGTGAAACAGTGCTGCAGGCCTTTCCAAGGGTCTGTTTGTCTGCCATTGACGCCATCGAGCACCATGGCCGCGTCGACTCATTGTAATTAAAAGATAAGGAAGACGTTGTCGAGCTTTGAAAGCGCTCCATGTATAAATAGTTCACCCTTGGGTGGTTCTCCTTGAAGTTGACACTTTGAGTACGATTAATGAAGTGAGTCCATATTCCCTACGCTCCGCCGGCCACTGCCCCGGACAGCCAGACAAGGACACCGCGCCTGTTCCTCTGCAAACAGTCTCCACCCACCTCCACCTCCACCCTGCTCACCCTCCAATAACCACCACTCCACTTCATTTGGAGCATGAGCGTGCATGGCAAACGATGATTAGACCAAAACCCTGGTGAGATCAGGAGGGTTGGAGCTTGACCCCTTTAATAGGGACCTCGGATGGTTGAATGGAGTATTTATCCTTGTTCTGTAGTGTAAACATCTAGAAGCTAGGGAATACTGGAGTCTGGTGCCTCAGATGCTTTTTTACAAGATCTTTGACAATCCCATTTTAGGACAGGCAATATCACAGTCTATTCATGCTTATATGGCAACCACACGTAGACATTGATTAATGGTCATGCCTGCCACTCACATGAATGACCTTATCAACTATTTCCCAAACAAAGTGGTAGCTGGACAGATATAGCTATGGAGTGTGTACACATCCAGCCTCTCATGTTTGAAGGAGAATCAGAGGATTTCCACTTCATTAAAAACTCAGCCAAGCGG
Organism: Karalla daura; assembly: GCA_029224185.1. NCBI lineage: Eukaryota > Metazoa > Chordata > Actinopteri > Chaetodontiformes > Leiognathidae > Karalla > Karalla daura. The sequence continues at coordinate 17,237,276 of CM055196.1, forward strand.
TGTGGCTTCATTTAGTCGTCTAGCTGGACAGAGGTAGGTATACACAAATTATTTTGGAGGTGGAGGTGTTGACAACACACTTTTCTCTTCTCAAAATTCATAAATGAATGAGTACATGAAGTTGTTTTATGACTTGTAGGTCTTTGGCCAGGATTAGACTATCATAGCTCAACATAGCCAAGGTAAGAGCAGTTTCCGATTCTAGGTCCCCTTTACATGTCATTGACCCTCTAAGTGATCACCTGTGGCTAAACCCTGGGGACGATTCATCTTCTTCTCCACCTTCATCCGGCAGACGGAGCAGGTGTGTTTTTCCATCTTCTCTAAAGCTCTCTCCGGAGCGCGCTAATACCCTCCGATAATGACACTGAGGGACCACACAGAGGCCACATCACTCTTTATCTCAATTAAAAACCCATTTTCATATTTCTCTACGACTTCCTAAATCAGCCACTGCAAGTAAACACCCACCAAAAAAATCGGAATAGAGACAGTCTCCTCTGGCAGTGAGCAGGGCTCCCCTGGGGCACACCATGTCCCTTAATGAACCTCCAATTAGGGGAGAATGAGCCCGGGGCTGTGCTGTCACACCGCCCAGCTTTGAAGTGCACTGAATGCTAAGCAGCTACAGCGCTGGATGCCGCTTTAGAGGGCACACAGCTCGCAGACAACAGGGAACAACCGCACAGAGAAAGTGTACCAAAGTAGCTCAAAGGCAGCGGCTCAGAGAGTGTGTGTGTGGGTGGGTGTAGCTCTCACAGAGAGCGGAGTGCAGAAAGTTGGAGAAACTGCTCAGCTCGCAGCAGAGAGGTCCTGATGTTGGCTGGATGCTCAGGTGGCGGTGTAACAAGGTTAGCTAATCCACTTGCCCACAGTACTTTGTCCTCCCAATGCTGGAACAGGCCGTTTTCATGTACTGTACTTTGTGTATACCCTACATATTGTTAGCAGTCTGCTACAGCCTGGCCAATGGCAAATTCAAAGATAACAAGCTCCAACGAATAATAGCCTAAATGTGTTGTTTATTTTGATAATACCCCTATTAGCACTAAATCAAAGACAAAAAGAGAGAATCTCTGCTGCTGTTACTCTGCTACTGCCTCGGACCCAATCTCTGCCGGGCAGGTTTCTGCTCTGCTCGCCTGGTCTCTCTCTTTTTTTCAAGGGCAGTTTTAACTGGGGAAAAGGCGGCAGAATCGGGGACTGTCCCTGGAAATCCAGGACATCTGGTCACCCTATTGTTAAGTCCAGTTCTAACAAAGTTAGCAATATCTTGTGGTATGATGGTTCTTTCTTTGTTTAGCTGTGTATGCACCATGGACCAGTCTGCTAACGGCTATCAAATGCTAATTTCGTGGCTAATGAGCTCCATTAAATAACTGTTGAGCCAATAAGAGCTAATTGAAAAAGGGGGAAGTCTCATACTTAGTTTAGACTGGGATTATTTTTCATTGTACAAAGTTATGGAAAAAAATTAAAATTCCCTGTTGTAGCACAGCAAGCAGTATTATTGTGTAGCTGTTAAATGGTTTCTTCCTTTCTTTAGCTGTGTGGACCTAACAATGCTGTGTTGCATTGCTGACGAATTCTGTTGTTACTGGAATAAACTGCTGAGAGTCAAATGTGTCAGTGTCCATCTTTAATAATACGACTCCACTAAGGGGTACAAACTGCAGCAGCACACAAAGTGCATCCGGAGGCAGCTTTCGTTTAATGAGTTTTTACAGCACACAAACGTAGGTTTGGTGAACATTAGCAGCTTCTGCACATTACGGACAGCGGTAAAAAGAGTGGGCAGTCTCTGATGAATTTACTCTGCCTCGCAAAAGCCATTTATCATTTCAGCCCACCGTTTCAATACGTGCTGTGAATTTTAATCAGTTCTTATCGGAGTCTGTGAGTGGTGCTTTCCTGACCCACTCCATTTGGAAATGAGATTGCGTGAATCCCCGCGGGCAGAAGTCCTCTGACCAGGCAGCTGACACACTCCTGAACAACAGGCTGATTAACGGGGAGAAGACTCCCCGGACGAACAAACGCGCAGTCAGAGACAGAGCGGCCATGTGTTGTCAGCAGCACTGCCGGCTGCATTCCTGACATCGCAGCCGGGCACTGATCCAGCTGCCGGGTCGGGACTAACAGTTGCTCCTGCTCGCTCAAGAGAAATCAATTCTGCAGCTCCTCAGATAAGGAAAGGGTGGAAGAACAAGCGGCAGTGATAAGTCTGTGGTTAACTGAAGCCCATGACGAGTGAGTGAGACGAGCTGTATTTCTATTGAGAATGTGTCTGTGTGCATGTGTATGTCAAGGGTTTCATAATCACTTGATTTCAACAAGTTGAGTGTTGCAGACTACTGTACTCGACAGCATTATGTATCCATGCATCCATCTACTGTATCTATGGAGATGGGAGGGTTCCTTTAAAATTGTATACGTAACACATTCTAGTAAATTAGTCAATGCGTATCCTGAATACTGACTTCAACTCAAATTGGTTGGCTATGATCACTCTTTGTGAATGTTCGACGCTCATTTGTCCTCATTTTGCAGATGTCACTGAATCAATTGACTTTCATGAGAAACGGTCAATCACACAGGGCAGCAACCTGGAAAGTGCAGACTAAAGAATTCTGAAATAGATAAAATCACGGTATTGTGATAAACATCCAAATGAGATGTACCTCGCATGAGTATTTCGATTATCTAACATGGTCCATCTATCAAGCTGACATATTTTTTCAGGAAAATGTGTGCCCTGGTAGTGGAGTGGTTAGGTTGCAGTATTTTGGCACACAAGCCATTATGCAGGGTTCGGTTTCTATCTCTCCTTGTGCTGTGTGTCATTTCCCTTTTGCATATATCTTTGCATATATATGTATATATAGCTTGTGCTTGTACTAATTCGGAAAGAACATGGGAAGAGCAGGAGAATTTATAGGTTTTTCTATTTGCATTGCCATCTCGAAACACATTAAAAAATAATGACAACATTGATTCTTAAAATATGTCACTCGCCCCCACGGCACCGTGTAAGATGGTTGCCATGACAATGGAAGTAAACAGAGCTGTGGGCGAATTGTCAAATGCCACATAATATTGAATGTCAAAAAAAACAAAAAACACCAGGCATAAGGAGTAGGAGTCTAATTATGTTTGGTCCTTGTTCAAGTGTGAGTGCCAACTAGTGGTTATAACAGCCGCCTAGTTCATGATACTCCTTGTGTGTGTGTGTGTGTGTGTGTGTGTGTGTGTGTGTGTGTATGTGTGTGCGTGTGTGTGTGTGTGGCTCTGACAAAGCAGAGATTTACACTTGATTGTGTCGGCGCCTCTATGGGGCTGAGTGAAGTTACAAACTGGGTATGTGGGGCCGGATCAATACCAGGCTCAGGCACATGATCAATGCAGCATTGATCCCCGGAGTTCCTGCTCCTCGTCTGGCAGTGAGGGCATGCGGTCCCAGCAACACAATGAACACATAAACACCTCTGCACCGCCGCCTGTTGGGACTCCACTCCGGCTTTTCCCACGGCTGCGCTTGCAGGATGACACACGCTGTGCCGTTGGGGGCTTTCCACAGAAATCTGCTATAACTCAATTCAAAACTAAACGCTTGATAATTACTGTGACGACAACAAGGAGACTCATCTCTCTTGCCTTCTTCTTCTGCCTGCAGCTCCTTTTTTTGTGGTTCTTGAACTTTTCATGATCTCAGTCCAATCAATCAATAATCTCAGCAACTCGACGCTGACCGAAGTTTGACCCGCAGTCATTAAAGCGCTTCTCTCTCCAGGCCTCGATTCATATAATGTTCACGTCGGGGTTTGCCGTCTTCATCAGATCTGCATATAAATAGAGTTTACATCACAGATGGCCTTGGCAGAAATAGACAATGGGGAGATTTAAGGAAAGACAACACTCTGAGCCTCAGGGGAGTCCGCACACACAAAGGGAAACTCTGGAGCGTAAACAAATGGGAGGAAGTCGTATACAACTGTGCTCCGACATCACCGAGATCCTGACAGAGAGCAGAAAACTGACAACTCGCAGACAACCGAAGCCCGCCACTTTACTTCCCTCTGACTCAAACGCAACATTTTGCGAAACCTGCTGTTCTCGCTTTTAGCCCACGTTGGAATCTTTCCAGTTTTCCAATAAGGACGCTGGTCTCCACGGCAACCCGGATACAGGGTGAGAGTGGCCTTTGTCTGCGGAGATGTGTTTGGCATCTCCACTTAACACCAGTTCCTGTTAGAAAACAAAGGGGAGCAGAGGCGAGCACTTTGTGACAGGGGGACAGCTTGGCCAGCCATTTGTCTAATGAGGGATCACTCACACCCCGGTGCAAGGCCATATGTTAGTTTGAGCACAGCCAGTTCGCCCCCCATGCAGAAAACCTAGAAGCTGTTTCATCGCTTAAGGAAGACTCTGTAACACGCACACACACACACACACACACAACCACACAAACATCTGAACCTTCACACACGCAGATGAAGTTCAGTGACTGATAAAAAGAATGAAGAAAAACAGCAAAGGGAACAGCGTAACCTAATTTCAGGCCCGTGCTGGAGTTTCAGACGCAATGCAAAGATTAAAACAAAGCCTTGAGGATAATGTGTGTGAATGGGGAGCCTCAGATGAAAGAGATACTAAAATGCAATGGACGCTCCATAACAAACTTCACAGAAAAAATAAAAATATCAAAAGCGAGGCAATGCCTTTGCATTCACAGCATAGCAGAGATTCATGCTGCTTTTATCATGCTTGTTATGGCATAAGAAGCATCGTGTATGGATGGTGGTCATTAATGGAGGGGGAATCATGGAAAACTGTGCAATGGTCAGTCATTAGAGCAGAAGTTTTTGTCTGTCAACTGTACTAAGAGTTTATTTTCGGCTGTAATTCTAGCATTGTGCATCTAATAAATTTGTTTTCAACAGGTCTAACCACTCCTAATTCCCGTTGGGCCTCTACTCTTTTCAATGCAGAAACCTAAAATCCTCCTCTCGCCAACAGGAATTCAGTCCATCAACTCCATCCATAAACCAGAAATATCACTGAAGTCATCCCTTGTGAAAGTCAAGGCTCCAGCCTCTGGTTATTGTCTCGGGCCACTTGCAAATGTAACACACACACATTCATTTGTCTGGTTTGCTGCCTTTATGGTTATGCGCTATGACTGATTACAGCTGATGTGTCTGGGTCTAAACTCCCCTTTAACCTCTCAATCTATACAAGTCTGCAGCTCCAGCCGTGCGGGGAATACTAATGTCACAAATGCCAATGCAAATCAGAGGCTAACAAAGCCAGGTCTGGCCTGTTGTGATGGGAGGGGGACAAAAGCAGGACCGGCGTCACGCACCGGCTCTCGCCAGCGCCCCGGCTCCTGTTGACGCCAACAATGGCTTTTCTCCCGTGCTGTCAGCAGCCTCCTGAAAAGAGTCTGTCAGCAAGCTCTTTCTGTTGTTCCTCTCAGCGATTTAACATGTGTCTGCTGCTGGATTTGGTGCAAATCGCTCATGGCAACACCCCCACATTGCAGGAGCCGAGGAAAAGCTATGGGAAGGAAGTGTTTACGCTGGAACAATCAGATTCAGTAGAGCAGACCTGGAATGTTTGAATGGAGCATTTGTCATTGTTCTCTGGTTTTTGACATAGAAGCTATGAAGCACTGGATTCAAGAGGCATACCTCAGCTTCTATTTCTTAAATCCTACATGTAGGCATTGGAATATAATGATCCGTTTCGCACAGATCTGGCGGCTTTTCATATATCCACACATATGATGATCGTGACTTTACGTCCCTTACTAAACAACGGAGTTCAGCAACTTTTCCTAAACTACTGCGTATGTATGATACAGATCAAGAGCACGAGCAAGAAGAGTGGTAATTAGATGCTGAGGAAGAACCATTAATGCATACTCTGACATTTTACCCAAAACTTTGTTGTATGCCTCAATACTGTGTGCCGAACGAGAAGCAGCTGTATGCAATTTCAATTGGAGGTGGCTGCAGTGCTGTTTGTGTCACATTTCAATATGTGAAATGTATGAGGACATGGTGATTTTGGACCAGCTGTACTTCTTTCCATAGATGATAAAAGACTCTCATACCATGTGTATCTGTGTGCGTCTCCTCTTTGTTCAGGTGAAGCTGATGACTCCTCTCGGTTTTCTCTCCTCTCCTGTTTTCATGGGCTGTGGGACAGAAGCACAGAAGAAGAGGCCGAGGTCAGGATGGAGCTAATGAGATGAATAAACAGCGAAGCGTTGGCAAGGAGACAGAAAAGTGGCACATTTGTCTTGGAATGCGTAATCCGTTTAAGTGGTATAGGACTGAGAGCGCGAAAAAGAGAAAATAAAATTCTAGGACACTTAAAATGACAGAGATTGCATTTATTATGTATGAAGCACCCGCTCCCAGCAGTGAGCTAATTTAAGATTGCAACAGTGTTTTATCTGTGTGAATATTTCTCTTCTTAGCTGGGAGGCAAAATTAACAGGGAAAGGATAGAAAAATAAAAAGCATCATCTTTGAGAGCACCAGTCCAGACCTGCACCCTGGGCAGGTAAAATTTTAATGCCTGCCCTGAAGTATCAGAATCGATGCACCTTTTCACTTGGTTAATTATCCTTTATTAGAAGAGCCAACACACCACAGTCTCCTCATAGATCTGCTGACGTGACCTTCATGAGTGTCTGAACTCATCCATTATTCAGAGAGAGAGAGAGGAATACCTTGCTCTCCTCCCAGACGTCGCTGGCTTTAACCATCAACGTGCGAAACGTCTCCAACCACGAGCGTCTAATGACCGTAAATGCTTTAAACTTCCATCCCGCTTCCAAACTGCTTTGCCACAAGTGTCTCCCAGCTGAAAATACAGATATAGCAATGAGAGCCAATTAAACTGCTGTTATTCCAGCCTCCATGTGCAAAAATAGTCAGGGGCACGGTTTTGACTGACAATACTTTGGAGCAGGTTTCAAAGCGCTGGCACTGACAGCTACAGCATCTCATCTGCCGACGGAGGCAGGAACAGCGTGCAGCTCTCGCCACATTAGATGGTGAAACACAGCCGGGGTATTTTCACTCTGACAGGGGCCGGGGATGGAGAATATCCCAAGTGTATTCCGGCTGATGGAGTCGGCCACATCATCCCGCCGACACACCACACTGCCAGCAGACATCAGATTCACCAGGACGCGGAAACCCAACTGACAGCAGCGTCAGCCCTCCCCCCTCCCTCCCCCGATCCAGAACACAGGCCCCCTGATTACATCTAGGAAAAGGCAATCAAAAGCCCGGGCGAGGAAACCCACCAATCTCAGAAGTGGGAAGATGCACTGGAATGATACATTCTCTTATCGCCGGGCCTTGAATTCAGACGCCACAAAGCACACAAAGCTAGGCAAATCAATAGCATCTCCGCTGTGGCTTCGTAAGCACAACCAGCCAAAGGATTGGAGCTGCAAAATATCCACCATCTGGTTTAGGAAATATATCCCCAAGCCATACAACCCCTTCCCATTTAGTTTCAAGCAACAGCAGCAGTAGAAGAATGGATGCCTGTATCTGGTCAGCACTGGTCCAGCAGCCTGTTGCAGCCGTGCCCGAACCCTTGTTTAGAGAGCTATTAGCCGCTGAAGAGCAACAGTGGTGAGGGTCTGCATTATTTTTTGGTTTCCATGGAAACCTTTTTCACAGGAAAGTGGAGCACCAATGGGATGGCAGAGCCTCATTGAATCAGTTATGGGGGGTGAGAGGAGAGATCAGCACAGACGGCTGAGAAAGCACAACAATAGGACGAAGCCTCGAGGGAGCGTGCGTAAAGGCCAAGGCCACCGAGGGTCCAACAAAGCTCGAACGACTCAAAGCTGGAAAAAAATAAAAGGTTTCATCTACATCCGCTCAATGGCTCTCCGTTCAAATAAATCTCTCTCTCCAACCAGTCATTGACATTTAAGCTCACGAGCACTATGGGCAATTCAAACATCAAGGCAGCGGCTAATTGATTAGCGTCTGCTGATATTTCAGCCTCTGACAATGCTATTGCATCACTGACGTCTGTGCCGCCACAGTAGCACATTTTAAAGCATGTCCTGTCTTCATCCCCACAGTCTTATACACTGTGGAGATAACAGAGGAAACATCCACACATCATCAAACAGTGGCTGCGTTTCCATGACAAGCAATATGAGCTGTACCAGAATAAGAGGATAGTCTGACTAGGGTGAGGACCATGTAAAGAGAAAAGCTGAATAAGGCCATATTTGGAATAAATATTTGTCAAGTAATTGAGTAAGATGTTCCAGTCTTACTCACACTAAGACATCTTATTCACAATGAAATGTGAATCACGGTCTAAATTCTGCAGTATTTTACCAAACATTTGGTAAACGTCTGGCGACATTTCCTGGGCCATGTCCAAAACCAAGATGGAGACAAGTAAGAAGAAGTGGCACTTTTGGGGGGTGAAACTCGGACAATGCTTGAAATTTCATTTTAAAGCAGGTGGCTGAACTAATGAAGGAGGCCGGATACATATGCATGTCTGAACAAGTTGGAAACCCCTGGAAGATTCTGAAAAGCAGCTGTTGCCTTGAAAAAGAAAACAGAAAAGCTGAATAACACAAGTGGTCACACTCCTACATTCCTATATTTCCATATCTTGGAATGGTATGATAATGAACGATGGTAATGTAGCCATTAATCCTACTACGCTGTCCTGAACGGGAAAGGAAAATATGTGGAATACTCTGTAAGCAACTCATGGAAACGCTGTAATACAATTTCTGTGTCATGTGTAGAATAAACTCAATATTCAGAATACTGTCCATGTACGTAAGCGCAGTCAGTGTCAGACCTGAATGTAAGGGGGGGGGGGGGGGGGGGGGGTTGCGTCCCACTGTACCGAAACTGACAATCTGACACGTACATGCACTTCACACAGCTACTGGTGTGCAGAGTAGACGTCTTCACACGTCTGCTCGTCTGAAGATCAGAGACCGTAGCCAAGAAATCCAAGTCGGACCAGGTCCAAATTTTTCTATACTGTTACAGCAGGAGCAGCACATTAGCACCAACCGCCCGCCAAATGCTGCAAAGATATGCAACCAGCTGGTGGGTTTCCTTCAGTCCCCAGCCAACAAAAACATTGTTTGGACCAAAAACTTAATATTGCATGCTTTTACAGTGTAATCAGTTCGGTTTGGGTCTCATTTTACTGCCACTGTCTCCAGTTTGCCTGTTGGCCTGAGCGGGACATCGTGCTGCACCAGTGTTGGTGTTCTCTCTGTTTTATGCTCTGTTCAGGTTGACTGCATTTTGGAGTTTTTTAATCAAGCACTCCGGTCCCTTATGCTTTTTTAAAAATTGATTTATTCATGTCTGGTTTGGGAAGTTTCCATGTTTTTCCATTTTGGATTGGATCCAATATTTCGGGGGCCCCTGCAGACCTCCACCGCAATGAAAGGAGAGTGTGAAGGATTTAAAAACCTCTCCGAAGCTCTCTTCACTCTGGTGTGCAGCTCACGCTTTGCTGCCCCAACCCAACGGGCTGTTTTTAATGTCTGAACTCCATGAGCTTGGCGCAGTTAATGGGAGCTGAGGCTGAGTTTGTGTAACCATTTCACACAATATCCTCAGCTCACAGTTGCTGCGAGGCTGAATCCCTGACTTTATGCTGTCATATCTCATCACATCCCCCCCAAGTCAAGTTTTACCTTTTACATCACCAACTGCTTCATTGTAATCAACGATTGAAATCAAAACGCCTCCAAAGCTCAGGTTTCCTCGCATATTTTCCCCACCAGTATTTTCACTAATAGAACAGGAAAGCACCATGTCAACAGGTCCAGCTGACGGCTCCAACCCCAAGTCGAACCCAGAGATCATTTCTCAGTATTTTTGTTTGCAACTAGCCAACCCAGGGGCTTAGATCGGGTTTCCACACTCTGCTTCACACAGCTGCTCCTGTACAACACGATGAGAGAAGAGTGAGCAAAGGTTTGCTCTGTGATCCACGTTTATGCGTTTCCTCCCTCTCGTTTACCATCTCCCCCATTGTGGCAGCGACACAATGAACAGCATGGCCTCTGCCATATATTTGCTGCAGACTTGGGACTTATCCTATGTGTTTACTGCCAGCCTCCATAGGTGACCTCATCTTGAGAGGTCAGAGGTCGGAGAACAGCAGGGAGAGGGAGATCAGCGACACTTCCTCTGGGGACAGGAAGTGAATGGGAAAACAACTCAGGAAGTGACCATCTTTCCATCCACACCTCGCAGCTGAATTTGACCTCTGTTTCTCACCAGCGATGACAGAAGTAAACCTCTGAGACAACTGCAAATCTACTGACAATAGGCACTTTTGCACTGACAGGAACTTCACAGTTCCTGGAACTTTTGAAGGAAGTTCCTCTCTTTGAGCACATTCTAAGTAATAACTGATCTGGAAGGATTACCAAGTGGTACAACAAATGTGTCATCCTCTTGCCTGTTTCTTATACCAATTACTGAAGCAGATACCTTATTCCTCCTTAAAAACTGGATACATGTGTTCATTCACAGAGGCTCAATGTGGGGAAGGTGCTGTGATCACTGAAAATGCTTAGCATCATTAGCTCCTTGTCAGGTTATTGCAACAACTGTTTCCCAAATGTCCGCTCATTATCATAACAAAAGGTCTCAATTGGTGATAAACTGCTGGTCAGGAAGCACACGCTCTGAAGTGAATGCAGCTGTTTCTGCATGAACTGAGGCGATTTCAACTCCTTTCAGACCTGACTACACTGCTATGCTCTTAACAAAAGACATAAACAAAACACGTCTGTCATGCACAGCACCTACAGACCACACAGCATGAAGTCTGTCTGATTTGCGACACTTGACAAATAAGAACTAGAATAAACCCACTGGGTTGAGTTTCTGTATCTGTGCAGGACGAAAGCAGCTCATACTCTGTGGAGCCTGTTTAAAGCCTGAATCATACCTTTATAAACACACTTAATAAGTGGAACAATCTATACCCATGGATGTATTATACAGTTCACATACATCATGCAGTAGTACTTCAGCGATGAGAAAGAGGGCATTTCCCGGCAGCCATTTATCTCCCTGCAGCCGCTTTAATGAGCAGAGGCTGAAACTGAGGGGGAATTATCGCCTTATCCCATTTGGATTTATCGATCTAACGGTGCGAGTCAACCACCGGAGATAAAGATAAACCACTGTGATGGAGGAACAATCCCAACTCTGATCAGAGGGCATCGCTCCATTAATCACTCCCCCTCTCCTAACCTGGTGCTTTCTTTGTTCTCTGCACCACGGCGGGACTCTCCTGTTTTACACCCTGCACAAGAACACGGTCACTCATTCGGAGAACACAACTGTGACCGAGCTCATTAAGCAGACGTCTATTTGCTCAGTGTTAATTGTTTTGGGCTAAATGGAAACCTGATTAGAACGAGGGCCCGGGACATGTGTTTGGACGGTGTTATTTTGACGGTGATGAAAGTGGACGCCGCGTGCACCTCTGGGGGAAGTCACGGGCCGACATTAAGCAGGCGACTCTGCTCAGCTGCAGGTTCCTCCAGCAGCTTTCAAACATCTGCAACCTGCCTCTGTGATCACGCAGCCCCAACCTCTCTTTGGTGACACAGAGATGCAGAGCAGCAGCTGAGAGAACAACTTGTTGTTATTGTCTTTAACTTCGACGTTTGTCGTAAGTCAACTGGCTGCTACACACAGAAAACACACTTCTGTTGCACTCCTCTGGCCCCGGAGGCTCCACGGTCGGTCTCTGTGGGGCCGGGGGCCTGGGGGGGCATCACAACACCACTTTGAAGTGCAACGATTAAAGAGGAAAGACCTGTCGAATTGGGATGATGGGGCTAAGGTGGGGAGAGGGGGAGGCTCAGCGCCAAGGACAGGAAAGGCTGAGAATACTGAGAGCTGGGGGCCCCGTGGGAGACAATTAAGAGCAGGGCGTTTTTAGAGAGGGTTACGAAAACACGGGCAGGATAGCAGCAGCAGCGCAGGCTTCCAAGGCAAGGTAAGAGTTCATTACGACAAACACAGAAGGGGCTGGGGCTGTTAAAATCCTGACAGTTTGTTCACTGACCCCCCCCCACATCCCCCACTCCCCACTTGCACACATCCACACATCCTCCACCCTCACACCACTGCGTGATAACCAGTTCCATCCCAGTTAAGTCCTGCAGCACCGTGAAGCCCCCAAACACACAGAGGAGCTGAGATGGAGGAGGAGGAAGTTTGCACAGCATCCTCCCTCAGGACGTTTTCCTCAGCTCAAACGTTACAAGAGCACACAAGACAACACATCAGATTTGTAGTGGAGTCAAATCAGAAGACTGTCGGGAGGATGAAGCGTGTTTATGACAGAAGCTGTAAAACTAGACTGGAGCTGAGAGAAAATGCTGTTTCAATTGCTGATTGACATAACAAATTCATTATAATGATAATTCAAGTTAAAACATCTAAAAATACAGTGAATGTGATGTGGTCAGACTGCCTCCATCTATCTGTTAAAAGTTAAAAGTTTAGTATTGAATGAAACAAAACAAATGGCGCAATTTCAGACCATTTGCAAAACACTTTATCACTTGACTTCTCACTGATGACAAATTGACACGAATCCTCTCTCTGTAAAGCAAAAGAGTGTCTAAATATTTACTCTGAAGTGACAGAGTTATGATACTTTGAAACTGCTCAGCATATTTAAAGTTTACTGGTAACAGCTTCACCTGACACACTTCCATTGGGAATCAATGGCATTCTGCACTAAAACACATGTTGTTATACTGTATTTTCCACAAGACACTGAATGTGAAATATGTGGCCACTGTTGTCCTATAAGTCAAAGCAGCCACTTAAACATGTGTTGCTACAAACATCTGGAAACCATTTCCAGGCCTCATTTTATGTTTTCGCTGAGATGCCACAGACCTGCAGCGCGTGCAGGGAGGCGTCCTCCACCTGTGCCGTTACCTCCAACTGGGAGGCTCCGCCTCTTTTATGACCTATTTAAAACAACTATTTTAAGGACTTCACCCCGCTGCTACTTGGGGTGTATAACCTATGTGTAGTCTGCGAACAACTACTTGCCTATGTCTATCTATCTATCTATCTATCTATCTATCTATCTATCTATCTATCTATCTATCTATCTATCTATCTATCTATCTATCTATCTATCTATCTATCTATCTATCTATCTATCTATCTATCTATCTATCTATCTATCTATCTATCTATCTATCTATCTATCTATCTATCTATCTATCTATCTATGATGCCTTCAAGTGCACTGACAAACACTGCGGTAAACATCTCAATGCTGCAGATACGCAAGAAGTGGAAACAGATTCTTTGCTCTGTGGGAGCAGATGCAACGCATTTTCTTAATTAAAACCAGCGCAGAGCTTTGGAGTTTGGACCCCTCTGCAAACTAAACTCTATCTCTGCAATAGCTATGTGTCCCATTTCCTATGCAGGGAAAAAGCTTTGCCAAAACGGCATTTGTTCAACTGAACTCTGAGCTCGATGCCCAAAAGCTTTGACGTAACTGAGATTTGTGTGAAACATCAAAGTTCAGACATCATAACCAAAGCTACAACATCAGTTCAGGCCCAGTGGGTCTGGTTCCCACCGCTGCTGGTTTTCGCTGCATGCCTCCCTGAGTACACCCAGCTGAATGCTTTATTCACACAACAGTCAGAAACTCGAATAACACGTGACTGATTGATTGACTCCAAAACAAATATTTTTGTTTGCCATATTTGAGGCATGGCATTGTTGTTTTCACCCATGTTCAGAGGAGGTACAACAACACAGCAAAGTCTGGAGTGAGACAAGGCACTGACTTCCTTTGTTTATGAGTACAAACATGTGGGTCACATTACCAAACAAATGTATAAACAAAGAGGAAGGGCCGCTTTATATCCCCGGCCTCCTGGTATTTGAGATTTGACAAGTTTGTCAGATCGAAAAACCCAGGCGAGGTTTAATCTGGACCAAAGACTTTTACAGTCTCTATTAACCAATAGCTGTACATTAGTGATATATGTCATGGAATCAAGGCAAAGTATTTTAATATAAATGGTTTCTGTGTGAAGGTGAGCAGCTTTGGTTGCATGCAGGTAAACAGAAGCAGCGCACGCGAGCCAAAACGCAATCACACAATCTGTGTCTCCTTAATGAAGGTTTAGCTTTTCATTGGCTTTGTTTTCATTTATCTCTATTCATATGCAGATGTCTGTTTGTAGAGATTAAACCAAATGTCAAGTTTGGAAATCAACGTTGGCCGTCGGCCTCCAGAGGCTGCATCAGTCAGACAATAACCAGCGCTGAAGATATGCAACCTCCAGCAATGATTTACTGCAGAAAGCGAAGGCGAAGAGACAAAAACAATACGCTAGATAATTCAAAAGATGAAAACGTTAACCTTCAGAAAAATCTGCACAGGAATTACGGTATTTAGAATAAACATGGCTATTGTTTAGTGCAAAAACTGGTAAAAAAAAACCTTGAGGTTAGGGTGGCTGAGACCACCTCAGCTCAAATCTTTCCTGAGAGGAAACCCTGTAAGTATATAGACTGTTGGTAATAGACAAAACCATGTAGTGTTGTCAGCTCACAGCAAAAGGTCTAGACAAGCCTAGGACCTGGGACAAGCCTCGGACCACTGTGTGGTGTTTGACTGTTCTCTCTGTGTTTGTGTTGGTTTTCTTTGGGTTCTCCAGTTTCCTCTCACAGTCCAGTAGCAGGCATTAAGGTTGATTTAAGACTCTTAATTCCCTCTAGGAGCGAGTGTGAGTGAATGCTGAGCACACCCTGATGGACTGTCTCTGCCTTTGCCCCATGTGACCACTACGACACCACTGGGTACAAAGTGGGTAAAATGACGGATGGACATTTGATAATGATGATGACTGCCATCTTTTGGGTGATACGAAGTGCTATGACAAACTCTAAAAGACAGCACTAAAACACCAAAAGACAGCACATAAAAACAATGGGTGATTTAAAACGCAGCAGTGATGTGTTCCAGAGTCACCACAAATTACTGCAAATGGAAAATATAGAAAGGCAGCAGACATGGAAACAGTATTAACACATCATATCCCCGATGACCACATCAGACTAGCAGACTCACTGTATCTTTAAATACAGCCTTCTAATAAATCAGCCCATAACATGAAATGGAATAACACAATGACGGAAATGGAAAAAATAATCCAGCCGCTGTAAACGATGTCAGTTTAACAACTATAAACTCTGGTGAAACTATTCAAAGCGTAATAACGCTGGACTTGCTCGGGGTTTACGTTCAGGTGGAATCAGGAGTAACTGAGGCAGCAAACTGTTTGACTCCAGCTCTGCAGCAATCATGCTCCACCGAGACGCACGGAGCGGAGCCAGTACAAGTGGTATGAAACGCGGCCCACGGAAAATCGGTATGCGACGGGAGTTCATGGCAAAGTTTGTGCAGACGGGGAGGTGGCAGTCGGCACCTCTGTGGATTTTGCAGGGGGGCTGCACGGGAGCAGCAGGGCAGCTGTCCCACTGGGTTACGAGAGCCAGAAGCTTTGCATCTGGATCGTTTCCTCAGCCCAGAGGGGCTCCATACTGAGACCTCCTCATAAAGCTGCACATGTGCCAAGCAAGCCCAAATCCTTCCCAATCCCTCTTCTGTGGCAGCCTGTTTGTGGTGACGGCAGGTAACAAGCTGTGACAAACTCACCGCGTCGCAGAGAGCGGCAGCAGAGAGAAAATGACTCATGCTTTCTGTCTCTCACACTGTCAAAATGCGCTCCCACTAATGGCCAAACAGCCCGAAAATGTGTTTCTGCATGAGGGGGCTAAAAAACGGTTTTATCACTCCTGGTCTTCTGGTGGCAGGAGGATTACGAGAGCAGCGGAAGATGAAACCGGATGAAGGAGGAACTTTGAACAGTGCATGTCTCCTGCACACTCCAGAAATCTGAGGATACTCTGCCCTCCGCTAAGATTCACTTAAAGCCTGAGACTTTCAGGACAAGGAGTTGAAAGGTATCCTTTGAGGAGATATTCTGCCAGTGAGTGAGCCCCAAGAGGAAGCCAGGAGGGACTGAAATGTGGAAAAAGACGGTTGGACCTTTTCCACAGTGGAGTCCTGTGAAAACGCAGCAGTGCTTTAAGAGACATTCCTTCAACAGGCTGAGGGAGCCACAAGCGGGGAGACGTCAGGAGAAATCAAGCCTGGCTCAGTGCAAAAAGCACTCGGAGAAATGAGATTTAATCTGCTGAGCTTAGAGTGTATTAGCCAGATGTAAACAGTCCAGTGCCAGCTGTGAGAAAAAATAACTTCCACTAGCCTGCTGCTTGGAAAAACAATGCGTGAAACATCAAACATCACCAGAGGAGGAAACTCAGCAAACAAGAGATTTTTAAAGGCCAAAATAAAACTTTCACAAGCCGGGAACATCGCAGCTGTGGGAATCAGTGGGTTGGGGTTCACTGGCCACAGTGAAACACTTTCACTCTGAGAATACTCGGCCTCCAGGCCCCGAGCTGTGGGAAAGGGAGTTTATGCAATTACATCACATTGATTTATGGGAGACAGAGGAAAGATGGGGAGAGGATGGAAACTGAGCTGCTTGGAGGCGCTCCAAGATTAGGTCCCAGAAGTAACACAAGTCAATAAGTTTACACCACAAAACAAGATGGATCTGAGACAATTGCGCAGCGATGGATGTGGTAAGAGAAACGCCCGCAACGTTCGGTCAGACCTATTGAAACTGATGGAAGCGCACGGTGCTATGAAAACAGCCGTAATTGTAACACAGAGTTTTGTCAATGAACCTGTTCTCAGAGCAGTTCAGAGGAGGGGTAGTATGTGCATGTGTGTGTGTGTCGGGGGGGGGGGGGGGGGGGGGGGGGGTGCAACTCCAGGGAACTGATGACAAGCGCCAGCAGATGCTGCTGCTGATGTTGTGCTGAGTATTAATTGGGAGGAAGCAGTGATGAAATTGTGAGTAATGCGTTCAAGCGTGCACTGCAGCATTAGCACGGAGAGCGGACCTCGCTCGTCGTCCCGCTGCAACCCAACAGTTATAAATAAACAGGCCATTTAGAGCTCGGCACTACTGTAACCGGACCACAGCAGTGACCACAGCTGGGATATTTATGCTTAAACACATTACTGCTCTTCTGCCTATTTAAACATTTGCATGTGACTGGATGTTTGAGATGCAACAGTCGGGGACGACGTGCCAGCCGGCAGAGCAAAAAGACAAAAGCTCATTAATTTTCACGACGTGAGGCACGCGGAGATAGCAGGCGCCAAATGGTGAAGATACGAAGGAGGAGATTACGGGGAAAATTCAGCAGAGCGAGCTGTGCGCGCTTACAGTAGGAGATATTAAATGGTGGGATTTCTCTCTCTCTTTTTCAAAGTTTGCAAAATGTCCGTCTGTCTGCAAAGTCTCAAGCTTCTTGGAAGCACAACAGACCTTCTGCTCAGGCCAAAAGCAACAGAGTAAATATATACAGATGAGGATCCGGCCAAGTATGTGAAAAGGGTGTTGTGAAAGCTCGCAGAACAGGCTGGATTATCGAGGGTGAAGCGGGGGTTGCTCTAGATGTGGTAAATGTATGGAAAGCTTACGCAGGGAATAAGAAAAGGGGGGGGACATCTGGTATATATTACGTTTTAAAAAAAAAAACAGCTTGTCCAACTCCAAACTGCCTGCAGAGATAAGGGAAAGTGGTTTTGGTAATTGCTCAGTGTTGCCTTCTCCAGTCCTCCTTCATTGTTTCTTTTGTGCATCATCTTAATGTGGTGAGATCACATGAGGCCAAATCCGGTTATTGACTGAGACAAATTTTAATTTTTATATTTCAGCTGTTTTAATTCTATTTTGTCATCTGTCCAATTAAAGGAACCACTGGCTAACAGCTTGATGTGTCTCTCTTTTTTCACTTCATGACAGATGAAGCCTCCGCTTAATCCAGGAGGTTTTCAGAAACACTCACAAAATTACTTTGGCTTCGACTTCACTGCCGAGGCATTTCACATGGGGTCTGACTCCTGCCAAGTGTTATCAAGGAACATGATCGGGGCCCGTTTCTCCGGGGCGCAAACTCTTGGAGAGGAGCCTGAGTGGACTGTTTTCCCCCCCCCAAACACTTCACAGTTCTGGGCGTCGTACCCAGGTGGTGCAGATTAGGTTGGATGACTTTACCGCTGGCCTGACGTCCAGACGTCAGGCAGGTGACAAATCAGTGGGAAGCCATCCAAGATTACCTGATGTTCCACCGAAAAATAGAAAAAATAAAAATACCCCAGAGCATCTGCACTCTTTTCTCCCAACACTTAAATCAATGAAGACTGCAGCCAATTTAATTTCACATAAAGGGAACACCTGCTGTGCCTGCGCTATCTCTGACAAACACATGTGAAGGTGATCCGTGGGTTCTCCACTCAGAAACCGTCGGCACCGAGATACATTTTTCATGAAAATATCAAACTATACTTCAAATGGTTAAATGGAGGCCAAGCCTTCCTGTACGCTCGATTCTCCTTTCCCCCCGCAAAGCTTCAAAAGAAAAGCAGATGGCACGAGGTAAAGATTAGGGAGAAAGGGAATTATGCTTCATGGTGTGCATGTGTTTACCTTAATAACTATTAGCTAAGAATATTTACAGCGAGGAAAATACCACCTCATATCTATTTTTTGCTCTTTTCTTCTCTTTAAAACCGCAGCCTCTTAAGCCTCCCTCGCTGCAGTCGGTTTATAAAAGGCAGCACGCTCCCTGCACAGTAATGGCAGCGTGGCTTCGCTTGTGGCCGTAACACACTGGCTGGCATTGACCGCCTGTTTGCCCAAAGGACAGAGGCCGTGTTTTAGCGCGCTGACCCATGAACGCTGTCTCGGGGAGCGCGCTTTTAAAGTGGCAGCGGGCTGAAAATTTCATAAAGCGGCATCAAAAAATCATGAGGCGGCGAGGCGCTCGGCCTTTGCTGTCTAATTGTTTTCCCCCTCTGAGGAGCAGAAATAACCGTCTCCTACATGTACATTTGATCTGCCGTTAAAAGGCGGAGGCTATTATTCGGTCAGACGTACGGAGGCAGCTCACGCTAGAGGAGCTTGTCACTGTAAGCAGCGAGGAGGAAAGTTCCCAGAAAGAAACATCGATGTGGTCTTCTGTCAAAGTGCTCCGGATCACTGCAGGACGCCGGCTCGGATAAACGACCTGAAGTGCCTCCGAGGGCACGGAGTCGGCAACAGCTCCGCACCATTTTGTGCTCCACCGCTGAACCACCTGTGGTCTAATGGTGTGATTGTGGCCAATAAAGAGAATGACAGTCGCAAAAGACACGCACACACACAAAAAACAAAGCGCGCCTGTGCATCAGGTTTTAAGTGGCGTAACCTCAGATGAGATAACATTATCAACACAAGCAAAGCAAACCGCGAGAGAGGCACTAAATGCAAACAGACGTACGCTGCCACTAGTTTATAAGCTCTAAAAGACTGTCACTTCCTGTGTTCTTTAACAAGCCGGGGGGAAACACAGGCGTCTTTCTCCCCGGCTTGTGATCCTGGCAGGAGAGACATCATTAGCCGTCCCTTCCCCCAGGTTTCTCCAGGTAGCGCGCGGTTAAATCAAACACTGATCTGTCCCCCCGATGCTGCGGAGGCTGACAAGGAGCCCGTATGTCTGATGGACCTGCGGTGAGTCTGGCCCTGTGGGAGGGACTGCAGCTGCAGCTGCAGGGAGCAGCGCGCTGGACGCGGTGTGTGGGCTTCAAAGGCTGCGAGAAGCAGCAAACCTGGCGGAAAGCAAAATACCGGGGCTTTATTTACCCTCGCATTGGCATATTTAAGCACAAATGCACACAATCGGGGTCTAAGACGTGGAGAGGGAGAATTCCATTAGCCCAATTATGTCTTGTGAAGTTTCCAACCTTCACGTTCACAGAACAGATGCATTTCTTTTTGCTTGGCTCAGGTCTTTTCCTGCACCGTCTTAATGAGATGGATACCAAACAATTAGCAGAGATTCAACCGGATCAGAGCTGCTCACACACACACGCTCCAGCCATGCACGTGTGTTTGTACATTTGTGTGTTTGAGGTTTCGACGGCTATCACAGACTGGAACGGCAAAGTGTTATTAGCAGGCCGGGATGCAAACCCGAATCACGCTCAAAATAAATCTCTTTGGAGGCAGTCTGTAATTCAGCCACAGTGGAAAAGCCGAGACGGCAAACAAGACTGCGTCATATTTACCAACTAGCAGCCGTCTGCGTGTCGGCGGCTGTGATTGAACTGCAGCAGCTCAGCTCCCGACCAAACGAGACCCAAACGGGAGACAGTGAGCTAATGAGCTCCAACATCCCAGCCCCGGCGCTGACATGCATTTAATTTGTTTAAAATGATAATGGGCTAATTATCTGGGTCATCATTAACAACCGACTGTCCATCCCTACAATAATCTGCGCTCTCTAAATTGCCAAATAAATTTGTGGCGAGAGCGTGTGCGTGTGTGTTTGTATTTGCAAGCAACAATTACCGCATCACATTAAACTGCGTCGCCCATCACCAGTGATTAAAAATAAACAGGATATTTAAAGGAGCTCAGAGCCTCTTTAGGCAGAAATACAAATGCAGATCTGAACATGTAATGAAATAGGACACATTCAAAAAAAAAAAAGGGACCAGATGACTAATGAGGGCATGCATGCAAAAGCTATAGTCTCTCATCCCAGAAACTTGGCTGGAAAGAGGAAGAGAACCTGGAGAAGGAGAGAGAGAGGACAGAGAAACGGGGAGAGAAGGGCAGAGAGAGAGAGAGAGAGAGAGAGAGAGAGAGAGAGAGAGAGAGAGCGGGGAAGAAGAGAGCGGGGTGGAGCAGGCGAGAGTCTGCACTCTCTTGTGTCTGAGCCAAGGGAGAAAGAGAAAGACCAGAAGCCGGGAGCGAGTCCCATTTCATCAGAAAAATGCCTGAGTCAGGAGAGGAGAGGAGAGGACCATTAGGCCCAGTGAGTCACAGGGAGAGGCTGCGAAAACAGATCAACGCTCGGCGGTGGCAGCGGCAGTGTCAGAGTGCCAGAGACCGGCCGAACAGAGGACGTCTTCCCAATTAATCAACTTAATAATTACAGTTTCTTGAACCTGAAGTGATATCGTCATACTGTGTGGTTGCTTGGTGGATAGCTGCTTGCTCATAGCGAGAAGGACCTCAGTTCCACTCCTGGGCCAGACTGAGGGCCAGACTCGCATCTTTGGTTTTCTCTGCATTACGCTGACTGAGGACTCTCAGTCCTCAGTCTGGTTTTTACGTACTTCTATTTAACTGGGACACCAGTTTCCTTTTCCACCAAAACAGTTCCAGAGCTGGTTCCAGTCACTATGGACCAGGACATCAAAATGTGGATTTCTCCTCAACCATCCTTTGCCATTTTCACTACTATCATTTTCTGGTCCCTACAGCCTTTTTTTAGCTTCATTTTTATCAATGAAAACAGAGATAATGGTCCCAAACTGAGCACGAGAAAGGGGATGTAAAAAAGCTATTATATAAAGCAGAGGAAGGGTGTGGACTTGACAAGCTATGGGTCAATGAAAAAAAAAAACCCAATCAATCTGGATCTCCATCCTCTCACTGTTCACTGACCCCTCTGCTGAGCGCGTGTGTGGACAGCGCAGCAGCAAACCTTAACACCTCCTGCTGTTCTGTGAATAAACAGCGAGGTCTGAAACACAGTGTCACAGCATCTCTGTGACACCTGAGCATCCCGGACTCCATTCACAGGCTCCATGCCCGGCACAAAGTCTGCAGTGTTATCCATCACGAAAAAGAAAACACGATTCTTTGTTTGTGGCGGGGGTTTGACTCCACTGAACATTGACTCTTCATCAAAATCCTCCCCGGGAAAAGAGCATTTTCTGTGTGAAACGGGAGGCGTGGGCCTGCGAGAGCTCTTTATCTATAAAATGTTTGAATCGGACAGCAAATAACATCTTTGGTGAAAAGCTCGAGTGTTAGTCTGCGAGTGTGGAAAACAATCACGCATCCATGAAATGAGCTCTTCCTCCTCCCCAGTGCGACTTGATTATCACCCAGCCTCCTCCTGCCCAGACGACACCCCGGCTAAGACGGGTCGTTCATCCCCCAGACTAAAAACAAACGCCTCCATTTAGAAAAACATAAAGCCAGAAGTGTGTGTGTGTCATTGTGTGCGTGTGATCACTCAAAGTGCTTTACAGACCCAAGTCACATTCACCCATTCATTCCCATTCACACAATGGTGGCAGAGGCTGCCGTACACAGTCCATCTGCTCTGCCAGGATTCCTAACTAGAGCTGATCAATCAATCAACAATTAATCGACTAACAAGATAAGCTTTGACTATTATGGTAATTGATGAGTCGATTCCGGGATTTAATTTCGAAACATTTTAGAAGGATTTTAAGAAATTACGTCAAGAGTGACTGCTCTACACTTGAGCAGCTTGAATATTTTCTAATTTCTTTAGTCTGGTGAGAGGAGAAAATGAGAAACAGAATTTTTTTTATTTCTTTGAGAAACATTTTCACAGTTTT
This sequence comes from Karalla daura, assembly GCA_029224185.1. Taxonomy (NCBI): domain Eukaryota; kingdom Metazoa; phylum Chordata; class Actinopteri; order Chaetodontiformes; family Leiognathidae; genus Karalla; species Karalla daura. The sequence goes on from CM055196.1 coordinate 17,259,890, forward strand.
TATCATCTGCTGAACTACAAATAATCACAAATAATTAATAAAGCAATCAACAAATTAATCCACTACTAAAAATAATCATTCGTTGCAGCTCAGTTTCCAACCAGTCACACGCAATTACACATTGAATGTGCTGCAGGTATCGAACCATTGACCCCATAATCTGTGGACAACTGTGCTACCCCAGAGCCACAGTCGGCCCTGAAAACAACAGGGATCTGCTTAGTAACGCATCATAAACCCCTAATAAACACGAGGGACAGTTAAAATCCGTCTGCACACACAAACTGCAGGATCTGGATAGTATGTATAAATAACACGCCATTGACAGTGTCAGTGTCGTACAGTGGATCAGAGCCGTGTTGGAGTGGATCCACAGCCAGGCAGGTAATCTCCCCGTGTCCCACACACACACACACACCCATCAGAGCCAGACATCCGGGCCGACCTGAGCTCCTCTCCGAGCTTTGACTACATCTGAGGGATGAAAAGAGGTGATGAAGAAAACCTCGAGGCAAAGGCAGAGGGATTTACAGAGCGGTCCACACTCTGTGTAATGACCGCCGGCCGCTCTCCAGCAGCCTTTAATGGACACCTGAGCGACACGCTTTATTAGTCCTGAAAGACACCATGTGTAGGGGGTGTGTGTGCGTGGGGGGGGGGGTTCAGATAGATGTGATTTGAGGCTGAACGAACCCTCGACTAAGCGCCAACCAAGCTGTGAGCCCGGCGGAGAGCCCGCTATCTGCACAGCCCAGCTTGTCAAATACATACCTTTTACCTCATTACCTGCTCAGCACAGCCATTATTGAGGGAAATAGGGCAAACGCAAGATAAGCACAAAGAATTCTTGGGTTGAGCACAAACAGCCGGCCTGCTTCCTCCTGATAAAAAGGAAGTGTCAGCACCAAGAGGCCCCTCGGCTTCCTGCTCTCGGTGAACTCTGGGGCTGCCAGCTGCCCCGTTATTAGGTCATGCTACTTCCTGCCGCATATGCAGACACGCGAGGGTCAAAGGAGCACATGGATGTGTGGATATTAACGGATTATGCAGCATTTTATCTTGACGGAGTGAAGGAAAGTGTGCAAAAAAATGATCAAAAGATGGATTTATATTTGACACAAGGGGTGAACAGGGGTGTCCCACCATAAACAGCCTCAGGCTTTTCATTTAGATTCAGCCATTTATCAATCAGAGGCAGCACATAAACTACAAGGGCTGGTTTAAACAGACTTTTTAAGTGTGTCAAGTGGTTGAGGCCCCTGATCAAACGCACTTGCAATGGACCTGGTCTTCAAAGGAGATGTTGAGAATACTCCGCTTAATAAACACTTAAAAAAAAGACTTGTGGTGTGTAGCTACTACATATTGGATGTTTCTCAATTCTTGTATATGATAAATATTTGATAATACAGTAACATGTTCATGTTCATTCTGTCTTAGAGTTGTCTTCACCCTAAATAATAATGACCCGACTAGCCCAATGCAAACTCACTGAAGCTCAAATTGTAACCAAATTCGTATAAAATGAACAAAAATGCACAAGTTGCGAGTTATGAGGCTGCAGAACAATGTGACAGTATTTCATGGATATGCTTCCAAGCAGACACGTGTCAAGTGCGGCGTGTGTGTGTGTGTCTGTTTTTAAGGTGACGTGAACGTGGAGCTGAAAGCAGCAGGCGACATCAAACCACAGGGTCTGGACATTGACAGAACACAGTGTGGACAGCCATAATAACAACACACACACACACACACACACCTTCATGGCTTTTAAACAGCTGATGAAAAACACACCCCGGCCAGAGTAAATTATTTCTGCCAGCTGAAAAGCAAATTTCATTTTCTCCTGTCTCCTGACAACAAAGATGCTGAACCCATTACTGGTCGAGGCCTCTGCATCACACACATTAAATGAAGGGTCCTCTAGCAATCGAAAAAAGCAATTTTCTCATTGAGCCAATAGATACTCCATTTAGTTCCAGGCTCTCTGTGGACCGCTGCTGCCGCTGCAGCAGCAGGGCTGATACACAGCGATGATGACCCGGCGCAGCTTTGCTGCTATGAACTCATCGATGTGGATATGGACGTGTTTCACAGGCTGGGCGAGGGGGTGGGGGTGAACCTAAGAAAGGGAAGCAGTGGCAAAATAGGGCTGGGAGATATGTTGAATGTGAGCCATATAGCTCTGGACCCTGCCATTTATCACTGGTTCCGGGTCCATACACCCTGGACAGGTCCACACACACACGCACACACATGCACACACACATCCACACAAACACACACACACACCAATCTCATACCAACTATTGGAGGCAGTTTAGAGCTTCCAACAGATGTAGATTTACATGTTTTTGGACAGTGGGGTTAACAGTTAAGGATCTGAAGAAAACCTAACCAGACACAAAGGAAAGCATGCAAACTCCACATTCCTCTTGGGCTGATGGGGATTCAAACTAGGGACTTTGTGGATGTGAAGCAACAGTGCCATTGTGCCATCAAACAGACAACTCCAAAAGACAAAACACGACAAGGTAAAACAAAATTAACCAAAGGGGTAAGGAAGGCAAGGACAGAAAGCCAACACAGTCCTGCAACACACAGCAATGCTGTATAAGACAATACAGCCTGTCCAGTTTAATTGGTCTTGTCCACTTGTCCTGTCTTGTCCAGTTTAATTGGGTCCCAGTAAGACCTCTCTCCACCCTTACAGTATGTGATCAATAAAGAGTCCTTGGACTCTTATTGTAATGGTAATGGTAGGAGGTGTACCGAATGACTTCAAGATACAGACGGGAGACTATGTTATTCAGCTATTGTTTTATAGCAGGGTGAAGAGACAGACCTCCACCCCCTTCAGGATGACTCTTGACAGTGACCATACCAAACCTGTAATGTAGGAGACCCTTGTAATCAAAGGCTCCTACTATACCTGTGGCACATACATATACTGTAAACAGCAAAACACTGCTTTAGCTTACAGGACTGCAACCACAGCCAACATTACATCTTCTTCCTGCTGTAAACATTCATCATTCACTACCAAATCTCTGCTATAATACTCACACAATGCAATGTCTTTGTCCTCAGTCTCTGGCTTGTATGTATCCACTACGTCCTCTATAGTTGCTCTTCTTAAGCCAGAGGCTTACACGCATATACTTTTACACACAGCTGCACATCACACAGACGTTTTACTGACTCACCCTCCACCACATTTACTGGTGTCCATTGTGTCATTTCCCGTTTGTTTATATGGAAATGAGAGACGTACTTGATGTTTACATCGCGCTATGGTTTCTGGGAAAACAGGAAGGTGATCCAATAGCAAAAGGAAGCGAAAGAGGATTTCAAAATGATGAGATATCTATAGACACATGTTGCGAAATAGGCTAAAAATACTGTGATACTGCTTTACAAGGTGAAGATGCGAAGATGATACAGGATGGAGGAAGTTGAGCCACAGACAGAGACAGAACCAGAAAGTGGATGTGGAGGATGTGGTTGGGATGAATCAGGGCCCGTGATCAAGTGACCAAAAATCTACGGCGGCCTCATCTGCAGGCGTGTCAGTCGATACGAAGGAAGGAGGAGAAATCAAAGTGATAACGCAGGAAGAGGAGGAGAAAGAGAAGGAGAAGGAGGGGAGGGAGAGGAACCGGAGGAACGCGACCATGTGGAACTGCAGATTGATTAATTTCAAGCCTTTAATGAGCGGTTCTCTGCCAGGCCGGGCGGCATCACGTCAGTCACCCCGGCCTCGCAGCGGGAGCTGCCGCACACTGCACAGCTCTCCCTCCTCACACACACACACACACAGAAACACACACACACTCTGCTGTCTCCCTCTCACACTTCCCTCCCTGTTCATTTGTTTGCGCTGTCCGCTTCGTCGCTGGCTCCGAGAACGTGTGATTAAGAGCAACACATTATCAGCGGCAGGATTAGAACAAGAGTCTCACACCAGGTGCGCTGCGTCCGGAGGCGGAGTAAGAACCAGCTCGATCCTCTCCGATCTGCTCCCTTCTAATTGCCGTCCTCCGCACTGCTGCTGCTAACCTTTATTCCCAGTGTAAATTACACTGCAGGCTCACAAACCCCAAACCTGCTGTTTGCATTTGCTCTCATCCCGCAGAGATCACTTCTCTGTGTCTGGGCAACAAAACTATTTCCCAAAACTCATGTGAATCGAGCTGCGGAGGGAAAGGCTTCAGGCGGGGTTTAGTCATCCGTGTTGGCAGCTGCTCCAGAAACATCAGGACTTCTCTTTCTTTTTCTCGTTTTTTTTTTTTTTTTTGACAAGGCAAATGTTCACCCACAACACGGTGAACAAACACGCCTCTGTTTCCAGTTTGTGTGCTGCTCTCCCTACAAATTCTTGACTCCCAATCATTTCACTGGGAGGTAGAAGGAAAAAAAAAGAAGACAGTGTGAGGGAGGGACGGAGGCGGGGAGAGATCTTTACGTGATGCAGCAGGAGAGCGATTGTGACCTCCGCTCCCAACAAACACACACCTCTCACTCCTCCATAACTGAGATACTGTCAATACACACATACTTCTATATCTCTGTCTATATATCCACATCACATCAGTTCATGTCTGTAATCATAGTGCTCACATTCCTATTCTGCATATGGTGACACGGTGGATGGGTGGTTTGCACTGGATCACACAGGATCTGGAACAAGGAGCGTTCAGTGTGGAGTCTGCATCTTCTCCCAATGTCTGCATAGATTTTCTATGGGTTCTCCAGTTACTTCCCACACTCCCAAACGTTCTCCATAAAGTGTGTGTGTCAGTGTGTGTGTTTGCCACAGGGAGATGGAGAGCACAAGAGAGTGGATGTGACTTTGACTCGAGGCAGCAGACACATTCACCTGGACTCGTATGTGTGTGTGTGTGTGTTAATGGGGTCCCCTTGGAGCCAGTCCCCTGGGGTGGACTCTAATGAGAGCTGGATTTCCAGCTGTTGCTGCAGACAAATGTTAGAGGAGAAACTTTAGCTCTGAATCTGCACTTTCTTCAGCCGCTGGCGTCCAAACTTTCGAGCGAGACCAATGATGAAATCACCCAGAATTCACTTAGGGAGTCACATGTCCGCTGCTCCGCTATAAAGTATGGAGCTGGGAGCAGTGCTGGGGAGGAACAGAGCTATGCAGTGGAGATATAAAACACTGTACCCCGATACAGTTGCTTTTCATATAGATGGTAGTCTGAGTACACTGACATGAATGCAGATGAATCTGTTTCACTTGCTTGTTTTTTTGTCAAGACAGACCATCTGGGTTGTTGTTTGATGTAATCAGCCATTTCCAGTAGATGTTTGGTATTGTAGTTTGTTGCATGGATTGAATAATTGGTCAATTAATCAACTACTTTGACAATATTTTGACAATTTGACGATTAAATGTCAGTGTTTTCTGGTTTCTTTATGACAACAAACTGAATATCTTTGAGGTTTGGTCCAAATGTACGTAACATTTTCACCAAACAACTAATCGATTAAAGGGGTACATAACAAACCAATTCACTGACTGGAAAGCTAATTGTTGTTGCTTGTTGTTCTTGCTGATTCTCATTTGCTGGCTGCGTCTCACTTTGCTCCCTTTGCTACAATAGCAGACGTCCACCAGGACAAGCAGTCAATCACACCCGTCAACCTGGGACCTCTGGATGTCAGTCGCAATAAAATCCACACTTGTGCTGCTGTGACATGTACAACAATGCTGAAGTAATCCAAAGTATTTAGAATACATCACTCACGTTGAGTAAACACACCAACTACATCACAGATTTCACGTTTAAGCATGTGCTTTGTAAACTGTATCAGAATACATTTCAACAGTACTTTCCCAGCACCAGTATTTCTCAGAGCTTATGAATGCGTTATGTAGCTTCCTGTGGAGCTGTAGCAACTAATCAATAAACTGACCAATAAAACAACCATCATCTCTGAATATTTTCTGGTTTCTCTACTCCTCTATGGCAGCACGCTGTGATGTGTAGATAAAATACGGTCTTTGAGGGAATCGTGAGGAGTACGGATCAACATGTTTAAGCGCTTCACAGACATTTTGTAAACAGACAGATGAATCAACTGGAGAAGTACTTGTTATTCGTGATCATCACTCACTCGCTCATTTCTCTTCTATCATCACTACAACACAAACTGTCAGCAGAAATAGTCGATCGTGCCAGAGAACAACCCAGAGGTTCCAGACACTGCATGTTGATAGATGTGAAATCCACATTCAAGCTGTTATCAAGTACAAGACAATGCAAACAATGCAATGATAAGTAAATGTAGGTAGAAGAGTGCAGTGTATGAGTGACAGTATTTAGAATATGTTATTCACATTAAAAAAATCACAAAAAAAAAGGTTAGATATGAAATTTTTCAAGCAGGTTCAGTCATCTGTTGTGGAATACAGTCTAACAGTGACCCTCCCAACACTGATTTCTCCTGGATGTGTCATGTTCGCTCCAGTAGAGCTCAGACAGACAGACAGACAGATATAGGAAGAGGAGGATGAAGAAGAGGGAGAAAAAGAGGTGGTTTTGGATGATGCATCCCTGTGATTAATGCAAACTGACAGCGAACTCCTGCCCTACAGCAAAAGGTAGCGACCTCCATCTGCTGAACCCCACACATCCCACAGACAGCCCCCGTGGGAAGGATGCCAGCCCCGGAGACTGACACACATGGGCCCGGATTTCCCCCCTGATGTCAGGGTTCTCATGCCACAACCCGCTATTATCTGCAGACTGCACATTAAGTCGCATATCACAGTCTGATCCGGAGCGCAGACAGGATTCAGCGTCTCGGTTATTCCCTCAAGAAATAAAAACCAAAACCCCAGGTTTCTGTCCCGATGATGTAACAGCCGAACAAACGACTTAAAACAATTATCCTGGCATCTCTGCTTCATCTCATTTCTGGATCAGTGCATGCATGTGGCTCATCTAACTCGCAGAAACAAAGTAAACCAGAGACCAAACACTGCGCATTAGAGGCGCTGCGCGTCAAGCTGCGCCCGACGAGCACCAGAGCGGGACTGGTTCTGGTTCCTGATCGACACAGACTGAAGTTGCGGACACTTTCTTACCTCAGACGAGCTGCGTGCCTGCGAAAACACCACCAAACAGGCGCTCAGAGGAGCTGCAGCAGCAGGAGGAGCAGGAGGAGGTGGCAGAGCAGGACCGCCAGGAGCAGGTTCGACTAAAACAGGAGTAAAAAAAAAACAACGAAAAAAACTGGGATCAGCTGCAGATCTGAGTCCAATTCCTACAATCCACGGGTCAGCGGGGGCTGCGGTCCCAGCGCGGAGCAGAGAGACACTGGGCAGACTGGTGTTACTGGTGTGCGGACAGTTTGGTGGAGTCTGTGGGAGCAGAGCGCTTCATCCTGCAGCCTGAGCGGCTCCGGGGGGCGGAGACTCCGCAGACTGCACGCCTCCAGGTTCACCTCCACACCCGCCCCCACCTCACACCCACAGCAGCCCAGTCACCTGTTAGATATACGTTACTCGTCCCTAATAACAGAAACTGGGCTTCATTTATCCAAAAAGTTAACTATGGCCATATATAATATGAGTTAGTTTTGAAGGACTTAAAGGATGAAACCATTGTTGCTTATTTATCAAAGTAGAGCAGCTTTTAATTAATCTCAATTGAAAGGGAACATGTTTGGCAAAACTCACTTTTTCCATTGCTTTAGTATGTATTTTTGCATTTAAATTTCAGTCTCCAACCATATTCTAAATAATTTCCTAAATAACATAACAATTAGGTCGATTTGCATAGTCCCGCCCTCGCTCCCTATACCTCAGCTGCTCAGAGATGATCCTCCATGTTCTCGTTTCCACTTGTGTGCTATAACCTCACCACTGTGATGTCCACCGCTCAAAACGTTGTTTTGTGGTCGTATGCAGAGTCCCCAAGTTTCTCTATTTTTGGACTTGCTGTACTCTGACTATCACTCTTCAGTATAGTCATAGTAAAGCTGTTTTCTTCATTCTTGGTCCACTTTAATTACCCAGAGAACGCAGAGGTCTGCACAAACAATAGAGAATCACCTATCAGATGAAGGTGTAGTTAGTATCTCTGCACTAAGGTAAATTTACCTAAAAAAGGGTAACTACAATCATGTTTGGTAGTGTTTTTATATTCAAGGAGTGCAACCATTTGAGAAAATATTCTTTGCTTCTATGCAGAAACTTAGATTGATTGATTTATCTCTGCCTCTCTAATCTTTGTTAACTTCAGTTTAAAGATCTAATCTTGCCAACTCATTTGTTTTCTGTGTCGCCTCCTTTGGCAGTAGGCGGTAACTGCGGGTGTGTTTTTGGACTTGTTTTGAGAAGCTCCAGTCTTTCATCACCAATATTTTCTGTGACTGTTTGTAACTAGAATTTCACATGCATTTTGACAGATGTTTTTAAGGGGAATGGTTTGTAATAAACCAATAGTAAACTCTCATAAACTCTTCTTTACCTCAGTTGGCGATAGCAGAGAATACAGAAAGTTACTGCACCACAACATACACAGATGCTTCATAACCTTTTTGTTCTCATATGAATTAAACTGAAGTTGAAGTTTTTTAACGTTTTGTTTCAGGTTGGATACAGAACTGTGTGTTTAATAATCAAATATGTGACTGGTACTGATGCTTTTGTCTGAAGCAAATGCACATAACCAAAAAGTGACATACAAAAGCTCCCAGAGCTAGTTCTTGGGGAGTATGTCGTGGTTAGAGTTAGAATAAAATCAGATTTGTTTAAGACTTTAAATGCAGAATGGCATCCATTCATACAGATCTCAGGTTAACAGATCTCAGGTAAGCATATCTTGTTGTTCCTGTCTTTCTCTCCAACTTCATGTAACACACGTCATTACATTAATCCCAGAGATCTTTCACACACACACACACACACACACACACACACACACACACACACACACACACACACACACACACACACACACACACACACACACACACACACACACACACACACTAGATGTCAACAGTTTATCTTTACAGATGAGACAAGCTGCAATCGTTACTTGTAAGTTTTTAAGAAAGTTTTGTGAGTACAACAAATCTCTGCTACTTTTTGTATCCTGAGGCACAAAGTTGTGTTATCTCTGCTTGAGCGAGGAGAACAGCTTTCTTGAGGAGTGAGTTCAACACAGTTTTTGCCTGAGACAACAGATAAGCGACAACTCTCAGATAGGCAGCTGATAGTTTTATTGTTTGCCCCTTGTTAATTATTCATGCTGTGCTGCTCTCTCCCAGCCAGAAAACAAGTGGAGTGCTTTTGTTTCGGGTGTGGAGGGGGTGAGAGAGGGGGGGCCTGAAGTGTTTTCTACCCCTCTGTGCTCCGCGTGTCACAAAATCTACTACAGATGGAGAGCAAGATAAGCGCTCCAGAGACTGATCCCTCTGCCTCCTCCTCTGAGGTCGTGACTCTGACATTCCCAGTGGCATACGTGATACCTCCAACCCCCGGTTCTCCTTGTGTTTTCCTCCAGATCCCTCTCCTCATTGGCCCTCAGGAATTCTGCAATTTTAAGAGCACTTTTTGAAGTCAAGAATGGACGACAACCAGAGGCTTAAAGGAGTCTTTATAATGAAAAACTACTTTTACCTTGACTTTGCTGAATGCCAGCGGACTATTTTCACGGCCCATAGATGTGTGAAATGTCCAAAAAACAGCACCACATATTTATCAATGTATAAATATTTGTAATGTAATGAAACAGAATGTGACCACCAACTACCTCCAAAATAAGTAGTGTATACCCACCAACCTTCAGGTAGGTAAGTAAATGAAAGCAGACAGCTGTGAGGCAACAGTTTGGTGAAGTTTCCAGTGAAATGATTGAAGAGTACACAGCCCATGGTGCTTCATTAATACCTGTTTCTTCCTCTGATTTTGGCTCAAACTTACATGCTCCATAGCTGTGTCACTCCACTTACCACTTTTTATTAAGAAAGGGAAAAGTCACATGATCACTCATGTGACTGGCAGGCAAGACCAAGCCAATTAGAGAAAGGCCTAGGCGTCGTAACTAGATGTGGTTGAAAGGGCTCCAGATCAGTGCAGAAACAGACCATAATATTCCCACACCTAAAAATAAGATCATAAAAGGGCTGTAAAATAGCTTCTGAGGCATTTCTGATAAAACCAATGTTCCATGGCTTCTATGTTGACACAAGAGAACGAGGATAAATACGCCATTCGACCATTCTAGGTCCCCTTTAAAGGGAGGTTTGAAACCAGGCAGGGATTAGTTTATGGAAGGGTTGGATTGGATGGCTGTTCAGGACACGGGGCCTCTGCCTGTGAAAGAGAAGAATCACAGGAATGGCCGGGCTGCACGGGGAACAGCTGTGAGGTATTTTCTTTTTGGCTCCTTGAGTATTTTCAGAGGGCTCAGAGAGTGAAGAAAGGGTGAGGTGAATCAGTGACTAAACCTCCTCCTCCCCCCCTCTGCTCTGCCTCTGAGCGCTCGCATGGATCACTGGTGATGGGGAGAAGACCCCTCCTCGGGTCTGGACACAGAGCTGTTCCCTCACAGTTTGTTTTTCCTGGATTATCAGCGACTGATCAGCGAGCGTAGTGATCTGTGGTCCTGCAGATGTAGTACACCAGTCAATACGCAGCTGTTAAATCGGCTCACAGACTCCGGGTTTGACCTTTCGGTGAATTTGCATTTCCAAATCCTCTAACTGTTCCTACAAAACGCGTGATGCACAAGAAAAGCATGGCGCTCCTCGCTCTGCAAACTCTAATTAATGACATTTGAGATGACTCAGATGAGGTGATGGAAGGTTTTCGCTGCTGTGGGGCACAAGTAGGACAAACTATTTACTCCAGTGAAAGCTCTCATTGAAGCTTTGCGGATGTTGAACCTCAGGGAATTTGGATTGCGTGCTGCTTTCACAGCGTGCGCTAAAATAATCGGAAACCCGCTCTTTTCTTTTCCTGGTACGATTTGGTTTACAGTGCAATTGTCCCTCCTACATCCATCCCAGCTACTGGCAATAAATTTTTACTCTTGTGTCCATGTTAATCACATAACACATGCACACACAGACACACAAACACACACACACAGATTCATGAACTATGAACACTGTGTCTTATCACACACAAAACCATTTAATTCAATTTACACAGCCCGCGCGTCAATTTCACACACATAGCATCATACCACATGCTATCTCATTAAACAGGCTGTGGACATGCTTCATAAGCTCACACAAAGTAGGCCTTATTGTTGTGTGCGTGCGCACACATGCACACACACACATGCACACATACACACACACTCATATAGAAGCACACAGTGGCTGCAGTCTTAAGGAATTTCCCTGGTAACAGCAAAGCAGTTTGATACTGCATATTTTGATATGGTGATGCTGGGTTGCTTTGTCTCTAAATGGTATTTTAAAGTATATAAATATTGCAACAGGGGATGTAATTTTATGATTCTGCTCTATGGTTCCCACACAGAGATATAACTATGGCAAAATGTGGTTTATGTCGTGCCGGTTTAAAATGGTGGGAAGGCTTTTTTTTAATATTGAGCCTGACATGTATCATGTGAAGCACGGAAAAATATTTGGACAGTTTAGAGAAACGGGATTATTTTCTCTCCTGCTGCACAAGAGATAACTGTTTACATCATCAATTAATTTCACATTTCATTCACTCTTGACACACTCTGTGAAACTGGCATGAAATATTGAAACGTACTTGAGTGATATCTACAGAGTTCTCCAAAAAGTCAGAAAGTGATAAATATTCAATTTATATAGATTGCCTCCATACAAAAAAAATATGACAAGCAACAAATCCAAACAAGCCTTTTTCACTTAATTGTCTGTCAATCAGTTATTGTTTTAGTTTGAGTAATCGGACCAAAGCCATGAGGCGATTAGCTCAACTCAGCTTATTTTTAGCTTAGAATGAAGAGTGAACGCTGGAGGAACCTAGACCTGCTCCTCAGCTTTGTATCTCTCTTTATTGAATCCAACACATGGCGTCATGTCTCTTTACATGCTGTTTCCTTCTTTTCTCTTACCTGTAGAAATAGTTAGTTTTGTCTCTGAACATCTCGAAGCCTCCTCTCTGAGGGGCCCAATTGTTCCTGTTGAAAGTTAATTTTCAGTGGGTGCCGGGCACAGACTTGGTGATTGAACACTGAGTCTCTGTCTGTGTAGCAGCCGTAAGTGGTTAATTAAAGAAAAGATTGAACAAAAGAAAACAGAAATCACAACGGGAGGGTGAATCACAGTGATTGTCTTTATAATTCATCTACCTTAGACATTTCTTTTTTAACAATTACATTTGTTTGAACAAACAAACAAACAATCAAGGCCGTGGCAGCTTCTTCCCCCAACTGTGCTCTGTGCCTTGCATTATTCTGATAAATGCAACACAACACACACACACACACACACACTCTGACACAGACAGATATGCACACATGGAGACGTGGAACACATCCTTGCAGCCTCAATCTGTCAGGGGGCATCAGCCAGCACCCGGGGGAAACGTGGCTCATGGCTTCCTGCCCCCTGCACGACTCCAGCACGGGCTCAGACTGTGAGACTGGGGCAACTCATCCCCTGGATGCCCGTTAGGCAACCCCCCCCACCCACCCCACACACACACATATAGACACAAACACACACACACACACACACACACATCAACACACAAACAATGCATTATGAACACATCTGCAGTCCCTACTTTCTCTTTGCATTGCCCGAGTCATAGTTTTGTTTTCTAGGATTTTAAGCTAAGCTAGAACGGGAAGAAACTTTTACCTTGGCTTTGTTGAAAAACAACAATCTATTCCCAGCCAAAGATGTATGGCAGGTCCAAAATCATCATCATCATGTGATCGTAGGAATATATAAATTTGAGGTTTTGAAATGACAGTTGAAAACCATACTACCCTTCCAGCTCCGCAAAACTTTGCACATACCTGAGGTAACATATGCCAGTATATGGCTGATGCTGGGCTGGATGTGAGGCTGGATGTGTACGCTTCCTATAGCTGTACCGCTCCAGCTACCACTTATTTTGGGAGAGAAGTTGCTAAGCTCTATTGTTTTCAGCAAGGGACATAACGTCACATGATCATTTATGATCACGACTGGCGGGCAAAATAAACGTGACGAGGCGCCAGATCTGTGCAGAAATGGGACGCATTACACACACCAAAAAAAGGATTGTATGCAGGCTCGTAAAATAACATCTGAGGCTTTTCTGATGAAACCAATGTTCCATAGCTTCTACGTTAGCACCAGAGAAAAAAAGATAAATGCTCCATTCGACTGTTCTCGGTGCCGTATTAGTTCAACACGTTTCTGTCTTGAGGTGCAGCTTATGGAAAATGGCTCCCAGTAGCCGTGATATCTTAGCAGAAACTGTCTTCATGAGGCAAGTGGCAAACAGCCTTCTCCCAAGAATATCTCCGTGACACCGTTGAAAATCAGGCTGCTTTCACATGAAATCATGGGTGAATTGGCGTGCCTCTGTCTGGCTTCCCGAGCCTGTCAGTGTCTGTCACATCGCCAGACGAGACGAGACGAGGCAGACAGAGGTGACAATAGATGACAGTTTCACTCCCGAGCTGGAAGGTAATGAATCATCTTTATTTGGAAACAGCTTCATCCTAACAGCTCCGGTGCTAAAAAGGTTTGTGTTACCTGGCTGCAAGCAGCGAGTCTCCAGCGATGTTTGGCGGGGTAATTGGACAAATCCGTGGGAAGAAGGGGTAAAGAAGAAAATCAGAGTCTGAACACACAGAGTCTGAAATTAGAAAGCTTTGAAAAGTATCATTAATGCCTGTGTGCTGCAGTTTTTACTTCTCTGAGTCTGTGTGCATTCCTGTGCATTAAAACACACCTGTAGGCGATCTAGTGTGAAGCTTTTCCTCCACCTTAATAATTATGGATGTCAACCTGCTGCGGCTCAGCTGGTGACAGGAGCCGCAGGATACGGTAGAGAGAGTGAGAGAGAGAGGGAGAGGAAAGGGGAGGGAGAGTGGGAGTGAAAGTAGGAGACAGGGAGCAGAGGTGTACTGTATGTTAATCTACCCAAATATTTCCCTCACCTCTGCTTTCAGGAATTTGTGCAACAGAAACATGTCCTGGGTGTGAGCAGTGAGAAAACACACACGGCTGCAGGCCACTGGGAGTGTTGAAGGTGTCCCAGAATGAGAAAAAACACTTTTGCTTTAGCTTTTATTGAATAATGACTGGTGATTCCTGGCCAAACAGGCAGGTCAAAAACACCATCTGAATCTGATCTACGATTCCTGTCGAAATGACCTCTCATGAGTGAGGCTGGATGTGTGTGTGCTCCATAGCAGCATTGCTCCAGTTAAAACTGAGTTTGGGAAGAAGTTGCTAAACTCTGTTATTTATTGAGGAGCTTAAAGTGTCATTACCGTTCATGTGAGTGGCAGGCAACCAGTCTGAAACCTGATCTGCGCAGAAACATGTTCTATTCCCACACCAAGAACTGGATTGTAAAAGAAGAATCTGAAGGGTCTCCAATGAAACATTGCTCCATAGCTGCAATATTAGCAACCAAAGTACAAAGATAAATACTCCACTCAACCATTCTAGGTCAACGTAAAGATGGAAAAAAGGGGGTCTTTTTTTTGCCCTTTTTCCCTCTTTACGCTTCGTACGTGTGCTGACTGAGACGATCGCCCCTCCGCCCCGAGTGCAGCCATTTATCCGCTACACTGCGGTGTCAGGCCAAGCGTGGCTGAACTCCCTGCATACTCTGCTCCTCCAGTGTTCCCAGGAGAACAAACTGGATGTTGAATGGAGGAAACTAGGCCAGGGGAGCCACCACTGCCGCCTCCTCCTCCTCCTCCTCCTCCTCCAGGAATCTGATTCACTGTAGGGAGCGATCCACTTATCTCCCCCTCCTCGGCTTCATTTTGTCTAGCTCGGATAGAACATGTATTTTTAACGCGTCACATTTATTTCTCGTATCCATTCAGCCGCCGTACAGTAGGTGTGCTGTGCGTTCTAGGTGTGTTTTGACAAGACGTCACCGTTCTGTTTGAGTCAAACTGAACCACTTCTGCTGTTCGTCTCGTGGGCGGCTGTGGTTGCGTGTGGTTGCCGGTCCGGCCCAGACACATTTTCTGGTCTGCGAGCCTCGGAGGGAGGAACAGTGGGAGAGAGGAGAGATTTTTAAAAATGAATTATGATTTGTGGACTGAAGTGTTGTGGCCCAGTGTGCTGTAAAGCACTGTAAAAGCTGGTTAAGATTTAAAAGCACAAGAGCACAAAAGTCCTTCTTTTAACTGCCAAGAGGATTATAAAGGATAAAGACCAAAGACACCCCATGATAACATAACGGAATCATGGAAATGAAAACATTTATTAGAAGCAATTTAGAGTTGAAAACAGATTATTTTCTGCTGAATGATCTGAAATCTATACTTTTTTGTTTCAACAGACATAAATGAAGAAGGATCTAAGATACACTTATGTATGTTTCTCAACATATGCACATGAACAAGTACATATGGACCTACATTAGCATATGCATATCTACTTGTAAATGTGTAGCCCATTCTATTTAATTGCCTGTATGATCAATACTTTCCATATCTTCCAATTCCATTCGAATACAGGCACTAAGTCATTTCTACCAATGGGAAGATATTGACGTCGCAGAGACACGTGGACCCGAAAAGAAATGTATTTGGATTCATCTTGAAAATCTGACTGGCTTTGTAAATTTCCTTTGGCCCAAATGGATGAAAAACAAGTAAAACAGAAAACGTGAGAGAGACAGAGGCAGTCGGCACAAAGGACTCTGAGCATAAAAACTGAACTGATTACATGGATTAGATTTAATCGCCTCACAAGTTTTAGCAGGTCTCAGCCGTGGAGGTAAACACATATTTAACTGGAGCGGGCTCATCACATCCGGGTTAACAACTCCAGGCTGAAGTGCTGCGAAGGTGGAGGAGCTGTGAGAAGGAGCTGCCACCTCTGTGATGTTAACTTCTTCCGCCCAGCAGCGATAGCTCATCACGTGACCATGGCAACCGAAACAACTGCAGAGAGAGAGAGAGAGAGAGACGACGTGGGAGCTGGGGTGCTGAGTGACAGCGATCTCCAGCAGCAGAGAGCAAACACATTAATGAAGGCAAATTGATTTTCATGTTTCTTTATCAGCTCCGAGCCAATGAACAACAAACTCTGTTTCCGATGTCAGGAGGCAAACACCTCCTCTATTAATTATCATGAATTAAATCTAATCGTCTATTAATATCACATTGCTAACAACTTCCTGGGTGCGAATTAGACACAAAGAACATCGGTGGGATGTGTCATCACAATCACATCTATCACCCAGTGTATGAAGAGCAGAAGTGAATAAAATGATTCAAACCGGCAACTTGATGTAGATTGGCTAATTACAGTGCAATGCAATACAACACAATACATTGATCCTTTATCTTTATTATCTGTTTTGAAGCCAACACGGTCTGCTGGGGTATTTCCATTGTATTCAGTACAAAGGAAGAGAAAACATCAGAAAACCAAGGGTTTGTACTATAGATTGTAACAACTGGACTCGTTGTAACCAACTTGTTGCCCCAACTTGGAAAATGATGAGTCAGCGCGGTAGCGAGATATTCATCTCTGAATCATCTTATTTAGTCACATTTTATGGTTACATTTCCTTTCAAAATATAACTCAGAAGTTAGGCTGTGTTTTTCATTTGCCTCCAACTTGCCTCTCTTGAAGAAGTCCTTGAGTAAAGACAATGTGTGAGGCTGCTTTTAAAGCCTTTGATCACATAAAAAGCGTGTGATTGTCTAGACCGAGGTGAATACGGCAACTCTGTTACATCCATCATCTCTCTACAGATATTATTAATATGACACGTTTTAGGAGCTCCCAGCTTCTTTTAAATCGTCGTCACAGAGTTCATGTTTTGCAGTGCACTCTGGCAGCATGTGAGTGCTTTGACCACAGCGCAGTAACCAGGTGTGGAAACGGCGCTGTCATGGTGGTCACTGCTTCTCCCTGTCTGCGGTTTACTGCAGACCCCTCTGACCAAGATTGATGTGGAGACCTGTTAATACAGTTTGGGCTGGGGAGGGGGCATCCAGGACCATAACTCTTCCCCGCCGTCCCATCCCACCGCTAACTTGTTTTTTTCGTGTCCACAAGCCGATAATGACGTTCCCAGAGTTTGTTTTGGAGCTGCTGCGCTTTACGCTGCAGATGCCCAGGTAATCCCCCCCCCCCCCCCCCCCCCCCCCTCCGCCCACCTTCCCTTCAGAGAACCAGTGTACGTAAATGAAATATGGATGCAGCTCGATATCAACTGCAGCGGCTTCCAATCTCTTGAATCAACTTTGGGGATGTTTCCCTGCCAACTCCTGCTTGGTTACCAGCACTTCCTTAGCAACCGCATGGCCAGCGGCGATATATGTGCATTTAATGCTGACAGGAGCTGCAGGGCTCAGCTGTTGATGGAGCACAGTTATCCTTTTTCTCATTACTGTCTGCTCCATGTGAGATCTGCCAGGCCTGAGGACGACCATCAGGGACTAGCAAGTGTGTTCGTGCATAGCGTGTGTGTGTGTGCGTGTGTGTGTGCATAGTGTGGCCAATAAGGGGAACAGGCTTGCGCCATGGAAACACCTGTCTAATGCTCTGTGCAGATATGTGAGCATACAAATAAAGGATTTTTCATTCTCATCTCGCGCCAGATGTAATCAGATATGGATGTAAACACGACTCCCTGAGAAAACCAAAAACTGCGCAAACACAAGATGCCAGAACTTGCATGCCTAATTTCACTTGAGACCATAAAGCGGAGATCAGCTGCTCTCCCCACCCTTTTAACGACAGTGCTTGTTAACCTGTCTCTACATGCACCAGAGTTGCAGCAATGTTTCCAATGACAAACGCGTAAACGAGGGAAACCCCAAAAACCACTGGCTACAACAGAATCCAGTCCAGTGAGTGCTTAGGCATTTCCTCAAGCTGTAGAGCCACTGATGTCTAGGCTTAACAGACACCTTGACATTTCATGTCTCATGTTTTTTAAAGCCAACATGTTGGTTAAAGGCATCTAGCTGTTGAATAAAAAAAAAACACAGAGGATTTGTGGAAGGTGAAGCATGAACAGTGCGTTTGTCATAATTGTGTGTATTTTTCAAACAGGATTCCTCATTTTCACAGACCTTTGGGTGGGCTTGTTGCTCTTAAAGATCGGAGCAAAGAAAAAAGAGTCTTTAGTATTCAAGATTGGTCATGAATAGGCTTCAAAACATCAGGTTATATGTGAAGAGGGCACATTTTATTGAATGAAACACTGAAAACCATTGGACTGAAAAATGCTTGTGTTTGACCTTGGATGAAAGCCTGGATACACAAGAGAAATCCCACGCAGACGTGCAAACTCCACACAGAAAGGCCAATTGAGAGTCAAACCCAAACACTGTCGCCTGCTTAATACGTTATAATTACAGCACGGCTTGTTTGAAGCTGTGGATCAAATGACTACATCAGTGTGAAGAGGGTCGCTCATCAGCCTCTGAAAAATTCATTGACCCTTGGCTCCTTGAGAACAGTGTTATGGTGTTGGAAAGTGGAAGAAAAATTAGGGAAATAAGATTGCTCAAAAGCTAAATTGAAAGTAGAAAGCTGTAGTAGAAATGTGCAAAATAGCATATATGTTGGTAGTATACAAAAGTATGTTATACAGCCCAGCTGCCCTACATATATTATATTATATATCATTTATTTATATATATTACACTTATCTGCAGTCCACATAGAGTTAACCCCAGACTCTACCCCTCAGTCAAATGCATCATCATGGCATCACTTTCATGTTTATAGCCTTGGGTTTCACTGTCTGTGCTTGCAGAGCGCTGTCTGCAGCCTTCAGTTTGTTTGCTGCTTGCAAAAAAATAAAATCTTAAAGCGAGCTGTGTACTGCATAACGCAGACTAAATGGCACCAAATGGCAGAGGTTCTCTGTGGGAGGTCAGAGAGTTAAAAAGCGTGAATACTGGACTGTTGCTATTGTTGCACTGCATCGTCTGGTTGTGTAAATAAGCGTGTGGAAATATGACTGCAGTCAGCAGACCAGAAAGTGAATGTTTGTCTGCACGGCTAGAAGTAAATAAACCCAACCCTTTGCCGTCTACGAATGGAGATGGAGACATTTTAGCACCCAGATGTTTGCATCTACGCAGGTTGAATTCTGCTCACAACAGCACTCAGCTACTGGTACAATGAATTAAACATTAAAGAGAATCATGCATAATAAGTTCTCAGATTATTGAAATGAATCCGATGAAGATGAAGACGGCCATCGTGGTGTTTTCACCTGCCTGTGCTGGAGAGGTCACCACGCCGACACGTCTGACAAAGAAAGACGAGTGATGGACGGGAAATGGACAGTCATCTGTCCGCTGGGGCAAAAATGAGCCTCATCAGCCCTGAGTGATGTGACACATTAATTCAGAGACTGATCTTATCTTCATCGTTTGAGGATGTGATGGACGACCAAAGGAGACCTGGAATAAAAGAAAGACTTTTACCTTAGCTTGTACTTAATAATAATTGTCTACACTGGACCAAAGTTGAACAGCAGGTCAAAAAACACAACACGTATACCTTTTGAGTTTTTTAACAATGTAATAAAAAAACAGTGAGACAGAATGTGATATAAGGATGTGAATGTGTGTGAAGCTCCAGACCTCAGGGCTCACCATCGAAAGGCAGCAGCTTGGCAACGTTAAAAATGAAATGTCAATGCACACGCACCTGGTTCTTCCTCTGTATCAGACTGTTCCTCTGACTCTGCAAGGAGTGGTAAGGATGTTTCATGATCACACACCTGAAGTCAGGCAGGAGGGCCAATCTGCATAAAACCTATAGGTGGATGCCAGATAAGCACAAAGGGGTGCCAGATCTGTACAGAAATGTACTGGTGTATTCCCACACCTAAAGGGGCTTGGGAAAAAGTAGTGTGTGAGGCATTTCTTATAAAGCTAATGTTCTGCAGCTTGTTAAGGCCATATTAACACCAGAGAACAAGGGTAAACACCCCATTCAACCTCTCTATAGATCCCCAGATTGATTGTAATGGTCAATCAGGAGAAATTGAGGTCAACCGGTCTCCTTATTTCCCCACAAGGAGAAAAGGAGGTGAAGGTGGAGGCTTTGAGTGAACGTTCAACCATCGGTGGTGACTCACAGCTTCTCCTCTGCAGGATCATCTGGGACCCGCTGTCAGGTCTGTCACCCGATCAGGCATCAAAGAACCAACGGCAAACATGTCACATGCCATATGAGACGGAGCACGTAATGAAAAGCGGAAGCAACGAGTGGGGGTGAAAAAATAAAAAGCAAATTGGAAAAGCAGAGCAGCGGAAGGTTGGCTCTTATTTTCCTGTCTGTGTCAAAGCTCAGCGGGAGGTTTCAGAGGGAACACCTGGTTGCCGGGTTTCATAAAAAAGCTCATTTTTAAATGATAAATCGAAGCGCGCAGGTCCATCAGGGTAGGATTGATGCCTTTGTCAGCTGGCGGTGTACACAAGCTTAATAAAAAAGAATCCGACTCTTCAATCTGAGATTTCTCCTCCCCCGGGATGAATGTTCAATTTGCTCAGACTCAGGAAGTGACAGATACATGAAACTTTCACGTGAGATGTGGACTCAGGGGAGGCTCTGTACATATAAAAGCAGGAGCCTCCTCCATCAGTCTGAGCGAATCTGCTCCGTCCACTCACCTGCAGTCAAGAGCGTCCCAGTCTCCCGTTTTTCCATGTCTTTATTAGACTGTTTATCCTGAAGGAAAGTGCATTGTAAAGATCCACTAACAATACAGATGTTCAGTGCCGGGGGGCCTTGTTTAATAATGAAAGCGCTTTCCTCTCTCCTGGCAGAGACGCACACCACTGGTAAAGTGGGACAAATTACTGCTTGTTTTCTTTTCAGGCGAACACTGGTAACACGAAAAATACCACCCATGAGTCAATCGCAGAACCGCAGTTTGCCTTTATCCAGGATTTTTATGGATTATTTACATCATCAGACATTTTAACTGCACAGGAGGAAATGATAAAGCATGGAGAGAGCAGATTTGTTCATGTGCTTGGAGGGAAAGTGGTTTGACAGCACAGGGGGAGAGAGAGAGAGAGAGGCCTGATAGGAATCTGACAGAAATCTGACAAAACTGAGTTCATGTTTCTGTCTAAGCTTCCAGAGATGGCAAAACAAAGAAGAACATTTTATGGAAGGAGCAGAAAAGACAGCTTTGTTATGTACGCACCGTCTGACTTGGAGAGATGAGAGGATTGAAACCAGCTTCACATTAGTACAGTAAGACAGACCGAAGCCTGCAAACAGGTAGCTTTGCTCCACATTCAACACAACATAACTTTGATATTGATCGCTTTATCAAACTCTATTCAACAAACTGGATAAATCAACTAGTTCCCTAAGTTGAGTATTTCTTCATTCTCTGTTAGAACATCTTGTTTTGATATATTTTTCATATTTCTTAATATGATCATCACAGGAGATAGTTTCCATGTGAAAGAAAAGTTGGAGCCATAATTGAATAAAATTGGCTATGATTTATCTGCAGTCCTACATCAAGATATTAAAACTATTTGTAAAAAGAAAGAAACAAGGGAAAGAAAAATGAAAACTCCACTAGATACAATCCTTCAATGTACACAATACACGATGTACTTATGTATACCTGTGTCAGGAAATGACTGTCATGTGGATTGTAAGAGCTGACATAATAAAAAGGCAATGGACTCTGTTGTACAAAGATCCTGAGGGCATGTCCATCTGTGAATACAGGCAACGATATCTCCACTCCGTCTTCAGAGAACAAATAGAAACCAAACTGTGTGCCGAGCTCAACTCTGAACGATATGAAAATATTGGAGCCTCGAGACTGAGCTCCTTTTGTTTTTTACTCCCTCTTTAAATCTTTTCTTCGCAGTGAGAGGCGAGATGGAGGCGAGACTCGGGCCACATCCTCCGCTCACCTCATTCCCTGTGAAGCTTCTTCTAATGGCTATTTAATTCATAGCACTAACGGATTATCAAAGCCATTTAAATTAGTCATCATGGAGAGGATAGATTGTGAGACAGCCATGGGAGGTGGGTCACATTAACCAAAAAGGCCCGGAGGAAAGATGAGGAAAGCATGCAAATGAAATATAAAAAAAAGGACGATTATTCTCCCCTCGGTTTGCAGATTCCACAGGCTCTACTTATGATTTAATCTGCTATAAAGCTGAGCCCACTGTGTGAAGCCTTGGGGAAGGAGCCTCAATCCTACACTTTTACCAGAAGTAATGTTGCAGATTGGAGAGAATGTGAAGAAAAAGACGAAAGAGCGATGAAAGGGGATGTGTGTGTTCGAGAACAAAGCTGGAGAGTGAAGTGGAAGAGCCAATAAAATATAGATCTCAAACATCGCTCTGAAGTGACGGGGTGACCTTGCATCCAGCGAGGGCCATTTACGAAATGCCAAGAGAGGCAACAACAGTTATGCAGGACTGCCATGCTACATTACTGCCCCGGCTCTCTCCACTTTCCTCTGAACATCTCCCGGTTTAATCATTCTGAAAGGAGGCTGGGCCGAGTCCAGGCTTTACAGCCTGCTTCTGACGACAGCACCAGTGTAAGAAACATCAGGCCAAGTTTGTGTTAAAGAAATAGTTTGACGTCCTGGGAAACAGACTTACTTCTCTTTTTTTTCATTGAGAGGATTTCGAGCAATCTGTGACTCCACGACAACAAGCAGCTGGTTAGCTTACCTTGGCGTAGCATAGCGACAGCTTCAAATCCATGTCTGAATTATACCTCTTAAACTCACTAATTAACACGTGATATCTCATCGAAGATGAGATCTGGGTTGAGGGGATTACATCCTGCAGTGACTTCATCTCATCTCGTTCCAGCTTTTTATAGTTTCTGGGTTAAGATAGCATCTCATGACTCCAGCCTCGCATTTTACAAATTATCCCTTTCATTAAGTGCGCTGTGTCACCCTTTAATGCAGCCTTAATTATCAAATGCAAACATTAGTCTACGTCAGCTAATGACAGCAGCCATTATCGGTTAATCTATCAGCTATTTTTGGATCAATCAATCACTCGTGTCCTGTCAAACAATAACGATCCATATGATGATGCCTCTACGTGCTTGATGCATCCTGTTTTAATCCTTTAAGTGCAACGATATTCAATCTGCAGAGAAAAAGAGAGGCTAGAGGCGGGCAGTTTTTTGCATGACAAATTACCAAACTAATCAACAAATTATTATAACTGTTGCCAATATAATTTCCTTGGGCGACTCACGATTGTGTCAGAGTTGTAAACATACTGCGGTATCAGGGCTCTGCATAATAATTTAAAGGATTGTCGGAGACGCGTGGGATTTACATAAAACAATCCTGCTTGTGTGTTGAATTAAAAAAAACAAAAACAAAACCTGATTATTATTCTTTACAGTACCGCCACGTGTGATTAAAGGGCGCTGAGATGCACTTGTGCCGGCACAACTGTCTGACACAGACCACTTCATCAGCTCGCCACAGGCCACCGCCTCTCCCATACCAAGAAAATATCTTCCGAACCGTATAAATATTTATGTCCATTAATAGTAAAGAGGCAGCACGGGTAGATGCATAATGCTCTATGCTGGTCTTATTTTCTGTGCGTGTGTGTGTGTGTGTGTGTGTGTGAAGGAGATGCGCTCCGGCTGCCACGACGTCTCTGTCGCCATGACAACCGAGTTCAGCGAGCCAGCCAGAGCAGGACTCGGCCCCGTCGGTCTGCTCAGACAAAAAAGTGGCATCGTTCTTTGCCGTGTTTGCATGGGCACAGTTACATTCTGGATATTGACCTAAATAATACAATAGCTGGATTATGTTTACATGAGTTGCCTATGGAGCATTCCGTTCACATTTCCTTGTTTACATGCCGGAGAGCGTAGCAGGATTAATGCCTGATGACATAGCCCGCATTGCATTCCTTACTGTGCACATTGTTCATTATCATATCCTCCTTGATATAGAAGTATGGGGAGGAAGAGATGGGGAATTATTCTGCTTTTTTTTTTTTTTACGACATAACAGCTGCTCTTTCAGAATCTCCCAGTGGTCTCAAGCTTGTTCAGACACACATATACCTCCTTCTTTCATTCAGATACCTGCTTAAGAATGTCCCCATGTTTGAGTCCATTCAAAGCTTTTATTATCTTCATATCCCTCAAACCCCAAACACATTCCAAAAGTGCCACTTCTTCTCTCGTTTTGGACATGAACAAAGACATGAGTCCACAAACAGCCTGCAACAGAGAAATGTGGCAAAATGCTGCAAAATTGCAACTAGGGAGCTTACTGTGAATGAGATGTATAATGTGAACGCAGACATATGTGGTGAGACATGATGAAGAATATCGAGAACAGTCAGACAGGAGAACAAATACAGGGACATATTGCCTAATGTCTCAATGTGGAATAGTCAGATCTGGCTCATATCTGGCTATTCCACATTAATTAGGTAACGTATTGTATGGACATAAACAAATGTCAGTTTACATGGTAGTGTCTTGGTAAGACATATATCATATTATTCTGGTTAAGATCAGAATATTGTTGTGACCATGTAAATGCAGTCAGTGTTTCTGTTTTTACACGATCTGTGAACACAGTGGTGATCAAGTTTTTCTATGTTTTGTTTTTTTGCATGTGTTCAGGTTAAGAGAATGAAGAATCTCTGTTTACATGGCAATGTCTTTGTCAGAGTATTTTACAATGATGAAAAAGGCAAGAGTGCAGCAAGAGCCAAACGCTACAAACACAGATATGATGTAACATCAAGAATCTGCAAATGCATAAAACAAATGCAACAGAAAAATGCTGCGCCAGCAAAACACTGAAACAAGCCAGACTTTCTTCTGATCATGTCTTTGGATGTATAGGGTCAGGTCAGATCCACCCAGAGGCCTGGCAGGTTACCTAAATTTTCTGTCAATATGCAAATTTTGTCTTTTGCATTTGATTTAAGGTTTAGTGTGTTTTGATATTCGCAGCATTGGTCTTTTACGTGGTGCATTATTTTTCTATAGCATTCGTCTTATGGTTTGCATTTTTGGTTGTGTATTTGCAGCGTTTGGCTGGTTGTTGTGGTGTATATACCATCGTCTCATTCCAGTTTACATTGGCATGTTGCTGAACTGACGGGGTTGCATATCAATGATAACTTGAAGCCTCTAACTCGTGATGATGGCTCAGCTCCAGCCACACAGAGTGTGCAGGACACATGACTTCAGCTCTGCCTCTATGGCTGCAACACAGACGTCAAAATGTGGACGTGATTAGATGATCTCAGGCCATTTCTAGACATTGTTACCGAAGAGCAGGAGCCACAGAATACTTTGACCATATAAAGAGGTGGACTCTTATGAGGAAAGCAGATGTGAGGAATTACAAGCTATCACATTCACATTCCACAGAGCAGTGCGCGCCCGAGTCCAAGTGCAAAATATTGTCTTAACAAGGAGCCTGAGATTTATTGTCCTCCTGCTGTCGGATGTTAGTCGATGTGGGGATTTTTTAGGAATCATCACAGCGCACATGAACGCACGCATTCATCTAAACAAACAGATAATTTGACCCCTGCTTTACTTCCCTCCAGCTCCTGCAAACACACACAGAAGTCTTCCCTGTTGCTCTGGGTTTCAGACGTCAGAGCGATGAAGTTTTGTGATCGCAGACATGATTTCTCTTTGCACTGACATCCCCTGCGGGAGCAACGACGTTCTGGGGGTAGAAGATGGATGTAGAATGATGGACTTTGGTGTGTGTGTGTGTGTCTGTGTCTGTGTCCAGCTCCTGCTGTTGGATGGAAAACAAATGAAAGACAGGAAGCACAGATAAAGCTGAGGCGTGTGTCAGAAAACAGAAGTGTTGAAGACAGCAGCTCTGTGAGGGATCAGGAGGCCGAGCAGCGCGAGTGATGTGCTCTACAGAGGGAAAGCTCACCGACTTTTTGCTTTGCTTTCAAGGTGCCGCACCTCTCACTTCCAGACTCAGCATGCATGCATGGATATGTATGCACCCAGGCTCAAAGTGCTTCCTGCAAGATTAACAAGGAAGCTTGCTCATTGTGTGAAAAAAAAATCTTCTACGAGAAGATGGGGTTGGAAAAAGTTGAGCTCCTTTCCTCATGAGAAGAGTTTTGTGAGGAGTTACTCACTTTCCACATGATGAGAGTTCCTACAACACCTGCCCTTCCTTCCAGCACCGAGGTGACATTTATTGGTACTTTCGGAAGCAGAGATTCCTGAACGTCTTTTCCATCAGACAAAGAAATGTATAGAAAAGACTGTGAAAAAAAAGTAATGAATCATCCATCCATTACCTTAAATCTGTATAGGCCACCATCACAGGACACACACCATTCATACTCAAAAATCTGACCCTTCAAGTGACATAAAGCATATTTTTTTTGGCCAGAGTTCCTGGAGAAAACTACAAACTAAACACAGAAATTCACTCAGTATGACCGCGATTTGAACCGGGGGCCTTCCCACAAAGTCCCCTGTGTCGCCAAATTTACCAAAATGGAAAAAAAATTAAAAAATCACTTGTCAAAGAACAAATGGGTCAATCAAAAACGAAGGAAACAAAAGTCGATTTAATTTAGAATTTAAAAGCCTACGTGTTTGGCTCAATTTGTGTATGGTGTAGTAAGTAAACAGCCTCATTGTGCTGTGGGCTTTAGCCAACTGCCTCCTCCAGTTTCTGTGTAAAGAGCCTGAGCTTTATTTACAGTCTGCAAACAAATTAGAAATGCATTTTGGCCCTCGACCAAAGAAGTGATTTATGAACTCACAGCAGCTCTTTAAAATCTGCTCTATGAACTACGAGGGAGCCAGAGGAAAGGTTTAAGCAATAATTCCTCTTATTGCATCCTCCACGTAATTACCCTTCCCACAGATGGGTGCCAGGTAACACACCTGTGCACCCGGCCACACCAGAGCCATGTCTGAAGGAGCTGCGCTGTGCACTGGGCACATCTGCTGCTTTATTTTCTAGAGTTTTTATTGAAATGTGGAACCAGCAGACAACAGGCAGCCACTGGGTTTGTCACATTGAGGGCAGCTCGGGGTGAAATCATCAGCCAGTGATCCTGTGTCTCTAACAGACCCACACAGTCACAAGTGAACCCTCTGCAGCAGTGAAATTTAGGAAGGCACAAATGCTTAGTCCTTGGAGCATTTTTCACATACCTATATATTACTTTAAATGAATTAATTGACTTTTGCAATCATGGCAAATATCTGTACATTTCTATACGACATTCTACTCTAGTTTACCATCACATCAGACCAACCTTTGTGTACATTTTAGGCAATGAACAAGGAGAGAGCTGTCCGTCTTCTAAACCAGATCAGGTGAGGGAAGAGTTTTCCTTATCGAAAGCAGAGCAGAAAAACACCACTCAGCCTCCGGTCTGTGATGTCCCTGTAAGTTATTTAAGTTTGGAGGCTCTTTGAAGAAATACATTGCAGGCCATGCCGTTTGATCCAGATATAGAAATATTCTTTACTTTAAGTCAACTTAAAAGCAAGTTCTTAGTTTTGCCTAAGTAGGATGGTTAATGTGGTTTCTGTACTTGAACTTGAGGGCAGACTTTGAGTTTTTCCACCACCACTGACTGAAAGTGAGAAGATCCAACTGACATTTTGTTTTGCAAAACCTGTAAATGTCCACTCTGCTGGAGACGACAGTGATGATGATGTGGACTGAGTGAAACTTTCCTCATCTTCATCAACCAGTCTCCAGTGGGGGGAAAATAAATAAATAAATAAAACCTTCCCTTATATTTGACACTGAGCTGTACTGTCCAACCATCAGAGGTGATGTTATTAGTTCAGACTGCGACCTCGGACAAACCCCACGCCCATTTGAGGGAGAAAGAGAGAGAGAGAGAGAGAGAGAGAGAGAGAGATGGAGGGAGAGGGAGAGAGAGACCCCATGGAGAAAGAAAACAGACGAGGGTGTGGACGAAGACTGGCCTGCCTGCAGAGACAGCAGGGCGTTCCCATACACACAGACACACAGACCCACCGACTGCCCCCCTCCGAATCCCACTGATATCCCCCAAAACAGCAGGAACCCCAGGGAGCAGGCGAGGGGGGGGCTCAGCTGTGCCTGAGGACAGTGAGACAGCAAAATCCAGGACAGTGACACACACACACACACACACACACACACACACACACACACACACACACACACACACACACACACACAACCCTGCCACTCACTGTTATTAATACAGGTCGTCAATTAGGTCTGACCTAGAAAGCTCGTCTGCACGAAGGCTGCACAACAAGCTGCAGCAGACTGACAGGGCTCCAAATCCCCGCACTCAGCTCGCTGTTTAAAAGCCCGGATTAATACACACATGCATGCATTAGCACACATATTTACGAGACAAACAAGCACACACAAAGAAGGCCACTTAGGCAAAAAGACGCCGGTTGATTTGTGCAAAGATGTGCAAACAGATAATAAGGTGGAAAAAAAAGATGTTGGCGGCCAGTGGACAATCAGTTTTTGTGGCTCTGTGACTGCAGGTGTATTGGAGAAGCTGCTGAACTACGTGTCAGCCTGCATCTTTTGTCTGCGTGTCTTTCTCTCAGAGTGCAGGGAGGAGACTGAGGGCTGTGTTGAGTGGGGGAGGTAGGGGAGGTAGTGTGGGCGGGAGGTGGGAGGGGGCACTCTGAAGGTGAGGAAGGTGGAAGTCGTCCTCCTGCGCTCACAGTTTGCAGGCAAGGTCGTGCCAGGGCCGAGCAGCCTCACTTGGCTCCGTTCCATGCATGGAAAACCTCTGCTTCCATTCACCCTCTCCTCTTAAGAGCTTTTCTCTTCCTGCTGCATTGTTACCCCCGAGCTGATCTAAAGGGTTTATGCCTCTGACTCGAACTAAGCACTCAGGGTGACAGTGCCAGAGCTCATCACAAATCCTAAAACCCCCTGCAAATGCTTTATTCTCCTTCCTCGTGGCTTTCTGACTTTATTATTGTTGTTTTTACCCCCCCCTCCTTTTCCCTCTCCTCTCCCACCCCGTCCCCCCTCCTCTGTCCCCTCCCTCCTCTTGCTCCTCATATCTTAATGCGTCTATCAGCTCTCCACTCTCACTGTGACAGTGGAGAGCAGGCGCGCTCTAATCTAAGCCAGATGAGCTGGAAAAACACAGGCTTCCTCCGTCCTTTTGCTTTCCCCATTAACCGAGAGGCCCATCAGGCCTCCGTCCAATCACAGGGCAGACTTCTGAGGTTTACCAGCACGTCTGCATATGCGCTACAGCGGCCGAGCAGCCAGTAAAACTCCTCTCTGAGTGATTTACAAGGACAGTGGATGGCGTCGGCGCTGTCGTCCTCTATCTCCTCACTGCAGAGCGCCGGGCCGTGGCTCGGAGCCAGGCTCACAGCACCTGTTGAGAAAATAGGATTCAACCCTGTTTTGCATAATGCTCCACTTTTTTAATGGACAGATTTGGACTTGCAGATCATTCTGAGATCCTGAAGGAACAGAGCCCCTGAAGACCCACCTGGTGCCTGTCTATTGATTATTGACTGTACTTCAACATGAAATTCAGGCTCACTGCGGAGGTGATGCTGTAAATGAGAGGTTTGACACTTTTACCTAAACACAAAAAGGACCGGGGCCCAACTCCTGGTCTTACTGAGGTCTTATTTGTGTGGACTTTGCATTTACTCCTCGTTTCAGTTTGGGTTTTGTTTTGGTATTCAAGTTTCCTCTTCAGTCACAAAACATCCATGTTTCAGCCAATCGGAGACTCTAGGATATCCCTTGGCATGAGTGTGAGAGTGAATAGTGCGTGTGCTCTGTGATGGACTGAACAGGGTGTATTCCCTGCCTTCATCCCATGTGTTATGGATATAGGAATCAGCAGATTGCACTGTTGAATACAAAGTGGGTAAGCCCTTTTCCCACTGCAGGGTCCCAGTATGGTATGGCACAAACTAGAAGTAATGGGAAAAGGACCCGGGCAAAAAAGCCAGAATAGGGTTCATATGACAATAGATGGATGGAACTGAACTTCAATCCCATTCTCGATTTTGTACAGTCCTGTTTTCCAGAATTGCAAATAAACATGGGTGCCGATCAGACCGGGCCGCGGGTCCACCGCCATCAGGCTTGGAGCTGCGCCTCCTTCCTTTCTGTCACAGCGAGTTTGTGCTGAAGCTTTCATTCAGGAGAGTCTGAGTGTTGTTCGCTGCTGAGGCAGAAGGACATCACGTCCCTCTGGGGACAGCGGCCGTCCCACCCTGTCACTTCCACTCTGATCCACAGGCCGCAGACCGCACAGCACTGGGGTTCAGACTGCAGCTCAGCAGAGTGGGGAAAGAAAACTGGACATTTGGCAAAAGACCAAAGATGGCGTAACAATCCCTCTGAAGTGGTTTTCACTCAGTGTTTATGTGCCTGGAAGGAGAAGATTCGGTGGCCTGATCAGAGGAGGATCCACTGCTCTCATAGAAACCGATGCCCCACAGAGTACTTCAAATTAAACATCTAAGATAAGATAATGAGAAAAGATGATCCTTTATCAGCCCCATGGTGGGAGCCCAAAAGATACTGCAGCAGACAGAGCTGCAATAAAAAAATAATAGGAACAATAAATGAACAGCTCACATGCACTAAAAATGTACATAGAAAAATGAAGTAATATAAGCAATATTATCTACTGCACTATTGCAGTGAAATGCAATGCATACATTAACCCACTGTTTTCAATAAACTATGCATATCTTTAATAATAAATCACAATCTGGGGCCATTTTACTGTCTCTTGATACTGGATAGTAACTTATGGAAATAATACCTGACTGTATGTATATGCTGTCAGTTTGTTATTCTGTTGCTTTTTTATTACATTCTTATTCTCACCTCTCATCTGACCTCTTCTGTGTTGACGCACAGTAGACCACTGTGCCATGAACTGGCCCCAGGGACAAATAAAGATCTCTGAATTGAACTGAGGGCTTCGAATGTAGAGCTTCAACTTCTAATGCTATGTTATTTCGCAGTCAGGTTTTGACGCTCCTTTTACTGTCCCTGTGATGCCTTTTGTGAAGTCTTTTTCAGATCATCCTCCCTCAAGGTCCCCGTCCTCCTTCCTCCCTTGTGTTCAATCCCCCACACTTTACCCGCCCACCTTCAGCCCACTGCGGAGGATGCAGTAAGTGAAGACGGTGAGGTTTCAATCACCTGAAAGATTTGAAAAAGGGACTGTTGAAAGAAAAAAAAAGGATTCAAAGAAAAAGAAAACTCCAACAATTTATCATTCTCCAGTCCCCTTCAGAGCCCGCTCATCTCTTACAGGGCACATCTACGATGCTAACTTAATAATGCGGAGGAGAGCACGGTGCGGCAGGAGAACGGGCTCAGGACCGCACAATAACACACTCACAAGCGAGCCCCACATGAATCAAAATGACAAAGCCAATCTAGCGAGAAATTCTCTCTGCTCCGCTCTGTGGATGGGTGGAAACAGGAGTACAAGCCGGGGAAACTGTGAGCTCAATTTAAAAAGTAAAATTCAGTTAGGTGTGCAGCCTCTACAACCCCACCTCTTATTCCCTGCGGTGGAGTTAATCACATCCTGGGTTTATGGCACTGCTATTCCTTCCCCCCTGATAGTGGCTCTCACTTTCTGTGGGTGCACATGTGTGCATCATAAAGGCCTGTCAGCGGAGACAGGGAGGGTCAGGACAAGTCGAGAGAGTTCACTTCTCCCTGCAGCTGCCTGTTGCGTATAAAACTAACCAGAACCACAAGCCAACCTCAAGAGGGTATAGTAAAATCATATAAACATATATATACACACACACACACACTCACTGCTCG
Source organism: Karalla daura (assembly GCA_029224185.1). NCBI lineage: Eukaryota > Metazoa > Chordata > Actinopteri > Chaetodontiformes > Leiognathidae > Karalla > Karalla daura. The sequence goes on from CM055196.1 coordinate 17,291,905, forward strand.
CCCTCGCTGCCCAACATTGGACGAGCGAGAAATATCACAGACGTGGAGGCAGCAGGTCGTCAGGCTTCAGATAACTGTGATTCGATTCAACACAAAGAGCTTTAATTGCCCCCAAGAGGCAATTCTTTGCACATCAGGCAGTTTTGCATAAACACAGCAAAGGTCAGCGATGTAGTAAGAATAAAATAAGATACCAACAGTGCACACCAGAAATAGGAACATAGATAAATAAGACATAAGAAGAAATATACATCTGCTGGCTGTATATGGTACGAACTGGGCCGTGAGGTAGACCAGACAATGGGAAAAGCAGAGATATTTATGTGAAATGGATGAGATGGAAACATATGGAAAAAAAACAGGCCTAAGGAGAGAAGGGGTTAAACTTCCCTTCACCATCCGGGCTCCAGGTGCAGTGTGTCTCACCCCCAGGCTGTGGGAGACTCCAGGCTGTGGAGACCTTTAATAGCCCAGAGATGGAAGTGCATGATCCCCAGTAGCTCATAAAAGACAGACAGGCAGACAGACAGAGAGACAGAGAGAGAGAGAGAGCACCTCTCTCCCACTGAAGGTCTGTCTGTCTGTGGCCTCGTAAACGACATGAACGCTCTCGCATGACTCCTCCGTCCACTGGGGCCGTGATTTGGTTTGAGACTCAGACGCAGGAGAAATGATTGGGCAGGGTGAGCTCACAGCTTCCTGCTGAGTCCTGGTGCCTCTGCCAACGTTTGCCAGGGCTGAGTCACCGCTTAAAGGCAACATACAATGGTTGAACCGACTGTTAATCCTTGTTCACTGAGATGCTGTGAAACATTAGTTTTATCAGAAATGCCTCAGATGCCATTTACACGCTGCTTTATAATCCTATTTTTAGGTTTTGGATCTTTTTGGGATGTGGGAATCTGGCGACCAGTTGTCTTGCTTTGCCACTCACCTGAATGACCTGAAAGACTTAATGTTCTTTGCTAAACCACAAACTATGACATGATTTGTGTCACGTTCATATTTTACTTCCCATTCTGTCTCATACCAATTTTTTCGAGCTTCCATATCAATATCTTGATGTTTTTGGACTATGGCCCGCAATAGACTGTCGTCAAGAGCCGAGGTAAAAACGTTTCTTCATTCAAGTCCTCTTTAATAGCTGTATCCTTTGGTCTGGGACCAAACCCAAGAATATCTGGACTTTATCCCCCTTTCCATGGGATCGGTGTCTTGGTATAATAGAAGTGAATATCACTCACTAAAAGTATTGCAGGCTATTTCTAAAAGCCAGGTGTGGCTCACACCTACAGTAGTGACTACACCTGGTACGTTGCAGCAGGTTCCAGATGTAATGGATGGGAAACTACACACCTAAAAATATGCCACAAACACTCCAGAGCTGCATGGGGACGTCTCCCCGGATGTTTGGTTGTGGTAACTTTTTGTGTTTGTCCTCACTTTGGGGGAAGTCTGCTGTTGTGACTGCACTGCACACTCGGCACCCTGGGATCCATCCCTCAATCTGACCCCTGATGACCCCTGATGACCTCTCCCTGTTTGTCATGATGTTCAGGCTGCAGCCACTCCACAAACACAGCTGAAGGAGCGCATGGCCATGGGGAGGCCAGAAGCACAGGCCTCACGTTAGCTTTTTTCACTGTAACAGAATAACCCTCACATACGCACACACACACACACTTCTACTTAATGGGGCCACTTTAGTCTGACTGCACACACACCTCCAGGCCCCTTCCTGCTGTCCACAATCACTGTCTCAACTATTTCCTTAAAGACCTCTCTTTAGCCCCCACTTCTCCCACTCTATCTCCCCTTCACTCATGCACACACTCAGTCTCTGACACAAACACATTTACAGAAACACACATACACACACACATTTCAACACATTTGTTTCTGTTCTCGCATCTGGCTGTTCTCGCATCTGGCCGCACTGTTCCTTCTTTGTTTTTGAATACTTTGCTTCCAACAAAAAGTGATTAGTTTGCAGTTTATCTGAACAAAAGTTCTTGCAAAATAGCTGCTTTTCTGAAACGGATATGTACACACATGTCCTCGAACTGGATGGATTACGAGTTTCTTTTTCTGGGGTCAACAGAGCCGAAAGCCTCAGATGTTCTCACCATGAACTCATCCTTAAGCTTATTGAGCTGAAACAGCTGGGCCTCCTGCTCTCCCCGCACAGCTCTCCATCGAGCCCTGGGATGGGTCCGCCAGGATTTGGGCAACACACATATAGCGTATAAATACACACACACACATGCGCACTAAAGCGCTGGGATGAGTGGCAGCACCTGAGAGGCAGCGATGCAATGTTTACAGGTGAAGAAACCAACAGCAGTCGCCCATTTGTCATTACTACCATAATACAGCCCAGCTGCCTGCCTGTCACGTGGCATCATCCAAACCCAGATCCCAAGGTGCTCCTTGTGTGTGTGTGTGTGTGTGTGTGTGCGCATATGGTTTAGCTGGCAGCTCCACCCACTTTAAACCCCTCAAGAAGAAGGTAGCCATGCTGCGCATGGGTGTGTGTGTAGCATGCACTGTGGAACTTTTTTTGATCAGACATGCCTCACATAGTATCTAAAAGCCCTTTTATGATCCAATTTTAGAATTTTTAATATTACGGTCCATTTCTGCACAGATCTGGCAACCACATGTTGGCTTTACTTTCGATTGGTTGTATTATCTACCACTCACACAGATAATCACATGACTCGACGGCTCTTGTTAAACAGTTTTTCCTGTACGAAGCAGTGACTGGAGCAAAGCTAAGGTAAATGGACCTCTGTCAGGTTCTTAAAGACATTTTGCCTCTCATACATGAGGCATCTTGAACTCTGATTCAGTTGTGGTAGTCCCCCAGGTTTGGTATGGTAATGGCGCCCTTAAAAGATCAAACTCTGCAGCTGTGATCATCGCGGAGTATGATAGAAGAGAAACATGATCTCCTCTGCAGAGCGAAGAGGAAGAGTGTGAGGAAAAAGAGTAAATGACAAGCGAAGGAAGAGGACGGAGCGGAGGGGACAGCAGCGACAGCCTCAGCGGGGCCCCGCTGTTCTCCGTCAGTGAATCTCATTAACATGACTTCTCTAATCAGCAACCGCCAATATTCCACTGAAGGCCATCCGCTCCGCACCACACCTCCTTCCTCTCATTTTGATTATGCTGCTGCATAAATTTACCATGATTTCTTTTTTTCCCCCTCTAATAACGGAGCCTGATTTAAAGTGAAAACGCCGCTGTTGTTCTTTCACCTCCCCTCGGTCTGTCGTCTGCCCTCACATGTGAAACACAGCGGGCAGCCCCGTTAAGGATATCCACTCTGAGCTCGTCGCATCAGGAGACACTTGTTTTCCAGCTACACTCAATAAGCGGTGGAAATAAATGGGCACTCGTGCTGAAAGCCTGTCTTTTCCTAATGACAGCCACCTGGATAAATACAGCCAAATTACTTCCAAACAATGCTCACGACAGCACACAAAGATCTGGAGTTACTTCAGACACAACAACACTTGCTTTTATCCTCTAAAGGGGTCGTAGAATGAAAAACTTCTTTTTACCTCAGCTTTGTTCAATAATCCCAAAGATGCAATGCAATGTAATGTAATGCCAAAGCCCCCAATTGTGTACATGACTCAAACTTTGAAATGCAGCTGTAAAAAATGAAAGCAAATGAAACAGAGGCAGAAGACCCAAGCCATAGAACTTCCCACCTCCCCACCAAAATAATTTTCCAAATGACCACTTCTGCTCAGGTTCATAATTGAATGAGAGGCTGAGAGGTTTCTGGTGGATTGTCTGTGCACATGGTACGTCCTCAATGATCTGAAATCTGAAAAACATATCCTCCCCCATGTGTAGATACTCATCAACGCTTGGTTTGACCCCAAGCTCCCATGTAAACGCAAGAGAACAATGATAAATACTTAATCCAACCATTCTAGGTCATCATGTGATCATGTGATCATCCATGAGTTGACAGCCAGTTTTAAGTATGAGGCCTGCATGTGATGTGTAGATCGATAGACAGAGAGACAGATTGATAGATAAACATACAGACAGACCGGCAGGCAGGCAGACAGGCAGACAGGCAGATAGATAGATAGATAGATAGATAGATAGATAGATAGATAGATAGATAGATAGATAGATAGATAGATAGATAGATAGATAGATAGATAGATAGATAGATAGATAGATAGATAGATAGATAGATAGATAGATAGATAGATAGATAGATAGATAGATAGATAGATAGATAGATAGATAGATAGATGGAATGAATATTCAATACTCATAAACAGGTTAGAATGAAACAAATGGTCCATATTTTCTATTTTACCACCAGAGAACAAGAATATATAAATCGATCAACCGTTCTAGGGTGTGTTTGAGATTTGTGGCTGGCCCTTGACAGCGTTGGCTGTGAATTATCTCTGATTTTTATGGTCTGGATAAGTGTGGGTGAAAAACAAATGGATGGCAGGATGTTTGCATTTTGAAAATGTAGGGCAGTTTTGCCCTGGAAAGTTAAGGGTGAGCTCTCAGAGGTGTTGCATGTGTCACAACAACGGGCCCCAACAGGAAATCAGGGATCTGTCAAACAGGAAGGTCTGACCCCATGGAGGGGTGTTCCTCTTTTATTTTACCCCCTGTTTCTCTACAATGAGAGCAGCTGCTATCCAACACAAACACAATCCAGCTATTGTCCAGAGACATCAGAACAGTAATATTTGATTTTTGTGGCATGAGATGAAACAGAGGAGATTAGAGGTTGCAAGCAGCGAGTGATGCCAGACACATCCCCAACACCACACATGCTCATTCTTTAATCATGATCAAGTGCTGCCAATACTGGGAAATCTGAATTCCAAAGGCTGATCGGTGTCAAATGGGACCAGCGCGGCCCCGTCTGTCTCTCTTACTTCAGACAGAGTGACTGATGGGACCTCCTGAAGCTGCTGCCTCAACAAAAGGCCAAACCTAAACACCCTCAAAACACTCATAAACTCCACATCCCCGCCTTTACGTCTCGCGAAGTAGCCTCGACATCACATGCAACAGTTCAGACTCGTGTCTTTAGGTCCAGACTGATTTACCGTCTGTCCTCAAATCTTTCTCTGTTTCCCTACGCTCGGCGCTCCTGCGAGCTCTCTGGGTGTGTTCCTGGCACCGAACGTGCAGATAGGATAAATAAATCAGACACAGGCCCTCTGGAGAGCAGAGAAACTGACTGGAACGGGCTGCAGGGAATAAAGAAGACATCTGGCGGAGGAGCTGGAGCCTTTCTAAGGAGAGGAAAATGACTTGAAGAAAGACATTATGCGGGGACGACTACTGGAGCCTCCCACATCAGTTCTGTACATACGAAACCGTAGCTATAATATATTAAAAGGTTAGCGGTCTCTAAATATTTACACGCAGACACAGTCAGTGGTGGAGTCTAACCACATATGATACTACAAAGATTGCACATGGAGGAAAATGAAATGAAACAAGGGAGTAGTCTACTTTTTACCCTACAGTTTATACATATTTCATAGTTTAATTCACTTTGAAATTGAGATTTGCATATAAACAGTGTCAGTATCACTGTCATCTCACTGTTAGCTCCCCTTTCAACAATGGCATAATGCAGTAAGACAAAACCTGAGAAATGTCTGAAACAAAACAACAAGCATATTTTAATATATGTAATGCTAATCTAAGCATTTCAGTGGCCAGAGGGCAAGCATTGTCAGCCATTTTAGAGAGGGCACCGCATTTGTAGTCCAAACACAGATGAGGAGCTATGAAAAGTGGAACAGTTGATCCTCTATCAACCCCAGTCCCGGTGGGTTAGTGAACACGGATCCCATTAAATACTGAAGCTGCTGCATTCAGTGGAGGAGGCGGAGAAAACACACACACACAACATGCAGCAACCTCCATCTGCTGCGGTCAGCGCTGGCTCGGAGTCAGCCCAGCCTCCACACGCCGGCGTCTACGTACAGGAGTGCAGACGAAAACGGGAGTGAAAAGAGAAGCAGGAGGAGATGGATGGAGCGGGGAGGAGAGGGAGGGGCAGGGGGGAATAAAAGACCAGAAGAAGAGGCGAGAACAGCCATCCGCAACAAATGTGCTGCGAGGCTGTGGTATCAGGGTGACAGATGCATTATCATAGGTTAATGAGAAGCTTGGTGCTGCCTGTAGCTCCAATCAGAGGAGAGTTGCCTTCACTGCCTCCAACATCAATCAGATCAGACACAAACTCTCAGACACACACAGGTCCCGCAGCACACACTGTACAGCTACACATGCAGACCACAGGTACGCATACACAGGCACAGGCACACACACATCCAGCAATACACTTGAGACAGGTACACAGACATACACACAGAGGACTGGTACACAAACACTCACGCACACACACACACACACACACACACACACACACACACACACACAAACACACACACACACACAGTCCAGCAATGCACATCAGACAGGCAGGCACATAGACATAAACACAAAAAACAGGTACACAAACATTTTAAGTTCTAGCAGCATGCACAAGGCACACACACACACACACACATAGATATACAGTATACAGCAATTCACACAGTACTGATGTTCGCACAAATACAAGCACACACACAGACATACACTCAGACAGAGTTTTGGCAACACACTGATAGATACAGAAACACACTTAAGGCAGAAACACACAAACACACAGACACATAAAAGAGGCCTGGAGGGGTGGCACTGATACACAGCGTCATGGCTGCTACAAAGACTGCAGCGTGGTTACAGGGTTTGTCAGAGACACAAGGAGAGATAATTAGAATTTTAAGCGCAGGCCCCGGGTGTGAGCACGAGAAAATGTCAGCCTGGGCCGGTGCTGTGATCCGTGCAGAACCGCACTTACTTGTACGAGTCAAATCCAGAACATCCTGGAGGTTTTCTCTTCTCATATAGCACACATCACTGGCACTGAATTCGTTTTATCTCTTGTCCTTCTGAGCTCTGATGATGCCACAAGGTTAACAAAGAGAGCACCCAGCACTCCAGACTCAGAAAAACAGGTTTTTTTCTCTATCTTGCTTCTCTTTCTGCAGCATTACATCGTCAGCCACCAGTGTCTCATCAACAATCAGTCAGTCGGCCTCCGCAGCCCAAAACACCCACGTGCATCCTCTGCATCTACAGAGAACCATTATTTTAGTGTCCAAGCCACCCAAAGTCTCCCCAGCTGCTTCATCAAAACGAGTCACGCAGCTGTCTGCAAAGAAAATGAAACGGGATAAATCACGTCGCTGCTCGTTGGGTAGAAGCTGTGAGATCGAGGAAATATTACGCAACACCTTTGAAATTCAGTTTCTTCAAATGGAAATATGAACAAGTAGTTAGTTCGTTGATACTTTATTTAGGTGCAATACTCAAGTTAGGGGACTTCTACCAAGTGAAGTAGGCTTTCAAGAGCCAGCCAACACTTCCAGGCACAAACCTGTGCATGTTATTCTAGAAACCTTCACTGGCGTCCAGCACGGAAGAGTCTGAACACTCACAGATCTGTTTCACAGTGAAACCTCATTATAACTTCCTTAATTGCTCATTCTATGAGTATATATTCCCATAAATAGTAGCAGCACTTATGTTCTGGACTCTTTGTATGAGTCACAGCAACAATATAGTTGAGTCCAGTTCATATTGTTCACGTTTTCCTGTTTACCTCCGTCTGCAGCGTGCGTCATGAGATGTCGTGTGGATCCATTGTGAATTCCAGTCAAAACAAGGAGGTCGCACTGTGCTGCTTGTCAGATTTTGACAAAATACAACCCTTACTTACAGGTGTTTCCTTAAAGGGGTATTGAGCCATAATTCTCATGAAGTCTGTACTCGTAATATCATATCTGTTGGTAAGTCTCCTGTACCAGGAAGACGGACGTTCAAAACATTGTTTTATTGGACATTTTAATGAGATGTGGAAACAGTTCAGCCTCGCTCCATACAGAACAACTGGTCACATGACCCGTCATGAAACTTTGGTTTTGACACGACTGAAAAACCACCACGTACTGTAAGAGCATAAGAAATGTCTCTGCGATATTACATTACCAGTTTTGTATTATAATATAATAGGTTTTGAGTGTTTCTAAAGGTAATGGAAACACACCTAAACATTGTGTAGAATGAATTTAGAGGAATATAGTTCCCCTATATTAAGTAGGGAACTGGCTATAGTTTCAGGTGAGTCAGGGCTCCCTCTTCATATCTTCCTTCCTCTCTCTGTGTCTCTTGCTGGTGTTTGCAGGTAGAGCCGCAGCAGAGCGACCTCGGAGATCTCTGCTCTCCGCTGCCTCTGAAGAGGCCTCCTGGCGAGGAGAGCTCGCCCTTATCACGGTGGATTAGCCCACAAGAGGCCTGAGAGAGAGACGGTGCATCATCCTTCCCTGGCGCTGGATTGTGCGAGCCAGTGGGCAGGAAATGAGGCGGGGGACGCCCGCTGACCTGCAGCCACTTGCGGGCGCTCAGCCTATCACAGAAACAATTTAAACAGCTAATGGAACTCGGCTGATCCTCTTTCCATCTCATACAGGACTCTGTGACTCACACTGCTCATTTCTGATTAGAGCTCCTCAGGCTTTAAAGCAATCTGCACCAGACAGGGGGATAGAGCCGGCGAGTTATGTTATTACTCATATCTATCCGACGGATGTGTGTGTGTGTGTGTGTGTGCGTGAGTGAGTGAACTGAGTGCACACCGTTTGTTTAGACGTGATCCCAGAGAGAGATTAAAAACAGGAAAAGCATTGAGGGTCTGGGCGGGAGGAAGGCAGCAGGCAGATGGGTCAGTGTGCAGGTGGAGGTGGAGTAGGTGGCGGGGTGATGCCGGGGCATGTGGGGGCATGATCCTCCCAGCATCCTGGCACAATATGCACAGGATGCTGGGAGGAAGAGCCCAGTGGGCGGTGGGGCTGCAGCACAGACCCCCACCACCACCATCATCATCATCATCATCATCATCATCATCATCTATGCTGGAGCTGCAAAAGCTAAACCCTCACTCGCACAGGAAATAATATTCTGATCTAAACCGGAATAAGAAGGTAGGCTGACAGAAACATGCAAACTGAGATATTTCAGAATGTCAACCTTAATAAGGTCATATCTGAAATAAGCATTAGTCAGCATGAGACATGTGGACTAAGCACCATATTCGGATTAGCATCTTTGCAGGACTTTTGCAGCATTTTGCCACATTGGGCATCTGTTGACAGTTCAGAGATGCATGTTCTGGGTCATGTCCAGTACAAGATGGAGGACAAGTAAGGAGAAGTGGCACTTTTGGGATGGGTTTGAAACTGGGGCATTGCTCCAGGGATATGACGACAGTGGAGGCTTTGGATGGACTCAGACATGGGAATGGGGATATTTTTAAGCAAATAGCTGAACGAATGAGGGAGGCAGGATACATATGTTTGTCTGAGACTCTGAGTAGCAGCTGTTGTGGGTTGCAAAAAAACAAAGTAACACAAATGGCCACTCTGCTTCTACTTTCTCAATTTCCCATATCATGATTATAACGTGTATACGTGTAGTAAAGACTGTAATGTGGGCATGTCAATAGGCATTAATCTTATAGTCTTCAGCATGCATGTTGGAACATGAATGGAATGCTCTATATGAAACTCATGCAAAAACGATATTCACTATTCAGATTGTAGCTGTTCATCTTAGTGTGAGGCACATTGTGGTAAACACACGTCTCATCTGCACACACGTGGAAAGGTTGAACCTGCCTATCACACCAGTCTCGAGGGACACATGTTTTTCAGCCCAGCATGTACCTTTAAACTTCTCCAGGTTACTTAGAGCGCGTCGAGCGCACGGCCCTGACATCTTCATCATTCATCCTCTTATTTCAGTCGCTCTCTGCGGGATCATCACACGTCCCACTTCCTCTGCCCTGGCTTCAGCCACTGACAGTTATGTGGAAACTAAACAGAGGAGGCTTTCCTTCCTCATCATGTTTGGCCTGGACCTTGTTTGTGTGTGTGTGTGTGTGTGTGTGTGTGTGTGTGTGTGTGTGTGACCTGATGATGAGCCCAGCAGCAGCACATGATCCTGCATATAGCTGCCTCCTGTTTTCCTCTGGATTCAATAAACAAACAAATTAATAAATCCAAGACAACCCTGATTATTTTTTGATTTTTGGTTATTATGGTAATGTCATAAACAGAGGGGAACGGATTTAACCAGACACAATAGACAATTGAAATATTTTTGTGGCACTATTATTGTATTCTATTCAACATACAAAATCAATTGCTCTCTTTGCACAAATCAACGAAGCAGACAAAGAAAAAGGATTCACTGTTTATTCCCCACCTTCAGCTCAGGTGCTCTGGCCATGTTGGATGGATGGGTGAACCTAGAGAGTCATTATCTAATGATTAAAATGTTGGTCATTATCTTGCTATATTGCATCATAGTTTGGTTCATAAGAGGTTTAAAAACAGTGTCAAAACATAGGCATCTTTTACATCCAAAACAGATTCAGTTTGATATTGGCAAAACCACATTGAATCTTTAAGATACTAGAGAGAGTAAATGTTGTTTTCCTTCCTTGAAGATCAACAAAATCACTCAATCTACTATTACTATGGACAGAGGAAAGCAACATATTTAACTTTGGCCAAATTTTCAACACTGGTCTGGTGAATCCTGTTAATGCATGAGATGGTATATGATAGCATTCAGATTCACCTGATGGTAATGAAACACATTGAGCTGCCTCAATCATGTGTTTTTTCTCTCAACTGCTGTCTGTTTGGATGTTTGGATTTTTATATACGGTATATATAACCCAGTCCCTGTGGGGTCATACTGTCGGCGTCCACTAAATGTCAACAGGAAATGAAGCCTCATCCAGCTTGTTGTTTCCTCCTCTCTTCCTTTTGTCTTTTTCACAGCGTGGCCGGAGCTACCTGACGAGATGCGGCTCCGCAGGCTGCGGAGAGGAGACGAGAAGACTCAGCTGTGCTTATTACGCTGAGGTTAAGAGTCCGAGTCGACGGAGGGTTGGAGCAGAGGGGTCCACGCTGCGATTGTGCTGTTTTGGTTTAAAAGCAAGTGGTCCATGAGTCAGTGATGTGGTATTAACTTCTGGCACGACGTGACATCATGTGGCTCGCTGGGCCTGATAAGAGCCCTGCTCTGAAATCGTACAATACAGAGATTTTTTTGTATTTACGGTGGAGGAGAAAATCGTGTTATCAAAATGAACCGACTGGATGTGGAGCTCTTTGTTCTGCTCAGTCACAGGGCAGTCAGAGAGAATTAAGAGGGAAATACAAAGACTTCATTGGGAAATTAAAAAGAAAAAAAAAGAGGAATGGATTTGTTTAGAAGTGTAGAGCTGAGAGGGTTGTGAGGAAGTCGTTTCTTAAGGGTCAGCACGAGGGGCACAATTAGCAAAAACAAAAAGCCTTAAAACATAATGAATCCACTGATGACATCAATTTCATTTTACTCATAAAATGCTTGAACTTTGCTTATCCAGATGCAGGATCATTGTTGGTTGCATTCTGCCACCTGCTGGTAGCTTTAGGTACTAATCAGGACACGATCACAGGACACATACAACACTATCCACTCAACACATACACACACATAGGCACACGCACACACAAAAAACACACCCAACAACAAATCCTAGTGGGTTCCAATTTATTAATAATTCTCGATAATAAAAAGAAACATTTTCATACCATGGCAAAACAGGTTGACAATTATTTTTTTGTACTTAAGATTTTTTTTGCAAAAGTGTAAAAATATCCTACACAATAAAAAAAGCCTTAAATAAATCTTCTAATTTGGCAGGTTAGAAAATAAGAGCTGAACGTCATTCTGACAGACGGCCGCATTTTCCCAAAGAGCGGTTTATTCCCTCGTGTGTGATTGAAACATGATGACTTGTGAGAAGGCAAGAAAAACCTACCAGCCACATGAAAGTGCAATCTAGCAACTAAATTAACCATAAATTCAGCTGTAATAGTGTGTCTGAAGCAGAAAGGAGGGGTGGAGACGGGGACGGGGAAAGCGAAAACTTTGACTTTGTAAAAACATTTTTTAGAGAGGATCTCATGGGCCGAAGAACACTCACTCTCTGGCCACAGCGGCCTCTGAAATATGCAATCATTGCTGGATTTCAACATATTTCTCTGCTCTTGTTACCAATAATGAAAACCAGGCAATTTGACTTGTGGGAAAACAAACAATCACGCAGAGAAGGGGGGGAAACTACACTGTGGTCACACAGCTGGTTTTGCAAAGACTCTCGCTAAAAAAAACAACAGATTCTTCCAAACGCAGGCAGGTGTGAGAAACACGAATAATGTCCAAATGCCGCATTTAAAGCAGAGGAGTGGAAAATACAGCACATGTGTGAGGACGCATGAACTCTGCGAGGTTCCAATTCTTCTGATTCAGGCCTGAATGGAGCCGTGGAGCTGCTGCTGCTGAGGCAGCTTCACTCTGTACTTCATAGACAACAGGCCGGATGTGATGAACAATGGGGCTCTCACAACAATGGCATGTGGGGGACAGCTCTCCCATATAAAATGCTGACAAAGCACTAAAGTGCTAAAAAATCCATTCTCAAAGTCATATGTACATGTACAAAAACAACCCCCCCCCCCAAAAAAAAACAGAGATGATTATTCAAAAAACAAGGACAAAAGGAATCGAAATAGTCACTCAACACGTCACACACACACCTACTTCCTGCAGAACTACTCTTTTCGGGGAGCTACAGACGACCAGTCAGACACAGAGTACGTGTGTTCAGAGTGGGGTGGACGGCGGCAGGGTGGAGGCGGGCGTGAGCGGAGGTGGATGTGAGGGCTAAAGGAGCGGGGAAAGGAGCAGATGAAAGGCGGCTGGAAGCTTCACCGCAGCAGCCCCGGGGCCTCGGCTCCACCCACTGCACCAAAAATACCAGGATCACACAGGGGCCCCCACCACACGCCCGCCTGGACCGCCCGCCCGTCCTCCTCTCATCTCGTCTGAGTCGTCTCTCCCGTCTCCAACCCTCACTAAAGTGCTCTCTCTACGACTGTGTGAAGCGCTTCATCGAGGTCGGCCACAAAGACAACCGGAACACAAACACAAACACTTGCATATCGTCAAAAATCGAAAGGGAGCTCTCAGGCTTTTTACACTGGAACAAAAGACAGAACCACAAAACATCGTCAGCATCCCCTTACAAAACACAAAATGATGAGACAACAAGGCCAACTTGTGGATTGGAGTCCAACAAGTGTGTCAAGCTTGAGTGAGGTGTGTGTGTGTGTGTGTGTGTGTGTGTGTGTGTGTGTGTGTGTGTGTAGGAGCGGGAGAAATTTGCACAGCTGTCCATGCAGGAGAAGCTGAAATGGTGGAGACAGCTGTCTTAATTTGTGTGTTGTTCATAGGAATGTGAGACATGGGAGTCTGTCCATCTGCGTGAATGTGTGCGTATGTGTGTGTGTGTGTGTGTGTGTGTGCGTGTGTGTGTGAGGGGTGTGAGGCTGGCTCTGTCCGCAGCTCAGTACTTGGGAACTTTGGTGTAATCCTCCTGGACGACGCTCTTGCACAGACACATGGAGAGGATCATGCCGAGGAGCTGCAGGAAACGAGAGGTGTCAACTCGGTTATCGCAGCACAAGGTGACGAGTGCAGAACTCAAAACATTGAGATGAGGGAGCGCGATTATGGAAATGCACGGTTAGCTTCCTAATCTACCGCAAAATTGAGACCAATTTTCCAGAAAATCAGCCAAGGGAAATGTTAATTATTGTGCCCTTCCGCCCACTGCAGCTGTGATAAACAGGGTAACCAGTAGGGGGCGCACTTCCCCAGTAGGGGGTGGTTCAACTACTGCAGAAGAAGAGAGTTGGCGGAGGTTGACCTGGAGATGGAGATCGAACTCTCATATGAACCGTTTCTACTCACAAATTGAGCATGCTCACAGACACGCTAAATTCCTGCTTTGTATGATGAATGTTGAGATACGTCATCATTCCTTCATTCTTCATTATCTGTTGCATGGCCTGTTACATTCAAAGATGGGGAACCTTTGATGTCATCATGATAATGTTTAGAGCATTTTTGCATGAAAAACGTCCAACTATTCCTTATTTTTCTGCAGTTTTGGTTTCTGTGATCTCTCCACACTGGCCATGAGCTGTGACCCTGGCTTCACATACATGTTTGGCCTCTTTCTGATTATTTGAGGCAGCACAGTAGCTTCAGGCAGCCAGATAGTTTTGCTTCTAGTAAGCGTGGCTCCAATGCTGTTACTCCTTTTCCTCATATCAGCTTTGTCTGACTTTGATGACGCAGTGAGCCCGAGCCAGACTGATTCATGGACAGTGTGAACAGAGCAACAATGACAGAGACTAAAACCTCAATCTCAGGCTGGGATTAGAGATAAATACCTCCACCACTGCCACCCCGACGCAGATTCCCAGAATAACTCCACAATTGTCCAAGAGCCATTTCTCCACGCTGTTTATACAACCCTGGAACAGGGAACGAGAGAGACAGAGAGAGAGAGAGAGGTTAAAACAGACACGGAGAGAGAGGGGGGGGGTTCAGGAGAGGATGAATGACTGTGTGATTCCAGCCGGACGCCGTCACGGCCTTTTCAAAACAGCGCTGTTGGCTTTGGACAGAGTCAGGGAGGGCAGGAACAACAGCCGAGCGGAGGAAAAGCTGCGGAGCGGCGGAGAACACATTTCTGAGAGAGGCGAGAGCGAGCAGCAGAACAATGACGCTTTCCTGGAACAGATCACAGAGCTCCGGCAACAGCTCAGCTCAGCTGCTGCAGGACACCAAGCAGGGCTGAGCCGCAGCTACACAGCTAACACTGCTACAAAACAACTCCTAATCCCAAACCACAGGACGATCCCTCCGTCGGGTGATGGTGAGGACAGAGCAGGCGCTGGTCAGAGGGACACAGCGGTATTCATCACTACAGACCGGTCACCTCGCAGGACATGTAAACTGTGGCCAGGCCTGTTTGGCTCACTGTAAACTGTGCGTGAGGGAGCGTGTCAAAGTATTTTGCTTAATCACAAACTTACACTCAACAGGTACGTGTCTCACAAATCTGAGCTCCAATAGTTGACAAAACAAAGATATTAAATGGACAAGGCAGCACTGGAAGAGCTGGGGTGTGAAGTGTAAATATTACTCATAATAATAGTAAGGTATAGTGGCATAAACAGGCTGTTAATACCAGCGTACAGCTTAAATACTGTGAAAGCTACTACTGGCAGCACTTGAGGATACTTCAGTCACTTATCAAATACGCCTTTGATTTCAAATCATGATCTTCGCCGTGCATAATAATCAGCTGATGAAACCCTTTCATGCTGCTGCGCATCTCCTCTCTAGGCTCTGGAGTCCATGGCTCATTTCTGTGCTGATTCTACCTTTAGTTTTGGGATCTTGCTGATGAAGCGTGGCTGACTGCAGCTGCTCCACGCAGCAGTTTCGCTCGGCCAGAGAGACCACAGAGAAGACGACAGACAGAGCTGAAGGGATTTCCCAGTCCACCACAGAATCATGAGACAGAGACTTATTCACACTCGCTGCTGAGTGACGTCTACTGCCGGGGCCGGTATCGATCGATAGCTGATCCTGAGCTGAGAGGCGACCCGATAGCCACTCGTGATTGAACAGAATCAGACTTAAGCAGCGGGGGCACAGGTCAGTGTGTGTGTGTGTGTGTGTGTGTGTGTTGTGTACCGCTTCGTAGATGGGCAGGTCCGAGGAACTGTGCATGCAGACACCCTCGGCCTCCACAGCAGTGCCGGGCAGGGAGGCGTTGCGGCAGGAACAGGAGTAGAGGTTGGCGGTGCTGTTCTTGATCAGGACGTTGTCGGACCAGTTGCCCGGGCCGGTCCATCCACAGCAGTTCATCTGTGGAAATGAAAGGGTTAAACTTATGATAGGCGAGGCAAATGCATTGGCTGGGCTCATTGTGCCTGGCCGCTGCTTCCTCTAGAACGATCTGGGGGAGAGCGCCTTGGCAGGAGAGGGAGGGGAGAAGAAAGACTCAGAGAACTGGAGCAATCTGCCTTCAGCTTCCTTCAGACCTATTTTTATTTGCTATGGGCTGATTAGCCGAAGGAGGCAGTTCATGGAGAGTGCAAAACTAAAAGCAGTTTCTCCCTTAAAGCATGCAAATAGTTTCAGTTTACTGCGCTGTCATATCCCTCCTCTCAGGCTGAAAGCGCTGCCAGCCCCAGACAAAGCCAGCCAAGGGGAATTTTGTTTGCTCTGCCCCCGCGGATAACATCGTTTTCTCTTGCATCAACAGAAACCAGTTCCGGGAGAAGCCGCTCGCTGCGCTGTTGAAACGCCTTTACATGTCCGACGGTTTGAGCTCAGAAAATGAAACCCCTCTCTTTGGTGCTGAGATGGACAGTTGTGATTAAAGCCGGGTTCGTGGAGTTCAAGCAGTCGTATCAGCGTGACCAGGGCTCGTCTCACGCAGGAGGCGCCTGGTCTAAAAATACACACACTAGTGGAGACTTCACATAATAGCGGCCTGCCAGCCCCTGTTACCTTTATTCTCATAAACACTGAAAAGTGTTCACGTTTGCTTGAGATGGTTTGCCTGCTTCCAGAACAGACTAAATGAGACACGGGAACTACTTTACTAATCTGTGACACGACACAGTAACCACGTTTTGTTGCTGATCCGGGACTTCTACTTCTTCTACGCTTTTTGTTAATGGAGGCCTGGTTTAATGTAGCTGACACTGCCACCTTCTGATGAAACGAGGTGATGCATCGCCAGGTTCATTCCCTCCGAACCAAACTCGATTTGTAATTTGTTTTGTTGTTTTGCAACATTTTAGAAGTCTGGGACGAATTTGTTTGACAGATGAGTAAATATACAGCGTCTACTGGCAGCGTCAGGACTTTTCAATTTCACTTTGAGAAAACGATTTCAGTGGCTGATTATGCGGTTGAGAATGTGTGTGTGTGTGTGTGTGTGTGTGTTGTAGATGACTCACCGTCCTCTGAATGTAGTCCCAGGTGTGGTCTGTGGTGCTGTTCTTCCCTGTGTAGTTGACGATAACGCCCTTTATGATGTTGGACATCTCATGTTTCAACTGCAAGTGAGATGAGAATGCATGATTGATAGATGACCTTACACACACACACACACACACACACGCATAAGAGAGTTCTGCTCAGTTGTTGGAGCTGTTATCATAGCAGAGAAAGAGAGGACAGATTGACCCCAGTCACCCTTTCTCCCAGAGAGAGAAACGGGGGGAAGAA
Source organism: Karalla daura (assembly GCA_029224185.1). Classification (NCBI taxonomy): domain Eukaryota; kingdom Metazoa; phylum Chordata; class Actinopteri; order Chaetodontiformes; family Leiognathidae; genus Karalla; species Karalla daura. The sequence goes on from CM055196.1 coordinate 17,309,245, forward strand.
AACATTGAGACACCCACAGAGAATCTCTTCTAAACCGTTCCACCAACATGTGAACTTCATGTGCCTCAGGGCGACACCTCGGGTGGTGCAGTCCCACGCTGAGCTGACACGGCTCCACACACACACACACACACACACACACACACACACACACACACACACACACACGCATGCAGCTCAGCAGGAGCACGGCTGTGTTAATGTGTGTGTGACCACAGAGCAGAGGCAGCTCTGCAGGAGACGCGCGTCCGCCTCGGTCTATTCTGGGCGAGGGCACCACCCTGCCTCGTGGTCAACCTTAAACACAGAGAGGCGCATCTATAGTCACACACACACACACACACACACGCACACACACACACAGACAAGCGGTACATGGTGAAGAGCTACAGGTGTGAGGAGTATAAAGGGAAAGGCTTTTGAAGTGCTGGGAGGGAGCTACCATATATGAAAACCGGTCTTAGAAGTGGATGTGTCCAAACACGGCACTCCCATCACACACTGTGCAAACAAAGACGGGCGGTTCTCTGGTTCTCTTGTTCTTCCCTTTCGTCCCGTTCTACATTATCAGCGTGACTTTAGATCCTATCGGTTCCCGGGCAGCGAGTTCAGAGAGGTCCACCCTTCCTCGGTCTGATGCTCGCTCCTGTCCGAGCTGTAACTTTAAGAGCTCAGAGTGACCTATGAAACGCTCCAATATGGTCCACAGATGTGATGTGTGCAAGGGTGAGAACCCCTCACACAGCGTGCAATATCTGGATCCATTTCATAGGATGAGATAAGATAAACGCCATTTGTGTTTGTATTACTGCAGTGGCCAACAATAAATAACATGGACACATGCACTAAAAGAAATAGCAAAATAAGAGTAAAAAAATGAAACAAAATGACATATGGTTGAAATAAACTGTACATATTAACTGAATTAGAGAGCGAGGGCCTTTCTGTGTCTGCACATTCTCTTGGTGTTTGCATAGGTTTTCTCCCACAGTCTAAAAACATGCATATGTAGGTCAACTGGAGACTCTTTATTGCCCCTAGATGTGAATGCAAGACTGAATAGTGTGTGTGTGTGTGTGTGTGTCCTATGATGGACTGGAGACCTGTCCAGGGTGAATCACTAGTCATCTAAGACTGTAGCTTAGTAATGTCCTAAAGGTGTGTGTGTGTGTGTGTTGCTGTAGTAGATACGATTGAAGTCTGCACACATGAATCATGTTTTCTGATGGTTTTTGAGCTCATCCATTACTCAGGCCGACGGTTTCACTCAACAATAGCGACCCTTTGTTTCCTGTGACCCGTCTGACCTGTCTGCTTTGCAGCGTTCAATCTTAATTAGATTTAATGACTAACGACGTCTTCCTGGGCATCTGACACGCAGGCTGCCTGGACTGACATAAACTCAATTATCTCCATCCGGCCTGTAGGGGGCCCTGTTTCATCTTTTCAGACTGTGGAACAAAGTGTTTCTGTCTGGAAAACAGGGTGCCAAACATAAAAGTCTCATGTGCGAGCACAACTCCAACGGCTCATTGTATCCTGACTTTGTTTGATTTCTACAAACAAAGACACCCAGAGCTGGACCTGAGGCCACAGCGGACACATCCAGTGTCTCTGTGTCTCTCAGTTTGCCTGCTTCATCTCTAGATCAGATCAGTCACACACACAAACACACACACACATCCTGTCACTTTCCACTGGTTGAAGTACACAGCTATGTTTCATCACAGGATGCTGAGGCCTCCATGGCAGGTTTAGTTAAGATCGAAAAAGCAGAAATGCAGGCAGTCACAGCTGTGATGGGGGGGCGGGGGGGACAAGCTACCAGCAGCAGCTGCACCAGCAGGAGGAGGAGGGGGGGGGTTGAGGGGAGAGGAGGATCATAGTAGGAGGAGAAAACATGAGAAATTGTAAAGAGGCTTAAAAAATGAAGAGAAAGGGTAAGAAATGAAGTAAAGCAGAGCAGGGAGTCTTACCCGATCTCTCTGGAAGTAAATGAGGACCCCGGCGGTGACTTGAGCGATGAGGATGAGCAGGAGGCAGGTGAAGTACTGTCAGAGACAAAAGGAGTTGGTCTTTAAAGATTTATAATTCAACGCTTGAGTGAAAAACTGACAGCACCGCAGGGAACGGACATCTCATTTTACAATTAAAATATGTAATAAGAGATCAAAGTGAAGCAGAGCAGCTCTGCTCTGAGCTCATTGTTCAACTGTACTGCTTAACTGTTTTTGGCCCATTCTCACTGTTCCCATAGCATAGTTGGCAGCTGTTCAAAATAACCCCAAAAAACAGCCTGTACACTGAGGGCTCAGCATAGTTAGAGAACAATGTGCAGCAAATACCACTAAGCTGAAAGACAATGACTGATAATGTTGTAATAATGTGCCCGATGTGTAAACAAGACATTGTGTGTGAAACAGCTGCCGTCCAAAGTCGTAATAATATTGATATAACGTGATGAAACAGGTGAAAATTACTCTTGACCACACATTTCTACCTCGAAACAGTCATTAATCTGAGGCTGGAGTCTTACACAAAATCTGTAACGCGAGGGCAAGAGTAGTGTCAGATCCAGGCTGTAAAGGTACTGTACGTTTGTGTGTGTGTGTGTGTGTGTGTGTGTGTGTGTGTGTGTGTGTGTGATGAGAGGGCTCCCTGCCAGCTGGTCACTGTCACTGAGCGAAGTAGGTCACAGCGGTTTTTCAGTTAACCCCGCACAGGTTTAACACTGAGGAGGTCATGTCCCTCCCTACCCACTCCATTTGCACCCCCTACCCCCCTACATCTCATGGGTTTTACCCCCGTGTCCCTCCCTCCCCCCTGTAAGTACCCACACACACATACACACACACACACACACACACACTTACACACAGGCATCAGAAGAAATGCAAAAGGGCTTTACTGTCAGTAGGAATCTATCACGTGCTCTTAGCACAGCTTGGGCTCTCAGGCAGGTGCCATGAGGTTGATGGCTCATGGAGAACAAAAGTGACGCCCCCCCCCCTCAAATAAAAACACAAAACAATTGTGGAATAATAATTGAATAAAAGCGGCAGGCTTCAGTGATATAATTTCTATCCTGTGATCCAAATCACATCGAATCAAAGTGAAGACAGAAACACAGAAAATGGATGGAAAGACATTGTTTATATCCATCCATTCATCACCTTACCCAGTGGTGGCATGGACACACATGCCATTCACTCAGCATTTCCTCATTGTACTCCATAGTTTCCTATTCTCATTCAGTCATTGCACATATAACCAATTCATACAGTGCTGTACATATTTGCACCTTCTGCTCAGCTGCCAAACTCAACATTTACAGTGTCTGTACAGCAACATCTCACTTTTAACGGTGGCAGGAAATCAAGACCAGAGAAAAAAAAAAGTTTCATTTGTGGTATTAGGGGTGCGATGCCGTCGTCTCTCAGGGAGTTAACCCGGGGGCAGAGGGGCTTAGAGCTTAGAGCGTGCGGCCTCACCAGTCCCAGCAGGCAGCGGATCTCGTAGATGGCTCCGATGCAGCCGAAGAATCCCATGGCCATGGACAGAGAGCCCACTCCGATCAGGATGTAGGAGGCCACTTTCACCGTGTCTGACTCGTCCTCTGAAGACAAACACAGAGACAAAACACAGGAAGAGTTCAGCCCCGGCACAACCGCAGACGTTATTAGGCACCTGCAGCGACAGACTGTTGACTGAGTCAGATCATCAGTAAACAGCAACAACTGCTCAGATACCAACAAACACAGAAGCAGAGCCCCCGTCTCTGCTTTTTTGGCTTCTCTTTTCAATGTTTTCTTTCTCTCAAAAAATTGTATCCAAGGAAGAAGTGTGATATAATATGACAAACAGACATAAAACAAGTACATTACATAGCAAACTGAATGAATCAGGCAAGAGACAAAACAGTTAAAACAAGGGAGAGGCATGAGCATCCTGAGGGCTCAGACTGTAAAACTTGGTCATTTTGAAATTCCCAGGTACTCTAAAAGGTTTTTAAACCTTGTTTCAATTGTTGTGAAGTCAAGCTTCACTTCCCAAATTTCAAACAAGGGGAACTTCCAGAGTAAAATTGATTTAGAAATGAAGAATTGTGCTAAAGAAATCCCCCCCCCCCCACACACACACACACACCGTTCACAGGCACAAGTGTTTTCATGCAGATGAGTACAGCCAGCCAGGAATGATTCACAGCACAGACCATCTACCGCTCTGAATCCAGATCATTCTGCTGCTCTTCTCCAGCAAAAAGATTATTTTAATAGGCCACCAGAGAGGCTTGGACCCAGACCAGTCGATGCATGGGCAGATTAATTGATTTACCCCTTTGGTATGTAGAGTGGGGGAGCTCCTGGAAGAGGAGCAAGGCAGGGGGACTGAAATGGGGAGATTGCAGGGTTGGAGAGGAGATAAAGTGGAGCCCTTATGCAGCTGTGTGATATCTGGGGACTGGAGGGGCTCCAGAGAGGCTGGGGCTGGGGCTGGGGCTGGGGAGTCGAAGCTGTGTGAAACTGCTCCAGCTCCTCAGGATTCCTGTGCTGAGCAAAGCAGGGAGGCAAATTACATTATTATGTAACTGAACGTAATTCGCAGACAACTGCGAAAACATTCCCATTAGGAATGAATGGGACGAGGTGAAAAAACTGAAGTAATTGTTGGAATTTTTTCACACATCTATAGCTCAGGCCGACGTTCCCCTAGAGACATCGATCAAACCTTAAACTGGAGACAGACGAGTCCCCTCTGCTCACGCGGCATGAGACCTATTGACATGTCGTTTTCATTTTTGATGCGTTGCCATCTTCTCTTCACTACAGCAGAGCCACTCCGCTCTCACTCTGCTGCCCTCGCCATGGCAACCTTCATTGGAGGCTCCATACAGCTAACACTGAGAGTTCGAGCAGATTCCCTGCAGCTGTAAGACGAAGTAGTGTGACTACTCGACAGTAAACCCTGTAAAGGCCGAGCCCACATTTGTTCACACAAACTTCAGACGCTTACAGTAACACTTCATCACACTCTTCACGTCCACCCATAGCCGCAGGAGACAGACCGAGCCCGTGTTCTGCAGAGAAATAAGCAAAGTGCTGGGTGGCAGAGCGCTTTCATGCCCTGCCCTCATTCTTGGGGGCAAACCACTGCCCTCGATCACACACACAAACGTTTTTGAGATTTTTCAAGCGCGCAGAAAATTCACGTTTGCGCTGGCGTGGGGCGTCTCGATCCCGACAGTAACAGAGGACAATGTTGTGATGATCGCGGGTGCCGTCTCACGTTAAAACCTCCACTGCCACTGAAAATGAATAATCCAGCGTCATCGGGAGTGAGCTATAAGAAGAACAGTAAATTACAGAGTGGGCAGCTCCTTCATTCCCTTCCTCGATTTAAGTTCTGGTTACAATTAAGGATTCCATTTGTGACACTGTACACACCAAAAACACATCAATGAACCAGGTGCAGCCCTAGCTAACAGGAATGTCTTGCACGTCTTTTGTGCACAGACTCAGCTTCAGTCAATTCATTTACAAGCGGGACGCAGACTTTGCAGAACATGGACGTACTGTGCCGGCGCTACGGGAGCCACCGCAGCAGGGCGCGATGTGTCGGCCTGAGATAATTGAAAGCTTAGAGTCCTTGAACGTATGCAGAGCGCGGCCGCGGCCACAGGGTAGCATTTAAATGGAGGCAGACGAGCGCGCCGTACCCTCTATATCGAGCACGCTGCACGAGTTATTTCTGGCTCGGGCCTCAGCAGATGTTCACAGGTTCAGCAAAAACAGGAAGGAAGAAAATAAGCAGACGCGTCGGGGAAGACACAGAGCTCTTGTCCGATTAATGATCAGTGCCGATCGATGGGGAGGAGATGGAGGCCGGAGCAGTGGTGAGGCAGCGTCACAGCAGGAGGCGTCGCTCGGGCAGTGATTATCTCCACCACCGCTCCACTGCACATTTAGTCAACATGCAAATCAAGAGAAGGCTCTGTTGTTATTCATTTTGGGAAGTATGATCAAGACTGTGTGGTTTCCCTGCAGTCATTAAAGGAGCACTGGTTCCAGTGAAAACAGAGAAACCCTGGGGTCAGAGGAAACGTCATGCAACACTAACACAACCTCGAAACATTTCTCCACTCTGACCACTTCTTAAGTTTCCGTCGGGCTGTTTTTCTTGTATTTTTTGGCAATAAGTAAAGTTGTCCAACATGATGTAGGATCGGAAGCTAAAACAGAACATAGTCAAGCTTTTACTTGCTCTTTCTGTTCTGCATTCTTCGAGCAAAAGTGTTTTTTAAAACCCTGAGAAAGTCTCTGCTAACTCCATCACCCGGCCGTGGAGCTGTGAGGTCATTTCACAAACACTGTTTTGTTTTGTTTTTTAATAGCAGCTTGTGTTGGCCGCCTGGAGCTGCTCTGTCGTGTAACATGGCAGGTTTCCATGTAGGTCTCTACGAGATATTTTAAAACAGTTTCTTGGGTGGTTTCCATGGAACTTTCCATTTCAAGACGCAAGAATTATGGTGCCCTTCAAAAAACCTGCAGAGGGAGGGAGGGGGAGGAGGAGGGGGAGGAGGAGGAGGGGAGGGGACTGTTTGCTGCTAGGATCCTACTGTAAACATGACCAGAGACGCAGTGAACGTCTGCACAGCTGCACAAAACCCAGAGCGGACACTACGCGCAGACTTACACACATTTAAATCAAGTGTGAGTCCAGTTTCTAGAGATTATGATATCCTTTTTCTCTGTTCATGGCTTTGGAAAGTTCCTGGATTAATCAGCGGCACATTTCCAGACTGCGCTTGGCGCAGGCGGAGGCTCGCCGGCCTCCTTTCTTTCCAAGGCCGACGTTTGTTTAAACATAAGGCAAGCAGTGTTTTGGCAAGTGCCAGCTCGATAAAGTCAAGGTATCGTATCACTGCAGCACGGCCCTAGCAGCTCTGTGCTGGTACATATGAGGAGAGGAAGATGCCCTTTAAGATGAAGCCGGATTTAGATGCGATGTTCGTGCCCAGTGTTACCCAGGATTCACTTTTGGACCAGTCAGCAAAGAAATCTGTCAGTGTGAGAGCTCCACGGACCCGACCTCAATCGTTGTCATTTAAGCATGTTTAAAATACTCAGACAACTTCAGACGTAATCGTAGTGTGAGCTAATTACAAACACATGTTGCCAACGGCCAATGAAAACAAGCATCTGGGGCACAGGAGATGGCATCAGGAGACAGAGGCAGCAGGAAGTGGCAAAAAAAGCATAAATAACTCCTTATAAATACACATATATATAGTTTCTCACAGCAGAGCGTATCGCCCTAGGAGACAAGGAGAAACAAGGAGGCAAGGGTTTCAGTTTGTTTGACAAATCGTGTAGTCTGTGATCACTCTGGAGGCGCAGTCGTTAAATGTTTGGTCCCCGGTCTTTCAATGGCTGAAACCGGTCCGGACCAACTTTGAAAGTCTCCGAATGTCTCCCAAGCTAAAGAAGAGTCTAGAACTTCAACATTCCCAAAGTGGCCCTGCCTGAAGACGGAGGAGCAGCTGCAGACGCCTCTATTAATACAACTCATAAAGAATGGAAACTGAAAACACACAGATCCTGTTTATGGTCAGGCAGCAGTACAACTTCTGAGCGGGGAACACGGAGAGTCAATAAACAGCTGCTCGCAGCGCTGGTTTTTGTTCCTCTACAGGGCAGCGAGACGCTTCGACCCGGGCTGGAAGTCCGAGGAAACTGGGAGCAGCCGAGGCCGCACCATCCTTGGTGAGGGAAACAAAAATACATGGAGGAGAGGAGGTCAGCGGGCGCTCCGCAGGCAGGGATATCCTCCGGGCATCGGAGGAGCAGGATCTGTGCTATCTCTGGAGGAACAGCTGGATTATCATAACAATAGGCCGGGATGATGGATGCCGCGCTGCATTCATGTCCCGGTTCCCTGACTGCAGATAAGCAAACGCCGCTCAGTTACAATAACGATTCGGCACTGAGCTCTGACCTCCGGAGGTGAAATATGAGCCCAGAGATAGACGGAGCTCAGTCCAGCACAAGGTCACGCTTGGTTTTCTTCATCACAACTCCAGCACTCATCAGTCAAAGCAGCGGGGACCTTCAGCCTAAATAAAGATTTCCACCATCAAGGCTGGAGGCTTATATACATGGACATATGTGCCACTTGTTTTCTTCTATAATCGGCTTATTGTTTGTCCATACAATGTGCACAAATAATAAAAACATGTCAGCACTCACAATGGAGTCTTCCTTGTCAAAAGCTCAAAACAAAAAGAGATTGAGTGAGATATGAAAACCTGAGAATGTTTGGTACTTTACATTGGTGCATAAAGGGGAACCTGAGAGGAAAAGCAGCACTCTCGAATGCATTCATCAAGCCACAACACCCTGCACCCCCACAGTAATTTGCAAAAGGCATCCTCTGTTCAGGTGTTGGGGTGCATGAAGACAAACAACCGTGAAAGAGCAGTTTGGTGAAGCTTCCGCTAGTGTACGTGCTGCTTGCTCTTCCTCAATATCTGAGTGTGGCTCAGAGATATCATGCTGGATGTCTGCCAGCTCTGTAGCTGCACTGGCCCAGTTACCACTTTGTTTGGGGGAGAGTTGCTAAGCTAAACTGTTTTACAAGACACGTAAAGTATCCCGGTCTTTCATAAGAGTGACAAGGAAAATAGCAAAAACCCTACAGTATGTGTGGCAAAGAAAACAGACTGGAAGAAGGCTTGAACATCTGAGGCTTTCTGATTAGTCTCATCATTCATTGCTACCATGTTTACTCCAGAGACCAACTATGAAAACGCCTTTCAATCATTCGAGGCCCGGGTTTAAGAATTAGTCGGACTCTAGTCCAATCAAATATTAGTCTTGGGCAGAAGCAGGCATTCACTCGTCTTCAAATATTGTCTCAATAAGAGCAGTGAATGTCTGTCCGTGCTCTTTCACTCAGGTGCAGGTTTGTGAGGGCAAAGGTCGGCGGGAGGTGTTAACGCCAACACTCTGACCTACGACCCACCACTTTGTACGCACTGAGTTTGCAGAGAGAAAAAAAGGGGAGAGAAGAATTCGCTGCTGCTCACAGCTTCTCTCCATCTGGGACGAATACACTGAAAGCATTTAACAGAATTTACGGCTACTAAGAGTTTCCATGCGAGGTTCCCGGCCCTTCTCAGGCGAGAGCCAGGACCTGGGCTCGCTTCTCCCCCGACGGGGCCGGCGCATACGACAGACCTCTGGACTCTGCCTCCTTCAGGACCTTTGGTTTCTCTTTCGGTCTGACGTGTCTACAGATAGATATGCGATGCCCTCAGCATAGGTGGCTGATTTTATCTGCGCACCGTTGCCATCTGGAAGAACTGGAAACTTCAAGGTGGAAACTGTGGGAAAGCACAACGCTGGTTCCACCGCCACCACCACCCGCCTTCCCAAAAGGAGATAAAACGACTTAAGATGCCTCAGTGATTATGAGGTTGTCACCTCCTCTGACTAACCCACTCCTCTACACCTCCACAGATGTGTTCATCAGTGTGTGTGTGTGTGTGTGTCTACAGCTTTCTGAGGGGCTGAGAGGAAGTTGTTAAATTTAATCTGAGTCACATTTTTAGTTGGATGCAAACATCTCTCTGAGGTTCCTTTGGGGATGAGTCCTACGGGATAAAATCCACATGAGCTCCACAGAGCAGGCTAAAAGATATCACAAGCACCCACACACACACACACACACACACACACACACACACACACACACACACACACACACACACACACACACACACACACACACACACACACACACACACACACACACACGTCTTTTTCCAGTAGCTCTGTTCTCAGGACAGCTGAACTGCAGTGGATCGGCAGTGCTGGATGTTTGCTGTCCAGAGTGTTATCACTGCAGGACGTGCCCACAGGACTGTGTGTGTGTGTGTGCTTGTGTGTATGTGTGTGTGTGTTTTAACACTTACGTAGGACAGAGATAAAGCTGTCGGTGTCAAAGAGGACCCACAGGCCAAAGCCCATGATCAATGCTCCAAAGATCTGTGGAGGGAACACAGAAAAAAGTCATGCGTGTGACAAAAAGTTGTGTGTGTGTGTGAGAGTGTGTGTGTGAGTGTGTGTGTGTGAAACACAGTGCCTAGTTTTGCTTCTTCAGTCTGCAACATCTGGAATGAATCAGACCCGAGCTCATCTCTCTGTCTTTCTCCCTCGCTGCAACATGGAGGACTTGGACAGGACCCATTGTTTCATCTCTCCATCTGAGAAATGGTGCTGCTCATCCACTAATGAATCAAGTATCGGCTAAATGAACCGTGGAAGCTTTTCTTCTTTTTTTTTCCAGGAGAGAAGTCAAAATTGTTTCAGGTCTGCTTCAAAGACGGCAATATTTTCAGGTCCCTTCGGTCGCCCTTGACTACAATCTGCAAACTTCACTCTGACCTTAGTGAACTACACATGAGCACAGAATTGTTTTATGGATTAGGGGAGACAGGTTTTAGAACGAGGTATTAATTTCCACGTGGTATTCACGATCCCACTCAGAGCAGTGAACAGAGCAGTGCTGAGTGCCGACAGTGAAGAGAGGAGGAGATGAGAAATATCAACTCAACTGCTAGCCCTGGAAACTGAGGCCGGCGTCCCAAACCCTCTGAAACCCTCTGAAAATGATCGCTTTTACCTCGTGCGCCCTTGTAATGAGGTTATGAAGCGCAGAGCGTCTGTGTAATTAAGAGGGCCCTTGTTTAGACGTTGCGGGGCGCTGACGTGGGGGCTAAATCTGTAGATGAGAGGCTCTGTTGATTCACAGACTCGCCCCTCCTCCCTGCTCCTCCTCCCTCCTCCTCCTCCTCCTCCTCTCCTAGCCCCGCTGCACTCATTAGAGCCCGGGTTCAGAGCTGTTCCCTCACAGAGATCATTAGTCCTCCCGCTTCCTGCCTGCACTGTTCTGATCCGTCCACGCGGGCAAACACTGACACAGACACACACGCTTCCTATTAGGCCACATCAAACGCCCCGCGTCGGGTTTTACAGCCTCGGCCTCGCTGGGAAAAGCTCTGGACAGCTTCGCAAGGGGGCAGTTTTTTTTTTTTTTTTTTAGGAGTCTGGAGTCATCTCAGCCTTCAGGTCTTCAGGCTGAGGCCGGTGTGTGAGTGAGTGTGTGAGAGCGAGGGGAGGCAAACAGAAACCATCTGCTGTTTAGAGCCGGTTGTTTGGCCCGAGGTGGAAGAACAGGAACATTTCCCTACGCATCCTCACTAATCTGTGGTGCTATTTACACACGGACGCTTATTCAAATAAAAACAGCTGAAAGGCATTGATCAGGTCTCACTGTGTGTGCTGCAGCTTAAAGAGCACAACATACCTGTTTGTCTCAAACTGTGTGATACTGACAGTGTGTGTGTGTGTGTGTGTGTGTGTAGTCACTGTAACACAGCCATGGAGCTGCGTTGAAATGTGATTTACTTACAAAGAAGAGGAGGTTGAAGAGGAATAGAAAGTACTTTGTGACGGTGATGCATCCTTTCCCCATGGCTGCGTTCCTGGAGAACAGAAATACGTAGAGTTTATTGGTTAGATCGGACCTCAGAGGCAGACAACAGGCGGGGGAGCGGTCACAACAGACCAAACAAAGAGAGGTAGCCTTCAGAGAGCACAGGAAGACAGCCGCAGGACAAGGACGCGGGCAAAGCTGCACAGTTGGGTTCCCGATTAAAACGTGGCTTTAATCTTCAAAGCAACAACATAAGCCCCATTCATTTTCAACAGTCACATTTCTCCAGTCTGACACCGCGCCACCTGCTCTAATCCCCCACTTTTACAGAACAACATTAAGGCCCGGGGTCTGAAATCTCAGCCTGTGTGACGCGGCTGAGGCACGCTTGTTAAGGAACGCGCTTTCTACTCCAGACAAACACATGGTGAGGACGCACGGGGAGGAGGACCACCACAGTCGGAGTCCGGCGGTGGAGTCATGGTGGCTGTGTGGAGGCCGTGACAGCGTGTGGTTCCACAAACCCTCGTCTACACGAGCTGGGGAAACGAGGCCCAACCGCTCCACCGTGTTTACTAGCAGCGACAGAGTAAACATCGTACCTGCGACCGTGCCCTTACAGACTCACACGTGTGCTACCTGGCTGTGAATATCTGTGAATGTGTGAAATGTACGTGCAGTTTATTGTGAGATTTGACTGGGTTTACAGTTCTCTTTTACAGTCTAGTTTTCCTTATTTTACAGCTTTTACTGCTTGCTCATGAGCTGCATGATGCAGCTCCACTTGGCACTCAAACGTATGTCATGTACTTTGTGATTTCCAGTCCTATTTCATCACAGTTGTATGACCGAGTAGTATGTCTAATAGCTACCTGGCAATCGGTGTGATGTTTCTGATTTGGACTTAGCAGGTTCGATGTTATGGAGCATGTTATTGGACTCGTTTCCGTTGCAGACCTAAGTCACTTTCTCTCCATTCATATGGTAGAGGCCTGGGTGCTCGACACAGCATTTACATAGTTTGGGGTTCATTATCTTGTCCAGGAATACATCAGCATGTAGAATGCAGGAGCTGGGAGCTTCAGATAAGGCGACCACCATGTTGCACAAACATGAGGTACACAGAAATGCAAAAATTTCAGTTTGGACAATTACTTTGACATGTGCCCTGTTACCACCAGCACACAGAACTGTGCACAGCCTTCACACATAGAGTGCGAGCAGCCTTCCTGTGAGCAGCGCGGTCCTCTGAGGAAACACCTGTAGGCCAGACACACACTGCTCCTAACAGGACTGCAGGGATTCTTTCTCTCTGAATCTCTCTGTCGCTCTCTCTTTCTGGCAGCCGTGATTCAGCCCGGGCTCCGCGAATCCAGAGGAAATATTTACCGCAGCCAGACCTTTTCCCTTCAGTGGGAGCACTGAAAATACAACCAGCCATTGTGGTTATTTGAGGAGTCTGAAAATATCACATGAAGAAAACTCCCTGTGTATCAGATGACAGGCGGCTCTCTTCTCCCCGTTTTATTTCGCATCAGAGCTGCAGGTTCGTCCCAGAGTCTGGGCTGTAAGGCTGTGTGCTCAGTCCTGCTCTGAACAGCCTGCAGCTGCTTTTGGAAGCAACACCCTGCAGCTTTACGTGCATTGTTCCCGACCAAAAAAAAAGGCATACAAGTGCTTAACAATGGCGTCAAACTTCAATGCTCCCTAAAAGGTTGTTTCACCAGTTTAATCTCTTTTGAGTTCCTGTGTCAACAGACATGCAAACATATTGACTTAGTACTTTCTTATGCCTCTTCAGTTATTTCAGTGTGCATGTGTGTAAACAGGAAGTGAAAAGAGAAGTAAAAATCTCAAAAGAAAAAGAACACAGTTTGGTGACAGGACATGAGCTGCCTCCTAATTGATATATATTAATATTAATATGAAGCAGAATGCTCAAGAAAAGCACTCCTCTGTAATAAGGTCATCAGGATGTTGTTTCAACACGTTGTTTCAGCATAAAAACAACTTTACAACATCAATTTCAATACTTCAATACTTGTGGGTTTGTAGCATTATTGAAACTCTCAAAGTACTGATTTACCCCCAAACATTAAAATATCTAATGAAGCCAGAGGTTAGTATAAATATTATTACCACGTAAACTAGGTTATTAAATGCAGCTGATAACCCAAATACCCACAGATTTTCATGTTTACAAAACTGAACAGGGAATGAAGCCCGAGCCACGGTGCAGATACCCCTGCAAAGCAGATAATCCCTAAAGGAGATTTCTGGTCTTTATGTCTCGATGGTGAGCAGCAGCGTGGATTAAAGGTGGCTTAGTTATGACAGCCATTGTTTGTTGACTGAGCCATCTGATAAGAATTTCCCGCGATGCCTCAGTGCTCGATGCTGGCAGACGATACAGCTTGTCCCGGAGCGACCAGACACTGAAGCTGAACCAGAAATACACTCGCAGTTTGTGCACAACATCCAGGGAAGCTCTCCAGATACTTCAAAACCATGGAGACGTGGACTGACAAAACCTTTTCAGCTCGGATTTGCTGAGTAACGACAGTCTAGGCCTGACAAAAGATGTACCCAGATGCAGGGCCTATAAAATCAACATGTTATCATTCACTGAGGGGCTGCTTCAAAAAAAACTGCAAGTGAAACTGAGCAGAGATAGATCGTGACAAAAGACATGAGCATGAGGCAGCACAGTGGTGACGTTTCCGGTGAAATGACAGTGTGTGCTCCGTCGTCTTCCTCAATATCTGATTCCTCCTCTGATTGTAGCTAAAACATGTGAGGCTGGACGTGTGTGCCGTCCACACTGTTATCAATTGAGAAACCACTTAGATCAAGAAAAAAGCACATGAATTCACACGAAAAGTCAAGACAGTCAGTCAACATAAAGCATACATGGTTGCCAGATATGTGTGAAAGAGCATCAAATCCGTGCAGAATATTCCCACTCCTTAGAAACAGGTTGTAAAAGACTCAAAACAGCACGCAAGGCTGATTTCTGATGAATCTTTCAAAGCTTCCATACAGTATGACCACTACAGAACAAGGATAAATAGTCCATTTGACCATTGTACAACTGTGCTCGTCGATCCAAACTAAGGACGGGAAAGTATGCAGGAAGTTGCACATGGAGCCAAAGAACATGTCGTGTGACACGTCGTCCTCCTATCAGAGCCGGTACTGAAAACGCGGCTGACAGCGGACAGGGCGGAGGTTCATCTGAGGTGCAGCAGATACAGTAGCACTTCACTCAGGTTAGAGATGCTGAAACCATCCGAGGCTGACATATGACTGACTCAGACAAAAAAAAAGAGAAACTCTGTGACCTCACAGAGCCACATTTCCCATTATCAGCCTACGTTTCCGTTCTTGTGAATGGGTACAAGGTGTGATCAGCATCGAGCATCGTGGAGGGTAACAACAAGAGACCGCGAAGGAGCACGCTGCACAGATGATCGTGAGGGAGATACTGGCAGCAGATGGCATCGCGTGCATCAGTAACATTCCTACCAAACAGTCGGGCAACGTGCCAACCTCCATCCAAAACCACCTCCAATCACATCCATATCTGACCCATTTACACATCTGTGCGGCCTCCACAGCCACATGAACCTCATCCCACCATCTTGTTAAAACCCCCAATACCACACCAGAAGCCCAATGGCCCCATTTAACACCAATACCAACACTGTCAGGCCTCTGTACAATCAGACACTGACATATATGACTGTTAGAGCAACAGGAAGTGTCAGAGGCGCCTCTGAGAACAGCCAATGTTGAGCACATTTGCATTACTAATGATTCAGCGAGCAGACGCCACTTGGATGATGCAAAGTCTATCTGAAGGGTAGAACATGTTTAATCAGTCCCGAGCCTCACAAAACTGTAGGATGGAGGGGATTTCCCATTGAGTATCATACACTTTATTTACTGTAGGTGACGGGCATGAAGAGCCTGGAAACTTCCCACCACAGAGTATCTCTGATCTCCACTTTCTACTATCAGACGTCACTCATCATTGGTGTATAAGACACAGTTCAAGTGCTATCTTACAAGCCCGTTTACACTCATACAGAAAGTGTGGGAAAGTTACGGTCTGGTTACCTGGCAGCCACACATAATGTTGATTGAATGTCTTTCCTAAAACTCACATGAATGATCATGAAACTTCACGCTCTTCGCAAACCAACGGAGCTTTGCAATCTCCTCCTGAACGAAGCGGTAACTGGAGCGCTGCAGCTCATGGAGTCCACACACATCCAGCCTTAGAGGTTTGAGACACAATTTTGAGCCAGATACTGAGGAACAAGCAGGAGTGTGTACACTGACATTTTACCGGAAACCTCATCAAATTACTGCCTCACAGCCACCTGCTAATGTGGTAGCCATGGCCCACATTCTGTCTCTGATCAGATTTGTCTGATTTTTTAGTTGCCATTTCAAAATCTGAAATTTCTACATGAATGAGAATGTGGCAACATTATTTGACTTGCTCTACATCTTTAAAAGCCTTTTGTTCAACAAAGCCAAGGTAAAAGTCCCCTTTTTCTGTTCAAGGTGCCCTTTAAAATGCCTTTCTTCAATAGAAGGGGAGATGAGGCTTTGGGGATGCAAACATCAGCTCTCAGCTGTGTCGGGTTTTTTTCCTTTTTCCGCTGATGTAAAACACTGAAGAAAAAAAAACCCCTATGTTTCTGTCACCGCAAACTTGTAAAAGCAGCTGGATTAACCCCTGAAGGCCCAGTTGGTGTGTCAGCGGTGGCTGTAATGGAAGCAGCAACATCAGGCTTTCACAAAGGTGAACTCCTACGAATCGACAAACCACACCTCAGCGAGACAGATTTCAAGGAGTGTTATGTAATTAAAGTGCTACACTGAAGGTCGATGGCACAGGAATCTAACACACACCTCGATGATGGCTACACAGTGAAGCAGAGGATGCCCGATGCAGATTTCCTATCAAATACTGTCTCTGATTATACATACATTTCAGTTCTACAGAAAAGAAAAGAAAAATCACATGACAGACAGAGAGCAGGCACAGAAAATGTCTGCCTACGCACGGTATGAATTTCTGCTTTTTTACCACAATATTGCAAAAACGAATCTATGGCTGAGGGCACTGTGGCAATAGGATGTTGTCTTCACAGCAACTCACTAGCTTTTTCCTGTCAAACACTCTGAAAATACAATCAGGATAAAAAGTTGAGGCAGCTTTTGTTGGGAGCTAAAACTCAATAAACATGCACAAACAAAAAAATCACAGAAGGTGTGGGTGAAACACTCAACAGGACCACAGCAGGCGGGATTAAGTAGGAGGGCTTTAACACTTTCAAAATGGGCTTAAAACAAAGCCTGAGCTGGCAGACGTTTCCATTAGAGTTACAACAAATTATTATTTTTATATGGTTTTTTTTTCGTCCAATAGTTGTGTGGTCCATAACATGTGGCACAGATAATGGAAAATGTCCCATTTATATTCTTTGTCCCACACATGAAAAACATTAAGTTTGCTGCCGAAGAGACAAGACAATATCCACATTTAATAAACCTTTAAAAGAGAATATGGACTTTGTTTCAGAATTACATTCATTGCCAAGTAGTTGTATAATGTAGTTAAAGGTTGCAAGTAAGTAGTAGGAAGTTTCTAACAATCACAGTCAAACATTCCTTTAAAATCGAGTGATCGCTTTGACTGATCGGTAAAATAGTTGGTGATTATTAGTTAGTTGTTGGAGCTCTGTCTAGTCTGACATCTGGAAATGCTGCCTTATGTAAGAGGGACTTAACTGCTGGTGGAAATAGTTGTTAACTTCCCACAAAACTCAGACAGCTGTCGATAATTTGGTTAATATATAGTCAGTTAACTATTACTTTTTAAACAATCCCTCTTGAACTATCGCAAAATCATTAAAACAAATGATTATCATAAATACTTATGAGTTGATTTTTACTTTTTTACCTCAGATTTTTACTAAGTCAACTAATAGTTAATGAATCCCTCTAGTCTCTAATAACTGACATCAGGCTAGAAAACCGTTTGACCTCTGCTTTAAAGTTGTCTGCTCACTTTAAATGGTGGACACAACTAAATTAATGTAAGAGTTTAATCAAAAATCAAAAGACTATAGCACTTTACATCTTTTCCATTACTTAACATCCACACACTGTATATACCTATGCATCTCTTGTTTTCTGACATTGAATCAGCTCCGTTTGTTTTTACAGACTTATGAACATTTCAGTTCATGTCGCTGTAAATGAAAACGAAAGTGTTTACCTGACTACCTGTCTTATCTCGGGTCTTATCTCAAGTTTCGGACTTTGAAACGTACATTTCTTCAGCCGGGGCAGACTTGGTTTTAATAGCCTACACAGACAGACACAGAACGCTTCATCTATGACCGCTAAGTTATCGCGAGATTTATGTCGAAATAAGAGTGAGTATCACTTACTCTGACTTAAGTTCTTTGACTTCTTCTTCTTCTACTTCTTCTGGTGGTAGTTGTTCCGTAAACGGTGACACCGGGCTGAACACCGAGCTGCCGAGACTGTACCGAGAGCTGAGCAAGAGCAGTGTGAGTGTGTGTGTGTGTGTGTGTGTGTGCGTGTGTGTGAGAGCTCACACTCCTCCCACACACACACCCACCCACCCACACACACACACACACACACACACACACACACTGTTTTTTTCTTAACCGTTTCCTGCCCGTTTCCTTCACCTTCACGCAGAAGTAGTGAAGTCACTGAAGTGACATCATTACAAAAAAATAAAGATTTTGTTCTGAGTAAAACTCCTGCATTGTGAGAGAGTTTAGGGAAAGAAAGAAAGAAAGAAAGAAAGACAGAAAGAAAGAAAGAAAGAAAGAAAGAAAGAAAGAAAGAAAGAAAGAAAGAAAGAAAGAAAGAAAGAAAGAAAGAAAACAAAATTATAGAGGACACATTTGTAACTGTTTTATTCAATATGTGGGAGTTGTTTGGTTATCTGTCATAGAGGACTTGGGGAAAAAAACAGTAAATATTCACATTTAAGAAACTGAGATTGGTGAATTTTGAATTAATTTCTTAAAATCCTTCTCAAATCTGTTTTTAAATGCTTAAATCAATAAGAGATAATTGGTGATTATTTTATTAGATTAATCAGTTAGTTGCAGATTCAGTCTTGACAGGGTTAGGGCTAACCCTAACCCTAGGAGTAGGTCTTTCATGTATGGGGTTGAGGTGAGATGAGAGAGAGTGCAGAGAAATGACCCGTAATGATACTTTATGACATCAGATTAATCATTATGCATGTGTTCATGGACCTTATCTTGAGAGTTGCTGGAGGTTCAGTTTAGACATGCAGCGTTCCCACCCATTTTGTTTTTCTAAACCACTTCCAGGACATCTTCCATAACTACAGAATGACGGACAAGTTGTCACCTAATACATTACACCACACCCCTATGTTTAGATGAGTCATTTTCTTGCATTTACATCTTCCACTGTGTATATTCACCCAGAACGCTTTCATGTTTACTCCTCTTCTGCCCCCTGAGTTCTGATTTAGAAGATGAACAGTGTACGGCTACACATAATCCATGACATAATGTCTTAGAAATTCACAGGCCATGCATGTAAAAACATTATAAACAGTATATATTTACTCACACAGTCTTACTCAGACTAGTGTGTAGAGAAAACCCATGCAGATACAGAGAGCACAAGCAGACTGGACTGTAAAATTTGTCTCCAATTTTCCGTTTTTTCAAGGACGTATGGGAACGCAGGGTTCTCAAAATAGACGCCAATTCATTTTCTGTGAATAAACTCATGGGTCAGTCATCAACTAATAGCTTTTCTGTGAACTTGTTTATTCTATTGAGTTACATGTACATTACATTTAGTCATTTAGCAGATGCTTTTATCCACAGTGGCTTACATGGGAGAAAAAAAAACAACATTAGAGCACCATGATAAAAGAGGCCATAGTGCAACAATAAATACTGCTTTACAGAAGTGCAGTAGGAAGATGTAAATCTCAGCACTGGAGATAGCAATAGGAAAAGTGTAAGAGGATGGAAGATCATAAGACATGCTAGTTAAGTGCAGGTTTTTAAACTAGTGACTACAGCTGTAAAATGAATATAGCCGAGTAAAAAGTACTGTATTCCCCTCAAAAAAAAAGCAGAAAACTAGAGGTAAAAAGTCCAATAAAAATGCACCTCAGTTAGCCTGTGCTCCACCTGGTTTTATTCACAGACACGTTGCTGGGTGAGTGTGTCTTTTAAACGATCCACTGAAAGCCATTTAAACACTGTTTACACTCTGCCCTAAGAAATACACCAGGACTGGGAAGAACATGTTGACTGGAAAATATGGGGAGAATGCATACACAGGGACACATGGGAGCTTTTTGCCTATAAACAACCCCAACCACACACACATTTCCTGTGCAGCACAATCCCCCTTTTCACCCCCGTTGCCCAATATGAGCTGAGCAAGAGCAGTGTGTGTGTGTGTGTGTGTGTGTGAAGGTGCTAGGGGAGGGAGAACCTACATCAGGATGATGTGGTAGGTTACAGCAGGTAGGTTCATTTAAATTTCACTGAGCGGATCTATGTGTCGACCTGACAATAATCCTGCTGTGACATGTCTGACAACTTCCATGTTTTCTAACAGAAAAAAAAAAAAAGCCAAACAACGGGTGGGATAACAAAACGGCTCCCTGGTGTGCGTGTATAGACATGTCAGAGCAAAAGAGCCAGGGTATCTGTGGAAGGACAGGAGGATTTGGCATGCTTGTTTGATGCTGCTCTCGGATAATCACATATACCTGTGCCTAAACACGTGCTTCACATCACTCCGACAAAACACGAGTTCAGCTGCATGTTTTGACTGAGGTGAGAGACGTTTCAGCGTGTTGTATGAGCATTTTAAAGCCTTTAAAATGGAATAAGCGCATTAACGTTCCAGAAGACAACATCAAGGCCACACGAGCAGAGATTTCCCACTCGGAAGAGCACATTTCTGCAGCTGCAGATCAGCTAATTAATCAGTTGGAACATCTTAGGGTGTACACTCAAGCTCAACACTATAATTACTATGGACCAATTTAATACTGTGATTACCAACTACTCTACTTTTTTTGCCTACTACTGTTTTTAAAAGTGTCTGGTGTGCCATTACTTGTTTATTCTGTGATTATTTTGATGTAGCTGTCTCGTTGTGAATGAAATGAATGAATTAGTTACTAATGCTTAAAAAACTGGGTTCATCAAACTGTTGTTTGAGAAAGAGGCAAACAAGGATGTCAGGCTGGGCTTTGAGATATGCTTCTTTAAATGTGGGATTTTTATGGGTAACAGGGTGGAATAATGAACAGCATTGCAGTCTAAAAGTTAAAGATCATCGGGTTTGAATGTTTAAAAAAAAAGTGCCTTCTAGGATCAATCACAGACTCTCAATTGCCCCTAGGTGTGTGTGAGTGTGTGTTTATACTGTATGTAAGAAAGAACAAAGAGCAAAGATGATTCACTTTTCAAGTCTTCAAAATAAACAAGAGTCCTTTATTTCAAACTAAATAGTGGAAATCCATAACAATTCATTTCTGAGGTACAATATAGCACATATATACATAAAAACACAATGCTACAACTTGAAACAGTTTGACCTGGTACGCTATTCACAACAGTACAATATACGTTGGATCCACATCAGAGGGAATGAGGAGCTCAACTTACCATTCCTCTTGAGTGTTAAAGACACAACTTCTCAATGTTTCTGACTATTTTACGTCAGCGAGGCGGGAGGATGAAAGAGGCATTTCTCCGTCTCCCTCCTCCTGCCCATCTCTCCGAAAATAACCTGCTTTACCGAGCTTTTTCATTTCGAGAGGCTGATGATTTGAGACCTTTTAGCATCGACGGAAATGGGCCGATATTTTTCCTGAACGCCATAATTACCGCACCAGTCGGGACAGAGCAGTAGGCTGGGGCGCACAATGTCAGTAGGGAGTGCTGCATCTAATTAAACACTGGGTAAAAAGATAATTACAACTTTTCAGGAGCGAGGGAGACCTCACCCATGTTTCACGTTCTCTATCTGAGCTGAAAACTCACTCGGGTAACGAGCACATCTGCCTTCGCTGATGGACTCCCAACTGCAAACCCTCAATCTGCGCGACCTCAGGACCACTCCTTTCTGGGCCAGGACTCCGCCTGGTTATTTGCAGGCGAGTGGACCACCACTGGGAGAGAGACCTGCAAGGGTGCGTCTTGTCCGACTTAGAAAAACAAAGGTTTCGGGGTGAACTTTAAGAAAACGGGTGTCTTTTCTCCCTGGCCTTGCAGCAGGTGCTGAAGCGGAGGGTTTTCAGAGATCAGATTGTTGCTGGCACAGCTCTGAAGCCTCACGTACCTGAGGGCGTTCCACACAGAGGGAGGTAGAGAATGACCTGAAACTATCGACTCAAGGAAAACTGTCAAGACTTGGGAAAAATCTGTCTACTTCTTAAGGCTTTTTGTCATGTTTAGCATCTGTTAACCACTATTTATTCCTTTATTTATCGCTCTTGGCATTTCTAATGTAGATGGCGGCACCTTGCTACACAGACTGAGCTATTTCTTTCGCTGGATTATATTGCATGCATGACGTCCAAAATACAAATGTCATTTAAATAGGTACAAAATGACAAAAACGAGCAAGAGAAAGATCAACCTTTGAAAATCATTTATCTAATACTGAACAAGTTCCCTTGGTTCACAAGAACACCACAGAATAGTAAATAGATTTATTTACAGTCTGTACAAAAAGTAGGATGCAGTGTTGATGACTGTTCTTTTAAGTAGTTTTAAGGCAAGGCTAAGGATATGGTGTACGTAAAAAAAAACAAACAAAAAACAAAACCGGACTGTGCTACATTGCTGAAGAGGAACCGTCTCAGGCTTGTTTTGCCCTGCGCACTCACATGCTTGGTTTGTGACGAGTAGATTTTACAGGAAAAGGTGTTTCTGCAGCGTCACCCTGTCCTGGCGACTAGTGCTCACACACAGCGAGGAGGGAACCAAACTACTTCTCTTTTCACGCATGCAATTATCGACACTGTACACGTGTTTCTCTCAGTAGTGTGAATACCCAGTACAAAACAATTCATGTTTACTTTGGCAGAAATTCGTCCTGACCTTGAGGAATATCAAAAAAATTGACGCGGTCCCTGAACGAGGTTTAGATCCGGTGTTTGTTTAGTGGGGCGTGATTTGGGGAGTGAAAACTGACCTTTAGGGAGGTTTCCTTGGTGTGCCGGCTTAAGCTCATCTGACTGCACCTGAATCTTACACTACGCACAAGCTGACGCTCCATTCAGTGTGTTCGCTGGAGAGCTGTCAGAGAAGCATGCAGGAGCACAGAAAACAAACAAACAAACAAACCTCCAAGAGTGTGATTAAGAAGCGGTGCCAAGATGCAGCCAACACCCCAAAAAAAATACTGAGTCTGGAGATCATGTAGCTGTACATGAACGTAGGCAGGCGTCTGAAGTTACTGTACAAGTTAAATCATAGACGTAGGTGACACAGAACACGGTTAAGTAGCTCCTTCTTTATAATAACAGCACTCGGAACTGAACAAAGGAGGAATGTGTGTCAAGAGGGACTCGACCTCGCAGCCCAGTGAAGGAGGTGTCTCGTTCTTGCTGTCTGTGGTGTGACATTGTGCTTGTCTGTTGGATGCTGGGGGGTGACAGCGGACGCTCCCAGCCTCAGTCCAATAATATTCCTTAACCTTCTGAACCCACACACGTAGGATGTGCGCTCAGCTGTCCCCCCGGCCTCCCTGGAAGTCACGTACGCATCCGGAGGCTCAGATCTTCTTCGGCTTGCGGCCCAGGTGGTAGTAATACGCCATCGTGACCACCAGGAAGAGCACCCGACTCAGGAGCAGCAGCATGGCAGCGTTGGGCAGGATCCCGATCTCCATCAGAGTGACGGAAGTCACTGAAACAACAGAGCGACATTTAGCAGTTGAAATATCAGGTTTTTATTCATTTAATATATATTTTTTAACAAAACCAGATCAGCACAGCTCATCTCCTATCTGGACTGTTTTGGCAATGAGGTCTTTGCATCTGGAACAGAAAAACTGTGTTTTGCTGAAAAATACAGTCTGTTCAATGTTTCCTACATATGTAGGGCAGATCCGGAGGCATCATCGTGCCCTCATTCATGTGTAAACTTTGGCAAATCTTGACAGAGACAAAATGTGGCATACAATGCATGCATACATACATACTTAAAAGGAAAGTTCCCCTTGTGTATTCCTTTATATCTCTTTTATGTATCGTGTCTCTGTCCCTATTCAGGTAAGAGAAGAAATGAAGACACAACTACAGGGAAGCAGTTTGGTGCATTTTGGGACTTTCTGGTGAAATGACAATATATGCAATGCTCTTCCTCAATATCTGATTGCTGGCTCAAACAGATAAAGCTGGAGGTGTATCTTTTCCAGTCACAAACAGTGCAGTGCTTAGTTTGTGAAAAGGTTGCAAAACTTGTTATTAATATTGTTATTTAAAGTCAAACTAAAATTTTAGCAGGAAACATAAAGTCAAGTTAATGAGAGTAACAGGCAAGACAGTCAGTATAAAGGAACAGCAACAGATCTGAGCATATACTGTATGGACTGTGGTACACCTAATCATACTGTAGTATTTTCAAAAGGCTTGTGAAATAGCATCCAAGTCATTTATGATGAAACCACTGTCCCATAGCTTCTATGTTAACTCCAGAGCATAAATTAAACCATTCAAGTCCCATTTAAGTTGAGTGAAGAGAAGGACTGGATACAAGGTCCTCATGGGCATATTTTCTCTTCAAGGCTGTGACTTCACCCTCCGAACACTAGAGGGCAGTGTTAACAAATACATCTGAAGGCTTGGTGGGTACTGCATCTTCTCCAGGCCAGCTGGGGAAATCTGATTCTGTGATTCTAACAGCCTCGGACACCCTTACTGGAGTGTAAAGTCAGTCAGCGTAGAGGTTTCATTACCTAGGAACTGGACGGCGAAGTAGCAGGCTTCGCTGAGAAGAGTCCACTGGATTACGATCTTCTCCGCCGTGTAGAGGCCATTCCACATGATGAGGGCCAGGCCTGGAGAATGATGCGATAGAAGATAATTTATAGGTTCAGGGGCATGGGAAAGAAAACAGGAGATAAAAACAAAACAAGGAGAGGAAGCAAAGAGGAAAGATGACTCCTCCACGTCACAGAGTCATTCCGTTAAGAGAACCACTGTGAGAACTGATCCCTTGCAGCTGAGCGCACGCTGATAATTGCCCTATTGATTCTGTTGAACGCTCTGACTCATTGATTCTGATAAAAGCTTGTGCTCAATCATTTCATTCTCTAACATTCTCCCAGTTCATTTTCCGGTAGTTCACTGGCGCCCGCCCACTCACGCACTCAGAGCGATACACACCAGTGCAGGGGTGTGCGGAGGGGTGGGAGGGCTGGAGGACCGTATCCTCTCCCTGCCAGGTTCCATCTGCGTGGCAGATGAGCCCCCGTCCTTCGCCCCCTCCTCCTCCCCTTTCCCCCTCCTCTTCTGGTGAGACATCACCTCTGTTTCTTTGTTAATCTCGCAGTCCTGCTTGACATTTACAGCGCCCGAGTCTGCCTCTTGTTCGACCGTGTGAGACAGAGCTGGCTCGCTCATATCTTTCTCAGGGGTGACATATGTTTCTTTTTTCTTTTATCTCTGCTCAGGTAGCGCTCACACAGGAGAGAGTTCATTGTCACAACAGCTGTTGACGATGGATGAATTAAGTGGTAAGATGTGGATCGGAGAGTGGAGAACCGGCTGCAAAGCAGAGCAAACACTCACAGGTTCTTCTATTTGCATGGATGAACAAAACAACCATCAGTAAAATAACAGCGTGCGTCCTTAAAATATGTGGGCCGCGCCCACGGCACGCGTCGCCTGGTTGCCACGGCGACGGCCGTAAACAAACGTGAGCGCCTACCATGCTCGTTTTTTTGGTGTTTTTGCACCTACAACCTCTCGGCTGTGTAACAGACACTATAACTATAACTCACAAGCAGTGTCGCAATAAAATACATCTGCATGTGCATATAAACGCGCCACACAAACACTGCACACTGAGAAGCGCCTACAGACTAGTTGCCTGCTGTCTGGAGCGTCCATTTGTGGTCGTAAAGGTCGACAAGTCAACCGCTTGGTGAAATCCATAATTCATACGGAGGGTTGGTGTGTGGTTTACTCAGATTTATGACGACATGTGTGCAGAGTGTTACAGTACAGCTAACGCAGACATTCACATCGATGTCTTGTGACGGGGATGTAACCGAGTGTTTCGCCTCGGGAGTGATGTTATGACATATGTTACGGCGTAACAAACGAGGGAGAAATGGAGTCTGGGTGTCCACGTTTTTCGGCCTTACATTATCTTACAGATCCGGGTGTGCAGATTCATTGACGATCCAGTTTAGTCACGTTTGAAACCGTCGGAGTTGAAACGTTAAAAAGCCAATGAGAGCCAGGCGTCTACGAGCAGCTGTCAGCGTTGCCAGGCAACAGTAAACACACTGTAGGCCCGCAGGCAAACTGCGGCACAATGCCTCTGACCGATATTAACACTGACAGATGAAGTCTCACCCCCCGTCCACCCTCAACCACGTTCTCATGCAGACTCTCTGGTTGCGACCCATCGCTCCGCTCCCACTCTCCGTTATTTACGTCAGCTTCCCCATGAGATCATGTGAGCGGCCGCATTCCTGGAGCACAACAACCTCCGTAATATACTGTAGCATGTGATGCGCCTCGCTTTGCAAACCTTGTGTGTGTGCGTGTGTGTGTGTTCGCACATATGCGATAAGAGGTGTCTGTGAAGTGACAAATGTCTTTTGCACTGGCTTTGTTTCTTTAGATGATTACAGACTATGTGCAGCGGCTCCTCAGTCATCGTCGTGTCCTCACTGTCTGCGGAGACAACGGGCTGACTCCAGCTCTCAGTCCAACTGAAGAGGAGAGGCGAACTGTCTTCAAAAAGGATGTAACGACTCACTGGATCACGTACTAAATGATGTAGAAATCCCAAATTTTGAAAGGCACCAAAAAAAAAAAAAAAGAGTACAAATCTGAACAGAGACAGACTGTGGCGTAAAAGTGTGAAACGAAACACGCCGCTTTTGAAACAAATTGCGTATAGCTGCCTATGTTTGGGTATGTAAGGAAACGAAGGCAGGCGACTGTGAGGCAGTGAAATGTCTATGTGTAGACAGTCTATCAGTGTAAATCCTAAACGTGGTTGCCAGACAAGCATGAAAGGACACTGGATCCATACAGAAACAAACAGAATAGTAAAGATGACATCTGTAGCATTTCTGCTGAAACGGAAGTCCCATAGCTTCTGTGTTAATACCAGAGAACAAGGATAAATACGCCACTCTACTTCTCCATCTGGATTCGGTCTGAGCCTGATTTGAACCAAAAGGTGGCGACAGGTAGTGTTTCTGTGCAGAGCCTCTGCTCTCACCCTGCATGTCTCTGCGTACTTTTCCCCAGCGAGGAGCGACCTGTGTCACAGTCACACTGCTGCTCTCCAGCTGGGAGCCTGACTCACTGGCTCACTTGACATCTAGGGCCATTAAAATAATCACACACATTACAAATCTCTCTTTTTTTTTAATGTGAGAGGGGAGCAAACCACAAATGCCATAATTACCTGGCAGATTTATGAGCACCGAACCGGGCACGGTTGAACAACCATGAGAAAAAAAAGGAAATCTCAGACTGGTACAACTTTTGGAGACCCACACAAATCCTCTTTCTCTCTATCTCTCTAAAACACACAACAAGTCTATACACTGTTCTACCCTGCGTCACTCAACCGTGGCATAAGAAACAACAGAGAGGCCAGTGAACACTCTGGAGGATTGTATCCATAGTAAAAAGTAGAACTGAATGAAATTAAACAGCTTCTGTTTGTGGCCTAAGAGACCGATTATGCAACAAGAATGCAGCTTTTCACATCCGTCATCTCAATGTGTGTGTGTTTTTGAACTGTGATAAGTGCGCATGACGGCTTTATCGCGAGAGGTCACATGAAGCTGGGCCAGTGTGTATTTTCAGCGCAAATCTAAGAACAAGAAAAGATGCGTATCGAATGTCCTCCCTCATGTCTGAGTGCGGTAACATTTGTAATCGGTGCACGTTTCTCCTGCAGACTTACTGAGCAGCGCTCCGCCGTACAGGCGGATGGAGATGCTGGTGGTGGACAGCTCCTCCTCAAACACCACCTCGTAGAGCTGGTTGGGAAACACCAGGGCCTGTGTAGGGAGGCGGGAGGAGGAGGCAGGGAGGCAGGGAGGGGGAAACAAAAGTGCAACACAACTCTGTCATTTTTCCACACAACTGCGTTCTGTCCACCCCCTCCCCCACCCCCCCCCCCCCCCAGGCGGCCCCGTCTCCACCCCGCCTCCCAAAAACGCAGGCGGCGGCGGCTGACAAAGTGCGGCTGTCTGCGAGGCGGGCCGGGACGGACGCGGGGACGGCGAGGACACTGAGCGTTTTGAGGAGCTCGGCCCACAAAGACCGGGCTGTTCCTCCAGATGCCGCCGCGCTGAGGAGTCGCAAGAGAATCTACAGTAGCGCTCTGCGACCGGCCTGCACAACATGATCTCTCCTCTTTTTTTTTCTCTCCTTTTTTAATTTTAGGCATGAATGCCAAACAGTGTGTTCGCTGTGCTGATGACTTGGGTGACAACTTACCATGACGGCCATGACTGTGAAGCCCACTGCGGAGATGAGAATCCACACCCTGCGAACAGAAGCATGACTCACTGAGTCTGACAACTTTTCTTCTTTGACTTTTTATTTCAGCTTTTTTTTTTACTGTTTCAGTCTGTCCATTTATCCTATTCTTGATTGAAGGTCTCTCCAGAGAAAAGTCAGTTTTTCCACTGAACATTAATGTCCAGCCACTCTACTTTTCTCCCAGTTTCTTCTGCTGACCTTTACAGATGCCAGTATGAGGATTTTGAAGTGGTAAAATGTATTTTCCTCAAGAAGCTCTTGAAGAACCAAGTGTTCCAAGAACATAACCCTCTCCTTACTTACCCTTACCTTCTACTCTACCCTTGTCCTCCTGCTACTCTTCTGAACAAGCGCTTAACCTCTACACTTGGTCAAGTTCTTACACTACATAGTGGCCGTAGTGCAACAACTAACAGATTAATTAATCAACAAATGCAACAATCATTTTAATAATTGATTTAAGGATATATAGACATTTGAGAAGGATTTCAAGAAATGAATAAAAATTCCCTGATCTCAGCTCTCCAAATGTGAATGCTTTCCAGTTTCTTTCATTCTCTATGACAGAAAACTGAATGCAGTTGACATTAAAAAAGGGCATTTAAAAGACTTTATCTTATCCCTTATAATGAAACAGGTGACAGTTTTCACCATTTTTGCATAATTCTATCAAACAAACAAACAAGTAGTCTGTCATTGAGAGAGGAATCAACAGACCCGTTGCCTACCATAATGATCACTTGTTGCAGCTCTACTCGGTAGACCAAGAACGTAGAGTAGCGCGTCACTTCGTAAACAAGCTGCAGGTCATTCAAGCAGAGTCTGAATATGACTATATGTTAGTATATTTACGCACGCTACGAATGGCGCTTCTGTGAACCTGACTGGAAGTGATACTCAGGCGACTTTCGCACAGACGCCTGCTGCGTGGAGCCTCACCTCAGTCCGACGGGCTCTCGCACGGCGAACTTCAGCTCGTTGCCCAGCATCTGGCTGATCTGTGGGCCAAGCAGACGAGACAGAACAGGCAGGAGGTGAGTGACTGTACCGAGAGGGGAAAGGTTTGGGCAAATCGCGTCCTTTTCACTCCTATGTGTTTGGACAGGCTGAAACAAAAGGGCCACGTACGCCGGGAAATAAAGTGGAAGGTGCGTCTGTAGCTGTCGACACGTTCGCAGCTGCTGCAAGGAAACACTCTCAAGAAGAAGAAGTGAGGCTGAGTGTCACAGACAGACCTATTAAGGTGTTAATTACAGACTGAAAATGTCTTTATTTCTATCACCCCGCAGAGATTAAGAGGGAATGTCATAACAACATCTCGTACTGAATTCTACTAACAAGTCTGTGCCAAAAGCCTTATTTACTGTGAATTAACCTAATCCGAGCTGCACAACAACCACACAATATTCAATTTGTAACCTGAAGAGCCTCAAGTATTTATTAGGGGCAAATTATGATAAATTAATCATTCTGGTTAAATGGAAAGACGGAAATAGAAAAATGTCATGAAATGCCACAGAGGAGGAATCTAATAACGCAGCAACACAGAGGAGGCAGATCCCGGCGTCGCCCTGGTACATTTCATCTGCCCGGATAAGAATCTCCTCTCAGAGATGCAGGAGGATGCTGGGATGTTAATGACTGCCAACTTGTTTTTCTCACTCCGCTCCATCGAACATCAGTTCATGTTGAACCCCCTGCGAAAGAAGCACCCAGCGACGCTCCATGTCTGCTCCTAGCAGCACACGATATTCACCTAAAACTGAGGAGCGTGCGCAGCCATTAGTGAAATCACCAGTCAATACACAGAACAAGGCAATCAGAGACGTAGCTGCATCGATGTGCTTTTCTGGGAACAGCCCCTCGAGATACGCCGTCTATTTTTCGGCAATAATATGGATGACGATGAGATCAATAACAAGGCGCAGAAAACCAGATGATCGCAGCATGAAAAGGATAATCCACTGCTTCAGAGATTATAGAAAAGCAATAATACCAGTGATGGTTTTAAAATACAGACATGAAGGCATTTATATGGAAATTAATCCTATAAAAAGATTTATTGAAGGATAGAATGATATAATCTATTATTTTGAGGTAGAATATTCAAATAATCAGGATCTTCAACATAAAATTATTTGAATCTAAGTTTAATCTTAGAAAATGATTTGATTTACAATCGGGAACAAAACAAAGGTACAACAGATGAACATATATTCCACAGCAACACTGTCATGATACATGACTGCAGATGTGATACAAGGCCAATGCAATACAGTACGAGTCAATGACTAGCATTCGATACGTTTCCGTATCATTAAATATGCAAATTACATCCATATAACCAACCTTTGTCATGGGAATACAAGATGCACATGTCTTTGCATCTATAGATTGTGTAGAAAGCTCACCTTTAATCAATAGGAGACGTAGCAGAGGCTATTCTAGACTTTTCATATCGATGCAGTCAGATGCTGCAGATTGATTTCAATGCACTGATGCTATGAATGATTCATTACACTTTTTTTTAACTCTCTTCACCAGTCTGCAAAGACTGTCGTGCCTTTGAAATCCAAGTGCAGGGGAACATCCAAAGAGTTGTCGGAAACTGGAAAGCACAGACTCTTTCTGCGAGTGGGCAGAGGATGCAAGCCCAGGAGTTACACAAAATATTTAGAAATTCATCCAAATATTTTCAGAAATGTAAGTTTTCACATCGGGGTGGATAAACACAACAGCTTTATAATGAAGTTCTGCCTCCAGGAGAAATCACAACTCCATCCAAAGCCTTTGGGCCGCTCTGGAGTTGCAGTGAGAGATAGCATCCCTGGCACTAAAAATACACTGCAGCATGAAGAGCGCTAAAGCAGAGAGGACCAGTCAGTGTCTGGCTAGCCCGTGTGTTCAGGGAGGGTCAGGGAGCGGTTTCCTGCATGACTGTGAAGAGTGAATGAAATAAAGTGATTCACGCCGTCTATTAGAGTGATCGACTCATCCACCCGTTCAAACGTTGGAGCCCAATCGAAACACAAACGTAACGCTCTCAGACGGAGGTCTTCGCACTGGTGTTTGTGTGATGCACTCGCACTGAAAAAGTGAAATAACCTCGTAATGATTTGAGGCGTCTGAGCCGGCCCCACTGTCACAGCGCATTAAAGCCTTTCACACGCATGTTATGTATACACATTTAGATGCAAATGTAATTTGATCTTCTTGCTTGTGTGCCCTGCCAGCACACACACACACACACACACCCCACACACACCCAAACAGCCCTGTTCAAGAAGCTTTGTAGAAGTGAAATCTCATGTCAGAAATAGAATGGAAACACATGTGAAATGCTTTAAGGGGTCTTAAGTGCGACAGAGAAAAGGGGAATTTGTGTGTAATTGATTTTCTTTAGCTTCCCCTCAGCCCTAGCTTCGGCTGTCTGCTTTGATCTCGGAGCGCAGTCCTTCAGAAACTCGCCGTTAGAAAGTCTCCAAAACATCACGATAAACAGCCATCGATAGATTTTCATATCTTGAGGCCGCTTGAAGTGGCCATACGCAAACCCATCCGCTCCAGCTGCGATCACGTGAGCAGGTGAATCAGCCTCGGCAGGGCAGTGATTTCTAGGGGGGCTGTTTGTGACAGGAACACATAAATATTCATGACTGGCATGAGAAACACTCAGAGGGGAACTGAGCGTGGAGCTGATGGTTGGCGTGAGGAGCGGATGGGAGCCGGGGAGCGAGGGGAGGAACAGGAAAAGGAAGAAAGACACAATGCTGTTTGTGGGAAGAGATGCTTAACCACAGCTGCTGTCGGGCCGGCCTCCTCATCGCCCGCTCGCTCCGCCTTGAACAGGGAGAGCAAAAAGCAAACTTTTCAGCCCAGAGGGCACGGAACATATCACACTGTAAAATGCACACTCCTCATCTGGTGAAGGAGGGGTGTTATCAGTCACATTAACATAATATCAGTCAGCATTTTGCTCCTCTAAGAGCAATCCTCTGGGACACTATATATACAGTCAAAGGGTGAGCTCTCGCTGTCAGAGCTGCTCGTTGCACGACGTTAGCTCTAAAGCAGCGGAGCAGTAGGTAAAGGGACCTGACAGTGTCACAGTGGGCATGAAGGGCAATATCTCTTGGCACAGGTGCACTTACATATGGCAGCACACAAACAAAGCCCCTCTCTCTCCCTCTCCCTCTCTCTCTCTCCCTCTCTCTCTCTCCCTCCCTCAGTATTTTTATCTCGTTGCAGTGAAGCAGGCAGGAAAAGACAGTCAGCGGTCTCGATGCAGGAGCACTTCCCTTCTTTGTTTACAAGCAGCACAGACACAAAGTCAACTGTTTCCCCTCCAAACAGACTCCCGCTACCTTACTAACCTCATTGTTGGACCTAATGGGTCTATTTACCACAAACACTTCAAGCAAGGATAGAGAGAACGACTCTTTAGTTATCGAGGTCACAACATCATATTGTGAGAAGAAGTTCCTCTCTAAATGGGGGTCAATGCAATGGTTAAATTGGGCAACAAAAACCACGAAGAATGGCGTAATTAAAGTACTGCTATTGTAGCGTGTGTGAAAGGGGATCTGGAGGGGGTAACTGCAGTATTTATCTATCCTTGTGGTTTTGTGTTTACATAGAGGCCTATGGAATATTATTTCTGCAAGCCTCATTATGAAGTGTGTGAATATTACAGCTCCTTCCTGTCCAGATCGATGCCTGTTCATGTTTACCTTAAAACCACATGTTGACGTGACTTTACGTTGCTTAACAACAGGGTTTTGCTGCTTTGTCCTGAACCGAGTGGTGACTGGAGCAATACAGCTCTGTAGCACATACACGTCCAGCCTCATATGTTTCAGACAGAATCAGATATCCAGGAAGGACCGGAAGCTCGTACACTGGCATTTCACTTGAACCTGTTGCCTGTGCACCTCCACTTA